>OU745245.1:23766071-25021428 GCA_916618015.1 Xestia c-nigrum | reverse complement strand
GTCACAGAAAAGCTTTCTTTGATTTTTCTATGAATAAAGTGACAGGTAGGTGATGCGGTAGGCTAATCTTTGTTTATTAAAACACCGATAGCTTCGGAAGAAGGCATTATCTAACAGTTATACGTAAGTAATGGAAGAGGAATTGTTACAGGTTACCGCTTCTCGGTAAAAACATCCAGTCCGCTCGGCGTTCACAGAAACATGTCTCGCTTTTTAATTGATGTTTCTTGGCCTATCAGGATTGAATTCTTCATATTATCTTTGTTTTAACATTATGTACAAGAATTATAAAAGATATTATCATACTGTGAAAGTTCACTTACAGTAATAAAGGGTGTAAAACACCTCTTCACGAAGCCGAAAAGCACTTGTTCTCCCCATCATTGCGATCATTTTTTTGTTCTACACCATACTTGGGAACCTTCGAGTTGCGGAGATATGGGGGGTCAAAGTTACAACTTTTTGACAAGTTTTTTTTTAAATACAAGTTTTTTTTGTAATACTTTAACACCTCCACGAACCCCGTACTATTCAATCTATCCATCAGCACTATGTTTTGAGTGCGTTATATTGAGTTCTACCACAAAACATGATTTATAACCTCAAAAAAAAAAGTTGTTTCCCAGCAATATTTTTTGTGTAAAGTTACTTAGTTTGATGTATAGAATGCTTGGTTAACGGCTTTGTGATGAGGTGGTTTACACCCTGTATAGGAATATACGGATATTGCTAACAGCACTTTCTTTTTTAACGTTAACGGAGATATATATTTATCTCTGAAGATCATCAAGTCAAGTCTGTAAATGAAAGTAGTGCAGTATCGTTTCAGTATTAGGAATTTCAGAGCTTTCTATACTGCACTGATACCTCACGGACAAATTCTTGATTTGTATTTTCTATTACTATCTCTGTTTTGTTTCAGCAGTTAGTGTGCAATTGCATGCAAACATTTCTGGAGAGCTTTTACTGTTATTAGTCAAGAATTTACTACTGTCTTGATTACATTAGGGAGTCAGTGCTAACATGAAAAACTTGGCACATGCTTCGGAGATACACTCGGCCGATAAAATGGTTTCTGGTTTCTTTTGTCACTGTATTCAATACGTTAGAGGAACTCACCGCGGGTACACGTCCTCATGATGCGCGTGGTGATGATGCGGTGTGTGCTGCGCGAGCGGTGTGAGCGGTGTGAGCGGTGTGAGCGGTGCGAGCGGTGCGTGCGGCGCGGCCGGGTGTGCCGCGAGCGGAGCGTGCACCGCCGCGGGGGACGCCGGCCGGTGCGGCGCCGGCGCGGGGGGCGGGGGCGCCGACTCGCTGCATACTAGGATGAAAAGAACCTTGTTAAATATATCACATACGAAAAATCGAACGCGCTGAACACTGATTTTAGACAACTAAAACGTGTGATAATAAAAAATCAAGTTTCATTGAAAATTACTTGAAACATCCAGCACTTCTTGACATAGTTATGACAAAAATTTAGTCACTTATTGAGAAAATTTCAGCCTATTTCGCTTTCTGAAGGTAAAAATGTATATACGACAGCTTTCCAAACCATCCGCTCCTCATCACTCCGTTATGTTTTAGCTTGGGACTGATGGAACCAACTCCCAAGCAACAAATGTGTTTGTTGAAAGTAAAGAACTTTAGGTTAGGTACCTAGCATTGCTAACAATTCTGCTACACAAACAAACAATGTATCACATTATTTTACACAATATTATGACATGGTGCACTTTCAACAAACTACGAGTATTATAACTGACTCAGTACTGAACAGAAATTACGTAGCTAGGTAGGTACCCGTTTTCCTTATTACTTTATTGAAATCATAAATGGCAATCGGCAGTTAATAAAACGTGATACATTTGATTGACTGCCGATTGTCAAATAGAATTTTACGGAAAACAATAGTTAAACAAAACATTAAAGTTTCGATACAAGGCAAACGACTTTTTTCACATCAAAATTAACTGCAGGAAAATATACTACCCTAGTAAGTACCCTAGTAGGGTGGACTACCCTTTACATTTAGGAAAATTTTGAAAAATAGATGTTGGCAGATTCTCAGACCTACTCAATATGCTCACAAAATTTCATGAGAATCGGTCAAGCCGTTTCGGAGGAGTATGGGAACGACAATTGTAACACGAGCATTTTATATATAAGAAGATATATATAAATAAATATATAATATATATATAGTATAGATTCTGCTAAAGCGGCCATTTTAGACTCCCTGGACTGATTTGAAAAAATCTTCGTTGGGAAGCTATACTATCCTTGGGTGTCATAGGCAAATTTGTTTTATCCTTGTTTTTCCACGGGAACAGGAACAACGCGGCTGGAACTGCGTGACGTCCGCTAGTACTGATTAAGTGGCAATCGTATTTGCGTCGATAAATGTGGTTAGCGTCGTTTTTGCTTTCCAAATATCGCTTTGAATGATTATTTACTTCCTCAAATTCTTTACAGTCTGACCTCGCAGAATTTTAGGTCTTTTTGGTGTTACAATCAGCTAGTACGTACCGGTAAAATAGGGGGAATAGGGATCCAGGGGTGAATAGAAACAAAACTTTGGAAGGGACTTTATCGCTGAACTTATATTGCATATGGCCAACAAGGTACCTTTATAATTAAGTATAATTTAGTTAACACAATAGCGTACTTGTTGGTACCATATCATGTGAATTCAACTTTAAAATCCATTCCAAAGTTTTGTTTCTATTCACCCCTGGATCCCTATTCCCCCCATTTTACGGTACCTAAATATTATCACAATGCATTCTAGATAGTCGCTGAAAATTAAAATAATGTTGGTCACATGTATTGTAGTGTTTTTTTTATTGAGTTGTTAGTGCCCAACCTGGTGTCAGCGATTTTATGGGCCACTTACTTGGCTTTACATGCCATGCTGGTTTCCTCACGATTTTTGCTTTACCGAAGCAAGTGATAAATCAATAGGCACATGAATCCGAAAAATCTGAGCTTGGAGTCAAACTCGCGACCTATAACTTGCCAGTCCGACATTCACACCACTAGGGTATCACTGCTATCTGCTGTCGATGTGTTATGTCGTACCGTACACTTTATACAGGGTGTCTCATTCAAATCGGTCAGTATGGGAAAGTCTGAAACTACAAGACATACGAAGATCTGTTCTGAGGAACCATGTCATCGATTTTAATAACAAGAAAAACTGCATTCATACATTTTAAAAATCATCTGTACTCCGTTCGGGAATCGAACCCGGTTACTTAGCAAAAAAAAACTTACACTATTTCTATTTAGATATCGATTCTGTAGGTTTTAAGCAGTAAATGTCTGTATGAAACATGATGTCTGAAATGAATAAAATGCATTGTTTCCACATACTTTAATTTATTTTAGTAGGTGCTTGAACTGACCACGTTTACAGTATTAAACAAGTTCAGGTATTTAAAATTGTCTCTATGGTTGTTTGTACCTCTTTGCTGATGTTGCAACTTGATACATACACCGCTTTATACACATATGACATTGGCATTGCATTAAACCATTCCGGAAGTTTTGTTATCTGCGATAATATTATCTAATATCGTGTTGAATGTATTGAAAAAGGCGGTGGTCACTTCGAGCACCTACTAAAATAAATTAAAGTATGTGGAAACAATGCATTTTATTCATTTTAGACATCATGTTTCATACAGACATTTACTGCTTAAGACCTACACAATCGATATCTAAATAGAAATAGTGTAAGTTTTTTTTTGCAAAGTAACCGGGTTCGATTCCCGAACGGAGTACAGATGATTTTTAAAATGTATGAATGCAGTTTTTCTTGTTATTAACCACTATGCACGACAAGATTTTGACACATGACACATCAGCTGAATCGGCGCGGCGGGGTGATGCGAATTTGTCAAAAAATTACAGAATTTTCGTGAACTTTTAGCATTCGATTTTTTTATGAAAAATATGTCTAGGAAGCTGTTTCATACCATACTTTTGTGGTAAATATCTCCAGTAACGTGTTAAGGTCGGTAAAACGGCGTCAGTGTATTGCCAAATATTTATAAAACACATATTACTTCACCCTTCCAAAAACTAGGTAACGTAGATGCGCTGGAAATAATGTACATAGGCAAGCTTCTCGTTCGCTAAACAAACTTGAAAAAGCTAGTTAAAAACAGTAACCTTCTATCTGCGTTCTTATTTTTGCCATTATTCATACATCATTTCATAAAAATTTCGATCAAAGTCTTGACAAATATTACAAAAAAAAACAATGTTACAACCAATTTATCACATGACATATCACTTCGTAGTGCTGACCGTAAACCCGAGTTTCATCATTACGATTAAAATGTTGCATTCATCCTAATCGATACTCGCAATCAAATTAAGTTTGGAAAAAAGGTTTGAGACAATGAAAACTCCTTGGTATCATTTCAAAGAATTATATTTAAATTCTGAAATGAATCCTTTTATACTACTTTTTTAATAATATCATGTAGAATAGTAATTATTCGTTGCTTTTGGTTGACTTATTAATAGTTAATAAACACAGAACTCTCTTAACTCTAAACAAATAACGAAATTCTTGCTTCAAGTCAACATTTTGATGATTATCTTTCCTTTAAAAACTTATGTATTGCAGAATTTGGAGAAACGCCGTTGCCGAACTAGCACCGTGTGGCAAAATATGAGGTTTCACAGTTTAAGCAAAGACAAAATCTGAAAATGAATTATTAATACTTTCAAACGTACGAACGGCCAACCTCTTGCTAAATTCGCGTCGATTTTAAAATTCAAAATTTAAATTAGGAATGTAATTGTGACTATACACATACATTCAGATTTATAAAGTATTTTTATTTACTTTAATCATTTATTGTGAATTTTGTTTTGTTATGTCTGAAGGTTGGATATAGTGCGCCAAGGATCGGAAAAATTGAATGATAATTAAATATTACGGATGCTAAAACCGTTGTTACTAAACCAAGCTTATCTAAGTATTCAAAATCAAATGAAAATTCATAATCTGCCTTGCCTTTTCCCATCTATTATGGGGTCGACTTCTAGTCTAACTAAAAACCAGTATTTTACGTGGAACGACTGCCTATCTGACCTCCACAACCCAGTTGGTACTAGGTGATGATACTACCAGTAACGACTTTCAAAGAACTACAAATGACAGCCGTGACCAACTGCTTAACGTGCTTTCAGAGGCACGGAGGAAACTCGGTATGTAATGGGTCACCCATCCACAGACCAACCTAGGCAAGCATGGCGTCCTAAACGTCGACCCGAGCGGCCGTTATTATTTAACAACGAGCTCCTCCCCTCGGCCTCTCTTTCAAAATTAAATGAAAATTGACTATTAAAAATAGTGTTCGGAAAAGGCGAGAAATAAATAAAATTAGAAAGTCATAGGAAGGCCTTTGCCCACCAATGCGATAGAAAAGGGTGTTAAAAAAGTATTTGAAAATAAAATGGTGTATCCCAATAACTAATCCAACCGAACACAGTAAAATAATCATACTATTCCCCATTTTGTTTAAAAAATACAATTATCATGGTAGGAACCAAACCAATTTTCACCACACCTAAAAAATCAGTGCCAAGATCAGTGCCATAGAGTATATAACTAATCATCCCTGGCGCACTGACAACCAACGAAAAAAAATCACAATAAATTACCTACATTGAAGTACAATGTAATTTTGAACAGCGAGTGCATTCTTAATTTAAATTTTGGTAAGGAAAAAAAATCAGCGCGAATTTAGTCTGGTCAATCTGTGCTGTTTATTGTAGGGTTGGTACAATGTACGAAAAACTATTCCTAACTAAAGCTTTTTACAATGTTATAATAAATATACTTAAACAAAATTGTTTTACTTTCCATCTATCGATTTGCTTAATTCCGTGAATAAATTACTCGTGTTAATCGAATTTTACAAAAAAAGAATCGATATGAATAATCGCTTTCACACATCACAAATATAAAAAAAAAGAAAAAAAAAATGGTCGTCTATTTTCGAATACAAAATTAAGTAGTGGTAATGAATATTAAGTGTTATTGGTCCTATACTAGTAAATTACGCTAAGATCTGGGTATTCTCATGTTGTTTATAATATTTGAAATGAAATTTGTCATATCTGTTGTCGAATCTAAACGTGTCTGTGTGTTAAAATGTGAAAAATAAAATGTAAACAAACAAGATTGGCGCGAAACTTTGACTTTGGATACAAAAATATATCATTACCACTGCTTATTAAAATTGAAGTATGGATGAATTCGTCACATAATTAAATGACGAGTTATTATTTCTCAACATAATGGAGCTTGGATGTCCGAAAACCCCAATTTTTATGATTTTTAGCGTCGGCTAGCACTGCCGTCAAAATGGCGATGAACGTATTTACGCATTTGGATTTTATTAGGGTAAATTAAGAATGTTGCGCGCTAAATACAGAACTTTGAATGGCTCTAACATATGATATTTTTCTCCAACTATCTTAATTAACGCACACTCATAGTCTTACATAATCAGAACATCAAAATATTTACATAAAAATAAGGATGTCGTATGACTTAACTGCCGGCCCCATTCGGGGCCAGTACCGAGCCAGCGTAGGTTTCAGTGCCCGGCCCCGAATGGGGCCCGTACCGAACTTTATGGTTAAAATCGATGACATGGTTCCTCAGAACAGATCTTCGTATGTCTTGTAGTTTCAGACTTTCCCATACTGACCGATTTGAATGAGACACCCTGTATGTAAACTGCCCGCGGCATGGCCCGCGTGGAAATTATATACTGAAACCTTCCTCGAGAATCACTATCAATTGGTGTCAACACCATGAAAATCCGTAGAGCAGTTTTTGAGTTTATCGCGAATAGACAGACAGAGGCAGCGGAGGGCTCACTTTTGTTTTTATAATATGTAGTGATAAGGCGAATGAATGATTTTCGACCTTAAATGCAAATAAATCAAAGCAAATTAATTCATTGATATTGATTGACCTAGAATAACTGTTATCTTATCAATACAACAGGATACTACTATTCGACGAGTGTTATCAAACTGTTACCACAAAACCTACAAGAGGTTTTGTGGTAACAGTTTGATAACACTCTGAAAATAGTTTTATCATAAAATGAAATAAAACAAAAAATATATGAGACTATGCTATTTATTTACTACTCTTTTGCGTATAATAAGATGAATTCGTGACTCATTTAACTTTCTAGTCTCTTTGGTTAATCAATTTATTTAGTGATAAATGAAATGGGTATTTTTGTGA
Organism: Xestia c-nigrum; assembly: GCA_916618015.1. Classification (NCBI taxonomy): domain Eukaryota; kingdom Metazoa; phylum Arthropoda; class Insecta; order Lepidoptera; family Noctuidae; genus Xestia; species Xestia c-nigrum. The sequence continues at coordinate 25,014,140 of OU745245.1, read as the reverse complement.
TCCTTGAGCAAATTGTCTTGAAATTAATATTTTTTTACATTTCTTTATGTTTATACAACCATATTATTTAAAGGGTGTAAAATCTATTTATTTAAGGACAACCAACAAAGCGTACACCAAAAATACATATTTAAGAACACATGTTGAATTTAACAGTTTATAGTGTAGCCTTTATGGCTGTCACGGCATGCATTGAACATATGAGAAAGAAAATACAGTAAGAGTATTCTTTGTTTGTGTCTATATTAACTGTATTTATATACCAATCTATTGGTACATAATACAGCCAATTGTGACTTACATCTGGCGTACAAATTTATATGAAAACCTACATAATTAATTTTTGTTTGACGTTGTGCAAAGAAAAAAAATTAAATAAAAAATACAACACATTCTCAATCGTAAAGCACATACAATAAAGTACAAATCAAAAATAAACAATCAATGATAATAATTCTATAATAATAACGAAGTCAAAAGGAACTTGTTCTCCCTGTCATTGCGATTTTTTTAGTTCTACACCATACCTACCTGGGAACCTGCTAGTTACGGAGATATTCGAAGTCAAAGTTCTAACTTTTTCGCAAGTTTTTTACTTGTTTATAAGACTTTACTTTAAATACCACCTTAACTCGTTTACAATAAAAAGCGTCCATCTCTATGAACTCTGTTCGACACTGACGGTCAGCCTCTTTGCGCCCTTATTCCCTGAACAATAAGGTTCATAATTTGTCGACCGTCAGAGAGCGCTGTAGTACGTGCTCAGAGTCACAAAGACAATGTAAATGACTAAGTACGTTCATATTTGTGGATATAATTGTAAAGCATTATATATCTGCAGTCAGGCACTACTCTGACTGGCTCCACTACGAGGCAGCCCGAGTAAATATATAGGGTGTAAACTACCTCATCACGAAGCCGTCAACCAAGCATTCTGTTCAATTATTGCTGGGAAACGACTTTTTTTGGAGTGAAATATCATGTTTTGTGGTAGAACTCAATGAACGCACTTAAAACATTGTACTGATGGATGGATTGAATAGTGCGGGGGCGTAATCGTGGCGGTGTTTAAAGAAAAAAAAATTACAACAAATACTTTAGCAAAAAAAAATTGTCGAAAAGTTACCACTTTGACCCCTAATATGTCCGTAACTAAAAGGTTCCCAGGTATGGTGTAGAACAAAAAAAAATATCGCAATGAGAACCAGTGCCTTTCGGCTTCGCTAAGAGGTGTTTTACACTCCGTATAATGTCACTATTAAGCACCTATAACAACTTCAGTTGCTTTAACATCAGCAAATTTATATTGTATTTGGTCTGCCCAGTCTAAAAATCTTTTACCAAATTGATGAGAAATTCTGAACTGCATGTAAACGTCGTTGGCAGCCGGATGATGGATTACAGGAGGAGTTTTCACTTCTCGATCATAAATGGCACCGAGTGTATAATAGCCCTTAGGTGGCTTAGTATCACTACCATAAAATATTTTTCTTACAGGTGTACCCGTATATTTGTAACTCTCAATAGGTTCATTATTGGCACTAAGTTTTTGATTTTCAGGTGTCTCTTTGTTATTCGGTTTCATATTTTCAGGTATCTCGTCCTTTTTCGGTTTAGCATTTTCAGGAGCCTCCTCATTTTGCAGTTTCATATTTTCAGATGTTTCTTTCTTTTTCGTTTTAATGTTTTCAAGTGTTTCTTCCTTTTTCGGTTTAATGTTTTCAGATGTCTCTTCCGTTTCCGGTTTAACATTTTCAGCTGTCTCCTCATTTTGCAGTTTGATATTTTCAGATGTTTCTTTCTTTTTCGTTTTAATGTTTTCAGGTGTCTCTTCCTTTTTTGGTTTAATATTTTCAGATTTCTCTTTCTTTTTCGGTTTTATGTTTTCAGGTGTCTCCTCCTTTTTTGGTTTAATATTGTCAGGTGTCCCTTCCTTTTCCAGTTTCATATTTACAGTTGTCTCTTTCTTTTTCGGTTTTATATTTTCAGGTGTCGCTTCATTTTGCTGTTTCATATTTCCAGGTGTCTTTTTCTTTTTCGGTTGCAACTTTTCAGATGCCTCATCATTTTGCGTGTTAATATTTTCAGATGTATCTTTATTTAGCGGTTTAATATTTTCTCCAACCACATCTTCTTTTAGTTCGGTTCCTTGAGAGTCTTTAACATCCATATTGTTTAGTTGGTTGCTTATCTCATCGACAGTATGATTTGCATTTGACATACCAGGATAATTACTTTCATTTTCATTTTTCGGTTTCATATTTTTAGGTGTCTCTTTCTTTTTCGATTTCATATTTTCAGGTGTTGCTTCATTTTGCGGTTTAATATTTTCTTCAACCACCTCTTTTAGTTCGGTTCCATGAGAGTCTTCAACTTGCATATTGTTTAGTTGATCGTTTAACTCATCGACAGTATGATTTGCATTTGACGTACTAGGATAAGTACTTTCATTTTCATCTGAATCAGTATCTTGCTCTTCAGATTCGTCAGAAACAGCGTCAACATTCTTTGGAAGTGTTTTACCAATATCATAGAACATATAAAGGCTATCAGCACATAGGAGGTTACGAGACAATCTGACTTTCCTTCCACTTGTTCCTTCTTCCTTTTTTCTTTGTTTTTCTTCTTTCCTCAATCTCTGAACCTCTCTCTGGAGTATGGGAAAATCAAATTTATTACCATTATGAGAGACGAGGCACACCGGTTCTTGTTGTTGGTTGATGAACTCATTGATTTTGTCGAAAATATCCAAATCAAACCCCTTCCTTAAATCCAGCACCAATTTGGTTGACGGTTCTGTAATGTTTTCCGGTTGTAAATATTGGCTGCGGCTCACAGCTAAAAATCCTACTTTAGTGAGTTTTTTTGGGTTATTCCATTCACACCCGAAATCCATAAATATGAACGTTTGTATTTCGACCGGCGCCATTTTAGTACTCAGTGTGATATACGCGAGTGTTGATACACGACTAAACTTCCTCAAATGAACTTGTACACGGCACTCAACTTATCAAGTGAGTCATGCTTTGGCATTGACGTCATCTAACGGGGTATTTATATCCTGCATTAGCTGACCCGCGCAACATTGTCTGCGTCACATAAAACTGTGCTAGCTCCAAAGATATTCATTGAAATTCAAATCATGTAAAGGCAATTTCGTTTAAAATTAAGTACTTGTGATTTATAACTTATTTAATACTTGGATAAGGATTAAGGAATAAGAAAAGTGTTTGTAAAAACACTTTCGCAAATGCATTATTTTAAAACAAATTTGAGTCCCATAAAAAAAACATTACAGTGAGTTAACCTTAAAAGAGACATATGCTATCGCGGACTTTTTTTTAGAACTTTTCAAGAGGAACAATTCCGACATGCATGGTTGTTGCGTAACTTTAACCGTTTAGGCAGCGCACGCAACGGAAGCTCTTAAAAGAAATATTTTCCCCGTTTTTGCAACATTTTACGTTGATGCTCCGCTCGTATTGGTCGTAGCGTGATGTGCCTTTAACCTTCCTTATTTCTTTTTTCAAATACTAGTTTTTAAGATCACGACTTTACTTTAAATACCTGAGTAACTTGTTTACTATTAATTAATGCGTCCATCAGCACAATGTTTTGAATGTGTAACATTGGGTTTTTATCGTAAAACGTGATTTTTCACTCCCAAAAATAGGTTGTTTACCAGCAATGATTTTTGCAAAGAGTTACTTAGTTTGATGTACAGAATGCTTGTTTACGGGTCGTGCTTCTTGTAGGGTCCACACCATGGATTTAAAAACAAATTCCAGCCATTCACTTCAGAAAAAAGTATTTGAGCTAACTCGATATTATTTTTTACGAACTATCGATGGACACAGTTATATATTATGTAGAAACTTTTTTTTTTTTACCCTTAGGTACATGTATGAAGGGTCACGTGTTTTTTTTGTTAAAATAATTTCACATCACTTTTGTGTAGCGGTTCACAGAAGACTTTCTCAAGTTTTAACTGTGTGGTGCCAACAGTCTCGGAGTAAAATGGCTGTGACAGGCAAACGGATAGTCAAACGGACATACCTCGGAACTTCCCTCAAACTAGAGTTAAAAAATAAGATGATAAGATAAGTCTGAATTAAAATTGGAAAGGGTCCAATAATTAGCAAACGACTATTCTCTATATTACGCTAAGGAAAGGGCAACAACAGTACTTTCAGTTTTTGCTTAGCGATTTAAAAGTGTCTGTAACTGGCCTACTTGAAATAAATGCTTCGATTTTGATTATATGCAAATTTGCTTTGGCGGGTGCAGACCCATTCACTCTGTATAAGCCTTCCGTTTTTTACCGTTTGGCAACATACCCCTAAAAGGTAAAATATAAGTAGGACTACCAAGTCCTTAAAATATCCCCATGTGAACAAAAACATGACAGATAATCATTTTTTTTGTATCCATCAAAGAAAGTTTGCTCTAGGACAATATTGGGACACAATTTTCTAGAAAATTTTAATTTTGTGATACACAACTAACCAAAGTGCATTAGACTTACCTAAAGGATCCAGTGAATGTAAATCAGCGTCAGACAACACGTGGGGGTCTGTGCTGGTTCCGTTTTCCACTATCTCCTTTATTACTACAGAATGGTTCTGAGGGAAAGAAAAAAAATATTCATAAACCAAACTATTAGAGCATCATGTAAAAACAATGAGCAAGATAAAAAGAGTTCCAAGAATAAAAATGAATTTATGTAATAATTTAGATCAAATTTTATTTTTATTGGCCAACCAACTATTGTTTACACTGTTAATATTTCGAGTAATTATCTACGATTTTCTAAGGTTAGTGTAACAATTTCTTAAAGGTTAGCACCGCATGCCCCAAAACCATTTATTTATTTATTTAAACAACACATACACCTATTATTACAGGTTTAGGTACCTAATACAATAGAGCAGTTATATTTAAAGTTTAAATTATTTATGTTTTGAATAAATTAATTAATTTGACAAACTAAAGTAATTGCGCAAAATGCGGCCCGTGTGAATTCGCTCAGTGTACAATTGAAGCAATCAATCTGTTGTGACACCATATTGAGTGCACGCAGCATATTTGATGTGCCACAAGCACTCTACTATAAAATTGGTGTCTAATTAGCTAAAATTAGTGTGCGAATAACATAAAGAGACTTGTAAGTTAGGCTTAGGCAGCATTCTCAATGTCTTCTCCTATATCATCACCTGCCTAGCCTTTTCTCAAGTATGTTAATGTTATTATTATAATATGCATCACCTTAAAATTCATAACATTAACCGCGTCTATAACAATTTTTTTTTGTTTTAGGATTCATCTTATATTTCTATTACTTAAGATTCTGCTAAAGTGACCACTCATCAGTGTCAGGCCGTATCACCATTTGCCTAGCCTTTTCCCAACTATGTTGGGGTTGGCTTGCAGTCTAACCGGATGCAGCTGAACATCAGTATTTTACATGGAGCGACTGACTGAGTAATTTAATGCGATACCTATAAGACTGGTTGTCAGACATTTTGGGCCACTGACTACGTGTACTTCACCTTATAGGCTAATAGAAGTGAGTACAGGGATGTATTTCCTTATAGGCCGAGTAGGCCCGGGCCTAGGCCGGCAAAATTTAGGGGGCGGATTCTTTTTTGTAGTAGTTTACGTAATTTTTCTCATGCTTTACAGCACATAGGGGGACGGCAATCTTTCGTAGGCCTAGGGCAGCCAACGTATCTGTGAGTAGTAAAGATACCTGTATGATCTGGTTATTGTTGTCGGTGTCGGAGGCGTGTCCGGACGACAGTCCGTCCTCCACCACGGGCAGGTGCGTCACCACCACGCGGTTCGTGTCCATCACCACCGCTGGAACATCACCGCACAGTTAACACAACGCTCTACAATACCTACGACGGTAGCCAAATATTGCTAATCTATTTAGTCCGTCAGTTATAGTATTGGAAAATAATGGAAACGTATTTTTCTTTTTGTAAATCAATTAATATTAACAAAGATAAAACGCATCAAAACTCGGGAGTGGGGGCTGGCTCATGACGTTAGAACGCACTAAAAATTATACTACGGCGTGACGTATTGAGGATTTAAAAAGCGTCGTATCTTCGTCAATTTTGGTTTACGCAACAAAAGAAAACATACGGGTCAAATATTTTTTGATAATCTAGTTGACGGACTATTTTTTTTGTCGTCTACCCTATTCTTGCACATTGACAGCTGTAACCTGATGGCAACCTTAAAGAAACGACGATAAGGATAATTGTCCTTTAACAAAACGAGACGTCAGTGAATACACACACAGCATTTTATATACAGATAGTTATAGTCCAAGCACATTGAATAAGAATTAAAAAGCTAATTTTAACAATCAGTTGCAGATTATAAACGATATTTTCTTACATTTCATCATGTTTTGTTAAGATAAATGTCAGAAGACGTGTGCTCACAATAAAAAAGTGACGTAAAGGTGTAGTTAATAGCGTGCATATTCAATATTTACAGATTTACAAGATGCGCTTGGCTTATCTGTCGTTGTACTATCAAGGTCGACTAGTAACATTGTCATGCGACTGAGCGCTACAAAAACAGAAATATTTTTTTATGGCAATATCAGCTTTATGCCAGCATCATAGCTTATATAATAGCTTGATAGGAACAGTTACAGGGCGCATTTCAGTGGTAAATAACCAGCATAAGTGGGCCTCCAATTTTATTGGAAATGTGTACTATGCTAGGTCTGTTTAATTTCTAAGTGTTACCATTACAGATATATGACCTGTACAATATTCCAGCTGAGCAGCCAAGATATATGGCAGCATATGATTCTTGGAAGTTGGTGGTATGACATGATCAGATTTCTCTCGGGTTGTGTCCGATTCCGTATTATCGATCTGTGAAGTGAGGAATACAGTCTCCGCCTAGATCGGTAGTCATAATCGAAAACGGTCAGGAAGATGGTAATTATTAACAAGTTTCATAAATAAATAAAACGCCCGACACAAGTAGGGAAAGGTACTTTTTTCAGCTTGCGGGTAGTGCGATTTTGTAGACATCGTCACGTTCCAAAATGCTGTATGCTGTGTGTATATGTAGTATAATTACATAATATTTTTCATTCTTTTACAATATAGCGTACATTATTCTACTAGTGAAACCCTTTAATTTGATACCCCATATTGAGGGAGTTGTAAAAAATATGTAATTCACCATTTTCTGGTGGCAGCCATCTTGGACTATTTTTTATCAAACATAGTAAAGAATACTCCCAACAAATTCACCTTTCAAAAAAAAAAACAAAACCGGAATCGGTTCATACATTCGGGTGTCGCGATACACACACAGACATACACGTCAAACTTATAAGACCCCGTCGTTTTTGCGTCGGGGGTTAAAAATGTGACCTTTCATCTCGGAGAGCTCGTTCTCCATGAGCATGAGCGAGAGCGACCTGTCCTCGCTGGCGCTGTCGCTGGAGTCCTCGCTGAGCGCGAAGGGCACGTCGCGTCGCGCGGCCGGGGAGCCCTCCCCGCTCCAGGCGCCCCCCACACGCAGCGCGCGCACGTCCGGCATGAGGGTGTCCGTGCCCGACCGCACCTGGGGGGGAACACTCCGTCAGTTGCACTATTACTACTATTATATTCATACTATCATATTCATAATAAAACCCATCAAAACTCGGGAGTGGGGGCTCGTGATGTCAGAACTAGCTGAAAATTATACCTAGACGTGAGGTATTGGGAATTTTAAAAGCGTCGTATCTTCGTCAATTTTGGGTTATTTAACAAAAGAAAAAACACGGATCAAATATTTTTTCAAAATCTAACTAACGGCCTAATTATATTTATTTGTCATCTACTTTACTGTGAAGTATAAAAACCCATTACATAGCCATGGAGCAAGCATTCCAAACATCTTACAAAACAACTTTGAGCAGGAATGATTGCTAAGAAACCACAGTCCTTTTATACAATCATAACCTCTGGGTTCGTGTTACAACTCATCAGTTGCCTAAATACAGTTCGGGATCTGGTTCTCGAACTAGCACGGATTTTTAATACAATTTTTTTCTTTAAAGTTTTATTTATGCGACCATTGAAAATGTACCTCAGGATCGCAAGTTATTAAAGTAGAAGTGAACTGTACCTGTAATCCTAGAAAATTGGTGTGATTGTGCGCTTGGTGCGGCGAGTCCAACGTGTCGATGACGTGCGGCCACTCCGACTCGCTGCCACCCTCCAGCCCGTTCTCCGACGGACATTCTTGGGGTTGACGTCGTAATTCGTAGTCTAGTTCCTGAAATTGGAAGTTAAATCTTTGAATTCCGCTTTTTGGAATCGAAAAACTAACCACAACTTAAAATTTTGTGAGGAAACAGACTACATTCGTGGAGAAAAGAGTAACTTAAATACCAGTTTAGCACATTGACTACGTAAGTCAATTTGCGTTGTTTTGGCTATTTCATACAACCATGAATGACTATTTAAACTAATTATCAATCTGTAATTTGTGTGACTTTTAATAAAGGGATTTGTGAAACCCACAGAAAGAAATACAGTAGCCCACTTCTGGGGAAAAAAAAACTTCGTATAAAAATATTAAAAATATTAAAAGATATTGGCAAAAACTTAAAAGCCAAAGAGGTACCTGAAAGTTAACAATCTCATCGTTCGCGATAAGATTGTTGATCTGCGGCTGTCCAGCGTTCGTGGGACATCTGAAGAATTCTTCTAGAACCTTCCTGGTCTCCGAGAACTCGTACAGATAGTCGAACGCTGCCGATCCTGATGGCGGGCTGATGTCCCGGCTTTCTGTTACTACCCTCTGGAATTGAAAAAAGAGATATGAGATGGGAGATATGAGATGAGAGATATGAGATGGGAGATATGAGATAACCTTCTCACTGGTTTTGACTGCTGTGTGTAAGGCCCCGTTCCAAATACGATCGTAACGATAGATAGTCGTGTAGTTTTTAAGTGTCGTGGCTTGTGTATTTAAATGGAGGCGTTCACATATAGGACGACACGATAACTGTCGTCCTCGACTTTTGCCAACTAAAAACCAACGATAAATTAATCGTCACTACATTGTGAGAACGGGGCCTTAGTGTAAGAGGAAATGAAATAGAAAATTGGCATCTTTATCTCTTTCTGTAGGTGTCGTTGGATTGCGTATAGTGAGTTATTATTTTATTAACCGACGTTGTTTTTAGACTTCATAAAATATGTTCTATTTATGTCAAGATGTCCTTTGTGTGTTAGTGAAAGATTTCACCCGATAAGTGAGTATGTTTTACTTGGATAACACAGAACACCTACTACAATTTTTTTATCAAGTAATAATGGTAAAGAGAAACAAATTTAGTTTAAACAGGCAATCAATGACTTTTGACAACCGAATTCGATTAACAATATATTATTCTTATCTTTAACTATAAACTTACCTGAGGAAAACCAGGCCGCGGCGACCTCGTAGGCTTCTGGGATCCCACTCCATACCTCCTCGGAGAGCCCTCATACTCCGCAATAGGCAACTCCCCAATGACCCTGGTGAGCCTGGACTTGTCCTCATCACCCGACAACCACACTCCCGACGGGCTCGCGTCACTCAGTCTCACGTCCTCCCGAGACGGAGAGGACTCACTCCCATCACTCACTTCACTTTTACAGTTCAAAACATCACTAGTATCACCGTTTTTAATATTGTCTAAAGTTCTTTTAACACTGATATCGATCTCATCGTCACTAGCTTCCGGTTCCGTCCTCAAACCTAGAGACACAGAATTCAATATCACTGAAAATAAAAGAGAGAGAAAACAATAATGTATGAATAACAATGGTTATTGGATAGGAGGGACTAGGTTCAATTGTGTTGTAAACTTTTGGTAACTATTTGTGTTGAAAGTCTGTGTAAGTACTTCGGATAACTTCCAATCAAATTATCTACACTAATGTTATAATTAAATAGGTATTTGTTTGTTAGTTTGTGTATAAGTAACTCATGATCAAATTCTAAAAAAAAAAATTAAATGGCAGAAAGCTGCATTAATTGATAGACTATATTTGACGACTCGAACGGCGTAGTGGTAGTGACGCTACCTTACGTTCTTAGGGTCTTGGGTTCGAATCCCGGTAGGAGCAAATGTTTGTGTGATGAGCATGGACATTTGTTTCCGAGTCATGGATGTTTATATGTATAATAAGTATGTATTTACAAATAAAAAAGTATATACATGTAGTATATCAACTATCTAGTGTCCACGATACAAGCTTTGCTTAGTGTGGTACTAGGTGGCGCTGTGTGTTAAGTCCAGCGATATTTATATATTTTATTTACATCGTGCGCAGTAGTAACGAATTCTCGGGCATAATACAAACGTTTGTCCGATTATTTTCTATTGGAAAATCAAATGCTTATAGACAAATGAAACCAGACTGATTACGTTTCAGAATATTCATGAACTGGTCAAAGATTTGTTAACATACTTTTGTTATTTTTGCTAATCATCAACATCTGCCTAGCCTTTTCCCAACTATGTTAGGGTCGGCTTCTAGTCTAACCGGATGCGGCTGAATATCTGTATTTTACATGCAGCCTATCTGACCTCCATAGGTCAGTTAGTACTGGGTAACACCCCTTGGTAAGACTGGTAAAACAAATTACGAAAAAGCGACATTTAAAACAGACACCAAAACACATAACAATTAACGAAAGTTTACAATACATAAATAATTAATAAGGTGCCATCAAAAGGGTGAAAGCAAAAGCGAAGACAACATTAAGCGAAGTGAACTGGTGTGAAATAAATTCAAAACATTAAAATAGCACGTGGAAAATAATTATTATTATATAACAAACGTTGTGAATATCACAGCAGAAATCCGAGAGCGATTTACATTTCAAGGACAAATATTTAAGCCATTTTATAGCTATTTTTTTTACACAGGTTTAGGTGAACACAAGATTGCTTGTAATTTTTGTTTAAGGTGAAAACTCCAGGGTAGTTCGCGAAATTCAAATTTTCTTACGTTTTTTACAAATTTGCAGGCCAGCGCTAGGTTGCGTGGAACGACCTTTTTCAAGGTCACAATCGTTCCTCGACCTTTATGAACTTAGAGGGTTGTATTGATGATTTTGATGATTATAAAGCCCCGTATTCATGGAACATTTATTCAGCAACATGTTTATGCAAACATGTTGCCGAGTTGCTGTCAACATCTTGCGGGCAAAACTTGTGTTGCGGAATTGATCACACCTTGTTGCAGAGTTGACGCCCGGCGAGCGAAAACATCGTTTTATCAACAAATGTAGACGCGTGTGGACGTCTTTGCAACTGTTTATAAAAATGGCGGTAGTGTGGAGCAACGATAAAACTATACACTACTTCTCGGGCAACATTTTAACGCAGAATGGCGTGTGTGGACAACCCATATTGATTTAAACAATGTTTCCAGCAGCATTCTCGCCGTTCATCAGCAACGTTGATCAACTGTTGCTAAACAAATGTTTACCATGAATACGAGGCTTAACTCTGTAACTTCATACGTCTTACAGTCGCGAACGATATTTTCATCAACATATTATCACCAAAAAAAGATGTTCACCTTCACCTGTGTGCAGGTCAGTATCAGGTTGTATGTTGATTTAAATATAATTCGCGCAAATAATAAGTAGTTTGTTGTATATGTGTGCGTGGCTGCGTCCACGCTTAAAGTACTCGCCTCATAGACTAATAAATCAGTATGCATTCAGCAGGCGTTCGTTTCACTTGTCTCCGTCACTCTTATACCTAACATTGGCGACGAGTACCCACAAAAAGAAAAAATAGCGATGGCGGCCCAACAATTTGGAATTTTGTCTACGTTTGACCATACAGTCCACTCTTGGAAGACGTACAAGAGTCGATTAGGTCAGTGGTTCATTGCGAACGACGTTACTGCAGACAGCGACGTGACAGGAACTAAACGACGTGCCATACTGCTGAGTGCGCTCACAGATGGCACCTACAAACTCGCTTCGGACCTCGCCTTACCGAAGGAGCTTCAAGAAGTGCCATACGAGGACATATTATTGCTGTTAGACAGTCACTTTACACCGAAACGCAGCGGGTTCGGCGAGCGATGCAATTTTTATGCGGCATCGCAGCAAGCTGGTGAAACACCAACACAATGGGCGGCAAGACTTCGTGGGTTGACCGCGCACTGCGGTTTCAGCAATGTGGAAGAAGCCCTGCGTGACCGATTCGTAATGGCAATGTTGCCGGGGCGCGAGCGGGACAAATTATTTGCTCAAGACTTGACAGAACTGACGCTGGCAAAGGCGATCGAGTTAGCGGAAACGCTAAGAAGCGCACGCGCCGGAGCGGCAGCCACCGCGCATCTCGCGGGGCAGCAGGAGCAGCAGCTGTACAAGATCGACCCGGCGACAAAGAAAAGTGCGGCATCGGGAGATAAGTGTTCGGTGTGCGGCCGTTTAAATCATACGCCGGCGAAGTGTCGTTTCGCAAAATATAAGTGCAAGAAGTGTAATGTGACCGGTCACCTTCAAAGAATGTGTAAAAAAACAAATTATATAGCCACCACAAGTGACGTGGATGAAGAAGATGACTCATTCGAGTTGCCGCCGTCCGTTGAGCGCGCGGCTTATATTAACTTTGTAGTAGACGGGAGCTTACCAGTGACACTTACAGAATTACGCGAACAAACGAGTAAGGACGCAATACTAAAAGTAGTCATAAAATACGTGATAAACGGGTGGCCAAAAAAAGTTACAGACATAAACTTAAAACCATACTGGTGTTGTAAGTCACAACTTTCTATCGAAGACGGTTGTCTGATGAGGGGCCACAAAGTAATTTTGCCGGGAAACCTAAGGCACAGAGTTATGTTAGAATTACATAAATCTCATTTAGGCATCGTCAAAACAAAAGCGTTAGCAAGAGCGCGGGTTTGGTTCCCAGGTATTGATGTTGCTTTGGAAAAAATGATAGGCTCGTGCAATGTATGCACTCAACTACGGCCTTCCCCTCCTCGCGCTCCGCTGTCACCGTGGAAATACCCTCCGAGCCCATTTGTTAGGATACATATAGATTTCCTGGGCCCTATTCACGGACACACGTTTTTGGTGGTTGTAGACGCCCACTCTAAATGGGTAGAAGTTTATGACATGATAAACACAACAACCACGGTAGCGGTGATTGATAAATTATGCGATTTTATGTCTAGGTTTGGGATACCCCAAACTATTGTTAGTGACAATGGCACCGCCTTCGTATCACAAGAGTTCAAAAGATTTTGCAACTCAAACGGCATATTACACGTGACATCACCAAGCTATCATCCGGCTAGTAATGGGCAAGCCGAATCATACGTTAAGATTGTAAAAAAGGGTATTAAATCGTGTATTTTGACATACAGCAATGTACGAGAAAGGAAATTGAATTTATTAAAGTACCTTTTCGATTACAGGAACTCGATTCACAGTACTACGGGATTGTCACCCGCTCAGTTAGTTTTTGGCAAAAAACTTAGGTCACGCCTAGACCTACTTAATCCAAAATTAAATACCACATCATCTTCATCGAACGTACCTAATATGGTCAAAAATAAACAGTGTTCGCAGATTGAGTCATATGGGGGAAAAAACAGAGAAACCTATTCTGTAGGTGATAACGTATTGTATAAGAACAATGATATGAATAGAAACAGTGTTTGGAAAAGAGGAACAATTGTAAAGCGAATAGGTAAAGTCATGTATCTCGTTAAAGACATTTACTCACTTTTAGAGCACAGAAAACACAAAAATCAATTAGTATTATATAAAGGTATAAATATAGACGAAGAAACATTCTGGGATTGCGACAGTGATATCCATTTATCAGTACAACAAGATATCAACAGTACATCACCGGAATCGATAAGACCCGATATCCCAGTGGTGGGGGAAGGAGATGCAGTGACAGAATCTGAGCAAGCACTGACAACCACTCAGAATATAAATAGCCTTCCGCAACCTTCGTCAAGTTCAGTTGTTGAAACAGCCGATCAGTCCACACCTCAGAACGAAGACCCTGAGGAGTTTCATGAGGCTCTGTCGGAAAGCAACTCACCACAAATGAAAGAACAACAGATACAGAGGTATAACCCTTTATCCCGGAAGTTGTTACGCAAAATACCTAGAGTAGATTATAAGGACTAACTTTAAGTTATTTGATATTGTTACCTACAGTATGGGGGAGGAGTTGTTGTATATGTGTGCGTGGCTGCGTCCACGCTTAAAGTACTCGCCTCATAGACTAATAAATCAGTATGCATTCAGCAGGCGTTCGTTTCACTTGTCTCCGTCACTCTTATACCTAACATAGTTACAGTATGATAATCATCAGAGTCATCAATACAACCTCTCAGTTCATTGAACCCCATAGCCTTTTCATGAAACAGTAAGTAGCAAATTGCAAAAAACGTGAGAACATTTGTTTTTCGAGGGCTACGCTGGGGCTTTCACCTTCAAATGTACCGTTGCCGCAACAGGGATGAAGTTCCCAGAAATTTCGGCACTAGTCATTTCAAATGATCTAATAGGAATCTAAAGAATCAAGCAAGCGTTCACCTTAAAGGCTAGCCTGCAGTACCTGACCCGCTGTTCCCTTTCTTTTTCTTTGAGAGAGGGGTTAGGTAATACAGGGAACTAAATGTACAGACGACAGCCCATCAAACTACCGGTAACTCACAAATGTTGCCAGGCAATTTTGAACCTAATGCTTTGGTGATAACGTTGAAAATGTATTAAAGAACAACAAAAAAAAGTAATTATTTAGTATATCAACAATCTGGTGTCCACGACACAAGCCTCGTTGCTTAGTGTGGTACTAGATGGCGCTGTGTGTAACACCCAGCGACATTTGCTTATTTAACAGATTGTAGTAGGTTGTTGTGCTGTCTGTACTATTCCAGCTCTGGAATCCAGTGACACTAAATCTTTATTGGACCTCTTTGAAACCAACCACTGCAGTCTTTCAGTCCGATATAATGTAGCAAGCTCTCTGCTTTGGCCGATGGCCGATTCAGTGATACTGGATTCAAAGGCTAGATTGAAATACTTGTACACTTAAATCTAAATAGAAGAGCGAATTTTAACAATGAAAATGAATGCGATGAGCACATCTGTTCATGTTGAAATAAAGGCCTTTCTTTTATCTCAATAAAAATACAACTGTCCCACACCAAGTAAATTGTTAGAACTCTTGCAGTCTGTGATACAGAATTATCCTAGTACACGCTCAAACATTATTATACCTGCATCTTTAGTTCCAGATTCATAGTGCATTTTATCTTCTGGGATTCCGAATAAAGTTATTTTTTTGTGAACTGCAATTAAGAGCTGTCAATATCAGTCGTTAAGGAATATTGACACAAACATTTCTGAAACGCTTTTCATATGTTCGGACCATTCAGTTTCATTGGTAAAATATGCTCAATTGCTCATAGAACAAAAATCAAAATCACCTTTCCAGTCATCATTGTCATCGAACACGACGACCTCGCCATCAGCAACCACTGCTATGGGACTGCTCTTAGTGCTGACATCCGTTGTCTTGTGGGGGTCAAGTATGGGTGAGCTGTTCTTGGGAATGCCCATCGCGCTCTGCTCTAGTATGACGTCACGGTCACCATTCGTGTACGTTGGGGAGGTGTGGCGCGATATCATTTTCTTAGGCTCATTGTTTATTCTGTGCAGGGATATCTGGAATAGAAAGTGGAAGAATTTAAGAATAATAGGGTGTAAATAGCCCTTCATCTCCCTGCCTTTTCCCAACTATGTTGGGATCGGGTTCCAGTCTAACCGGATGCAGCTGAATATTTGCCACCACAACCCAGTTAGTACTGGGTAATACGATACCCCTCGGTAAGACTGGTTGTCGAACTTTTTGGGCCACTGACTACCTGTAACGACTGTCAAAGATCTACAAATCAAACTAAACACAGTTCAAAAATTTTGCAAAGAATCGACTTTTTGAGCAGTAGGTACTTTGGTAGCGTTCAGAGTAACGCGCTCAAAACATTGTACTGATGGATGCATAGATACAGTAGGTACAGGCGTCACGAAAGTATTTTCAGTAAAGAGTCTAGAAAAACAAATTTTAAATGTTTAGACTAGAACGTAAAAGATACCTAAATGACGGGAACAACAAGTGCTCTGCTTCGTTAGGGATATCTTTTTACTCTTTTTATTAAATACATTACACCGCGTATTTTAGATTATACGCGGTATAGACATCGTCATCGTAAAAAGCACGTTCCAAATGTTTGGAACAGCAGACCTTACTCAACGCCTAGTCTACACTAATATTATAAAGAGGAAAACTTTGTTTGTTTGTTTGTTTGGTTGTAATGAATAGGCTTAAAAACTACTGGACCGTTTTTAAAATTTTTTTCACCATTCGAAAGCTACATTATCCACGAGTAACATAGGATATATTTTATCCCCGTACTCCCACGGGAACGGGAATTACGCGGGTGAAACCGCGTGACGTCCGCTAGTGTTAAATAAAATCGAACTTAACTAATACGTAAAGATTCATAGTTTAACCTACCATAAACATGTTATATCCTACTTGCAACGGCAAAAACACGTCAGGAATCATTTTAAATTTTCTTTTTCACTGCACTTTTCTATTTCGATCTACACGTAACAATTTTTTTTATAATTGCTGTTAAAATGCTTCAAAAAAGTTAGAAAAATAAACAAACGAAATATGTATTTTCCAATTCTGACAGATAGTTTCGTACAGAATATTTTTATCTGTTTGAGTGAGTTATTCCGTGTCCCCCTCTAGATAATAATCAAGATACTATTATTGTCAGCAATGAGATTTTTTTTTTTTTTTTTTTTGGGACAAGCCCGCCACACACGCCCAAACCACTGTAACTCCTGAAAGCCAGAATCAACAGTGGCGACCACCAGAAAAGCGCCGAGACAATGAAGCTCGACGAAGTCCCAGAGAATGAATTTAACTGTCTTGGATCCCGCAACGAAATTAATCAGAAAGTAAAGCGGAGGAGTAGGAAAGAACTGTAATTTCCACTTCCCTCCATATCAGCAGGAGACAGAACGAAACAAGGCCAATAGGCACAAAGGGACGTTTACAACTGGGATAGGCCCAGTTGCCTAGCACCACGGATAAATATTAACCTTAATGGGTCCTAAGTTGAGAGCTGTTATATTTGATTCCAATAATAGGTATGGCAAAAACGCTTGAACGCACGGAAATTTGCTCTAGTTTCCACAAGGTCCGTATAGTAAATAACTCCGGATGTAACCTGTACACTATTTAACATAATATTGCGTTCATTTTGCCAAAGACTACACTCCCACAAAATGTGATGAGCAGATTGTTCATATTCGCAGTCAGATGTTGAACATTGACAAAAAGGCGAGTCAACAAGCTTGAAGGAAAATAATTTACTCTTAAAGTTGCCATGGCCCGTGAGAAATTGGGCAACACAGTGATCAACCTCCAGCCATGTCCTGTCCAGCCGCTCACGAACGGATGGAAAGAACTGGTGGAGGTGCCTGCCCTTGATGGAATTGTCCCACCTACATTGCCATTCAGATAAAAGTTCCTCCCAGACGTCGGTCGGTGGTTTGAATAATCTAGAAATCCTAGCACGATCACGTACGGTTAAAAAGTCTGCGTCTGTGGTCTCACGCGCGTTATAGTACATTGCAGCCCGCCGCTGCACCTCAAGATCGACTGGAAGTACACCCGCAAGCACCGGAAGAGCTTCGGTACTAACCGTCCTGTACGCTTTGCATAAGAATATCAACGCCAAACGCTGGCTTTGAAGCAATTTACGTCGCACCGCTCCTATGGTGGCCCTATCGGCCCAAACAGGTGCCCCGTAGCACATACAACCCAAGTAAGTAGCCACGTAGATGGTCTTTAAAGTTAAAAATGACAATCCCCACGTAGATTTGGATATCCTCGTTAAGGAATAAAAGTTCTTTTTAGCTTTTTCACCGACATTTTTTATGTGTTCTACGAATGAAAAATTCCTCTCTAAGACCAGTCCAAGGTAGCACACGGACTGCTTTCTTTTCACGGGAACGTTATTAAATTTAATGCTCGGCCACGATTTAAGATCACCTTTTAAAATTAGTTGAAATGTTTTATGCGGTGCAAAGGTCAGACGGTTTCGATCGCCCCACTGAGATATTAATTGTAGGCAAGTGTCAGCTAAATTCTCGAGTCCAGCCCGGGTACTTGACTGAATGAGCAGCAGGCCGTCGTCCGCGTAACCGGTTAATGAACAGCCCGGTGGGAGTGGGAGCGCGAGGAAATCATCAAAACCTATATTCCATACATACGGAGAGATTACCGAGCCCTGTGGACATCCCATGGTAAGGGACTTTGACATAGAATGATGTCCGAGTTTTAGTTGCGCGGTACCATTTAAAAAGAATGAATGAACAAGATTATATATGTTTTTGTAGCAGCCACGATTTTTCATTTTAAGTAGTAGCATCGGCCACCAAGCGTTATCAAAAGCCCCGGAAATATCTAAAAAGATTCCAACCACGTACTTGTGTTCAGAGTTATTAACAATTTTTCTAACAGAAAGTGCCGCGTCAACAGTAGATTTACCCACGGTGAATCCGAATTGGTTGTTATGAAACTTTGGTCCGTCCGGTAGCAAACGCGGAACGATAAGGCGCTCCAGGAGTTTTCCCAAATTTGGTAGTAGGGTTAAGGGCCTGTACGACTTAGGGTCGTCCGGTGGCTTATCACCACTTTTTGGAATTATTCGTATAAAGCCACGTCGCCATACGCGAGGAAAAACGCCTTCCGCAATACATCGGTTGAAAACAGATAGAATGGCGTCGCCCGCTGTTTTACACGCTTCTATTATCATCCGATTAGATATTTTATCTTCACCTGCTGATTTTTTAAGAGGCAGTTTCCTGACAACATTAATGAATTCGTCAATGGATGGAAGGTCTGACGCTGGTGATTCAGGTGGCACAGCAGCCCACGCTCTGATCTGTTGATGGTACTCATTGTCATTTACCGGCGAATCATCAGGTATTAGAGTATTTAATAGAACTTCGGTCGTTTCCTCAATACCGGTGGTGTGTTTATTATTTACTTTAATGTTTTGGATAAACGCTAGGTCGACCGATCGATTAGCTTTGAACTCGTGATACAAAGGAGACCACGGACCTTCTTTATCTAATTTTTCTACTATTTTTCGCAGTAAATTACCCTTAGATTTTTCAGTCGATGCTCTGTAGCGGGACCTGGCAACTCTAAACGCATTTAAAGCAATGGTATATGGTTCTCCGGTGACTTTTTGTTTTTTAAGCTTGTTTAAATGTCTACGCGCTCGGCGATAGCTTTTACGTTGTTCAATTAAGTAGTCACACCACCAATCACATCTACGGAGGTTGGTCATAGATGCGCGACCAATAGCGATGTCAGCACAGTAAGTGAAGGTGTCTGACATAATTTCAGCACTTTCTTCAGCTGACAGCCCATCACGAGTGAAGTCTTTGGCGTGACTTGCAAAAAGCGAACCAAAGAATTCCCAGTTCGCGCCTTTACTTTTATATCTAAAATTACCAGTGATATGAGTCGGACCTTGAGTAGACACCGGAACAAATTCGTACACGATCAGGCGATGATCACTGCAAGACGCATCTGGTAAGACACGCCACCTATCCAAGCGAACGTCTGCACTAGAAAGTGTGACGTCAATACAAGATTCGCCCATTGGGCTGCAAAAAGTAGGTGGTGCATCAGGGGTATTATGAATCGATAGGTTCATTTCAGCAATAAAATCTTCAACAGCACAACGTCGGTCGGAATCCGTTGACCTAACCTTGCCATACCACAGAGACGATGACGCGTTAACATCAGCGCCAACGATAACTTTACAGCCCGCGAGTGACTGCAAGACGTGACGGAGGTTATGTATATGAGGAGCAACAGGATCTGAGTATTGAAAGTAACAGCTCACAACGTAAACTTTGAAAGAAGCTGATGAGACTTCCGCAACGGCACAGTGGGGCGTCATGAGGTTACGCAAAGATGTTACTGTAAAGTTAGAAGAACGCGTCACGTAAATTCCGGCTCGTGCTTTGCTGTCCAGCTGAACTACTTTGTGACGTAAGTGTGCATTCTGGTATTGTTCTTGAACAAGTACAATGTCTAAATTATAATCGATAATTAATTTGTCTAGTTCAGAGGTCGCCACCCTATCGTTGTGGAGATTTAATTGTCCTATATTTAAACTATCCATTATTTTAGTAGTTAGTGTTGAGGATTAACTGTTCGAGCTTAAGTTTGTATGTGGTACACTCTGGAGACCCGCAACGATGGTCAAACGGTTTTTTAAAACGTTTACACGCCACGCAAGTCGGTATATAATTTGAGTTATCCTTGTGCGGGCAGTTATTTGTTTCATGCGCTTCGGAGCAGTTAGCACAGGTAGGTGATTTGTTAACGCAATGTTTCTTAACGTGACCGAACTGTTGACAATGTAAACAACGAACTACCTCGACATCATCGATGAAACGGCAAGTCGCCCAATCTATAAATAATTTTTCTTTGGTGGACACCAGATGTTTACGTACGGAGGACTCGATTTCAACACCTATCCACTTGCGACCGTTATCTAAGGAACGCCGACGAATAATTTTAGTTGACTTAATAAAATCATCCTCATTTATTGGCAACTCATCTTTAATGTTTTGACGGTATAACGCGTGCAGAAAAACATTGTCTTCCATTGAGGATGGGACGTCCTTAACTAATATACGGGGCCTTCGGCCTTTCGGTTTTTCAAGTCTTAGACCGGCGGATCTAATAGCATCGACCGATTGTAACTTTTTAATTTGGTTGTCATTAGCGACACGTAATACAACGCCAGATTTCGCGGTTTTCTTAACGCCTACAATTTGAAATCCGTCGTCACTAGGCTTAATCGCTTTCATAAGCGCTTGTTTAGTCGCGGACGATGACGAGTAATCGGCTGACCGCTCAGCAGTAGGGTAGGCGACGACGCAAGGGAGAGGGGCGCGCGACTCAACCGCTGGCACAACTTTAGGTAGACGAAGTTTCAACGAATCCGCATACGAAGATTTGTTACACTCACAAGTATTGACATTATTATGATTATTGACAGTATTGGAATTGAATTTAATTTTATCTAATTCGCGTTCCGTATTGGCTAATTTAGTTTCGTTGGAGGATGATTTTATTGCTAACAAAGAAACGATGGCCGTTACGCGCTGAGTCATGTCCATGATAGCTGATTTATTTGCGACATTAATGCGGGACCCTTGATCATTAACAAGGTCGTTAATTTTGGATAAAAATGCAGACGCCTGTGACACTAAATCGCAATAGTGGTCGCTGCTCGCAGTACTGACGTTTAAAATAGGCGAGGGCTTCTCAATTGAATTCGATGTGTGAAGCCGTTTTGACCTATCTTCGGGTGAAATGTACGAAGGTGACATTTCGCGAAACAAACGTTTTGTCGAGATATTAGCGGAGGTCGTCGGCGACCCGGGTGTATGGAATGCATCTCTGCCACGGTCAGGCGGGTCATCATTAATGGACAACATATTATAAATTATGTAATTCACACAAACTATTAAAACGTAAGAAAAGTAACAGAATTACCAAACGACAAAATTATATCGAGGTACCCACACACCAAAGAAAGTAAATGTACTCACCGAAAGTAAACGAAATGAACTAATTACCAGTAATAACCGACGTAAAAACACTAAAAAACTTACGATACCAGCACTTAGCACAATAGCACACACCTAGAAACAACTCACGAGCCGAGAATCGATCACGGATCACGAAAATCGTAATTAAAAACAACAGCAAAATAAATTGCATCCAGCCCGAACGAGTGCGCGGAGGGAAGTCCCAGCAATGAGATATTGGATCTGATAAAGCTATTACCTATTCAAATAAATCTAATACGGTTATGAGTAGTGTGTACACACCCCCTTTATAAACAAATTCCCGCCTCTTTCTCCCTAGCCTCAATAGATTCCTATCGATATCCTTGTATTCAACTGCACTCATTTCAATATAAACTTTACGCTGGTTAAAATTAAGTTGATTTCAGATCGACTAGAACTATTGTAACTAGTCGAATGAAGGTTCTCGGTGGATGCAGTCAGCAATACAAGATACACGGATTTTGTAATAATCCTGTAATCTACTCGTAGGTATTATCAAAGTCGTTTTTCGTGTTTGTCTGTGTGATCGGTTTATCTCATACTAACTTCTGCCCGCGACATCGTTCGCGTGAAGTTTTGATATCGCAACGCATCGCCTGCTCAACAGAATCCCGCTTGCAAGATTTCTTATTGCTGCTCCGCTCCTATTGGTCATAGCGTGATGGTATATAGCCTATAGCCTTCCTGGATAAACGGACTATCCAACGCAAAAATATTTTTAATTCGAGCCCGTAGTTCCCGAGATTAGCGCGTTCAACCAAACAAACAAACGCTTCTGCTTTATAATTATAGATAGATAGATACTGCACAATGGATATCGGTGGCAAAAAAGTCAATGAAACAAAATTATTTTCAATATTTTTTTTAAAGGTTTCTTCCATACTAAAGTTATGTGCACTAATGATACATTAACATTTAACCAAGAAATAGCTCCGAAATCTCGATTTTGAACACCAGTATATTCAGTCGGTTTGTTTTTATGTCACTCCACTATCCATAGAACCCAAATTGTATTTTCTAAGGTTACTTTATAGAAACTAGAATAAGGGTTTGCTGGTTTGAAATTAACTGCAACGCCCAAGGAGTATATTGGGTAAACTACCGCCTTCGTCGATAGAGCTGAGCAGATTATGAAGCTTTATGCTTTCCGCATCGCTCGTGTAATATTAGCTCGACGCCCCTTTACATGTCGCCACAGCGGCGCCGACTATCCGGCGACCGACGCGTGTGAAGGGGCAATTTATTCCTACTTATTTCTTTAAAGCCTCCGCTACAGCGAGTTCTAAAGCAAAGCGAATGACGTCATTTTGAACACGCTATACTGGCAGCTTGCAGTTTATATGAGGACAGTTTAATGTTTTAGATACCGGTACTAAATACTATTTTCACTGAACTACTAATTTGAATCAGTTATCCTGACAAATTATTCTTGATGAAATTAATACGATCAGAAGAGTCAGGAATTTACCATCAGCCTTTCACTTGTACCTAACAGCGAGTAGCAAATGTATGAAACGCTTTGTGTAATGACGTCAGATAGATGGACGTGGATCACGTGGAAGTGTATTATTGTCTCCTTATACTTTTATCAGTAAGTACCAAAAACTTGTGACAGTATTAAAACCTTACCTCATTACTAAGATTATTCTCAGCGTAGTCCACGCCGTCCTTAGTCAGGGAGCGCACTTTGTTCCTCAGGTTGTGTTTGTGTGTATTGTTGTGTCGCAGCTTGCGCACCGCCTTCGTTCGGCTCTGCGAGTACAGTTCTCGACCTCCTGCGATTTCTATGATCCTGGTAATAGAAGTAAAATAGTAGGTTGGTATAACATGCTATATTAATATAACATGATCATCTGGCTAGCCTTTTTCCCAACTACATTGGGTTCAGCTTCCAGTCTAACCGGATGCAGCTGAATACCAGTATTTTACATAGAGCGACTGCTTATCTGACCTCCACAACCCAGTTAATACTGAGTAATACGATACCCCTTGGTAAGACTGGTTGTCAGACTATTTGGGCCATTGACGACCTATAACGAATGCCAAACCTAGACAAATGACAGCCGGGGGCCGGGACCAACAGCTCAACGTGCTTTCCGAGGCATGGAGGAAACTCGGTATGTAAGGGTGGTCACCCATCCACAGACCAACCTACCAAGCACGGCTTAACCTTAACATCGGCCCGAGTGGCAGTTTTTATTTAACCACGAGCTCCTCCCCAATAACAATATAACAACGAATAATAAAAACGTTTCTTTACCTTAAAGTGAGACACTGCCCAGTGCCTATTAAGGCCGCTATGATAAGAAACGAAAACAATCAAAAATATTCCAGGAAGTAGCAAACTTAACATTTAACCCTTCGGAACGTAGATCTACGCGAGATGCAATGACTTTTTAATTGTGCCTGTATTTAGCCGTAATTATTGTTATTATTCGTATGGCCGGTACGAGTGATTGAAGCATCACTTGCGATGAAAAAAGCAAAATTTTATACCAAATGCAATAAGGTTGCTGTGTTGGGGAGTTTGTTACGCCATTTCTTCTCCCAAACTAAAAACACTTAGAATGTGGTCAAGTGTGGACGTTTTGGACTCCGTTTCATGTAATTTTTAACATTGAAAAAGGCCCCCATGCAGTATAAAATTTAGCTCTTGCGATCACTAGACCAACGGCACAGATATTTTGAAGTGATTTTTTTTTTGATGCGTTGAGCACTTTTTGAGTGAACAAAAATTATGAAACTCGCGTGATCGTCACGTACGCTTTTCGTAGCACTCGTAGCGGACCCGCTTCGGCTACACCGTTCGTCTACTAGTTTTCACTTCTATCGGTAGTACCCAAAGACTCCGTATGTTTTATTTTGCTTTTGATTTCGAATCAAATCTGTTGGCGATTAGGTTATGGCCGGGATGTGACCCCTTGTAAGAAGGTCTAGGTCTAGGCTATTACCTGGAGTCTCTAAGTTTGTAGGTGCCTCCCTTGGAGTTTAGTATGACTAGCTGACTTTCGTTGCCTCGCTCCTCATCAGACGAGGCGTTGTTCACGTTGTTGGTGTCGCGCTCGCGACCCTCCAGGCTGGAGGTCAACCTGAAACGTACAGAAGAAGACCTTTAGTTTCTTAACCGGCTTGAAGTCATTCCATCAAAGAAAACATAGAGATGAGAGATCTACAAAGGAAGAACGTGCAGTTGGATAGACTAGAAATTAAAGGAATGAAACTATGGAAGAAGATGGGCAGCAGTGTCTATTTGTTTAATAGAATCAACTCGATACGACGGAAAATTAACAACAGAAGAAGTTTTTACTGTAATAAAGCTTCAACCCAGCCAACTCCATTACTCGTCCAGCGAGAAAAGAATATAAAACCACCCTTTGTGTTCTATCTTTAGAAACTTTTTAAAGTACTTGTAAAACGGCTAATTACGTTGCAGAATCAACATTGCAAAGCCTCTGTCCCTTTGGATCGAGTTTGTGGATTTTAATGTGTTTGCACACGTAAGATGTCGACAATCGCAGACTGTTTGTAAAACGTAAAACGCGATAATTATCACTTAATGAATACATCTGTGTTTAATAGAGTTGTAGAGGGGTGGCTGATGGCTTTCGTGTTCATTATAATTGGTTTATGGTCGGCGGAGGATGAAAGGTCATCCACCAGGCTGAAAATAACTTAAGTCTTTGGATCTTTGTCATCGATTTAGACGTAGCTAACAAAGCAATAATTCTGACCGTAACAAAGGCGAAAGGACTGCTATAACCAGAAGAAGTGGTTAGTTAAGGCGACGACATCAGCTAAATAAGCAACTCTATTTGTGGTGGTTCAAACTTCGTTTGAAATACTGTAAGAATAAAGTTCTAATTAGCTTGCACTACAAAGTGGTTGTTACTTCAGTCACTGCGGGCCGAATAGTGCGAAATGAGTATTTTCGATCGATTTAAAATGAGAACTTAACTATTTAATAATAAATAATCCATCAGTAGATGTAGTTTAGCATTTGAAATTTTATGTTATATTTTTAAATATAATTATCATTGTCAATAAATGGCTAAACTGCTTTGAAAGAAAATTAAGAGGTATGTTTGAAGATTTTTTTGGTGCATTAAAGTTTGTCAAATTATGTTTTGAGTTCCATCATGTTCGTATGCAAAAAGGACTTCAAAATACAAAGTTTTTTTTATTTGTCGAAATTATTTACAGTTTTAGAGATACACTGCTTTTAAAAACCGCCTTTTGGACCGTTTTCAAGAAACCTTCGCCTTAAGCTACTGCCTTTCGACAGATTTTTGCTACTTACGACACCCAATGGAACAAGCCTGCCTACTTATCAACAGAAAGCGAAGTTAATATCTTGCATGGATTGTTTGCAACACAGAATTGTGAAGTGCAGAGCTTGAATATCATCAAAATCTTCTGCACTCCCGCAAAATAAAGTACGGATTACACACAGCATAAATTGGGGTAGAAGAGTAGTTCTTCGTTCTTTACAAGTCTTCTGCACTTCCTAATTGGATGGCCAGAAAGCTCTTAGAACATAGTCAACATTTTGCACACCTACCTTTGTCCAAAATCCATGTCCTACCATGTGAGAAAGCCAGGACATAGTAAAAGTCTTGCACGGATTGTTTTCAACACAGAATTGGGAAATGCAGTGCTTCCTTCTATTCAAAAACCTTCTGCACATCCCGACCTGTCGCCAGCAATACCTACCTCTCCAAAAGCCACATCCTAACACGTCATACACCTTAGTTTACCTGTCGTGTGCGTGCTGCATATTCTTGGGGCGGCACTTGGGGAAGAGCCGCGTGATCCGCTCACCGACGTCGGAGCCGGGCGTGGAGTCGCCCGCGCCGTCCGCTCGGGGCGGGGCCGCGTTCATGTCGCCAGCGCCGCCGGCGTCACTCCGCCACCGCCTCTACCGGCAAGAGGTGCCGCTACGTTAGTTAATAGAACTACTGGAGTGCTGGCTTTTGTACTGCTAGAGTTAGTTTATCGACCTGGAGAAGATATTGGAGCCGGAGTCATATCTTCGTGTCGTAGAATGTTTTGAAGAATAGTAATTCGTATGCGAAAGTAAAGATTGCTTACAACTTACCGTCGAAATTTATTATGAGAAAACCTCAGGGTTTGTGAAAGGTAACATTTAGGTGATGCATTCCTAATGTAGGTATATGGTAAATCTAGTACGTGTAAGACAGAAACAGAACGATGATAGTTTAAGTTCTACGGCATTCACCACGCCTCCAATAGCAGAGTGAAGGCGGGAGGCGTAAATTCATGATGCGAAGAGTGACATATTCCAAATTCAATTATGATATAAGATTTCCCTATTCAATGCTGAAGACGGTCAACATTTCGACGATCAAAACGCTGGTGGAGACGTGCAATATTAGACCAATCATGGGAGAAATGAGAGATGTAATCGGTAGATTCTCGCATATCCATCATCATTCTCTGTCTGACTCTGTTTTCATGGAAATCGGGGCTAACAATATAAGAACAATATCTATATATATCTCAGAGGCCTTTACGACCTGCCGCCTAGTGCGTTTGTTATCCTGGAAAAGATATCAACGGTTAAATGCTGAATTAATGGCTGGACCTTTATGCTGTGGTGTGCCTTGAAGGTTTGTGTAACATTAATTCTGGATTACAAACATCTGGGCATGATCAAATTTAATGCTAAAGAAAGGTACAACTTTGACTTACCGTCAAAAAGGTTGTGTGGTCAAAGGTTTGCAAAAAGGTAACATTCGGTTGATGCCTTGCTTTCCTCCATGTTCAACCTAGTAGTTAGACAGTCAACATCGTGATAAAAGTTCATTGACCCGTTCAATCCACAAAATGGCTGCCGGTGTAGTTAATGCATTTAATGCGAATTCTAAAACGGTCTAGAGTCCACACAACTTTGATGTGAAAATTGAGTAATTAAATGATGTTAGATTTCAGTGGGTA
The DNA here is from genome assembly GCA_916618015.1 of Xestia c-nigrum. Classification (NCBI taxonomy): domain Eukaryota; kingdom Metazoa; phylum Arthropoda; class Insecta; order Lepidoptera; family Noctuidae; genus Xestia; species Xestia c-nigrum. The sequence goes on along the minus strand of OU745245.1, from coordinate 24,986,420 downwards.
CTGGAAATTGTTGCGAGGGCAGCAAATTACATTTCTTTGGTTTAATGAGTTTTGAACTGAGTTCGAATTGCGAATCACAAATTAACAAAATGGAGTTTAAGTAAATACCCTGCACTGACTGACGGTAACGGTTTACACTATTTTGGTGTCAAAAGACGACAGTAAAATGCTTTTATTTCTGGGGTCAACGAGCGCTGGCAGTTGTGTACCTTGATTGAGTTGAGAAAATCACATTTATTTGTTTTATCAATTACATCAATGCCATCATAGCCATCATCTGCCTAGCCTTTTTCCAGCCATATTGGGGTTCCCTAACAGTCTCGTCGGATGTAAGGATGCAACTAAACTGCACGAAATATGATGGACATGATTTATAATTCTGTTAAAGCGCTTTTTAAGGCCCCAGGCCTTCTCCACTCCTTCCGGGGCTGCGGGGGTGTTCGAAACAGATACCACAGCCCCGGAATATAAAGGGCGAGGAAGGAACATGGATGGTTTTTAGTCAGTAAAAGTCTGACACTCCCTCCCGCTCCGCCGAGAGTAGGAGGAGTCATTTGATGATTTCCCATCCAAAAAAGAGGCCTTCTCTACTTCCACAGCGTAGAGGTCACTTCGACTGCATGTGTTCGCTAGCTAATTTAGTGTGACCCTACATAATCTTGCCTTCAACACGACTTTCGTAACATTCTTTATATAAGTACCAAATTCTCTTAATGCAACATTGGTACATATTTCTGGTCCCGTGCCAACCCTCGCTACTGTATCCCAATGTTATTCGACAGTTAGCAGTATCTATGTAAATCAAATGCGGACTGCCTCTCCAATATCTTTGAGAACTATAACCTCCTTGCAGCCAAGTTTATTGCTTGTAAATTTTAGACTAGACAGAAGGCATTACTAAAGTGGAACACCAACGTTGGATGTATGGAGTACCGTCGAGTATAGAGTACTAACGGAAATACATATGAAGAACAGAATTCTAGAATGCACGTTTCGATCAGAGGTATCGAAGCTATATATATCCAAGCAAGTTGAACGAAAATTCTAAAGCATGAAATAGAATTCAATGGAAAGGAGATAGTTTTTTATGGGCCCACCCGGTCGTTGCATTTATTATTCATTATAACACCAAAAAATAGTAAACATTTTACATTTTTTTTTTTTTTTTTTATGGTATTAAACGAAATATTACGTAGAAATGAAAACGGAATCTTAAAATCACAATAAATAAGCTATGTTATGATATTTTTTTGCGAGTCAAATCATTCCTGTTGTTGTCAATGTCATTTGACAGCTAATACTTACGTGAATAGGGGCGTTTTTTTCTGTTTACTAAAAAAAGTACGGTACCTACCCGTTGGTAATCATATCTTCTATAATTATTATAGGATCAAAAAGAACATAAAAATAAATATTCTTAAACTGTGAGCATTTTTATTTAAAGCTATTTTTAAAGGTACACTAAAATCCCATAAATGGTTTAAACAATGAACGTGGCACGGAACGTTATAAACTCACTTTTTTAGTGACTGACAGCCAACTTCATTATTTTGACGTTGACTTTTTCTGTTTATTTTGGTTTTCGTAAGTGTTTTTGCAGATTTTTCGCATTTATTCCGGTTAGACAATGCGTAGCTAATTCAACCATTACAATCTAGAGGTTGAAAGGAAGAAATCAATGTAAGTTTCATTATTAAATGCTACAATTTATGTGGGTGGCCTAATCCCCAAACAAAAAAAATTGTCTCCTTTTAAGTTTCGATTCAAATAACAGGAATTGAATAATTTACGAGTAACTTCCAATACATTTCCGCGATCGTCGACTGTTTTCAGTTTATGACGGTATACCTACAGAAAAACAATCGACAATAGCTGTTAAAACAAACGAGCATCTACTTGCTGTAGAAATGCAGTCTCGATTCCTTCCACAAACACCGTTACCATTACGACAGAAATTGTACTTAAAACTGCAGCCATAAATACTGTAGATTAGGTTCATTCTGCAATAACAAAACTACTCGAGCGCATTTATAAAGCAGTTCATGTTAATCGCTTGTACGCACGTTTATTCAAAACGGAGTTCTAACTTTGAAAGAAGGTTTAAACCACAACGCATTTTTTTTTCAAGTCAAGAAAAGACGTAGGTTTCCAGCTAAAGATAGCATACTGGTACATAGCATTTAAAAAAAAATCTAATAAGTCCGTGTCAGATTATCAAGAAATATTTGATTCGTATTTTTCCGCTTTGAAAATTCTCAATACGTCACGCCTTGGTATTTGGATTTGCAGTTTTTTGATACTGTCGGTCGTTATGCCGCCTATCACGAACTTTACATCAGTTCAATTAAAGTTCACAACAAAATGCTCGGGTACACTGAAGTTAGCACTCGTTGTAATGAGCCGGTTGGTGTTTATCGCTAGTGTTCGACCAAGGCACAAGGCACCGTATTGGGGGCACGGCTCGAGCCAATGACGTGTTTCGCATGGCACCGACTGTAACCGCTGCCAAACTACCAGATCGATAGAACATTAGTGGTGTGCCCGCTGAATCTGCGTGTAAAGCTTTGAGCGGGAGCGTAAATACTATTTTGATTCCAATACCGCATGAACCAGTGTTACCTACTAACCAGTGAATTACATGTTCGCAAATAAATATATGAGACTGACAATTTTGAAGACATTTTCTGTATTTCTAATTAAAAACTTTGTTTCGATTATAGAATCCACATCACTTCTTCAGAATTACCACATTAAACTTCTTAATTATTTATTCGGATCCAATCCGCATTCAATGTGGAACCGGTTTTCTCGGGTTTACTCTGGAACTGAGACAGAATTTCCCATGACCTGATACGATCAATGTATTAAGACCTCCTTTTGGGTTCCATCGTAGTAGGCTACTAGGGTAAAAGTAAGAAAACAAATAGTCAATAAAACCTTTCCAACCAACCTTCAACCAAACATAGTTTTCTTTCAGTCAACCGGTTTCAAATCGCTGTTCTAGCAAATGCGAACAGTTTATAAAAAACAATACTTTGGCACAGATGTCTGATGTCTTCAGCAAACATTCATATGGAACATTTTCTGCAGCGCCGACGTATAACTCAGTAACTCAGCTTATGCTAGTTTTATGGAATACATTTTGACATATGAACGTAACGAGTTCCCGCGTCTTTTATGGCCTCGGTAGGGTTGCCAGATCAAAGATCAGAGGGCGGACAAACCGGTTAATTTAGCAGGACGTTTTTTTCGCTACATTACTTGTGAATGACGCATTAGCAGACAGTGTTACACATTGGAAATACTTATAAAGGCACAAGAAAACTAGGTTGTATCGTTTTATGATTGTTGTGGTAGTTTTATTTCTCTACAAAAAGTTATTCGGTTAAGACAAACATTCCGTATAAAATACTCATGAAAAACGTACAAAAATAAACAAATAATTCTGGCAGGATTCACTGAAGTGGGTCCTACCATAGACAACGGGGTAAAAACCCGAAAAGTTAATTTAAAAGCAGATGTTTAATATAGCAACCCTACTCCCAATAAGGCCGCGTCCCGACTCCCGGGCGACGTGTTTCCTAAGGGCGGGTTCATACCGCCTGTTTTTATTGCGGCCGACGATACAGGAGCTGTCACTGCAGATTCTTTTTTGTTACTGGTAACATCATGTACGGAAAATCGGCTTACGTAGTTACGTCGCCAGCAGCTGTATTTTAGAAACACGAAGCTTGAATATGTTTTGCTTTAATAAATGCAAGCTTGGTAGACTGCAGTTTTTATTTAATAATAATAATCTTTTTTCAGTTCTCTGAGGATAGGTTTCTCTTGTAATATAATTATGGTTCTCGTTTGGTATTTCATACACGGTGTAAACGGAACCTTCACTAAGCTGTCAACCAAGCATTCTGTACATCAAATTAAGTCTACGCAAAAAACATGCTGGGTAACGACTTTTAGGGATGACAAATTATATTTTACGGTAGGACTTATTATTTTCTCGGCACTACGATCCCGTGGGACAGAACTGAACAATACGCAGGCGAAGACACGGGCATAAGTTTGTCAATATACCTTTTTATATATATATATATATTTTAAGTAAAACGTTAACATATCAACTGAGTTTCGGGTGTGCGTTACCCTGGCAAAATGTTGCGCATTTGAGGTGTGAGACCATAACAAATCATTAGTGTATCATGCTCATGCATGAGGAGCAATTTGTTAACTAGGTAATAAGTTTCAAAATTTGTGTGAATTATAGTTTTAAAGTTATTTGTAGTTTTAAAGGTCACGAAAAAGCGGCCGCACCATACATACGAGTAAAATGTGTTTTTCCCAAATAACTTTAAAACTACAATACACACAAATTTTGGTATTAGTAAACAAAATTCTTCTCATGATACACTAATTTATTTGTTATGGTCTCACACCTCAAGCGCACAACATTTTGCCAGGGCACACGAGCTTCGGATGTGGGACCAGTTTTACAATGGCCTGCGGGCGTCTAGTACGGATGAAGACGAGTTCCTCCATAATCCTAGATATTTTAAAGAAAAATATATTCTACAGTTATAATAATATTGTAAAGGGTACATATTTGATATTTTTGTTTGTTTGTTTGTAACGATTTAACTCTAACTCCAGAACTACTCAACCGGTTTAAAATAATCTTTCACCGTTAGAAATCTACATTTTTATCAAGCTAGCCTTTAATAGGCTATTGAATTATATTGATTTCATGCCAATTAGCAGAGCTATCACAATTTTCGCGGACAAAGTCGCATGCGAAGTGCTAGTGAAATATAAACTTACTAGCTTCTGCCCGCGACTTCGTTCGCGTGAAGTATTAATATCGCACCGCATCGCCTGCTCAACGGAAGCTTTTTCCCGCTTGCAACATTTCTTATTGCTGCTACGCCACTATTGGCCATAGCGTGATTAAAAGAAAAAGATTTTTTCAATTCCAGCCGGTAGTTCCTTAGATTAGCACGTTCAACCAACCAAACAAACAAACTGTTGTGCTTATATTAGTAAAGATTCCGACATTTCCAACTTACCACCAACCGTAGTTACTTTACTAATGATAGACTAAAGCTAAAAGCAAATATTCACGAAGAAACATTTAAACCGCTAAAATTACTTAAAATGTCAACCTAGTTTCCCCTAGTTTGCAGGAATTGAATCCGCAGTGGAATAATATTAAAATGTATTTTCCAGGAAATCATATTATCCGTCGTCGCAAGAAATGCAAGGGAAATATTTATTTATTTATCGGATGAAGTTTGCGCGAACACGAACGTTATTTTTAAAGTGGTATAAATATTTTATCGAGGAACTAGCTTCTGCCCGCGACTTTGTTCGCGTGAATTTTCCGCTTGCAACATTTCTTATTGCTGCTCCGCTCCTATTGGTCATAGCGTGATGTTATATAGCCTATATAGCCTTTCTCGATAAATGGACTATCAAACGCAAAAATATTTTTTCAATTCGAGCCGGTAGTTCCTGAGATTAGCGCGTTCAACCAACCAAACAAACAAACTCTTCTGCTTTATAATATTAAGTATATAGATGGTGGAGTAGCATTTATAAAGTTGAAATCTAAACAAGCTTCAATCCAATCAAGTATACTTTGTCCGTATTTCTAAGGAACAATCTACTATAATTCAATATGATAGGGATCCTTTCGGACTTGTTTGTAATAATAAAGATTACAGACTATACATATACTGTCATTAAGACACACGTCCCCCTACATAATATTATGTTTTATACTTCTTCATAAAACATATGTTTATGTTCGTCTGAAAGATGTATTTACCCTTCATTCATTGCCCAAGATAAAGCTTGTCTTCTTTGTATAATTAATTATATTAATGTACAGTCACAACTTATTATTTAATATCACTGAAGGGAAACGAAATCTTTCCCTTCAAAGCAAATGGAATCAACGTAATTTACATTCAGAGAATTCGAACCCTTTTAAATGGAACCTTTCGAGTCGCAATCGAAATTAAAACTTAAATTGCCGTGAGGAAGATGTAATTTTGTTTAATTTCTTTTATTTCGGCAAGGGGGAGAGTGGCATGGCCCGGGGTCCCGGACGGCCCGGTGGACTGAGTGACATGCCTTTTGGCCAGACCTCAGTACAGTTCGCCAATTAGCAAGTCTCTCACGGGGCCTTATATTTAATGAATTTCGCAAAGAATAGGACACTGGAGTTCAGCGATAATTAAAATCCCATTTACAGAATAGGACGCTCAAGTGCTCATTCATCTATCGCAGAAACAAAAATTGAAGATAATAGGCAGGAGCTACCAGACTCAGGCCAGAAATTGTGCGGATGGAAATTAAATAAGTCATTGTCGAGTGCGATGTCTTTGGGCATTGTTTTAAGAATAATGAGACTCATACATATCAAGTTGATTTTAATTAACGTACTGCTTTTACAATGTTGTTTCTTTGAGAGTGAGCACACACTTATTGAATGCCCAACGTGATATTCAGTTGCGTCGTCCGAGACGAAAAGACTTGAATTACTAAAAATAAAATAAAATAATATAATAAAATAAATAAAATAAAAGCGAAATAGACGTCATGACGTCTATTTCGCTTTTACAGCACGGACATTAAAAAATGTAAATATAAGAAATTGAAAATTGTTATGAATTGGACAAAATTTAATGTTGTGTATTTGACGTCGTTTTTTTTATAAACCCTTATAACTGACTGAGAAATTCAACCTGCTGAATTCTGGGTAAACGGAAACATTCGAATCTAAAATAGATAGGTCAATAAGTATCGAAAAAGCATACCGCTGCGGGCGATACAACACTTTCCTTTAAAACAGGAAAATGTCGGTCTGAAATGAGGTATTCCAGGAACATGGACATTTGTGATTTTATCTTTGGCACCGAAAATCACGGCCTTTATATCTGTACATAGTATAGTACTGAGGCGGTTTTCGTATGTGTTTGTATTGCTGCTCAGGTCATCTCAACCACACAACGGGATTTGATGTACTTCTCGCAATCATTCGGAGAATTTATTCAGGACGGTATAAAGCAACATAGATATAGCAAAGAAATAATTTTGCGTCATGTCACTATATCAGTCGATTGCACCCTGGGGAGTAGCTAGTATAAATATTTGTACAATAATTTATGGTAAGTCTTAATCCAAATAGAATATCTATAAAGGATACTATGTTAACATAAGTTATATTTTCCCAAGTTAAAGATACCTGACCGGAGACATGACATGTGTTCTTGACTAGTTACTTACAAAATGGAGATGGGTCAAAGGGCACGTGTATACGTAACGTGTCGAAAAAGACGTATCTTTAGGGCTGCTACACACATGTTCGTCTCGACATGATCGGGAAAAGCCGGCCTAATCGAATGGACGAAACCACTCGGTCCACTTCGGCTAAGCTCGAATAGTGTCGAGACAAATCGAACAGGATTCATCGAAAATAAGTTGATGCCGAACGGAGTTTGCTGATCGGCTTGAGCCGAATGAAGATCAATGTATAAGTGTAAATTACTTCGGGAAGGCTTTTGTTGGTGGCAACCCCTGGCTGGAGGCCTAACACTCAAGGCACCAACAGGATAGTCCAGTTAAACGAAAACCTCCTACATGGTGGGACAAGGAAGACAAAATATTCAAAAACTGCCTCGTTGGTCTAGTGGTCGCAAGCGCGGCTGTTGAGGTCCTGATGAGTTTGATTTTCAGGTTGGGCAAAGTGTTATTGGGTTTTTCCATAAGGAATTACTCAATAGCAGCAACGGAGTCTAAATTCGTGCCCGGTTGATGGCTATCCCCCTATTAATACATGGGACTTACACATGAATACCGTCGAGAAATATGGTACCGATATTTCTCGACGGCATGTTAAGCCAAGTCAGAAGCCCATGAGCGGCATAAAAACTCTTATAGTCCCTGTATTCACAAACGCTCGGAATGAATTTCGATTCGACAAGTCGTATGTTTATCCTTTTTCGGCATAACGAAAACGAGCGAGATCGACACACGACTTCCCGAATCGAAATCGAATCGAAGCGTTGTGAATATGGAGTCAGGTGAGGTAACTAACCACACGATGAAGAAAGAACTATAAGGTACACCTGTGCCTAACCCTACGGGGATTTCATGCGTGATGTTATGTTACGTTACGTGTTAGTAAAAAAATACGTCCGATACCAACAACTGTGTAGCAACCCTAGTGTGTGGAAAAAGACGTAACCTACTAATAACACGTCCTTCGTAAACGGGAAATGTCTTGGCCGACTTTCCTTACCGAATTACTGGAACCTTTCAGAAGGTATTTCTTCCTTCCACTCCTTTTATTAAAAGAACTGCTGATCGTTCATTAAATAATTTAATGTGCTTTTACTGAAGAATAGTGAGGTAGCTAATTAGCGTCGATTCGCACTAAATCAATGGTTTCCTGCATACTCGATCATTTCTTTTGAGTTGAGTTATTGTAAAGTGCAAAAGAAACTATTACAGTACCTACTTATAGTTAGCTTTTTGGAAAATATTTAATCGTAATCAATAATTCACCTGCCTTTATATGAAGAGATTGTTCATACATCATTCTCTATTAATATATGTATTACTAGCGCCCGCCACGCGGTTTCACCCGCGTAATTCCCGTTCCCGTGGGAGTACGGGGATAAAATATATCCTATGTTACTCGTGGATAATGTAGCTTTCGAATGGTGAAAGAATTTTTAAAAACGGTCCAGTAGTTTTTAAGCCTATTCATTACAAACAAACAAACAAAGTTTTCCTCTTTATAATATTAGTATAGATTGCATAAAATCTGGTTCTTCTAATCTATCAGACAGATGTTTTGCTGGGAATATTTTCACACATTTACACATAAAAATTTCCACGCGAACAAAGTGGCGGGTATTAGCTAGTAGTCCATAAATCGTGTCTCTTACAGTCGTCCATAGTCAGAACTTACCTCACGACATTAACTAATTAATTTTCGTGTCAATTAGGATACATTAAGGCTGTCAAAAAAACGAAAGGCACTTATTCTGACCGTCATTCCGATCTTTTTTTTGTTCTATACCATCCCTTTTTTGGATGGGAAATCGTCATATGACATCTCCCGCTCTGGGCGGTTGCGGTGTTAGACTTTTACTGACTAAAAACCATCCATGTTCCTTCCTCGCCCTTTACGTTCCGGGGCCGCGCGGTATCTTTTTCGAACAGTCCCACAGCCCCGGCAGGCTCTATTACAGCTACACTATACCTGGGAACCTTTTAGTTACTCATATTGGGGGGTCGAAGTTCCAACTTTTTGACAAGTTTCTTTAATACAAATTTTGAATGTAAGATTTTTACTTAATACACATACACGACCCCCTTCTATTCAATCCATCCATCAGCACAAAGTTTTGAGAGCGTTATATTGAGCTCTATTCCAGCAATATTTTTTGCGTAATGTTAGTTTGATGTACATAATGCTTGATTGACGGCATCATAATGAGTCTGTTTACATCTTATATATTGATTCCAGTATATATCATAGACTATTCGATAGGTAGGTACTACACCAGTGTGGTTGTAGCCAAAAATAGACTATTCAATCATTTCAAGCTTCGATATGACAATACTTATTGAATCATGCTATATGCTGCAATCGTTTATGACGTCATACTTCGATCATTTGTCGTGTGATCGTTGTAGTTACTGACCTTCCTCAACGAAACATTTGTTGTAACAATCTATTTGATAAATATAAAACTGTGTGCTTCGAAGAGTAGAAAATCCATCTATGTTATTATAGTAAACCCGTTATCAAGAAAGATGACTTCTTCTCCCCTTCTCCTCCTTCTTTCGCCTCCTTTCATATTCTATTCTACTCTATGGGATCGGCACAAGATGTTTTATTCCTCCATTCTCTACTGTTAGAAGTCACGGCATCACATACGCGTTTATATTATAAACATGAAAGTTTACGAAGGCGTTTTGATATTTAATCACAAAAAACCTCAAAGGATTTGGTTCTAATTTCTTTTTTTATCCAGGCTCAAGCTTGACCTCCATAAATCAACACAATATGAGAACAGGTCACAGAACTTCAAAAAATGAAATAGAACACGTGAGCCGATCGCTTTTTTTTAGCTTTACTTATAACTATGTACAAAAGTCTTTCTGACCCACTTCCCGGTTTTCGATTGAGCTGAAATTTCGCATACATTTGGATGACAATGCATGGTTAGCAAAGAGACGACATTCTAAATCTAATAATATACAGCTGTCGAAGCAGCAACATTTATGCCCGTATTCGTAAGGTCGTTGTTACGTTGCTTTCAGTCTATAAAATAACAATGGCCTTTAATTTCGTGTCAATAAGGTTGTTGATAGATAAGCAGTCAGAGCTAAAATAACTGAAAGGACTGTAAGCGCGAAGAGGCGACATTTAAAAGTCGTAAAGTAAAGGTCAGCGCCACGAAAGAGTCGGGTCGATAGACCCTTTGTGTCGAACTACCCTCGCTTGGTTTATGGGGAAAAAGGTTATCTAGACTATGGGAAAGTGTTTTGTTAGATAAGTTCGCTGGAAAGTCCATTGTCGACTTACTTCGGATTTTCTACAGTTAGACTAGTGTAGGCTTTCAGTAATGAGTGAGAGTAAGTGCCTTATCGAATATACAAGGTATCTGAATTCTTTTTTCTTTCGCGTGTGTAGTGCCCGTCTTGGTGCCAGACTTTTTATGCCGCCCATGGCTTTACACGCCGTCAAGAAATATCTCTCAGACATTCTGGTTGATCGGCGGCGGCGACCTCTCGCGTCCGCCTCCGATTCAATCCATGGTCCGGAGCGAGACGGAATGGGAAGCCGTCAACTCCTTCTGCGAAGCAGTCATGCTAGCGCAGGAGGTGGCGGAACGCGAGAAGGAGAGAGCCTTTCGCCCCAACCGCCGCAGGAGACGCACCGGGCGTCGGAGGCCACGTGGTGGTTTACCGGCCACCGTAAACGCGGGTCTGTGGACGGTTAGCTATGGGCTAGCTAGCCGTCTGTCTAATGACGACAGACCGTGTCGACGGCGAGTTCGTGTTCCACGCGCGCCTCAAAGAGATGTCAGCATAAAGGAAGGGTTTTTCATTCACCGAAGCAAGTAATAATTATACAATACAATACACACATGAATCCGAAAAATCGGAGGTGCGTGCTTTGGGTTCAACTCGAGACCTATGATTTGGCAGTGCAACTATCACGAGACTTGAAGTTGTGGAGAGATACAGACGGAGATTTGAAAGTATAAATATCTTTATTTCACTTTAAAAGAAGATACCTTAATGGTTACTGAGTTTCAGTGTCCTTGCAGCACCATTAAATTCTTGGCGTACAAAGTACAGTACCTACTCCACTAGCAATCGTAAATTCCTTTTCCGCCACACTTTGTGGTCCCGTTGTTTATCGTCGTCGTGTGGTCACAACAGCTAGCGTCACTGTAAAACTAAGGTGACAACCCTGTTGTACATGTCCCGCTTTGCTACATGTAATTTTATGAGTTTCCTTGAGAAAAACGTGGAGGAAATAGGGATGATATTGAGTTATGTAAATAGAAACGTGTTTTGATTTAATTTTTAAACGATTTTTCGAACAGCTTTAGGTACGCGTTAGAATTAATGAGAATTTTATATTATCTCGAGCTGTATGGTTTAGTTAGAAATATTTTTAAGTGAGTTATCCTTATACGAGTACAAAGGGACTTATATTGGACATGGGTAATTAATAAGTAAGGTACCTTTAAATTACCTAAAATACCTTGATTTTGATTTGAGTTTAAGGCATTCTGGTAAAAATTAACAAATTTTACTATGGGACCAACTACCAAATCTGAAAAAAAATATGAGTATTAAATAAATGGTTGTTTGTCGCGGTAGACAGAGTTTTCTTACCTAGTTAGAAACACAATAAATCTGTATCATGACATTGCACAATGTCAAATAATTTTATACACGCATTAAGCGTATAAAGGGTAGAATACACTTTCAACCCTTCCTTAACAACTTTGTTGTGCACTTTTCTGGATGTTACACAGTTTGAATAAGGGTTACCCCTTCTACCCTTAGAAGGGGACGTTCACGTGATTATAATTATTGTGGAAACATACATTTTAAGCAAGATGGCGACTTTCTGAGGGATGCCGATTTTCCTTGATATTTCCGATTTAATAATAATGCTCGAGTTATTGTTATTTTTACGGATAATCAGAACGTGAAATTAAAAAAAAATACTAATTTCAGTATAAATCTCTCTATCCTACGAATATTGTAAATACGAAAGTTTGTAAGAATGGACGATTGTTACTCTTTTAAGCAAAAACTACTGAACGGATTTGACTGAAAATTACAAATTTCAGACGATGTCAATTTATTAAACAGTGACTTTGTATTTATCTTGTTTAAAATAGTGGCCATATATGTAGCCTGCGTAATATATTAAACGCAAGACCTCCCGTGTGTCAGACCATGAAACTGAAACAATTTTGTTCTACGAGTTATTTGCAAAAAAAAAACAAATGGATTTTGTATAGGAACTGACGCGATCAGCTGATCAACATTATATCAACATCTTCCTCACGTTATCCTGTATATTATGTTACTTGGGGTCAGCGGAACACGTTTTTTTCTTCCATTCTCCCTTGCTTCAATTCTAGCAGATCAGCATGTATGGTAATACAACAAAAAAAACCATGCGATGGAAGTAACTCGTAGCCTGGCTACGCCGAAGCGGATCGGTTACGAGTGCTACAAAAAGCGTACGTGATTTTTGTTTGCACTGCAAAAAAGTTATGAATTTTCGAAAATCATAAAACAAAAGTTTAGTTTCCTGGCCTGAGACACCACTTGAGAGCTCTTTCTTGCTATTATAAGGTTAGAAACTGTACCTATATTTAACATTAAAAATGTACCGGGTACATAAATACCCCTAAGTACATAGGTATTACTCGTTCACGTTCACCACCGTTTCGTGACTATATTTTAACGTGAGAATGCTAATGTTTTGCCTCATTAGCCCAGTAAAAAGGTTTTATAGCCACGTTTTTTACATCAAGGCGGTGTTTCGACTCGCTACGACTACGCCTGGCTGAACAGTGTCAACAAAATTAAAACTTGTTCTTAAAACAAAGAGTTAAGGCTGATGCTCCAGGGAAACCCGCGAAATTCAAATTTTCTTACGTTATTTGACATTTGCAGGCCAGTGCTATGTTGATTAAAATGTTGTTCGCGACTGTAACACATGTGTAGTTACAGAACTATAATCATCAAAATCATCAACACAGCCTTCCAAGTCCATAAAGGTCGACAACAACTTTGACCTTTGAAAAAACCGTTCCTGCACTTTTGGTGAAGTTGGAGGGTTGTATTGATGATTTTGATGATTGTAATTCTGTACCTACATACGTCTTACAGTCGCGAACTATATTTTCATTAACTCAAAACTTAGCACTGGCCTGCAAATTGCAAAAAACGTAATAAAATTTGAATTTCGCGGGCTATCCAGGAGCCACCTTCAAAAAGTAGTTATAATAGAACATAATCAAATTCTTATTATTTTCATTAAATATTTAGATTTTAATTTGTAAGATCACTAATCCCGTTATGCATATTTTAATTTAATTAAAAGAAAGACTAATGAAGCCAATTGCAATATAAATTCTCCAGGTCGACGTTAATCAAGGCTTAGCAAGAATAAACTAATTAATGCATAAATTCATTAGAAGCTCGTAATTTTGTACCAGATTGTACTTGAAAAACAAAAGAAATAGACTCTTCTGCCCGAAAAGAGAAGAATTAGGTAAAGAATAATGCAAATGAATGTTAAAACAAATCCTTACCTTTCCTCATAGTTGTATCCTTCTTAAACCTGAAACAAAATAATTAATATTAATATCATAAAAATAATTCACAAACAAACAACGAGTTGAATAAATTATTTATTTGCTTTCGGCGGCCATTTTGGCAAGTCCTGCCAAAGTTTTGGAAGTTTTCAGGCCAAGATAGCAAGTTCGCTCGTAAACATATGAACTTGGAAAAGTTGATGTGCTTATTTTAGGAAATATTTTCATTACAATAATTATGTCCTTTTCCAATAAACATTTTTTTCAATTAACATTTTTGTAACATGTCTTCGCGATGAGATACGCCAAAGTGTTTACTTGGTGTAGCTCATTGTGTGATTAGGAAACATCAAGAAAGAAAATGTACAGCTATTAGCAAGTATTCATAATACTAGAACATTTTCACATCCTTATAACCACAAAATTACGTCATGCAATAAAAGCAGAAAATTAGCTTACAAAATATTCTAAACCACTTTTATCGCATGTAAATACGGGCTAAATAAGAATATCATACATTATTTATGAATGAAAGTTCGCCCCAATTTTCTTTTAACGCATGCTTATGGGCGTAAAGCAAGAGCTGCGCTTTAAATTGAGATGCAAATCCAGCGTCTAGTGGCGTAGACGATATTGAAAGCGCTGAAGTGAGTGGTGAGAGGGAAATTCAGCGCTTTGTGCTTCAAGTTTGCGTTAGGACAACTTCAGTGCGACACTATAGGAATTCAGTTTTGGTTTATCTGGGTTAAGTTTGTGAAAGTATTTAGTTGGTATATTAAGTTGAAAACATTCCTTCAAGCTAGCGAAATAGTTGGTCAATTTGGACACTGATGAAATGATAAGACGGTCTCTCAAACAATTTACGACCCAGAAAATAATACATAAATTCATATGGTTAGGAAATATTTTGATATACCAAAAGTTCCGCAATGTCTGTTTCATTTAATGATAACAGAACAGGAAGACCAATGAAACGATGGATGGACTTTTTTTTTGGGATAAGCCTGCCACACTATTCCCAAGCCACTGTAACTCCTGAAAGCCAGAATCAACAGTGGCGACCACCAGAAAATCACCGAGACAATGAAGCTCGACAAAGTCCCAAGAAAGGAGTTTTTGATGAGATGACGAGTAATGCAAAAGTATGGAAAGTATGCTGCGCCAGACCCAAATAAATTGTGATAAGGGGAGGAAACTGATAATGATTTCAGCGTATGATCTTAACAAAATCATATTCCGTTGAAGATATTAATCAGTCAAGTTGGTACTACGGCAATACTTGTTATAAAAGTAGTTGCAGCTTTAATAAAAGTGTTATCTACGAAAATTATGATAGAACGTGATTTGAGTACGCAATTCTCAAAATCGGTAAACGGTTAAGTGCCTCAAACCAAAAGCAAATAGATTTATTGGGATTCTAAATGTAGATTTATCAGATTGCTATTCTTCATACTAGAACCGAAGATCGTAATATAATTTGGTGATAGGTAACTCAATCGTCCATGTTTAGACTAAGGTCCATGTTCACCGAAAAGATAACCACCTGATTATCTAAAAACAGCTGTCACTGTGACATGTTCCCATACAAAAATGCGTTTAAAACAGCTGTTTTAGATAATCAGTCTGTCATCTTCTTGGTGAACATGGACCTAAATAGGTATGTACACTTGCAAAACAGGGCAACCCTATCATTTTTATTTAATTTTGCGACAACAGAAACACATTCAGTGAATATTACAGCTGTCTATCTATTACGAAACATGGAACACACGGAGCCCTAAGTATGCTTACATAGCACTCGATTCTATATACGAGTATATACCTGATGGCCAAAGCGCCTTAAACAAGTCTCAATTCTCATAGGTACACGATGACGATGACTTACCAGACATTTGAGCTTTACACACAGTGTGCTAAGCCGAACTACTCGTACTATCCTACCTACGTTTTATTCTTCTATTTACCATACAAAATCACTTTGAGGTGTTTTTGCGGCGTGCAGTTGAGTGGGGAGGAGTGGACACTCAACCACCCGCCTCGTTGAACGCAGCCTTGTTACCAGCATGTGTGAAAATGCAGGGATATTCCATAGTGGACGATTTTCTCTCTTTTAGCGACTGTTAGTAAAACGATGTAAACTTGCTTTGAAACTATGAAATGTGTCGATATGTTTACAAAGGTGTTCTTTATTAGTCCTGCATCTGTTAGCGAAGTAGACACAGTGGGACTTCGACGACTCGAATGGCGTAGTGGTAATGAGGCTGCCTTACGTTTATAAGCTCCTGGGTTCGAATATAGGTAGGAGCAAATGTTTGTGTGATGAGCATGGACATTTGTTTCCGAGTCATGGATGTTTATATGTATAATAAGTATGTATTTACAAATAAAAAAGTGTATATGTAGTATATGAACTATCTGGTGTCCAAGACACAAGCCTTGCTTAGTGTGGCACTAAATTGTGCTATGTGTTAATGTCCAGCGATATTTATTATTAAGTATTATTTAAAAAAAATGGTGTCAGACCGATTCGGTCTTGCCTTTTCACGTCTACACCACTGAACACATCGTCCTGAAATTTTGCATACACGTTGTCAGGTGTACAGAAACATTCATAGGGTACTTTTCATCCCGAAAAAAATAACTATTTCCGAGGAAAACAGCAATAACGTTCTTACGATAATAGATAGCGCCACGAATAATGATTGAATTATGTTTATTAATTGTTAGGATTGTGACCTTGAATTGATTTTCAAATTCTAAATTATTGCGAGCGAGGCCGCGGGCAAAAGCTTAGAAGTTAACAAAAATATAGAAAACACATGCCTAGTTTGGGGGTTACTGGCAAATAATACTTTGTTAACTAACTGTAAGTAGGTAATGCTACACAATTACACATGTCGTTTCAAAGTACCTACTTTCAAATTTAGGTTGTATTTTATTTCTCATCTTTTCATTGATTACTATTCTACTTCAAAAAATCATCTCAAAGAGCGCGTTCCTGAGGAAATCCCCAAAGACTTGCCATATCAAACGTTTCTGAAACGATTAGGTGTGCGTCCAACAAGCGTCCACCCCACCCGTACGGGCGCTCCCCACCGCCAACAATCTACGTCCTAATTGCATACCCGAAATTCAAAGCCTCCCTAAACAGCTTTATTAAAACGTAATAATATTCAATAATCTTCTAACAGCTTTATTAATATTCTACAGGCGACCAATAATTACATTGGGAAGTTCGATTCAACACGGTCAATAAACTAGAAGCAATTTAGGTCGATCAGGTGTAACTTGGTGGTTGTTTGTTTAGAAAGTTGGCCCTGTCCTATGTACACAATAGTTGTGGATGGACGGGTATTAAACTTGTAAGATTCGGTTGAATATTGATAAGTTAGGATAAACCCTTGTTTTACGATCAACATGGCGCAATTGGTTTGACTTGAAAGGTAGGCTCGTATTTGTTTTGCCCACAACACACATTCACACAAACCTAACCTAATATACAGGGTGAAAGTGACGAAGACGTACAATCGTTTGCCACGTATTCAAATAGAGTAGATCATTATGAACTTAACTTCCCAAATCAAAAATTTTCATCGATATTATTTAAAATTGGGTTCTTGGGTTTCTGCATCAGAAATTTCTCAGTAGCAGCCACGGCATCTGGATTAGTGCCCGGTTGACGGGAATAGTCTGGACCCTTATAACATTGATGGAACTTATACATAACTAGCGAAATGAAGGGTGTCTGTGTGAGGCTGTGACTGTTCTTATTTGAAGAGCATTAAATAAAGCCCATAATAATATAGTTGTTGGTGTTGAATTAAAACATCTGATTTGAAAACGATACGACAAAAGTAATCTTAATCTTTTGGACGCCATTGTCACATATACGTGACAAGCAAGCGCGTGCCCCGTACGCCAAACGTCACGAATATGTGACAAAATAGTAGATGAAATTGTGGCTTGGCGTGGAGGGCACGCGCGTGCGTTTATGCTGTGGCGGTCAAAAGGTTATTGGGATTTAATATGGATTTTGAATCACAGGATCAAAGGTAAGCGATTGGCGATGTAATCATTTTCTTAGGACTGTTATTTGCACATTAAATTATTAAGAGATTCCTTGACAGTAATAGATAAAATGCTAATTGAATGTAAACTCGGATACGAGGAAAGCATAATTATTAAAGTTTGATGGCATTCATGTGTCGAGGCACTAAAAACATTTTATGTATAAAGGGTGTAAAACACCTCTTAACGAATACGAAAGGCACTTGTTCTACTCGTCATTCTGATCATTTTTTTGTTCCTCACTATACCTGGGAACCTTCTAGTTACGGAGATATTGAGGGTCAAAGTTGCAAGATTTTGACAAGTTTTTTTTTAAATACCGCTTTTTATCGCATGATTTTTACTTTAAATATCTCTACGACCCCCGTACTATTCAATCCATCCATCCGCACAATGTTTTGAGTGTGTTACATTGAGTTATACCACAAAACATGATTTATAACCTCAAAAAAAAAAGTTGTTTCCCAGCAATATTTTTTCGTAAAGTTACTTAGTTTGATATACAGAATGCTTGGTTAACGGCTTTGTGATGAGGTTAAATACACCCTGTATAGTAGAGACCGATATAGTCTTACATATTGCTGACGAAATAAAACTGTAACTTTTCTTTTCCACATGCAACAAAACGTCTACGAGAAATGTCTGACTCTCGATAAAAGAGCGTCCATGGAGTTTCTTGACCGTTCTTTTCCATAGTGATCTACGCTTTGAAATGGGCAACTACAGTACTTCCACAGTTTTTATGCCTTGCAATGTAGCTATAAGTATTCGTTGTTGTCTTTATTTCGACAGTTCAAAAGTGACCGTGACTGGCCTACCTACTTGAAATTAAATGCTTTGATTTTGATAGTAACTACATCCTGGGAGCTGCAATAGCTACAGAGTTTACTTCAACTTGTGTTCGGACATACTCTCTGACATTTATCGCCAAAGTTTTGTTGCAGGTGAAAAAGCAACCTTAAACTCTAACCATGTCACAATTTAATTTCCGGCTATAGGGCGAAGCTTGGCTTGGCTCAAGGCAAGCTCTGAAATTTTAATATTCGCCCCCACAAGCCGCGTCTACCTGGCAAAGGACCAAATTCGTTAGAGTTTCAACTGAAAATATATGTCTGAGGTAAACTTTCGTTTAAAGTTCTGCAAGCATATTTTGGCGCATAACTGACATTGTGGTGACTAGGCGTCGCGGCAGACCTCGTAGAAGATGTCGGACCGGGCTGGATAAAACCAAAGACCAGTGGTCCACATTAGCCCTTTGCCCAGCAGTGGGATGTCGCAGACTAACAGTATCTCTCTCGCGCACGTCTGTAGATGAGTGCGAGTGAGAGAGACGGATAGATCCGAATATACGGACGAAACGTTAGGGAGTAGGCCCTCTGTAACTAACATTGTTAGAGAGCGCTGTTGGTAAAAATCTATGAAATCATCTATGGAAATCATAGTGGAAAAAAAGATGGCCGCGATAGTTCAAATGATCCTTGTAGTAACCTAATAGTATTAAACCGCTCGTAACTTGTACCCGACGACATTTTAATTCCCAGCAATAGTGCGGCGGTTCAGTCGGCTTTTCTGTTGGTTGAGGCCGAGAAATTGTAATATTTGCGACTACCCGCTTTACAGATTAGGCTCTGTTAGTGGTGGCGGTTGGTCGGACACTTTATTCGTTATTTTACATTTGTAAGCGTCACTTTGTCGCGGAAGTCGCTTGCTGGTCAACCGCCCGCTGCTACTAGAGATTGCGATTAGCTTTGAGTTTCCCAATGTTTCTTCATAACCAGGATTCAGAGGCATTGGCGAAGATTTTTATGTTTTCATTAGACTTCATTTATTTCAATACGTATTTGGTAAATTTTTAACATATCAAAATAGTTGTCCACAGTTGTTGGGAACAGGGTACAAACTGCGGCGGTCAGGGCTCCAGAGAGAGCAAACGTCTAAAATACCGTGAGCCGTCTCCAGGAGTATCGCTTTTTGAATCAAGCTGCCTAACAAGTCTCCTTAGGTATGTGTCGAGGCTGAGAAGATTTATATTTACACTTCCACACTGGATGTTCGTTACGTTTCATGTTAATTAAAAATGAGTTAATTTCGAATTTTACGACGACAGCCAATTCAGAAATCACACAAATAACTAAACCAATTTATAAAATGTGGCTCTCATTTATAACTGGGAATATTTTATTTTTAACTGAGTTATTGAAAGACCAGAAAGTACCTTCAAACTAGCTAACTTGCAATTTGGGTTTTGACCCGGCCGCAAAACTATTCAAGTTTAATTTGTCTCACGAGTGTACTGACATTAGACAGATGGACGTAAATGGGTACGTACCGAAGAATCGATCGAACTCACGAATATAGGAGCAAGGTCACAACTTACCACAAAGAACTCGACTACCTTTGGTCTCAAGACCAAAGGTAGTCGAGTTCTTTGTTGTAAATTATAGTTTGAAATTGTGAAATCTATTTTGTTTGGAGGAATAGGAATGACTGCGTCTTGATGGTTTCGTAGTCTATGTGCTTTGAAGGATAAATAATTTGAAACGAACCAATTTAAATATAGCTTGCATACTCAGCAAGCTGAAGAAGCAGTATGTAGGCTGGTTATGTCTCCCAAAGGACCGATGACTGAGAGAAAACAAGTCCAGAATTGGAGACCGTCTATTGGCAAGCGTAGTGCCTACACTACGCTTCCAACCACAACCGCTGCTAACCATCAAGCTGTAAGGCATCCTAATGCCTTACAGCTTAATGGTTCGATCTTAGGTGGCATGGTCAGATTTAATGTGAAAGCGTTAAATAGTATAAATTTCGCAGTTCTTATGTATATGTCACCGTAAAATTGTCACACCGTGTGAGTTGACTACCATCGCATGCATTTCACGAAAAATGATGCGTTTTATTATAAGCCTAAGCAGTATGTTCGTTTGGCAATATTTCAAAAGTTTACAATCTCTCTTTTTTTTTTTTGAATAAGGTAAATTTATTAGAGTAATCATTATTTACAATATATACACACTAACAACATAATAGAAAGAAAAAATATGTACAAATATCAAAAAGGAGTTACAGGGCGTCGAAAAATTCGTCCACATCGCTGCCAACAGGAAAAGTGCCCAGAAGGCTGGCAGCATTGCCACGTTGCAAATCTCTCTAGTTATTTCACAAACGTGTTTGACAATTACAAATTTACAAATATGAGTCAGTTATCATGAAAACCCTTTAAAATCCATAAATAATCAACCTTAACCTATGTCAAATAAAGTTTATTTCCAGTCAAAACACTCGAGGGATGGCGTGACCATCTGTTATGATATTATATTGCGAGGGACAAACACGGATGTGGTTACATTGGCGTGCGGTCGATCTTGTGTCAGGACTTTTAGTCGTGTTTCCCGGGACGACAGTTTTATTGTAACAGGTTATTTCTTTGTTCAAGTTTATCTTACAAAAGGTGTTTGAATCGGTTTTGGGTCTAAAATGGGATAAAGGTAGACCTTTCTAAACCATGGTTGAATAACGATATCAGGCCGTTTGTACCAGTGCTTAGTTTACTTCGGCGTGAACGTTTTTTTTTTTGAGGACAATGGATCGGCGACACGGTAGACTTCAAAGGTGACAGTGTGAAGAGTTAGAATCGTGCCTACTGGCCTCAAATAGTAAAGAAGTGAGGCCCTGCAGTAGGACATTACAGGCTCATAATAATAACAAGAGTATCGAGAGCCCCAGCAAATGAAGCGGTATAGTATGCTAAATCCATATTCGACCGACCAACTTAACTGTTCCATCTAGATACATAGTGTTTTATGCATAAATGTAGTTCCCATGAGATTCTAGTATGGCAAAAGCTTTTGCTCTGTTTTGGTAGAACGCATACGTTTAGAACACGATGGTCAACTTTATCAACAGAATGCTGGCAGTGTTCCGAAAAAGCGCAGATATTCTATATCTGTGTCATGAAATGCAAGCGTATAAAAAATACGTTGAGTAGGGTTGCCATCCTTCCAGACAAGTAATTCGCCCGAGCTATTTTGATAAACAGAGATGTTTTTAAGTCAAGGGTTGAAAGACGAGGCAAAATTGACATCAAAATGGCTGTCAAATAACGAAAAAAAAATCAACTTAGTGGAAAACCAAGGCGAAGAAAGAGAAAAGAACAAGAAGTATTCATGAGAGATTGATTTACAACAGCCAATAGAAGTTTTACTGGAAAGCCTTTGCCCAGCCGTCGAACAGAATGAGTTCAACTCATAATTGTCTCGCCTTTCCAGCCAGTGCGTGGCTTGTTGCCAGAATATTTAAATTTTAAAATGACAACCCTAGTTGCGTTGCCAGGAAATACATAGCGCGATCAAACTGACCGCGGATATTGTGCGGTTGGTCCTGTGGCTTCTTGGAACAACATATGTACACAGGGACCAACGTTCGACACAATATTACATGTATTCATGTATTGCCACACCATTGCCCTGCTTCGGCCTGTATATTGCCTGTTAGCGGTTTGCGTGGACGGAAATTACGTGGAAGTGCATAATTTTCACCCTTGTGTGAGTATTGTGTTTGCGCCGTTGCTACGAGGGATGGCTGCGTTGGTTTGCGGTCGTCGCCCCGATTGTCCGGCGCGGTGACTCATGTGGGGGAGGTCTTTATAGATTTTTTGGATGTGTGATTGTTTTGCTTTAAGCCTAGTTAAGATTAAGGGACACTTTTTGTCTTGAAGAGAAAGGAGCATTACTTACTACTTAGTTCAATTGTCAATACCCTTTACCGACTCTTACCCCCCTATTTTATCAATAAACTGAATGCGCTCAACACATCTAGAACGCGTTTAAGAGCTGTCAGTGTCAGTATTCCGTTGACAGCGAACGTGTTGACTGCGTTTAGTTACTGTTGAATTCGACTCTTACGGCCGAATACTGGAACGCCACACAAAATTTATGAAGCACTTCAATTTAATAACAACAGATACTCAAAGGTGACGTTTGGGCATACGAAATTAAAGTTTAGGAACTCCACCTCAAATATTTGAGTGACGATTCAGTATTCGGCCGTTACTCTCTTAAAACGAAACCATAAAAAATACAGTGCCGAATCAGAGACGCAGTTAATTATTTCAATACAGCATCGCCCACATTTCGTTTAACCCCTTACTGCATGGATTTTTTGAATGGGACGAAAAAAATATATAATGTAGAATGGCCCCAAGACATCCCACGAAAAATATTTAAAAAAACCTAGACCAAGTATTTTTGAAAAAAAAACGCGAAAAACTTCCAATGCCAAATGTGGCATCATATGCAGTTACAGGTTTATTTTCAAGTTTGCCAAATATGTCATTGTATGCAGAAATGGCTGGCAAAATAAATTTCTAATATAAAAATATGAGAAGCAGCATTCTGGCATAGGCTGGTGAAAGATTACAAAATCTGAAGGGAAATATGGAATTAAATGAGAAAAACGCGTATAGGTATTTACTTAAGTTTTATTATTTTTAATCAGTCAATCATCATCAATAATAGGCTAATATCGCATAGAAAGGCATAATAATTGTCTTCACTATATTGCCGCTCACCAGATTCCCATTGATATACGAGTAATTATGTCTTTTTAGGTTTTCCTTTGTTTTGTTGTTTTGTTACCAACCCCCCGAATGCTGTTGACTTGTTGAAGGCTGGTCGCTTTGGTCTTCCAATTCTGAATCTACGTCACTATCTTCAGACTCAGACAAATATAACGGGTCCGGCCCTCGATTTTCTCTCCATTCCGTATCTTCATCGGAAAGCTCTTCGTCTTCACTCTCATCTGGAATGTTGACTACATGCACTTGTTTGCGTCTCGGCATTGTTGTTCATAAACTGTTGGGGAAAAAGCAAGCGTAAGGTGCAAGACAAACAAGCGAGCAAGCCTTAACAAATCAAGGAAACACAAAATAATGCTCAAGCCACTTCTTCAAAATGTAATACAAAAATATTTTAAAATTGCCCGAATTGCATACTATCCCATATATGGTTTTCTCATTTCTGTTGTCATTCTGCATACAATCCCATATCTGGCAAATAGTTTTTACCGCAACTGCATGCTATGCCATATGTGGGTACTAACTTCGACAGCCAAAATATTTATAATCATTCATGCAAATTTAGTTTTTATTTGCCTATTGCCTTTCAAGATATGTCTACTGTATGCAAAATATTTTTCGTGGCTATATATCGTGAAAATCCATGCAAAAACACCCCAAAAACGGAGCCCACTTACCACTCGTCGGCTTCTTGTGGACCGTTAAGAAACAAACTGACATTTCATAAAATCCACTAGTGTAAGTCACAATTTTTTTTCACAAACGTCAAATCATATTACCGGTTTTTGATATAAGAGTTGCAAGAAGAAAAAAACATGTACCAAATTTAAATGATATGACAAAAACCCTTAATGCCCGATATGTCATGCTATGCAGTAAGGGGTTAAGAGTCCTATTTCACTTTTTACGCAAATCATGACGCTGTAATTTTCAGCAGCTGTAAGATATTTTAATTATTTGCTTATGAATATCACATTTTCATATTTCTTTTCGTGGAATTTACTATTAATGTTTTATATTGGACTCATATTTTTTGTCAATAACAATCTACTCGTGTACGTCGATCGAAACAATTTAATTCAAGACTTAAAAATCAAAAATTTGCAAAAAAAATGTAATAGAACTCGTAACCCATTTTTCGAACAATATCCTATTGTATCACAAATGAGACGTAAGTATAATCTTGAATAAATTTCAATGGCGGCTGTGGGTAGCCGAGTAAGCACTGGAAAATGTCTAGACTAGTCCTTGTAAAATACCTAAAGGCTTACAGTACTACGCACAGGCAATCAATACGAGATTACAGAGCTTTGTAAATTATACACGGCGAGTGTGAGTTGGATTGTGTTTTGTTTTCCAATTTTTTTTTATGGGTTCGAAATTAGAACCTGCCAGTGTTTACATTCCTTTGTGTGAAGATCGCTGTCAAAATCATATTGATCTCTATTGCTGGTTGTTGAGCAACTGTTTTTAGAGGAAAAAACCTTTGAAAGGTTTTGGAAACATTACTGATTCGAATTTTAAACTAATGTGAGAGATGTTTGGTTTCCCCATGTTTCAGTAACATGGGGAAACCAAACATCTAGTACCCGATACAGTCTTTGCCAGCCAGCAATAGGGAATATGAATATATTATTTCTTCACTTAAATCAATTAAATACACTACTAACAACCCAAGAAAAGTATTAAAAGTTAATTTCAACTACTGCTTGTCGCTTACAAATAATATTAAACTCTTACAATATTCTATGACAGTTGAAACGTCCGTGATTGTTGCGGCCATAATGTGACGTCATTTACTTATCAAAATCTATCTCTCTCAAATAATCTCTTGTTTACATATATTTATTTGCTTTAATGAAGTAATTTAACTAATTATATGTGCTTTATACAAGCAAAAATTGCTATAACGATATTATAATAAAATCGTAATGAAACTTTACCTACATTTCCAATAAAAGTTTTAAAGCAATTGCATAGTTTCTATTGCGGGCCTTGAGCGTGGAGACCGAATCCAGAAATTCCGTAAGTAATGAAAATAACCTAACGAAAAAAACCTAACACCTGTCACCCCATGTGACAATGACATGCTAGTTTTCTTTTTAATATATTGTCTTAATTAGGAGTTGTAGGTTGTATATGTCACCGTAAAATTGTCAAACACGTTATATTACAATATAACGTGTTTTTTCTCGCGATATTGTAATGTCTCGAATTATTGTCAACTGAACATACGGCATCTCTGCCCGCATAAACGGGACTTGGGGCACCCCCCCGTTAGGTTAGTTAGGTTCCTTTAAACCCTGCACTCGGAAATAGGGGCCCCGCGAAGCGAGGCTCCGTCGACTACGCTTTTTAGGGGGAATATAAAGTGTTTTAAGGTTATGTTATATTAATCGGTATTTCTCAGGAATGGTGCATTATCTTTTCATGAGAGTTGTGCCACTGGGCAAGGGAGACCCCTCCTTCCCTCCACACCGCGTAAGTTGACTACCTACCATCGCATGCATTTCACGAAAAATAATGCGTTTTGTTGTAAGCAGTATGTTCATTTGACAATAATTCGAGACTTTACAATATCGCTAGAGATATTACAATATAACGTATTTGACAATTTTACGGTGACATATACATTTGATGTTAGACCTTCTTTGTAACCATTTTTTATTAACTTATGCAGTTATAATTATTTATGTATAATTGCATAAGTTGCTATGCAATAGCTTAACCGCGGCAGTCCCCGAGTGCCACACGTCTTTTTTTTGACATATGGATTTTGATGTCACTGCCGCCGTTATCGAGGACGACGTGTTTTGCGAGTGCATTCCGTTTCACCAAAAACATGCTACATAAAACAATAAATTTTAAAATAAGTGATGTTTTAATAGTATATTTTATAACGAGGGACTAAACGAAGCCATTAAATACCCGAAGTGGTTTGACTACCGAGCTTGCGAGGGAGGCAATGAAAGCGAGGGTATATTATATTGACGTTTAGTCTCGAGGTGCAAACTGTACTTTTCACTTCGAGTGCGAGAAAAATATTAATTTAAAACTGAACAAATTTACACTCGACAAAAATTCTGAAATGAGCGGTCAGTTTTTTCTTCTATCAGGTCAGTCACAGATTAACCATTGAAAACACAACACAAACTCTCAACATTTTCGCAATGAAGATGATCCACACTCCACAGATAATAATTAGTACCTACATTACTGCAGCGGCTAGCAACAGAGGCATTGCTTTTCAAAATCAACGATGCACACAAACAACCATAAAATTTCTCGCGTTGAAGATAAAGATAAAGATAATTTATTTGTTTGTTTGTGGTAGAGTTCATTTGTTTTTTTTTTAAATGAACCGCTTTCTATTTGCATGCCAATTCGAAATTTAAATAAAACCTTTGTCAAGTTACTCTTTTGTGATCATGTTTCAGAGTAAAAGATCGTTCCATTTTTTTATTTTTTATTACCTCCCTAGGGAATAAACGGTCA
The DNA here is from genome assembly GCA_916618015.1 of Xestia c-nigrum. Taxonomy (NCBI): domain Eukaryota; kingdom Metazoa; phylum Arthropoda; class Insecta; order Lepidoptera; family Noctuidae; genus Xestia; species Xestia c-nigrum. Next base: position 24,959,411 of record OU745245.1, on the reverse strand, counting down.
CTTTAATCCCGCTTCGTAGGGCTATAACGGCGTACTTTTAGAGCATGAGAAGTGAAAAAACTTAAACAAGTGTACCAAAATGTTTTTAAGGGTCAATACAAGAGGGCACGCCACGATAGTGGCGGTAAGTCCCCTCTTTGAGGAGTGGCTGGAGAGGCGCCACGGCGTCCTCACCTTCCGCCTGACGCAGGTCCTCACCGGACACGGATGTTTCGGGAGGTACCTGCACCGAATCGGGCGGGAGGAATCGCCCGGGTGTCTCCACTGCGAGGATCGACCGGAGGACACGGTGGAGCACACGGTGGAAGTCTGCCCTGCGTGGGCGGAGCTCCGCCGTGTCCTCGTGGCGGCGATCGGCGGCGGCGACCTCTCGCGTCCGGCCCTGGTTCAATCCATGGTCCGGAGCGAGACGGAATGGGAAGCCGTCGCCTCCTTCTGCGAAGCAGTGATGCTAGCGAAGGAGGTGTCGGAACGAGAGAGGGAGAGATCCTCTCTTCCCGGCCGCCGCGGGAGACGCAACGGGCGTCGGGGGCCACGTGGTGGCTACCGGCCACCGTAGATGCGGGCCTGTGGACGGTTGGCTATGGGCTAGCTAGCCGTCCGGCCGTCTAACGACGACGACAGGCCGTGTCGACGGCGCGTTCGTGTTCCACGCGCGCCTCAAAGAGATGTCAGCAAAAAGAGAGGGGCCCGCAAGGGCCGAAGCCTGCCGGGGTTGCGGGCCTGTTCGAAAGAGATACCGCGACCCCGGAACGTAAAAGGCGAGGAAGGAACATGGATGGTTTTTAGTCAGTATGAGTCTGACACTCCCTCCCGCTCCGCCCAGAGTGGGGGGGGGTCATTTGATGATTTCCCATCCTTAAAAAAAAAAAAAAAAAAGGGTCAATACAAGGCATATTTAATCAATAAAAAGAGTTTTGAATTTCTTGCATATTCCCTATTTCATGAACCCCGTTCTAGTAGAATGTAGAAAGAAGTACAGCAATGAAAAGTAGCTACAGTCTCAGTCCCAAGGCATAAAAACTGTGAAACGTTAACATCACTAATAGGTCCCCTAAATAATAAATTAATTATTCTACGTCATACGTCCCACAAAGTTCATAAGTTATAATTTGTCGCATAATATCGATAGCATGCGTGCGGCCAAGGTCTCGATCGTGGCCAGTCGTGGCCCGTGGGTCAGGCAGGAACCGACATCATTGGCTAGCATTGCCACGCAATCCTACGCTTACGATATCAATGCTTGTTTAAAGAAATGTCGACTGTAACCTTTTGATTAATTTAATGACTTGTTTTTTGGGTTTTTTGTTGGCAGTGTTATTTCCTTGTGCCGTTATTGGTTTATTTTGATATCACGAACGACATTCAATCACGCATTATACAGGAAATCTGTACAAAGCGAGGCCATGTTATATTGCAAATGTTTAGATTGATCTCTCGCCATGTGTACAGTAAACCTTTCTAATTTCAGGGCTTTTGGGAGTTGTTGTTGTCATCATAATTTACCTCCTACCTTTTTTTTCCTAGCCTATCGTGTGTTTTGTTTTGCACTGCTGGGCAAGGGCCTATCTCCTACCCTTATCCCGATTTATTTGGGGTCGGCGCAGCATATCTCCTTCTTAAAATATGAAATACCTACCACGTTTCGATCCAAAGGAATAGGATGGGGTTTCGATCATCACTATTGTCACATTGATATTTAAGTAAATTACCCGCTCATTCACAGCTACCTTCTACTATCAACATACAAAACGCGTTTCCCCCTGAAATCCGTTAAACCTACCCGAAAACTCAACTAAAGTGTGATTCACACAGCCAGTTGATTGGCTCTCGCAAAAAGCTCAAAAACAAAAAGAAAAAACACAGTAAAACCAGTAAAAAGGTCGCACACACACAAGACACCTACAACAAAAATAAACAGCTGTCATTCCGTTCTTTCTCCCCCTGTGTGCAGTCGTCCTGTGTATACAAGTCCTAATAAGGGCCACGATAAAAGCACTTATCTGGTTTAAAACCCTTTAAATGAAGCAATAAACGAGAGAACCGCTGTGAGGCACACACTGACACACGTTCACTGTTTGTTTACGAGGAAACCATTCACAAGTTTGTGTTGTTTCAGAGGTGTCGGCAATTGTTTTAGCAATCGGTATTGTACAGAATTAATTCATACACAGAATAAATGTGAATGCGAAATTAGTTGGGATCTTGTGTGTGTCTTTTAAATTGTCTGTATGCTAAAGAAGTTGAGTTTAAAACCTTAATTCGGTTTGTTTGTGGTCTTTCGGGTATTTGATCGATCTTTTAACTTCGAGGTGAACAACCTTATCGAACTGCATCGCCCCCAATTCACGCGATATTAACCTGGTCGCCGTGATTCTCTACCTAGAAAATTCGATCCCGCTATAAAAATACGCAAATAACTCCCCCGCCTGACGACCCTCATGGAAACGTTCGTGATCCCTGGATCTGTCACGTACACTGTCGGGAACAATTTAAAATTTTCCAGCCAGAGATCGTGAACAATTTTGACAAGTTTAATGAACATCGCATAATGTTAATGATTTTCGGTTCGTTAGAGGTGTTTATGTTTCGGCCGCATCGGAGGGGTTAATTGGTTCAACACACAAGATTGGATGGTCTAGTTTACTGCAGTGTTCAGACAATATTGTCTTGTGTTAGTTCTAGGATTGTGGGCCAGTTGATCTTGAGGCAATTATTAATTGCCGATAATTATGATATCATATTCAGATGAGTATTATACCGGTTGCGTATGATGCAATTAAGCTTGGATTATTATTTGATATCTAAATATTAGGTAAGACAAGTTTGGAAGCTTACCGAAATACGATCAATTCGATAGTTTGATTTATTTATTCATCGTTGAGACGAAAGTCTAGGCCTTGTACCTGAGCCGAAATTGCGACACTAATAATTATAAGAACAAAGAAGAAGTCTTAACTACCATAACTAGTGTTCAGTAATTACAATTTAAGTAAACAATACGCTATCATTTTCCTAAACACTTTGTTCCTTTATTCGGTGACAATGGTGCCGATTCTCTTGTACACCGAACTAACTTAAACTAAAACTAAAATTTCTTAATTTTAGTTAGTTGGTTTCGGTAAGTTATTCTGAAAACAAAATTCTCTAATTTTAGTTTTAGATTTGACACAATTAAAATCGAGTTTGACATTTGTTAAATTGAATAGACCATAGACTAAGATTTGTCTGAGATTAAAATAAAAACTGAATGAAAGTGAACGAAATGATCTGAATTGCAAAAAAAAACCCTAGTGAAATCAAACAATTATTTAAAATTGTTTATCAATAATCATTAATGAAATACAGGGAGTATTGTAACGGCGTAAAACATTATTGTTGTTAAATATTTATTTTTCAGTTTTTATTATCTGTGACCATAAAAATCCTGCTAGGGTTGGAAATCGGAAATGACTTAAAATTTTGGCGACACTTTTCGGTTTTCAATATGATTAAAACCTGTAATTTTATTATAATCGATAAAACTGCCGTATTTAAAAAATTATGAGGTAGCATGATTTGTCCTGTTATTTATTTCTGTCTAGTTTCAGTTTATTAAAGCTTGTTAATAAATAAAAATTTGATTTTAAAAAATTATGTTCGGTTTTATAGTTGAAAATAACCGGTATTTTCGTCGGCGTTTGGAAGGAAAGCCCTATCTTTGTTTTGTTTGTCATGTCAGATGTCACATGTTAATAATATTATTAATTTGGTGGTCGGTTAACATAATTAATTAACAAATAAATACTCTTTGATGTTCGATTCGTTTAACTAATCTCTGTATTCACGAGTAGTAGTAAAGTAACGTATACTTGTGTACACTATATTAGTATATACTCTAAAAGGAAAAACAAGAAGAAAATCAAGCTGATCCCAAAGTATTGGATTTAAGGCCAATGTCAGTAGCGAGCTGAACAAATTGGGCTGCAGCAGCAGCAGTGGCAACAATGTAAGTTGTTTCAGTGAGATGAAATGTTATACTGGATTGGATAAGTACATGCATAATTTCCATGTATTCTAAACTTATTTAATTTCAACAGATTTGGAGTGTGTGGGTGACAAAAGTGAAAACAAAGGCAAGAAAGGCGAGGGATTCCATCAGGGCTACTAGTGGAGGACCAGCAGGGGCAGATCTCAATGACATTCAACGCATGTTATCCAGAAACATGTATTAAATATGCGGTTCAATTTTGTGAAATCGCGACTCTTTTTTGTTAAGGTTTAAGGAGAAAATAAATATTTTAACATTAAAGAAATAAAATGTTTCATTTAATTAAAAGAATTGACAAGTGATTGCTGAATTTTCCTCGCTTCAGCAAGGAAATCTGTGCAGGTATCCTCCGCAATAGCACTCTCCTCACTATGCTCGGTGACATTGATATCTTCTTCATCTGCAAAGATACACTTAATTAGATTTCTTATTTTGCAAACAAATAAAACAGAATTACATATATAAATCAAATCAAACACTTACAATCAAATGTTTCCAATTGTACAGGGTGCAACATGCCAGAATATTTTTTGTAGCATTTTCTAGTTCTGTTCATTAGGCGCCCATTACACATTTCCACCACATTTTTTGCCCTTGAGTGGCACTCAATATTTGGCACCTCGATGGGAATCATGAGCCATGACTGTAGTGGGTATTTGTTCCTAAAATAAATAAAACTTTATATGTACTTAGTAAATAGATATACCCAATAGGTATAAAGTTTACTAGTGACCTACGGAGAAGCCACTGAGATCTTTCCTCACATACTATTTACTAACTCATTTAGTTAAAAAGTAATGTCATTTAGTTAAAAATAAAAGTAATGTATCACGTAATAAGTCACTATGACAAAAAACAAATTCCAGGCCCCTCTCACCCCCAACTCTTCTGCTTTATAATATTAGTATAGATTTTAAAATATTATAAGCCCGGGGTCGCGGGTTCGCATGTAATTCAGTAAGAATTCCAGGAACTGTAATTCAGTAAGAATTACAGTTCCTTGTATGTATGCAGTAATTAACTTGTTATAGCAAGTGAATTACTGCATACATATAATATATAGGACACAAAACCGTTCTAACCTTTAGGTGTTTGGGAATAAATCCTTCATCCAAACGAGGATTCAGCTTATCCATCAAATAAAGTGCCCCCGATCTAGGTGTCTTTTTATTGAATTTCTTCTCTGTCATTTGGAATGGGTTGGATTGGTCTTATTATCTTTCCAATTGAATCCTCTCTTGATAGTTTCTAAAACATAGTTATTTCTTATTAGACACATTTATTACACAAGACCTGTAAGTGGCTTTGATTATGAGAAGTGTATGTAATGTAGCATGTGCATTAGATGTTTAGTACGAAAATCCCGGTCAGTGGGTCGTCTTAGGGGCGGGTTTCCCTTGTAAGTTTTCATGAATGCATTTCGTATTGTATCATAATAAAATTACACTAAATTTACCTTTCTGCCGAATCGACAACGGCTGCAATCACATAAGCTTCCATTCTGAACTCAAAAACATCCAAACTTTCAACAAAAACGAGAGAAATCTGCTTTGTAAATTTTAGTTCATGACAACTAATTTTATTCCACACGTTTTTAGTCTCGATTAAAAATAGTCTGATTTAGTTTGACAATCAAAGTTTTAGGTGAAAAACGTCAATTTCAGAATAGCGAAATTGCCATTTTCACTAAATTGAATAACTTAGTGCTGTCAAACTATAATTGATTTAAGTTATGTCATTTTAATCAATTTCAGAATAGGAAACGTCGTTTGACAGGAATAAACTAAATTTTAGTGATTTTTAGTCTAGTTTAGAGAAATTTGTGACAAGAGAATCGGCACCAATATCTGGCAAATTAATTGGGCCAGTATTGCTATGCGGAACCAGGAAATCCGCGGGGAAAACAGGAAAATGGCGGCTTGGCGGCGGACGCAATCTACCGAATACTACACCTGTTACCGACTTAATTCTTTCGAGTGTACAATGAGTTCTTTTTACTACGTGTTTTCTTTTAGAACTGGCTCTTTGCCTACTAATGGAGATTACTTACGACCTATTACATGCTCCGTTTGTGTTTTATAAATGTAAAGGTTTCAGTTTTGGGAATTGCGAACAGACGACTTTGTAGTCGTCTGTTCGCAATTCCCAAAACTCCAGTCCATATATTTAGGACCTAATGCTTTCTTTAACTATGTGTATTTTGCTGTACCTATTCTACAGTTTTGATCAACTGCCGGAAGGAGCAGCGTCGGAATGCCTAGGTATCAAGATGGACTCATCAGTGCAACGGCCATTTTAGACCCCCAAGTGATGACTCGGGGATCAACAGACAAAAAACCTGAATTTCAACTCCTAGGCAGAATCTACCACGTACGTAAACATATAATTATGTAAATGTTAAAAGCCCGACTCTATAAAAATACATACTACTTAAATAACATATTCTAGTCTCGTTGTTTGCAGTGAGCACGTCGAAATGAATAGAAATGAGAGCGGCTAGGTAAAGCAGAAGCAACATATCTCTTTGAGGATGCAGCGAATGTTAGTTTTAAAGATTGTGCCAGTGAATAGGGTTGCCTTATTTCAGGAGATGGCGGGCTTTTTGACACTGTCAAATGACAAGATCGGGCCAAGTCCGTAAAAAGAAATCCGCATGAAAACTCCGTATTACGAAAATGACAGAAGTGTCTGAACTTTTCACATCTATAAAGGTTTCTGTTGAAACAAAAACAAAATGACCAGTTAAAATACCAAACCAATGCGAGTCGGATTCACGCATGATGGGTTCCGTTTCCGTCACAGTAGGGTAATTTGTTGATAAAACAGCAAAAGAAACTGCTGTGCTAGCTTGGCTATACGAATCATGAGATATAGACGGACGGACGCACAGCAATGGCTTAGTGATAGGGTCTCGGTTACCCTTCGTGCTCGGAACCCTAAAAAGGTTCAATAATTTAGATATTCGGACTTTTTTGCAATACTGTCTTAATTTCAAGATGGCAACCCTACCAGTGAATGACATGCAAGCTGCGAACATACCAGCGGCGCACAAGCCTGCAACTGACTCCGGAAGATAAGCAGCTCACACGGTGTGTATTTCTCTTTAATTTCGGCGGGAACGATGTGGGTTTTAAAACCAACACTGCGCGGTCGGTTTAGACTGCGGTGGCTTCCACAGGGTGGTTTGCCATTTCCTGGTTTAATTAGCGTTTGCAAACTGTTTTGGGAACCAGTATTTGTGCTGCGGAGAATAACGAGACTTATGGGTGAGCTCCACAAATGTAACAGAACTCAGTCAGCATATTTAAACTACGCTCAAAAGCTGCCAGCTTCATCATGCTGTGGAATGTTGACACTGACAGCGGTTGAACGTGGTTAGAATATGTGCTGATTGCGCTTAGACCTCACTAGCACTTTGCGAAAATTGTGATAACTCGGTTATTTGCAAGGTATCAATATAATTTATACCCGATGTAGCTTTTTACTGGTGAAAACTTTTTTTAATCGGTTGAGTAGTTAAATCGTAACAAACAAATAAACAAAAATAAATCAAATCTTTCCTCTTTATAATATTAGTTTAGATTAGTATAATTCGCACTTGATTAACGAAGAAAATACTTAAATTTTACTACTTTATGAAATAATGTGAGTTTAGCATTCTTTTTCTTGCAAAAAAACTAGCGAACGGATTTAGATGAAATCTGGAAGATAAATAGTTGGATAACTTGGATAACACACACATGATACTATTATTCCAGTAAATGGCAGTCAATACAGAAGATGAGAAAAAATATCTAATTAGTCCGTCAGATTTTCAAAAAAATATTGGAGACCTATTTTTTCTTTTTTTCGTTAACAAAAAATTAAGACGATACACAGTGCGTCGAAAGCTCCTGTGACATTTGAGTACATTTTTACCGGAAAGTGACGTCACAAGCCCACACTCTTTGACGGTTTTATTTTCGTATTTTTTTATTAATTTGATAAAAGGAGAGGAGAGGATTTAAGGAGCTCGTGGCTAACAAAAAAAAACTGGTTGTCTGTAAAGTCGGTTTACTGACGATAGTTGAACGTGACAACGTCTTAAGAAAATACTGATAGAATGGTAGCATTTTTTGACACCACATTCACTTTTCACTGCACTTGATACTCGATCAAAACATGTAAATGTACTATAGTATAGCAGCTGTCCACGCAGACGCATCGCTCACTCGTAGGAGAGAGACGGATGTCGAACGCTGCCGAACGCAAAGGCCGATTGTGCTTCTTTGTCACTCGTTCCGAGCTCTCGCTTGCACTTCAAGCCTTACATGGAACGCCTCAGAGCGATCAGCGAGGTAATGCCGCATGAGGTAACGCCGCATGAGGTAACGCCGCATGAGTCATGTTTTTTCGTGCGTGCAGCCGGCTCTATCGAATTATAAGACGTTGTCACGTCAAAACAGCCGCTCGAGTCGATGGGTGACCTCTCTTACATACCGTGTTTCCTCCGTGCCTCGGAAAGCACGTAAAGCAGTTGGTCCCGGCTGTCATTTATACATCTTTGACAGTCGTTACAGTCGTCCAAAAAGTTTGACAACCAGTCTTACCAAGTCCTACTGTCTAAGTCTTACCTGTCGTATTACCCAGTACTAACTTGGTTGTGGAGGTCAGATATGCAGTCGCTCCTAGTAAAATACTGATATTCAGCTGGATCCGGTTAGACTGAAAGCCGACCCAACATAGTTAGGAAAAGGCTAGACAGATGATGATAATAAAACAAAAAACATTAAACATTTTTCGATAACTACCTAACTATACGCAGGCGAATTCGTGGGCAAAGGCTAGCGTACAAATATACGTGTTTTCAGCAAACAATCAACAAACAATTTCAGTTAGATATTTCAGAAATATGAACAAGATGCCAGAACATGAAATGAGGATACTGCAGTAATTACCAGAAAACTAATTAATATATTTAATTACGCCAGTACGCTGGCCAGAGATATTATTATAAGGACTCTTTACTTTTTCAGCGGATCCAATTATTATAATTTAGGTAGGAAGTAAGTACTGGCCTTTACACTCGGTGGAAAGAATATTTTATTATTTTTCGGCGGTCTGATGGAAAATTTAGCTTTTGTGGAGTGATTCCTATTTCATTTGACCAGCAATTTTGCGAGGAGAGTATACTACTGAATTTACTTCTAATAGTACTCGTACTGAATTTACAAATCTGTAGATTTAGTGGCAATTATGGCAAAATACCATATTACTATTCAATGGGAAGACCATTAAAAGCTAATTGTAGATGGCGGCACCATAGCTGGTCTCAATCTGACCAATGAGGTCAAGGTATTTCAAAATATGAAATGACATTCCTTGATTTTCAACCGATGCTTGAAACCAGCTATGCTATATAGCGCCATTAGTTCCACAGTGTGATAGCAAGCGCGACTGTTGAGTATGAAGTGGTTCGATTCAAGAGTGGGGAATAATGATGATGGGTTCTTCCCATGAGTTTCTCAGTAGCAGGCACGCAGTCGAGATTTGTGCCCGGTTGATGGTAATGGGGGTTGCCTCCTATTACATGGGACTTAGACATAACTGGCGAAATATAGGTGTATCTGCTATAAGATACAACTACCTCTCTCCCTAACCCTTAGAGAATTACAGGCATTATGTAATATTTAACACCAGCACAAACAATATGAAAAAAAAACAAACCTGCAAATCACATAAAATCGTACGCTTAGAGGTTTTAACTACATTGCTTTAATATACCTAATACAACTGTAGTACAATCCCAACAAAACAAAACAAACCCAACCCTATGGTAATTTTAATTTGAAAACTAGCATTACGTGTACCTGGCTACCAAATGTTTGAGAGTATAATGATAATGCACTGGCGCAAACATTGGCGGCCAAGCTTGTTGGCCCAGGGCAAACATTTTAGCTGCCCGAGGTATGAAGTCGTTAATAACTGTACCCCTGATTATGTATACTGGACTTTGTTGTAAAGGAAAGAGGGGATAGTTTGGTTTGGCTGTTTTGTTTAAGTTTGTAATTTATAAGGTTGTTGCCCAAAATAGCAACGATATAATATGTAATAGTCATACAAATACGAGCCTTGAGTACCAAATCCGAGATTCCAATATCCAATCACTTCTTTCCACGCTACATTATCAATACGTAAAAAGTGGATTTATTGTGGTCGAAGGCAATAAGTTCGCTCTCTGTTACATACATAACATTATGTCTTACGGGCTACACGTTGATGTCCGAACTAAAGGTACCATTCGGGAAAATTAAGGCTTGTAGTTATACTTGTTATGTTATATATTAAGATAACATTGCACACACAATCCTGGTACAGTTGAGCAATATGGCTGCTTTTCTGGTTTCACTCAGCCTTTCTAATCCAGCCGCTGACGCGAAAATTTTAAACTGTTGCTTGAATAATATCCATTTAGGGAGAACATAGATAAATACACTATATAATAGATACAAGATAGATGCGCAACTCCGGTTTTCGTTTTTAAAACTGTGTACCTAACACTGTAGATGGCACTTTTAGTTTCTGCTCAACCAAATTAAATACATAAAGTAGTTCTTGACTACGGATTCGAACCTGGGACCTAATAATTACAAGACAGCCGCTGTTACCGCTAGGCTATCTACTTCACTGACAAGTTGTCCAAAATAGCTGTTCTCTTTATGACAGTTGTAAAACAGTCAAACAGTTGAAAAGTTTGTGTTCCCAAACACACAGATGGCAGCACTCTCTATGAACATTTTGTTTGACGCCAATGTATGGAAGTTTCACCCTCCTGGGAAGAAGATCTTCCGTCATTCTGTACTCCACTCCTGCCATAATATTTTCTTCTTTTATAGTCTCTGTATCGGTCGCGGCGTCTAAACTTGTTTTATTTGTGTTCATAGCCACTTTTTGAAATTATGTTGTATGTTCTTAGGAGTAAAATAGAGAGTCTCTATTTGATGTCAGGCCCTTGCCGGCTGCGCCATGTAATGTTTTGACGTTGAAAATAAACACCGATTAAATAAAATACTAACGACCTCGTGTTAGTTGTCTATGCCCTAGTGTCTCTGGCAGCTCCTAGCTCCTGTAATTTTGACAGGAACTAGTGTTGCTCTACTTTATCTCTATTACACAATGTGCCCAGTCTACCCATTGACAAGTTCCCATATCTTCATGACTTCCGTGGGGTGATAAGTTACCACAGTCCGGATGTAGCCTGCTTTCTTGATAGTGTATCAAACTTAATATTACCCACAGTCAACGTTATCGTGTGACGCGGTTTATGTACAGATTTTTTTATAAAAATACAAGTCAGTCAATGCACTAGGAGCGCCCGTCGACAAACCACCAAACATTAGTAAGAAAACCGTATGTACTGCTACAAATATGGATGTAAAAATAACCTGAACTAAGCCAAATACCTCTACGACTCCTATACTATTCATTTACTGTTTTACTAATTCCGAACGTTCTCAAAATCAATGCATCCACCAGCACAATGTTTGAATGTGTTACATTGAGTTCTATCGTAAAACGTGACATGACGAATCTATGGGTTCCGTTTTTTGTCATTTGGCAAACACAAACAGAACCCTAAAAAGTCGTTTCTCAGCAAAAAAATTGCATAGTTACTTAGATTGATGTTTAGAATGGTGGGTTGATGGCTTTGTGAAAAGTCCATTTACACCTTAGGTATATAAAGACGCTATCAAAATTGTTACCACTGATGTGCGGATGCTTCTACAATACTACAACACAACGTAGATTCACATAGGGCGCAGATCAATACATTCATTATCTGCCTAGTCTTTTCCCACTATGTTGGGGTCGGCTTCCAGTCCAACCGGACTTAGCTGAATACCAGTATTTTACATGGAACAACTGCCTATCTGACCTCCACAGCCCAGTAAATACTGGGTAATACGATACCATTTGGTAAGACTGGTTGTCAGACTATTTGTGCCACTGACTGACCTGTTACGACTGCCAAAGATGGACAAATGACAGCCGGGACCAACAGCTTAACGTCCTTCAGAATGTAAGGGTGGTCACCCATCCACAGACCAACCTAGGCAAGCACGGCTTAATCTAAGGATCGGTCCGAGTGGCTGTAATTATTTAGCCACGAGCTCCCCATATCAATAGCACAGATCAATACATTCACAACTGCCTTTTTCACAACACATTTATATGGACAACACAAAAGTTATATTTCATAACCAAGCCTATAGCAACAAGAAAGTCCTCGTAACGCATAAATATTCAAGTCAGTAACATTACCGTGATGTCTAGGACAAAAGGCAACTTTTTGTCCCCAACTACAAGTTACTGTTGAACAACAACTTTTCAATTATGCAGACGGTACTATAAAGGCGCCATCTCCCGTTTGCAGTTTGCTTATGAATAAATAGTTTTGTGTACTTAGTTCTCTTGTGTATAGGTGCTAAAAGGTAGTGGAATATTTGTAGTTTTTATTTAAGTTAAAGTAACTATTGTTTAAGTTTCTAATGGCGTAAAAAACGAAGACCCTGCCGTGCATAAAGTTTTACAAAGGGTTTCATCATCTTTCGCAACTATGTTGGGGTCGGCTTCCAGTCTACCCGATGCAGCTGAATACCAGTATTTTACATGGAGTGACTGCTTATCTGACCTCCACAACCCAGTTAGCACGGGGTAATACAATTCCCCTTGGTAAGACTGGTTTACAGACTGTCGGACCATTGACTACATGTTGCGACTGTCAAAGGTCTACAAAAGACGGCCGGGACCAACGGTGTAATGTTTTACAAAGGCTCTGTGGGTTAAAATCAGAACCTTCAAGAGTTTAACTCTCATATTATTATCTAAGGTTTAATGTACGCGTTTGCATTAAAATAACACAACAACACGCTTGTAATCCCCCAAGGTATAGACAGAGGTGTAATATATCGCCAGTTGCAAAAGTTAAAATGTATAAACGAGCTTTCAACCCGCTTGGGAATGGGGGAACGAAATAATATCATAAATAGAAAGCCCTATCCATCATAACTTCCCACGTCCCTTAAATACCAGTAGTGGTGTGGTAAGTAAAAAAAAAGCCGACAAGACCCTGACCAAGGAATATGGGAAGCGTTCAATTATGCAGAAAGTCCGCTAAGAGTAGCAAAGATGGGGTGCATGTAGGGTTACCCTTTCTTTTTATTTCTAACAAAACGTAGGCTACTTTTTGAAATTTCTCTTTGCAGGAGGCTATCATCTGCCTAGCCTTTTCCCAACTATAAGAATACCAGTAGTTAACATGGAGCTACTGCCTATCTGATCTTCACAACCCAGTTAGTACTGGGTAAGACTGGTTGTCCTTTCGGACCACTAACTAACGGTAACGCATTCACTGTTATCGGTTCTAAATAAAACAACACCAAATTAAAAATGTCTGGTCTAAGTACCTGTACAGACGAGTGGACAAAAAAGAGTCTGATAAATACGGATAACTGGTAACCCTAGGTGCACGTCTCCGGTAAGTTTGCGCATTCACATAAGAATAAATCCGCCATTTTGTTGATGTTCACGGACCTGTAAGACGTACGGCTCTGTCTCGATTGTAGCACTCCATACGTTTATACATATTTCATAGTGTACAGTCATGAGCACAAAATGTATGCACTTCACTAAATTCAAAAGCTATTTTCTTGTGGAATAACGATTGCAAACTCAAAGCATTTATTTCAGGCACTTTTGCATAGCCCAAAATAAGCTTCCTACAGCATAATAACTATGAAAAGACTATTAAGTTTACCTTGCAACTTTTTTCAAAATGGGTTTCCACAATAATATGTTATATGTAATGCAATCAGAGAATATCACTTTTAAATGTTGCCAAGTGCATATGTTGGTGTTCGTGACTGTATCGTCACGTGGTCGCTCGGTTCCAAGGTCACTGGAGTGATATACGAACGACAACCAATAGCTCATACCGAGCGAAGTTAGGTTATACTGGACTAGCTTCTGCCCGCGACTTCGTTCACGTGAAGTTTCGGTATCGCAACGCATCGCCTGCTCAACGGAAGCTTTTTCTCCGCTTGCATCGTTTTATTGCTGCTCCGCTCCTATTGGTCATAGCGTGATGTTATATAGCCTATAAAAACCGATAAATAAGCCTGGATAAATGGACTATCCAACGCAAAAAGATTTTTTCAATGCGAGGCGATAGTTCCTGAGATTAGCGCGTTCAACCAAACAAACAAACAAACAAACTCTTCTGCTTTATAACATTAAAGTATAGTATATGTTTAGCTTGGTGTGACGCCGTGTGAAGGTCAAGATGCCAGCACATCGTCAATTTCTAAAATGGATTTTCATTTTCAACTTTAAGGTTCAAAATGGATTGGGAAAATTTTACAGTTTCGGGTAGTTTGATATGCATTCGTTCTTGCGAGAGTATTATCCCAGTTCAAAGAACAATAAAGTATCGACTATCGATAACAGCGATATCATTCAAGTTTAGAAATTCAAAGAAAACGAATGGGATAAAAAAATAAACGGCAAGTAAGGAGAAATGATTGTTTGTGTTGAATTTTTATGTGGAATTTATATTTGACATCCAAACTAAGTATCATAATAAAACGTATCTCCGAAATGAATGCCTGTTTTCTTTTTAAGAAATATTAAATTATAACAAACTCGGGTGACACGTATAAGGGCGTGCTCACATTTGAGCGACAATCTCCTGGGAAAAGATAAATTGACGTTTGATGGAGCGTCTAATTCAACTTGTTTTTTAACCGACTTCTAAAAAAGGAGGAGGTTCTCAATTCGGATGTTTCTATTTTTTTTTTTTTTTTTTTTTTTTTTTATGTTTGTTCGGGCATAACTCCGTCGCTTGACAACCGATTTGGAAAATTCTTTTTTTGTTGGAAAGGGTATTCTTTCCAAATGGTCCCATAGCCACCAAATCAGGATCTGATGATGGAATCCTGGCGAAATCGAGGGAACTCTTCAAATTTTATATGAAAACGTGTTGCGATTTTGGTATTTTCTACAACAAGTGAAGCATTTGCGTTTGATAAGAACCATTCTATCACCAGATCTGATGATGAAGCCAAGAGTCACGGAACTCCATAATGAGACAATGTACCATAGTCGTGTTTGGGTTTATTGTAATTGTAACGGTATGCACTTTCCATGTATCAAGTACATGTGAACCACTGAAAAGTTGAAAATAAAAACTATTTTGCAAAAAATAAAACCGACTTCAAAAAAAACAAAAAAGTGAAAAATAACTAGCTTCTGAAGTCGGTGACAAAAAAACTAAAGCAAACAAAGCGAACAAAGTCACCGACTTCAGAAGCTAAAGTTATTTTTCACTTTTTTGTTTTTTTTGAAGTCGGTTTTATTTTTTGCAAAAAAGTTTTTAAATCCGGATAAGTCTGCCTACCATCAAAAGCTAATCTTAATTTCCTTTCACGGATTTTATTCTCGTACCCCAAAGGGAATTAGTTGTAGGTAGGTAGTTGTATTTTAATACCAAAAAAACGGTCAAGTGCGAGTCGGACTCACTTTAATTATAACTTTTTGCTGAAAAAGCAGCAACAGAAACACACATTCTGTGAAACTATCTAACTTTTCATGAGGTACAGCTCGCTGACAGACAGACAGACGGACGGACAGCGTGGGGCCCAAAATAGGGCCACGGTTATAGGGGCCCGTTGGCTAACAGTTCGGGTACGGAACTCTAAAAAAGATTACATCGAAAACAAAACCTGAGATGAGGATTAATTTGATACGCCTGTCAGTTTAAACAAGACACATGATGCTGCGAATTCTTAAAACCCTTATCAAGCCTGATAGTTTCGTGGAATCGGTCGGTATTTAAAAGAAACCACATAACATAACGACTGTAATCCTCGAAGAGCTAGGCAGAGGTGTACACAATAGTACACCAACATTAATTTCGTCTGTTATGATTAAGTACTATTATACTTACTATTTACAGGGTGGAATTTTTCAATACCACCTGCAGGGAAAGTACTCGAAATACTGGAGATAGCAATTTTACTAAAAAGAAACATTCCTTTATTTTTAAAAAGAAACAAATCTTCATTCACAGAATTTCAAAGTTTTGCTTGCCTCATTCGGGAATCGAACCTCCATTGAGTAAAATTTGCTATCTCCAGTATTTAGAGTACTTTTCCTCCAGGTGGCATTGTAAAATTCCAGCCTGTGTATAAAATTGTGCGACTAAAATCCAATTAACTAATCTAAATCACAAACAAATTTGTGTCGCAGTAAATAAAAAGAACTGACAAATAAATGGCTAGAAAACGCCCCAATAATCAACACAAAAGAAAAAGAAAAACTTTGGAAGACGTTCTTCGTTTCGCTTTGTTACTCGTTGTCTGTTACCAGACACATCAGAGAATCATATTGTCTTTTTGAACGTCACTCTCTTCATTAATAAAATACTCACTTGTGTTCCTTTTGTCACTTGTAAGTATTCTTTTCTTTGAAGTGTGTGCTATGATTTTGTAAACGCTCTTCAAGGAGACGTTTGAGCAAAACGTTAACAAGGAAACAAGGTTCTCTTTTCAAACATGGGACCAACTAAGTCCCATCAACAATTCAAATGTAGAACACCCCGGTTGCAGGGGATACGATAAATATTACAGCGTCAGTAAAAAATCGCTTTATTTTGTATTTTTCCGCCTATTAAAGTCGTCAAAGATAAAATATGGTCAGCATATTATGCAAATAAAGAACAACATATTGTGCTCGAAGAAATTTACCTCAATTTAGGACCAGCTAAACGGGGACCCCGAATTAATTTGCCTAAAATGGCCTAATTTACCCGAAAACACCAAACTCTCGCACAAGAGTTAGGACTAAACATTTTATGATGTAATAATATAGTGTGTTGTGTATGGAGCCTAGACTCGTAACCGAAGCCAATGGAGTCTGCATTGCTCTCACATTCGAGGTTTTGTCGTAAAATTTAACGTTACATGGTAAAGTATGTATTTCGGGGATACGAGAAGAGCCTTGAACGCTCAAAAGCTCAATCATAAGTGAATATTGTAGTAGGCAAAATGAGAGAGCCTCATTAAGCCGTAATTTAAAATCCTTGTTAAAATTCTATAATAAGAGTACCTATCCCTTTACTTCGTAATTATAAACGATACCTCCAAAATATAACACGACAAAAAACATTAAAGGCCCGTGGATACTTATCTACTTTCAAACTCTTCTGAAACGAATTTAAACATTGTAATTTATTCTTAATAGAATATCCTTTTCAATTTCCTTTTCCCATTAAACCGACCCCTAAATTAAATCCTTCACTTCCCTAAAAATGTGAAGGGTAGGTTCGGGTGTAATCCCGTGTTTCAGTTGGGCAGATAGTTAGCAGACGAACTCTCCCACATGGTTAATTAGCGAAGCTGCCCGAAGGTAATACTATATAAACATTCCCCGGGATAACACCCCAAGGTAAAAGCCGAAATAGCTGAAACAACTAAGTTTGAAAATTGAGGCATAAAGACCGAACATGAGCTTAGAAGCGATATAGAATTTATAACTGCTGTAATTCTGTTTGTAGTACTAATATCACAAAAGAAATTGGGCCTTAAGATAGGACGAAGATAAAGACTGATGACGGAGTGAATAAAAATGAACTGCAGTGCTTAATTGCTAATGCAGTAGTCAGAAAGTAGTTAAACGAAACACTCAGAACAAACAAAGAAACTTATAATGCGGTAGTTTATGAGTACATAAACAGTTCCCACAAGGAAAAGCAGGTCATAACAATAAGTAGGAAAACTTAAACAAAGGAAATAACACTTTAGTCCAAGCTGCTAATTTTGGTACACTTTTGGTGTTAAATAAGATGATAAAACACAAACAAGGCAGAAGGTATAGTGCTATTAGAATCTTTTGACGCTCAAATGACGTTAACAGAGGTGCTGGTGGTGAAAAGTTACGAAATGAATAGACAAGATGAGGAGGTAGACAAGCAAGCGGCATTCGTTTTGATTTTAGCCACGCAAAAAAAGATCAGTTAACAAAAAACCACAGGATAACACAAAACAAAACTGATTGATACAAAGAATTCTGATCGTTATCTAAACACGATCAAAGAACAAATCCCTGTTCCTTTTAATACAGGCAATCGTCAAGGACTTAAAGATTAAAAATGGCCACCGCCGTAATCGCTCTTTTTCGATAAAGATTGCCAATTTGATAGAGCGGAGCCGGATTCAAAATGAGGAAATTTTATTAAAGAAATGATGGAAAAGGTGTTCAAGGACATTAAAAACGTTTTACTTCGTGAAGGTGTTCGAGTATGATTACTGGTTTTCATGTTTGATTATAGATGAAAGCGAAAAAATTAAAGAAATAAAGATCAAGTACAAAAATACTATTTAGCAGTAATTCTAAACCGGATTTCGCTTTGAACGAAAATGGCATCGTAATTTTGTCATTTGACAATTTTTTTTACAAATATTTCCAAACTATTAGAAAATATTTCTTCAAAAATAACAAAAGAATCGCTGTCCGCGTATCAGTTGCCCGCCGTCAAATAAAGCTATTTGGCAGTGAGACGGCGTAACTTGCTACTTTAGTGCTCAACCCGCGTCCGCAACCCCAAGAGTTTTAAACTTCACAGAACGCCACGTTTTATACATAGAGGATTTACTAGCGTGCCCACAAACTGTGTAACTGAACGATTTTATGTGACAAATTGTAAAAGGAAGATGCTAACTTAGATTGAACAACTCGTGATCTTTTTTGGTCGTTAGGCAAGATAATTGCGACGCAGAGGCAGAAGTTATGCACTGATGATGTAGATGGATAATGGTAAAGGAGCAACATTTAAACTTGCTGTATCATCTACATACGCCTTTGATGTGTTTCTTCGTACCGTCGAGACATCCAATTACGATGTTCTCTCAAATATTTTACTCGAGCGAGTTAAAAGAATTCTCGCGTTGTTCATTAGAGGTCGTTTACATTGGCTACACTCCCCGGTCGTTCGAGTCGAGACGCAGCGAGTTCCCAACACGTAACGGCTGCAGATGTACCTAATTGTCGTACAAATCGTCGGCGGCACGTCTACATCGCCTTGTTTTATTGCCACGAGACTAGATTCATGCAAACAGAGCGAAGATTGGTGTACCGTCATTACCGTTTGACGTGAGGAATGAGATGTGAAATTGAATTCAAATTGAATGTATCCAGGTGATTGTTTCGGGAGGCTGTTGGAAATGTTTTAGGAAGGTAGGACCAATTTCCGTGTAATTTACATTGAATTTATTCGCTTAGCAAACAGGTCGTATGGAACTATACATCGTCTGTCAAGATGATAAAAACACATTTTTTGCGTCTCAAGCCAATAAATTGCCAAGAGAAAACCTTGAAATAAAAACTTGGTGTATGGACAAAAAGCAATTCGAACAACGTACATCCTAGACACAGATCGGACATCACTAGACCGTTTGATTGATGATGATCAATAAATAACTCATGTTGCGAAGACTTCTATGAATAGCTATAACTGTGCCAGCAACCCAAACAACGATCAGGAACAAAAAAACGGCTATACTTAGCACAAAAAATACACACAAATTCATCCTCCAATCTAATAAATCACGACCATGCTTGCGAAATTAAAACAAGTTGGAGATTCAATCATTGAGGTGGTCCGTTGACCTCAATGATTGAATCTCCAACTTGTTTAATTTTTCGCATCTTTTAAGAGAACTCCGTTCTGCAGTACCCCCTTGTGAGCACTGCCGCACATGACATCGTCACGGATCGGTATCAACTAGTACTATTAGTTACTTTTTTCTGCAGTATCGATGGAGCTTCATACCAAATTAGTTGGGCCCAGTAGGTTGTTCTTGTAGGTCCATATTAATCTCGGTAGTAGTGGCAGTAACCTAATCTGTTTTTGAGCCTACACCTGCACTCTAGGTTACTCATCGCGTTCACAGCGAGATCATTATCTGCCTATACCTTTTCCCAAATATCTTGGGGTTGACTTCCAGTTTAATTGGATGCAGCTTAATACCATTATTTAACATGGAGCGACTGCAAATCCGACCTCTATAACCCAGCTGGTACCTACTGGGCAATACAGTACACTATGGTAAGGCTTGTCAGACTTTTGGTAACCACTGACTACCTGTAACGACTGCTAAAGATCTACAATAGACAGCCGGTACCAATTGTAGAACATGCTTTCCGTGGCACAGGGGAATTCCCAACACATACAGAGTGTATGTGATGGGTGGTCACCGATCCACCGACCAACCTAAGCAAGCGGCTGCGGCGGAAGAGGCTGTTATTATTTAGCCGAGAGCTTCTCACGATCAACCAAACTGAGATTACCTAATAAAATTAAGGTGAGGCGCTGCGGTGCATACAATTATGCTATGAGCTTCATATCAGGCTGGCTCGTAGTCAGACCGGTCCTTGGCCCGGCAGAGGGCACTTTAACCAGTTCTGTACTTATCTACTGGATAAATACCGTATTACCGAATGCCAGAGCTAAGAGGCGTTAGAATGTGCTCGTAATAAAAGTTTTAATAACATTCCCTGCGAATCCGTGACTTTCAAATAAATGAGTTTCAAGTTTTAAGCACTGTTGTGTGAATTATGTTTAATAACGCTAAACATTGTTTTGAATGAGTATTTCTAAGAGACGAAGTTTTTGAAATTGTCTCTGGATTCATAGAAATTTGATGTAGTTGTACGTAGCTTGAAGGTTTTTGTAACATCCTACTAATAACATTATTGTTGGATACGCAGGGTGTTGAGGGCCGCGGTATCTCTTTCGAGCAGTCCCGCAGCCCCGGCAGGTTTCGGCCCTTTGCGGCCCCCTCCCTTTATGCTGACATCTCTTTACGGCGCGCGTAGAAGACGAATGCGTCATTGACACGGCCTGTCGTCATAAAACGAATGGACGGCAAGCTAGCCCATAGCTCACCGTCCACAGGCCGGCGCATACGGTGGTCGGGTGCCACCACGAGACATCCGACGCCCGATGCGTCTCCCGCGGCGGCTGGGGCGAGAAGTTCTCTCCCTCTCGCGTTCCGCCATCTCCTTCGCTAGCATGACTGCTTCGCAGAAGAAGGTGACGGCTTCCCATTCTGTCTCGCTCCGGACCATGGATTGAACCAGGGATAGTTTGTAACCTGGATTAACACTTTTTATCCCGGCAGTACGATCTCATGGGACAATTCTTGAACTTTGCGAGGGCGAAGCCGCGGTATTTAGTTAGTGTTTTCTTCGTTACGGAGTGCAAAAAATAGAATTTGAGTTTTGATGGGCTTTAACAAATTCAACGATAAGTGTTTGTTTTAAGTATTACGTCACAAATTCATAACAAATACTTTTCGGTAGATGTGTTGAATTGAATTGAATGAAAATAATTTCGATTTTCTTAATTTTCCACCCCATTTTCATGGCATAAGTAACTATCATCCAACTAAATACCCAAGCCAAAATAATATGTGTATTCAAAACGTAATCCACTATATTTGTACATTATATCACATTTACCAATCCCGATTATCCTTGAACTTTGGGAAATTGTACTTCAAAATCTCAGCAGGTAACATTTAATCCATCTCGAACATCTTGATAATTACGTAATTTCAGCATTACATTACACCGTGGATAATTGGAGTGAAATTATTTGAAAACGAAGATATTAATGTAAATAGATTTAGAGCGTGTTTCACTGACTAAACTAAAAGAGTTCAGTACTTTAAAACCACTTATGACCATGATGGGAGCTCGTGGCTAAATAATAACAGCCGCACGGATCGATCTTCAAGGTTCAGCCACGGTTGCCAAGGTCGGTGTGTGGATGGGTGACACTCATTTTGTACCGAGTTTTTTTCCGTGCCACGGAAAGAACCCTAAGCCATTGGTCCCGGCTGTCATTTGTAGACCTTTGACAGTTCTCGTAGCATTCAGTACAAACCGAGTTTAAGAGGTCAGAAGAGGTCAAATAGGCATACTCTCCATGCATAACATTGTAATTCAGCTGCATCCACACTGGAAGCCGATCCCAATCAAATTGAGAAAAGGCTACGCATATGATGTTGAGAGCTATTGAACGAAGTGCGCACTGATTGAGTTCAGTTTAACAACCGAATTGCGCCCTTAATGACGTCAGACAGAATGTTTCAATTCCAGGCTTTAGATGAATAGAATGTCATGGACGTAAATCAATATGGAGTTTAGTTGGGCGTGTGAGGGCTGGAGTTCGGTCTGAGCGCTTAATCTCCTCATGTATTATCGCGATCAGGATATTTAACAGTCCCGTTGTCCTGTCACTGACATTTTAATTGCAGCTTTTGGAAGTTTGGTCGTCAAAATTGTAAACATACATGAACTCACACATGTTTTACCAGTAGAGTTCAAATTTAGATGTAGTCCTACATCAATACTTAATTTTTTTGTTGCTTTTAGAGACTTTTACCTTTGTGGTATTCTTCTTAGCATGTTGATCTTGATGACATTTAAAATTTAACATCATCATTTCAGCCAAAAGTCGTCCACAGCTGGACATAGGTCTCCCACAGGTGTCGCCACATTGACCGGTCCCGTGCGACTCGCATCCATCCCCGCAACCTTCACCAACAACATTTATTCAAATTGAGTGGGCTCATTTGGCGACGCGCGACGAGCCTCTAATGTTCCCACTGCTGGGAAAAGCCTCCTCTCTATGAGAGGTAATGGGCTATAATCCACCACGCGGGCCAAGGGATTGGTAGATGTCACATGTCTTCGATTTTTTTGGTTCTAGGACATGCCGGTTTCCTCACGATGTTTTCCTTCACCGTTTGCTTGTTTATGGAACTGGAGAAAAATATCTAGCTTTGATTTCTTGGTACTTTTATACGCAATAGCTATTCTTCACCACGTTTTCCTTTTACCATCATTCTTTCTTACCACCATTGTACAGAAACCCACCCATAAATAAGACGAAACAAAGAAATTGAGAACATTAACAGTGTCGTTTATAACAGAAATTACCTTAATAAAATTACATTAGGTTCACTGCCACGATCGCTTAATTTCTTGTGACGGAGAATGTCCAGCTCATAACATCACTCCTGTTACCCCCGATGGGTTAGGTAGAGGAGACCCATATTTGTACCATGTAAGAGAGGGCGAGCCAATTGCCATCAAATGTACACAAATTCAGGCTCAGAGCCCCTACTCAGAACCTAAAAGATATGCTCAGCAGTAGCCCTTGCGATGTTAGGGTTAGCTTCCAGTCTAAACAATGCAGCTAAATGCCAGTATTTTACACAGAGCGTCTGCCTATCTGACCTCCACAACAAAATTAGTACTCTAGGTAATACAATTTCCCCTGATTAGACTGTTGGGCCACTGACTATCTGTAACGACTGTCACAGATCTGCAAATGACAGTTGGGACCTTCTGCTTAACGTGCTGTCCAAGGCACGGAGAAAAATCCTCATGTAATGGGTGGTCACCCATCCACGGACCAACCTAGGCAAGCGACCCCGACCCGAGCGGCTGTTATTATCTAGCCACGAGCTCCTAGACCAGTTAATTCGAATAAATGACCAAAATGCTGTAGTGACGATGGGTAAACTCGGGGATCGATCCAGGGTGACAGATCGTCTTGAATTGGATTGACTAATAGAGATTGATTGTTTCGTCCATTGATGTTTATTGACTGCTCATTGGCTGGCCGTTTCTTCTGTTATTTAGTCCGCTGAACCGCGGGGGTGTCGTTAATTGAGAGTTAGTGAGTCATTGTTACATTTTTGTTGTAGTTTCTTTGTGTGCCATTTTTATATAGTGTCGATCATTTACTTAGGTAGTTGGGGTAAACCCATTAGATAATGTTTCATCATCATTCTATTGCCTTTATCCCAATTCATTTGTGGTCGGCGCAGCAAGTCTTCTTTTCCATACTTCTCTGTTTTTCGTCATCTCATCAAATACTTCTTTACTTGCCATATCGTTCTTAACACAGACCAGTCCATCCATCGATTTTTTGGTCTTCTTCTACTCACATACTGTTCCACATTCATACTCAAAGTATTCCTCACGAGATTTTTCTCATTCCTCCGCATCACTCCAAACCACGATAACCGATTACTACACAACGTTTCAGTCACCTATTAGATAACAGTCTATGCTATGTTTTACCCATGCTATCAAATTATTATGTCTAGCTTGGTAATGGCCGCGGCTTCGCCGGCGCCGCATTCGAAAAATATACCACGGGATCTTATTGCCGGGGTAAAAATATCTTATGTGTTAATCAAAGATATAAAGTATCCTTATGCCAAATTTCACCCAAATCCGTGAAACCGTTTTTGCGTGAACGAGGAACAAACAGCCATGCGTCCTCATAAACTATCTATCTATGACTAGTAAGAGAAAGAAATACATTTAACTAATTATTTTGAAACAAACGGGTTGATCCTAATTGGAAGGGTATATTTCGGTACTTCATCGCATTGACTTCTGAATAATTAAATTAACTATATGAAACATGAAACTTAATATGACATCCATAAAGGCTGGTATATATCAGCGGCGCATAAATGTCAATTAAAATTGCTTTATAATGCCAACGTTGATAATAATCAGTGAACGAAAAACGCTGACGATGGGACGAACGATATAACGAATACGGGTGATGAAGGCAGATGGCCAGTCATGCGAAACCTTTTGAGTATGGAGGAGGGTAATAAAACAAAATAATCGTTTGATAAAAAGAGGGAAACAAAAGTTAATTCAATTGGAAGATTAGGGGGTGAAAATGGAAGACTTTCTCGTATTGTTGGTAAAGAAGATTGTAAAATAAATATGATAAAAGTAGAGTCAGTATCACAATATCTATTGCTTGACTGACAACTCGATGCTCGTTTTGAACTTAATCTACTGGTCGCAATCGCGTTTGCTGAGCATGGGTTTCTGGGTTCGATTATCAGGGCGGGCAAAGTGTTACTGGGTGTTTCTGTGGGATGAGAGTAGTAGGTACAGAACCAAGAGGATGTTGTTCGGCTGAAATGATGATGAATGTGGTACTTTGAGTTAGCTTAGTAGAGTTTCAATAGAATATGAACCCAGCTTTTACTAGTTTAATTCCCACAGACGCTAGCAAATAAAGCTACTACAATCTGTCAAGTGTCTCTAATTGATTTTAAACCGTAAAATGTTGGCATGTCAGGACACGATGGTTGCTGGAAGGCTGACGGCGCCGCCGAGGCTGGTCCAGAAGGAGGTGGCGAGACGGATATGGATGCTTACCGTGAAGGCTGATACGTTGGGGGAGGCCTTTGTCCAGCAGTGGAACAGTCGTACCTACAGGCTAACAAGAAAAAGACGTCCGGGGCAGTTTTTGGGGACTGCCGTTACAGAAGTGGAAACTAAGTAATACAAAATAAACTTTATCTTAATTGTTTAGGTTGATTTTGACTAACCGTTCTATAAAAGCGTTCGGTGACGATTTGTTCAGCAAAAAAAGTGCTCAACGCGCCTAGAGGTTTTCACTTAAAAAAAAATATGGTTGTTGGGTAAAAAGTTATAAAATTTGTCAATTTCGGGTAGCTTGATGTACTCTCTGACGTCTGCACAACCCACTGTACCTCTCCTAGCTGTAATTTTTGAACTAAATATTCGTCCGTAGGCATGTTGGACGCAGAACAAAGGGAGACTTCCCTTTGTGCTACCATTATAACTATACCTATAGGCTAGTTAGCATCTGCTGTACGTGATTAATGTTTGTATTTCTGTCTGAGCCCAGCGTCAGGTGACATATTATGTTGTGTCCGGGCCCGTAAAACGTTCAAACTTTAATAAGTTTGTGTTAGTTTGCATTTAAAATTGGCCCTTATTGCTTCTTAGTCGTTATCGTGTGGGTATGGGTTGCAGACTTGGTTTTACATGCCGTCAAGAAATACCTTGCTTGCTATGCCTTGTGCTTGCCTTGGCTTTGCATGACTTTATACCTGCGTATAGGTATGCGATGCATGTATGGCTAGCAGTGGCGAAGATTCCATACAACAAGATTCCTTCCGGATTCTCTTTGCAAAAAATTACAGGCTGTCTTCTATAGACAAAAAATATAATCACATTAATGATTATGTATCTTCTGTGAATTCTGTGAATCACGTCAGTAGGCGAAAGGAGTATGTAAGGGTCACAGCAGGTGGCGTTGTATAGTTTCTGCCTATGGCAAAAAACAGAAACGTTCGTGACGTTTCTGTTTTTTTAATGTTAAGGCGATTACATGAGCTAAACGCGAGTTTTATAATTACTAATAGTATATGATTCACTGCTAAACACTTGGTCTTCAGGATATATGCTAGCATGATACTGTTTTGAAAACATAATACAATTAATTTGGCTCGATAAAAAGAAATCACTAACTTATCTCTAAAAAATTCTTTCATTCAATAAAAACATACTAATATACACGCGATCATTCTGATTTTTTGGCAAAGAATTCTACAAGCAATATATTAGCAGGATACTGTTTTAGTTTTTTAATCCAATCAATAGTTTTTTTGTAAATCGATCGAAACCACTCATTTCGCGCTATTTGGCCCGCAGTGGCTGACGTAACAACCACTTTGTAGTGCAACCTGATTAGAACTTTATTCTAACAGCATTTCAAACAAAGTTTGAACCACCACAAATAGAGTTGCTAATTTAGCTCATCTAAGCGCCTTAACTAACGGTATTGTGTATAGCTTCGTTGCAGCTTTGAATGAAAGCATCATTAATTATACTATTCGCTAAGTACCTCCGGTAAAGGACTCTTGGAAGAAGCTTATGCATCTATTGCATTTATACTCTAGTCATCCCGCGATCATGGCATCTGCAATAGCAATATAAGTTATCGGGAGCTCAGAATAATGGATAATTACCGATTATATCCCTTGTGACAGTTTCAGTTTAGGCTGAACGCAGAATTGAGACAAGACTGTAAAAGTCACCATCCCCTTGCTATAGGGGAAACGTCAAAAAAATCGAATTAGGTCTATGTTCACCAAAAAGATGACTGCCTAATTATCTAAAACAGCTGTTTAAAACGCATTTTTGTATTGGAACATGTCACAGTGACAGCTGGTTTCAGATAACCAGACGGTTATCTTTTCGGTGAACATGAACCTTAGTCCGTCTGGTAGATTATTCAAAAATATTTAACCCGTATTTTTTCTTTTGTTACGTAAGTAAATCAAAATTGACGAAGATACAACGCTTTTAAAATTCTCAATACGTCACGCCTAGTATTTTTTTTTGGTTAGCTCTGACGTCACGAGCTCCCACTCCCGCGTTTTGATGCGTATTATCTTTGTCAATATTCATTGTTTTACAAAAACAAAAAATACGTGTTCATTATTTTTTAATTCTCTAACTGACGGACTAAATATTGGATTTGTAGGTTTTGATACTGTTGTCATGCATAATGTAGCGAATGTGCGCGCCATTAGTCAGTCTTAAGACGTTTTTTCTCAAGTCTGGCTCAGCCTTAGCCCTCTTCAAAAATGTCTACAATGTGACGATAAAAAATACTTGATACAATAAATATGGCCAAAAAAGTATTTTATTGCATACTATTGTAAAAGTACCTATAATATTTTCGATAAACAACGTTCTAAGTACTGATGGCCCCAAAACAGATCCTTGAGGGACTAGGTACCTTCACATTTTATTTATACATACTATTTGCTACTCTGAAAATATCCGCGTGTAATGTATGTTATGAATAACAATTTTTATTCGCAAAAGAGTAAAATAAAATCAAAAGCTTTCGTAGAAGCTAACACGAGAAATAAATATTTAACCTATTCGCAACTAAAGTTATTAATACGTTACGAGTTTTATCTCTATTTATCCCAGAATATACCTTTTCCAACCTTTTCTAAATTCAGATATCAATCAATCCAGATATCGCAACGCATCGCCTGCTCAACGGAAGCTTTTTTCCCGCTTGCAACATTTATTATTGCTGCTCCGCTCCTATTGGTCATAGCGTGATGTTATATAGCCATACCTACCTTCCTCGATAAATGGACTATCCGACGCAAAAAGATTTTTTCAATTCGAGCCGGTAGTTCATGAGATTTAACGCGTTCAACCAAACAAACTCTTCTGCTTTATAATATTAGTAAAATACTACACTGTCACTGATGACCCCAAGTCATCGGTGACCTGTATGATATCGCACCGAGTGGACCCAACATGATGCTGCGTCCTGCAGTTCCTACGTCGCATCTGTACCTTTCGCGTCTGCATCATTCCACTACAACTGAGGAAGTGGTGCAGTATGTCAAAGTGAAGACCAAATGGACTCTGAGGGTTGAAAGGTTGTAATCGCGCCACAACATCAACTTTAAGTCATTAATGGTACGAGTTCTAACCCACCATCTACAGAACTCCATGAAAGAGGACTTTAGGCCGAAATCGACGTTTCCGAGGACGTTAAAATATGTATTGGTTTATTATTGTTGTTGAATGTTATTGTGTGTATTTTATCCATGGGTCTTAGTTGCCTGATAATAAAATGATTATTATAATTATATTAAGTTACTTGAAATATTAGTTTTTAAAGGTTCCGTATCCGAAGGGTGTCCAACGGGACCCTATTACCAAGTCTCCGAATGTGTATTTCTGTTGCTGCTATAACAACAAATAATAATAAAAAAGGGGACTCCCCTACTACCATGGTACGGAACCCTTCATGCACGAGTCCGACTCGCACTTGCCCGGTTTTTTTAGAGTGTAAACTTTACAGTCGTGTACTGTAGCTACTGATATCTTAACACTATAAAACTGGTGAATCACGCCGTCTTTCCATTGTCATCATCCAATGTATAACTTTCAACTAAGTACTTTTCTTGAGTTTGTTTAAAAAGCATTCCATCTATTTCCAATCCATAATTCAAAGCACACAAGGATCCAACAAATAATTGCTCAGTACGTTAACGGCCTGTCTAATGCACCCACAGCGTGATGCATCGTCCACGCGACAAGGGTTACCATACGTTCTGATTTTTCCCAGAAGTCATTATCCTCATCCCCCCCCCCACATTTTTTTTCGCATGGATCCCCCCCTCCCACTCTGGGCGGAGCGGGAGGGAGTGTCAGACTTTTACTGACTAGAACCATCCATGTTCCTTCCTCGCCCTTTACGTTCCGGGGCCGCGGTATCTCTTTCGAACAGTCCCGCAGCCCCGACAGGCTTCGGCCTTTGCGGGCCCCTCATACTCATCCCCTCGACTTTCGAAATAATGAAAAACTTATTAGTTCCCAGGCATGGCTTGCCTCGCATGGTACCCGAATTAGAATTAGTCTATATCCGTTTGAAATGTACCTTTCAAATGATGTTTTTTTTTTTAATGGATGCCCTGGTTCCGGAGATTACAATCCGCTTTCTAATATTATATTAGTATAATATGTAGATAAAACTAAATCTATTATTAGTCTAGATTGTAGAAGTACAGACAATTATGACCCAAGAGAAAGAAAAAAATAATAGTAATTGCCCGGCTTTTTGTCAGGACTTTCCGAAATGGTGACCCTACATGCAACAAGCACATACAAAACGTGATGAAGTTTGCACGCAGTTAGCACTTAATGGATAACAGGCTTTAATAATTTATAGTTTAGGGTCCTAAATTGAAGGAACAATAGTGTCATGAGTGGGGTCTGTGGGTGACTGCTTATTTATTGGCGCGTGGAGGAACAATGATGGGCACGCTGTGTTTTGTGAGAGGTGAAATTGGTAGGCATTTGTTTGGAATTGTTCACTTTTTATAACGTCATTGTTTAGTGAAAAATTACTACGATAATCAACAATACAGACATTTAGGGTGACTGGTAATTATGTCCATGTTCACCAAAAAGATGACGGTCTGATTATCTGAAAAGTTCAGTTCATAAATGTACTAAACAGCTGTAGTAAGTATCGTACAATAATTACCAGTTACCCTATATACATGGTGTAATTATTTTAAAGAATGAAACTGTCGTCGGTTACAGAAACAAAAGCTTGTTTTCCACAAAAAGATAAACTAAACCTGCACGATCAAATGTACGGAACCACAGATTAAAAAAAACCGGCCAAGAGCGTGTCGGGCCACGCTCAGTGCAGGGTTCCGTAGTTTCCCGTCCGTCACAAGAAGTGTTCAATCCAATCCGATTTTAATAATTCTTATGGTTCAAAAGTTAGAGGGGGACACACACACACACATTGTTTTTCACTTTTGGAGCGATTATTTCAGAAATGATTGACATTTTCAAAAAATGATTTCAGTAAACCTCTATTCTTTATTAAATTCCTTTCCAAAATATATCACACGTTAGGGTTCAAATAAAAAAAAAGCACTTCCCACTTTACATATAGGGGGGCTCTACCCTAATAAAACATTTTTTCCAATTTTTATTTTACCACTTAGTCGGCGTGATTGATACACATATTGGTACCAAATTTCAGCTTTCTAGTGCTAACGGTCACAGAGATTAAGCGAGGACGGACGGACAGACTGAACGGACGGCGAAACTATAAGGGTTCCTAGTTGACTACGGAACCCTAAAAGGAACTTCTGTACGATTAGTGGTTATGAATTAACATAACATCACGCCTGTTATCCCGAAGGGTTTTACCTAATAGTACATCATTCCGCCGGTTATGTTTCACTCGCATGAAAAGGGGCAAAGTTACTGCCATCAACCGCTGCTACTGAGAAATTCCTGATAGAAAATCCCACTGTCCGATCCGGGAATCTAGCCCGGGACCTGATACTCAGCAGAATTGGTTAAGAATTATCAATTCTTCTTCATGTTGTTGGATGGAGGGGAGAGGAAGACCAAAGAAAAGAAAAAAGAGAAAATGATAGCATGATGGTTGACAGACGAATGGAAGACGAAAACGTGTTGCGACGACCCCAAGTAATATGGGACAAGGGCAGGTCGAAGATGAATTCTTCATTCCACCTTGTATAAAGGGTGTAAAACACCTCTTAACGAAGCTGAAACGCACTTGTTTTCCTTGTCATTGCGATCATTTTTTTGTTTCATACCATATCTGGGAACCTTCTAGTTAGATATTGGCGGTCAAAGTTACAACTTTTTGACGAGTTTTTTTTTGAGCTATTGCATAGCTTCTATCGCGGGCCTTGAGCGTGGAGACCGAATCCAGAAATTCCGTAACGAAAATAACCTAACACACCCCCCCACAAAAAACAAACGCAATAGCTTTACCGCGGCAGTCCCCGAGTGCCACACGTTTTTTTTTTAAACACAATTTTTTATTGTGTGTTTTTTTACTTTATATACCTCCACGAACCCCGTTCTATTCAATACATCCATTAGCACAATGTTTTGAGTGTGTAACATTGAGTTCTACCACTAAACATGATGTTTCACCCCAAAAAAAAGTTGTTTCTCAGCAATAATTTTTACGTTAAGTTACTTAGTTTGACGTACAGAATGCTTGGTTGACGGCTTCGCGATGACATGGTTTACACTCTGTTTAATTTGTACATATGTTTTGTCATCTAAACATTTACTGCCTCTAATAAAATACTTCAGGTACACGACCTATTCAATTACTGAGTTGCGCAGTCAACATCTGCAATTTGAATATTACGATCAATAACCTATTGTTTAGTACGCTATGAAATAAAATTTTACTGTGCCATGTCTGAAAATGGCATGGCATACCTACCTAAAGTCTTTTTCAGTCCTTGTTTCCAATTGATGTTATTTCTACTTTAACGAATATCAACTTTATGTTGGTCGTAATTAAGTTGGTTTTAGATTAGTATTAGTACTGAGTTATAAAATGTATCAAGTACAAGCCTCGTACAGGACCAGTTAAGTTAAAGTATGTTTTTATGTTATTGTCTTTTTATTTGATTTGATGTTATTGTATTGTCCTGCGCGAGTCAAATAAATACTTCTTCTGTTTTCTTAATTTCTATGTTGTATCGAAAACTGTGTATAAAACTTTGTGTAAGTATGTTATTGTTTACATGTTTGGAAACTACATGGCAAATGGAGTATGCCTTTACCAATACTGTAGCTCAAGTATGGAATGACTGGAGCAGTAAATTGGATTTTTTTAGACCCTACTAGATAATAATATTACGACCAGAGGTACTTATTGGCTTTGGTTTATGACAGTTGGAATAGTTTCTGGCGAACTGGTCGTTTTGTGACCACTCGACGATTGACGATTTTTTATGACTTCTCGTAGTAGTATAATAACATTACAAATAGTAACATTACAATCGCCTCTTGTTTTTGTAATTTCGGGTAGGTAGTAACTGAATCTGTACCTAGTAAATAGATAGAATATTTTTTTGTTTCGTAACGTAACTGAAAAAATGCTTCACAAAATAAACAGAAAATTGATCGCAGGTGATCCAATTTCAACTTTCACCGCAATTTACCTCCAACACCGAGCAACGGATAAAAAATAATTTTCAACTAAAAAGTAACACAACATGGCGTAAATTTCAGGATTACATCACCGCGAAGTACCGGGACCGCGTCAATGGGACACGCTATGAATGTTGATAAGAGGGTGCTATTCGAAATACTCGTAAAACCCGAATAAATATCCCGCTTATAAGGCAGGGAGACGTGCAAACGCATGAACCTACGTTTACGTTACGTAACTTACCCCATTTAACGTACCTAAAGTAAAGCAACGCGCTCCCATCTCACACGTTAAATATACAAAGGTTTTCCTGCTGAAAAATGTTAGTTTTTTTCAAGATAAATAATGCGAAAAAACAAGCCTTAAGGTTCGTTTTCGGATGTTGATTTATGAGTGTGCGTAAATAACTGCGCACCACAGCAAAGGGTTCCCCAGAAATGTATTTAAAACAATGATGAAACGTTCTGACGCGGAAGCTTTAATTTTAGATGAAATCCGAATTATTCATGTTCTTGTTCACCACGGAGATTGTTTTCAGACCAATCATGGAATAGCAAAATCTCCCAGAGGGAGAAAACATGACGAAAAACCCGAAAACTTTCGTCGTTGCCGTCTTGGATTTTCATTTTGACACCATTTTCGTTTTCAGCGAACCCGAAAACTAACGAAACAACCGAAACAGTGACGTAACAACGGAATTATTCATGTACTTGGTCATCACCGAGATTGTAAGACCAATTATAAAATTGAGAATTTCCTGGAGGAAGACAAAATTAGTTTTCAGAACCAGCGATCTAGACTTCAGACAAGAGACCTAATCCTTTTTAAAACGAATTCAAGCCTCAAGTTCTTCTCCAAACAAATATTGATCCGAAGTTTCCGAACAAAACTGTCTCCGCTCCCTAACCGGTAATAAAGGTGTACACGTACACCTTTTTCTCATTTCTTCTCGAACTTTCCAGAAAATGAGTAAGGTGAATTGATTTACGCTCGAAGTTGGACAGTTAGTAAATGAAGAAACGTCTCGAAGGAATGCAGAGGGGAGGAGGATCGAACTACTTGAAATATTCTGCATTTTTTTTTTCAAGATAGAGTTTTGTCGCGGATTTAGTTTTGATGAAAGTTTACAATGATATTTGAAATTATACAGGGAGAATGTGAAATGTAGAAGTTTTTTAGGGGGTGGAAAAGACTACAAATCTCTTATACGCCCTGGGGAAGGCGGGTCGTAAAAGCGACGATCCATTGCATAGGGTTGATGGAGTTATGTAAAGTTTTAGCTATCGGCCTTGTATCGGAGATTCGGGAGAAAAACTCATCCAACAAATAGCTTGTAAGTATATGTTTATTTACGACGACGTGCTGCTAAATCCACGTACGCACGGCGACCTATCAAGCTATACAAAGTCAGTTTATGAGGATCTCTCTTTGTATTGGAAATTTATACAAAGCGAGACTATGTTGCACTGTAAATGTATAGTTTGATGTGTCGCCAGCCGTGTGCACAATGTGAGTGGGCTTTGTAGGTTGAACATTGAAATATACAAGGAAATAGTATGTTTAAAATACGATACTACGAATACACAAACAAATGCGTTCGATTTCATTTAACGACATCTCCTCTGTAATACAATAAATTCCTCCCGCCTTTGACGTGAGACTTTCGCATTAAAATCTCGTAACATTAACGAACATCGACATCTCTTTTACTTTTCGTTACCGTGCACGGCACAAATGTAATGTACTCTAAGATCTACGGGGCGCTACACACGTGTTCGGGTCGGCATGAATCAGCGAATAAAGATACCTTCGGGAAAAAGCCGCATGCTTATCGTTTATGACAGCCTTTAGCTGAATTTTTAGTGATCACTTTAGCTGAATTATAATAGGATAATAATATGAATTAAGTTACAATTCGTAAAATGGTCACAATGCAAAGTAACAATTCATGATATTAATTGAGCCTGTGACTTTTTCAAGAATTTAAACGCAATTCATAATTTATTATTGTCTTGTGATTCTTTCAAAGCAGCCAGTTTTGGTATCTTGCTTCAAACATGATGATGGATATCGAACGGAACACACCGACCTACTCGAGTCAAATGAAAACTGAATATTCGTCATTACGTAATAGTTTCGGGTCGGCTTTTTTGTTCAATTTATAATACCGACTCCAGTGTGTAGCTCTGAAAAAAAGTGTTTAGCAACCCTAACATACAAGTTACACTCTTTCGAACGAAAAACTTGGAAAGATAGTTGTCACGAACAAAGGACTACATAAGGCCATATCTAAAGCTAGACATATGATGACGCGAAAGGGTTACGAAACCTAGGATTACGTGGCCTTTTTGCCTATACAGGGCGATTCAATGAAACGGATAAAAATCAGAAACCTTTAGTTACGGAAAATATTATTATATCCAACAAGTTGACTTAGTTAAGAAAACAGAGCAATGTTCTCTGAAATTAGTAGTAAAGGTTAATCAATGTAGTTGTTCACAACTTTAAAGTAGTCGACGTATTTTCTCAGAACAATGAATCCCTCTCAATGAATCACCCTGTATACAACAACAACAAAAAAAACTTTGCTGGCAGACGGTGGCAGTCTAAAAGCAATTTATATACCTAAGGAATATAGTCGGATTTCAGTTTTAAATCGGACTGATCTTTTCCTCGGGTTGGCGACCATTATTTCCTTAAGATTTATTTTAAATGTTTTGTGGAAAAGGTCACTTAAGTTTCGGGCGAAGTAAAATAAAGAGGGGTTTGCGTTAAATCTTTTTCTTTTATCGCGAACTATCGAAGTGATTGAAATATAAAAAGTTCGACCCCTCGCTGCAACTGTTCGTATGGTTGATAGACGCTGAACTTTGGAAGAACGCGTTGCAGAATTTTCTAGAAAATAACCTTTTTCACACAGTACAGCCATGTTAAGGTTAGCTAATCGACAAAAAAGAACGTCATTATCGCGGAGCAATTAATTTTAGATTAGGTAGGCCCTTTATTTGTTCAAGAATAAAAATAAATCCGTGGTATAAACAAGCTCTATGGTATTACAGGTACCTATTCATTGACGTCACGTCTACGTTGATTACCCCTAAATAGAACTTTCAACAACGTAAAACTTGAAGTCTTATATAACTTGTAAACTTGTATTAATAACATAAAAGCTGTAAAACAAAAACATTTCCATCAGAAAATATCATGATCCCAGAACTAATTTACATAAAGTAAGTTTGTTTGAACCACTTGGGGACCGAACTTAGAGCGTTATCATACTGGCGATTTGACGGCGAGTTTCCAGCGATTTGTGGACGGGCTCTTCGCGGGTGAGAAGCGTGCCAGCCGCGACTGCGCGACGAATACTAATCCTAACTTATATTATAAATACGGAGAGTAAGTTTGTGTGTCAACTTTTCATGTCTAATCCACTGACACGATAATCCTGAAATTTTGCGCATACGTTGTCAGGTGTACAGACACAGACATGAACATAGGGTACCTTTCATTCTGAAAAAAAGTACTGTTTTCGAGGTAAAAAACAATAACGTTCTTATACTACTAGATAGCGCCATGTGTCTTTCGAATCGTAGTAAGAGTTTTATTATCAAATTAGCTTGTTAAACAATTGCGTCTCTGTAAACACGTTAGCAACAAGTTAAGCAATTGCGCCTCTGGAAACACGTTAGCAAATCGCCAGTGAGTTAACACCCTTAGGTCCGGCCGCTTTATCACTTTTCTGTTTGAACATCGTGCATTAAGATTAAAAAGAAATGTTTCCATGTTTGAGCTGATTTCAAAAGAATTTCCGGAAAGTTCTGTGGCCCCTTGAAAGTACAGGAATTGCCCTAGAGAGTAAGAAAATTCCATAAAATGTTGCCATTTTCCGAGTGATAGCCAGAGGGCAAAAATCCGAACACTCGAGGGGATTGCGAAAAGCTTATGTATTATGGGTACATATAAAGTGGTGGAATAGCTTCAGTAAAAGCGAATTTACAAGCAATGTGGAAAATGGGCTGGTAGTAGTTATTTTTAACGAGTCAAAACCCAAAAGAGCCGGTATGGAGCGGCTGAGACAGGCCGGCTGAAGCCGGCCAGCCTCAGCCGCGGGGGCGAGTGTTAAACCTGCTCCTCAACACGCAGCCCGCCTCGCCACACCGGATGAAAGGTACTCTAGGGGTAGGGCAGAAAAGACTACGTGGAGTCGGTTCTGCAGCGATTCATTTCTGTCAACAAAATTTGTGGTAATAGGAAACCAAATTCATTTATTATTAAATTACTTGTTTTGGAATGTACAATCAATATGTGTAATGTCCTTATTTCAAACGTTGTTTTATGAGATAAAATTAAAAAAATAATGAATTGTTACTCAAATAATACGTTATTAAATAAAAGTTTATCGGATCATAATTTTGCGAAAAAAATTATTTGTTAGACTTGTTGTTGTATAATAATGAAATGACAAATAATGTATTTGCTAATCGTTGCCTGTCAAGTAAAAGTTTGTGAATGAATGTTTGGTGATCTGACTGGTCACCCACGGTTTAGATATCTATCATGACGCAAAACAATACAACAATACAAAATGTGCTCAGAAAAGACATTGTTCTTGTAAAAACCAGTATTTTCTAATAGTCCATTATGGTACTAAATGCCGAGAACGATATTATGTTGAAACTCATGACATGACTAAAGCTAGTGGCGTTCTAATCGGGTCACAGCCAACCACTCGATAACTGAAGGGGTGTCATCGTCTTATCTACTGTCCCAATTTCCAGCACTGCGGTCTTACAAAGGGGGTATCCAAAGGCACTCTCCAAATTAGCCTACATCAATAAACGTAGCCGAAATGAGATCAAATGAATACTACAACCAATTCGCACGCAAAAATAAGGAGTTTGATAGCCAAGATCCCTTCATTTGCACTCAAAATCGCTACTTTAGCTACACGAAGGGCTAAGAATTAGCGGTTTCCTTGTTAAAAAATGTTGTTTACCCTCCCCTGAAGCCGAGCGGTAAATGGACGTATCGGATAAGTCCCGAATTAGATTATTATCAAGAACCGCAAGATCGTCGGGAGCCGGGCGAACGAACGGTAAGTTCATTGTAGAGAAGCTCGGCGAGAAACATGACATTTACCTTCTACATACTGATGTTTTGAGAGATACTTCACAAAATAACACTGAAATTTTAAGATGTTTTATCATAAAAAGCAAAAATAACTCGTTTACAAAGATATTTCTACTCGAGTTACTTTATGGCAGAATATATTTCAATATGTAGTAAAACAAACATCATGTGCGCAAAGTGTAATAATTAAGAATGTCGGCGGAATTAATTCACGTTACTGTCGCACGTGGTAAATATAAAACAAAATACTAATTTTGGTACATATAACGGTTGAATTACCCGTCAGCCTGAAGCCAGCAAAAGCTTTGTACCTAATACAGTGTAATTAACATGATGAACACGTGATATAAATGCCGAAACACTGGTTGAACGAACCATAAGCCGTCGTTCGCAAATGAACAGTGAAAACAGTCTAAAACCGCAAATCTCGTTGATCTCTGCCCATCGGAAGCTCTCCCTTTGTAATCCCTCCCCTCCCACACTCATTATTTATTATTTTTTATCTGACATCCGACGCTGCCCTCCTCGAAAATGGTGCGAAAATGGCGACGTTTTCGTTCAAAATGATATTGCGAAATAGAACTGTTATCTTCGGTATATTTTGGGCATCTTTACGGTATCTGGGAGGTTATCGTGGTAAATGCAATCTTTGGGGCTGTTCTGGAATTGCACTTAGATGATGACGTCACAAATGATAAAATAAGTGAGGGATCTAATATTGGAGCTATTTCAGGCAATATGAAATTTTTCATTACGGGAGGAGCAGTAAAAGATAGGGCTCGCATTTACGTGTCACGCTTCATCGTGCGTGGTGATATCTCCGAGGATTGCTCATTGTGCTGGGCTATGAAACATACCCACGTTTAATAGTAGACATAATCGGCTTCATAAAAACATAATAACAGACCTTGTTACAGGAACACTACCAAACCGTGTTATTATTTATAAAAGCAAGACAGAGAATAAGAAAACACCGGATACGCTCATTCACGAAAACTTGCAGAAAAGTCAGCAACGAAGTCACATCGCGTTTTCTATTATAGCATAGAAATCCCTTAACATTACTGTTGAGACTGGAAACATGTTCCGTATACGGGGAAGGCGTATTTATGAGGGGTGTGGGGGAGGGGGAAGCCCCCAATGACGTGTTGCTTATAACCTCGCGTTTAATGTGTATAAGATGTGTCAGCGAATCTTGTTTTTCTGGTAGCATTTTATCAATATTGGGGAATTCATTTGGATGGTAAGGATGCGTGAGTAGCGTTTCTGTTTTCTTTGTTTTTGCGTTGGTCTTGTGAAATGATTAGCCTTTAACGAACCTAATCTGTAAGAAAGTGGGATGTACGGTCAAACAAGCTACCGTACTCAACCACTTGGCCCAGTGCGGGTTGGTAGATGACACATGACTTCGCATTTTTGGTTCTACGAGTAAGACATGCCGGTTTCCTCACAATGTTCTCCTTCACCTTCACCTTGATAAAGCCGTTTTCTACATGAAAATGTTATTTTTCAGAAGCACACATGACCTACATTTACACAGAACCCTCTTACAGCCTTGTCAATATTTACAGAAAATTCATTTAAATATTTATATCCTACGGCTAGCAGTGGACAGGTGGCGACCAAGCTGATTGATTGATTACTTAATTTTAATTTTTTTCATACAGTTTCGATATTAAAAGTGGTAAAGAGTTCTTTACCAATGGAAGTGATCGCGGTCAGTGTAGCAAAACTGCGTTTGCTGTGAGGTGTAGGTGCCATACCATAAGCCGTCAACAAGTCGGTACTAGCCGCCTGAACGGCTTAAAAAGTCGCCGAAATCCCGTCACGTCTTTAGTGTGTCAAGTCCATCCTAATTGCTATAGTTAATATTGACACTGACAATTTGCCTTCCGTCTAAATTCACGGCCAAAATAAATAAATGAATGTGGAACTTTCGACTCATTTTCTAATTAGACATTGAGACAGGTGAAACTACGACTCAATTTCGTTTGTAATTTCTATTTTCATGACGCTGAAACGACTTTTGTGAGAATCTATTCGAGCTAAGGATACTGATACTGTTCCCACAGCTGGTCAAAGGCCTCTCCCCATGACTTTCAATTGTTTCGATTGCTGATCTTGTCCAGCTCGTCCCACCATCTTCTACGAGGTCTGTCGCGACGACAATGAGCTATGACAGCTTAAAGATTTACTTATATTTTTCTTCTTTTGATTATTGTTTTAGCTTTTTTTTCTCATAACCCGTTCAAGACCCTTTCCCTTTTATACCTTTTTTACCATGGGAGAAAGTATGTGAGTTCTTAGGCAGAAACTACACCATCCTACGATCTTTCCTTCTTATAAATATTCATCATCATCATCTGCCTGGCCTTTTTCCAACTATGTTGGGGTCGGCTTCTCGTCTAACCGGATGCAGCTGAATACCAGTATTTTACATGGATCGACTGCCTATCTGACCTCCACAACCCAGTTAATACTGGGTAATACGATACCACTTAGTGAGACTGGTTGTCAGACTATTTGCGCCACTACCTGTAACGACTGCCAAAGATGGACAAATGACAGCCGGGAGCAACAGCTTAACGTGCTTTCCGAGGTACGGACGAAACTCGGTATGTAAGGGTGGTCACCCAGGGTTGCGGGCCTGTTTGAAAGAGATACCACGGCCCCGGAACATTAAGGGCGAGGAAGGAACATGGATGGGTTTTAGTCAGTAAGAGTCTGACTCTCCCTCCCGCTCCGCCCAGAGTGGGAGAAGTCATTTGATGATAACCAATTCTAAGAAAAAAAAAAAAAGGGTGGTCACCCATCCACAGATCCACCTAGACAAGCACGGCTTAACCTAAAGATCGGCCCGAGCGGCTTATTTAGCCACGAGCTCCTTATACATATTATGTATTGATTATAAAAGCCAAGCTAGTTACCACTCTAACTTTACTCTGGACATTTGCAGGGTTATCACTTTACCCTCGACAGTTATCGCTGTAAAGTCGGGTTACGTAAACGTCGGAGTTTGGGGCACTCGTTGAGTTACGTAAGGTAGTTTGTTTGATGCTATTTCTGTCTATCTGTGTTCCTTTGTGTAGGCCCTGTCTAGAAATCTTCTATGTGACTTTTTTTAAGTACACATAACATAACATCACGCCTGTAATCCTCAAAGGGATAGTGTACCTAATAGTACTTCCACATTATGCCTATTATGTTTAAGTCCAATGTAATAGGGGGCGAGCCTATAGCCATCAACCGGGCGTAAATCCAGACGTAATCCAAAAAAATCCAATAACACTTTGCTCGACCTGGGAATCGAACCCCGGACCTCATGCTCAGCAGTCGCACTCGCGACCACTAGACCAACGAGGCAGTCTTTATAAGTACCTGTATTTGCTTTCACTCACACTAAGCAAATTTTTTTTTGGTCTGACCGGGCGGGAGTTTCAGACTTTTACTGACTAAAACCCATCCATGTTCCTTCCTCGCCCTTTATTTTCCGGGGCGGCGGTATCACTAAGCAAGTCCTTAATGACTACTTAAATATTTAATTACGTACACCATCTAACAGTACGTTTCTTTTATGTAGTCACTTTACCTACATACTTAAGTTACTGTTATATTTCAAGGAAAATAGCTAGAATATTTAACACCGCTGTTCAATTACTTGAAATACACCGTAAACCTTCATTCCCAATTGGGAATTTCCCAATCTCGAAACGTAATGTCTCCCTTTTATTCCAAACACAGGTTGCGAACAGCTATAATTGCGCCGAATATTTACCGTGCCGTAGTCGTATAGCGAGAGTTGGTATTACTTACCTGTAACAAAAACGACACAATAATTAATCAGGGAAGTTGGAGGCATTAACATTTTAATGAACTTGTTTTGTGAACGGTACTGGTTGAGGGGTGATACGTACATTTTCGGGTTAATATGATTCATTCGGAAAAAAGCCGCTCGGCATGGCTCAAGTTAACCCAAACATATGTAATAACTGGCCTATGCTCGCAGCTTCGCCCGTTCGAGCCATACGGTAACAGCACACAGTAACTGTCCATTGGGATCGAAGTACCCTAAAAAAAGAGAATAATCGATCTCGTTGGCAAATTTCATCCAGATCCGTTCAGCTATTGGCGTGATCGAGTAACAAACATTCGTCCATACAAACTTTCGCATTTTGTCGTAGTAATTATAATTTAAATGTCATTTAATGTAATTATTGCTTCGGGTCGGCTTTCTTGTTCAATAAATACCGCCGAATGTGCCGACCCGAACAAATGTATAGCAACTCTTAGCATGAGTTGTAAATACGAGTATATGTAATTGATATGTATAGTAGAAACGAATTACAAGTATATTGCGAAGGGAAAACGAATAATGTTCGGGTTCCCATCATCTGCAAGCGGTGAATTCTGCGAACCAAAAAGTGTGAACAATGAGTTGGTGGAATAAGGTAAGTTGTAGGATTTTTTGTGA
Organism: Xestia c-nigrum; assembly: GCA_916618015.1. NCBI lineage: Eukaryota > Metazoa > Arthropoda > Insecta > Lepidoptera > Noctuidae > Xestia > Xestia c-nigrum. The sequence continues at coordinate 24,917,333 of OU745245.1, read as the reverse complement.
ATATTTAGTACTAGCCGATGCCCGCGGCTTCGCCCGCGTAAAATTGTGTACAAAAACCCTCCTCTTGAATCACTCTATCTATTAAAAAAACCCGTCCCGCAAAAAAAAATACGTTGCGTAGTTTTAAAAATCTAAGCATACATAGGGACAGACAGACGCTGCGGGAGACTTTGTTTTTTTTTTTTAAATAATATTTAGTGATTATTTATTTAAGGTTGTTCATAGTTTGTATACTTAATTTAAAATAAAAAATAAAAATCATAATTGTGGGATAATACATTTCGTTACAAAGAAGACCAACTTCCTTAACCGTGGACCGTTGCGTAATGGGTGGTTCCACACATCGAAGGACCAACCTTGATAACCACGGCTTACGATATCTATATCAATATACGTTTGAATGTTCATTGGTAAAAAAAAATCGATTGCCATGTGGCCCGGTCTGCGTAGGCCATACATAAATAAATAATCAATATCGCTGGACATTAACACACAGCGCCACCTAGTGCCACACTAAGCAAAGCTTGTGTCGTGGTCACTAGATAGTTGATATACTACATATATACTTTTTTGTTTGTAAATACATACTTATTATACATATAAACATCCATGACTCGGAAACAAATGTCCGTGCTCATCACACAAACATCTGCTCCAACCGGGATTCGAACCCAGGACCCTAAGAACATAAGGCAGCGTCACTACCACTACGCCAATCGGGTCGTCTAACATAAGAGGTCAAGAGATCTAACTATACCCTTAAATTAAAATATGTCCTTAGTTTAATTAGCTTTAAGGCGACTACAGGAGCTAAACGCGAGTCTTATAACTCCTGAAAGTATATGATTCACTGCAATAAACAAAACCAGAAAAATATATGATATTCTTTAGGATATATACTTGTATGATATTGATTTGAAAACATGATACAACTAATTTTACTCGATACAAAAAATTCACGAAGTTACCTCTAAAAAAAACCTTATAACGAGTAGAAACCCTACTAAAATACATGCGATCATTTTGATTTTTTGGCAAATAATTCTACAAGCAACATATTAGCATAATACTGTTTTATTTTTTTAGTCCAATCAATAGATTTTCTGTAAATCGCACGTTCTTATTCCCGAACATAATATGTATGCATGTGTGCGTGAACGCCTGTGCACAGACAGTGCCGGCCGAGGCCTGTTGCTGTAAGGACGTGTCGCTCTTTTCGCCGATTTATTTTCACCAGATTTGTTTAGTTTTTGTAAAGTTTTACTTAGAAATTCACTGTTCTGAATCTTCTTTAAATAAATATTCTATTTCTTTTATATATAAAATACTTTAAGTTAAAATAGCGTTGGTACCTACTTAGATATCAATTTTAGTTCTGTAAATATGGGAAATAAAGTGAAACCTGTCCAGAGGAGTAATAAACGTTCATATAAATCCAGCGCCGAACATATGAACAATGTTAAAAAGTAAGTGTGCTTAAATATTTCATTATTATAACTACGAATTATTCTAGAAACGTAAACATAACAAAAAATAAAACCGACTTCAAAAAAAAAAAAAAGTGAAAAATAACTTTAGCTTCTGAAGTCGGTGACCTTTGTTTCATTGCTTTAGTTTTTTTGTCACCGACTTCAGAAGCTAAAGTTATTTTTCACTTTTTTTTTTTTTTGAAGTCGGTTTTATTTTTTGCAAAAAAGTTTTTATTTTTCACTTTTTAGTGGTTCACATGTGCTTGACATACATGAAAAGTGCATACCGTTACAATTACAACAAGCCCAAACACGACTAGGGTACATTGTTTCATTATGGAGTTCCGTGACTCTTGGCTTCATCATCAGATCTGATGGTAGAATGGTTCTTATCAAACGCAAATGCTTCACTTGTTGTAGAAAATACCAAAATCGCAGCACGTTTTCATATAAAATTTGAAGAGTTCCCTCGATTTCGCCAAGATTCCATCATCAGATCCCGACTTGGTGGCTGTGGGACTATTTGGGAAGAATATCCTTTCCAACAAAAAAAAAAATTCCAAATCGGTTGGCAAGCGACGGAGTTATGCCCGTTAACAAGCCCAAACACGACTAGGGTACATTGTTTCATTATGGAGTTCCGTGACTCTTGGCTTCATCATCAGATCTGATGGTAGAATGGTTATTATCAAACGCAAATGCTTCACTTGTTGTAGAAAATACCAAAATCGCAACACGTTTTCATATAAAATTTGAAGAGTTAACATACCTAACTGTCGAAATATGGGTATACTGTACACATCTGCGTACCCCCTCAGAGCATACAGGCGTGATGTTATGTTATGATGTTGTGTAAACAATAAACATCCAAGCGATTGCAGCAATCACGACAGATTTGCTGTCTATTATTGAAGAGTTCCGTTCCATATCTCCGAAGTTCGTGATCAGATCATGACAATATTTCTATGGGACCAACTTGGAAGTATACCCTTTCAAACAAAAAAAGAATTTTTCAAATCGGTTCAGGCGTCTTCGAGTAATCGGTGAACATACATAAAAAAAAAAAATACATACAGTCGAATAGAGAACCTCCTCCTTTTTGGAAGTCGGTTAAAAATAGCAGTCAATTCGTAGTAAGAAGGTGCTGTCAATTTTCGCCGAATACTGTAGTTGATTATGTAGCACCTTTTATAGAGGTACGGATTGTTGAGCAACTACCCTATGGTTCGAATCCCAAGGTGAGCTTTACTTTTTGTGACTTTGTACTTTATTTTTATTATTTTATTGTGTTTTTAGATATAATTTATGGGATATTTTTTGAATACCTTAATAAAAAAAAGTGTTTAAATATTTTTTTACAGGAAAAAGAAAGTGGAAAATATCAACACAGAAGTTACTTTCAATGCGTAAGTACCTCGTACTGGCTCGTACACACTTTATCTAGGCGATAATAAATAACATTATTTTTTGTTTGTTAAAAAACACGACGAAATAATTATATAGATTCATCAGAAAATTGCGATGTAAGTAACAAAGTAGGTAGAGTTATATCGATTTTGTTTATAATAAATCAGTATTGTAATTAGGTATCTAAAAATGTAAGGTACTATTTAATCTTTTACTTGTAGCGCATCAATTTTTACAAATACAAATAAAACATCGCAATGCAATTATTTTACCTATCTTGTGAACCATAGAACTAGAAAATTTAGAATTGACATTTCCACGTAATTTGAAATGTTATAATTATGTTATAGATTGGAAACAGTGGTATCACAGAATGATCACGATTGTGAAGTAATTGATAAAACTACATATGCATCTAAGCAAGTACTAGAAGAAGCCTTTATTAGTAATTGCGAGGAGGTTCGTATAGAAAATTATGAAATTTAAAAAAAAACAAGGTAGTAGGTAGGTAGGTAAGGAGTACGTTGGCCGTAGGTAGTAGGTAGTTAGTAGGTACTAGGTACCTAGTTGGTAGGTAGGTAATAGGTAGTTTGTAGGTAGCTAGTAGGTAGTTAGTAGTTAGGTAGTATATTAAAGAGCATTGCAACGCATAGTAAGTAGGTACTAGGTAGGTAGTAGTTAGTAGGTACTAGGTACCTAGTTAGTAGGTAGTAAGTAGGTACTAGGTACCTAGTTAGTAGGTAGGTACTAGGTACCTAGTTAGTAGGTAGGTACTAGGTACCTAGTTAGTAGGTCGGTAATAGGTAGTTTATAGGTAGCTAGTAGGTAGTTAGTAGTTAGGTAGTATATTAAAGAGCATTGCAACGCATAGTAAGTTTCATAAATAATAATGAAATAATGGAATTTTAGGTGGCTAGTGCTGCTGTAGCAAGTGCAAAGCAAAGTCAAGATACGGATGGGTTTAATTATATTATAGAAGTAAGTGTTTCTGCTAATACATGCTTACTTATAATTATTTTAGGTTTCCTTTTAATTTTACTATTATTTATTTATATTTACAGGTGGAAAACTATACTTCTGAAAAGAACATCCAAATTGGACGGAGAATTATTAACGTTTCCTATTTTTTGGAAAAGTTATATGAGATCTCAAATCATGGACCACTAGACTGCGGACTATCTTCTATCGAGTTAGTTGGCGAAAAGCTTCACGGCTTATCTTCCAAATTTACTTTTAGGTGCAAAATGTGTAAACTACAATTTATAATCAATAACGACGATGACATTTGTTTGCCAGTCAATACATGTGCTGTAGCTGGTGCTATTTCAATTGGTTGTGGTCATTCTCAGCTTCAAGAATTTTCAGCTGCCATGAATTTGCCAATTCTGTCTCAAAAAACGTACCAAAAAAACCACAAATTGCTGTCTGAGAACTGGCAGCAACTTGCACAACAGTCCATGGACCAAGCAGCTGAAGAAGAGAAGAATATGGCTATAGCAGAAGGCAGAATTACAAAGAATAACACGCCAGTCATAGATGTGATAGCAGACGGTGTATATGCTAAAAGGTCGTACAAAAAAAACTATTCGGCTTTATCCGGTGCTGCCGCAATCATAGGGAGAAAAACAGGCAAATTATTGTATTTGGGAGTCCGCAACAAATACTGTTATCATTGTGATCGTGCCGAAAAGAAGAAAACAACAGTGGCTGAACATTTCTGCTCTAAGAACTATTCCGGTCCGTCCACAGGGATGGAGAGTGAAATTATAGTAGAAGGATTTAAGCAATCTTTGGCTACCCACGGTCTGATATATGGACGACTGATATCTGACGGTGACTCAAGCACTTATTCCAAAATTTTGCAGGCAAGACCATATCTGGATATGGTCTTGCCTGCAATATTACCGTTGAAAAGGTGGAATGCAGGAATCATTTACTAAGGAATTTTTGTAATAAGATGCAATCACTTCAAACTGAAACCAAATATTTAAAAAGTCACAGAAAACTGTTAACAAAATCACGAATAATGACAATGAGAGCCTGCATAACAAAAGCAATAAAAAAATAAAAAATGATCCCTGCCCAGAAGAGCAATATTTATTTGATGACATTCTGCAAGCACATCATCATGCTTTTGGAAATCACCTTGAATGCAAAACACATTTCTGTGATAAAACAGGAAACTTGGAGCAAAATGATATCCCAAATGATTTTGAGCTAAGTTCTCTGTGGCAGAGAATTTGTTTAATGATTCAGGGTATTGCCGGCCATGCTCGAAGTTTACTTCATGACGTGGACAGCAACGTAGTAGAACGCTATCACAGCATTATTGCAAAATACGTAGGAGGGAAGAGAATTAACTTTTCCCTCAAAAATTCATATCAGACGCGATGCATTGCTTCAGCAGTGTCATTCAATGAAAAAAATCCACTGTCAAAACTATATAAGAAAATTACTAATAAAAGCCCCAGAGGTAAAATGAAACTATGGGAAGAAAGAAAACTAAAACAAAAAACCCTAAGCAAAAGATATACAAGAAGAAAGAGACGGCTAGTTTTCAATAAAAAACAAGATGACAAGGACTATGGCCAGTCATGTGAAAAGCCTGATATACCGGTAGAAATACTAGATAAAATGAAAAACGATTTTATGAAGAAATTAAAAAAGTCGGATGTGGAGCGAGCAACAATTGAAAGAAAAACTGTTTTACAAAGTGCTAATGGAGAATGGCTAGAGATGAGAAGATCTTTGTTGACTGCATCCAATTTCGGCAGGGTTATAAAAAGACGTACTAATACATTATGTGCTAATTTAGTAAAAGACATACTTTATCAAAACAAAATTGATCACGTGGAATCAATTAGCCATGGCAAACAAAATGAGAAAACCGCTCTTGCGCAATTGGCTGTACAAGAACGCAGACACATTAGACCCTGTGGCTTATTTATAGACCAAGATTTATGTTTCTTGGGTGCAACGCCTGATGGATTAACTGGAGCAGATACTGTGGTTGAAGTAAAATGTCCTTTGACAGCCCACAAAATGGGCCTAGCAGCAGCTATTGAAAAAAAAAAAGTTAACTTCTGGCAAAAAACTAGAACAGGTGAACTAGTCATCAATAAAAAACATGCTTGGTATTACCAGGTACAAGGACAGTTACACGTGACCCAAAAAAAATATTGCTTGTTTGCCGTATGGGAGAATGAAAACGAAAAGCTCAAGACGGAAATAATTCAACGAGATGATACATTTTGGGAAAAAGAAATGAAAGAAAAATTGACAAAATTCTATTATGACTGTATTTTACCGGAGATACTTGATACTAGAATGACAAGAAATATGAAAATTCGAGAACCATACACAAAAAATAGTGATGACAATATAGACAAAGACAGAAGTGAAAACAAAGACAAAAACGAAAATGAAAATGAAGATAAAAGCGAAAATAATGAGAAAATCGCAACCAAAGATGACGACAACGAAAAAGATGAACGCAAAAATTTCGAGGAAAACGAGTCACAACAAACAATAACCTCTACACATTACTTAGATTTTAGTAGTTTTTAGTAACAACAAAAACTGAATTTAATTTATAAAAAATTGATTTGGCGTCATATCAACATATACCTGAAAAGCTTACACTAAAAGAGGTATAATTCAAACCTGAAAAAATTACTTAAAACTTAATGTGTTAAATTAAGGTGTCACTTCATTTTTTTTTGTTTTACGGACTTTATGGATAAATGTTTTAAATTTAATTGAATTACTTTTATTTATCACACATATCCTTAAATTTTCAAGTTACACTCAAAACAAATACAAATAAATTAATAAGTCCCATCTAGTTGTTTGTAACATCTATATCTTATTTACACGTCGCTGTTGTTAAAATACGCCATCTATTAAAATGTCGGGCGTAATCTCGCTAAAACGATAGTGTTATGAGTATCACCGTTAGATGGCGTTCACGTCGATTGTGTGAATGTGTGCGTGCGTCATTCAAGGTCAGTTAGGTCTTCTCGTCGCCTTAAGTGCACTGTAGAAAGTCCTAAAGTCATCCCTAGTAATAGTGATACCGATGAACTACGTCTACCGTTTGATAAAAAAGCGTCCAAGTGCGAGTCGGACTCGCCCATAAAGGGTTCCGTATCAAAATTGTGTAAATTAATGTTTACGATGATGACGTATTAAAAATAAACTACTCACTAGATCTTGTTCAAACCATTTTCGGTGGAAGTTTACATGGTAATGTACGGTCGAACAAGCTAAATGGTATACATTTTACAAGGTAATTTTTTCGTTAAACTGTAAATCAAATAGCTTGTTCGACCGTACATCATATCGCGAAAAAAAAATCAGCTGTTCCCTACATTTTGACGAGTTATGCGAACATAAATGTAGGGAACAGCTGATTTTTTTTTCGCGATTTCACGGTTCGTCCCATAGAAAAAGTTGTTCAAAATGATGAGTACAATGACCCCTTTTCGGGTTTAGTATAAACAAAAAATAATGTTGTATACTTTTTTGTTTTATCATTCGCTTATTTTAGAAGTTACATAGACACACACACACACACACACACATTTTACCACTTTGGAACTTTGTCTCTCGCGCAACCTATTGTGTACTGTGGCATACGGACGGACAGACAGACAGACATGACGAATCTATAAGGGTTCCGTTGTTTGCCATTTGGCTACGGAACCCTAAAAATGCAAACTGTAATAAGTTTCAGTGAATAAAGTCGTAAGTGCAACGAACGGGCTCGGTTATCATAATTACAGGGCCGGCTGACGCGTGGTCGGATCGCGTGTTATCCAATACGATTATCCGAAGTCTTTTAACTTTAATGTGCTTTACTTTTTGCATTTTCTATAAGGCTGTTGTTGTTTGGTGAAAATTTTCTTGTTTAGAAAAATAATAAAATAAAATCAACCTTTATGATGTTCTCACATGACGTATGTACTTAGGCCATCTCTTCGTGAGAGCGATATAAGAGGGCCTCTATCTAAAGATTTAATTGGGACGAAGGTATTTACAATATCTGCCGGGGTTGCGGGCCTGTTCGAAAGAGATACCGCGGCCCCGGAACATAAAGGGCGAGGATGGAACATGGATGGGTTTTAGTCAGTAAGAGTCTGACACTCCCTCCCGCTCCGCCCAGAGTGGGAGAAGTCATTTGATGATTTCCTATCCTAAAAAAAAAAAAAAAAATACAATGTATCATATCTACTTAAGGCGACTAGATGAGCTAAATTAGCAACTCTATTCCTCTAATGCTGTTAGAATAAAGTTCTAATCAGCTTGGACTACGAGTGGTTGTTACGTCAGTCACTGCGGGCCAAATAGCGCGAAATGAATGGTTTGGATCGATTTAGAAAAAATCTATTGATTGGACTAAAAAACTAAAACATTACAATGCTAATATATTGCTTGTAGAATTATTTGCCCAAAAAATCATGATCGCATGTATATTCGTATGTTTTTTTTGGTTGAAAGATATTTTTAGGGTTAAGTTCGTAATTTTTTTTATCGAGTCAAATTAATTGTATTATGTTTTCAAAACACTATTAGACTAGCATATATGCTGAAGAATATCATATATTTTTCTGGTTTTGCTTATAGCAGTGAATCATATACTTTTAGTCGTTATTAAATTCGTGTTTAGCTCATGTAACCGCCTTTTTTTTGGATGGGAAATCATCAAATGACCCCCCCCACTCTGGGCGGAGCGGGAGGGAGTGTCAGACTCTTACTGACTAAAAACCATCCATGTTCCTTCCTCGCCTTTTACGTTCCGGGGCCGCGGTATCTCTTTCGAACAGGCCCGCAACCCCGGCAGGCTTCGGCCCTTGCGAGCCCCTCTCCTTTTGCTGACATCTCTTTGAGGCGCGCGTGGAACACGAACGCGCCGTCGACACGGCCTGTCGTCGTCGTTAGACGGCCGGACGGCTAGCTAGCCCATAGCCAGCCGTCCACAGGCCCGCATCTACGGTGGCCGGTAGCCACCACGTGGCCCCCGACGCCCGTTGACTCCCGCGGCGGCCGGGAAGAGAGAATCTCTCCCTCTCTTGTTCCGCCACCTCCTTCGCTAGCATGACTGCTTCGCAGAAGGAGGCGACGGCTTCCCATTCCGTCTCGCTCCGGACCATGGATTGAACCAGGGCCGGACGCGAGAGCCGCCACGAGGACACGACGGAGCTCCGCCCACGCAGGGCAGACTTCCACCGTGTGCTCCACCGTGTCCTCCGGTCGATCCTCGCAGTGGAAACACCAGGGCGTTTCCTCCCGCCCGATTCGGTGCAGGTACCTCCCGAAACATCCGTGTCCGGTGAGGACCTGCGTCAGGCGGAAGGTGAGGACGCCGTGGTGCCTCTCCAGCCACTCCTCAAAGAGGGGACTTACCGCCACTATCGTGGCGTGCCCTTCATGTAACCGCCTTAATTGTTTTTATTGGCCAGATGTATAGACATACTCAGCGAAATCACGAGAAGTAATGTACTTAGGCCTTTAAAAAAAAAGGCATTATTCATGTGTATTTTACTTATTTTCGCCAATTTTTGCCACCAAACTTTGACTCTTTAATTACGAAACCATTGTACATTGAAATATCGAAACAAAACCACACAGCCAGTCAATCCGCCATGCGAGCGTTAATTCAACACACCCGCACAAAATTGATTAAACAAAAACACTACAGACCTTAATTGATTTTGTCGCAACAAAAACATGAGGGCCAGTTAAAGGTATCCCGCCAACCCGTCGAGCTGTCCATTAGCGAAATGTCGAGTCACCAGAACTAATAGGGCGGAAGCCGGCACACGTTTGTGCGGATAAGAAGGGCACAATCGAAATAGGTTGTACTGTTGTACGGAACCCCGGGTTGTAAGACTGGGAGTCAACGACCGTACTAACGATCGTGGTGTTACACGCAGTCCGGGACACACGGACTTTTTAGTTGGAGGATAATCTTGGACTAATAAATCAAAATCTTGAAGACAAGTCACTTTGGCAATGAGCCGAGGAAGTCCTGGGGAATCGAAAAAAGAAGGCCGTAGTGATGTTAATTTCTGACTTCCGAGCAAGTTATATGATTAAAGAATGGTGGTCAAGGAATAACATTAAAAACAATCGGAATATCTTTTTCATAACTTGTTCTAATCTTTATAGTGATGGCCAAAAATCTCCTTATGATTGATAACTTTTCCTTGCGCTAACACTTGTTGGGCTCAAATAAGGCCAACTTGTTGCCTTAAGAATTGTTGCCTTGCCGCGACCGTCCTGAAGCAATAATAAAATACCACTGGCGCCCATCATCATCATCATCATCTCAGCCGAAAGACGTCCACTGCTGGACATAGGCCAACGGGGACTTAATTTAGCAATCGTGTTTTTTATTTTGGCATCCGAGCATCCGAACATTAAATAATTTAATTAAAGTCAAAGAATATCGTTTCGAGATCTAAAAGTGTCACTTGAACCAAACATTGTTGGGCGCCAATAAGAAGTTAGCCAACTTGTCGCCTTCACAAGTGGGCGTTATGTATCATTTATCCGGCGGGCGTCCTGACAAAATAATAAAATGTGAACTACTGCAAGCACCCGCTCTACACCATTAATCGCGTGATATATAGATTTTTTATGACGTCAACTCAAAAATCTCAAGTTTTCATTATAATCCAAATCAAAGTTTACCCTTTCAAGCTCAAAATCTATCACTTTTACAAACACTTGTTGGGCGCCAATAACAACTTGGCAGATATGTCTCCTTTGGCCAACTTGTCGTCTGCACAAATGGCGACTATGTATCATTTGGTAAGCGGCCGCCCTGACGCAATAATAAAGTATGGCCTACCGCTGGCGCCCAGCGGAGACATTAGTAGTCGTGAGATATATATCGGATCTGCTGACCCTATTTCATAATAGAGAGATAAATCGAACGGTATAGGGTACAGGAAGTGGAATGAGCAATTTTATATACGCTGAATTTATGAATGGATTTAGCGTAAGTTTGAACGCTTTGACCAAAAGAAACTGGTTACAAAACGTTTTGTATTTGTACTAAAACTTTCAATAGGATACTTTAGCTTAAGACTACCAGTGATAGACTTTAGCTTTAGACTTTAGCTACCGACAAGTTTCAAATTGATTCAGTGTCCCAGTAGCCCCATATGTAATTGACTTGTCCAACATCGTAATAGTTCATAGACACTTCGTCTAAAACTGTCTAGACACGAATATGATTAAATATCAATGCACGATAATATACTCGTACGATCAAACTTATTATTCGTACATGGAATACATTACACACAACCAGTAAATAAACTACTAATCGCTATGTATTGGCGGAAAGTTTTTGTTGCCGGAATATTTCCTTCATTCATGTGGACAATCATCGCCTGTCTAGCATTGTTCCAAATGTTGGGGTCATGCTTACCGTCCTTTGCATGGTGAAAACCTCATCACTTAAGCTCAATTAAAACCTTATGAACCTAACACTTTAATTATAAACGAGCTCCCCAAACATACCCCGACTCCACACACGGTGCAACAATGAAACGGCGATACTCTAAAGCAGATTAATACAAAAGCAAGCAGTTGCACTAAAACAGAAGCTAGCATATTATTTGAATATGCACTGAGCACACTAACATAAAAAGCCAGTACAATTGACTTTGCACTCTGCGCTCAATACAAAGACCAAGCATATTTGATTGTGCCAGTGAACTGTGCCTCGATGTGCACTCCCTAAGGGGGGTGTACTCACAGGGCAATTTGAGCATTACATTACAATAGTCGGCCAAATGTAACGGCTGATCCAGGTCGGGGAGAGTTGGATCTTGTAACTGTTTTATGTTTAACAACTTGTTAGTAACTGCGAACATTCGTGGACCACTAACACTAAGTGATGTTTCGTAGCGTGACATCTGCAATTTTAGTCCTCTCAGTTTACATACTTCTGACAACATCAAACTTATTGTAACGAAGTTAAATATCACTGTGATTTTAACGGCATGTCAGTGGCAGCAACTTTATTGTTAGGATAATAAAGAGCATTGTCATTTTGCCAGGTGACGCCAAATCAGAGAAAAACTCTGAAAGGGCTGAACTCTCTGTTGCACTGTTTAGAGTTGTTACATTCCAAGCCTAAGTACAGTAATGGTTGACTCGTAGTTTGACGGATGTAATGCTCAAACCTCTCGCGTAATGATCTCGGAGAGTGGGTACTCTCCTTAACACAGAAGCTAGGATATTTGCGTAGGTACATATACTGTGCGCACAGCTGCCTCTCTAAGCATTCCTTCTACGTACGCTGAACGCTTCATTAAGCATACCATGTCGTACTAAGGTCTCGTATACGACCTCAGCCGAATCGACTTGCGTCAAAGGACAAGTGTGTTGTTCATTTGTTTCCTTCGTGTCGCTGTTACTTGTGGCATGCTCATTTTTTTCATTTGCTTTTTTTCTGGAAGACTCACATCGCTTGGGCACGCCCAATATAGTTCTTAGCCAAGTTGTTCAGCGTTCATTAAGTAAAGCCTGTAATGTTCCCGCTGCAGGGACACACGGCTTTCTCTCTACGTACGGAACGGACGGACGAAATGGGCTATAATCCACCATGCGGGCCTAGTGCGGGATGGTAGATGTCACACGTCATCGATTTTTTTATTGTAGGATTTCGCATGATGTTGCGAAATAAATTGCACAAAGTAATGCGCCTGCGGGTTCGAACTTACTATTTGTAATTCGAGGCTGCCAACAATGGGCCACCACTCTAGTAAAAAAGCAAACATATTTGAATGCTGTACGCATAGCTCCATGCATTCCCTACGCTTCATTAAACATACCATGTCGGATTAAGTCTTACTTGCACGTTGCATAATCAAGTAACCATATTAAGTTAGCTTCATTGGTTTCAGAGAAATTTTAGTTTGCTGCTTTAACTTGCTACTTTAGGTCAAGGTCGTTGAAGCAAGTTTTAATTTATACAAAAGACTTGGAAGGCGGTAATTTTAGTCATGAAGTAAGAAGTTTTTTTGGTAATAACAGAGAATGAAAACTGTTTTTAGTGTTTAAGTACGGTATTGGATTTTATAGGAATGTTAAACAAAACGATGCTTTATGCGTTTAAGTAATAAAAGTGTGTAAGTAATTGTAGGTTTTAAAAGATTTTATTTTTGAAACCAAATCTACCTACCTAACTGAAATAAAAGTAAGCTACGAAATAAGTACTCGACGAAATGTGTTGTAGTTCGAAATTGGAATCGTACACAATAGGGATTTAGGATCGGTCGTCGACCCCAAACTCCTAAAACTGTCAAAGGTGTACCGTAGAGGTAGAGGTACAACTATACCGTACCTTATACGTTAAAAGGTCTGACAGAGGTCAGAAGGCAGTAGTTTCCAATACAATCGCACCAAGTAGTTCGTCAGTGTTTCAACTGTAAAATAATTGGGAATGAACTGAATTAATGAAATTCCTTACACAAGTAAAGCAAAAATTTTAAATTTAAAAAACCTCCGATACAATGTACTTTAAGTTGAATAGAAAATGATTCGTTAATTCGCCATTTTGTGGTGGCGGCCATTTTGGATTTTTAATTTATCATAGTGTATAGTGTATTCTGCTCGTCAAGCCCTGTCATTTGATACCCATATTCAAGGAGTTGTTGAATAAATATGTAATCCGCCATTTTGTGGCGGCGGCCATCTTGGACTGATTTTTATCATACATAGATAAAAACACTCCCGACTAATAAATCGGTCCATCCGTTCGGGCGCTATGACGCCACAGACAAACACGTCAAACTTATCACACCCCGTCGTTTTTGCGTCGGGGTTTAAAAACACTAAAAGCGGAATTCACCAAGAAAACATAACACGATCAACATAATTATCTAAATCGCGTTCAATACACAGCGCTTGGATACAGGGTGTAAACAGACCCTTCACGAAGTCGTCAACCAAGCATTCTGTACATCAGAGACTAAGAACGACTTTATTCTTTGGGGTAAAAAACATTTTTTACGGTAGGACTCAATGTAGCGCACTCAAAACTACACACTATTCTGACGAACTCATTGAATAGTAGGAGGTCGTGGAGGTATTTATAAAAAAGTTATAACAGTACAAACTTGTATTTAAAAAAAGTTGTGAAGAGTCTTTGACCCCCAATATCTCCGAAACTTGAAGGTTCCCACACATCCCAAGAATAGTCTAGAACAAAAAAAAATCCTTTTGGTTTCAGTACTTTTACACCCTTTAGAGTTGCTATGGAGCACTAACACGGAGATTTTGAACACGGTTTAGACGAGACTATCGCGTTAAATTACACTAGCAAATTCCCCTCTAAATAAAAATCGGATTGAAACTGTTCTCACTTTTCGCACACACATAAACCAAACCATTAACTTCAATTAGTGATGACATTACACACAGTTAGGCACAACCAGCCCATTTTAATTGCTCGCAATATTTTAAAAGGGTAACTGCGTGCATTCAATCATTCCAAATTAACAATTGCAAAGGAAAAATCAACAAAACGAAACAATGAGCAATATTCGTATATTGCGCCGGTTTAAATGTAAAATGGGCAATTTTCAACTGCTAAAGCAATATTTCGCTCGAACATATTACGAGCAACGAATGGTGGAGGCAAGAGGGTTGGTCCGGTGGAGCTATTTAAAAAATAATACCTAGTAATGAACGTTACATTTCTTCGCACTTTTTCCGCCGACGGAGTTAATGGAATTTCCAGCCAGCACTTAAGGAAAGAGTTCCGTCTATGTTTCTAACGTATCTAGGTTGGTATAGTAAGTATCTAATGGGGCTAATTAATTTAAATTGGTTTTTTATTGGATGTACTCGTATTTCTCTTTGGCGTTAAATAAGTAATATCTTTTTAAAGTTAAAGTACTCGAATATACATGGTGGCGTTTTAGTTACCTGTACTTTAAAGTAGGTGAATCTACCCGTCGTCATATTAAACAACTTTCCCATAGAAACTCATGAGTACATTAATCGTAAAACATTGCTTTTCATACTTACATCGAAACAGTCAGTCTACTGTTGTATAAGAATTTGTTTTTTTTTTTAATCTAAATCGCCACTGTTTTTAAACGACAAAAGCTATCTTATTGAAAATAAAAATATAAAAAATATTTTCTTTTTTGTCTTTAAACTATGTGTGAGTGCACGTCAGCGAAAACCAAAAACGTCACATTATAAATGTTCCGTTTATCTTTTTTAAAAACCTTAAAATGGTGAAAAACTGTACAAAATATCCGAACAAAGTAAGTATAACCTAAGGAATTTTATTTTCTCTCTGAAACGAAGCCGTCAAAACCAGGGACAGGACAACTTGAAGTTGTTAAAAGAAACAAATAACATGTTCGTAACGTACCAGCATTGTATATCCGTGATTTTAATCGAATCGTGAACTAAAAGAGAACGTAGAAAATCACTATGATAAGTTACACGCAAACAACGACGTAATCAGAAACTGTAACGTACCTAAACCTTTACATTATCCTTGTTTTAATTGCGTTAGGAAACTCATGTTTCTACTACAACTAAGTACAAGTAGTAGGTACTTAGAACATCGTCACGTCACGCACATTGTTTAATAAGGATTCTCGATATTGCTCAAGTTATTATCACTACAAATATTGTGGGACTCGGTCTCGACAGCTGGGGTCTGAGCCCCAAGGCTGTTGCTATGCCACATACAATACCGACTTCAAGGCCAGTCTCTAAAGATGTTCCAGTTTCATACTCATTTCACGTGTGGAACGCTGAATTTAGAAAGTTAAAGCGCTTTCTTTCCGGGTTTTTTACGTTTGTTGTCTCACCTTGAGAGAGAGAAATGAGCTATTGTATCATTTTATGTCCGTCGCAACTTCTAGTATAGTATAGCCAGCCTTTCTCTCTGCTGGAATACAGATCTCCACTAGTTGAGACGGCATGACTTTAATGCACCTCGCGGGCCCCGTTTATACCACATGTCTTTAAGGTCCATGTTCACCGAGAAGACAACAGTCTGATTATCTAAAAACCGCAGTCAATGTGACATGTTCCCATACAAAATGGTGTTTTAAACAGCTGTTTTAAGATAATCGTCCGTCATCTTTTTGGTGAACATGGACCTAAATGTGTGGTCCTTAGTGATATCGGTTTTCTCACGATGTATTACACCGTTTTCAGAGCATTGGCGATGTACTCAATAAGGTAACGGTAAGGTTAGGTTAATTAGAACTACTAATATCTGCTTATACTTCTTTTTTGGAGTATGATAATCAAGTTTTGGTTTTGAAAGTGCCAAAAGATCGTATCAACTGCACTTACCCTTCGGTGGACAAGGACATACACCGTCATATTTCTTTTCGCTTTGGGGCTCGCCCAGGGAAATAAGCCGGGGTGTTATCTGTTTACCCTTATGTCGCATGTAAACAAAAAGCTTTAAGTATATCGCAAAGAAACATACTGGTAGTCTTCACACATATTTTATTTACAACATCTATTTATATTTTCCTCTTATGTTTCGAAAACAAAGAAGTTGACATTTGACTGACAAAAAAGGAAATTATACTTAAGTATAAGATCCGAAGACTGGAGTTATTAGTACCTTTAACAGAAGTTGTAATATCAAATCATGAGAAAGATCAAGAAATACTTCTACTTTGAAAGATGTTCACCAGACTCAATTAAATACCCAGGTATTAAGCCAGCGGAAATCTATAAGACCTTTTCACAATCCCGATATAGCGACCAAAGCCTTGAGACTCGAACCCAAGAAAGCGAACAAGAAAAGGGTTTCTCACAATACCCATACAGGTCACCAAACAACAGCAAAATCACAACAGGACCTATGAACATATACACAAATATGAAGTATTCGCGGACCCAGTTGGTAATTGATTTATTACATCCCCCTTTGTGTACAGAAACACGGCACGTCGATGAAATTAAGTCGGTTATGCGTAGAACTGAACGTACTGGATACGACATTGAACGACCTTGATCCAACAATTACTGAGTTATTTTCGGTAATGCTACCTACGGTCCTACATAAATCAATTCGAGGTTGCTTGACGTAGCAGTAAAATAATGCGTGCTTGACAAAAACTTGGGCAATTTCGGTTATCGGTTGCTGTTACGGGTGAAAACGTTTTTATTGAATCCAGAATCGAATCAGGCATTTTTCCAATACCTACCCATTGGTCAGATGTACGTAATCTGGAGTTAAGGAACGTTACGACTGCCAGTGTGTGTGGATAACAGCGGGTCCGATACAAAAGCTTCGACAAAGCTTTGTTTGCTTCCAAACCCGATAGACCAAAAGCAGTTACTCTCTCGTAGGTAGGTGCCGACTCTAGAATACAAAAGTAAAGAAACTACAGAATTTGAAGCTTTGAGTAACAAGAATTTGTACGGTATCACAAAAATCCCCACTACTTAAAAATTATGAAATGAAATTCGGGGTTAATGTAAAATCGACTCCTCCTATTGTTGAAGTCGGTTAAAATAAAGCCTGTGTTCATAATAACGAATCGATTGACACCTTATTCATCAAAATCGGATGAAAAGTTTAGGCGATACTGAGCAACATGCGTAAATACACACAAAGAAATCTAAAATCATAACTTTGCCGTAGTTGAGTAAAAAGTAAAAAAACACAGAATTTGAAGCTACTGAGTTAAAAAATCTAATATTTCTACGGACAGTTAAATGTCATTCCCTATTCGTTGAACCTAAAAGACAACGTTTTCCATTATGTACGATAAAAAATCGAAATCTTTCATCCTACAGAAATGTCTCATCTAGTCGATCAAGTTTACGTCATAAGGGTCGCTCCACCCCACATATCCCATTCATGATCTCAACAGATTACTCCCCGTGCGGGGGTGGATTATTTGAACTAATTATCGAATTGTCTCCGGCACGCATGATTCACCCCTTGCAATTTTATTCCAATTCGTTCCGGGGGGTGAAACGTTCGGGGAATAAGATGACTCATCGCTTTAGTGTTTTTCGATAGTTGGGTCGGATGTGGTCTGGGTATCCTTCCATCAATATCCAATGAGATTTAAATGGGATTTTCCGGATTTTCTTACATGATTCTTTGTTATTGCTGCATTAAAAAAAGGTTGGATTTTGTATAGCATGTTTCCATATTTTAATGTCCATGTTCTAAAAATATAAAGAAATAATTACCAAGCTTAATAAACTTAAAACACGTAATAACTGAATAATGATCCCACTCGGAGTTAACCCTCGCATGCTCACGTCGCTGCTAAATATCACAGGTGAAATAAAATGTTACAAAGTTTCTCGGCCGGTTAAAAATATCGCCGCAGTAAGTTTTCATCGCTCCACGACGTCAACGCTCGACCACTGCAGTGTTTTGTGAGCTGTCATTTTATTTCTCTTCAAGAATTTCTATATTCTTGTTGCCTTTTCTGCAAAAATATTTTCGCAAAATTATGTAGAACAAAAGTTATCGTACGAACAAAGATATTACGCAAAATGGCTTATATGAAAATGTAAGGGAATTCTGAAAAGAAAAGGCCTTTTTACGTAATCCTGGATGTAATTCCGAATGAATGTACAGACATACATATATCTCAGTGAACTTGAAACCCTACTTAGTTACAGAACATTTAAATTCTCTTGAATATGTAATCCGTTCTAATCCTAAACATTGTACGCAGTATTCCTTACCATTTGCTCGAATATTTTAGCAATTACGAGTACTTCTGTCGCTTATATAACATTTTATTATTACAAACAAAAAAGGTAAAGTAACAAAGACATTTGTCATAAAGACGTCACGACTCGTCATCGTAAATATAAATCGATTGTTCATAAACACTTCAACGCGACTCTAAAAGATGTAGAACTTTCTAACATTTTAATAACTAAAAATAAGTAGCGAAAGAATGACGAAACTTTGGAAGAACAAAAGGATAAAGATAAAACAACGCAAACAGGAAAAAAATCTATAAACAAAGGACAACCACTTGTATCAAATAAAGTATCAACTTACATCACAAACGAACAGCGACAATAAAATCCCGAGCTTATCTGACAATCACAGGTAGCCAAATAGCCAAAGCCAGTCACCACAATACATAAATCATTGCACTATGTCAATATGTTGTTATCACTGCTACTTATCGCGCTGTTAATCACACGCAATATTTCATTTATGTTATCGGCAACGCTACGAAACGTCACTGCAGGTGCGGGGTTAAGCTACACGCTACGCCAGTGCTACGGTGCTACGCGCGTAGCTCGGTGCTACGGGCAGCGGTGACGACGCCTGAGGACGAACTGCGTCGGGTGGCGCGCCGATGTCTCGCGCATGCGCCTCACCCTGCGTAGGGGATGGATTCGCATAGTCGTATCATTCTCGTTTTCCGATAGGTAAGTTATAATATTCGTAAAAGAAAATAGTGTGCGGAAAAATGTAACGTGGTTTTGGAGTGGAGAGGTTCAAGTAAATATCCAGTGCTACGTTGTGTTTCTCGTTTATTTTTTATTTTACTCAGATGGCTTGCTCGGTGAAGCTGTCAGAAACAATACCCAAAGTTTTCACAGATTAGAATGTTCTAAAAGTACATTATTACTGCCTGGATTAGTCTGCTTCAATTTTCTTTGTCAACTTGGGTATCTTGGAAGTTTATTAAAAAGTTTGTAGATAAACTTGGGCCCATATTAATAACGTTCTCGTCAACGTTGTCGCGGGTGACGTCACTTACGTCGCTGTCATTTTGACGTCAGTTGCCAGACATGTGGTAATTAAGTTGATAAGTAATTAAATTAATCAAATTAAGGTACAAGGTCAAGAGTATTTGTGAGATGTATTTCTTGCATCTTAGAGTCCTCTTTACAACAGTAAGATTTGATCACAAATTAAGATGTGTAGTCAAGTTACAAGTTTAGTGTAAATGTATGAGCGTGGACGAATCAAAAAGAGTACTTATTTATGGATCGTATCAAGTGGTGTTTTACACTTTCCGTTTACCCTCTTGGGAAAAAAGCGTGAGTATATATGAATGTTATCATGTTAAATTTTCACGTTGTATAAATCAACAGTTCAGTGAATAGAGTCGGAATGTTTATAGTGAAAATAAATTAATATCTAGCGTCAACACACCGGGGCGCTCTTTTGTGACCCGTCGCGCACTCTATACAGGCCAGACGTATTTACCTAGCGTTATGAGATATCAAATTGAAATGATTTCGAAAAATGTGGAGCAGTCTGTGAGGCCCATTACTAAAGAGTTATTTGAGTGCTATAAGAGAGAATCAGAAGACGTATGTCCAGACGCGATTACTGTTGATTACTTTTTTTTAATATAATTTAATAACGAAACATTTTTTCAGTAGCATTAACTGATAAAATGACAAGTCTTTTAAGTACATATCAGTTCACTAGCTGACCCGCGCAACTTCGTCTGCGTCACATAAGTGAGAAAAACGAAAGTAAAAAAATCCTCGTTTTTGCAACATTTCTCATTCCTGCTCCGTTCCTAATAATCGGAGCGTGATGTTATATAGCCTAAAGCCTTCCTCGATACATGTACTATCCAACACAAAAATAATTTTTAAATTCGAACCAGCAGTTCCTGAGATTAGCGCGTTCAACCAAACAAACAAACTTTTCTGCTTTATAATATTATAATATTATATAGTATAGATTAAGGGGATCTCATAAAATTTAGCCGTTTTTCATGTTCTATAAAGTATACCTTAATGTTACGTAAAAAATATCAAATAAATATATGTTGTAGCTTGGTTTCAGTTTATTAATGTGACTGTAAGATAAATAGATAAAACATTCTGAATAAAGAGAAATAATGATTTACCTAGACACCTTTTCGCGTACAAAAATCGTATAGGATTCCTAATTTTAGTACTTACAATAGTGAAACATTTTCATATTAGTTTAGAATCATGTACTTAATAATTTGACAGAACAGTTTTTTTTTATTTGCAGTATTTTATTAGAAAATCGTAAAATCAGAATTCCTGGTTCGCGGGTCTGCGCGCGGGCGACGGGCGGCAGACGGCCAGAGGCCTTCGTACGGTGAACCTGTGTCACTCTCGATCGCACGCTGCTCCCGGTTACGCGTAAATTTATTTACTCTTTTATCATAGGAATATCTGTTGTTTATCTAGTTTAGGTTTTTTTTCTAATTATTTAGTGTTAGTGCGGAGAATCACAGTGACAGGACACATTTTTAGTCATAATTATTGATAAATAAGCGAAAGGTTTATTCGTATTTTAGGTTATGTGTTAGTGTAAGTAATTGTGACAGGACACGTCATCAGTTTTATTTATCGTGTGTCAGTGTGCATTGCATGTTATCAATTATCATCATGCCTACGGTATCAAAATCAAAATACTTGAAAGACAGCCGGTGAGTATTACATACCTACTTATTCAATAAAAACATTATTTTTAATTATGTATAACCAATGTTTTGTACTGTTTATGACATTGATAAATTTTCAGGAAACCGCGCAACTAATGATAACCCAAACGAAAATTCTGATCAAAACTCGATGCTCCGGGTTGATCCTGTTGCTAAGTAAGTGTCTTTGATTAGTGCCCAACTTCATTTTCTGCATATTTTTTTTTTTTTTTTTTTCAGAAGTATTAGTTGAAATTCATCAAAACTCGGAAAATAAACTGCAAATTTTGGATATTCCAGTCGGACCTTTGGAATTTTGTTCAGATTCCGTTTCGCGGTAAATGAGAAAATAATACCTTCATATATTTTTCAGTTTCACTCATAGACTAGGAGCTCATGTCGTACAATTTTTCAATCATTTCATTCCAATTTGAGTATCATTATCTCATCACCAATTCGTAGTTGAGTATATAGACTAGGTGCCCATCCTTGTTTTTTCAATCATTCCTTGTTTGTTACTTTTATAAAAAGTAATTATTTCCAGTCATTTTGTACTAACTGTTAGATAATAACGCAAAATGACTTGGGAAGGGAGGGTAGGAAGTTCTATTAATGAATAAGTTTTTTCTATGACTTTCAGGAGTATGAAGAAAAAAAATAGTTTTATTAATAGGAAAACATTGGGAGAAAGTATTAATCCAAAATATGAAAGAAGCTGGACAGCGTGAAAAAGAAATAGCTACAGCAGAGGGAAAAGTAACCGAAGATGGTTATGGAGACGTAGATGTCATAGTTGACGGGTGTTGGAGCAAAAGATCGTATAAAAAAAACTATTCAGCTATTTATGGCGCCATAATTGGTAAAAATACCGGAGAGATTTTATATACATAAAATATATATATTTTATAGGCATAAAAAATAAATTTTGTCAAGTCTGTGCAACAACACTAACAGATCAACAGCACATTTGCTTTAAAAATTATAGTGGGCCATCTACAGGCCATCTACAGTTGACGACTTTTTACATGGACTGCTTGCTTCCAGAGTTGGTTGACCCTCGTCATCCACGGAATTTAGACGGACGGACGGCTAGCTAGCCCATAGCCAACCGTCCACAGGCCCGCATCTACGGTGGCCGGTAGCCACCACGTGGCCCCCGACGCCCGGTGCGTCTCCCGCGGCGGCCGGGAAGAGAGGCTCTTTCCCTCTCTCGTTCCGCCACCTCCTTCGCTAGCATGACTGCTTCGCAGAAGGAGGTGACGGCTTCCCATTCGTCTCGCTCCGGACCATGGATTGAACCAGGGCCAACGCGAGAGGTCGCCGCCGCCGATCGCCGCTACGAGGAGACGGCGGTGCTCCGCCCACGCAGGGCAGACTTCCACCGTGTCCTCCGGTCGATCCTCGCAGTGGAAACACCCGGGCGTTTCCTCCCGCCCGATTCGGTGCAGGTACCTCCCGAAACATCCGTGTCCGGTGAGGACCTGCGTCAGGCGGAAGGTGAGGACGCCGTGGCGCCTCTCTAGCCAGTCCTCAAAGAGGGGACTTACCGCCACTATCATGGCGTGCCCTGCACGGGGTTGCGACAGTCGCTCTCTCCATGTCGGCAATTTGCCGCGGCAGCGGAGTTTCCCCCCGGCGTAGTACCTCCGCGCGCCACTCATGCAGGCGCGCGAGGACTATCGCCTCCAGATCCCATGGCGGCAATCCGGCTAGCAGGCCCGCTGCCTCGCGAGAGATCGTGCGGTACCCACGGACCATCTTTACGGCCACCACTTTTTGTGGTGCGTTCAGATAGTGAGCGGCACGCCACTTCAGGGAACGCGCCCACACTGGGGCCCCGTAAAGGGCCATGGACTGCACGACCCCCGCGTAGAGCCTGCGGCAGGAGGCGTTTGGCCCCCCAAGGTTGGGCAGGAGCCACCTGAAGGCAGCCCCGGTCCGTTCCAGCCTGGGAGCCAAACGTCGGAAGTGCTCCACGAAGTTCCACCGGCTGTCGAGGGCGAGTCCTAGGTACTTCAACCGCACGACATCTCTCGCCGGTTCCATTCTCCGCAGCGACTGGGGTAGATGACGGCCCTGTCCGTCAGGTAGTCCCCGAACACACGACGGAGGTAGGTCGGCACCCGGTGATACCGGAGTGCCTCCCTGATGCAGCTCCAGGGCAGGGAGTTGAAGGCGTTGGCGATGTCGAGAGACACCGCCAAGACGACTCCGCCCCGGGATATCGCATCCCCCGTCGTTCCCCGGGCTCTCACGCGCATGATTGCGTCCACTGTAGAGCGCCCCTTGCGGAAACCAAACTGGTTCTCCGCAAGATTCGGCCCCATCCCCTCAAGGTGCTCGGCGAGGCGGTTTGCAATCACTCTCTCAAAGAGCTTGCCCACCTCGTCGAGCAGCACAATGGGCCGACGGAGAGTCCGCAGGGCGCCCCGGCTTTTGGATGAGGACCAGTTTCCCCGTCTTCCAACGAAGCGGGAACTGGCCTCTCTCCAAGCATGCGCTAAAGAGTCCTTTCAGTCGGGGCCCGAGAGCCTCCGCATCCGAGCCCAGGACCCAGGCTTTGCCAGGCAAGCCATCGGGTCCCGGGCGGTATTTTTGGCCTTAAGCCTTCCTACCGCCACTCTCAGGTCTACCCCAGTCACTTCCGGAGTGTCGTCGTCGTCGCTTGGGTCCTTTTTTGGCACAGCAGGTGGCGGAGCCATAGGCGGGGGCGGATGTTCCCCCCGCGAGGGGAACAGAGACTCTGCGTCAGCGGGGGGGCCCAGGTGGTTGCGGCGACCTCTAGCGTCCGGCCCTGGTTCAATCCATGGTTCCGAGCGAAACGGAATGGGAAGCGTCACCTCCTTCTGCGAAGCAGTCATGCTAGCGAAGGAGGAGGCGGAACGCAAGAGGGAGAGAGCCTCTCTTCCCAGCCGCCGCGGGAGCAGCACCGGGCGTCGGGAGCCACCACCAGCCACCGTAACAAAAAAGTTGGTAACGTCGCAAATAGCTGTCAAATATTTACATGTTTTAATTTATTTGGCAATTTTACTGTATGAAAATAAGAAATATGGCTCTGTAGTGCACAAAAAAATTTAATAAATTTGATGTTGTAAATGTAAAAAAAAAAGTAGTAGTCAGTAAAATTGCCAAATTAATTAAAACATGTAAATATTTGACAGCTATTTGCTACGTTGCCAACTTTTGGGATACGCGCTCTTAAATCTATAAAGTAAAATGATTAAATAATCTGAAATAATATTTTAAGAGAAAGGCTTCTACCTAGGTATATAATTGATGTCGAAATATAGTAATATTACTCTTGTTAGTGGAGTCAGGCCTCTGTCACTCCACGTACTTCGTCCTGCTAACTTTGTTAAGTATACAGACAGTTATGCACTAAATCCTGTAGTTTAACAACAGATTTTTAAGAGTAAATAAAAGACGATTGATATTTCCAAATAAATTTTGTTTCATTCGTACTTAACCCTACATTACTACTCATGTTGCGACATACAAAGAAACTACTCATACGCCCGCGAGGCGCATCATATTGATAATGATTTTAATCAAAACCTATAAGTATGATTGATATGTTTGGACTGTTTTTATAATTGTGTATATTACTAAAAAGTGAAAAACATAATTTTAAATAATTATTATAATATTTTCATTATGAAATCTTTAATCAAATAAATCTTAGGAAGAAATTTCTGGAACTTGGGCAATTAAACAGTATTCTCATTAAAAATTGAAAAAAACAACTTTAAGTATACACTTCTCTTATAAATTGTAAATTATGAAGTAATTAACTAAAAAAAACCAACAAAGTACCAAAAAAAAATATTTTACATACAATTTGATTAAGACCGCAAAACTTACATACAAGCTACTCTTACGTCTTTGGAGCGCCAAGGGTAGTAATATCTAAAAAACTAGCACACTTACCGTAACGCAACCACCGTCCTACGACACGTGCTACCGATGACTGAGATGTCCTTGAACGTGAATGCCATACGCGCGAAGGATAAAAAGAGAGAGCAAAATATCAAAAACGTGGGCGCCTCTGCGACGTAGAGTAGTAATCTAGGGTTAATATATTACGTAAAGTACAGAGTAAGTACCTACTGCTCAAAGTTAATATAATTTTGGAGCCTAAACGTGCGACACGACAAGAAGAAGAATTAAATAATAATTGTATCTACCAATGTATGATCAAAAAATTAACGCAAGCTCCTGGACTTAATTATTAGTACAAGCTTGAGCCGGTAGATGGCCAAATTTAATGACATTTACGTAATACATATCAGGTGAAGTATGGGTAGGTGGGGTGTGGGGAAGACTAATCGCTCAAGGTCATTGAGAAAGGGGAGCCTCTTAAATTCGATTGTCCTGAGTTCTGTTTGGTTCTATAAAGCTTATCCCGCCAACAAACCAACGACCAGTGGTCCACAATGACTCTGGATCGAAAGATTTGGCAGTCATGGGGAGGGTAACAGGGTAACAGTAAGTCCTATAATCTAATGTTTCTGTATTGGCATGGAACCAATCGGCTTGCTGCGAAAACGACGATTTCTATCACAAAATACTGGTATGAAACTAAACCTTAAAAACAACCACATTTAGTTGTACCAATTTAAAAACAAAACGATATAACTATACAACTCGCAAATTGCACCACAGAACATAGTTACGCGGGTGACATGAGAACTGAGCTACACACGTATATTCCCCCGCTTACACGAGAATTTCATGCGACAGTTTAAACGTTTTTGGCGCAGGTAACAATGTGTCGCGGAATCCTAAACTAGATGAATGTGTGGCCATAAAAATTTTACTAGTGCAACAGCGATTTTAGAACCAAAAAAATGTACGGAACCCGACGGGTCATAGTGCTATGAAATATAGTTCGTTTGAAATCTCTCTGTATTGTTAAAAATATTTTATGGATGCGTGTTCAGTACACATGAACGCTTTGATGGATTTCAGTTTTCAGTCGTAACGTATACCGTTTTTGTTGAACTTTTTTTGTTATTGATTTTTACTATACAGGTTCGATAAAATTGCTGGAATTGGAGTTAACATGCAAAAAAGCATGTCGATTCCAAATAGTGTTCAAATTTGTGAGACATACTTTTTTTATTATTTTCGAGTGACTTTTTTAATTTTTGAAAAAATAAAAATGTTATAGTGATTATGAAGAGCGTAATTAAATGTTTTGTTATAATTATTTTTCAGTAGGGAAATCTTTCTTACATATTTTTTTATTACTTTCGTGTGACTTTTTATATAATTATTGAAAATTGTTTAAGTTTAAGTAAGTGTGTAACTGTGTACCTACTTGAAAGGTATTTTTTTATTGTATTTTTAAGAAAAGTACCTACGCAAAACCAAAGATTCTTTAATTTTTAGACAGTTTTTCTGTTTTTAGTTTTATTTGTTTTCTGGTGACGACGACACAAGCCTTGCTTAGTGTGGCACTAGATGGCATTGTGTGTCATCTTAAAAAGTGCTCCTTTTGCGAAGTGCACCAATTGAGAAGTGCACCAGTTGCGAAGTGTACCATAATATGAGAAGTGCACCAGTTGCTATGTTCACCATTTGAGCATGAGGTAGACTAGAAGCTTCTTTACAAGTTCTCTAAGGGCTTAAAGGCTGCTTTAGCAGAATCGAATTCGTGCAGAAAGTGTTAAAAAGTGACAATTCATAGTTTAAATGAATCTGCGACCATTTTATGAATTGTAACGTGATTCATAAGGGTGTAAAGACTTACGAAGCCGAAAGACACTTTTTCTCCCCGTCATCGCGATAAATTTTTTTTTGTTGAATTGGGGACAAAAGTACTAACTTATTCACAAAGTTTTTTTTACACATGTTTTTAATATAAGATTTTTACTTTTAACACCTTCACCACCCCCGTTTTATTCAATCCATCCATCAGCACAATGTTCTAAGTGTGTTACGTTGAGCCTTACCGAAAACCGTCATTCTCCATTTCAAAAAAAAGTCGCAGGGTTACCTACGTTAAAATTTTTGCTGAGTTTTTTTATTTGATGAAGAGCTTAATTAAATGTGCTTGCTTGAGAAGTGCACCAGTTGCTATGTTCACCATTTGAGCATGGTGTACAACTTGAGATGTGCACCAAATGCGTCAAACCCTGTGTAAATCAGTCAGAGGCCCATGAACGGCATAAAATCTCTGACACCAGGTTGTGGAAGACGTTGCTTTGGAAGGCCTCCCACTAGGGACTGGGATGACCTGGTGAAGGTTGCAGGAATCAGCTGGACGCGAGTCGCACGGGACCAGTCAATGTTGGACACTTGGGGGAGGCTTATTTCCAGCAGTGGATGTCTTGATGATGAGGTCAAGTAATGACCGCACGATAAATTAAAAAGAAGTATAGTAACACTATTCTAAGAAATGACTTCCTTGAGTTTCCATTTTCCAATGAATTTTAATCACTGGAACAAGACAGGTAAATAATCAAGATTAACAACTCCTAACAACAACGGATAAACTCTTGCACACCTGTTCGACTCTGGCTATCACAAACTTTCCAGACATAAATTTACAAGATCGTAATTATCTGAAGCATCTTAAGATTTCGTAACTTGTTAGTGAGTACCTATAAAAATCGATATAATTATGGTGATGAAGAAATTGTTTCAGTTATCATTATCTGCCTTTTTATTTAGGATTGGAAATCATCAAATAACTTCTCTCACTGTGGGCGGAGCGGGAGGGAGTGTCAGACTTTTACTGACTAAAACCCATCCATATTCCTTCCTCGCCCTTTATGTTCCGGGGCAGCGGTATCTCTTTCGAACAGGCCCGCAACCCCGGCAGATCATTATCTGCCTGGACTTTAAACCAAGTTGGTTATGGTCCGCTTCCATCTAACCGTATGAAGCTGAATACCGGAATTGGACAATCCAAGTAAGGCGTTCAACTGGACCCAGAATGTCGGCTATCAACGACTATCGACTACAAATGCCTAACGGGGCCTAACGATTTAGGTCCGTGTTCACCGAAAAGATGACGGTCCGTTTATCTAAAAACAGTTGTTTAGGGGTCATGTTCCCCTACAAAAATGTGCTTTAAACAGATGTTTTTAGATAATCAAACCGTCATCTTTTTGGTGAACATGGATCTTAAAGTGCAATCCGAGGTAAGGAGAAGCTCGATATGTAATAGATGGATCCACGAACGGTAACCCATCCTCGGCAAGCATAACTATTACCCGCTATTATAACTTAGCCACGTCCTTGTTAAAAGAAGCATTTATCTAGACATAGAGATAGACTAGAAGCTTCTTTACAAGTTCTCTAGGGGCCTAAAAGGCTGCTTTAGCAGAATCGAATTCGTGCAGAAAGGGTTAAAAAGTGACAATTCATAGTTTAAATGTATCTGCGACCATTTTATGAATTGTAACGTGATTGATGGGTGTAAAGACTTACGAAGCCGAAAGACACTTTTCTTTTCTTTTTTTTGGGGGGGTCAAAAGTTCTAACTTTTTCACAAAGTTTTTTTTTATACATGTTTTTAATATAAGATTTTTACTTTTAACACCTTCACCACCCCCGTTTTATTCAATCCATCCATCAGCACAATGTTCTATGTGTGTTACGTTGAGCCTTACCGAAAACCGTCATTCTCCATTTCAAAAAAAGTCGCAGGGTTACCTACGTTAAAATTTTTGCTGAGTTTTTTTATTTTTTTTGATGAATAGAATGCATGGTTGACGGCTTCTTGAAGTGTTTGTTAACATCCTGTATTATTATCTAATTAAGATTCAGTGAAAGCGGCCATTTTACGCCTCTTGAGCCTCTTTATTTTTCTCTTGACATTTCTAGGTCGAAACACAGCTTTTAATTTTCAAAATGTCTGTTAGATATTCCCAGCTGTTCTGCCATAATAATCAACTGCAGGAGTGGGTCGCGGCAGTCTTTTGAAATGTTTCTTTTTAAGAGTAAAATTTCGCTCCCCGTTATACTGCACTACGGCTTAATGAATAAAGCACTTAATGAAATGATATTTTTATTTTATTGCTGTTGTTTTTAGATTTCGTTTTTAATTGCTCGAGTGGTGTTACGAGTAAGTGTGAGTTTTATGTCTAGTATAATTGATTCGCATTTTATTTCACACTCAGAAGCTCTATACCATATAACTTTAAAATCCATTTTCCGGTAGAAGATGTCATCATTGAAGTATTTTTTTGTTTTATGTACAGAATGCTTGGTTAACGCCTTCGCTAAGAGTATTTTTTTATACTTTTTTTTTAAATCAATGAGTCTTTTTCCTTTTTTGTTTTATCTATACTAATACAATGAAGCTGAAGCTCGTTTCGTCGAACGCGCTAATCTCTGGAACTACGATATGGTGAATATGTTTTTTTAGGCCCGAGCTTTGAACGATGTTAAACAAATATACATACGGCAGACGAAACCGTGGGGCACAGCTAGTAGAAAATACAAGTAAAAGATCTACAAGAAAATCTACACTAATATTATAAAGCAGAAGAGTTTGTTTGTTTGTTTGGTTGAACGCGCTAATCTCAGGAACTATCGGCTCGAATTGAAAAAATCTTTCTCGTTGGATAGTCCATTTATCGAGGAAGGCTATATAACATCACGCTTTAACCATTTGGAGCGGAGCAGCAATAAGAAATGTTGCAAGCGGGAAATTCACGCGAAAGAAGTCGCGAGCAGAAGTGAGTACTGTATAAATGCAAACGGTTTAATAACTTAAAAATTTACGAACGACGAAAACTAATGTTTTGTGTAATTTTCAATTAATTACGTTGAAAAACATGGCGAATTCTAGTTGATAAAAGCCTTTTTTGTGAAGATGCTGACGATGAATTATGGTCGGTCGCCGTCACTAGTGTTACGTCGTCGCCGCGTGCGTTTTAGCCTTGTTTTAGTGCTTTCATTATTTCTAGGTTTTAATTTATAATTTTTAGATGTTTCGGACTCGGTTCATAGCTGTCATTTGTTTTATGGTGACGAATTTGGTAAAATGATGGTAGTAAAGTATGAAGCAACAGATTAAACATGATAATCATGGTTTTCTTTGGAATGCGCTCCCTTTGAATATCAGGATGGCAACCAGTCGGCTCACATTTAAAATGAAAGCTCGGGAGCATTTGCATAAGAAGTTGGCAGACTTATCCCACATTTAATTTGTTTGTTTTCTTCATCAAACTTTATATTTTTATTGTGTTTTGTCTTTCCTCACTGTTTATAATTTATTGTACGTATGTATATTTGTATTTATTGTTATAATTTATTGTATATATGTATTTATTGTTATATTTTATTCTTCATAATTTTCATTACTCTTGCACCTACAGTTTAATCTCTGCATCACCCTAAGGTAGACTGGTAGAAAATACCCAAGGCATTAATTCCGCCTTTGTCATTAAGTGCATAAAGTTTAAATAAATAAATAATCTTAACAAATGAAAAACAAAATAATGAGATTTTGTGTAGGTAAAAAGGTATTATTCGTTTTCATCGATGTTTTTTAAATTCTTTGAAATAGCGGAAAGTACGGAAGGGTTGACAATAAAATAATGATTAAGAATTTAATTAGTTGGTACTATTACCAACTGCTGCTTCCATTTGGTGCTTCTGAAATAAAATTAAGGATGCATGTTTTTCTACCACATATTATATCTAGACCCAGAAATTGAAACTCTCACAAATAAACAGAAAAATGGTCTTAAAACAAGAAGAAAAGATAAAACAACAGAACATAATCGCTAATAAGTAAGGATATTTTACAGCTCCTCATATTTCATCGAGTTTTAGGGTTCTGTACACAAAAGGTCTAAGCCATCGACCCTCTTGTTGTGGGACCTTGGTAATACTATGGTTCGTTAGACTTCCGGGCAAAATAATTATGTTCTTTAGAGCAATCTCATAAAACAATATGATATAAAACCAATTTCAAAATAAAATATGAAAGTAATAATAATTGAGAACAATGAATCACACTTTAATAAATGAGCCAACAATAACAAATTTTAAAACCCAAGTCGAAATACGAGTTAGAAGGTTCGAAGACCTACAAACCATCAAGAAACTTTTGGTATTAAAAACTGAGTGATATTTATTAATAGTCTTTACAAGAAGTTCGCCTTTGAGACTGACGTTTAAAGGAATACTTAATTTTTATATAAAACTCCGGTCTGGCAGTAATTTTCCGATAGATTTTCCCCTTCATTTTTAAAGCAGAAAAGTTGTCACTGATTAAGCTTACAAACTTTACTTTATCATTGGCATATTTGCTACTAATTGGCAACTAAGAGTTGCCATATATACAAAGTGTTCGGGTCGACACGAGTCGGCACAGCCGGGCGGTATTCTCCAAAACATAATATAGATAAACCAACAGCTATAATTGTGCCGTTTATTTACCGTACCGAAGTCGTAATAACGAGAATTGGTATTGCTTACCTGTAACAAAAAAGACACAATAATTAATCAGGGATGTTGGTAGAATTAACATTTTAATGAACACTTTTGTGAAAGTACTGGCTGAGAGGTGCAATACATATATTTGGCTTTGTATGGCCAAATATCCACTTAAAGAATATATTAAAGCCGGCGAGTTCGTTTGTTTAAAACGTTAACACTGGAACTATCATAAGTCGGATATGGCAAATTCTTAATTGCGTTTGCTGGTCAAATTCATAACGCTCTAATAAACCTGCGGGACACGGCTAGAGTGTACGTTCGGGAAAAAGCCCCTCAATTAGCTGTATACTTTTTCGAGACAATCTGAACATTCGGCGATGGTACATACCGCACGGAGTTTGCCGATCAGCACAGGTCGATTAAATTTAAATCATGTTACTTACAACACATGATCTATTTTTAATCGACTGTGAGTTATTGCTTCGGGTCCTTCTGTAGAATAACAAATACCGACCCGAACTAGAGTGTAGCACAACATGTTGTAGTCTTTATTCTCAAGTTTAGGGCAATGTCGGTGTGTGTACTAAAGACATAAAGAGACGACTAAGCGAGTAATCGAGTCTATCGCTGGAATCGATACAATAATTCTGGTCACGAATACGGTTCTCGAAAGTTCCGAACACGAAGTTCCGTTTCACGTACCATAACGGTTTTTCAACATTATTATCGTTTTGAATCAAGTGTTGGTTCGTTGGTTGATTGGAAGTACTAATGCTGAGCATGATGGTCCTGCAACAGTAGGATTCGTGCAAGGTCGGAAAAGGGTATCTTTGGGTTATTCCACAGGGATTTTTTCAGTGACCCGGATTTGTGCCTGATTTATGGACACAGGTTCACTAGGCTCGTATGGGACTTGCATGTAACTGGCGAAATGTGGGTGCACTGTTTAGTATACACTTAGGTCCATGTTCACCGAAAAGATAAGTCTGATTATCTAAAAACAGCTGGCACTGTGCTGTGACATGTTCCCATACAAAAATGTGTTTGAAACAGCTGTTTTTAGATAATCAAAGCGTCATCTTATTGGTGAACATGGACCTTAGAGGTAGAAACTAAGAACTATACGGGAAGCTGGCAGGAATAGGTTAGTGCCCTCGGGTCTGCAACTTTGCCTAAACCTACGAGTATGCGATACAGACGCGATGTTATGTTATATCGAGTTATGAAATTCGAATGATTGTAATTAATTGCAATAAATACGACTAAATTTCAATTCAATCATTAGCACAAATGTAAACTTAATTACTGAATCTGATATAAGTTCACATTTAACTCTCATTAATTAGTTCACTGAAACTCGATCAATTACGAAGTGTGTTTAGGTTCACATCAAACAAATTTCTGGCTTAATGTAATCAGAAGTTAGTAAATAACAGTATTGTCTGTAGGAATACCAATTAAAGGATGGGAAAAACCACTACGGACAAATTCCAGACTTGACCTCGGACATCTCCACACAGATATTATTGAAGTAAAAATATGTCGGTGTTGATTGTCCACAGCCGGACCGTAATAATCCGTACCGATTTTATTAATCTTAAAGTCAATCCTTTTCCAAGAAGTCAGTGGTTCTATTTTATTTAGCAACTGAAATACTAATGCTTCTCCCGGGACGACACTTCGGTAACTACCGCCTAGTATATTCTAGGTGCTGCATACATTTTCAAGCATTATCTATTCCTCATTTTTACATCCAGCAAAATGTACATCATTTATTCAAGGCTCTCGTGAAGAGAGCAATCGTAAAATGAAGCATATTTCTTCCCTCTCCCTGATTCACGTGGCTGTGGATATCGAGTGAGCATTTGAGCAAGTAGAGCGCTAAAACTATTGCTTTAGTCTGCTCAGTCGGCTCGCGGGCGTCAGACGATGAAATTACACGAGACTTTGCCAAGAATCCTATAAATCTAAGACTGTTTACAATTATATAGAGATCTTGGTCTAGCTGCAGTTAGACTGTAAGCGGATTTTGTGGGGCTTAGAAAATAAGTAGTAAGTAAAATTGTTTGTTGGGTGAGACCAATTTTCTGAATGGATGATCCGAACAACAAATGGCAAATAGAATTAGGATAAAGTTCCAGAAATATCTGCTCACGAAACGAAAGGTACTTTTCATGGAAACCTAGCGTACAAGATCCCTGTGTCCAACGCTCCATTCTGTAGTGTAAGTGCAAACAAAAGAGCAAAAACTGACGCTCCATTTTTTTCTCTCCACAGTTGTGTACAAAGCTATTACCCTAAACGACTCAATTACGACAAATGATAATAAAGAGGCATCTGCAAAGTTTACCGACGATCGCGAATGCACTCATTTGCGAACGAAATTGCATTGTATCTTCGGTGTTTATTCCTTAATTTGTTATTCATAACAGACTACGAAACGGCGATAGTGGCAAACTTGGCCGGGCTCGCAGTTGCGACTACTAGCGACTTGCCTGTGTAGATACAAACTCTACCAGAATAAGGAGTTCACAGTTTGTGTATGAGTTTAGAGTTGCCATGTATTGTTTTTTTTTTGCAGAATAAATTATCGGGAAAACGGTTATGACTGTGGTTGAAAACACAAAGTTTTTCTTTGACCTAATTTCGTAATTTTTCTTTAGATTCCTTAATTAGCTATGTCGTGATAGAAGAAAAAGTCCATTATGTCACAGTTAAGACGCCCTTGAAATGAATAAAGTTCTATTCCAGTGTGCATACTTTTACTGAATAGCTTCTGATTGGACGCAAGATAAATAATTAATGATTTAATAAACACAGCAATTCAGCGTTTCTAACTACTTATTTGCAATTCTCCTCTAACCAATCTTAATGTCAGCTATGTTAGTACTTCAAATGACCCTTTTTCCTCGTCTTTTCTACACATTCCAGATACCCAGACACTTATCACTTAGAGATATCTAAACAACAGTGTACGCGGAATCGCCACCCGGCGCCGACCCGCCGCGGCCTGCGAACCGCAGCGCAATTGCGATCTTATCACCCACTGCCTCATTTACATTTAGAAATGTGCAATACAGAGTCCCTCGATTTATTTTAACGATTCCTCTTGATCTTCAAAGGAATCGATGTATCTTTGAAAGCATTAAATGTAAGCTTTGAAATCAATTGGGTAGGCGTCGCTGACCATAGACTGTTACCATCAGCTAGACCCTGATTAACATATCGATATCCGAATCTCGCCCTTATCGCACTCCTATTTTGACTGGCCAAAGACCAATGCACCAAGTATTTAGAAAAATAAACATTGAGGCAGGAATCGATGGATACGGCGCCGCTCGGGCCGTCGACCGATGGAAACGGTATATAAGTACTACATACTCGTAACTACACTGATGTTATCCGATACAATATTCATATATTTATAACTGGAATACTGTTTTATTTGATCGTAAATACTTGAAATATTGTTTGTATCTTGCATTGGCGTTATATTTCGAGTTTCGAGAATTTTATACGCCTTTTACTCCGAAATGTACTTAGATTGATTTACTTGAGTACTCACTACTGCTGTTTTAAGTTTTATCATTTTAAAAGTATCTACTAGAATATTACGGAGTGTATTAAATTCAAATTCTGAGATGTCAGTGAACTCCCTGACTCGAAATACGGTTGATACTTACCTAGTCGTTTTTAAATATTTGTTCCTTTTGACACTGAATAAGTACAGCCGATTTAACCCCCAAAATACTGGATACCTAATACAGTAGTTTGCCCGAAACCTCACTTTAACATGTTTTTAGTAATGTTTGGCTTTGCTATTGTGTCGTGAGTAGACACAATAATAATAAAAGCAGCTTTGAGAGATAAACACTTCTTTAGGGACTATGAGAAGTAATGGACACTTGGGAGTAGGTGAAAGATGGCTCAATTTTCTTTCTAAGAACTTGATCTGGACCACAGATATAGATATACCTAGATAACGCTAATATCGCGGTCCGTAAACTCGCGCGTGTTAGGAGCACTATTTAGTTTCTCTACAAACAAATTACTATTCAAAATGGACTACGTATTTCTTTGGTAGCCACGTTAAGCATAAAATGCTTAAGCCAGGCACGGTGGTCCACCTCTGCCAACCCTTTGAAGACTACAGACGTGATGCTATGTACATATAGGACATGTCCTATATGTAAATAAATAGCATACTTACGAAAATGATATGCTAGTTATTCAGCGAAAAAAGATTTTATTGCTAGTGACATATTTGACAAACTAACCAATTCGATTAACCCAAGAAAGTTTAGGTCAAGAGTACGTTGACACGAAAAGGAGAAAATCGAAAATTATAGCACGATACGATTTTCCACATAGAGAAAGACTTTTTTTAAAGCCAGTTATATATTCGTTCTGTTTCTCATGGTCTGCCTAGCCACAGTAAACATGTGGACATATTAACGTATTTACTGTGGCCTACCTTTTTCTAAACTGTTGGATATTTTACATGGAGCGACTGCCTATCTGACCTCCACAACCCAATTAGTACGGACTCATATGATACCCCTTGGTGAGACTGGTTGTAAAACAAGCAGGCCAATGACTACCTAAAACACTGTCAAAGGTCTACAAATGACAGCCGGGACCACGAGGGACCAACCTAGGCAAGCGCGGTTTAAGGCGATTAGACGAGCTAAATTAGCAACTCTATTTGTGGTGGTTCAAACTTCGTTTGAAATGCTGTTAGAATAAAGTTCTAATCAGCTCGCACTACAAAGTGGTTGTTACGTCAGCCACTGCGGGCCCAATAGCGCGAAATGAGTGGTTTCGATCGATTTACAAAAAAACTATTGATTGGATTAAAAAACTAAAACACTAAATTGCTAATAAAGGGTGTAAAACACCTCTTAACGAATCTGAAAAGCACTTGTTCTCCCCATCATTGCGATCATGTTTTTGTTCTACACCATACCTTAGAACCTTCTAGTTACGGAGATATGGGGGGTCAAAGTTACAACTTTTTGACAACTTTTTCATAAATAAAAGTTTTTTTTGTAATATTTTAACTTTGAACACTTCCGCGACCCCTGTAGGTACTATTCAACCCATCCATCAGCACAATGTTTTAAGTGAGTGACATTGAGTTCTACTACGAAACATGATTTATAACCTCAAAAAAAAAAGTTGTTTCCCAGCAATATTTTTTTGTGTAAAGTTACTTAGTTTGATGTATAGAATGCTTGGTTAACGGCTATGTGATGAGGTGGTTTACACCCTATACAGGGTTATTTTTTGTTTATACTAAACCCGAAAAGGGGTCATTGTACTCATCATTTTGAACAACTTTTTCTATGGGACGAACCCTGAAATCGCGAAAAAAAAATCAGCTGTTCCCTACATTTTGACGAGTTATGCGAACATAAATGTAGGGAACAGCTCATTTTTTTTTCGCGATTTCAGGGTTCGTCCCATAGAAAAAGTTGTTCAAAATGATGAGTACAATGACCCCTTTTCGGGTTTAGTATAAACAAAAAATAAGGTTGTATAATTACTTGTAGAATTATTTGCCAAAAAGTCAGAATGATCGCATGCACATTAGTATGTTTTTTTTTGTTTGACAGATATTTTTAGAGATAAGTTCTTGATTTTTTTTTATCCAGTCAAATTAATTGTATTGTGTTTTCAAAACACTATCATGCTAGTATTTATCCTGAAGAATATCATATATTCTGGTCTTGTTTATAGCAGTGAATCATATACTTTTAGTAATTATAAAACTCGCGTTTAGCTCATGTAATCTACTTAACCTGAAATCGAGCAGAGCGGCTGATATTATTCAGCGACGAACTCCTCATTCTTGTTTGTTGGTCAAAATAACAGCAACCAATAATTTTAGTTGACATGACATTTTACAATAGATTATAATTTATAACGGATAGGATTTTAGGACCCATCTGGTGGGATTGTCGGAAACTTCCTTGTTCGATTCAAATCGAATTTTAGTCGAAATAGTATCAATTTGTCTTTAATTTAAATCGAATTTATGTCAATTTAACATTCATTACGATCCAATTCGGTTGAAACATGCCGTGATAAAGCCTGAAAATGTGTCATTGTTAAACAAATCTTATTTCTTAGTTACCTACTGAATTTTACAAAAGCGAATGTTTGTGCGGATGAATGTTTGTTACTATTTTACGCGAAAAGTACTGAAAAAATTTGGATGAAATAATAATGAACAGCGCTGGTCATTAACACACAGCACCATCTAGTGTCACAAAGCAAGGCTTGCGTCGTGGAAATCAGATAGTTGATATACTACATAGATACTTTTTGTTTGTAAATACATACTTATTATACATATAAAACATCCATGACTCGGCAACAAATGTCCATGCTCATCACACAAACATTTGCTCCTACCGGGATTCGATCCCAGGACCCTAAGAACGTAAGGCA
Source organism: Xestia c-nigrum (assembly GCA_916618015.1). Classification (NCBI taxonomy): domain Eukaryota; kingdom Metazoa; phylum Arthropoda; class Insecta; order Lepidoptera; family Noctuidae; genus Xestia; species Xestia c-nigrum. Next base: position 24,879,181 of record OU745245.1, on the reverse strand, counting down.
GCATTACTACCACTACGTATTTTTGAAACATATTTCTAAATGCTTTATATCCTCGTCCACTATTTACATAAACAATGGTGCTACCCTACATGTGTGACGTCACAAAAGTATTGCGTACTCTAGGTTCATAGCGTGGCCCAGTAATATCTAGCTGCTAGCTTCTGACATGACCCAATAACGAACTATTACAGGCGACACAGAATGAACAACGTGTTTTATGAAAATACAGCGTGTATTACAAACGTGTTGTTTTTTTTTGTTTGCTTAGGTATAGGATAACTAACATCTATAAAGGTATTTAAAAGAGATGCTCTGTATCTCACAGATATTTTGAAAACAAATTCTTGTCAAGTATGAATTTTACATTGTAACTGGAGGATCAGCGAAATAGACAAGGACGAAAAAACTCGGATTATAGAAGATAACTCACAAACAAGACAAGTAAAATAAAAAAAAATAGACCATCGTGGTAACTTCCTCTACAAAAAGGTAAAAAGAATCACATATATCGGATCCGTAATCATAGAAACAAAAAGGTGTTGTAGTTTAGCTTGTTATATACCTATGTCCTGCACACTGCGATAACACTAGGCAGAATGGATCGATTGATATTGTTTTTTTTTTTGTTTTGAAGAGATAATCATTTAAGTAACCCCTATCCCTATCCCTACTCCCTATTGTTATATAAATGTAAATGTAAGTTTGTTTGTTGCGCTTTCACGCGAAAACTACTCAACCGATCGTCAACAAACTTTGTACACATATTCTTGGAGGTATTAGAAGTAACATAGGATACTTTTTATTTAAAAAAAAAACAAACCCTCACTCGCAGACGAAGTTGCGCGGGTCGGCTTGTTAAATATACACTAACTATAAACATACATAATTAATTAAAAACTCTTAAATAAATTACTAACAAACCATAGAAGCCCTTGGGGTCACGAGAAGCGTCAACTAGGCGTTTTTTGAACAAGCTATGGGCCCTTGCACCCACGGCCCCAGAGTTTCAACCACAAACGGCTCGAAAATGTAGTTAACACAAAGGTTTCTATATTTACGCCGTTTGAGGTTCTCTGCAGCCACAGCGGCAGCGTCAGCACAACAAGACGAGCTTGGAAGATGAGAAGGCGCAAGAGTATCTACGCAAGTTGCGTCATTATACTGAATATAGTTAAATTCTTCTCTTCATTCCTCAAAATATGACCACACATTTCTGATACACGCTGTATAGCTATATTCTAATAGTTTATATCGGTGAGAAAATATTGTGCTGTACTAGGTAATTTGACGTATTAGTTTCAAGGTAATGTATTGCGTTGTAATAACCCCTCATTATGCCCCTTAGAACATGACATTTGTGACGTTTTTAGATTGTACAAATGATTTTCCTGGCTCATGTTCTAATGCCAGTGGCACACCGTTTTTCATGCTTCTTACACCAAGTTCAGGTTAAATTATGAATGTGTCAGATTTATTTTTTTGGAAAATGTGTTTCCAATCCATACTAAGTTTAATCAGTAAGCTTAGGCAAGCGGCAATCGCTTACAAAGTGTTAATAAGCTGTCATAAGAACTTCTTTTGCATAATTATGTCAATCAAACACATTGTTGACGTTTTCATCATTAATAGAATGTTATTTGTCTAGCCCCATTAGATACCTTGGAAACGACTCAAAATACTATATCGATGATTCACATTTCACGTTACGAACTCAAAAGTAAACAAAGCGAGACCCAAAACAAGACCATGTCTTATCTCCATCAAAAAATGTTAACATCGACAGCCCTAGTTCCAATTACTTCACATTAGACACTCGTCACACCAAAACGTAACACGACATGTTTGCCCGCGCTCCAATAGCATCTAATTCGCAGCCTAACCGCGCAACAGAGTGCATTTATCCTACTATAATTAAATGAGGTTTTTAAAACGGTGTCATAGGCGGCCTTTGTAGGCAACATTGTTGAGGTAGGTTCGTGTTTTAATTGAGTTATAGACTACTAGCTTTTTCCCGCTTCTTCGCTCGCGTTTATTTGGAATTTGATAAGCGTTGTACTCTGTTTGTAATTACTAAATTTAATCATGATTTAAGAGATACGTGGCGCCGTCTAAAGTCCGGTCGCGGAGCAGGAAGAATTTCGTACAATGACCTCTTTACCTACTGACAGTGGTCAGAAACATTTAACTATTAAGTGTGGTTTACATATGAAATATTTGAGGAGAAATAAAATTTTACCAACTTATTAAATAAATTATTGTTATTATGTCAACTATTTATTTAGATGTTAACTTAAGTATAAGTTATAAAAATCGAGTTACAATTACTAATTCGGTGTAATAAAAATTCTAAGTCTAGATTTTTTGTCGTGACTCAAGGCCAACCAAAAAACCCCATGCAAACAAGAACAAACCTTACAGTGTTAGGTAAAAGCCACATGACATCCATTCACCGTTTAACTGTGTTTCACAGATGCTTGTTTACATGTATCGAACGAACATTTTCCCTGCAATGATTTGTAATCTACCTTCAAAATATTTATAAAATCGATGTCAATTTGTTTGTAATACCCCAACTTTTTGTTCTTTTTAAGTGTCTAGTATTAACGTTCTCATGTAAGTGAATAGTGTAATTCTTATGAGAATAAATGATCTTAAACCTCAAAAGGTTTACAATCCGTGAGGACGGCGGGCATTGCATCTGTGCGAGCTATACACATTAAGTGACAGCGACAGGTAATAACAGGTCATTGTACGAAATTCTTCGTGCTCCGCGACCGGGCTTTTTCATCTTAAGTAAAAAGTACAAATCAAACAAACATAAATCTCAAAAAGTTATAATATCTTATAACTTTTTGAGATTCGGAAGGACACGGCACGGAGGTTCGGAAGACAGAAAAGAAGACGGATCATCTCTGATGGTACATGACACGACCGGACTTTTTCATCTTAAGTAAAAAGTACAAATCAAACAAACATAAATCTCAAAAAGTTATAATATCTTATAACTTTTTGAGATTCGGAAGGACACGGCACGGAGGTTCGGAAGACAGAAAAGAAGACGGATCATCTCTGATGGTACATGATCACCGGCACCTATAGAAACACGAATCGAATTGAAATAGAATTTGATTGAAATTCACTTCAAAACAAAAAATTGCTAAAGATAAGGTTTGATACTGAAAGTTGTTCCAGTAAACTCGTTAATAAAGATTTCAATGAACAAGAAGTATCAAGACAGTGATTGAAACTTCTAATCATTATCCAGAGCCAATCTACGATACTGTAATGAACTCAAAGATACTGTATTTTAAATTCACGGCGAAACTTTAAATTATCTTGGAAGGAATGAGCGCAGAATTTCGCACTAGAACAAGCTTGAATATCTCCAAGTTTGAAAGAGACTGGTTAACTAAACATTGTTAAATGGAAGGTGCAGAAAAACAGAGAGACGATATCTTGATAAAACTAGCATTTGCAGTGCATTTAGCACTGCTCGACCCGGGAATCGAAACCTCAGCCCGCAGGCTCAGCAGATATGCTTGCGACCACTACAGCAACGAGGCATTATTGTAAAACTTTTTTGCAAAAAATATAACCGACTTCACACGAAAAAGTGAAAAATAACTTTAGCTTCAGAAGTCGGTGACCTTTGTTTGATTGATTTAGTTTTTTTGTCACCGACTTTTGAAGCTAATAGTTATTATTCACTTTTTTGTGTGAAGTCGGTTATATTTTTTGCAAAGAAGTTTTTATTTTTCCCTTTTTAGTGGTTCATATGTGCTTACCCTTTCACAGCGTAACGGCGTGATTTTTGGTTATAAACTGGTGTAAACAACAGACAGACATGAGATTTCAGCGATCCCAGTATATTAGGAATTTCTTCCGAAGTTCTTCATCAGATCTTTACCAAATTGAAATGGGATCACTCCAAGAACGTACTCTTCCTAAAACTACCCAAATGTGTGCCTATAAAATTTAAGGAATTCCCTCTATTTCTCCAGGATCCCATTAAATGGAACTACTATCTAACTGTCGAAATCTGGGTGTATTGTACACTTCTGCGTACTCCCTCAGAGCATACAGGCGTGATGTTACGTCACTATGTTACATAAACAATAAACAACCAAGCGATTGCAGCAATTACTGCAGCTTTGCCGTGTATTTTTGAAGAGTTCCATTTATATCTCCGAAGATCAGCGTCAGATCATCAAAATCGGTTCACCCAGTCGAAAGTTCTGAGGTAACAAACCCAAAAAAAAATAAAAAAAATACAGACGAATTGAGGACCTTCTCTTTTTGGAAGTCGGTTGAAAACAAATACACCGTAAATTGTTCTTTAAATCGTCTAATAACTAACCGTTATTATGTCATAAAATAAACAATGATTGTCATTTACCCATAAATATGAACTGCCGAACACGGGACAGCCTATAAAGCTCAGCATACAATTGACAATCCTTTGGGGGCAATATGACGACAATCAAAACGTATGACAACCAGATTGTTTTATCGCCGTTTGGATAATTATCGGAGTAATGGAATACGTTTCTCATTTGAGAAATCATAACATGATATCTTGCCTGTTTAGAGTACGCTCGCATTTTGCCAGTTACGTCTAAGTTTCATTTAATCGGGGCAAGCTCATAAAGAAATAAACGAGTCCATGTTCACCGAAAAGATAACGGTCTGATTATCTAATCTAAAAAACAGCTGTCACTGTGACATGTTCCCATACAAAAATGTGTTTTAAACAGCTGTTTTACATAGACCGCTATCTTTTTGGTGAACATGGACTTAAGTCTCCTGGTAGTAGAACATCACCTATTATTATTAACTACGGACTTCACGCGGTTTCACTTACGTAGTACCCGTTCCCGTGGGAGCACAGGGATAAAAACTATGCCTATGTCATCCGGAGCTAGTCTAGCTTCCCAACGGTGAAAGAATTTTTCATATCGATCCAGCAATTTCTGTGTTTATTCGTTACATTGAAAGCGTGACTACTGATAGAAAGGATATTAATTGGGATAAATGAAATAAGCATTGCTTATTATTATTACTCACACACCACACAACCTCACTGGACAAACCAAACTCACACCCTATATACGTACACGCGCAATCTAGCTATTCGCTACCCTCCTCCTTTGCATAACGTTTATTCATTTGCAGAGCTGTTTGTATAATCTAAAGTTACTATTTTAATTTGTATGTTTGAATGGTTTTATTTTATTTGTAAGTTTTGTGTTTTCGATTTCTATTTTGTATTTTTTTGGTTGCTTTGATTAGTCTTGCATGTTTACAATGTCTACTTTTCAATTGCATAAAATGCCAAGTGGAAGTGCGGAGTCTCCTAATACAAGCAATCTCCAATAATATGTCTCAAAACCAATAATATGTCTCAAAACGCCTATTGTAATTGAAATAAAGTTTTTTTTTTTTAACTCAATAATACATACATATCTTTCCTCTTTGTGGTATTAGCATGGATTTGTCTTACATCTTTGATGACTAGTAAAAGTCCACTATACCCGGCTACCACTGAAAACCTTCCACTGTCGACCTATTTTTGGTAACAGTCAACTTGATCTATAAACACTTGACATTTATAATCGCTTTATAAATAGCACCCGTCCTAGTCATTTTTATGTCAATGGAGTGAAAGGGCAATACTCTATAGCTTCATTTATATCGAAAGTTTCTTAGTATGAAACCCTTGACGTGACACACATTCACTGAACTGCGCCCACGCCAATAATAAACGACCTCACGAAATTAAACTCTATGTCAACGCACTAAGGTTTCGAACTTCGATTAAGATCGGATAGCTTCGGTTGTTATCGTACGTGGTTCGCCCCCTTTAAGGGACGCATAAAACGGTTCCCCACTTCATTAAGTGTTCGACGATCTGAGCGATTAAGTTTGGGGTCATAGCACACTGGTAAGCAATGTACTGCATAGCATCGCTGCTAGCCGATCCCAATCTGAGGCGATGTTGTTATACAGGGTATTATGACACTTTACGAAGCCGTCAACCATGCATTATGTACATCAAATTGAGTAACTCTACGCAAAAATGATTGCTGAGAAACGACATTTTTTGGTGTGAAAAATCACGTTTTTCGGTAATACTTGATGTAACGCAATCAGAATATCGGGACCAACATTATAAACGAGAAAAATAATCAGAGATCCATTCAAAATTTCAACAACTATTTGAATCAAATGTATGTGACAGTCGATTATTTTTACTGATGATTGTTTTTCTAGAACAAGGTGTAAGTGATTGCACAGCAAACCAGGCCCGAAGGCGCCTAAGAATCCGATTCCAGCAGGATTCCCTTCGGACACAAGGCACTCTGCGTAGAATGGAGTTTCATAGAAAGAATCTCGAACGACACATGTTGAGGCGATGCTGATGGCAGTGCTTACAAATGTGCGTTGACCTTTCTTTTAAATGGACGCGAAGCCAGACACGTTACGAGGTGGCCTTATGAAATTGTTCGGCACGTGTCAAAATGAATTGTTATGACAGCACTAAAGCGTTTTACTAACGTTTTCAGTCTGTTTTTTACTGAAATAAAGTTTATGTTGTGGCAGAAAAAAACATAAAATCGATATACTGTAAGACTAAGAACCCGCTCGCTACCTTGTGCGATGCGTCATTTGTTTCCTCAGTCGCATCGCGGTGTCTCAAATCAAATCATCTTTATTGTGAACTATAGGTATACATCATAAATGCAGGTCTTAAATAATTAAATAAGTTCAGCTATGTCCCGCCGTTGAGGCATACAATAATAAAATATAAATCAGAAGTTATTAGTCATATTAGTCTCGATACATTATTAAAATATTCCAAATTATTGGTACTTACATACAAATTAAATTTCAAGTCATTTTTGTCATAATTCATTATTAGAACATTGCAAATCGTGAACAAGTTATATCGTTTGTTTCTGTAAGAGTCGTTGTCGCAATAAGAGTGTAATTTAATCATGTAGCTCTTGCCAATGGGTTATAGTTTTCGCGATAAATTTTCCAACAAATTTTCTATGTGCGTTTATTACGCATTATCAACTGAATAGGTCTATAAATTCGTGTTCTGTAGTAGATAATATCAAACAATTGTATAATAAATTCTGCTCATAAACTTGGAGCAACTATTTGCTTTTACATTGAATCTTATCTTCACGCTCATCGTTACAATTGTGCAGACGTTGTGACGGATTCATATCATAATTTACTATTGTGAGTTCACATTTAGTATGGTAGGTATACTTAATGTTATAATTTGTACGATCTTAAAGGTTCAAGTAACCGCAAACCGCAGCAGCAAGACCGCCGCGGCAACACGCAAGCACGCTTCTATGTACTCTACGAACGCGGTAACACGCAAGCATTCCGCCATCTTCAGTAGCAGATCCTGCAGATCGACAGGCAGATCTTACGTAGGTTATCATGTAGAATCTCTTATTATCCATGGATCTTGAGGCAAATGAGGCAAAAAAGTACATTTTGTGTGTTTAAAGTATAAAATGTAAAGACGCAATTACATTTAAGTACATTTTTTAAGCTAAGACACAGTCACACGGCGTAAATACTCGTGTTCTTTGTTTCTTATTTTCGTTTCGAACTGTGCAAACGCCACGAAGTTTAACGATTTAATATTAAAACAACAGAAACCCTTACCGTCTCAATTTTACTAACACAGCAGCGGGTACAAGCAGATACAAATACCCCAATAAACATTTTAACGATAAGAGATGTACATAGTAAAATATTCATAAGACGCGTTTAAAGATTTAGGACCGGCTCAAAAGACGCAGGGGAATAATATATTGAGTACTTTTAACCAGACTTTGGTGACTACGAAATCAGTCTTTAGAGCTGCGGGATAAAGGCGAAACTTACGATGGTGTGGTTGAGACTAAGAGTAAGCCTCGTTACAAGGTCAAAGAACCAGACAGCGGGGGAAATGTCTGGTAGAGGTAAGTAACACTGAACTGAACGTACTTGGTAAACACGACTAGGTGCGAAATGTATGTATTACTATGCGTTAGGTTGGGGGCGATCGAAATACGAAGTGCACAGAAAACGTAGGTTTGTTAGCGAGTTTTAAAAAACATTATCGCTATACATGTCTTGGTTAGTCTTGGATGGACTTAAGCGATGAACGGAGTAAAGATGATATGGCAAAAAGGAGGTTTCTGATGAGATGACGAGTAATAAAGAAGTATGGACGAAGAAGCCACGCTATGCCAACCCCAAATAATACATAAATATCGCTGGACATTACACACAGCGCCATCTAGTGTCACACCAAGCAAGGCTTGTGTCGTGGTCACCAGACAGTTGATAAACTACATATATACTTTTTGTTTGTAAATACATACTTATTATACATATATACTTACATACTTATTATACATATATACATACTTATTATACATATAAACATCCACGGAAACAAAAATGTCCATGCTCATCTCACAAACATTTACTCCTATCGGAATTCGAACCTGGGACCCCAAGAACGTAAGGCAGCCTCACTACCGCTGCACCATTCGGTCGTAAATAAATTGGGAGAATCGAATTATTCGTCAATTTTCCGTACTTAGACAAAACAAACGAACAGTGGTCCACAATAGCCTTGTATCGACACAACTGGAAGTTATAGGAAGAGTCCTTTGTCCAGCAGAGCGATGACGTAGGCTAACATTATAAGGTCCATGTTCATCGAAAAGATGACCGTCTGATTATCTAAAAAAAAATGTCACTGTGACATGTTGCCATACAAAAATGTGTTTTAAACAGCTGTTTTGGATAATCAGTCTGTCATCTTCTTGGTGAACATGGACCTTAGTATTTTAAATACCAAGTAAACCATTTCTGTCGGTGTCAGTAAAACGTCACTAGACATTTATAGGACAAATTGCAACGAGACTATTGAATTTTTTCTCACCACAATACCAAACATTTTTCCAAATTTCGTTTGTATCCAAACGTTTTAATAACTGCGTACCATTGAGACTTTATTAACTACTGCAGCTTTAATTTCCCAACGGATGCGACCATACGAGTGTTTCTTCCAAGTCTGCTGAAACTTGGGACATACATACCTACACACAGCATTCAAATTCCAATAACAAAACTTTTGTTTCGTCTCAAGAGGTCCACCCACACGGTTTCTTGAGAAAGAACGTAGGGATAACGTTAAAACTATTTAATATTTTAAAATTAATTTTAAAATTCTTCTTGAAGTTGTATTAAAAATTCTCTTTGTTGTCTGTTCCAGACTTTTTAATGTTCAATTCATTTCATTTGATAGTTGGTTAAAGAGAAATGTTGAATTGACAATTTGCAGAGGCTTTTTATGATATTAAAGGGTCATGTCCGTAAGGATTGAGGAGCCACATGAGATTTTTAAAATCTGATCTCACCATTATTTAGCAGCAATGTAGCTTATTTTGCAGCACGAATTCTAGATTTAGCAGCAAAATATATCACTAGTTATTTTAATGCAAAAGTGGCTCCTCAATCTAAACGTCTGAATTGAGGAGCCACCTGGAACTCGTTAAGTAATAGATGAATATTTATGAAAATTTTGTATCATTTAGTAGCAATTTTGCATATTACCGTCTAAAAATTCAGCTTCTGTAGCGCTGAAATGAAAGAAAATACAATACTTTTAATATGGCTCCTCAATCTAAACTCAAGAGGTGAATTTCTATTAGATGTGAGCGATCAATTAATATATTCGACATATTGATAATTTAGCAGGTGTTGTGTTTGTTTTTGCAGTATAGGCGCAAAATAGTAAAACAGAGTAAATTTTGTATATGAACACAGTTTCTTTGGCTCCTCAATCCTGACGTTCTAATTATATATGTTTGACTGTAGCCACCTGAGATCTCAACGGAATCTAAAGCCAGAGATACTAACATTTAGCAGAAATGTCTGCTAAATATATCTGCACAGTTCAGCAATGTATATATTTTGGATTCTGAAAAAACAATATTTAACTATTTTCTTGTAAATTCAGTGTGTACGGTGACCATATTATACTCGTATTAATTAATGAAACCAGGATAAGTAATTTATTAAATTTATATTTTCATAACAGATTATATCTATCGTACCTACGATTTGGTTATTTAGCAATCAATTTCGCTATAAGTTATAGAATGAATGAATATTGGCTGATTAGTACTTATACAAATTTTAGAATCGTAATCATCGTAACAGAACATCTCATCTTTCAGTGTAAGATAGTGACATTTGTAGTGGCCCGTGCCAGTTTCGATAATTGCAGGAATAAATTCTATAGCACCTACTAACTGATATGATTTATTCGAAAACATTACAAATTCTGGTATTTCTCTCACTCTAAACTTTTCACAACCATTCAGTTCATATGAAACTGTGTTTGATAGAGTATATTTACACACAGTTTGGTTGTTACAAAACGTACAGTCGGTTTTTTCTTCATCCAAGGTTTAGAAGATGCAACTATTAAAGTTGCAAAAACAGAAATTATGTTCAAATTCAAAGGCAAAAATGCGATCTGCCTGGATACTGGGATAAAATGTAATAACTAAACTAAACTAATAATAACTGTAATAACTAAACTGGGATATTAATTTGTAGGTACCCCCAAAATATGGTCACCCCACACACTGAATTTACAAGACAATAGTTAAGTATTGTTTTTTCAGAATCCAAAATATATACATTGCTGAACTGTGCAGATATATTTAGCAGACATTTCTGCTAAATGTTAGTATCTATGGCTTTAGATTCCGTTGAGATCTCAGGTGGCTACAGTCAAACATATATAATTAGAACGTCAGGATTGAGGAGCCAAAGAAAATGCGTTCATATACAAAATTTACTCTGTTTTACTATTTTACTTCTATACTGCAAAAACAAACACAACACCTGCTAAATGATCAATATGTCGAATATATTAATAGATCGCTCACATCCAATAGAAATTCACCTCTTGAGTTTAGATTGAGGAGCCATATTAAAAGTATTGTATTTTCTTTCATTTTAGCGCTACAGAAGCTAAATTTTTAGACGGTAATATGCAAAATTGCTGCTAAATGATACAAAATTTTCATAAATATTCATCTATTACTTAACGAGTTCCAGGTGGCTCCTCAATTCAGACGTTTAGATTGAGGAGCCAATTTTGCATTAAAATAACTAGTGATATATTTTGCTGCTAAATCTAGAATTCGTGCTGCAAAATAAGCTACATTGCTGCTAAATAATGGTGAGATCAGATTTTAAAAATCTGATGTGGCTCCTCAATCCTTACGGACATAAAGGGTCAGGTCGAGACGCAGAAATGGGTCAGGTGGGCATAATGTAGTATGATATGCAGATATACGCTGTAAGTTATTAAATCATGTCAAGTTTTCGTATCTTCCAGTTAAGTCACGTTTTAAATATACATTTGCAGAGTAAACATATTCATCGTAACTTATTACTCAATCCTTTTTAATAACTCGTCTTTAGGGTTCATATTTGCGTGTTGCGCTTTCTGCTTTTGCTTCTATTTATGATGTTCTGTCGCCAGTAAACATTCACATGGAAAGGAACACTCCTGAGAATTGCACAAAAACTAAACGATATATCAACAACAATGTACGGTATAGTGCAATAAATAATAAAAAAAATGCAATAACTAATCGTGGCGTGTCCAGGGGTCACAAATCACAATTCGCTGACACAAAGGCATAGACTGTGAACATAATGGAATTTCATTTTGGTGATCGTTATAAATTGCTCAATACTGGGCAATAATGGTCAAAATATGTCTCAAAACGACATGACAACATGAAGCAATTTTGTGCAATACTTCTATTGTAGCAATTTTTGCTATAGCTACCCCCCAAATTCGAGCTTTACGGAGCAACCTTATTAAGAGTGTGTGTGTGTCTAGTGAAAATGAACACGATCAGCATACCTAAAATGCGTTCAAAAGATGTCAGTGTCATCATTACCATATAATCTTAATATTGACAGTTCTTGAACGCTGTTAAGATGCGCTGATCGCTTCCAAATTCGTTTTAGAAAGTCGTACTAACTAGTTTACTCCAGTAATTGCTCTAACACAATACCTCCGGTAACAGTTGCCAGGCAATAATTGCCGCAAATTGCCCGTGTCTCCTTGCTAAGGTACGTATTGAACAGGTGGCTGTCATCCCGTGATTTCCCGCGGGGGACGGCCCACGCGCAATTCGTGCGAAACAACGCTAACTGTGCGAATTTGAGCGTAAACGCAATACGGTATGGTTGGGCAATAACGTTATTGCCATTAGTTTGCTGTCAAGAAAAACAGATTGGGCTGGATTTAAGTCATATTTCTTTGTAATTGTTTTTAAGTTTATTACAAGTCTGGTAGCAGTATTATTGCTGAGATACGGGCCATAAGGCCTTGTACAGGGCCAATTTCGTTAGTCTTATTTTAATTATTTTTTTGGTTTACTTTTTATTCATACTCGTTATCTCTGGGTCTGACATGTGAGGCAGACAAAATAAAAAGAAAACGATATTTTACAACATCGTTTTCTTTTTATTTAAATAATAAACTTCGTTCAAACAGTATTTTACACTACATAACATGAAATCTTTCTTTCTTTATTGCTGTATGAATATTGAAAACTCATGTTAAAACTTATGATGGAAATTTTTGCTAAATAAGCACGTTTTCGTCAATTTTTTCATGCCCTAAACATATCTCCATAACACATGTGACACTGGCAGATCTGTCTTCATCAGCACCAATTGTCACAAAGAAAAAAAACATTACGTGAAAATCATAAAATGATCCAGAACATAAAAGTGTAAGTTTTTTTTTATTCTATCGTTACTAATAAAGAAAGAAAGAAAATACATTTATTCGGTACTTCCAACAAGTGCACACAACAAAGATAGACAGCAAAAAAAAAAAACCGTCCGTTAGATTATCAAGTAATATTTGACCCGTCCGTTTCCTTTTTGTTACATAAACCAAAATTGACGAAGATACGACGCTTTTAAAATTCTCAATACGTCACGCCTCGGTATAATCTTTAGCGAGTTCTGATGTCACGAGCCCCCACTCCCGGGTTTTGATGCGTTTTATCTTTGTCAGTACTCATTGATTTACAAAGACAAAAAATACGTGTAATTCATATTCAGAGAACAAGATATTTAGACTGTAAATACAAGTACATATATATACCATTCAGTTACCTCTACAACAGCGGTAATCGGATTGTTAGCTCGGTAACACAATTACACAAACATGTAACCATATCTATCTAGACCCAATTATCAGATGCCTGGGTCACTGGGTGCCGTAACACACTAGCATTGTACAATGTATAGCCGATCTCGTCGGTATCTACGTACGGTATGCAGGTATGGTGGTATATAGGTAGTACATAGAGTTAACCTACCGGTATTGTATCTGTAGGCGCGATAGAGAATCCAAGAAAGTGGCACAAACAGGAATGAGTGTCGTTGCAATCAATACGAGGTGTGAACGGACTTCTCGAAGCTGTCAACCAAACGTTATGTGCATCAAACTATGGAACTCGACGCAAAAATGGTAGGGGCCACTTTTTTTGTTGAAATTACGTTTTACGGTAGGAGTCCATGTAATACACTCAAAACATAGTGCTGATGGATGCACTGATCGTACGGGGGTCATGGAGGTATTTAAAGTAAAATTATAACATCTAACATTTATTTTCTGCTATTGCATAGCTTCTATCGCGGGCCTTGAGCGTGGAGACCGAATCCAGAAATTCCGTAACGAAAATAACCTAACACCCCATGTCACCCCATTTCAGATAGTGACAATGACAAGCTAAGCTTTTCTTTTTAATATATTGCCGTAACTAGGAGTTGTAGGTTGTATACATTTGATGTTAGACCTTCTTTGTAACCATTTTTTATCAACTTATGCAATTATTTATAAAGGGATGTGTGTGTGGAACCATCATTATAAAATTCATAATTTTTATCGTGATGGGAAGCCGAGCCCGAACATTCAGTCTGCGTTTGGTCCTCGAGCCGGCAACAAGCGGAAAAATAAAATACATAAATTATTATAATTGCATAAGTTGATAAAAAATGCTATGCAATAGCTTTACCGCGGCAGTCCCCGAGTGCCACATGTCTTTTTTTACAATACTTTTGTCTTTTTGACCTCCAATATCACCGAAGAAGGTTCCCAGATATGGTCAAAAACAAAAAACGGGGAGAGTTTTACACCCATTAGAGAACGGATCAAGAAACGTCAAAGTAGCACGCGAAATTCAAATTTTCTTACGTTTTCGGCAATTTGCAGGCCAGTGCTAGGTTATGTGTTCAGGAAAATATCGTTCGCAACTGTAAGACAAGAATTATGAGCATCGAAATCATTAATACAACCCTATGATGGAAACAACCTTCACCTTGAAAAAATCATTCCTCGACTTATATGAACTTGGAGGGTTGTATTGATGATTTTGATGGTTATAATTCTGTAACTACATACGTTTTACAGTCGCGACCGATATTTTCAACTTCATACAACCTACCACTGGCCTGCAAATTGCAAAGAAAGTAAGAAAATTTGAATTACGCGGGTTATCCTGACGCTTTCACCTTAATAGACTCTAACTTTAAATAAGAAAATATAAATATTTTCACGATTTATTAACGCATCCACTGTATGTCAAAAATCATTCACATTTACCAATTTTCACGTATAAAATGTATGACGATAACGCTTGAGTGGACCATTTGATACGGCAAAAGCTGCGGAACGCCCTTTGTGTCCACGTTTAGACACGATAAGATAGACGCAAGCCAATACCATGCAATCGAACCACTTCAGTTTGACGTGTATTATGGGTTTTTAGCAAATCTGAAACTTAACATTGGTGTAATTGAAATAACTGATATGGTACTACAGGGGTCAATGTGGTGGTTCACGTGGTGGCCCCCGGCCACCGTAGGCGCGGGCCTGTGGACGGTGAGCTATGGGCTAGCTCGCCGTCCGTCCGTCTAATGACGACAGGCCGTGTCGACAGCGCGCGAGTGTTCCACGCGCGCCTCAAAGAGATGTCAGCATAAGGAAGGGCCGAAGCCGGCTGCGGGAAAGAGATACCGTGCCCCTGATAAAAGGCTGACACTCCCTTCTGCTCCGCCCGCAGACCGGGATTTCCAACCGAAAAAAAAGGGGGTAATTGTACTCACTAGTGCGAACTAGTTGTACTGGTGTCGCAGGCACGACTGCTGAGAATGATGTCCTGGGTTCGATTTTCGGGTCGGATAAAGTGTTTTTAGGGTTCCGTCGTAGCCAAATGGCAAAAAACGGAACCGTTATGGATTCGTCAATTCGTCATGTCTGTCTGTCTGTCCGTCCGTATGTCACAGCCACTTTTTTTCCGAAACTATAATTATATGTATTCTGTGAACTACATTAAGATTATCAAACCCATACATGTAGGATATCTATGGATAGGTCGTCAAAAATGATATTCAGGTTTCTAAACACTTGTTGAAAAACACTCCTGAGTTGTCAATGCACCCCTGTAACTTCTAAAATGAGAGCGGCGTCGTCCGTCTACCGGCAACCATCGTGTGGAGACCTTTGCCCATCGGTCATCGTGCATGCGCCTGACATGTCCCGCCCAATCCCATTTTAGCCTAGCAGCCTTCATGCCAACGTCCACTATGCCCGTTTTGGAACGCAGCGTGGTGTTTCGAACCCTACCTTGTCTTTTGACACCCATGTAGATGGGTATAATTAGAGGGAGACCAAAGAAACGAGGGATGTACTGTGTGAAGGATGATACGGCAAAGAAAGGAGGTGACCCTGACGCTTTCACTTTAATAGACTCTAACTTTAAATAAGAAAATATAAATATTTTCACGATGTATTAACGCATCCACTGTATGTCAAAAATCATTCACATTTACCAATTTTCACGTATAAAATGTATGACGATAACGCTTGAGTGGACAATTTGATACGACAAAAGCCGCGGAACGCCCTTTGTGTCCACGTTTAGACACGATAAGATAGACGCAAGCCAATACCATGCAATCGAACCACTTCAGTTTGACGTGTATTATGGGTTTTTAGCAAATCTGAAACTTTACATTGGTGTAATTGAAATAACTGATATGGTACTACAGGGGTCAATGTGGTGGTTCACGTCGTGGCCCCGGCCACCGTAGGCGCGAGCCTGTGGACGGTGAGCTATGGGCTAGCTCGCCGTCCGTACGTCTTATGACGACAGGCCGTGTCGACGGCGCGCGAGTGTTCCACGCGCGCCTCAAAGGGATGTCAGCATAAGGAAGGGCCGAAGCCTGCCGGGGCTGCGGGAAAGAGATACCGCGCCCCTGATAAAAGGCTGACACTCCCTTCTGCTCCGCCCGCAGAGCGGGATTTCCATCCGAAAAAAAAGGGGGTCATTGTACTCACTAGTGCGAACTAGTTGTACTGGTGTCGCAGGCACGACTGCTGAAAATGATGTCCTGGGTTCGATTTTCGGGTCGGATAAAGTGTTTTTAGGGTTCCGTCGTAGCCAAATGGCAAAAAACGGAACCGTTATGGATTCGTCAATTCGTCATGTCTGTCTGTCTGTCCGTCCGTATGTCACAGCCACTTTTTTCCGAAACTATAAGAACTATGCTGTTGAAACTTGGTAAGTAGATGTATTCTGTAAACTACATTAAGATTTTCACCCAAAAATAAAAAAAAAACGGTAAATTTTGGGGGTTCCCCATATTTCGAACTAAAACTCATTTTTTTTTTTTTTTATCAAACCCATACATGTAGGGTAGGGTATCTATGGATAGGTCGTTAAAAATGATATTCAGGTTTCTAAACACTTGTTGAAAAACCTGAGTTGTCAATGCACCCCTGTAACTTCTAAAATGAGAGCGGCGTCGTCCGTCTACCGGCAACCATCGTGTGGAGACCTTTGCCCATCGGTCATCGTGCATGCGCCTGACATGTCCCGCCCAATCCCATTTTAGCCTAGCAGCCTTCATGCCAACGTCCACTATGCCCGTTTTGGAACGCAGCGTGGTGTTTCGAACCCTACCTTGTCTTTTGACACCCATGTAGATGGGTATAATTAGAGGGAGACCAAAGAAACGAGGGATGTACTGTGTGAAGGATGATACGGCAAAGAAAGGAGGTGACTGGTGAGAAGAAGAAGAGTGATAAAGAAGAAAACATGCTGCGCGAACCGCAAATAAATTGAGATAAGAGCAAGAGAATAATGATGACATAGTAAAGTTGTTCATAATCAAAAGACCTTTTCAAGATATTTTCCTTTTCAGTTATTTCAATCACAATCAGTGCGAGTTATATATAACCTAGTAACCTTTACTTTCACAGAAATTCTAATACCTACTAAGCGTAAGAAACGTCAACACGACTTATTTATGACACCCACTTTGAGAACCTATTAAATATTATTTATTTAAAGAACTTGTTTCACGAGAATTCCAGAAGTGGAGCGTCCATTACCGAGAATAATGCTTAGTAACGGCTTAGATATCGAAGATAAAATTACGTTTTCCGGCCTGTCTCACGATATCTACCATTGAAAGAAAATGCAGTGCAAAGTTATTTCCGATGTAGTTTGCAGAGAATCAGAAATGGTTTCTTTGTTCATATTGTGTTCTTATTTTAGAAGTATTAAAGGAATAGATATTCACAAAGAAACGCCCTTTAAGCAATAACGAGATGAAAAAGTACATAAGTTTTACACAAGATCACGAAAAGCTCATGTCAATCTAATTGGAAGTCGTTGTAAATACTCGTATATACAAAACGAAAGCTTTGAACGAGATCACATAAATATGCGTAGGTCCTCTTCTAGTGCTGAAAGATGTAGATATAGAAGCATTAAATAATATCAAACTAACTAAATCATTACTGTTACTGTTAGCCTGTGTGATCCCACTGCTGGGCAACTTCCAAATCCTTCGATCCAGAGCTAATGGTCAATCCTCCTCACGATAAACACACGCTAAATCATATTAAAACAAAATCTTTCACCTGAAAGTAAAAAGAACAGAAAAAAACAGTACTACCATAAAAACACCACTAAACCTGCAACTGAAACGGAATTCTATTAAATCGAATTCTGATCTCAAGAAACGTTGCAATCGTCTGTGGTCCAGACCCCGTATTCACAACGCTGCGATTCGTTTTCGATTCGAGAAGTCATAATATGTCTATCTCGCTCGTTTTCGTTATGCCAAAAAAGGATAGATATACGACTTGTCGAATCGAAATTCATTCGGAGCGTTGTGAATACAGAGCCTGGTCTGAAGCGAAGGAGACGACTCGACTAATGGAATTATCCGTGTGATCGCTTACAGGGAAATCATTTAATTCCTCCCTCTGTATCCTACCAGTGGCTGCATTGATTTCGTGATAGGAATTGATAACCGCATTCTGTTATCTAACTGGCTTCCATTGTTCGACTATTTGTTGGTAGAAACTAAATGGCAAAACATGTAGTGCAGCTACTTACTGATTTATTTACAAGACCCGCTCAAGTGACAATTCGCCTAACAGCGTTACGTCAATTTTGGACCTTTAATTGCCAATTCGCCTCAGTGGCTTACGTAGTTTATGCGTTACAATTTGTCATAAATTCATGTTATAACCTGACTAATATTTTAAAGATAAAAGATTTGTTTGATTGTTTGCTCCGAAACTACTGGACCGATTTTAACAATTTTTGTTACCAATAGCAAGTTAAAATATCAGGAAGTAAAATAGGTTGTGGATTTTATTCATTTCATGCTAATTAGACGAGCTATTACAATTTTTGCAGACGAAGTCGCAGGCGAAGTGCTATGCTTACCTATATTTTTTACCTATTCATGTTTTATAAAAACAAATACCTTTATTTTACCTTTATGTTATAATTCGACCTGAATATATTTAAGGCTGGATTTATCGTTGTTCATAAAATGTGATTTGTATCAACCATTTTGAGGTTAATTTGCCTTCAAAATTATGATATTTAATTTCAATTTTATCGAATTGTTTTTCAGTCATAATCATAACTTATTTAGTATCGCAACAATACAATACGATATCTGCGAGTTACGTTTGTTTACTGTGGAGTTAAAAATCAATAAATAGGTCAAACGGTATTTGGGTGACGTTCACAAAGGCTTTTGTCCATACTAGTGACTGGTTCCAGGGGCGGTTTGAATGGGACCGAAAAGCTCTAATGTTGATTACTTTTACTTATGTAGTACTAGCTTTAGCACGCGGCGTCGACCGCGTGATCGGGCATTTCTGACGGGATCGTTCTTTCAGGATAAAAAGTAGGTATTCTATTTTTTTTTTGCTGGACATTAAACACACAGCGTCATCTAGTGCCACATTAAGCAAGGCTAGTGTCGTGGACACCAGATAGTTGATATACTACATATATACTTTTTTGTTTGTAAATACATACGTATTATACACATAAACTCGGACTCGGAAACAGATGTCCATGCTCATCACACAAACATTTGCTCCTACCGGGATTCGAACCCAGGACCCTAAGAACGCAAGGCAGCTTCACTACCACTACACCATTCGAGTCGTCAGATTATTTGATAATCCAGGTTGTAAAATATCTGTGGATTTCGTCCAAACCCGTTCGTTTTGCGTGAAAGAGTAACAAACATCCATCTATCTTCACAAACTTTCGCATTAATAATATAACTAGGAAATTGGATAATTATAGGATGTCTATAAAGGGTGTAAAAAACTCTTTAACGAAGCCGAAAGGCACTTGTTCTTTCCAACTTACAAGTTCGGTACGAAAACATTGGGGGTCAAACTTTTCACAAGATTTTTTTTTACTTTTCTCCTTTAAGTTTTTTTTTTAAACATATTTTAATGTTAGATTTTTACTTTAAACACCTCCACGACCGCCGTACTATTCAATTAATCCACCAGCACAATGTGTTGAGTGGGGTGGATTGCGTTTTACCCCCTAAAACGTGATTTTTCACCCTAAAAAAGTCGTTTGACAGCAATAATTCGGCTTCGTGGTGAGTCTGTTTACACTCTCTTTAAAGCTTCGAAGCCTCCATTTAAAACATACTGAAGTATCTGTCAGTGTTCAGTCCGTAGCCGGCCCGCTATAATGTCCACACCAGTCTGACTGACTCATTGGTACGTCTTAATAACACACCTTTTCGTGCTAGTATTATTCAAATTAAACAGCAATATAGCCTTCTCACAGTTCACGAATCGCTTTGAATCGTGCCGGTAACAAAAGAGGCATATTTCTTAAATTTTATTTATTTAGGCCCATTTATTCTTGTGAAACAGATTTATTTACGTTCCAAAGCGACCTGTTTACTTCCAATGCGATTGAAAATTTGTTGCGGCAGTGTAAATTATGATTTCTAGAATATTACAAAGCAGAAATTTATATTTTTCTACTGTTTATTCGAAGCAATTAATATTCTCTGACAGGGCTAAACCTTATCTAGTCACGCACCAATGATTAACGCAAGCTATTCTATTGATTTTTATAACATTTCTAGTATTTCTCTTACCAGACAACACAACTAAAACAACAAACTCTCATAATTGATGGTTCGTCGAAGCTCAAACTTTACCTGACTTAGTTTGCCTGGCTTCAAACTGTCGAACTGATTTCATTTCCTAGTTTTCACTTAATTACCGTAGGTTGCCTGAACCCTTTGACACTGATTTATTTATAAGCTATATTAAATTTTCTAGCAGCGAGGCGCGTTAGCATGCCGCTCACGCAACACTCGGGTGGCCCAGCTCCCGTCGAGATGGCGGCAAACGGACGCCATATTTATTTATGAATTGAATTCTCTATGGACGATCGCGATCCAATCTAAAAAGCGTTGGGTGTACGGAATTTTTGCAACGTCAGAAGCGAAAATATGGATTCATACTTTTGCTTTGGTAATATTGAATCCGTTTTACTTTTGCCGCAACTCATGATACTTTATTACCCGTTTAGGAAATTGGGGTAAAACTCATATAATTTCTAGCCGCCTTGGAAAGTCACAGTTCATTGCTTCTTTGTACAGTTCTAAGCAAATGAAACCGACTGTTAATTGGGGCGTGAACTCATAAAACGGGAATAATTTTCCTCGCACGAGGAAACTTGGCTTATATTTGACCTGCGGAATTAACTGTATGAATAAGGACATCTGCAAAATTGTATGTATTGTTTAGATACTTACAAAGAGCTGCAATATCTGAATATTTTTTCAGGTCTCTCCCGCATAATAGATCACAACAATGTGTCAAAGAATTCGAAACAGAACAGCTTAATTAATTAACATTAAGCGGACAATATTTAAGGAACAAAAAAGGCGGAATATTTTCAAGTCGCACCTTATTAAATTCCGTATTAAGGCGATGCAATAAATTAGGGGCGGCCGGCCCGCCACTCGACGCCAGCTTAATGAAAATTTATCGAGGGAAACACTGACATCTTTCGGAAAAAAACTCGAGGTTATTTTATATTGGCATATTATGAAGGAATTCTTTTAAAAAAATACCTCTGTGAATTGTGGTCTCCTTTTTTTGAGCGAAAATAAAATGACAGCAAGATTTATTGAGCGTCATTTGGTTGATAATGTTTTTGATTAATAATTCTACTCAAAATATTTGTTGTTCCAAAGATACTAAATATTTGCTTTCTCAACTCAAGCTAAGTAATCAAAATAATCAAACTTATCAAAAACATCTGAGGTTACTCTGAGGATATAGTTTCCGTTACAGACAGATTGAGGACTAGCTGCGAATACCGGACACTGACAGATACTTCAGTACATTATCTGTCAAAAGTGTCTCGTTTGGTGTAGTGGTTGCAATCGCGACTGCTGAGCTTGAGGTCATGGGGTCGATTCCCGGGTCGGTAAGTGTTATTGGGTTATTCCATCAGGAATTTCTCAGTAGCAGCCACGGAGTCTGGATTTGTGCCCGGTTTATGGCAAAAGGTACACTCCTAATTACATGGGGCATTTAGTAGTTAGCGATTTTGTCGCTATCTATGTCGAGACTGCCGCCGCGCGCCGGCTTAGCTGGAGCTCACCGCCTTTCACAGTCCGACGTGTCCGCTTTCTCCAGAAATAAACTCTTTTATTTTGTGGGTGTACTATTACGAACACCTCTGCTTTACTCTTCAAGGAGAACAGGCGTGATGTTTTGTTACTATCTGACAAAACTCCGGAGCCAGTCAGCTGTATTTTACTTCACGAATGATCTTAGCGATGATTATAAAATAAACTTTTTACGGAAACTAAGATGTTCCTGTGGTGGTATGAGCTGGACAAAACCAACGACCAGTGGCCCACATTGGCCCTGGATCGAAGAATTCGGAAGTCATGGGGAGGGGCATTTGCACAGCAGTGGGAAGACACAGGCTAGCAATATTGTATTGTATTGTATTAAGGGCTGGTGTCCACAACTCCCCACCAAAGCGCGTATTTTGCGTATGGCAATACAATACAATACTGTTAGCCTGTGACATCCCAGGCTAACAGTAACAGTAAGATGTTCTTGATGAATGCACCATATTGTTCTCATAAAAGTTCATAGTATGAGCAATATGGAAGGTTGTACCTCAAGGTGTATAGCCAAACGCTATTATCCTTAATGACGTAGCGATTGCCTGTTGATAACGCTATCAGATGAAACGCAATCATTACTGCGAGCTTGCAGAATTTATCACATAAAGTGCTTCCACTTACATCGGAACGGATATATTGTGGCTGTGAGTTTCGTCAGAAGTTATGACATGTCATGATAGTTATCATTGACAAAGCAGCAGTACAAGTACGTAGGAATCGATAGGGCTCGATAAGATAAATTTGACAGTTATTCTCGATAAAATGAGTTTTTATGGAGTCAAAAACTCATTTTATCGAGAATGACTGTCAAATTTATCTTATCGTGTCCTATCGATTCCTACGTACTTGTACTGCTGTATTGGTAACCGTCATTGACATCTATGAATTGAAGTCTGCGCCATACAAAGACAAATTCACTATTTTATAGAATTTGGATGTATCAAGCACATTGAATGTATGTTTAAAAAAAACTATACGAAACCCAAATTAACGAAAAATAAAAGCGCGCTATTATTCTCATGTGGAAATGGCAATTTCCATTCATCTATACTACGAATAAATAAATTTGATATGTCTGTTTGTAATTTCAAATTAACAGCTTTTTACTAATTGTATATGAATAAAAAATACGGTATAAAATATACGATAGTTTCAACAAAAACACATTTTTTCAGTGTGTTCCGGCTAATCTCCGAAACGGCTGCACCGATTTTGACGGGACTTTAACTAGCTGATGTTATAAGAAGTAGCCGAGGCGAAAAAATTAAAACCCTTGAAATTAATATCAAAATCCGATTAAAAAAAGGTAGTTATATTTTTTTATAATAAGGCAACAGCTAGTATACAAATAAATGCGAATTCAATACTTACTTCTTACCGCCTTTTCCTTGAATCGATTCAGTATAGATACTGAATAGGCATATAATATATTCTATGCCTATCAAAATTCAAATATAATCCATAACATAAATCCTGTATTAGATTATCATTAAGGCTTTACTAATAAGTCACGTACTGCCAAATATCGCACTACGTTAGGGTTACCATCTGTCCGGATTTCTTTGGAAATATCCGGCTTTTTCCATACTTTGTCTGGCCTTATCAGCCTTCGGATTTGTCGTACTAAAGTGATCTTATCAGGAAAAGAAAAATATACATATAGGTACCGTGGAATGTTTGAGACTGATTGTGGATGGCTTATAACACATAGGTCCATTTTCACCGAAAAGATAACAGTCTGATTGTCTAAAAACAGCTGTCACTGTGACACGTTCCCATACAAAAATGAGTTTTAAACAGCTGTTTTAGATAATCAGACTGTCATCTTTTTGGTGAACACGGACCTCAGTAGGTCGATGAAGAACAAAAAAAAAGGTGGATGGACTGTGTGAAGGAATAATATGGTTGGAAAAGAGGTAACTGTTGACATGATGATAAATAGAGGAAGAAGATGCGACGACCCTACATAAATTAAGATCAGGGAGAAAAATGACTGATTTCTGAAAGATTTTACAAAAAATGTCTTTGTAAGATAACGCAACGTCCGTATTTTTTTTAATTACCCGTTTTTTTGTCAGGACTTTTCATTTTACTTTTGAAATGGTAACCCTACACTATATTGACAACGCACTGGTATTCTGTACATTTGTATTCAATCGGTAACTGTATTAGTGAGCGGCCATCAAACGCCACGCGCGTCATTTGGTGCGAGCGGTATAACGCTGCCAGTGCTGCCACTCCGGCTGAGCAGTGGAGACAGTTTATTGCATAATTGCGTGATTGATGATGCGTGGTTGATCCTGGGCTGGAATTTTTGGAAAGAAGGATGGGTCAAAATGAATGGAAGCTGTTACCCGAAATAAAACGGCAACCAAATTAAAGTAAATTATATCCAGTGTATATCTAGTGGTCAGTCTATCTATATGTAGCGACACAAGCCTTGCTTAGTGTGGCACTAGGTGGCGCTGTGTGTTAATGTCCAGCGATATTTATTTATTACTAGCTGACCCACGCAACTTCGTCTGCGTCACATAAGAGGGAAAAAGCTACCTACTACTACTACATTTTTTTTTTCATAAGAACCTTCTCCTGACAATAACAAACACAACAAAAAAAGAATCAGCCAAATCGGTCAAGCCGTTTTCATGCTATGTCGTGACAACGGAAAACGGGTTTCATTTTTATAATATAGAAGATAGATTATCATTATTTATCTCTGAACGGACAGCGAAATATGACTGTCCTATTAACAAGTTTTGTTTTACAATACCTAATTAGAACTTTAAAACTACATATAAGTATAAAGGGTGTTAAAAACCTCTTAACGAAGCCGAAAGGCACTTGTTTTTCCCCGTCATTGCGATCATGTTTTTGTTCTACACCATATCTGGGAACGTTCTAGTTCGGAGATATTGGTTCACGTTCCAACTTATTGACATGTTGTTTTTAAATTTTAACTTTAAACACATCCACGACCCCCTTACTATTCATTCCATCCTTAAGCACAATCTTTGGAGTGCGTTACATTGAGTTCTACCACAAAACATGTTTTATCCCAGCTATATTTTTTTGCGTAAAGTTACTTAGTTTGATGTACTTACAAAATGCTTGGTTAACGTCTTCGTGATTAGTTGTTTACACCATGTGTAAAAGTTTTCGGGTACCAAATCGTCCATGCTTCTTGCAGAATAGTCACAATTTAGATTCTACATTTTATGACTTGAAGTAAAAATAATTCTAATCCCAAATGTATGGGGACAGTACTTAAGTAATTTTTCACTATTACAGTGTTTGTAGGTACCATGGAGAATGTTGGCCAGTTTAATACTCTGTGTCTTTAAACTTTCCACGCCAAGCCACAATTTCACCCAGCGTTTTGTGACGTTTGCAGTACAGGGCACACTGCTTGTCATGTATAACTGACTATGGAGGTGAAAAGTTAATTATGACTAAGCATTTCTGATTCACACACCATATGATTTGGAATAATTCCCGTTCCGTAATGATTACTTATTAAATTTTCCTTCACCGTTAATACAGACATGCACGTTCAAATACATAAAATTGCAGACCTAACTGCTGCCTCCCGCAAATGCTGTTTAAGCAAACGTTTCATACAACTGGTACGAACCATTCGTGTATAATTAATGGAAACTAATTTGCATATTATCACACGCTAAATTAAACTAATATTCGGCCTATTGGAGATACAGTACTACAGTTGCGTGCAAGCGCTTTGCGTCTGTCGTTAATCTTTTTCAAGTAATCTAGATGTATTGGATTTTTATGTTAAACAGTGTGATTCATGCCTCTTAAAGTACCGTTTATATGGCATGCATTATTTATTCGCGTCATATTTTGAATGGAGTAATTTGTAGGTTTGAAATACGTGGTTAGAATATTGTATAGTGTACGTAACATTGGCATGGCTTTTTCGTATCAATTTTTGAATATCTTACGTTCACACAATGTCAGACATTTTACAGACGTCCTACTCTCTCCGGTGCTACATAGTAAACTAAGTGTGAATTTCACAAATAAAACTGAAAGCGATCAACATTTATTTTTTCTATTCCGAGTTTTAGGTCAAAATTCTATAGTAAAAAGTCTGTCTGCGTTCAACGCATGTCAAATGTCCTAATCACGTTCAGGCATTGGTGAAATTCACCCTTATTCGCTCATAGCAAAACTCCTAGTATACAGTGCTTCATTTCAATCGGCCGGCGGCGTCTGCAGGCCTGACGTCGGCAAACGAAGCCAATCGTTGACGTCGCGTCAACAATTTGAAACTCGCCAAATTTGTTACTCCGCATTATTTCTCGACAATTCAGTAATGTGCCGAGCACGCCGAGAATATTTGGATCGGTTTTTTTTTGAAGAAACGGATATTGCTTACGTACACGCGGTACCTAAGTATTATTTTTATTTGCTCATAGTGGAAATAAAACTACTTACTTATAAGATGTAAACGGTATTTATTCTGGCTACTTACTTTATTTAAATCATCCTAATAGTTTGCTCACTTTTGATGAAAATAACGTAAAGAAAATTAAATTATAGGTACTACTTTGCTAATTCCCATGCTTTTGCACCCAGTGGTTAAGGCTACGCGTTTTACCCTTATTAGGTTGCGGAGGTCAGATAGGCAGTCGCTCCATGTAAAATACTGGTATTCAGCAGCATCCGGTTAGACTTAAAGCCGACCCCAACATAGTTGGGATAAGGATGGTTTTAGATTTAAGATTTTTTACAAGCAAAAACATAAAATATCGTATAGATTTCCAGTTCCAGGTAGAAATAGATGCTGCATGAATAATTATGAATCCTTTTAACTAAATCCAATCAGCTTGTTGTCCGAAGAGATTATGGCCCTTTTCTCTTACGCCACACGTCAAATTGGTTTATCGGGGAGGCCGAAATTAAATCGTGGATAAATATTATGTGCTATATATATGAGCTTAGAGCTTTGGCAACACACGTCGATACCTACTATTTTGTAGATGGATGGTTCATCATCATCATCATCAGCCTATAATGTTCCCACTGCTGGGACACGGCCTCCTCTCAATGAGAGGGAATGGCCTATAATCTACCACGCGGGCCCAGTGCGGATTGGTAGATGTCACATGTCTTCGAATTTTTGGTTCTAGGACATGCCGGTTTCCTCACGATGTTTTCCTTCACCGTTTTGAGAGCATGTTTATATTGTTCAAACAATTAACTTACTAAAGAATAAAGAATATACTTGAGATTTGAATAACGGAACAGAAAGCACAATGCTGAATAAGGGGCTTTTTGGCCTCGTACGAAACTAATTTAGATTTTTTTTTATTGAAATTCCTCGATGGTCTAGTGATAAGCACAAAGTCCTGGATTCGATTTCCAGGGCAGCCAAAGTGTTGTGTAAATATCAAGCTCCGGTGCCCGTACGCCTGTCCACTTGGTTTAAGGTGATTGAAATTAGAAAATTAGTTGAAACAAGAAAATAGCTAGATTTACTTCATGGCGAATCAACGTTCACTTATTTTTCAACAGACACTTCTTGTTAAACATCTGTGCAGATGGTTTTCCATATTCAAATCCTATGAACGGTAAGCCAAAGCCACTCACTCAGCCAGCTTCCGTTTATGTCAGAAAGGACAATAAGATTAGACCAAACCAACTGGTTTTACCCAAGAACATTGCGATTTACTCTCAGGGCTTTTATAAAATATACTAGCTGACCCACGCAACTTCGTCTGCGTCACAAAAGAGAGAAAAACGAAAGGAAAAATATCCCCGTTTTTGCAACATTTTTCATACCTGCTCCGCTCCTTATGGTCGTAGCGTGATGTTATATAGCCTATAGCCTTCCTCGATAAACGGACTATCTAACACAAAAAGATTTTTTTAATTCGAACCAGTAGATCCTGAGATTAGCGCGTTCAACCAAACAAACAAACAAACAAACTCTTCTGCTTTATAATAAGGCCTTTGCCCAGCAGTGGGACAGTACAGGCTAAAAAAAAAAACTCTTTTTCTATCAGCATGAATGAAGTATTGTGCTCTCACAATACTTTATGCATGCTGTTATAGTTATAGCTCTCCATAGTTATTTTAGTACGTGGCTAGTCTAGTAGAATAGTCTTAAATGCTGCCATCTTGTTTTTTAAACGTAATTTACAAAGAAATGTAAACGTTAATATTTTCTAGGCGTCCTCTTGACAAAATCATTCATTTAAGCGCCAATAGAACAAAGCCGCTTTAGTGCACCACGTTTCTTTCAAGATGATTATTTTTAATAGTCAATTTTGTGGACAATTCCAAATTTTTTCGAATGGTAATAACCAACACATTATTCGCAATAATGGTGCCTCTAAGCAACAAATAAATAAAACACTTTATGGCTTACTATGGCGAAATAAAAATCCTTTCTTATCAGCATTCCGCTATACGATTCCGGCACGTGTTCGCTCTTCAAGTGACTCTTGAACCAGAAAAATCATTTAAGGCTCGGAAAGTTTCGATCAAAATGTGTTTTCCACATCATTGGAGCTTCTTCGTCGGTGTACTGAGTTCTTCGTATGCGAAAGTGGAAGATTTTTAGACTTACGATACGAAATATCCTTTATTTGAGTCAAATTGTATTTTAATGCCGTAAACAAGAACATATTTAATATTATCGAGTAAGAAGTCAAAACTATTAACTTACCCATGGAAATATTAAGAAAAAGAAAGAATATTGGTATATATTTATAAGATTAAATATATATAAAAAAAAATGATATCTAGCGTAAGAAGGGTTTTCAAAAGAAAACTTTGTTTTTTTTTGTTAACTACCTAAATAATAGTTTTCAGGGACAGCACACAACAACACTAGGTGCAATGCAGCGAGAAATACAAAACACAGGTTCCAAATAATTCGAGTCTCATTGAATAATTGACTTACACAAAACGAGAAATTTGTTGATGCAATATACTAGACAACATGAAGACCAAAATAGCTCGAATTATTTGTAATTAAAGAATTGCCATCCTTCATTTGTTTTCTGGTCGTAGACAAAAAACTAGATTCCTTTTTGTTTTTCTTTCAATGCTTAGGACAATACCAGGAGAGATAAAAAGATCAATGGTGCATTGACAGTAGAAAACATTGTTGCAGTATGTCTTCAATAGCCTGTATCACAATACCTCCTTCAAATCAAAGCGCATCTGACTTTTTCTCTATTTTTTTTTAACAGTTAATTAAAATGAGAAAAGCCTGGAGGATTTTGCGAGAGCAACATGGAAACTAATTACAACTAAGAGGGATTTGTCCTGAGCTAACTTAAACAAAAGAAGCTTACGGCCTGTCTTACCTTCTGAGTCCTGTTAAGTTCTGGTTGAGGTATCTGGTTTTGGAATATAGTTTCAAACAATTTGTATCCCATTTTCAGGGATTATTTATTTATTTAATTAACACTAGCACAAAGTACAGAGGCGGACTTAATGCCAAAGGCATTGTCTACCAGTTAACTTTTGGACACATACCATATTAAACGCCTACTTCGTCAGCCCCGTGCGTCTGTATTTCAAGGCACTAATCGTCATAATATCTTCATTTATTTTTACATACGAGTATATAACTTAACGCCTTTGTACCATAGAGTAGTAGGCAGAGAGTACGGAACGCCACCTGTTACATCTTTACATACTCATTTTGCTTGGTCTACTTTCATACACGCACGCCCACTCTAAAGAACAACATCAAAGAGGTCAGTATAATATCCCCATGCCTAGGGTGTCCCCTCCCGGCGGATTTGTTGTTTTTTAATTATCTTTTAGGTAGTTCTTATACTCTGGGTCCATTAAACCGCCCTTGTTTTAGTGCATCATCAATGGATTACACAGCTGCACACTCAAGGAGAATGAGACCTTTGCCTGGCAGTAGGAAATCAGGAACACAACCGACTAGGAGGCCAAACGATTTCATTAAAATGGCCGGAAGAAATTAGATTGCCATGACACAAAACCGCCAGAGATTTGGAAGAAACCTACTCTTAGTATTGCGTGGCCAAAGGTTGGTGAAGAAGTACAAGAGGCTAGTTAGTTATACTCAGGTCGCATACGTCTGCGTCATTAGTCCCTACCTAACTTAATGTCATCCGCATATGCCACTCGAGCCAGCAACACGTACAACACAACACGACATAACAATCAAGGCCACTTAGTGACATGACTTAGTGGCAATGCTCCGCACAGACGTACTTTACATACAAATTGTACCGACATTGTTTGGCAGACGGATTTAATTACGTTTATAATAGACGTTTGGGAATGTATTGTAGTTGATTTGTGGAGAGGCAGATTGGTTATGATGAATCAGATAGGCATACGACATTATTTAACTTGATTTTGCAAGCTATGATCAAAGACTTTATGACATCTACAACCGCGTACTTTTTCTGGGTGGAGGATTACAGTTAACTCCTTCTTATAAAGAGGAGGTTTGGGTCCCAGCAATGGGAAACTTAAAGTCTAATTATGCAAGGAAGTAAGTTTCACAAATCTTCACCAACTGCAGAAACAGAGATAGAAATAAATTTGCATCGGTACCGCCGCGAATAACACTTCAAACAAATCCTTCATCAAATTGTATCACGAACGAAGCTCTAATTTAAACTTAACATACTTATGTGCACGAGTTTAGCATAACCTCGTGTCGCCGTCGCCACGCCAACGCCCCACTTCCAAGCCACTTGAGTAGCAGCGAGGCCTGCGACCTATTTGGTGGCTCAGCATCCATTGCGACCTAAATTCCCGTACTGATATCTGTCAGTCCCAGCGAGCAACGCATCTGCAGCGGGCAACTCGATTTGTACGTTTACACCCCGTTTGGCACTGTCTACTAGTACCTACCGACTGTACGAGATTTCAAATTGCCCTGTGAAAGGCATTTGTGAATATTTTTGTGTGCTCTTGTTTATCTTATTTTTTGTTTGAAACTTTGTTGAAAACTCATAATTCAGCGGAGGCACTTTCGCGCAACAATTTAGCGGATGTTGAAAATTGTTGTTAGAAATTGGACATCTAAAATGTTAGGGAGAATTTATGGTTGTTTGCGTCCAATGAACTCAAGTTAAAGGCATTTCCGAGGTTGTCTGGAGTTAGTTTAATCGTTCGTTTTGTGCACGAATTTCCTGACATCTAGATTATGCGATCAAATGCTTGGTTGACTGCAGCGTTGACTTCAGTATCGCAACATTTTGTTCCAAATATTTTGATCAATATCAGAAATCGGTTAAGCATTAGCAAATACTTCCAGTAGCTTACTGTGCATAACTTCACTGGTCAAATTAACTAGTAGAACTAAACAGCTCCATAACATCCATCATATTATTATGCGCTCTTTAATAAGTAATGAATAACAGTATTATTACCTTCATGATTAGTTTCCAATTTAATAATAATTATTTCAAAAATGCTCGTTCAAAATTAAAGGGCGTAATTGTTGATTTAACACAACGAGGAAACTTATAAATTAACGATAAAGTAGAAATAAACATTATTAATATCCCAAAATTGCTTGCTTATTAAGTTTATTTCCCATTTAAGTTTTAAGTACTGCTGAAACTTACTTGAGAGCAAAATGAAGGCGATTTAAGAAAATGAAGGTTCCAATCAACGAAATAGGAACCTATGTAATTGCAAATATTGTAAAAGATCCTGTTAAATAGCTACCTATTCTAAGCCTATAAATAAAGGAAGTAATTATAAAATTGGTATACAAAATGTCGCTATCATTAATGAAAAAAAACCGCCATCGTCGATATAATAATGTTCCAATTAATTGGATACTTTAATCCGACCTTAATTTCCTGCGCAAAAAGCTCAGCAGAAAATGTGTGGGGAGTGTGTAGGTATCCCGTGACGTCACATTTTTAATTTCCCCGTATTAAAAAGTACAAGTACCATCCAGATAACGTAAGAGAGGCATTGATAAAACTGATACTAATATAAATAAGTGGAAAAATAGCTGTCTGTCTGTTAGCTTTCATGTTTTAACTGCTGACTATGGTCTGGGTTAGGACATTGGATTAGGAACTTTTTATCTCCGTAATACGTTCGCAAGCGATATTTTTAAACCATTTCGAACTGTCAACTTCAGAAGATCAATATTACAATACAAAACCCTACAAAGGGCTAAGGAACATGAATGGTCACGGAACCCTAAAAAAAGCAAACCAAAGGATCATAAAACACCGTAAGCAAAAGTTCTCCACAAACCAAAGAACAGTTGCAGCAACTTCTTCCTACAAAGTTCACCGACAACTTAATTAGCCAATTCGTCGATCAACAAGCAAGACATGTAAAAGTTACTGAACTTTGATTAACACGGCCATTACGTAGTCGTCCGCAGTTTACCCGTCAGCTCGGAAGGAGTATTGGCCAGAAGGATTTATGGCCTCAATACAATTTATCGAAGAAGATGGGGCGCTGGGGACGAAGGGGAATGTCTCGACGTGACGGGGGGGTAATAAAAGTGGTGCATTGTAGTATATGGTGGTGTTTGTCTGGTGGCAGTCTTTGTGGCTTGGGTTTCATAGTGACGGTTGTAATAATTTCAGGGGTAATTCATTTCAGTCGTTCAGTGGCCCGAAATTCTGATAACCAGTGTTACCAAGGGATATCGTATTACATAGTACTTGGTTGTGAAGGGCATACAGGAAGTCGGTTCATATAAAATACTGGTATTCAGCTGCATCCGGTAAGACTGGAAGCCGACCTCAATAAAGCTGGGAAAGGTTAGGCCGATGATGTGTCATAGAAATATGAGGGAAAACTTCACAATAAGATACTTTTGACATAGGAATAAAACAAAACCGATTCGAACTTGCAGTCAGCGAACAAAAGAAAATTAGTAATACCCGACTACTTACCAAAATCTGCCGATTCATGATGAGTATAAGACTCAGGGACTGGAGTTTTTGAAACGGTAGTCCAAATGAATGTGTTCCAAATGCGATCTTAGCAATATCATCAAAAATACGCCATCAGTTTTTAGTTAGTTTTGTACTTTCAGCAAAAACGACAGGTATATACAGTTGAGTAATTAGACTGCCGGGTACATACGAGCTTTCGAGAAACTTCTGCATTCACTTCCCGCCTGTGATAGGTTTTCATTAAAAGGTATATACATTGAAAGTGGTTCCGCTGTTCTACTTCCAATTTCCTTTGCCTAGATTGAATTTCTTCACGCTCATCAGGATTAATATTACGCAGTTACAAGAAGGATGTAGATGTGTATAGCTTTATGAAAGACTCCAGGATAAGTCAATGTCAAGGTTACGTTAGACAGGTGAGGCTTTTAAAGGTAATCAAGCAAAGGAAACTAAGGGTGTGTGGCGTCTTCCTAACGCCACATACGAACAGGGTATCGTCCCTAATGATAATGTCATGTTATTCGCAAGATACATTTGTATAAAATAGCCTGACAACAACCATGGGGCAGTTACTCACCAAAACCAATATCCTTCTAGTATTCCTAATGGAGGATAACGATTTCTCCACTCCTTTCCCTAAATGTCCAAGAAATGTTTTAATCTTTCACAGTTTAGAACGAAATTTTTCTGTCACTTACTGGGATTTCTTCCATATGTTCAAAATAAATAACATTCACAGAAAATATCCCGTATCCCGTTTCTAAAAGGAATCCAGAAAAACCCAATGACCTGTCTAATTTAAATCTCCAAGAAATGCCAAGAATCTTTTACGAGTATTAAAATCAAAATTCTCCAGCCAAACGTTATAAAATGTGGCGAGGACGGAGACGGCCAGTTTTTATCTGTTATTAATGCGACAAGTTGCGAAGTGACCAGCCAGGGAGGGATTAAACTTAAATCAAATCTTTGTGGTGCTACTCTTGAGACCACTCGAAGGCGAAGTAGGGATGCCAAATGACGCGAGGATTATTGAGAAGCCATTTATGTTTTATTGGCACATTCAACTTGGTTTTTGAAGAGTGGACGTAAGGGCTTTTGATTGCCCCAACGTATAGCTTCAATTTTAACTGGGGGCCTAAAATGGCAGCGAATCTTAGTAGCATAATAATATGAATCACGTTAAAATGATTTAAATATGCAGAGACGCAGTTAATATTTTGAATTGTAACTTTGTGACCATTTAACGTGTTGCGCAGACCCCAAATAGAATACGACAAGGGCAGAAAACGATGATGATGATGATTCTGCTAAAGTGGCTTTTTTTGACGATAAAAGTACCAAATCTATATTGGAGGCCTAAATATATAGAATTTAATAGTATTCTAATTTTTTTATAGGATTGAAAAAAGTACTTTTGACAGTCGCTTTCTATACATCTCCAACAAATTCTCAGTTTGAGCATTGCAAAATTTTCTAGACTCAGAGCGGCGAGCAACTCACAACAGTCTCAACCCTATAGACAACGTCAACAATAGCCCAGTCGGAATCCTCTTACAGCTACAGATTTCAAGTTATCGCCGGCTCCTCCGTCTGGATTGAGATGCAGTCTCTTAGTGTAAATATCTTATTCACTGATGTTAGCGTGCCAGTTCTAGTGCTACTGCAAAGGCGGGGATCATAGCAAACAATGTTGGAGGTTCTCTTATCTTATTAGGGTCTGTTTAATTGGAGTTTGCTGCTGAGTAAGATGTCTACTCGTAAATCAAAGGGTAACTTGCTTTCGAGAAGACAAACCCTCGTTCTTAAAACTATTCTCATCTATATTTTGTTTTGGTTACTTCGCATTAAAAAGAAGCAGAGACAAAATGAGACTACTTGAAATAAAATAGAAACGCACTTTTATTTCCCATACTCTTCTACTTCATGTCAGCAAACCCTTTTATTTGATACCCTCATAGAAACACATACAATTTTTTATTGTTTTTACGTAGTTACTCAGGTGACGCTAATAAAACGCTAATGTCCGGCTGTTAAAGAACGTTATAATAAAGGTAAATAGAAACGTTCGATAGATTGAAAAGCTTTTCACATTGATCAACACGCTTCAGCTGCAGTGCAGCACGTGTATATTTATTTATAGAAAATCGCATCACAAGCATTGTTGAGATAAAAGCCATCTAAAGTAAAATCACGCACACAGACGCAACTGGTGCATATATTACGTCATCGAGAGTTTAGTCCCATCCGGACACAAACGCCATTTGAAACCGGATTGTCGGACAACGCCACTCTGCGGTTATATTCCGGCGCGAGCGATAACATGTCCGTAGCAATCCTCAAAACGTATAGTTACTAGTGCAAATTAAATTTTGAATTCTAAAACTCGTTGCGAATTTTTTTCAGAGCTGTCACTGGCGGCCGTCACTTGGTGTCTGGTTGCGCGCCAAACCGGTTAACCGGATTACAATAACGCTTTTGTGGTTTCATTCAGGTTTGAATGACAAATATACACGTGTGTGTGTTTATTCAAATTTCGTATTTATGTTCTGAGTGAGCCAGGACTGTAGAATTTTAAACAGGCGGGCAAAGGGATCAACCAACACGACCCATGATATTTTGTTTTGTTTTTGATTACTTGGGCGCGGGACCCTAATTAGGGTTAGGTACACTTTTTACATCAATCCATCTCTTTTGATAAAGGGATGCCTATTAGTTGCTGTTTTATTTGCACAGGGCCTTTGAAACCACACTCACAATGAAACTGAACCATATATTTTAGATACGAAATTAGTTACGTAGCTTATCTCGAAATCTTTACATATATTTTTTAAAGTAACACAAATTGTATCAGAAGGAGACACTAACTCCCAGCGTCTTAAAAATAAAGCACACAGAAATCTACTATCTCCTAAGAACATTTTTTGGGATGCAGCCCTATAGAGACTATAAACCTCGGGATACTCGGTCGAACACCGTTCTACCCGGGTCTAGTAAATAAAGGCCGGTGGGTACATCCGTCTTCCCCCTGGCAGTTTGGACACATTGGTGTCCAAGCTAGTTCTCTCCTATATTTTAGACAAAGAGGAGGTACCTGGAAGATAATAGAACATAATAGGAGAATTTAGAACAAAGACTCGGAAGTAACGTCTTCGTAACAAAACCAAGACTTTCAGTTATTTTGATAAGAAAATTTAAGACCTAAAAACTAAGGTAGGTGCTCACTTTGTTTATGAAAAATACTTAGTTTTTCAACAAACAAAACAAAAGACTATTTTCAGTTCACAGATGGCGACAGCTGTGAGTCCACCAATCGCAGATAAGCACTATCGAAGACAACAGAAGTTATACAGGGCAAACGAAAGGTCCCTGCAGAACACTATTTCTAAAACCCGTAGAAATCTGTATGTTCTACTAAAATAAGGACGCATAGAAACAGTCCCATGGCGAGGATAAAACGTATCGTCGATAGGAACTAACTGGAACAGGGCGAATCGCAAAAGGCTTACTAAGACATGTATCTTTGTTTGGGACGAAAGTCGATTGACTTAGAGAGATCGAACTATATAGCCTGAGAAAATGTATTGCCAATGTTTAATTGCAACGTTTTATTGAAAAAGGTTTTGATGGTAATGGAACTTTCAATTTACTTAACGGATTGCAGTGATCGTGAATTTCTGGAATGGTACTGAAATGTTTCCTCTTTCGATGGAATTGGGTTCAGAGAAATCGTAAAGATTATATGTTTTCGGGTATATGGAAGACAGATGAAAATATGTTTTGTGAA
This sequence comes from Xestia c-nigrum, assembly GCA_916618015.1. Classification (NCBI taxonomy): domain Eukaryota; kingdom Metazoa; phylum Arthropoda; class Insecta; order Lepidoptera; family Noctuidae; genus Xestia; species Xestia c-nigrum. The sequence goes on along the minus strand of OU745245.1, from coordinate 24,842,350 downwards.
TGGTTCTTGAGCACGTGCAGACGCACATAAAGCTACCAGAAACTGTCAAATTTTCCCAATCAATTATGAACCTAATACTTTAGTGATAAAGTTAAGTTAAATATATTAAAGAAATTTGACAAATAATTGTAGTAGCTTGATGCGGTGCTACGAGTATTGCACGCTTATTATTTTAATTATGATACACTAGCTTCTGCCAGCGGCTTCGCCCGCGTGAAGTTTGAAATTATCCCACGGGATCTTATTACCGGGATAAAAAGTATCCTATGTGTTAATCCAGGTAATAAACTATCTGTGTGCTAAATTTGATCCAAATCCGTTCAGTAGTTTTTGCGTGAAAGAGTAACAAACATCCATACATCCATACATCCATACATCCATACATCCATACAGACAAACTTTCACATTTATAATATTAGTAGGATTATACAAATAGTTGCAAAAAACATACAACACTTAAAACAATAAACAACATAATTTATGTGATTGCTCATATTATGTATTCCAAATTACCTGTCAACCTTGAATACCAATTGCAGTCACATTACGGCTTACCATTTGAGTGACAAATACATAAATAAATTACGTTCTTGCGTAAGACAATGCCGTGCCTCTCAAATATAGAGGCAACAAGAATTATGGACCCAAGATTTTGTAATATTATCAGACATGATTCGAAAGCGTGCCCATGGAGGCTCTTGCTCGTTTTTCCCCATGGAGATCTATGTTTAGGATAGGCAACTAGCTTCAAATTTTCTAACTGACCTACTAAAGTGACTGTAAGAGGTAAGTAGTTTAATTGTAAAAAATATTTTGATTTTGAGAAAACCTGAGGCAATTAAAAATCTTGAATAAGTATGCTGTTTAAGCCTCGTCAGGAATTCATCATGGCGCCGGGAGATGGGAGACTGGCGACGAATTTGCACGGGTACAGAAAGTTGAGTTCCCCGCGTGTTACTGAGACAACCATCTGAGCTGATTTAGTGGTTATGGTACAAGTGAGAAACGATGAACGAATATCTCCTGTGCTCCGGTGATCCGGTCGCACAAGCAAACTAAATGTTTACTACTTCAATTTAACATTTATCAAGAAAATTAGAGGAACAGCACCCACTACTGTACGACCTTGGTTAAAAACTGCAGGAACATCTGCCCCTGAAATATGAGCTGCAGGGTTCAGTCTGGGTCTGGGGAAGTGGGGCTCTTACTGCCTGGAGTGGCCAAAGCGTTCCTACTCCTGCACGATCTATCACCTAAACGAAATTCAATTAATAAAACAAAGATTCTCCAAGAAGAATAATCAAGAGTAATCAATTGACAGCTTGACACCCAGTAGGTACGTACCATCGTACGACGCAGACTTAGTTATATTTTGCAGTCACGACTGCAAAATATTACTAACGTTACAGTACACAGTACGACAATTTTGCAGAAAATAAATAAAAACAACGGCGCTATAAATCATAAATCACTCGGGGACCGTCGTCATACAGAACCGGTAGCAGTTTTAAATTTACGTACAAACCTGGGAAGGCGAATATCTGTCGTGTTACGAATGTGCCACGACAAGCGTATGAGCTGGCGATTTATTATACGGAGACGGGCTTTAAGCAAGAAGTGGTGGAAGAAATGATGAGCTGGGAATATTGTCTAGTTGGAATTGTTTATTTATAACTACATATTTCGCCAATAATGGAAATAAATATAATGAGGTGAGATGAAACGCATGATAATAAAAGAGTAATACATGAATGTTGATGGATGGAGAGGGAGAGGAAGGCCAAAGAAAAGATTGATGGATTATGTGAAGAATGATATGAAAAAGAAAGTAGTGACTGACGCCGTATAAGGGAGAATGGAAGAAGAAAACGTGTTGCGCCGACCCCAAATAAAATGGGACAAAGGCAAGAAGATTATGATGATTTCGCTGAAAGGGTTTGCACAACATAGTTTATTTTCAAATTGGTTATTGGGAGACTATGCTCAAGAGCACAATAGCTGGAGCAAACATACAGAGTGAAAGGGTCTTAGACGCGTTACCCATTACCATTAATTAATTCAGTACATAAGAGAGCTGTCCAGGTTGCTAAATACTGGTTGTACATAATCTGAGACATCGATTCGAGAAGAACAAGTTCATGATACGAATTCCACCGCAAATATTGTATGATGTGAAAATTCTATCATGAATTCAGTACATGAACTAATTCTTGGTGACGAGCTCCGCTTCATTCACAACTTTGTACTGTACTTATGTTTCTACTGAGAAATGGCAAGAGTCCAAAACCATGGCGTAGAAAACGCCCTGCTTTAGAAAATTTCATCCACATATAACTAGAACAAACGACGGCACCCAACAGTTTCCAAACTCATACACCCTTTCACCCACAACTTGGACCGTAAAGTAAGGCTGGTGAGGTATACTTATGAATTTAATAAGACTCTTGGAACAAATTACGTCAAGAACGAGTCAACTACGAGCGATAGCAAGGAACTTTATTAAGTGTGCCGTACCGCTGTCTTCTAATCTGATAACGCAGTATTTTCGTGTCAAGCGACACACTAGACTTTAATTAGAAGGTATGTTGTCAAAGAGGCGGTTTTCGCATGAAAGTTTGTTGGCAATGTCAACGTATGTTAGTTGCTCTGCTGGTGTTTGGTTGTGGTGTGAAACTAATTTTGTAACTAAACATACATTTGTGTTATATCTGATTATGTAGGTTTGGAATTTAATCTCGTGTGCCGTGCTTCATAGTATTTGACATGAAAGTGGAGCTTTATCGGCGTTTATTGCCAACTATCGCACTTCGTCCGTAAAAATTGTGATAGCTCGGCTTATAGGCACGATAGAAATATAATTTATAGCCTATTTTATTTTATGTTATCATGCGTTTATTTTATGTTATGATTTCATGTTTTATAATTGGTCCTTGTTGTTTAAATATAAATCAATAACAATAATAAGCACCCACACACAGTCAATGTTTTTTTTTAATTTAGGTCATTAGTTCCGGAGATAACCCTACCCTTACAAATTTTACCTCGATAGAATATTATTAGTAAAGACAATTAGACATACAGGTCTTATGCTAAACTTTAGTATGACAGGGTGCGCGTCAATGGTAACAAAATCAGTATAAGCTGATCTCCTAATCTATTTAAACTTAGAACTACTCAAGATCAGCATAATGCTGTCATTCATCCCAGCGGCGACCATTCCACAGAAACATACCAAGAAATATTATTCTCCCCAATAAACATCAATATTTAAATTCAACCTTTTGGGCAGCTGTTGGGCGCTATCACATCTCGCTTACTTTTAATAACTGAACTACTTAGTTCTAGCTACAGGTGCAGCTAAAAGAAACAATTAATTTTTAGCTTTATGCTAAGTAATTTCTAAGTTGAAAGAAGAAAGTGATAAAGATGTCGTTTAAGATTAAAAAGATAAGTAGACTTGTTCCCGTGAGAAAAGTTAGAAAGAAGTTGAGACAGATATGGCAACTAATGAACTACTGGAGTTACTAGAATGCGTGAACAGTTAGCATACATATGAGGAACAGTCACATATTCCTATGAAGAATATGGTAATGGCAAAAGTACTGTACCGGTAAGTAGTTAGTTACTGTTGAGGGAAATGAAATTCCGAGAGAATATGAAAATTGTTCGAAACTTTTTTCTTAGATATAAATTTATAAGAATTTCTGGAGTGTGTGTGAAATTTGAATATACTGTATGATCACAGATCGGAATAAGAGTTCATTTGCCTATAAGGAAGTAAATCACATGGGAATAAATAACATGGTTCCCTCTAATTTACCAGCTTTGCTTAGGAACCTAAAAATCATTCCGGCTTTTCATAAGGTTAATTAACATGTGGATACATCATAATTACTTCCATGATATTTTGGCAAATAAAGTTAACCTATTCCGATCTCTGTTTTTCAGCTTATGGTAAACTAGCATAAGGCCACGGCTTCGCCCACATGGAGTTCGATAATTTCGTCTCGCGGGATAAAAAGTATTAACTACCTGTGTGCTGAATTTTGTTTAAATTTTTGTCTCGTTCAGTAGTTTATGTTGCGTGAACAAGACAAATATCCAGATATTCATACATCCTCACAAATTTTCACATTTATAATATAGGATAAATGAATCGTGCAGCAAAGTTAAAACATGATATAAGTTACACTGACAACTTAGTACGTTCCGTAAATTCTGTATGCGGTAACAATGCGCAAAAGTTTTCGACAGCAACATCTACTGATATGTAACAAAGTAATTCATTCAAAAATAGCTCTTATATTGATATCAACGCTATAGGATACATAACCAGTTTCATTTGAAGTTTTTCGCTATCAACAAATTAATGGAACTGAAGTTAAATTAATCTGATTGCGTTGCGAGTCAAATACTTCGGCTGCAGTTTGCAACAAATTAAAATTAGCGATCAAACTGTGATCGAAGATAACAACATTAACAGTGTCGAGCAATGCTATTTTAACAATAATAGCGTTATACATATAATTATACAATCTTAATTTTACTAATATTATATCGATGTGATCGATGTATGGATGCTTATACTCAACGCCAAAACTCCTGAACGGATTTGGATGGAATTTGGGACATAACTTGGTTTGTTTTAGACTTTCACGGTTTTTCACTACACTTAAAGTACTTACGGGATTATATCCGTGATTTTCTTTTGTTTTCGGGGCCAAATAACTGGATTGAGTTTCATAAGCCACAAATCTTGTCAACAGACTGATACTACATCCCAAGGTTAACCAGAGAAGCTATTGAAATTTCAAAATATAAAAATTTCAATCGCGAGGACGGTTTTAAACTATCGAGTACGTGGAATCCAGTGATAAACCTAATAAAAACTAACATGCGTCTCCATTATAAAGAAAAACCGAGTGATACTGTGAGTGCGTTCTGTCGTGAGTTAAAATCGAGTTCCAGTAGTGCGCGTAATAAAAGACTAAGGAAGAGGGTAGACAGATTTGTCTGCTCATAATAAATCATTTTCGTCCCACTCTTCAGTATTCCCGCGATCATGATGCTTGCAACAGCGTCGAAATATCGGGTGCTCAAAACAAAAGAAAATCACGGATATAATCTCGTAAGTACTTTAAGTATAACTTGGTTTTACGGCGATACTACGATCTCGTGGGACAATTAGTTAACTGTACGCAGGCGAAGCCGAAGGCATCAGCTAGTATCATAAATTCGATAGTAAACTCTGTCCCTGTTGTTGTTACCTTTTCGCATTTTAACGAATATGGATGTTTGGCAAAATAGTTTTCATTCCGGTAGAAACTCCCCAAGGGGGCGACTTTCACCCGGACAATATCATAGTTTAAAAGTTATTTATTGTATAAATACCACCGACTACTAATGACTCGCCGAATGCTGCCATTGATACATGACAAAACATCGAAAATATGTGCCAACTCCTATCGACTCCAAAACCTGACTTTCAAGCTGAAACCAATAATACACATTCCCAAAACTTCACCGAAATCGGTGGAATGGTTTCAAAGATTGTCGTATTTAAACAAAATAAGACGTGATATTTATCAATACCTCAATAAAATATTAGAAACAATGTAACAAGTTAGTGAGACAGTGTAGGAGATAATACTTCCATTAGAACGCAGAATTCCATCCAATCACTTCAATTTAGAGCCGCCTACTCATCAAAACAAGTCAATTATCCAACTTCAAAAAGGAGATAACTACAAACGACATTTAAAATTGACTTTCTGAAACAAATAAGTAGACCTTAATGTAATTACAACTGAGTGTTGTCATAACAGAAGATTTTCCCAATGAACAATGCCTTCGTTAAATTCGAAGTAAACTTGGGTATGTTTTACCAGAATGTCAGATACCGCTGAGTCAGCAACACCTAAATTATCATCATGTTTGTGACCTTGGCCCATGTTAGTTGGGAATGGCGCAACAGGTTTTTTCTTCCATTCTCCTCTGTCAACTGTTACGCTATCATTTACTCCTTTATCTTTCAAATCATTGCACACACAATCTATTCATCGTTTCCATGATCTTCCTCTACCTCTCCATCCATCAATATATATATTCATAACTATTTTAGTCACATGCGATTCGTTCTTCCTCATCACATGTTCATACCACGCCAGTCGATTATCCTTTCAAGTTCAGCTACACTTAAATCATCATCGTTCTCTTGCCCTTATCCAAATTCATTTGGGATCGGCGCAGCATTCTTCTTCTACACTTCTCTATTTGTCGTCTTTGGTCTTCCTCTACTCATATTATACCCATCCAAATTCATGCTAAAAACTTTCCTCACGCCGGTCACGACATTTACCTCATTCTTCCGCATCACAGCTACACCTAAATGTAATGCCTAAATGCATAAAACAACTGACAGTTCAACAGTATGCGTTTCTATCTAGGCTTTACGTTTGGGTCTCGCTTAGTATTTGTATGAACAGGCATTGAAAGATAAACTGAAACAATGTTTGTGTGAAAAATAGTAGCAGGGGAAAATTCAGAGAAAATGGCACAAGCTACCCATTTTTATATTACATCCAAATGTCACGTCTAAATCAAAGCGCATTGTAATTTTCACGCTCGGCTCTGCACCGAGAGCTTAAGATTCCTTAGAGCGCTTTAATTCAGGCATTACAGCTAGGTGTAACCTAGTTTGAGAAAAAGGCCATTGAAACAATGCGTATGTGGAAAATAGTAACAGAGGCGAATTATCTGTAGCACCCAGATATGGCAATCCGATTTTGTATCACGCCAGAACAGACGCTTTTATATCGCTTGGTGTTAAGCGAAACAAAAAGCAGCTGCGACAGACGAATAAAGGACATTGTGTTGGGATTTTTCGTGAAACTGGAATGGATTAAGTTTTGTTAACATACTTGCATCATACGTGTTAGAATGAAAGTTGTGAATATCGGTATTAAAATTCTCGACCATAAAGATATATTCATCGTGCGGATTATGGAAGACAGGCGAAAGATTTCAGCAGATAGTCAAGTAGCAAGTTTAACAAATACGGATATTAGGAGAGAACTACTCTTTATGTCTGGATTAGTTAAGCAACTGAAATGTGTATCTCAATACGCTCCAAAACTAGACTTAGCGATTGACAGGTCTGGACATAGACCACTCCGAACTCACGGCACTTAACTCGATTCTCGGCAACTGTTATGCAGATGCTACCAGTGACGCTTCGAAGATCGTCGCTCCAACGAGCCTTACGCTTGCCAGTTCGCGGTTTCCATTCAAGAACACGTCTGTCCCAACGGTGATCGGTTCTACGGTTGTAAAATAAAATACCCAAAAACAAATTCTCAAATGAAGGTAACAGAAGTGTCTGTCATTCAGCAGTACACGTCGTATTACACAAACTGATCAATCGAAGTATTATATGACAAACGATGGGACACTTCATTTGACATCAGACTCCTTTAGCTCTTACCACATGAGACTTTACTGTGTCAAAGGCCACTTTGAAACGAAAAACCTTTACAAATCAAAATATAAATAGCTGGGTTTTGCTCGCGGCTACACAACCGTAGGAAATTTTCACACGGGAACATCCTGGTTTTGTATTTCGCCGTTTGTCCTGTTCTTTTTGCCTTTGGCACTCAGGCGTAATGTATAGCTTCCCATTACTGAAAATATGTTCAAACTCACAAAATGAAACTTCTTCTATCGATGGTAATTTAAATTGTGTCGGCCCAGCACTGAGCTACTAGTTTGGCGCTTTGGGGAGCGTCTACCAGTTCCTGTAGTGAACAAACAACAGGACACGCAGATGGCAGAACACGATATTAAGTGCCCAGCTTTTGAGGAACAGCACCACAGTTACACTCCAGAGCAGTTAATGAATCTCCACCACTCTTTATAATCGGTAAGTATAGACAAACGCGCGAAAATAGTTGCAAAATAACTAATATTAAAAATGGCCGCAGGTTTACAATACCAAAATTACAGTTTCATCAGCTGTCATGCGACTAATGTGTGCAGCTAAAACCGTTCGATAAATTAACGCAACAATCTATCAACGGTAATAGAAATGCACAAAGTACAAACCGATGACCTGACACTAATAAATTAGTATCTACTACACGCGTGCCCTCATAGACATAAAAGCTAGAACGTGGCATGCTGAAATAACCTTTAAAGCATGTTATTTAGAGTGGTTTTAGAGTGGAGGGTCTAACAGCTGAATACCTTGGTTGAACGAGAGGAACGGACATTACCTAAATGATGTTGGGTCAGTGGTTGGGCATTGCATACAATATTTTGGTATACTTGTTCATGATATAGAGGGCGGAAGAAACATCGACGCACAAATAAATGCCACATTTTCAGTCAATCTTTCCGAAACTTTCCTACAAAAGTGCAATCACTACATGGTCAAAATGTATGGAGCATTTTTTTTAAATTGCCTATGAAAAAATGTCCGTGTAAACTGTAGGGCGTTTGGAATGAACACAATACGCGGAATGTGCGTACAAAATACACGGTATCCGGAGGTTAGGCAAAAAGGCTTCACAACACTAGTTTCCACTATTTTCGAAGCTAGTTGAACAGTTGTTTTGCCTTTAGTTTTTGCTCAACTCACTAGGGTACGGTTACATGTGTTAAAATAGACTTTCACGTTATAAAACATTTGAAAACGGGTATGTATCGCGAATTTACCTTTAATTTAAGCCCGACGTTTCGACCGGATTACAATGACTTCCACGATCTATCATTGTTAACTTTTTACCAAGTGACGCAAGATCGCGAAATCGGTTCCGTAACAAAAACGAAAATTGATGCAAGTGAACGACTTACCTCAATTACTATAAATTCACCCCAGTATCAATCACTTAAACCGATCCATAAAACATTGGTAACAAACTCACATAAAACATTGGTAACAGTAAACAAAGCCAGGGGCGCACAATCACAACGTTTGAACAGCGGTTAACTGTGCTTAACCAGCCGTGCACTATACACTCAGTGCAGCAATATCGATATGCGAACTCGGTAACCGGTTTATCGTCGAGAATCGAGAATCGATTGAATTCCTTCGCACACTTGACAGATTCGAATGTCTTGCGACTGTGAGTGGCAGCAGAAAAAGAGTTTGAAATGAAAAAGAAATCGGGATCGCTGCAAAATTGCGATCCTATTCGGACAGATCTGATATGGCGACAGTTGGAAAAATGGAGGAGTTTATTGTTGGTCTTTGTTTTTTTTTATACTGACATACTTAATAGCATTAATTGGATCACTTAAATGAAGTGAAAAAACGTATATGATAGCGTGAAGATTGACAGGGGAGAATGGAAGAAAAAAACGTGTTGCGCCGACCCCAGATAATTTGGGACAAGGCAGGAAGAAGATGATGATCAATATAATTAATAGGATGCCTGACTGTGGCTAGGAAATATTGCTATAAGAATGGCAATTAAGCAATTGAATACTTCACTATTAAGCAACAATATAAGATTAAGTAACAATGCATCTGCAGATATAGATCATCTGTATTGTCATCAATAAAAACAGAAAAGTGTAATCATAACTTATTTTCATCGATAAAATCCACGTTTGCTACCATAACGGAAGTCGTGTGTTAAATAAAAGATCAAACGTGCATTTTCCTATTCGTATATTTTAATTATATATGACAATCCTGATACATTCGTTGTCCAGGAAACGTAATGACAGAACGTCAAACCAAAGACATAACAGCCCTCGGCCGTGATTCCAGTTGCTGGACCTGGACTTGGGGTGCTGCCAACAGCTGGTCAAGATGGCGGCGCCAGACAATGCCGTCATCTGTAAGCACCTCATAGGGGATGGCCAATTATTACAATAAATTTATAAACAATCTGGCCTCTATTACAAGTCCTCTAAACGAGCTACTTAAAAAAAGAGCTATATTTACCTGGTCCCCTAAGTGTGCAGAAAGTTTTAAAAAAATAATGGAAGAAATTTTGAGCGAAAGGGTATTGATTCATTTTGATCCTAAAAAGCCGCTAATACTAGCCACAGACGCTTCGCCTTTAGGATTAGGAGCAGTGCTTTCGCATAGATTACCTGACGGTTGTGAACGACCTATTGCTTTTGCTTCTAGATCTTTACCAAGCAGTGAGAAGAAGTACAGTCAAATTGATAAAGAAGCTACAGCTATCTACTGGGGCCTAAAAAAGTTCTTTCACTACTGCTACGGTCGAAAGTTCACACTAGTTACCGATCACAAGCCACTAACATCGATCTTTCACCCGCACCAGACGCTACCAGCGATGAGCACCATGAGACTTTTTCATTACGCTCATTTTCTATCCGGATTTAATTATGAAATAGACTACAGAAGTTCTGCAAGCAATTCTAATGCTGATTACTTATCCAGATTTCCAGTAGAAACAGTTAATGATAATAAAAAAGATCAACACTCACAATTCCAGCTTCAACAAATATACAAAATCGAAATAAACCCAGATATTATAGCCCGAGAAACAAAAGACGACAACGAATTACTTCCCTTACTACAAGCATTAAAAACAGGACGTACTTTGAGAGAACTCGGATATAATGACAATGAATTTACGCTACAGGATGATTGTATTTTGAAAGGTACAAGGGTCATTATTCCTTCTACATTACGTACCCAAATTCTTAATGAATTGCATACTGGACACACAGGGATTTTAAAAATGAAATTATTAGCACGCAGCTACGTTTACTGGAAAAACATGGACAAAGACATTGAAAACAAAGTAAAATCACGTAGAGCATGCCGGTTAGAGCAAAACCAACCAGCAAAAGCTCCGTTACACCATTGGGAAGAGCCAGCTGGCCCTTGGCAACGAATCCATATTGACTTCGCTGGCCCAGTGTCTGGTTTTCAATTATTCATTATAATCGACGCCTTCACAAAGTGGGTTGAAATAATACCAGCCAAAATAACGACTAGCTCTTGGTGTATTCGAAAACTTAAAGAAATATTTTCCACTTTTGGCGCTCCCTATATTCTCGTTTCAGATAACGGCCGGCAATTCATATCACAAGAATTCAAAAATTTTCTCTCAGATTATAATATAACGCATAAGACCATTGCACCATACCACCCAGCCACAAACGGTCAAGCAGAACGCACAGTGCAGACTACAAAGAGAGCGTTACGATCTATGGAGGGGGAGAGCGGTGATCTAGTCGACAAACTGACTACCATTAAAACACGTTTGAGACGTACGCCAGGCCCCAGTACCCAGAGCCCTTATCAGTTGATGTTTGGCAGGGAAGTAAGGACCAGGCTGCACACCATGCTGCTCAAAATAGAGAATCCCACTCATCACCGAACATTGTCGGATAATTCACGACAATTCAAACTGGGAGACAGGGTACAAGCTAGGAGTTACTCGTCACCGCATCGGAGGTGGACATTCGGTAGGATCCTGTCTCGCCTGGGACATTTACACTATGAGGTGCTTACAGATGACGGCATTGTTGCGTTTTCGTTCTTTCCCATTTCTGTAGCGTTGCAGCGTTGGCAATCTGCACCAATTGTGAAAATGAGGTTGTATCTTTTTCCTGCAGTATTTTCGTCCGAATTTCACCATCATTTAACCCTCGTATGAGTTGTAGGCACAAAAAGCTATCAGAAGTTTGTTTTTCGCAGTTATTACATTTGAACTCACATTTTCCAGATAGTTTTTTTAAGCTCGGAGGCGTATGTGACCACATTTTCTTCTTTATGTTGCATGCGAGATATAAATTTGTGTCGCATTGTCCAAATGCTGGGCTTGGGATCAATGTAATCATCTAAAAGTCTAGTAATCTCTTCAAAAGTCATATTTAAGGGATCTTCTGGAGAGCAAATATTGTACATACTTTCGTGTAGATTTGGCGAAATCGTGCAAAGTAGTACATACACTTTCACCTTACCATCTGTGATATTGTTCAGCATGAAATAAACCTTTAAGCGTTTGGTAAAATTTATAAAAGATTCGTTTTCTTGGAACGGCTGAAAGTTCATACGAAACGGTTTTTCTTTGTTGGTCATTGCTGTTTCGTAAATTGACTGTGTGTCCGTTGCACTACTTGGAGGCACAATTGTCATCTCGCTTTCTTTTTGTAATTGTAGGAATTTTGAACGTAATTTAGTATATAATTCTTCAATTTCAAACCTGTAATCTATTTCTTTGTTTAGTTCACTATCCTCAGTACCTTTTTCAATTTCGTTTTGAAGCTCTTGAAATTTGGAAATAGTAGTTTATGCAACTGTGCATAATGAAGGGCATTACAACACGAGTGTGGGTTTAAGAAACGAGCCGAAGGCGAGTTTCTTAATAGCATCACACGAGTGTTGTAATGCCTAATTATGTATAGTTGCATACACTACTTTATCTACCCAAATATCATAAGGGCTCTATGATGGGTTCAGGAACCATAGGGAAATGACCTGCATTGTTACTTGGCCCTTGATTTTTGTGCCAACAGGTTATTAGTTGCTTTCGTCGCTGCATTTACGATATCTGGCGGAGTATTCATGTCAATTTCTGAGTCACTATCACTCATTTTCGACGGAAATAAAGAATGGGTTACTGGAAATAAAAAGCTAACGAACAAATGACAGCTCGAAATGGCGGCGTTTCGGATATCTGTCATTTTTTTTAAATCATAGGCAAACGAACAAAGACACTATTCTTGTGTCACTCGAGATCGAAAATGTCGTGCGATTTATAATTAGAATCATACTGAATTGGGTTTTTTTTTTTTTTATCGATATCTGATTTAATGTAGGTGGTACTAGAATAGCACACTCACTTGAATTTGACACCTGTTCCAAATTTAAAACTCATAACGCAACTGTTTACAGTTGCGTTATGAGTTCATTACAGTACCGTTCATTTCTGCAGGTTGGTAATGCTGGTCATTGCCTATGGTTTTTGAACGCATTAGAGAGGGTTTATGATATTTGGGTAGATAAAATTATCTTTCAGTGTTTGTAGTCGTGTTGCAATTTCTTCGGAGGAAAACTGTAATTCTTCATTAATAAAGTTTTCAATCCTTGTGAATATTCCTCGTAATGAGGATCGTACGCGTTTTAACTTTTTAACTTCGGCCATCTCGTCGCCAATGTTAAATAAAAGATCAAACGTGCATTTTCCTATTCGTATATTTTAATTATATATGACAATCCTGATACATTCGTTGTCCAGGAAACGTAATGACAGAACGTCAAACCAAAGACATAACATCGTGCATTAAGCAGCACTATGTCATTATTATTCTTGCGTTTAATTGAACTGATTGCATAATTAAATGTTATTAAATCGGTAACCAGTTCATAACAGAATAATTTATAGCGAACTTTAAACGGTGACCTTCAACTGAGAACCCGCTTTATACTGTAGAATAATATTTATGCAAAACAATCTCATTATAAATAAAAATACTCAGAAGCGTAAATATGGAAAAATCCATCATGTGAAATGAATAACATTTTATGCAAGAAAACAATGATCAAGCGGTGTTAAGTTTGAAACTTTCATGAATATTTTAAAATTGACGATCTACTTTGAAAACCCGAAACACCTGGGAAGAAGAAAACACAAGAAAATAACTACGCTCTGCACATGCAGCACAATAGAAACTTTTTACAATCTCGCTCCATGTAGCCATAAAATACAAACTTATTTAAATTAAGAACAAAAAAAGAGAGAACACAACGAAATAAAAAGTTTACTGAGCAGCGGTTAAAAGGAAAATAAAAGTACTTAACAAAACGATGGTTTGGGACACAGAAACAGGGCCGCAATAATTCCAGCGAGTCCTTATTGCGAAACGTAACGTTAACTTGATAGCAGATAATGCAAATTGGACTTTGATAACTAAGAAATACGCCTCGGATTGCAATTAAAACAATTGTAAATTTGTTGAGGAGCAAAAAGCGGGGGAGGTAAATGGAAGGGTCCTCGAAATAAATGACGAAAGACGGCCGTGGACAGCGCTCTGCGTCCAAACTAAATTACTTTACACAATTAGCTTTTGGAAATGTTTCGCTGAGAAATAAGCAGTGGAAACGAATATTTGAGATTTGAACATTGGTCTAAATCGTCTGGAGTTATCGTGAGGGTTTTCCCGAATGCACTTTGACTTTGATATTTGTCACAAATGAAACACTCTATTAGGGAGTGGCCTCATCAATCGAGCCTTGAGCAGCTCAAAAACAGTTGTTTGTTCATCATGCATGCAGGTGTCGCTTAATGTAATCCAAGATATAATTGTACCTAAAGCAAACAAAATTGGTCTTCTAGAGAATTTCACTGTCAAACACGACACAAAACTAATTTCAGTTAAATCTGAACGATGCTAAAGTAATAAACGAAAAAATAGGATGTAAATGAAATAAAATGTAAGAACAAAAAGGCTTCGAAGGAGCGAAAATTGGATTCGAAAGCTATACACCGCGAGCGTTCGCTGTCGCTTAGACAAAATGAAGTTTGATCCTGTTTTTAAGACTTGAGATGCGAGGGAATCAGTTCAAGACGATATAACAACATAACATCATCCCCGAGGGGTTACAGGTATACCAGATAGTACACCCACATTTTGGGGCGAGACTTGCTATCAACCAGGAGCAAATTCAGACTCCTCCGTGACAGCTATTGAGAAATTCCTGATGGGAAGACCCAGTATCACTTTGCCCAACCTGGAAATCGCTCAATAGTAGTCCTTGCGACCACTAGAACAACGATGTATAAAATTGTTATGCTTGATGACTAGTTTAGCCATTTATGAGCTTTAACAAGCCCTTTCATTTGATATTGATACCCATATTGAGGGAGTTGTTGAACAAAAATATAATCCGCCATTTTGTGGCGGCGGCTATCTTGGACTAATTGTTATCAATCATAGCTAAGGACACCGATTAATTCACCTTTCAAACAATAAAAAACTACTTAATTCAAAATCGGTTCATCCTTTCGGGAGCTACGATGCCACAGACACGTGGAAACTTATAACACCCCGTCGTTTTTGCGTCGGGGGTTAAAAAATAAACAACCTGACGAATAATTTTAATGCAAACTGCCGATTTCAACATTTTATTTTAGAATAGCGCGATCATGGAGCGATGTATGCAGCAGCTGTATAATTTTTCTACGATCTTATGGTTGGTACAATACTAAAAGATTTTCACTTTCAAGAGGATGATGATGATGATGTCATCAGGCCAATAGGCAAGATTCCATCATCAATAAATTACAAATCAAGTTAGTCCGTCAGTTAAGAGTCAATCAATGAATACTGACAAAGATAAAACGCATCAAAACTCGGGAGTGGGGGCTTGTGACGTCAAAACGCATTAAAAATTATACCACGGCGTGACGTATTGTTTTGTATAACGGGCTGGTGTCCGCAACTCCACGTCAAAGCGCGTATTTTGCGTATGAGCTGTAATCCACCAAGCGGGCCCAGTGCGGTTTGGTAGATGTCACATGTATTCGAATTTTTGGTTCTAGGACACGCTGGTTTGTCTGTTTGTTTCTGTATTAAGTGTGTAAAATGTTATAGGTATTATATTGCCAAATAAACACAATTTTCTTTCTTTCGTTCTTCACCGTTTTGAGAGCAGTGGTGATGAAATAAATTACACAAAGTAATGCGCCTGTCTGGGTGACGTATCGCTTATTTTAAAAGCGTCGTAACTTCGTCAATGTTATCATTCTTTCTTTGAAAAAAAAAAGATAGGGGTCAAATATTTTTGATAATCTAACTGCCGGACTAATTAGATTTTTACGGGACTTGTGTCCCGGCCTATTGCGGCCACAGCGACTGTATTCGATGGCTTTCTAGGGTTGCTTTCGAGAGCTTTTGTTATGCTGTTCTTTCATGTGCTCTCAAATGGACTATAAAGTCTCTTAAAGTAACTCTCTCGTTTGAATCTTACACCATGTACACACGGCGACCCATCAAACTATACATATCCAGTATATCCTGACCTCACTTTGCACGAGCTTCTCGTACAATGAGGAATCAGCCTAATTTGGTTTGCACAGCTTGTGAGGTCGTCGTACAGCAGTCATTAATGAAATAATAATAACGTTGCGTATTTAATGAACCCAAACAAATGTATCTTCATTTAAAATTCGATTATTGTTCAGATGGAGTTTCCAAATGAATCAAGTTGTGATAACTTTCTAATCCATTTCGAAATTCAGCTCGTTTTGTGCCGATTGTTGAAAGATGCTCAAAGAAATCGATAACATCTTGGAATATTTGATGGAAAAATAACAGATCCTTTGAGAGAAAAAGTTATGAATCAAAATATTTTTGAACAATTCGTATTTCAAATCTGATTGAAACCAGAGACATGCAGGCATGATCAGTATTCACGCCTACATGCTAACAAATCTGAATAAAATTGCTTACAAAAGAAACATCGAAGTAGGTACTATTTTGATGATTATACAATTTGAAAGGTTTTTTTATACTAAATGAGCTTGCGTTTTGCCGTAACTCGGCCTAGGGTCCACCGATTGGCTCCAGCCAATATGAGTCTAGTCACGTAAGGTGAGCCGTCAAAGTTATTCGACGACCTTCGTCAATCGGACGCATATGTCGTATGTGTATTTTATTAGAATATGGTTTAATCCAATATTATCATTATATTATTATAGCTAGCCTATATTGTCCCACTGCTGGGCAAAGGCCACCCTCCGTTCCTTCCAACGGTAACGACTCTGTGCCACCTCTTTCCTATTCCCAAGGAAGACATACAGTTCGTCCCGCAATCCACAATTTACAACAGCATCTTCGTTCATGACTAGACGTCTATTTTCCCATGGGGCAGGTAGAAACTACAAAAGCCTTGTGCCACCGCATTCCTATTCTCAAGGAAGACATACAGTTCGTCCCGCCATCCACAATTTACAACAGCATCTTCGTTCATGACTTGACGTCTATTTCCCCATGGGGCAGGTAGAAACTACAAAAGCCTTCTATCAGCTTCTACGATTCTTTAACTTTATCCACATCCATACACTTGGTCATACATTGCTCATTCCCGACAGCTTTATAAAGCAACTACAATTAACCACGATCCTTTCACACTCCTCTTGCTGCGTCCACGTTTATACATCATACAACTCTTTCCTGGCATTTTTATAAAACTACCACAATTTCTACCAACTTTTTCCCTCAACAGTGAGCATCAGAAGTAAAAAAATACTGAAAGTCCATTTCAGAATTTTCTTCAGGTATTACTAGCGCGGCGACATTTCACTTCTTTCAGTCCATTAGTGACACCTCGATTCTATCAAGTAGCTAGGATCCTAGATAAATGAATTTTGCATCGCGGTGGCTTCTCTTTCCTTCGGAGTGCAGCTGGGAAAGTATTGAATTACATTTTTCATGAACAAATTGAACGCCAATCGAAGAAACTTTTCATTTGGCAGCGAGCGAACTGAAGAGTTCAATCAGGCACTGAGTGGCGGAGAGCTTTTATTTGAGGTTCGTTACTATGAGAATAAAAGTTAACCTCAGGTTTTTGAGATTTATTGATATTATTTATTTAAGGTGAGAGCCGGGGTAGCCCATGAAATTTAAATTTACTTACGTTTTTTTGCAATTTACTTCCACCTTTAAATGATAGGTTTAAAACGTAAATTCAAGGAATGGTTAGCAATGTTCCTGACAAATCTGCCATAAAACTTTAATATGAATCCTCAACATTCTGCTCAAAACAAAAAACAAATGATTATCCTACTTATCACTAAAACTTACTGTTTATCCGTTAATAACAGTTTCCGTACAGCAGCCACAAAATCCTCTCACTCCAGCGTCCTCCAAGTTCTCATCAGACTCTTTAACATCCGCTGTGTAAAACTCTTTCAAAGCATTCAGGTAGTTAACCGGTTCTTCACAAAGTGTTAAAATTTTTCCGCATTAAAATCTGTTAGAGAAAAAAAAAAGTCCGAAAAACATGCTTTCTAACCGAAGTCTTTATTTCGTCGGAATATTTCGCATGGGTATTTTTTTTTAATCTAGCCAGCGAAGTTTATTTTCGCTAGCCATTTTAAAGTAAATTGGGTTTTAGATGTAATGTCTTCGCGTACCTGTCGCGCTGGCTTCTTTATGCTCGGAAAAATATGTTCTGGAAAATTCTTGTTCGTTTTCTCTTTTTGTTTTGTAGAATTTCAACTATTCGCTGCAAGTACAAAGGTGCCAGTACCTATAATTCTTTGGGAATGTTTGTCTGTGTGACTTTGCTTTCTAAATTCCGTTTTTACAATGCCGGGATTTGATACCGCTCAACCATTCTAGGAATAATTATGAACCTTTATCACATCTTTGGTAAGATTGAAAACTTAATTATCTTTTTGTTTATGTATTTGGTACAATACGAATGAGAAATGTTCTGCATTAATGTAAGATTCGAAAGCAACTCTATTTTGAAGATTTTGATGAATTAATTTATCTGTATTTTCTAGTGTGTCTTAGGAACTTACGGATAAGAAAAGGGACACAAAATAAAATAACAAGACTTCGTTGTCCTTAGTCATTTGTTGCGCTGAAAACATCGGCCAAAATATTCGCCGATATTATATTTTCTGGCATTTAGATTGTCTATGGTTGGATATAATGGACCATTTGTTTTAAATGATTTCTTTGCCATTTAGTTTTGTAATAATACCTGAAATAAGAAGTTTCTAATCTTTCACTGTAAAAGCCGCCAGGGCGGTATCCGACCATTTTAAAACTAGTATTTACCAAATATTATTTTTATTCCACCCATTACATGTTACCAGACATCGGTACCTAAATAAACTCACATTTCTCATGAATAATAATGAATTAAAGCACTATAAAAGGTCAAGTTTAATTTTAGTATCCTGTACGATCAACCGCCGGTCATTAGCACCATACCCTTAAAGAACTGCAAATTCCGCCCTTACTGCTTCGAAATAAAGTTGCTGTGAAAGAAACAGAAACGGTGACAATGGAAGAGTGTCTGACTGACCGTCTGTCTGTGTAATCGAAATGCGTGGGGGTGTAAAAGGAGGGTGTATCTATCGTTAGTCAGCTGTCCGGGGGTGACCGGGGCGCCAAGGGGTGACTCACACTCGCCCCGGTTTTATTTGTTTTTATACGACGCACCGAAATCTTTCGCCATTCGTATGGGCGTTATGTTGGGAAATGAAGGAATACAAATTGTATTGGAAACGTAAATGTAAAAGATACGAGTGTTTCTGTCACACGGTACGACTGTTATCTTTTATTCTTGGATGGCGATACTTTTCCAGAAGGTTTCAAGTTCAACCAGAAGCACATTTTTCATTTGGGTTGGCGAAGATTTTTGGAATTCAAAAGATTTAGAATTTAGTCTTATCATTTTCCTAGTTTTAAAATATTGATCGACATAGAATAATTTAGCTTTAGCGCGTTCAATTTTTATGTAGATTTTATATATTTCCATCCGAATTAGTAGTTCGCGTACCATAGGACTGCAGTGTAATAAAAACCAAAAAAGTATAATTAAAAATTGGGCTCTTCACACGTTAAAATTCGAGAAGGTAAGAACAAAACCACAACAAATGCAGTCAGCGAAGTTGCCCGTAATAAATAAACCATAGACGTAAAAGTGAGCGTATAAACCATAAATCACAGTGACCGAACGAAAAGAGGCAACGACGGAAAGAAGGTTACCACGTGAGACAAAAGCATCGTGACAATCGCCCTCAAGAATAGGCTGATAAATGGCATAGCCAGACATACCTAACCATAGACAGAACAATAGGGAAGGAAGGATCTATCGAAAGCAATTTCGCCCAAAAATAGCACTAAGTTGGAGTGCTCTTAAAAGGTGTCTTTAAAATTGCTAAGACGTGGCTGTTATAATGAACGGAATCGTCCCCTTTCGAGGGAGGGGCGAATTTGGCAGACACTCCTTTTTTGCGACGCAAAGGGCAAGTGGCGAGCGAGTTTAATCTTAACTTCATTAGGGCACGACACGAATCCATTGGGGAATTCTCCGGGAATTATTTATCCCAAAAATGTAATAAAATTCTCATTTCAGCATGGTCTTGGTTTGTTTAGCGTTCGCAAACAAATTGGAATTGGGAGGATTACGATGGTTCCTGCTGTAGCTCGAGGTTTTTATTTTCGCTTTGGATCTACATTTCAAGTAATCCATTCCATCGTTAAATTTGGCAAAATGTTCAGGCACCACTTGATCGTCATTCTATTAATTTTCTATAGTTCTACTTACTTATAATAAGTACTTAAACTACTACTACTACTCCTCCCATACTCTACTCTTCTACTTTTATGCTTACTTTTACGTATGATAAGTATCTATGTATTTACAAACAAAAAAAGTATCTATGTAATTTATCAACTATCTGGTGTCCACACGATACAAGCCCCGTTGCTTAGCGTGTCACTAGATGGCGCTGTGTGTAATGTCCAGTGATTTTTGTTTTATTTAATTATATTTTATCACGTTGGTGCGCTTAAAATCTTTAACAAATACCCTTGTACCTTTCACTCCAAATTAAGGGGCTGCTCAGTCAAGCTGCCATTGTGCCAGGCCGCAACTTGTTCGAATAATTTTAAAGACTGAGATAAGGCCCCCGACACGCACGCCACATAATTACCCCGATTCAAGTCGCCCCCACCTGACCTAAAAATTACCGCTCTATAGACGAATTTTCCGTCTTTTGTACAAATAATTTAATGGGTTCATTTTTGACGACCATTTAATAGGTGAGTGTGAAATCGTGACAATTTTACTGTAGGTACAACACTGACTGTGGGGTTGGTAGAACACTGGCGGTTTCAAATTTCACAAATTACAATAGATGATTAGCATTTTTAATCACACGTTAGACTGGCTGTAACTAAGAATTAAAAAGTATTGAAGATTATTTAGACTCATCAACATTTATCTTCTTCATTGATCTTGTTTGCGGGGCGAACATGGCCAGATACCGCACAGGATAGAGAGGTTTGGAAGGAAAAAGGGGAGGCCTTTGCCCAGCAGTGGGACACACGATAGGCTAGGAAAAAAAAAAAAAACATTTATGTTCGAGTACCTCCTATGCTTAAAACTTTTTCTGTTGAACTATTTGGTCCTTCAATATCCGGACTCGAAGGTCCACAAAATACTAACATTCAAACGCAAAAAGTTTATCACCTTAAATGATTACAGTACCCGTACCTATCATAAACAAATAATTTCAAGTAATAAACAAGCCTAGTAATTATCCCTTGGAATTGAGAAAGCCCAAAAACCTGTGCGGGCCTAAAGAGCTCATTACAAAGGAGAGGCAGATAATGTAAGATGGTGCTGAAACACTCGTTACGGAGAATGCCCTGGGGAAGTATTTTTTACCGTGAAGGTACGACTTAAAGCTAATAGCCTCTCGCCTGACAAATGGAATTAGTCACACGATCCTGTGGAATACAACGCCTGGGTGGAAGATACTGAATTTAAGTAAAATAAGACTAAGAAGATAATGGATAAGATATGGATACGTCACCGTAAAATTGTCAAAATATATAGTGATATTGTAAACTCTCGAATTATAGTCAACTGAACATACGGAAGTGTCTCTGCCCCCATAATCGGGACTGGGGGCACCCCCCCCCCCCCCGTTAGGTTAGTTAGGTTCCTTTAAACCCTGCACTAGGAAATAGGGGCCCCACGAAGCGGGGCTCCGTCGACTACGCTTTTTAGAGGAATATAAAGTGTTTTAAGGTTAGGTTATATTAATCGATATTTCTCAGGAATGGTAGTTTCTTTTCATGACAGTAGAACCACTGGGCAAGGGGGACCCCTACTTCCCTCCACACCGCGTGAGTTGACTACCATCGCATGCATTTCACGAAAAATAATGCGTTTTATTGTAAGCAGTATGTTCGTTTGACAATAATTCGAGAGTTTACAATATCGCTGGAGAGATTACAATATAACGTATTTGACAATTTTACGGTGACAGATATATCCTGAAATATGGGATTAAGTCGAAGATACTTGCATGTTCTATAATTTATACAAGGTTTTTTATTTTTATTACAATTATTATTTTAAGCCATTTGTTTTAACCTAAGCAAAATTGCAATTTTATTTCTTTCGTAATTTTAAATGATGTTTAGAATTTGTTCACAATTTTATGTTTTTAGTTTATTGCCAAATAATTTAGAGTACAACTAGTTCCTTTCAGACGTTTTCATTTATTGCAATTACACATTGTTTATGAATCTTCCTACAAGTATTATTATAGTTTGATCAAATAAAAACAATAAAAACAACAATAACAGAGTATGTGAAATTTTGCTCCATATTTGCATGAATTCGCGTAACGTAAACGATACGCGAACACAACAAACATTTTGTTTCTTTCTTCGTTTTTATTCTGCTCCCTATTTCATGTAAAATAATAGCGTTGTAGTGCATCATTAAAATGCACACTTACAGCTCGATGGCTAATAGTCGGGTTGTTTGTGGAATTACCAGAAAATTGTTGGCATCAGTTCATGTGAGGACTTTTATACACGCGATTCTGTTGATCGATAATTTTGTGCCGATCCTTTTGTTGTAAAGAGCCGTTTTCACACAATGGAATTCTAGCTTCTTGATGTTGTTTGATATCGATTTTGTGACAGGCTCGTAGTAATCGGACTATATCGGTTAGTGCCCCGTTCACAACCTCATGCGATTTTACTAACGTCGAGCAATACGCGCGCGAGACATTTGTTAGCCTAGCATGAGTACCGTCACATGTACTCTCGCGGTGACCTTTGAATGCCTTTACCTTTTGGACGCCATTGTCACATATACGTGACAAGCAATCGCGTGCCCTGTACGCCAAACGACACAAATCTGTGATAAAATAGTACATGAAATTGTGGCTTGGCGTGGCTTGCGCATGCGTTTATGCTCTGGCGGTCAAAAGGTTAAAGTCGCTGTCGCAAGACCCGTGTCGCTTGAGTGTAGTACGTGGCCAAGTCGTAAGTCCTGAAGGTAGTAATTCGTCTTCTTTTACGTATATTTAATTCGATGATTGTGATGACGGATTACTTGAGTACGACTCGTAAAGCTATCGTCTATGTGTCCTAATTTAACTTTAGTTTAATGAACACGTTTAGACAAAACCTAGATAATTCAAGTAGCATAACAATCAAGTGATTCGGCCGTCACGATCAATATCCGTGCTCGACGATATCTATGATAATAACACTTGACACAGATACACATAGTAAAATATTAATAATAACTATGAAAAAGCAGTAAATAAGCACTTACATCCATACAATGAAGAATTTTACTTGACGAAGCGAAGCAGGTAATCTGAAAAAGAAAGGAAGCATTTACACATAAAGCCAAGCGAAGACGTTATCAAAAGGCACTTTAATACTGAAGAAGCGTTATAGCATAAAAGTGGCTTCCATAAATATCTCATATTATTTAATGACACAGGTGTTATATAAAGCATTCCAGAGAGCTCTATATTATAACACTTGCACGCAAAGAGCATTGGAGGAGCGTTACCAACAATTTTTGCTTCCACCCTAGTTGCTGTTTGCTCATCTCATAGCATAACTGCATAAGCCTGTTTAGTCTGTGACGCATATAAGTAATATGCATGGCAGTGTAAGCAGCTGATAAATAAACTTATTCCAACATCAAAAATAACGCCAAAAGACACAAGTTACAGAAACGATAAGCAAAAAGAGAAGCAAATAATTGTAGGACTTCCTGCAAAAACGCAGTTTGGTCCCGAAAATATTGGTTAAGGAAACGCTTGAACGGCAGCCTTTGCTTCATATCAGCCCAAAGCAGTAAAAAGTTCCGTTTCTCAATATCAACATTTATTTGGCAAAATTCAAAAAGAAGAGTACAAACGATATCTCGGGGCCGACGATCCTAAAGAGCCGGATGGTTCGCGCCTCGCAATTAAGATAGCTTTACAATGACGCCAGATTTTGGCCGCGTTTCCAAATGGACAATATGGGCACATACAAAGGGAATTGTGTCTGGGGTTGTATTGTTTTTGGGAAAAGTTGTATCGTCCCTATATTTTTAGTACCTAGGTCTTTCCAACAGTATAACAACTGGAATCGTTTCACGTTTACACAAAAATGCCTTTTGTTAGTTTTTACAAGTTTTTATTTCTACCTTTATAATATCTACTACTACCTTTGTACTGTCTCGGGAATCATTCCATTTCTTCTCCAGCCCGCTTTCTATCCAGTTCATAAAATTTATGGAATTGAAGTAAGACTCTCGTTACATTTGAATTCGAATATTAATCGCTAACAAGCTCTGGGAGAAGCGAGCAATTTGTCAAATCAAGTCGTTATTACTTGGATTTCCAAAGTCTTCAATCACAAATTGAAATAATTGATGTAACAATAAAATTAATGGCGCAAAATGAGCATTCAGAGGTATCTAAAGTTTTTAGACTAATACGAATAGATTTTCTTCGCGACAAGCTGCATTTACTTTTTTTGCATTTAGTTTCTGTAAGATAAGGAGAATCTTGCCTTAATCACACGCGCAAAAGACCTCTTAAGCACGAATCCGTTTAGTTTTTTTTTCGTTCAGCCATTTGACCGAAAAAAAAACTATTACTCAAACATGGTCTCCACCTTTTACATACGTGGCTAACTTCGATGTTGAAACATCAAAACTTTGGCACTAAAGTTTCGTTTTATCTTTATTCCACCGGCAGAGGGCCGTTTTACATTCCCATTCCCAACGAGCGCGTTTCAATTGCCTTTC
Source organism: Xestia c-nigrum (assembly GCA_916618015.1). NCBI lineage: Eukaryota > Metazoa > Arthropoda > Insecta > Lepidoptera > Noctuidae > Xestia > Xestia c-nigrum. The sequence goes on along the minus strand of OU745245.1, from coordinate 24,817,554 downwards.
AGTTTGTGAGCACTTTTTGTTTTTAGACTTCAGCGCGTGACTTTTTGGGCGATTGACGTTTTCATGACTTCATATCCGTAATCGATACGCTCAAAGTTGAGCGAATGCAAAAAATACGTATATGAGATATATGATCCGGACGAATGCGGAAAAATGTATATTGCATCTTTGGGCGAGCCGCTCGGAAAAATGTACTTTTACGTTATGGCTTTTTTTCTATTTGTGAGATCGGTTATGCACATGAAGCTTGACGAAGTGGCGACTATGCTATTCGATTTGATGTTATCTAGCGACTACGGTGTAGGTAGTGCCGTATACGTAACTTTCAGAGTGGCGTTGACCGAATGATGCGGAAACAGTGACATATAGCGTGTAGATATTTTGGACCAGTGATCAATCCACGTTGACAAATAAATACATTTTGTATTTTAACCTTCTAGCTAAGAAGTAAGAAGCTCTCATTGAAGATTTTATGTACCATTTGGTCCAACATAACGTTCTTTCTTATACCATAGGGTTTCTGCTCGGTTTCTAGCAGAATGGTTTATTAAAACACAGAAAAGGCAGTTTAAAAATAAGACTAGGTATTGTTTATCTAGTATGCGATGTGTTAAGATAGATTGCATTGTTTAAACAATGCATTGTTTTTTTTAAGTTTTCCATAAAGATAAAACAAAGACCCATTGAACCAAAATCACCAGTCGAAACAATGTTATTGCCAAAAACATAGCAAATAGTAGACATGAGATATAGGTACCTACTATTCGTGAATCTAGCCCCTGACCTACTTCCATTTTAGATATGCGAACTAAAACGAACAAAAACGGCACACCTAGCTGCCAACACAATATTTTAAAGGCAGTATTTTATTTTGCAGAGTGATTTGTAAGACCCAAGAGCAATTTATTCTATAGAAAACGTGGGTAGATTCATAATATTTTTACGGCGAGTCTATACCGATTGTAAAGCGTCAGTCCTTTTCTTTGATTACAATGTAAAATCAACATCATCGCAGCTGCTGTCATTATCCCGGCCTAGACTCTATTGTCAAGCCGGCTCTTAGTCCATCCAGCTAGATGCATTTGTATCACTATTGTACTTTAAATAGGCCTTCATTTTACAGGGATCGCTATTTTTTTCTACTAAGTATTATGTCTGCAAATGGGCTAGCTTTAGTGTTTGAAACTAAAAGATAAAATTAATGTTAGTACCTTCTTTTAATCAACATATCTAGACTGTTAAGTAATTATGTAGCATTCAAACAATAGATCATAGAAAAAGCTTTTTTAAAATACAGGAAAGTGAAACATTGCTAAGAACCACAGCCAAAATTATGTCAAAATATAAATCAGAGAGAAAATAGTGGGATTAAAACAGAATTTACGCAGACAGGGTTTGGCAAATCATACCAACTCCTTGCAGCAAAATTACTCGGTAATTGAGAACTATCATTAACATCAAAAACCATTTATTAAACAACAAAATAGTAAGCTAATACAATTTAAAATTAATACTTTTCCAACTCGACGGGTCTGAGCGAGTGAGATAATTGCTTTAAAATGTTCCCAGCAAAGTTTTAGGTGACAGCAACGACATTACACGACTATTTCAGAGTGCTTTACCGCCGCGTTTAAATCATTTAATATTTATATTGGACTAGGGACTCACGTAATTTGTCTCGCATATAATTATACCCTAACATGAAAATAGCATTGCAGTGACGCTGTATCTGTCAAATTCCACCGTTATTTTCGAAGACCCAACACTGATGGACTTAAGGAGCCTTCATTTTTTTAAATTTCTTTTCTATTTATTTATGCCCGTTTGGACACTGCGATCACGAAAAGACCGACATGCTTCAGTCGATGCTTACAATCAACGATGTTATAAAATGGTAAAATCTAAGTGCTGACAATTCGACTGAAATTAAATCTATTTTTATATATCTGCAAATAAAAACAGAAGCACGCATTTCTGTAATGAAAAACATCCCATTAAGACTAGTGAATAACTCCATACGTGCATCGTAATTCTTTTAAAAGCCTCTCATACCTCGGTAATCTCACGTATCTTCAACTGTATGAATAAATTCTCGCGTGTGCGGTTTTAAACCGTTTTATAACAGCAGTACTTGCAGTGCATCATAAAGACTGAGCGAGGTAAAGCTCCCGTAAACCCTCATTCACTACTTGTGCCACAGGAATGCAATGTGTAAATGTGGACTAACTTTTATTACTCGTGAACCTGATTACGAACAACTTTTAGCAAAGTTTATTACGTTTTTGGCGGGTTTGTCGCGTAATTTCGGATTCGGTGGATTTGAAAGTCATATTTTCGTGTCTGAAGTTGAGGTAGAGACGTATTTCCACAAAAGAATTTAGATATGTGTTCTATATTTTTCCCAATAGCTATCTTTATGGCCGGAACGGGAATCAAAAACATTTAAAAAAAACTTCTCGTACTAGTATCACATAACAGAAAGCAACCCGAGCTTTTGTATTTCTCGTAGGGAATCATAACAACGTAATGAAACGCCTCAATTAACACTTATAACTTCCAGTCTTTGTTTTATTAAAGATCTGTATAATATTTGCATTCAGCTCTTAATTAAGAGATAACCCAACAACACACGTTTGATACTACCTACGCAAAAGCTAACAAACTGAATATCAATGCACCGGTTAATGCTGGTTAATTCCGGTTATGAGCGGCTTATAAGCTCCAGCATCGAGTTTCAAAGAGCTCGATAGCTGCTGGTACACGGTTCCCGTTTGGATTACCGCAATGTGCATTAGCGCTTTCCAATAAGTGTGGGTAGAGGAAGTTAGCTGTGTTTGAGATGCACTTTAGTAAATGGTCTTTTTGTTCCGAGTTCGAAACATTGGTTTTGCGTTGGTAAGCTTGGTCGAAATGGGTACATTGGGGAACCACTTCCATCTTTCGAGAAGTGACCCTTCCTGGTGGTTTCATTGACGAAAGATAGTATTTCCGCACAAAGACCATTATTATCTAGGAGATTTCGTTCGAACTTACGAGTAGATACCTACTTTATGACTGATTGTCATATCTAAGGGCACATTCGGCTGAGTAACAGGTACCAGGATATGTACAATTTTCGCATGTAATCAGGCCGAACTTCCCCGGAATTAGGCCCAGCTTAATACACGTTCTGTTTGGACATACCATTAATATTTCTGTGTGCGAAGGAACTTGTATTTGTATCATACATTGTGGTAAAAGTATCTACATAAGCTTACATCGTAAGCATTGCGGTAATAACATGTTAATTAAACTTGGAAATTTTAGTAACAATGATACAAGGACTTCGGGGGAAAGTTTGGTCCTTACACCTAATTGGTTTACAAATGTTCACGTGAAAAACACACTTAACACCATAGATATAAGTATTATTATATCTATGCTTAACACCAAGGGCCATGATGAAAAGTAACATGAATTTTCGCGTCGAATATTACCTAGGTACTATTATATCAGTTCAATGCTGAACCGAAATATGAGGGTAGTTCATTATTTATTCTACTTGAAATAACTATTGCCCACTCTATCCCTCTTGTAATTTACATAGGATAATAACGACAGAAGAAGCTGGGTGAGAATTATGATAAACAGTCGAATACCAATTTGGTTTGAATATCTTTCTTTAGCCTTTCCAACATTAATTCTAAGATAATGATGATAGACACTCTCAAAGTTATGAGGACCAAAATAGCAATTTAGATTTTAGATAGGATTTTCATCCTTCCGAAAACATGGAAACAGGACGAAAATCACTAAAGTAATGGGCAATTATCTACCGCTTCATAATAATTGCAATTTGTATCGTCGTCGAGCCAAATTGCTTTAAATCCCCTTATTGCAGGTCATAACGATAAAAATAAATTACCTTCTTGAATTTCGCTACTACTTTTAAAAACGGGAATGTTTCTGGTTTGACATTTATAGAGGGAAAATAAATGCTATGAAAATTACAAGGTTACGTAGAAATAGGTAGGTCTGTTTCCCTTCCCATGTTTTTCGCTTTGAAGATCTTTATTGATATGAAAACGATTCCGCTTATTTGTAACCACATACCTAACCTATCTGATATTTATTGATTTCTATGTTTGAACCTCCACAACCACAACGATTATTAGTTTATTGATATAATATATCACACGTACAGTGTTATAATTAGAATAATCCATCCATACAGCATGTTTATGTTTAACCCCAGCAACGCCTCACCAGAAACGAACATGATTTTCTCTGTCAAGAAACAAATCCAGAGAAACCTTCAAAACACCAATTTTAGTATAATAGTAGGTGGTGGATGATTGTATGAGTAAAAATAGTGGTTTTGCCAAAATATCCGCTGCAGCACTTTTGAAAAAAAAACCACATCTCTACATAGTGTCGCTTTAGTTTTTTTTCATCACAACACTCGGATAAAGTTGCAGCACAACTTGTTCGTAGTCGCAGTTAGCTCCACGACTCCGTATATTTTACTAGTCCACAAACTTGCTAACTAAGCAAGAACATTCAGTAAACAATGTGCTCTTTAATTTCTAGTAAAGTTGGTAAGTGAAGGTAATACGTTACTTGGTGCGAAGTTCTCCGTGAAATATTGTTCAGACTCCGCGTTGAGCGGATCAAGATTTGTTGTGGATGAGTTCTGTTCTGTTACATTGTTTTGACTGAGCCAACTAAAGGCGATGAGTTGGGTGTAAACATTGTAAGTGGCGGAAAATCGATAGTCACGGATTAGTTTTCAATATGAATTTATTATGAAGTTTGGTCTGTGCGTCATACCGAAGTTGGGGAAACAGATAGCGGTGTAAAATTTTCCTATTTACCTACCACAAGTTGACACGTCGAGTCTTAATCTGTTGATGGAAAATGCCCGTAGCGTGGTTCAACAGGTTAACACCCAAACATTTTAATTCCAAATCTTGTCATCCCACGCTCCGTCAAACCTTGCTTAAGACTACATCCTCAAGGAAATCATTAAGCTCCGTTACACGCTCCATCATTTACAAGGTCTAATGAGGACGTAGGTATCAAACATCTTACGTATCTACTCCAAACTGATAATGAAAAGCGTTCCTTCAGTAAAATGTATCGTGTTCCTTGCAATTTACTAAATTAACAATTCTCGAGACGAGGCGGAACGTGTAATATCAATAACAATTGATGTTTAGGAACCTCTCTTAAGATAGATATAAACGTGATAAACCAAACGAGGATGCTTAATAATGACATCCATGAATGGGATTTTATAGCCAATGAATTTTGAGGACATGTCAACACTTTAGTGCTATCAATTTGGCATAACGAGATCCTCTAAATTACTTCTTCGATCACCGTAAAGTATCGATTTTCTAGACGAACAAATCAGTTCAGTCATGAATGTATGCACCTTTAATAAGTGAAATCTTTGAAGTAATTTTAATAGGATGCAATTACCTAGGTGCACTACACAGCAATAGCCTTCATCGTCCTAATTTCTAATACCTACGTAGTTATTTTAAGTAGTTATTGGTATTTAGACAGTCTAGTTTGTGTTGTAAGTATGGGCTTCTATTAAAGGCAATTCGACGACGTTATACCTAGAGCTGTAGTTCACTGAAATCAAACAGTTCGTAGTTAGTACATTCTTCTAATAAAAACTGTTCAAATACTCAATGAAGAGCAGGGTCATAAACGTAAGTGCGTCGTACTTGACAAATTGGGCTAAGTCGCAGTCGATGCTGTAGCAAATGGACCCTGAACAGTTTCTCCTCTGTAAGCTGTCTGAACGAGTCCTGGCAGTCTTGGCACTTTATTTATTAGATACACGGTGTTTCTCCTAAAGCTTTATGAGATCCAATATTAATTTCATGGTTACTAATACGCCTACACCATTTATGTGATGAAGTAATGAATATGAAAAAATAAATATCATAAAACTAATATATCATTAGTATATAGAATTATTGTATTACACTAAAAATTCAATACATCAAAATTTAAATCCAATCCCGTTAGTAACACAATTCCAATATGGCGGGCGCCATCAATCAACCGAACGTTTCGTTACATTCAAAAATTACTCGCGGACGATTGAATCGCGTATTCGATTCAAATACTTCGCAGTTTATCGAATAAAATGAGAGTAATCGTACGAAGTCGCGACACAATAGAGACGGGAAGGCATTCAATGTATTCAGTAAATCTTCGTACAGCGTGCGGTGTCAGATGCAAAGCGCTCTGGTAGAACTGAATCGATGTTTAGCAAAAGCTGTATTCGATTATTGAAATGGGAATCGAGGATTAATGCCATTGCGATTGTTGGGTTCTGTGAAAGCTGTTTGCAATGAACGGTCAACTGGTTTTCGAATAGAATAGCGGTTAAATAGGTATTGATGCGGTCAGGACATGAATACTGCAGGGAATTTACCATTTCGAAGTTTATTTTGGAAATATCAAATAAAAACGTTTCATGGTGCCTACTTATTAGTTAAGTAAATGGTAATAATTTTAACCGATTCCGAACAAGTGAAATTTATCGATTTCGTTATGGTCGGTAATGTTGCTTAATCAAGTAGTTCAACACAATTTCATAGGTGGCACCTTCGCTGTCTATATTAGATTCAAAGCTAATGCCGCGGGTGTGTGCTGTACTTACCTAACTCACTTACGAACGACAGGGTTTTGCACTCAAGAAAGAATGATTAATACGAGTTTGGCGGTCGAAATGAGAGAAATAACCCGCCCAAGCTCTCCAGAGGGGAAAAATGTATTTGTTTAAACGCCCTTCTATCATACTCTCCACAGTTTCTGTCCTTCCCTACAAATATATTGGGTAAGGTTCACTAAGTTTAAGTTTACGACTACTTATTCTGTATTTACATTATCGAATGTTGCTAAATGTTATATATTGACACCTAGGTACTGAAATTATGACTGAATTCGCAAGAGAAGTGACTTATCAGAACAGTAAGTAATCTTGTATCTGTCTAGTAGTATGCAAGATGTAGGTACTTAGGTATTATAAAGTCGTAGTAGGTAGTTACAATGATTTTACTGACTTGTCATATGAAAACTCTTCTAACATAATATCTAAGAAGGTAACTATCCAATAAAAATGCACAGAATCTACACATCGTTTTAAATTCTCATAATAGGTATAGCAGCTGTCGTCGAACAACCCCTAATTCACGATCACGTGACATTACAAGTTAATATCAAAGTAAGTACTGGAACACTGAGGTTGTCTAGAGGTTGCGAAGCACAATGACAGTTGATAACTCTTCCAAATTAAATTTAATATTCACGTATCACGACGCCTAACTCTGCAAATTACCGTACAGCGTAAAATGACAAATATTTGGCACATCTTAATGATGGAAACTTCACCCATTAAACAAGCACGATACTAAGTTACAGACTGGGTTTTTCAAAGCGATGCAAAGTTAGTATTTCACCTGCAAGTTACCTAGCCCCCGCAAATTAGATCAAGAAGTTATAGATTTAAGCGCGTAGCTAAGTGGAATTATCGAGTAGGGCGTACTGCATGTTTGGTGAACAATTTTGCTAGGTCCTGATTGGGTCCGATGCAATGGACGGAACTTAACTCAACCTAGATAGCCATGGCTGGACTATGTAATGCTATTAGAAGATTAACTGTGTGACGGTGCTAAACTTAAATTCATCTAACATCAGATATTGCAATAAAATCGTCCATGGAAGTGCAGATCCCTTTAAAATAATATTTAGCTACCAAGAGGGAACTAAAAAAACCAACAGTAAAGCTAAAGACCCTTTCGACATTATGGAATGTTAGTTAGATAATTGGTAACAAAGTTACCGACTCAAAGTTAGTTTCAGAGCTACCACAAATTTTCCGCTTATAAAGTCTACCCGCATCCGGAAAATATTAAACATTAGCTCAAGGAAACCTCAAGAGTACTGTATTATAACAAGCTAACTACAGAAATCGTCCAATTTCACACAATTTAACGACGCTAGCAAAGCTATCAACTTAGGTAGGTACGCACCATTTGCTGAAGTATCTTAGAAAATGGGTACTATGTCGCCTGTCACATACAGCTCTAGTACCTTGTTAAGTTGAGAAGGAACACACTGATGTATCTTCTGTGAATTATCTGAGGGAACTGTGCGTGACAGATTGACCTTGACACTGACATATCGCTTTACTGTCAACATAATTATGAAATTGGTTTATTTGCAAATTCAAACTCAGTTCCAGGCTCACATTTTAAGAAACTATTTATAGTATATTTTATAACGAGGGACTAAACGAAGCTATTATATACCCGAGGCGGTTTGACTCCCGAGCTTGCGAGGGAGGCAATGAGAGCGAGGGTATATTATATTGGCGTTTAGTCTCGACGTGCATTTAAAACTGAACAAATTTACACTCGACAAAATTTCAGAACTGAGTGGCAGTTTTTCCTTCTATCAGGTCAGTCACAGATTAACCATTGAAAACACAACACAAACTCTCAACATTTTCGCAATGAAGATGATCCACACTCCACAGATAATTAGTACCTACATTACTGCAGCGGCTAGCAACAGAGGCATTGCTTATCAAAATCAACGATGCACACAAACAACCATAAATTTTTCTGGCGTTGAAGAGATCATTTGTTTTTTTTTTTTTCAATAAACCGCTTTCTATTTGCATGCCAATTCGAAATTTAAATAAAACCTTTGACAAGTTACTCTTTTGTGACCATGTTTCAGAATAAAAGATCGTTCCATTTTTAAATTACTTTTTACTCCCTAGGGAATAAACGGTCACTTTAATCCCGTTTCGTAGGGCTATAACGGCGTACTTTTAGAGTATGAGTAGTGAAAAATTATTTTAAATACTTCCTCCGCCTTATTTCCTACTTGGAAAATGACAAAAATATCTGTATTCTGTAAGTGTTCTTACAGACGAGCGGCACGTTGCCAATGGCAGAAAAACTACATGCCACAACTACAAGCGTCGACGGGTGGCGAGGCGACGCTTGCAGTTGTGGCATGCCGCGTAAAGTGTCAACGAGTGCCGTCGATGCGTCAGCAGCTGCCGCCGACGCCACCACAACTGCAAGCGTCGACGCGTCGTCGATAGGTGGCGACGCCCGACGTCTGCAGTTTATCTGCCGTTGGCAACGTGTCGCTGGTCTGTAAGGACCCTAAATATCTTCAAACTTAGGTACTACAGTGAAATTAGTCTCCGCTTAGTGTTAAAATAAACAGTAGTGCCGACGCAATTATTGTACAGTATTAGTCTAGAATAGGAACCCCTCCATCACAGAGCTTGTCATCAGAGTTCAAATTACACGTTATCGTATTCGCAATACGAGTATACGAGCACTAATGACACAGACGCCTGTTTATTTCCTCCCAGTGAGGCTTTGAAACAATGTTCCAGCCATTGCCATTAGGTAGGAAGGTACAGTAGAATAAGTTGTTTCGTTAATAGGTAAAATATTCATCAACTACACTGCCATTCACTTTGTGTGCAAACACATACATACTCGTCGGAGAGTGACGTAAAAGATACTCAAATCATTGTTAAAAGACATGTACAGACTAAACTTACAACTTAAACTTAGACTTAAATTACTGTATATGATGTATCAATCAAAATCGTTTCATCCGTTCGGGAGCTACGATGCTACAGACACTCACACACACACACACACACAGACACGTCAAACTTATAACACCCCCTCGTTTTTGCGTCGGGGGTTAAAAACAGTGCATTTTGGCTTGATTTTGACAATCGAATCGTACCTATACACCAACCACTTAGTTCGACTGTACATGAGGTACGTGATCACATCCCTATGAATATAAACTAGTACGCAAACCGTTCAGTATTCGGGTCGTGTACACGTTAATAAACAAGACATTTGTTTGATACGGTACACATGCAAATAAGGATACTGAATAATATCTTTTGGTATCTTAGGACCGAATATGAATGGCGTTGTTGGGATTATGATAATTTCTAGCCCATTGTTTTTTTTTTCAATATTTCAATGATGTATCATTTTCAATTAAATAAGTATCTAGTGCAATCCATAAATGGGTGCCAAAATGATTCGTTATCATTACCGACTTGATAAAAATTGAATTTTATTGACCTCTGTAAATTGAATCTATTCAATTCACACACAAAAAGCATTGACTTGTTCACTGCCAATGTCGTCGCCAACAATCAAATCCAACAACAAATTAAAAGTTCCTTTCAGACTTCAACAGACCGTGGTCTCAATCCCATCAAAGCATTCGTTAGTCCAGGCGTCCGTCGAAAAGGGTTTAAAAAACCTGAACAATTCATTCGGGAAGGTTGTTTTAGAGATTCTCTTTTAACCCTGTGACTGCCACTCAAGAGTCCTTTTCAAAATTGCAGTTCAATGACAGTTTTTTCTTCTAAACTTTATAAGGTGTGAACATGCAAATGAGGCACGTTGGCAATCTATTACCCATAAGCTTCGAGTACTATTTTGTGATGAAATTTAATAGGAAGTTTGCATGGAGCAAGCTTGTTGACGCTCAAGCTTTCAATACGCTATGGGGATTTGTTCTGCTAGCATTATACTTTTTTTATAAAACGAGTAAGTTTCCCATTTCTTTTGTTCTTCGAACGAGGTTTATAATGGATTTATGGTATGGAAAATTGCAATCACAAGAAGATAAGCGTAAAATATTGTCCCTTCACTTAGGTAGGGACCTCGGTAATCCTTTCTCCCTTTCAAGCAGTTTGTTTTAAACAAATAACGCCTTAATAAACGTTCAAACAAATCGTTATGAATTGCCCTTTTGTGTCGGAGTTGAAGGGGATTCGTAGACTGTTTCCTGGAGAAGGTTTTTTAAGGGGTATCAACTAAGAATTCATACTAACTAGTTAATACTTTAATTGAGAAACCCCTATATTCCATAAATTCGTGTCATCCTGAACCAGTCTTCCTCTTGCTTTGGGTCGGCACAACACCTTTCTATCTTCCCTTCTCCTCTATCAATCGTCTCACTATCATTTCTTTCTTTTTTTAACAGACTTCAAAAAGGAGGTTCTCATTCGTCGGAACCCTTTTTAACGTATGTTCCTCGATTACATGGTTTTGGCTGGACCGATTTGGATGTTGTTTTGTTTGAAAGGTTATGCTTGGTCCCATAATCATCAAGTCAGGATCTGATGATGGGATCCTGGAGAAATAGAGAGAAAACAAGCGATTGAAGCGGTTTGGGTAGTGTTTGGAAGAGTACTTTCTGAAAGTGGTCCCATTTCAAGTTGGTGAAGATCTGATGAAGAACTTCGGAGATAGGCAACTCCTCAACAAATCATAGCATATTGACTGGGATTGCTGAAATCTCATGTCTATCTATTGTGTCCTCTCCCACTCCATTCAAAAACATCATCCAGAACTAATCAATCACAGCTCATAAATTCGAAAATGTAAAACGTGAAATAAAATTATACAGCAATAATGAGTTAGACAGGCAATTTCAGAGGACCCTTACTTATATCGTTATCATTATTTTAGCAACCCTATCGCTATTTGCAGGGTGTCATCATTATTTCGTATAACTTTTAGGTCCGAGTTTATTTAAACGATATTTATCGTACACGCCCGTGGTATCGTATCTGCTTTCATGTTTGTAAACATTATCTTTGTAGTACTTATTAGAAGTGGTCTGGAACTGGAAGAAAGATGTTATACCAAATTACCTTTCCCCGAGTAGGTACTGCGACCAGAAACTTATTTTATTAGAGTTGTATTATATTAACTTATTTTGTTTTTCTGACCATATATTAGAAGCATCTAGAATTCTAGAAAATAATATGGCGAGTAAGTGATATACCTAAGTTGGAAGTAAGTTACCAACTCGGAACGTGAACAATGACGGCTACAGTTTGTCTTTGACATAGTTTAGCTAAGGGTCAAATACTACCGTAGGTTTCCCTTTGAGGTGCCTATTTTCCTGTCGCCATTCAATTTTCATTTATACAGGGTTATTTTTTGTTTACACTAAACCCGAAAAGGGGTCATTGTACTCATCATTTTGAACAACTTTTTCTATGGGACGAACCATGAAAACGCGAAAAAAAAATCAGCTGTTCCCTACATTTATGTTCGCATAACTCGTCAAAATGTAGGGAACAGCTGATTTTTTTTTCGCGATTTCAAGGTTCGTCCCATAGAAAAAGTTGTTCAAAATGATGAGTACAATGACCCCTTTTCGGGTTTAGTATAAACAAAAAATAATGTTGTAATTTCCAAAAGTGAAATTCACATGATGTTGTAGCTGACTGTATTCAACGTTGAATCGAAATCCTGCAGAGAAAAGTCCTTTCCGTAATCAATTTGAAAAATCCAATACTCGCAGACCCAAAGAATATTTTTCAAAAGATTCTTTATCGTGATCTGTGTCCAATTTGCAGTATCCCGCAGATTGCGACTTTTGAAGCTCATCAATGGTTTTTTTCCGTAGCCTCAGTATTACCTATCGTTGGATTTGAAAAGATCGTTAAGGAATTTGATTTAGAAAGGAAGAATATACTTGAGGGACAAACCAAAATTCCAATGTGGTAAAGCAAAAGTATCTTTGCCTGAAATAAACTGTGTCATAAATTTAGCTTCGAGTGGCAGAATATCATTTCATTTACTCCATTAACGCGCTTCATCTATACAACCCACTTATCGTACGCAAGACTGCGAACAACGTTAATAATTTATGCGATGAGTTGCGTTCAGAAGCCGTTGTCCGGAAAACATAAAAGCTTTTAACGTCATTACAGCGTGGCCCGAGTAATTTCTGCTGCGGTACAACAAACGACATTACAATGAATTCTGATGCTATATAAGAAATATTACGACTGTAAGCGCAAGATGGAACGATAATATACACCCATTTATAAGTCTTAAAAAACTCGCCAAGGAAAAATATTTTTTATTACAAAAGCGACTACATTCAACATTTAATTCCAGATCAAATTAAAATCAAAATTAACTTAGTTCACGACTGTAACCTTGTTTTCAGCAAACACAACTAAGGCAGTCCGCCAAAATAAATCTCCAATAAAATAGCTTTTATACAATGACTGTAGAAAACTTCCGTTTAATTTAGCAGAGAACTTAAAAGCAGCTTTCACTTAGCACGCGTCAAGAGCTTCAGAACTATTAATCTTGGGGATGTTTCCCGAAACAATTTATTACTATGGCACGTTAACCGTGGTGCCTGCAAATTGGGACGTGGAGATTAGGTGGGTCAGAAATTCAGAATATTCTAAACAAACGATCGAATTGTATTATGTGGGACACGTGAGAGGCTCATATTGTTCTAAGGGTTCCTAACAAAGGCTTGTGTGACGGGCGTCGGACAGGTTGGGTGCAGATATGTAAGGAACTCCTCCCTTGTGTAGTGTTCTCTAGTTCGGCAAGTCATGTACCCGTAATTAAAGTTGTGTAATAAAACTTTTAGGCCCCATTTTCGGCAGTCATGGAAGGTATAGTTTGTGGTTGTACACTTCATTAAACGTAGGTCTATGACGTCAACAGTTTTAGATTGTCCACACCCGTCTGCGCCTGGCAATGACAGCACCCATTAATAATGCACGCTAAACGGTACACTACGCTGTCGGTAGCCCGTGGCCCTGTTCTCAAACACTGTCACCCTGCACCAGTTAGAACTTAGTGGATATTATTACTAAGAAGGAGGTACATTAACAGCATGGCTCTACTTAAAATTCTTTAATTTACGGACTAATAAATTGCGGAAACCTTGGATTAAATTCACAGTACGCCGCGGGAGATGAAGAATTCAGGTTATGAGCTAACATAATTAATTTATGAGTAAAAGATTACAAGGGGCTGTACCGTGATATTGTGAAATATTTATTTTTCTTAATATCTAAAGCGTGTAACCAGCCTACAACAATTTTCTCTTTCGGAATTCACGACCTTGAAGCGGTGGCCGCTTGAAGCTTTACGTAATCGAACCTACCAGAGCCTGTTACATATAAAAGCTTTCGGATTTCACTCAAACGGACATAAAGGTACGGCTCGTGGAAATAAACCGCTGCGGAAAAGATGGAATAATCTTTTACTGGGCGGTATGCTTGACAATATCAAATTCATGTAACGATGATTGAAAAACTGTTATTTGACTTTATTGACCTACAAGAATGTATACAAAACAGGCTCTTATTAGTCAACGAAAACGAGCAGCCTTTTATGGCTTAAAATTACTACCATAACCTATCATAAAGTTCGAGAGGTAGTTTATAGCCGATAAATACTATAATTTTCTTCAATTAACTTTAGGACACACATTTCAGCCCCACCCAACCTACATACGAATATACAGAATCAAATAATTTCGACACGAAAGAAAATGCCAACGCAAGTCGCCCCCAACGGTTGAAAATTAATCAAAGGAACAATCTTCCAGCCCATGGCGTCTGAATTAGAAACACTTTGTATCTATTACAAAAGAAAACTTCAAAGGGGAACTGAAAACAATGGAGGTATTTTTATAAACAAAATGCTAGTTTATTAACTTGATTACACACTCAATGGCGGCAATCTATTGAGTTTTAAATGGGCGAGAAATAAGCTGCGTTCTTAAATTGTGTTCTTGGCTTTCTTTATGTAACTAGTTTTTTTAATATTGTACGTTTGTGAAGTTTCGTTCTTTGCTTCATTTGCTTTTTTCCTACTTTTTTTTTGTTTCTGCGTATTTTCGTTGTAGGTGCTGTTAATTTAAACACTTTTTTTGTTTTTTCTGCTGTGCCGGCTAATAAATACTTTTTCTATCTTTAATTTATTCCTTTCACCTTTTGGTGTTATACATGCTGGTCAAGCTTGGATACTTATTAATTTGGGGTTGTGTTATAGATATTTATCTATTCAATGTTTGACTTTTGGATTTTGTACATAACTGGCCATCACATTCCGAGGTAGATAGTCTTCAAGGTTAACAAACAAGTAGGTCACGACGAACACCTTAAGATCAAATGAGTCAGTAGGAAAGAAAGAGCATTTAGGCAAGCACACCATCCTACTTATATTGCTCGCAAAAAAAAGCGTGCACTTTTCAGAATCCTTGAATGAAAGCTACTTAAGATTCACACTGCCTAGAATTTCTATTGTTAAGTTGCATTTAAATGCACCGAGGTACAACTACTTCGACTAAACAAACCCAAAATAAAAAAAAATGATTGAAAACGTGAACGAGGAAAACTTATGTTGCACAGGAATGTTCTAGCAAACGTTCACAGCTTCACATGGAACGAATACTATATTCCTCAATTCTTGAGAGAGGCTACAAGCAGATATCTGATTTGAACGAAGAGGTCGTTTATATTGGAGGTCGCTTTTATGTATGCACTAGCCTGTGAACAAAGTAACGGTTTGTTTACATTTTTTTTTTTTGTAACCTTTGATTGTAACTTGGGTGTAAAATATTAACCACGGATGAATTACTCCAGCATACTTTTGCTGCTTTTATTATTTATTATTCCAATAGTTCAAATCACATAATTGCTTGATGGCTCTGGGTAACATGTGATCACTGACATAATAAGTAAATAACAACGAAAATTAACTCATTTATTCTGCCATTATTTAATTAAATGACTAATCATGCGTTAATTGACCAAATGCAATAAAACTCGTGGGTATCATCAACTATCCTATTAAAATGTACAATAATTATCGTTTTGGCTAGCATAGAGTATTTATGACACGTGGAACATGGTCCGGATATCGGAAATAGAGAGCTGTCGGCCGCACTTTATAAATTTAAAAATTTCTGACTGCCCATTTCGTGCCCAGCCTCTATGGGCCTCTAAAAAAAAATCTTACATAACTATGAAACAGATGAGGAGAGACAGGTGAGAGAAAGTACGCGCAGAAAAGATTTTAAAAACAAAATAATACCCCAACTTAATATTATTCAGCATAGTGCTCAATATCAAACAGTGCGGATTTTTAACAGGTTGCCTTTAAAGTTAAAAACTATAATTTATAAAAGCTCATTTAAGTCAAGACTCAAAGCATTCCTATTGGAGAAATGTCTGTATTCGATAGACGATATCCACTTCATAATTTTATAGATATTAGTTTATGTGAGACTGGGTAATATTGGATAATAATGTTATGTTGTTATTTTTTTATTTATGTAGGCGTAATGTTTTTGAATTTTTATTGGTATTGATTTCTTTGTATTGTTTTGATTTTTCTAATATTTGTAATATTTTCTATAATTTTGTGTTAGTTTTATAATTTTAGCTGACGTATATTTTGTTATTCATTTATTTTTAGATTAAGATTTCAAACACAATTAAATTGTTCTTGAATAAAATTGAATTGAAAAAAAAAATTGAACAAAAGGGACAATTTGCGATCTGATCGACCGTATCGAAGTGATGAGACGCGAAAAAATAACTATGGGCCATAATACTATATGGGCATTATTGCAGTGGAACAGCGGTGGCCCAATGGTGGCGGCCCCAACTTACGAACAGTAAGTCGTGGGTTCGAACCCAGACAGGCGTATTACTTTGTGTAATTTATTTCATCACCACTGCTCTCAAAATGGTGAAGGAAACATCGTGAGAAAACCGGCCTCCCCCAAGTGTCGCCAAATTGACCGGTCCCGTGCGTCTCGCATCCAACGGATTCCAGGAACCTTCACCATGTCATTGGTCCACCTAGTGGGAGGTCTTCAAACGCATTGTCTTCCGGTTCGCCGTCGCCACTCCAGAACTTTTCGGCTCCATTGACCGTCCGACATCCGACTCTGCATGCATTCTTAAAATTACTTTTATTTATTGTAAAATGATTTCAATAGTGCTGTCCGATTCCTGTTACTTGTACATGTTCCTGTTACTTTTTATTCCAACTCGCCTTATTTAAGGTCCGAATTTTTCCTTCCCGAGCCCTTTATCCTCGGTTTCGCAAAGCCGCAAAATCAAGGCCTTCATACATCAAGTCTAAACGAGTGTTTGTTGTTGTTAGTAATTAATTTTTCACTGTATATTGTTACTAGGATTAAAGTATTAAACGTAAGAGGTAAAGTAAACCCACCGCGTCCACTAATAGTGTCCAGGTTTATTTACTCGCCTGATGAGTGAGCCACAGACTAAGCCGAGGTTTTAATTACAGCAGCACGGTGCGTTCCACAGATAAAACAATGTCGGCGCTGATCCAGGTCACTCCACTGCTCTAATGTACTGCTCTATATGTTACGTTCGGATAGTAAATTAAAGCTTTGCTTTGGGCAGGTAGTTTTAATCGTAAGTGAAGAAGAACTTCCAATTATGGTTTGGAATTACTTCCTGCTAGCAATTTAAACTATTAAGCCGCTGAGAAAACAGTTTGTAAATGTTGGTGAAATTAATATTGGTTTATTTGGTCGTAATTGCACTGACTCAGGTGAGAGTTTCCATGGTCTTGGTACTTTTCGTATTGTATTAATTAAATCACTAATTACAACAAATTTGTAAGGTAGAGAGGTAGAGATATTGTCTGTCCTAATTTTGAGATCCAAATGCAACCTCACTGTAATCAGAAATTCCCTTTATGCGAAACAAACTATACAGTAAGCTCTATCTGGCTTACAGCTCAAACTCGATCAGTGTCTGTGCTCACAGCTTCTAGCTAGCCCAATGGCCGAGTAGATATTAGCAATTTGCTACTGGCTTTATTGCTGTACCGGCAAGTGATAAATGGAACGAAGGATTTTAAATTGCGCTGGCTTTTTATCACGCCACTCTGAGCGTTGATGAACGCAAAAAAAACGAATATATACAGTTACAAATGAGCTAATCTTAATTAAAATACAACAACTTGCAAATAGATCAAAACTTCGAAGCATGAATTTCACTATTCATACAAATAAAACTTTTACAAAGAACAAACATTTTGATGTTACAACTTTCATAACGAAGTTTCACTGGAACTTTAACTCTCGTCTAATGAAATAAGTTGCATAACGTTAGTTTAATATTATATGAAAACTCAAACCTTGTTAAAGAAAGTGTATTTTATTTAATCATTCCTCAAAGAATAATTAAACCAAACAAAGGGTATCGCTACTCGCCTCTTCGGACAGAAACTCAATAAATACTTGGAGCGGATCGCGAAAACTTGTAAAGGTGGATTTACTGGAAAGAAAGCAGGCGTCCAATCAGAGCCGGGGCAGAATAATGGCTTATTCAAATTTAACTGTGGAAAAACCGCAGTTTGGAAAACGATCCCGCCCGGCAAACACCTGTGCCCACTGAACCTTTTTATACGGATGTTGCAATACCCCGAGCTACGTAAATTGAACACCGTCCTACATATTTACGCCAATCAATAAATTAGAAATGAGTTCACATTTCGCAGGTTTGATAACACTGTTAATCCGCAATTCCGCACACAAGACCGTTAACCAATTATCAAATAATTCTCACGCAACGCATTTAGACCCGGGTGGTCATTTAATCAATTTAATTACAAACATAAACATACCTCACTTAAGATCCAATTTAAACCCGGACAAAATGTATATTGGCCGCAATAAAGCAACACACGGCAGCAAAAAGGGATTGGGGCGGTCCTCGGGACCATGCGGCTGTGTAGGCACATCCCGCACATCCTAGCAAATTACACTGATACGCCGTGAAAAGAATTTTAATGACATTCGAGGTGGCTTTATGCGCGAGGCGACTTTGATACAGCGGCCTTGAGGTCCGCGGAAAATGTTGCGCACGTGCTCTTTGAGAAAGTACCTAAGGCATGTCTCGGTAAGTCGGTAATGCAATAAGTGTATCGCACGCCTGCCAAAGCTTTTTGGTGTGATGTTGATGGTAAGATGATTCAGAAGTTTCACAAGATATCCGTCTACATAATATGTTGTGATGTCGTTCTACGCCTCAACGATTTTTGCAGTAATTATTATCTAACTTGTACGCCTAATTGGATTGATGACGATCATTGAATTTATGTATTGGATTATGGAGCAAAACGTTTAGGGGCTTAAAATTAATTTCATAACGAAACATAGTCGTATGGGTCTGTTATGTTGACTTCTAGAGACTTTTACATAATCTTCATGAATTTAAATGAACAGTGCATTTTATATAGATACTAATCTATACTAATATTATAAAGCAGAAGAATTTTTGTTTGGTTGAACGCCAATCTCAGGAACTACGGGCTTTAATTGAAAAATTCTTTTTGCGTCGGATAGTCCATTTATCGAGAAAGGCTTTAGGCTACATAACATCACGCTACGATTATTAGGAGCGGAGCAGGAATGAAAAATGTTGCAAAAACGGAGTTTTTTTTTTACTTTCGTTTTTCTCTATTATGTGACGCAGACGAAGTTGCGTGGGTCAGCTAGATAACTTGAAGAACTGAGTAATAATAGTCTAATAAATTTCATGATGCTTAGGTACGCTCTTTGCTAAACTTGCCATCACCATACTTTATTCCTCATATTCGAATTTGGTCAAGAAATTGTGGATAACAAATAAATAAAACAAACACGGCCAATGTACCTACATTTTATGAAAACGATGTGGGTCCACTACCCAGAGGCGAAGCTAATGCCGTATTGTCAAAATAATTAAGTACTTAGGTACTAAATCTTCCCATAACCTAAAATTCATCTTGTTAAGGGAAGAAATGCTTATGTGCATTCTAGCATAGGTTTTGCCTCTAACCCGGCGATATGCGATAATGCGAGCCATGACCGCAGTTATACATTTGTATGCCACTTTGCTCGCTAAACTAATGACAGCTTAAGCGAAGTAGTCTGGATGCTATTTTATTTGCCAAGCAAAAATCATATAATACCTATGTCAATAGAAGTGACACCGCCGATGTACGTACGTTACGTACGTAGCGGATCGGCTACCAGTTAAGCGTTAAAGCGTACGTGACGATCACGCGAGTTCCATGATTTTTGTTCACTCAAAAAGTGCTCAACGCGCCTAAAGAAGTTTTCGCTTAAAAAATGTATTCCCCCTACACCTTACTAGACTAGGACTAGCTACGCTACTGCGTAGACCGTCTCTAGTTGACATAGTTTTTCGTCTTTATTTACCCAGCTTGCATGGCAGGGTGATGATTTTGATCCCGTAGCTTAATGCAGTCGTGTCTTTTAAATGGAGACTGTACTTAACTAATAAATACATTCTAAAATGTATTCAAGGATTCCCTTTTCTTACCTAATAGGTACCTACTCGTATTTGTTTCTTTATTAGTGCACGTTTAGAATTTGTCCCCTTTAGATCTGAAATCGATACCTAATTTGAATAGAAATTACTAATCGAATCCGGATAATACCGAATTCAGGCATAATTGAGTCGATTATTCATTTTTTATTCGATAAATAAGATCAAATCTATGGGCAGCGACGAAATTAACAATAAATTACGCGCTCCTAATGCTTTGTGTCATTAGGGAGCAATTAATCAAAAAAGTCGAAATGAAT
Source organism: Xestia c-nigrum (assembly GCA_916618015.1). NCBI lineage: Eukaryota > Metazoa > Arthropoda > Insecta > Lepidoptera > Noctuidae > Xestia > Xestia c-nigrum. The sequence goes on along the minus strand of OU745245.1, from coordinate 24,797,067 downwards.
GCGCCAAAAAATTACGACATTTGGACGGCGATAAACGTCATAATGTGCTATCAATTTCTTATTTACGTTCTTCAACCTTTGATTTGAGTTGAAATACAGCGTTTTCTTTGATTTTTTACTACAATAGGCAGTCAGCCGTAAGTAGAAGCCACAAAAAAATTGATCGATTGAAATTCTTATCGAATAAAGTTCCCCAAATTGTGATGTAAGCTCGTCTATATTTTCAGAACTCGTTCGTCGATAGTGCTGAAAACACAACCCTTTGTTACTATTGACATCTTTAGGGGTGTGTAGACCCCACTTTATATACGATGGTTGCAGGCAGTGACGCCTACCTGACCTGAACTGACTGACTACCCCATTCTTTGCCGCAGAAGCCGAGCGGCAAAATCGAATGTAGGTAGGTATATTTTGCCGACCGGCTATGCCGTACACACCAAACTATACTTTTCCAGTATACCTAACGTGTCGTCGCTTTGTATAGCTTTCTTGTACAATAAGAGATACGCATAAACTGGCTTTGTATATCTTGTTTGGTCTTCGTGCGGACCAGGACGATCCAAACACAATTATTGGCGACTAGACCTTTCATTGGCGACTCGAACGTTCATTGGGGACAAAAATTTTCATTGGCGACTTGAACAACATAGGTTGTGGAAAACCTAATATCTTGAAGTTCTACCACCCCTATGGAACAAGTCTACCAAGCACCTGTCATCAAGTTAGGCGTGAAATACCGGTAATTCCAAGCATAAACGTTCGCACTATTTTATAACTCCACCTACTCTATATGGTAAGTGGAGCGTAAGGGTAATGATAGACCAAAGTGATAGACACATACTTTTATGGCACATTGATGAAAGTTAAGTGTCGGATTCTAACAGTCTTTTCGTAGATGGGGATATTAAATTTACTGTATTTTAAATAGAATATTATGTTTTTTTAAATAAAAGAAAATAAGTTGCAGGAAAGCGTTTGATGTAATATTATAAATCACTGAACCATTGGGACAATAAATGATAAATCTTTATAAAATACCTATATCAAAGTACTCTACATATTCAAAATGACATATGACACTAGAATTTATTATAGCAAAATAATATATGCGTGGCTATAATGCTAGTTTTTATACATATTATACTTAGGTTTTGAAGGTCAAACGGTGAAACTTGAATACTTGCTTGTAATGCAACAATGTGTGAGCTACCAATCGCTGCATTGAGTTTCAAATATAGCCAGTATTGTCCCACAGCTGTGCAAAAGGTTTTGAAAGTGTTTATAGCTGATTCTTCAGAGAAGTTGTCTTCTGTACATTAAAAGGAATAATGAAAAAATTTGAATAATCAATGTTGCCTTCAAAGTTTTCCACTGTGGAGTCCGGGATACAGGCCTCCTATCTATGAATGAGCTATAATCTACCACACTGGCCCAGTGCGGGTGGGTAGTTGTCAGATGCCTATTAATTTTTGGCTCTAGGACATGCCCTTTTCCCATAAATGATAAATGATATTTATTTTGCAAATTGGTTTTCACAAACACTTTTACACATCCTTATTTTTTAAACTAGATGGGGCCGGTGTTTCGTACCTGACTACTTTGAGAAGAAACAGCCGAAACAAACTCAAACTCATAGTCTCTTTTCAAGTCCAGACAATCTTGTTCAACTTGCATGAGAACTATGCAGATTAGTGTCTGAGATGGTCTATGGAGAAAGAACCATACAGATTTGAGTGGACCTGTCCAGTCAGTGCAAGCATTTGTCAGTTATTGTGTAGATCGCTTATAGTACTCAAACTGCCAGGCAGTTGTGGGAAAAAAACAACAAAAAGTAACCCACAAGGTCCTCACATTCACAATTATTAAATAAATAAAATAAATAATAATTTACAAAAACTAATGTCAATAAAAATACGAAATGTCAAATACAACACATAAAATAAACAAAAATTAATAAAAAATAATAAAATACTAAACTAAGTATTCATGTCAAATCAATAAATGTCATGACAGTCACAAGTAAATATTCATGTCAAATAAACACAAACATAAAAAATAAAAATGAAGTAAAAAAAATAAAAATAAAATACTGAACTAAGTATTCATGTCAAATCATTCAATGTCACAGTGTATAAAGTAAAAGGAATCAATAATAAATATTTTCCTTCACGGTTTTTGCGAGCAACATGATTCCTTCTGAAGCAAATTTTTTCTTTTAAATTATTTTCAGCAAGTATACTTAAGCTGAGTCGAGAAAATTTTATGTAGCTTCGAGCTGCAGCAAGCATGTTTAGTTGGTAATATTATGCCTTATAATAATGCAGCCAGAAACAGGAAGACAGGAAGTTGAACTAAATAATACTTGGTAATCAACATTGGTAGTCAAATAAAGATTTAAAACGTCCAACAAGATTGTATGTATGATTTCATAATGATCTAAGTACTTAACTATTTCTCGTTCTTCTTTAAATCTAGCTGGACTTAATATTTTAAAAAGAACTTATTGATTTTTTTGTGCTCATTTATTAAACCATTTATGTTTTTAGTAACAGCTTGTTTCATGACCTCTAAAACCATATTAAATAAAGAATACTTTTGTTCCGAAATGTTTGCTCAAATTAAAGAAATCTATGAATACTTATGTACCGAAATGTTTGCTTAAATTTAAGAGCTATAAAATCATTATTTTGGACCCCATTTTATATTATTTTTCTACCTTCAAGTCATGCTGTATGATACAGAAATGAAATGGGTAACAGTTTGGAGTGTGTGGTTGGGATCTAACCAAACCAATTAGCATTTCTTCGTTCTTATTTGAATATGTTCGTGTTCAAATAAATATATCTTGCGTAGGTCTGTAATAAATAGCCTTTTAGAAAGTTGCCCCTCAAGCGCAAACAATAAATGGGTCGTTACGTTTTAACAGTTTTACAATATAGATAATACTTATGGCTAGTGCAATATTACAGAATCGTGACCGATTTAACCAATAAAACATAAGTTTTCTAATATCGATCGGCTGTTGGTGTCAGTCTGCGATAGAATTCAAGAACGGTTGAACTTACCTAACGATGTGTCGCCACACCGTCCACTTTATTTTTCTCCCGTTTAGCAGTCCTCAATATTAGTCAAGAGTTACACTTAAAAACAACTACACAACGCACAATTAAAATTGCCGACTTTTTTTTGTTTTTATCAAGCGCAAATCACGGAAATAGTTGCGAAAACGAAAAAACGTCTAAGATGGCGCCACAATGCAAATATTTTAATGACATTAGACACTGTGTTGCCATAGTAAAACGAAATTTTGTTGGTAGTTTTTTTAGTAACTTTGGAAGTACTAACCAGTATAACTGTTAAATAAATAAAATCTTTGCAAATAAAACACATTTTAGAAAAAATATCAATTTATTAAAAAAAATAAGATTGTAAATAATTCTTTGGCTTTACAAAATTTCAAATAGGACAAATATTTAATAAAAAATAAAAATAAGTACTCATCACTTACAACATGCACAAAGAGAAGTTTTAATTGAAGACAGCTCAATCTTAGCTAAGCCCTTCGTGATAATATTCATAAAATTATTGTATACCTGCTTTAAATTATCTGAACAATTACATTTTGTCATTTGATTGATTACTTGAGCAAATACATTTGTATCAAATCAATGGAATAAATGCTTCAAAAAAATAAATGCAAGTAGGTGTTTTGAACTATGCTATTGATAATTTAATAAAAAATATAAAGCTAAATAATATTCATCTCAAAATTAGTCTAATTTAAGTTTCTAATCAGTTCTGGTCTTGACATACAATTCATGCTGTTCTTGTGAACAAAGCTATCAGAGTAAATAGATTTAATTAGAACTACATTTAACATCTAATAGCCATGATGTTTTACAAATTATGAATTTACTAGCAACTTCTACGCAACTTCTTCTGCGTCACATTAGAGAGAAAAACGAAAGGAAAAAAAATCCCCGTTTTTGCAACATTTTTCATTCCTGATCCGCTCCCAATAGTCGTAGATGTTATATAGCCTATAGCCTTCCTCAATAGACTTGGACATTCCACAATGGACTATCCAACACAAAAAGATTTTTTCAATTCGAACCAGTAGTTCCTGAGATTAGCGCGTTCAACCAAACAAACACTCTTCTGCTTTATAATATTAGTATAGATACCACATACAACAAAATGGTCCCATAAGACGGCAGCAGTTTTGGCTTCCTTGACAAAATCGTGAGAAGAGTATGGGGAAACCTTTAATAATGCCATGCCTGTGCTCTATAATACTCATAAAAACTAAATAAATTCTATACCTACTACAATCAATGCACTATCACTGTGACCATAAGCCACTTAATATAGATAAAAGAAATTGATTACGAAATACGTCATGCAAAGTCCACTCCAGTATCTAGTAGATCCCTGATAAGCACCGTAGCCTTTCGTGGCAAGATACGTAAGAGATGTCCAAGGTACAGTAGATGCTTGGGCACGGATGCCTCGAAGTAGTTTCTGCGAACGCTTTCCAGAATCGACGTAGCTGCTTTCTTTGGAGTTATTGTGCCGAAGTAGCTTGGGATTCTGAAAACAATAAGAGAATATTTTTATTAAGTAAAATGTCAATCTGTCGCGCCATGAGCTTCTAAATTTATATTTTTTTAGTAGCTTTGATAAAATTATAGAAAAAAGTGAGCTGAAATAGGCAAACATATTAAAAGTAAAAATGCTTTGCACTTAATGCTTTGAACAATTAGTTTTCTGATTAATTTTCTGTAATTTATAACAAACCTTAATCTTATGTCTGCACTTTCATCAACAACAATAAATGGATAGATATGAGTGAGTGTCACATGTACTCCATCAATCTTGTTCACTCTTAGGTCTTCTGTAAGAGATTCTGCCAGTCCCTGGACAGCAAACTGTGCCACACTCAATGGCATTTGATCCTTGATATAGCTGAGACCAGCCACTGACGTCAAAGCTACAATGTGACCATGGTTCTTAGACTTCATATCGGGCAAGAAGTGGTCAATCAACTGAAACACGAGTAGAATGAATATTATTTTTTAATAATTTAGTGCTGAGGTCGCCTATTACTTCCACATTTTTTAATTCTATGTATTGTATGTATGACCATTGCGGTTTGTATAGTTTAAAGCCACCCCCAACAATTATAATAACAATTATTCAAGTGAAACAAATACATTAAACTGTCAGCACAAAACAGTACAGCCATCCGCCATTTGGTGAACCCTGGTCTAGAGGATTTTATCTTGTTTACCCTAGCCTCTTGAACTTTTCAGAATTTTAAACAGATTGTAAGATTACCAATAAATGTATGGTTATAATTATAATCACAAGAATTTGTTGGTCAACATTTATAGTTGCTTTTATAAGTAACTTTTTAATAATCTAGTTTGATATAACCAAAAAAAGTGCAGGTTAGTGTTATTATTTGATAATTTATTGAACTTACCCAAAAGTAAGATGTCAGTGTAAGATCCAGAGTATCATGTATATCTTGAGGGGGCTGAGTCAGCAAGGACCTAGGGCTTGGTATCCCACAACAGTAGAACAGCATGCTGACAAACCCTAGATCCTTTTTCAGCTGAGAAGCTAATGCCTGGACATTCTCCCTCTTTGTAATATCACAAGTATAGCTTATAGCAGAACCACCTCTTTTCTTGATGAATTCAACGGTGTCATCGTTAGAAGAAGTGTTCTTGTCTACACATAGGACAATAGCTCCTAGGTTAGCTAACTGCATGGACAGTTCACGGCCTACACCTCTACCTGCACCAATGACCTGAAAATAAAAATGAAGAATTTAACATCAATATTTTGTTGAATTTCATTATTTTATTTTCATGCCTGTTGCTAGGTAATTTGTCTTAAGCGGCGTGATTAGAAGTATTTAAAAGAAAGCGCTTTATAATTTATCTGATGTAATAAATAATTTTTATCAAAAACAATGTTAAACAGATTTAAGTATTAGGGTATTAAGATAGTAAAATTCACTTACCAGAGCCGTTTCTAGCCGGACTGATTTCAATGGTGGTGGTCTGAAGACTTCATATATAGCCTGGAGAACTGCACAGATGGCATTCAGCACCACCCATCCGATATCCACCATTAAAATACACAAGGAATATACTCTCAGCAGCATCCTGATTGGGAAGAAGATATTCAAGAGAATTCCCAAAATGTTGTCAAAGATTTTGGACTCCTGTAAAGTTAAATTGTCTGTGAGTAATTATTTTACTCATAATAATCTACGTTTCAATCGAATAGAGAGAAAAAAAAATGTGTTGTGCACATGCAGGACATGCAGTAGGATTGTGTAGGTACCTATGATGTAATGCCTCAGAGATTTATCCAAATACCTGCAGCTTTCTTATTATTTGAACAACTAAGTAATCACTTTACACACACCTTTTCATTGTAATTGTCCTCGGAACTCATAGCAAAATGAGAAAATACAGTTTATGGTAGTATAAATAAAAATTAAGCACTGCCACTGTGTGACGACGAAAGTACTTGGATGAAATTAAAATTTGAACTTCAATGACAGGACACAGAACGATAAATAGTAAAAGTGAAATGATAGTGACCGGCAGTTGATAAAAATTATGAAATACAAAGTGTTATCACAGCACGGATTATTTGGTTACTACTAGTAGGTACAGTAGTACTTTTGACAGTTTGCTTGACAATAACTTTGGCTGCGTTCCGTATTACACTGTAATCGATTTGAGCGTCCATTATCTCTTTTGAACTACGCAGTGCGTTCCGAGATAGACTGTAAACGCTATGAGCGTCCATAAACACGTTCCGAGTAACCGTGAGCGCGATTATAAGCGCGATATCAATGTTCCTTGAGTCGTCATAGATGACGTCATGACATGCGCCATCTTGCGATTACCCCGACCATGCCCCAAAGAAATATTACCGTAAGCGCTGTCAAATGACTTATTGACAGATCTTAGCTGTCATAATCGTGAAATTTAAAACGCAACGCAAAATATCACTGTGAGCGCTGTCAAAAATGACAGTTGTGTTCGAAGGTTGTGTTGTTTTGTTATGAACTTAGGAATAGGAAGTCGCATCTAACTATTCTATTCATTCATTGCAACCATGAGTATTCAAGTGGATATAGCCGACGAACTTAACCAACATAACTTCCATTTTAAAAAGTAGACCTTGTGAAAGGTTTTGGTTTGGGGTTATGATCACTGTGAACGCGTTCACGAGCGTTCCGAACGAATTGATGACAGCTTTTAGCTGTCAAAATCGTGGAGGTGGCGTTCCGAGATAGGCTGTAAAAGCTATGAGCGTCCATAAACAAGTTCCGAGTTACCGTGAGCGCGATCCAGGGGGGACACACTTAGCACTGTCATCATTTTACATAGACGACAGCGACATCTGGAGTTTGGTGGGATAACCAAACTTGACAGCCGTCTTGTCTGTCAAACTGAGTTCATAGTCATAGTCGCCATTGGGGCATGACGTAAGACGTTGAGGCGCTTCCCGAGTTTATCTCAGCTAATTCTGTTAAAATTGTTACTTGTTATTGTTATTTGAATTATTTTAGTTCATAATATATATAACTTTATTTGTAATTGTTTTTTTTATTGGTTTGAACAGCTATACTACCGAAGTATGCATGCATACTAGCACATACACACATACGTAAAAGTATAAATACACAGTACCTACACACACATACTTTAGGTAAGTGTGTGTAAATCAGAACTTTAGTTCACCCACCAAACTTAAGAGAGCAGCACTTTCCATACATGCAAATACCACAGAGTTGTCACTCTTTCTCTCTATAGTTACTGTACTCTTTGGCGCGATCACAAGCGCGATATCGATATTCCTTGAGTCGTCATAGATGACGTCGTGACACGCGCCATCTTACGATTACACCGACCATGCCCCAAAGAAATATCACCGTAAGCGCTATCAAATGACCTACCTAACGATAGATCTTAGCTGTCATAATCGTGAAAACTAAAACGGAACGCAAAATATTGCTGTGAGCGCTGTGAGTGACTATTATCATAATTATCTCGGAATGCAATGTAAATTGGAACGCAAAATATGAATGTGAATGCGCTGTGAGCAATTATTTTATAATACGGAATGCAGCCTTTGCTTTGAAAGAAACCAGGGAGGAACCATAGACACGAAACATTAATTTAATAGGATTTCCTGTCAGGAAAAAAAAAAAAGCGCGGGAACCTTGAAACGAACAAGGCGCCAAATCTTATTTAATTTAAAATTAATTTGTTTTGTGTTAATAGAGTACCTTAAAATAAGTTGTAATTATAAATTAATAGTTGTATATGTAAATAGTGTAATAAACAATGGGGGGAACTGGTAAGAAAAGAAAAAAAGCGGAGCCCCCTGATGGTCGAGCAGTACGGGACACCACTGAGACTTCTTCCGACTCCGACGATTCTGCAGACAACAGCAGGAAGTACCAAATATTTAAAGTCCCTGGATACTCAAGGAAGTATCCAGAAAACAGCAAGAAAAGTGATTACATAGTATTTTTATCTCATCAGACTGAACGCCAATTTTCTGACAAAGACAGACTGGCTATTTTGCATGCTATACGCAAATATTGCGTCACTGGCATATTGCATTTAAAATCTATAAATAAGTACAAAATAGGTATAACATTTGACCTATCCAACAATGCAAATGTATTTCTGCAGAATAAAAAACTTTTAGATGAAATGGGCTTAAAAGCAACAATACCTGCTGTCGATACGGAGGTGACCGGGGTTCTTACTTCAGTCCCCACGGATCTCTCTAATGAGAGAATATCTGCTTTAATTGGAAGTTCCAGAAATGTCATACAGGTGAGGCGTTTTATGCGCCGCGTACAAAGTGAGGGTGGCGCGGTCACGTATGACCCCACTCAAACTGTTGCAGTTACTTTCGCCTCTACTGAGTTGCCGCAATACGTGTACCTTGACTCCTGGAGGCACGAGGTAAGCTGTTACGTTCCTCCTGTCAAGCAGTGTTTGCAATGTATGAAGTTTGGACATATTGCAAAATATTGTAAGAATGAAGTTGTATGCTCCATATGTACAGACAAGCATAGTTTTAAAATGTGTAAAGAAGATCCTAAAAACGCTAAATGCGTCAATTGTGGTGGTAACCATGTTTCCATCTCAAACACTTGTCCACAGAAGAAAATTAAAATAGAAGAAAATAAAGTCAAGTCCAGAGCCGTTAAATATTCCGATTTATTTAATGAACATTCTTTTCCTAAATTAACACAGAAGAACATTGAAACACAGATTATTAATTTGACTAAATCAGATTTTTTTATGAATACTTTAACAAATGCTATAACTAAAATTATATTAAATCAAAAAGATAACCCCATTAATTCAATCTCCATAAAAGAAATTCTGCAACAAACTTTCCGTACCAGTACTTCCACATCTAATAATGGATCTTAATATAATGCAGTGGAACGCACAAAGTATTATAAGTAACAAACTTTTATTAACCCAATTTCTTTATGAGCAAAACATACATGTTGCAGTTATATCAGAAACTTGGTTAACACCCATCAAACATTTTAACATTAGAGGATACAAAATAGAAAGACATGATATTGGAAATAAACACAATGGTGTAGCTATTTTAATTCGCAATAATATAAATTACAGAAAAATAAATACATATACTGATAATTCTTTACAAAATATTTGTGTAAGAATTACTGTAAATAATACAGAAATAAGTATCGTAAGTTTCTACTGTCCAACAAACTGCACTCCATCTTTTGACAAACATAAATTTGAATCTTTAATAAAATCTGTGCCTGAACCAATGATATTTGCTGGTGATTTCAATGCCCATCACACATCATGGGGATGTAATTCTACTAACCCAAGAGGTAGGGATATTTTAGAGGTTGTTGATGATAATAATTTAGTGTTAATGAATAATGGTGAAGTCACAACAGTCGGTTCTTTAACGTGGCGTCCAAATGCCTTAGATTTGTCCATAGTTTCCGCATCATTGGCTTTCTTGTGATTGGTCTGTTCATTGTGATCCTCTTGGCAGCTACCACCTTCCTGTAATTATGAAAGTTTTTATCAATATTAGTAATATAGAAAATGCTAATAATAACACAAATTTGCCCACCTATCCCAACTTTAAAATGGTAGATTGGAAGATGTATCAACAAAATGTAGATTTACAACTATCTACTTTTCGAGACCAACATGTTTCTCCATTAGAAAGTTATACAGAGTTTTGTCTAATTATGCATTCTGCAATTAATAAGTCGCTTCCTTATCATAATACACCAGCTTCTTCCTCTGGTGATTATTCTAGTCGTAACTCTTATAGGAATTCGATAACCTCTATTCCTCTTCCTTGGTGGAATAAAAAATGTACAGAAGCAGTCCAAAAATCTAAGTTAGCTTATATAAATTTTAAAAACAATCCGTCAGATGAAACATTTATCGAGTTTAAAAGATTACAAGCCCTCAAAAAACTTACTTTGAAAATAGAAAGATCAGATAGTTGGGTTGAACTTTGCAGCTCTTTCAATCGATGTACGCCTTTGTCTAGAATCTGGAAATATATGCGGAAATTTAATAAAACATATTCTTGCAACAATAATGATGTCAATTGGATTCAGGATTATGATTATGTAAATAATAAGTCAAATTTTCCCATTGCCAGTGAGTCACACTCTGAAAATATTTTTTTAGTTAAAAGTTTTTCGATACAAGAATTGAAATCTGCTGTTAATTCTAGAAAGGATAGTGCTTTTGGACTGGATGGTAAGTATTCCATACATTATGATAAAAAAGCTTAGTGAGAAGGGTTTGCACACTTTTCTCGAAATATTGAATAATTTGTGGTTGAACAATGATATACCTCATTTATGGAAGTCTGATTGTTTGGTACCCATTTTGAAGCCAGATAAGCCTCGGTCTAATCCAGATTCCTATCGTCCTATTGCTCTAACATCCTGTGTTGGTAAGATTTTTGAGTAATTAATAAAACAAAGGTTGGAATTTTACATAGAACAAAACAATATTTTACCTGCTAATCAGTTTGGTTTTCGTAGAGGAACATCAGCTCGTGAAAGTATTTGTCAGTTACAGCTGGATATCGAAAATAGTTTAAATAACAAGGATTGCTTAATGTCAGTATTCTTTGATGTTGCTGGAGCCTTTAATAGTGTAAATATTGATGTACTTTGTTCTGAATTACTTGTTATTGGAATTCCAAACAAAATTGTCCACTGGGTCCAAGAATTCTTAACTGAAAGGAAAGTTTATGTTAGATATAATGATAAATTATATGGACCAAGATTTGCATCGGTAGGAGTTTGTCAAGGAGGAATCCTGTCTCCATTAATATTCATTTTGTACATACGACGTTTAAATTTGATACTAGGTTCCAAAGTTAAAAATCTTCAATTTGCTGATGATTTAGTTGTATATTTGTCTGGGAAAAATTTAAAAAATATGACACAGTGCCTTAATAAGGCATTGGAAGGATTATGCACATATTTTTCTTATTTAAATCTAAATATAAATGCCCTTAAATCTAAATTAGTAGTATTTGGTAAAACTAGCAATTTCAGTCCGTCTGTTTATTATAATGAAGTATCTATACCAATTTTTTATGAAGCTAAGTTTTTAGGTGTAACCTTCACTAATAATTTGTCTTGGAAAAAATATGTTGAACTGATAAGTTCTAGAGCTAACAGAGTTTTTAATATTTTGAAGACATTGTGTAGAACCTCCTGGGGAGCTGACCCAAAAATATTGTTATTATTATATAAGTCTCTGATCCGTAGTCACTTTGAATATGGTTTTCTCTGTTTTGCTGGTGATAAAAGGTTAGTAGATATTCTTGATAAAATACAAAATAAAAGTTTGAGACTCATTACCGGGGCATTTAAAAGTACTCCAATTAATGCCATGCAAGTTGAATGTAAACTTCCTCCATTAAGTATAAGATTCTCTTACTTGAAGGAAAGGTTCTTATTAAAACTTTACAGTAAAAATAATAATCACTTGTTTTCCAATTTGAAACAATCATGTACATCATCCATTCGTAACTTAACATATATACTTCAAGGCCATTCTCAATATTTAAATTTTCTTGAAACCCTCCAAATTCATAAGTCATCTATTCTTCCATGTTATCAGGGGGATTTCGAAAGCAAATTTCCTGCAATTGACATCATTATTGATCACGATTTATCTACTAAAGAAAATGTATATAGTAAATTTCATGAGTTTACTGATCATAGATTTGTGTATACTGATGGGTCTAAAACTGAGTCAGCAGTGTCATTTGCTATTTTTGATGAGCTATTGAATTCTGGTACTGGTTATAAAATAAACTCAAACACAAGTATATTCACTGCTGAGGCTGTGGCTATACTTGCTGCACTAAAGCACATTAGGCATACAAATGATGGATGTTGTCATTGGGTAATAGTTAGTGACAGCATGAGTGTTCTTGAAAATCTCAAAAATAATAGGCTGAATGCTAACACAAACTATTTTATATCATTAATAAAAGAATCTTGGTTTGATTTATCTTTACATAACATTAAGGTTTTGTTCATGTGGGTCCCTTCACATGTTGGTGTGATGGGCAATGAAAGGGTTGATTTTTTAGCTAGAGCTATAACAAATTCTGATGATGTCCCTGATCTCAGTAGTTTCCTCAACATATCTGTTCCTTGTACAGACATAGTTCCTCTGTTGAAAAAAAGGTCTACTGATATATGGAAAAGGCACTGGAATCATACAGTCCAAATTGAAAATAAAGGTATGTGGTATGCAGTATACAATATTCCCATAGGAACCATGCCTTGGTTCTGTAAATCCAATACTTTCATGAACAGGAAGTTTTACTCCACCATACTCAGGCTTCGTTTTGGTCATTGTCGACTAAACTATCATTTGTTTCGTCTGAAAATTGTACAAAGTCCTCTCTGTGATCATTGTAACTCTCAAGCAGAACAAACTCTTGCTCACATTTTCTTCGAGTGCTCATCTTTTGGTATCCAGCGCCTTGTGCTGATGGATGAGCTAATTGAAATTTATGGTAACCCTGATGTGGTACCGCGCTCCATTCAGGTTCTTCTTGTAAATAGCTCGACGTATGTAGCTTTGTTTAATTTTATTAATAATACAGTTGGACAAATTTAACTCATGGTATTTAGAGTTAATTGCCTTGTGTATATAATAGTTAATTATAGGTATACTTCCTTACTTTTATTTTTGTAATTTTAAATAGTTCTAGTTATAGTATGTAAATGTAAATATCTAAGGAAATAAAATTTAAAGGTTAGGTTAGGTTGCTTCCCGTCAGTTGGGATTAAAAGAATAAAATGACAATAATACTATGGACTTGACACTCGGCTTTTACAAAATAACAGAATGAATCAATGAAAATTACTTGGACTTGACTCAAGATTTTGTGGAATAACAAATCTTAACATGGATTTTATGGAAATAAACTGAAGACTATAAAAGGATTAACTTTACATGGAAAATAAGAAACTGATGAATATACCTGGATTTGATTTCTATAAGAATAAAAATACTAATGACGTTACTGGAATAACTCATTAATGGATAAATATAAAACTAATGAATTTTACTGGTTTTCCGTAAATGATGGATTTACATACTGATGAATTGAACTGGATCTACCCTACTCAAGAAAATTGCCAACTGATGACTAGGCAGCATGGTCTCAGACCTTAGCCTGTTCCGTCAGGAACAAATTGATATAAAAAAAAAAAAAAAGGATTTCCTGTCACTGTCACTGACACATCGTGTTTTCTGCAAAATACTTTTCTATCGGTACAATCACTGTGCGAAGATCTGACACGATATCACCCTTTATTAATTAATCTAAAGTAATTATTTGATTCTGTCTTCCATAAAAATTTCAATAACTAGTCAATATCTTTTTAGTAGAAATCAAAGATTTACCTTGCAACATTGTGTTCGTTTAGAAATAATGCTTTTCAGTAAAACGTGGATTGTAGACTACAGAATCTATGCCGAAGTTAGCTAAGGTAAGTTAAAAATGTCCTGTGCACACCAAAAACTAAGCGAAAGCTCAGTGTTGCGAAGTTCAGTTCGACGGACGCTAGCCATGATGATATCGATGAATAAAGTTCCGATGATGATTCATACGTTACACATAGAAAAAGAAGATTAAGAGGGAAGCGGGCTTTCGCAGGCTACCCTGACGCTTTCTCCTTAATACTAGCTTACGATTATCTAAAAAAAGTCATTCCAGACGTTTAATTTATGTCAACACATTCAATCTTGGCAAACAAGTGGAGAGCTTAGCTTAGCTTACTTATCTGTGCATCGGCAAACACACACAACTATTATAACTGCGCATATTTTAGTTAGTTCACATGGCTTGCTTAGTTTGCAGTCAGCTAGCTCGTCATAAATATTTGAATGTTATGCAAGATAAGCTAAACTTAGCGTAACTCTTGGTCTGTAACTCGCAAAAAACTCCCACCACTTTTGTCTCGAATTATTTATTGACGTTATTTGTTCAAAAACTCCTTGTTGAATAAATTATGTGACTATGTCACCGTAAAATTGTCAAACACGTTATATTACAATATAACGTGTTTTTTCTCGCGATATTGTAATGTTTCGAATTATTGTCAACTGAACATACGGAAGTATCTCTGCCCCCATAATCGGGACTTGGGGCACCCCCCCGTTAGGTTAGGTAGGTTCCTTTAAACCCTGCACTCGGGAATAGGGGCCCCGCGAAGCGAAGCTCCGTCGACTAAGCTTTTTAGGGAGAATATAAAGTGTTTTAAGGTTATGTTATATTAATCGGTATTTCTCAGGAATGGTGCATTATCTTTTCATGAGAGTTGTGCCACTGGGCAAGGGGGACCCCTCCTTCCCTCCACACCGCGTAAGTTGACTACCATCGCATGCATTTCACGAAAAATAATGCGTTTTGTTGTAAGCAGTATGTTCATTTGACAATAATTCGAGACTTTACAATATCGCTAGAGATATTACAATATAACGTATTTGACAATTTTACGGTGACAACTATACCAGTTAAGGAGAACTTTAAGTGATTTCTGAACTGAACAATACCAATCACCAACGAAATGTCAAACAGTCAAAATTGTGAAAATTGACACTGTTGTCAAACATAGCAAAGCAAATTGAAATAGCTCAAAACGACGATTTTTACTACTGTGTTATCTATTTTCAGACAATGCCAAGTTAGTTACGCACACTAATAGAACTCAGTCATGGCTTTCGTATACCAAGGAGACCCTGAACTAGAATCGAAGTCGAGAAAAGGTTTGTTGAATTCATTTAAAATTCGTAATGGTCTCCTGTCTCATTAAAGGTACCTATTTATTTTATGTCCATTTCAGCTGCGGAACGGATATCAGAGAATATGCACATAGTAGCGAACGAGCCATCTTTAGCTCTGTACCGACTGCAGGAACACGTAAGAAAAGCATTACCGCCTATGGTAGAAAGGAGAGTTGAGGTGACCAAACTGCAACACGAGTTACAGGGCAGGTGCTATGATGTGGAGTATGCTCTCAGGTAATGCTGTTATGTGTTTCAAAACTTTTTTTTTTGTTTTCTTTGCTGCCTCTAAGTGTATACCTACTTCAACTCCTAAAAATCCGCCCCTAAGACGCCCCACTGACCCAGTTCTGTGAGACAGTGTCTGAGGTGGGCTGGAGCAGGTGAGGGTCACATTTGAGTTGAGGACTGTCACCCTCTGACTGGTCAACACCCCTTCACAAAATGACTCACCCTCTCTCAGTAGTAGAAGTAGGCTTGTAGTCTAGTTTTTTTTTAAATTTGGTTGCATTAAGAAATAATATTGATACTACTTATTGACGTAGCGTTATTATTGTCTTTTTTAAACTTTCACGATCAGAACACATTATAAAACTAAAGAAGACAGGTATTTATCGCGAATTTATGAACGAACAAGTCTGCTATAGCGGAACATGTGATAGACTCAGGACCCAACCACTGGATGGAGTTATACAACCCAAAAATCCTTGCCCATGAGAAGCACTATTATAAGAGAATGGTTCGGGAAGCGATTGAGATCAAGAAATACCCTAATTTCAATCACGAAGACGGCTTCAAACTCTCTTCAGCTTGGAATCCAGTAATCACTAAGTGTACTCGTCAAGTGAAATCACCTCAATATACGGACACTGTTAGTGTAGTGTGCTGTCCTAGTGTGAACCGGCCCTAATTAACATTTATGAAGATGAGTAAGGGTAGTTGAATAAACGCCTTCACTTTGCTGTCGCGGTACCTCCAGTACTTCAGTCTCCCCGCGACCACGGCTGGTGCAATCCGGTCGAAACGTCGGGATTAAATTAAAGGTAAATTCGCAATAAATACCCGTCTTCTTTAGTTTTATAATGTAGCGTTATTATGACAAGAGAAATGGGAAAAAATATCAAATATGGTAACTTGCGTTACAAATAGCACACAGTTTTTACAAATGGACATATCTTCGTCTATGTTTGGTCAATTAAGAAAGTATGTAGTTCTAAGGCATGAAGTGTACTTAGAATAATATTTCAAGTACTTTCCGAAAATTTCAATAAGCCTGTTAGATAATTATAGTTTTTGTATTCACTTTTTCACCTTTTTTTCAATTAACACGGAATGGTCATCAATAATGCGTCATATCCCAAAAGTATGGTCACAAGTGTGGATTTAAACATCACAACAATTTAGTTCTACCTTCACCAAAGATTTTAGCGGAAAAAAATATTCATCAACTGCTAAAAAAAAATTGTCTGTTTTCACTCTCTGCCGTGAAAATACCCTATAGGCTATATGACATCACGCTATGACCAATAGGAGCAGAGCAGCAATAAGAATTGTTGCAAGCGGGAAAAATGCTTCTGTTGAGCAGGCTATGCGTTGCGATGTCAAAACTTCACGCGGACGAAGTCGCTGGCAGAAGCTAGTTCTCCAATATTTGTTACTGGCCACACTTTTTTCACTTTTCTTAACCAGCTAGCTTTTGCTAGGCTCCACATACTAAACAAGCCACCTTCATAGCATACTAAACCTTATACTTATTTATGTATAATCCCTCCTCAGTTTAAAAAAATAGGTGTTTATGTTGGCACCAACTTAAATGAATAAAATGTATGTGTTTTTACTGATTAAATAAATTTAAAAAAAGTTATAAGTATATATAAATGGATGACCCACTACCTTTTTCTTACATTTTGGTTCATGAAATAATTCCATTATTCATTCTCAATTTCAGTGCTGTAAAATCAATGGATGGTGCTGCTACCAGTTTCAAGAACATACAGGAAATGTTGAAGCAGTCAATATTTTTAAAACAACAATTAAAATATGAGGAAGCTAGGAGAAATAAAAAAGATTCTAATTCTGTTTACAAACGGCTCTCTGCTCATATTGTTCTTGACCTACCAGACCTGTCCGAGTTCTCTATGGTTAGGGAGACTACCAACAGGATCGAAAACATGATGGCCCAGGCTAGAGGCTCCTCTGCCGAGCTGCATCGGTCCCACACCACTTTGCATTAAACCAGCAACTTGTATAATATTCAAAGATGATGGCAATTTGAAATGCTGTTAGGTGCATTAAGCTCATAAAGGATTTGCAACTTTCAGCTCAACTTTGAAAGTTGAAAATCCGACAGCAGGCACATTTACCCTTACAGTACTTCACATTATCATTGTCGACATGCTGATCTCATAAGTGTGTGCTTGCTATACCGTGTAGAGCAACCTGCTTAGCTTAGCCGGTCTATGCTGAATGAAGGCTTGATCTCGAAATGTGCCACATCAGCGATCTTCTGCTTCTTACATCACTGATAATGGTCTTTTTATAAATGGTGTAGGACTGCTTCCCTGCTGACCAACTAGTTATACAGTCAGGCACACTATTGCAAGATTTTTCTCATGGCAGAACAAGTTGTGTAGTTTTATATTTTTTTTATTATATTTTATTGAGTTTCTTCCAAGTTTCCAACGAACTACTTGATTAGGTGGTATTCCATGCAGCGCACACAAAAGTGTGATCACAGTTAGAGAGGTACACATTGACTATTAAAAAAAAGAATGATGATAAAAAAATATTTAAGCCATCATCACTCTAGCATTTTCTTTTACATAACCTGCTTATCATAAAAAGTACTAGCATTGGTTTTTGTTTTAATGTTCACTCACAGATAATAAACCACTCTAGACAGTAAGTTGTAACTGTTTAACCGGACAATCCTGTGGTGGCCAATGCTTAGGAAGGATCTTGTACGACTAGTTGTGCCATGCAGTTGGTCGGGAGGGAAGCAGTCTGTTGTATAAAGCACATTTCAGTTACAAATTTACACTAGTACCAAATGCACATACACACAGTGTTTTCATATTTTAAAATGACACAGTTAAGTACGAGTAAGTATTTCTTAAACAGTATTATTTCCAAAGATCTGAAACAATTAGGTTTATAAAAGAGTTCCGAAGTTCCCTTCAGTAACTCGTGAACTTTTAGTTATGTTTTAACTTTCTAGTCAAGTTAAAGAATGTTATTCTATAAATACCGTTATTGAATAATCCAAAATAAATTAATTTAGGCTAAGGTTATGCTATAACACTAGAAAACTAACTTAAGGCTCATTCATTAATTAATGCATTGAGCAAGAAAATATTTTTCCAAGCAGTCTTGTATCCCAGTTTTCACTGTTACTAAGCGGCACCTAACTGAGTGCCCAAATATTATTACTATTGCACACAATTTATACATAAAATATTCCACCCTGAGTGTCATCATCTAAATATAGGCTGTATAGTGTGGCATTAGTAAATTATATTTTTTACGTTTTCCGCTTCAACAACATTTTCTTGCACAGCGTTACGGCGCACCGTGCGTACGATTACGGCATATTATATTATTATAATCTAAACTATAAATATTAGTTTAGGTACGTGTATTTTTTGGGTACTTACATATTTATTAATAATATTGGTGAACAAATAAATGTGAAGTTATAACATCATGTGGACAGACCACTGCACAATTAATATTGTATGCTTGCCGAACTTTCGGGCAGATGGCGCTGATCTCGGTACGTTACTGCAAGGAACAGAACGTCACGTAATTTCACTTGGACCTAATTTTTATAATCGGGAGCTTATGCAAACGAAAGTATCAGTCAACGAGCGTATGTGACGTGTGGTTTTTCAAGCGTGTTGGCTTTGGCACCTAGTAGCGTAATCAGATCAACGCCATCTATCGATTTCATGGAAACAATTTTTTTAAGTCTAAAAATCCTCTCATTGGCTAGCGAAACTCCATAATCCCTCTTTATTTATCAAGAGGTCTGAAGAGCTTCGTTAACTTATTTGTTTTGTCTTTATCCCGCGTACAAATAGTGACTTTGTAAAAAAACAAAATTGTATAAAATTAAAGATAGAATATATTTACGCTTATAGTACATTACAGCAGAATCCAGTAAGTAAGCCTTCCTGGCCGAGTATGAGTTAACCGGACCGAACCGCAGGTGAGGTCCGGTTATATACGAGGCCAGGATGGCTTTCTTACTGGTTGAGGTTTGTATAATGCTTTTCTCAAAAATGAAAGAAAGTTTAACAACAAAGTTTTAAACATTGTTCTATTTTTACATTACATGAATGTTTTAGTAAAAAATGTAAATTATTGTTTTTGAAACTCCATGTTAATTTTAGAATGGAAAGTTTTAATCCAACATGATTTATAAACTGAAATGACTAAATACAAACATAAAATCCCACACTATACTTCTACAACATTACTAAGTACAAAACGCAACGTGCATACTTTTTCTGCGTCGCGTTATGTGTCACAGACCCATAAAAAAAAAAAAAAAAAAGTGTCGCAGACAATAAAATGGATGTTTAAGGCTCCAAAATATATTATGTATCTCATAAAATGTCATACCAAAAAGAGATAGATATATATTTGGAGCCTCCCTCTAACCATGTTATAATGGCTAAACTCTAATCTGTGTCTGGTACTATGTTTTTTTTTTCTAAGCAGATCTAAAGAGGATGACCTAAACCGTGCGAAGCCATAAAAAAAAAAAGGGATGAAGGATGACCAAGTGTCCAGTAAGTAAATTACATACTTACTTACTGGACAGTAGGAGATTCCAAATTTAAAATCTCGCTTCTTACCGGACAGTTGTGAATAGTCTCCGGTAGAGTTCACTTTCTGGATACTTTTTAGAGATGTTATGTCAACATTACATACCATTTTTGAGAAAAAGTACTTACGGGATTATATCCGTGATTTTCTTTTGTTTTGAGCACTCGATATTTCGACGCTGTTGCAACCATCATGATCGCGGGAATATATACTGAAGAGGTACGCGGGTGGGACGAACATTATTTATTATGAGCAGACAAATCTGTCTACCCTCTTCCTTAGTCCCAACCGTGAAAGTCTAAAAATATATTTAAAGTGGTTCCCATACAATTTTCAAGAATTGTATAATTGGTATTTTCAGATCCCTCCTGGCTTGAGTAATCATTTTTTTTTTACGATGTCACTATTTGAAGCACTCTGTATAATAAGGCATCAATAAATAAATCCAAGGCGATCTACACAATCTCCACTAATCTTGCTTTGCTTGTGATGGCGTCCTTCGCCACCTCTGGACAGACGCTTGCCAACAGAATCTGCTGAATCATTTAACCTTTTGAACGCCAGAGCAGGCAGTGGAGTAGACTCGTACGTAGTGGACCAAGTGTTTAACGCGCGACGTACAGTCAGGAGTAATGACATACACTTAGCAAAATTCAAACGCGATTTCCCCGTGTAATACAAGTGTATGCTTATAATTTCAAAATAAAAGCTTTGCGACGGCCCCGACTTACGAACAGTAATTCGTTGGTTCAAACCCAGGCAGGCGCATTACTTTGTGTTATTTATTTCATCACCACTGCTCTGAAAAACGGTGAAGGAAAACATCGTGAGGAAACCGGCATGTACAGTCACGTCTAATAATATGTATACACTTCCCTTAATATTATATCTATTTTCTCGAGAAATAACGATTGTAACTAGGAAATTGTTTTTTTTTCATAAAAATATGAGTTGAAGAATACTATGTACGTAATAACATTAAATTTTAATCATTACATTAGGAGAAACACAATTCTTTAGTGTTTACATATTATTAGACGTGACTGTATAAGAAACTAAAATTTTAAGACATGTGACATCTACCAACCCGCACTGGGCCCGGAGCCCACACGCAAAATACGCGCTTTGACGAGGATTTGCGGATACCAGCCCGTTGTACAATACAGTCAATAACATTTTTTTTTTGCTTAAGTAACTACTGTAAACGGTACTTCTAACAGAACGCTTTTTTTATTTTATTATTTTTAAATTGTCAGTGGTCTGTTTCTTCCGGCTAATCTCTGAAACGACTATTAGGAAGAAAATACTGGTTTCACAAATATTATTAACTTAATTTAAAGACTTCATGAATTGTTGCAATTAAAACTAACTTTTTCTAGTATAAATAAAGTTAAGTTTACCTACGTCGTGCGTTTTATGCTTAAGCCTCTGCTGTTTCATGTCTACTTCATCAACCTCATGGCTTGGTGTCATCTTATGTGTATAGTATGTATTTATGACCTAACATTATAAATTATAAGGTAAACTCGTCGGTCTTTATCACATATTAATAGTTAAATGTACTAACTTTTATTGCAATAAATGGTTACAAAGTGCTTGCTTTTTGTTGCCTATAACATTCTAACGGACATTGCAATTCATTCATATATTTTGCAAGTAGCAGCACCGATCATTTTGACCGCCACAGCATAAACGCTCTCGCGCGTGCCCTCCACGCCAAGCCACAATTTCATCTACTATTTTGTCACATATTTGTGTCGTTTGGCGTACAGGGCACGCGCTTGCTTGTCACGTATATGTGACAATGGCGTCCAAAAGGTTAACGTGGATGGACGCTGCAGGGTAGCCCGCGAAATTATTTTTTTCTTATAAAATTTAAATAAAATAATATTTACTTACTGATTGAATGACTATTTCTTAAAAAAAAACGTAAGAAAATTTGAATTTAGTGGACCACCCTGGACCATTCACCTTAAGGTATACTGTGGTGAGGTTTTCCTGCTGTCTTAATTTTCCTGGTTTTATAAAATTTAATAAAAGTGCTAAGTAAAACAACTTCAAAATAAAAGAAAAACAAGTACCTTGGTAAAATAAAGAAGTCATAGAATAGAATATTCTTTATTATGCATACCATACAAATTACACTAAGATACATAAAGAAAAGATTTCACAAAAGGTGACACATTTGGCGCCCTTACTACTATTTAAGTAGGTAAGTAATAAGTATTTTTAATAGAATTTTAAGTCATGCTAGATAAATCTAAAATTGCCATACAGCTTATGACACTATTAGAATATAGGTATTTACGACTTGTATGCCTAAACTTAAAAAAACACGGGATACCTACTATCACAATAATATTTCTAAATTCCCTTTAAACTAGTTTAACATTAAAAACTAAACTTTTATTGACTAAAGAATAAAATGGAAAATAACTTTAATTCCGGAAGTCAGTTACGTTTGTTTGTTTCGTTGAGTTTGTTGTAGTGTTTATGTGTGGGTATCTTACACAATTTTTTATCAAGTATCTGTATTTCACTGTTACTAAAAGTTATAAGCACATCATCATTTAAAAACTTTCATAGAAGAAAAAATAGTTATCAACTTCCAACACCAACGTAGATTTATACATTACTACACGAACGCGCGAGTTTCCTCTGTCAAATAAAAATTAAATCACGGACATTAGACCAGCCCCCGTATTCACACCTCTTCGATTCGCTTCCGATTCGGGAAGTCGTATGTTTATCTCGGTCGTTTTCGTAATGCCAGAATAAGACAGATATACGAGTTGTCGAATCGGAAACGAGTCGGACGTTTGTGAATACGGGGTCAGATTCACGGCTTCACGAAGTAATGAGGCAACAAACATTTTAAAACAAACAGCCAAATGCATGTACGTTTGCCTGGCACGGCCCCACAGAATCTGCCTTTTAGGTGTTCACCAATGCAATGTACTCGCCTCTAGGAGTATATGTACCGGTTTCTTTTTCAATGTACCTCTGTACTTTTGAAGAAATTTGCAAAATAAGGGGGCCGTGCTGAAAACGTTTGGCTGGCACGGCCCTCTTTTTGCGTGTAACTTGAAAAACGTAAAGCGCATTAAAAAGTTTCTTAATCTCAAGGAATGTGCTCTGTTGACGCGTTATATGTACCGCAACGGATATTCTGAATTCGTAATAACAAAAAATATATAGATGTAAATAGGGGGCCGTGCTGAAAAATAAATAATTGAGGAAATCTCCAAAGAAAACAAATAACCTGAGCCAAAAACTATTAAAACATAATTAATGGGTGGCAAGTAACATATGTACCGCATTGGTTTCTCATAAAACTTGCTAAATTTGATAAATAAACCAATGTTAGTTAATTCAGCACGGCCCTCTTCATACGCCTATATCTTTTAAAATATGCCATGTTTGCTTACAAAATTCGACTTCCTGAATCTTCTAAAGAAGTTCATTCGTTCCAAATAAATTGCGATACTGCTGTATTAGTACTATAGAAGATAAATTGGATCGAAAATATCATACATTACAACGAATGGGGTGACCATGAATCAACGTGAAAAAAAAGGATTAAAGAAATGCTGAAATATTAAGTATAGATTTATCTATACTTAATATTTCAAAGAGAAAGATTATATAGCTTAAAAGGTTTAATAAAACAGAAACGTTTCCAACAAATCAAAATTGACTGAACCTTACATTACAATAATATTAATATTACAAGACATTGTATGACATTCACGGCATATTCAAGTGAAAAAAAAGATAACTAAATGAAAGTGGTGGCTTTACAGTACATAGAACTCACACAAATGTGCTATGCAATTACATAATAATATTTTACAATCTTCCGCAGCTTCCACAATAACTTAACATGGGAATCAATTATGCGTTTCATACAAGATTTAAATTTCGTCTCATTCAGTTGTGAATGTGAGGAGGTATTTTATTGTAACATTTTAAACAGTACCCCATGAAAGATGAATCTTCTTTAGCAAGCCTGAAACCTGGCTGAACGAGTTGGTCCCTATTTCTAGTATTATAGTGGTGTCTGTCACCTCTTTTAATTAATAAATGCAGATTTTTCCTAACGTACATGTTGTTTTCATAGATGTATTGGCAAGGTAATTTCCTTAAACAGTTCTCTCAGAGAATCGCGTCTACGTAATTCGTATATGGCTCTGATGGCTCTTTTCTGCAGAATGAATATAGACTCGATGTCTGCCGCAATATCAGTAAATTGACGGATCATTCTAACAGCATATGCTGCTGAGCTCAGACGTCCTGCAAGAGATGTTAAATGAGGACCCCATTGTAGCTTTGAATCGAGCGCAATTCCCAAGAAAACTGTTTTATCGACAAATACTAGTTTCTCTTGATTCAACATTATGTCACAATCACTACTTTTGACATTTGGTAGGGCAAATCGAATGCACTTAGGTTTTTTACCATTTAGTAGTAGAGGAATGAACCCAGAATCGAACCTTGTGGGACACCTATTTTTACTTTTAAACCCATTGAATTAACACCATTTATTTGTACTTTCTGCTGTCTATCATTCAAATACGACTTTACTAAACTAAGCGCAAGTTTACCTAAACCGTAATGCTCAAGTTTCAAGATCAGGGTTTCGTGATTTACACAATCAAATGCCTTCGAAAGGTCACAAAAGATTCCTATGGCATCTTGTGCCTCTTTCCACGCAGTAAATATGTGTGTATTTTATTAAAAAAGAATGTCTGTCCAATTAATATTTTCTATCTTAAAGTTAAGGAACGTAATAAGAAAAGTGCATAATTTAACAAATAAATAGTGTTTCTTCAGACGTACGTAAATATTCGTAAATATTAAGTATAGATTTACTCAATATTTCAGCAGTTCTTTAATCCTTTTTTTTCACGTAGATTCATGGTCACCCCATTCGTTGTAATGTATGATATTTTCGATCCAATTTATCTTCTATAGTACCAATACAGCAGTATCGCAATTTATTTGGAACGAATGAACTTCTTTAGATGATTCAAGAAGTCGAATTTTGTAAGCAAACATGTCATATTTTAAAAGATATAGGCGTATGAAGAGGGCCGTGCTGAATTAACTAACATTGGTTTATTTATCAAATTTAGCAAGTTTTATGAGAAACCAATGCGGTACATATGTTACTTGCCACCCATTAATTATGTTTTAATAGTTTTTGGCTCAGGTTATTTGTCTTCTTTGGAGATTTCCTCAAATAATTATTTTTCAGCACGGCCCCCTATCTACATCTATATATTTTTTGTTATTACGAATTCAGAATATTCGTTGCGGTACATATAACGCGTCAACAGAGCACATTCCTTGAGATTAAGAAACTTTTTAATGCGCTTTATGTTTTTCAAGTTACACGCAAAAAAAGAGGGCCGTGCCAGCCAAACGTTTTCAGCACGGCCCCCTTATTTTGCAAATTTCTCCAAAAGTACAGAGGTACATTGAAAAAGAAACCGGTACATATACTCCTAGAGGCGAGTACATTGCATTGGTGAACACCTAAAAGGCAGATTCTGTGGGGCCGTGCCAGGCAAACGTGGGCATTTTTGCGAAAAAGTGTACCAATAATGGAAATAAGCTTTAATTTTCAAAGTGTCTAATTTATTGGGTTTTTTAACTGTTTTTGCTTTTACATGTATTAAATTTTAAGGAAAATACAATAGAATAAGTTTGTAATTAATTTTAATAGCATTTCAGTCTAGTTCTGTGAGAATTGAACTCAAATTACTGTCAGTTACATTACACAAACGTTACAGAGTTTTATTAAGTTTACTAAGTAGAATGAAACAAATTATACCTCAAAATCGCATATATTCAGTAAAAAACTGCGTAAATACAAACAATACTTAAAAGAAATATTATTATATAACTAACTATGCAAAATAGTGCGTATTTTAGCGCATTTTGTTACGTTAGGAGCTAATCAGACTGTTAATTTTTCGAGTAACTTTTATAGTGTTCGTCTAACTTAAACAAAATTTAGTATTAAACAAGTAATTAATATTTCTAACCAAATTATATACTATAAAACAACATAGACATTCAATTATTAAAAAAAAAACAGCAATATTCATAAAGAAAATCTGGGACAATTGAACGCCTGACAGATTTGTAACTTAACTGACACAGTAAGGTTGAGATCACACTCAGTCAAAAATTACTCTATTTTTAAATAATTTTTGGAGGGAACGTAATGTTTTTAAAATTTCTTATTTCGAAAAGATTACTCTTTTAATGACAATTCAAACTCTAACCCGTTTAACACAGCTCTAGTTTTTGAGTAATTATTACTTTTTCAAGCGTTCCCTGTACTTTTTCATCCGTTCCGCAGCTGTTTGCGGCATTCTAGTAAAAAAAAATTAATCACTTATATAAACTATCTATAAAAAAGTAGGTAGGTATATTTTTCCAACACTTTAAATACCCTAGTGTGTCACTAACTTTTAGCTGTCAGTTACGTTACATTCGTTGTCAGCCGTATATGTTACACTGCATATCGCAACGTAACTGACGTAACAACATGGCACTATACAACTCAAAAAATAATTTTAGACCTTTAAGTTAACATCTAGCACTCAAATTTATACATCCCTGTATTCTTCTAAAACTCGACTGAATGTCTGAAGAAAGGCAACACCGAAGCACTTGTAAATTTTATAATACAGCGTAAAAAACCCTGACATTCAATTTGGCTAAAAACCGTTACAACGTCCGTCTCGAAAGTTTTATTCGTTACACTCTTAGATCTGACAGCAGAATGACTTCGTATTTGCTTGTTTTTGGTCAAAATGTTGCCAATTTTATGAATTGTAAAAATATATAGGGAAAAAGGTTTTACTTTCTCGTAAATATCGTAACATACCCTGACCTGTCAGGCGTCATTCATAATTATTGAAAATTTCAATTTAATTTAAAAATTAGTAGTTAAAACTATTCTTGTTATATTTTGTATTATTTAGAAAGATATTAAGTCATTTTATCCTACAAAAATGAAAACAACTACAGGTCTTATTCGAAAAAATCAAACAATAGCCTCCTAAAGAAGTTGTAAGTTTTTGGGACAGTATGAAAACGAAAATGTGTCTATTTTGAAATTAGATTTCAAGCTATAATTATTTATTATTTCTCAATAATTTTGGTTACAAATACGTGACACATAATTAAAGTTTACGTTCGTATCTTTAGTTGTAATCTTATGGGTACAGATTCGGTTATAAAAAATAAAAATGCTCTGGGACATTCCAATTTTTCCTAGGTACATTTTTTCGCAAAAATGCCCACGTACATCCAAATGCGGGGCTATCGTTTTTGACCTCACCAGATGGCGCTACTGTCGAGGATGGTCCTGTTCATAATTCTATTTTATACTTTCAAGTAAGTAGGTACCAATAACTTCATAAAAAGATTAAATACATTATTTGTATTCAGAGGAAAAGCTACCGCTCTTCAGCCGTATTAATGATACAGGGCCTCCGAGTGACGAGGGCCCCGGATGACGAAAAAAAATCACAAAATCTCACAACCTCAAATATTCTTCACGATAAAAGATGAAATGAAAATATAACTTAGCACCCGAATACTATTTTCTTTGCATAAGTCATTTGTTTGACATTAATTAATGATTTTCTCCTTTTGTGTCGGGCTTTCGTGTCGATTTTGTAGTGCACAAACCAAACTTAATTTAGGCTAATTGGAACTAATATTTCCATACAAATGAATTGTATGAAAATATTAGTTCCAATTAAAGACAGCTCTAAATTACGTCCGTCTCTTTCTTGTTTTATTAGAGAGAAAAAGATAGCAATAGACTAAATTTAGTTTAGCTTGTGCACAACAGAATCGACACCTTTGCCCAACTCAACCCAAGTGCGGTAAAAGGCCCCCAAAAATTTGATACTGGGCCCTACTAGGACCAGCTACACCACTGTTTATATTCATCATTATTTTAGTCACATGCAATTCGTCCCTCCTCATTATACAGGGTGATTGGAAGATGGGTGCAAAGCTTTAAGGTGAAGATAGTATAGACAATTTAGGACCATTTAAGCCATGGTTGTCTTAGACGAAGTCTTACCAAATTTTTTTAAACAAATTTTTAAGTTTTTTTTCGGAAATTCTCAAAATTTAATGTAAACTGCATAATTATGGCCAAATTGAATGATAAATGAATTCATTTTTTATTTATTTAATTAAAGTAATGTGTAAGCAACCAAGCAAAACATGTTTTAGGCTTCTGTGTCATTAGACATTTTTTTTACAGATATTTAAAGCTCAGAAAAAATAAAAAATTTGTACAATACGTCTTTTAAACCTTATTTAAAAAAAAAACGGAGGGTGCTTTTTATTAGATTTACCGTGTATAGATGCCCTTATTATATTTTTCTTGTATGGCATCACCGGATGTGTGAACTATTCTTTATTACTATATACTCTGTTCCGTTTCTTTTTCTCTCTCGCTTGCTGACCACGAACACGTTGGTTGTAACTGTGGTTGTAACCGTAATTGTGCTCAGATAAACTAATCAAGTATATAGTGCATTCTTTGTTATTGTGACGATCTTATGTGTGCATTTATTGTGTCAATAAACTGCTTCATATAAATGAAGGTTGGACTCGTTCTGTTCACTTATTCGCTACCGGTGCTCCCCAAACACTGCCACGAACCACGTGCCTCATCATCATATTAAAAGGTTATGGGCCCAGAGAAAAGAGCATCTTGGCTTGCTTTGTTTTGCATGTAATGAAAAGGTTCGTTTTTTGGGAGAGTGATTCGATGCGCACGTGCAGTACTGCAAGCCGTGCATAATGGAACATAACCTCAATGGGTTCGAAAAATTGGATGGTATATCTAACTTCCACACCTGGAAGTTTTCAGTCAAGAACCTGCTTATTTTAGAAGGCTTGTGGGAAGTCGTTGTTGGAACAGACCAAGCCGAAGGTCACTTGAGGCGTGATCAAAGAGCACTTGCACGCATTTGCTTAACATTAAAGCCGCATTTATTTCAATATGTACGAAGCTGTGACACTGCTAAAGATGCTTGGAAGGCGTTGCTTGACGTTTACGAAGATAAAGGCCTTTACCGAAGAGTTCTTCTACTGAGGAGACTGCACCGCGTTCAGTACTCTGAATTTTCTGATATGCAAGCTTATATTGATTCTGTGTTTACACTAGTTCAGCAGCTTGACGACATCGGAAAACATACCGAAGATGAGGAAGTTGCTGAGATTTTATTGAGTGGTCTGCCAACTGAATATGATTCTGTTGTTTCAAATTTGTCAACTGCTGCAGTCACTACTACGGTATCGAGTGAACTTGTGCGAGCCCGACTACTGCAAGAGTATTCGAGGAAGACATCGGCTGATGAAGAAAGTACAGCTTATGTCTCCAAAAGTAGAAAAGTTATTGTTTGTGAATTTTGCAAAAAGAGTGGTCACAAGAAATCAACTTGTTTTAAATTAAAGAAACTTAAAAGGGCCAGAAAATCCAATGATAAAGAAAATGAAGATAAAACTTTTTCAGCAACAGCATTTCTGTCAAAAGCCAGTGAGTTTTATATTGACAGCGGAGCTACCAGTCATATGGTGAACAACAGGGACATACTTCAGGACTTGAAAAAGTCAGATAACTTAATAACTATGGCTGATAATTCTAAAATTAAGTGTGAAGGTATAGGCACTTTGGAGATTCAGTCAAATCATAAGGTTAGACTTTTAAATGTTTTATATGTTCCCCAAATTGCGGCCAATCTTATTTCTGTTAGCAAATTAGTGTTGTCTGGCCATTCAGTTAGGTTTAGCAGTGAGAAATGTTTTATTTATAATGACAACGTTGGTCATAAAGACAAGTCTGGCAACTTAGTTGCATCTGGTGTATGCATTAATGGTTTGTTTAAACTTAATGGGTGTGTTGTTATGTCTGAGTGTGTAAATGTAAATGGTTTCGGGTCTTCGACTAAAAGTGGACACTCTCTACTCCTTGATCATGGAGAGGAGCTGTTGAGTACCAGAGACATTGCTGGTCTTCCTGCTGAATTATGGCACAGACGTCTCGGCCACCTGAATATACAAGGTATGAAAACGCTGGAGAAAGTTGCATGTGGAATGCGTTGTCTATTTCAGGATGAAAAGTCACTCAAGAACTGTCTTGCTTGTCTCGAGGGGAAGTTGTCGGCCGCAGCTTATCCTGACAGCACATCGAAAACGACGCAGCCTCTGCAACTGATCCATTCCGATGTCTGTGGACCCATGCAGGAGCCAAGCTGGTCTGGAGCGAAGTACATCGTAACTTTTACCGATGACTACACTCGGAAGAGCTTTGCATGCTTGATGAAAAATAAGTTTGAGGTAATTAACCATTTTATTACATTTAAAACATTAGTTGAGAAACAGACAGGCTTGCAAATTAAGATTTTAAGATCAGATAATGGTGGTGAATACTGCAATAACAAGTTTAGTAACTATTTAAAAGGGCAGGGTATTGTCCATCAGGTCACTGTCCCTTACTGCCCTGAGCAGAATGGGGTTTCAGAAAGACTGAACCGTACCTTAATGGACAAGGTTAGGAGTATGCTGGCAGAGGCGGGTCTCGGCAAGGAATACTGGGGTGAAGCTGTTATGACAGCTGTTTATTTAAAAAATAGGTCACCTACAGCTGCTTTGTCTGGACGAGTGCCTGAAGAAGTATGGACTGGGTCTCCAGTTGACCTCAGCCATCTTCGTGTGTTCGGATGCTTAGCATACTACCTGATGCCATCGCAAAAACGGCAGAAGCTGGATTCAAAAGCCAGACTTTCCATTTTTGTTGGCTACAGTGACACCTGCAAAGGTTATAGACTTGTGGAGCCTTCAAATCCAAAGAAAGTGGTATTGTCGCGTACAGTAGCTTTCATAGAGAATAAATTTTACAAGGATTTGGGACATGATTTTAAAAATGACCAACATAATTTTGTATTTTTAAAAGATTTTATGAATGTTGATGGAAATAAGTCATTAATAAATAATAATAATTTGCATACTATTGAATTGAATTCAGATAATGATATAATTGATAATAATGAAATTAATTGTAATAATAATATTGAATTAAATACTGACTCAATTATTACAAATGATGAATCAGATTCAAGTATTTTAAAAAATGACATGAATTCTTATTCTGACATTTCAGGATCAGAAGAGAACTCAAGAGCGTCTAGTGAGACCCATGACTCATGGAGTACCTCAGCTGGAAAGTCTACTGATGTTGGAGGTGATGGCGGTCTGACATGTGGTGGGATATCTGCTGGAGCTGGAGGGGAAGTTATTAACACAGAGACAGTCTCTACTGGGCGTACTGTGCGTTCTACACGCAACATTCCTCCCATAAGGTACAAGGATTATGGTTGTTTTGTGTCTATGTTTTTGCATGACGATTTGTGTGGAGAACCACATTCATATGAAGACGCATTGTCTTCTCCACATTCTGATGAGTGGCAAGCCGCTATGCAGCGCGAGTATGACTCGCTAGTCGTCAACAAGGTATGGGAAATAGTTGATAAGCCTCCTAACAAAAACATTGTTCAATGTAAATGGGTTTTTAAGGTTAAACATGACACAGATGGTAATTTCAACTGCTTTAAGGCGCGACTAGTTGCCAGAGGCTTCACTCAGAAGCAAGGTATAGATTACAATGATACATTCTCACCGGTGGTTCGACATTCTTCAATGAGAATTCTGTTTAATATAAGCAATCAACTAAACTTAGAAATTGATCACATTGACGTAGCAACTGCGTTTTTAAATGGAGATCTTGATGAAGAAATATATATGCAGCCACCCTTGGGTTTTTCGGAACACTTTAATGGTAAAGTTTGTTTACTAAAGAAAGCTATCTATGGTTTAAAGCAATCCAGCAAGATGTGGAACAAAAAGGTACATGACTTGTTAATTGTTAATGATTTTAAACAATGTAAAAGTGAACCATGTGTGTACAGTAAAAAGGTAGGCAATGACATAGTTTTACTGGCACTTTATGTGGATGATTTTTATCTATTTTATAATAAAAATAGTAAAATTAAAGTACATCTGCAAATAGCATTAGAAAAACAGTTTAATGTAAAAAATTTAGGTCCACTTAAAAATTGTCTAGGTATAAGAGTTTCTAGACATAGAACAAAAGGTATATTATGTTTAGACCAAATTGAATACACAAAGAAATTATTGGTTAAATTTAACATGCAAAATTGTAAACCAGTAACCACACCTTTGCCTCTTAATTGTAAGTTACAGAAGTCTGAACATACAAGTGTAGAGTTGGATGATAGTGTTTATAAATACAGACAACTTTTAGGATGTCTCATGTATTTATGTGTTTGCACTAGGCCAGATATTGCCTATGCTTGTAGTTATTTAAGCCAGTTTAACAACTGTTTCGATAAAAGCCATTGGCTCGCAGCCAAACATGTACTTAGATATTTAGCTGGTACAATTGATC
This sequence comes from Xestia c-nigrum, assembly GCA_916618015.1. Taxonomy (NCBI): domain Eukaryota; kingdom Metazoa; phylum Arthropoda; class Insecta; order Lepidoptera; family Noctuidae; genus Xestia; species Xestia c-nigrum. The sequence goes on along the minus strand of OU745245.1, from coordinate 24,764,325 downwards.
ACTGTTTGCTTTTCACAAAAAGTGTCAATTGGAAATTGAGCGCGTACACTGATGCTGATTGGGCTAACGACGCTACTGACCGTAAATCGTACACTGGTTACGTTATAAAACTAGGTAATTCCACCATAAACTGGGAATCGCGTAAGCAGAGGTGTGTTGCTCTCTCAAGTACAGAAGCAGAATACCTCGCAATAGGCGATGCTTGTAAAGATATCTGTTTTATTCAAAATTTACTTTCAGAACTAACATTGATTCAATTGGATGAATGTATTTTGTATAATGATAGTCAAAGTGCCCATAAGTTATTAGAGTCTAAAGAAGTATGCCATAAACGAACCAAACATATTGACATCCGATATCATTTTGTCAAAGACTTAATTAATAATGGTTCTATAACAGTTAGATACTTGCCTACAGACAGGATGATAGCGGATGTTCTTACTAAATCTTTAGGTAAACAAAAACACAGTAGTTTCACACAAAATTTGAATGTGGTTAAAACTATAAAGTAAGTTAATATAGTGTAATGTGTATCTTACGTAAAAACTAATATAATTTTATTGACTTGTTAACTTAATAACTGATATGTTTATGTGATACCTATATAAGTTGTAGAGACTGCAGTGTAATATTTATTTTATAGTGTCAATTGTATGTTTATTTTGTATGCCTTTTGACTAAAAATATAATAGGACAAGGGGAAGTATTAGATTTACCGTGTATAGATGCCCTTATTATATTTTTCTTGTATGGCATCACCGGATGTGTGAACTATTCTTTATTACTATATACTCTGTTCCGTTTCTTTTTCTCTCTCGCTTGCTGACCACGAACACGTTGGTTGTAACCGTAATTGTGCTCAGATAAACTAATCAAGTATATAGTGCATTCTTTGTTATTGTGACGATCTTATGTGTGCATTTATTGTGTCAATAAACTGCTTCATATAAATGAAGGTTGGACTCGTTCTGTTCACTTATTCGCTACCGGTGCTCCCCAAACACTGCCACGAACCACGTGCCTCATCATCATATTAAAACTTTTTTTGTTCAAACCTTTTTGAAGACATGCTTGATAATCGCTCTTTCTTTTGAGGTATCATTTATGCGGATATCTTACAAATTATTGAAATTAGGACCTATAAACCAAATCGAGGGAGAAATTTTAAATTTTAGGCAGTCTAACAAAACACAAAATTTTTGCTTAAAAGAATACTTTATGTGCTCGAAATGATAACATTGTTCAATTCTAAGAATTTTTGGCACATGCAGGAACCAATTGAGGGGAACCCATTGAGGGGATTCTCTAAACAATGGCCACCGAGCGCGGTGCGACGGCATTTCCAGGTAGAACGCCCAATGAATAGCAAAAAGCGATAAAGAGTTGGTTTTTACAGCAAAATGGTCTTAGTTACTGAGGCAACAAAGTCGTTTTTCTTTAGTCAGGGTCAGTCGGTCTATGATGAAGCCGTTACATCTTTTACTTATTAGTCAAACTACTGCCCTTGTGAGTGGACGTTGTCGTGTTGATTCACAATTTACCGTGTTCAGTTGTAGCCCTTTGCGTTCCTGCACGTGTTGTTTGCGTTAGTTTTGAACTTTTTTGTTTCACCGTGTCCAGTCGTAGCCTCGCGCTCCTGCACGTGTTGATTTTTGACTTAATTGTGTTGAGTTGACGTTTAGTGCGCTCCTACGCCGTTTTTCTTAATTGTTAAGTGACTATGGCTACTTTTTCCAATCAAGAATATGCGGATATCGTATTTATGTACGGTAGAGCAGACGACAATGGATCTTTGGCGCGACGGATGTATCAAGAGCGCTATCCGAATCGCAGGATACCGAATGTCCGAGTGTTTTACAACACGTTTCGTCGTCTTGCCCAAGATGGGTTTCACCGCGTGGAACCTGGAGTCAACCCGGGCAGACACGAAACTGCCGTCGACGAAGACATTTTAGCAGCATTTCAAGCGGATCCTACTACCAGTACTAGAGCAGTAGCTCGAAATTTAAACATTTCTCAATGGAAGGTGTGGCATACAATGCACCAAAATGATAAGTATCCGTTCCATGGCAGGAGTGTGCAAGGTCTAGTAGAGCAAGATCCTCAAAGAAGAATTCAGTTCTGCCGTTTCCTCCTCAACAGAGACATCGAAGATGCGTGGTTTCTGAAATCAATCTTGTGGACGGATGAAAGTAAATTTTCAAGGGAAGGTATTACAAACTTTCACAACATCCATGAATGGGCCGACGTAGACAACAATCCACATTTTAAGAAGCAGGTGTCATTTCAGATGAAATTCTCTGTGAATGTATGGGCTGGAATAATTGGCAGAACATTGATTGGGCCCCACTTTTTGCCTGATCCATTGAATGGCGAAAATTATTTGCAATTTCTGCAAATTGATTTACCACTGCTGGTAGAGGAATCAGGTGTCCCGATCTTCGAAAGAGACCGAACAGTCATCTTTCAGCAAGACGGCTGTCCAGCGCATTGGACTTTAAATGTAAGGGAACACCTCAACAATTGCTTTCCTGATAGCTGGATCGGCAGGGATGGACCCATCCCTTGGCCCGCTCGCTCCCCAGATCTGACCCCGTTGGACTTTTTCGTGTGGGGCCGGGCCAAGGAACTGGTGTATAACAACAAAGAAATTAACACTAGAGAAGAATTGATACAAAGAATAAATTCAGCGTTGGAGACAATGAAGCAGGAGATGATGTTGAAAATAACGACTACAGAAGTTAGAAGACGGGGCCGTGCTTGTATTAGGAATCACGGCCGTCATTTTGAACATGAAAAATAAATAATTTTAATTCAAATGTTGTTTTAATTAGTCTGCCTAAAATAAAAAAAATTCTCCCTCAAATTGGTTTGTAGGCCCTAATTTCAATAATTTGTAAGATATCCGCATAAATGATACCTCAAAAGAAAGAGCGATTATCAAGCATGTCTTCAAAAAGGTTTGAACAAAAAAAGCACCCTCCGTTTTTTTTTTTGAATAAGGTTTAAAAGACGTATTGTACAATTTTTTTATTTTTTCTGATCTTTAAATGTCTGTAAAAAAAATGTCTAATGACACAGAAGCCTAAAACATGTTTTGCTTGATTGCTTACACATTACTTTAATTAAATAAATAAAAAATGAATTCATTTATCATTCAATTTGGCCATAATTATGCAGTTTACATTAAATTTTGAGAATTTCCGAAAAAAAACTTAAAAATTTGGTTAAAAATATTTGGTAAGACTTCGTCTAAGACAACCATGGCTTAAATGGTTCTAAATTGTCTGTACTATCTTCGCCTTAAAGCTTTGCACCCATCTTCCAATCACCCTGTATATCCATTCTGAGAGCGGTGGCCCAGTGGTTGCGCCCCGACTTACGAACAATAAGTCGAGGGTACGAACCCAGGCAGGCGCATTACTTGTGTAATTTATTTCATCACCACTGCTCTCAAAAAACGGTGAAGGAAAACATCGTGAGAAAACCGGCATATCCTAGAACCAAAAATTCGAAGACATGTGACGTCTACCAAACCGCACTGGGCCCGCTTGGTGGATTATAGCCCATACGCAAAATACGCGGTTTGACGTGGAGTTGCGGACACCAGCCCGTTGTGCAATACAAGAGACAGTCGATTCCCATTCAACTTTTCTGTAACTGGCGGAACTTTTAAATATTCTTTAATATATTTACTCGTTCCTTAACTAATCCATTCTTGTCACACCACAAATCCACCTCAACATTCTCATCTCCGCCACATGCAATCTTTTTTCATCCATCTTTTACCCAGCCCAGCATTGCGATCCATACAGGTGTAATCATGGACTTGTATATTTTGTAATATATCTCAAACATGTACACATTATAAAACATTATGGAAACGGGTATTCTTGCTTTCGAGTAATCCTTGCCAATGAGAAGCACTATTAAGTATAAGAGAATGGTTCGGGAAGCGATTGTGATCAAGAAGTATCCTAATTTCGATCGCAAAGACGGATTCAGACACTCTTCCGCTTGGAATCCAGTGATCACTAAGTGTATTCGTCAAGTGAAATCATCTCGGTATGCGAACACTGGTGTCGATTCTGTTGTGCACAAACTAAACTTAATTTAGACTATTGCTATCTTTTACTAAAAGGCAGTGCGAGAAAAGGACGGCTATAGCTATGCACTAAGTTAGAGATGTCAAACTAGTTTATGCCTTGCGCTTCACCGTGTTTTTAGTCGACATGTTTTTACGTGCACCCTTCATTTGTATGGAAATATTAGTTCGAATTAAATTTGACAGCTCTAAATTACGTCCGTCTCTTTCTCGTTTTATTAGAGAGAAAAAGATAGTAATAGCCTAAATTAAGTTTAGTTTGTGCACAACGGAATCGACACCACTGTTAGTTTAGTGTGCTGGTCCTAGTGTGAACCAGCCCGAATTAACATTATTATGAAGATCAAGTGAATAGATGAATAAACGCCTTCCCTTTGTTGTGGTGGTACCACCAATACTTCAGTCTTTCCGTGATCACGGCTGGTGCAATCCGGTCGAAAGGCCGGGCTTATATTTAAGGTGAAATTCGCGATAAATACCCGTTTCCATATTTATGTTTTTCCATATCGTGAAAGTTTAAAAAAGACAATGTACTTAACACATTTATTATAAGTTGTATCTACATGTGTATGAACTTTAATTTCAGACTATTTGTTTTACCTACCTTTTTGTCTAGTTTTTTACAAATGTCAAATTACTTAGTATTTATAACTTGTTTCATTCATAACAGTTAGTATTACCACAAGGTGTCTTATATTTAGTTCAGTTTCCAATCCAAGCAGATGCAGCGCGCGGCTAATGAGGTGAAATTCCAGTACCTATCTATTTTACATGGAGTGACTGCCTACCATACCAACATACAATAAATCCTATTCTTTCTTCCTCCTGAAAACTTAGAAACGAAAATACCTTATTAAAAACTATACCAAAATAAGGAAAACGCTTGTTATATTGTGAGTTATCTCTGAAATATAACAGACCAAGGCAGCTCGTACAACTTGGTGATTTTGTACTTGTGTTCTAAAGGTACCAGATTCTCCACAATCTGCGGGTCAGGCATGATCTCTGGTTTGATCGACAAGAGCTTCTTCAGCCAACGCCACGAAAACAGGCCCTTAGTTTTGTGGGCGCCCGGTCCTTTAGTTATCAAAGAGTTGAAAATGTAGTCTATAGGTACACCAGTGACTATGTAAGAGTATACTTGGTAATTCCTTTCTTTAAGAGTCTCCATTCTCTCGAATACATCTGCCCAAGTTAAGCCTGCGTCCTGTACTTGGACGTTGGCAAGTACCTGGAAATTAACGTTCTTATATTTGGGAGTGGCTATTAAATGACGTGCAAAGTTAGACTACCTACTCGTACGTAGGTGAGGTAAGTACAGCTGTACTCTCACACCCGTACCTAGTTATACCATATATTATGGCACATAACCTAGTCCAGCGACGCGCGACTGGAATTTTTAGGCAGTTCTTCATCGCTATTACTGCTTATGTGATGAGTTGGAAGGTCGTTTTTTTTTTGGGACAAGCGCGCCACACACGTTCAAACCACTGTAAATCCTGAAAGCCAGAATCAACAGTGGCGACCACCAGAAAAGCGCCGAGACCATGAAGCTCGACGAAGTCCCAGAGAATGAATTTAACTGTCTTGGATCCCGCAACGAAATTAATCAGAAAGTATAGCGGAGGAGTAGGAAAGAACTGTAATTTCCACTCCCCTCCATATCAGCAGGAGACAGCACGAAACAAGGCCAATAGGCACAAAGGGACGTTTACAACTGGGATAGACCCAGTTGCCAAGCACCACGGATAAATATTAACGTTAATGGGTCCTAGTTGAGAGCTGTTATATTTGATTCCAATAATAGGTATGGCAAAAACGCTTGAACGCACGGAAATTTGCTCTAGTTTCCACAAGGTCCGTATAGTAAATAACTCCGGATGTAACCTGTACACTATCCAACATAATATTGCGTTCATTTTGCCAAAGACTACACTCCCACAAAATGTGATGAGCAGATTGTTCATATTCGCAGTCAGATGTTGAACATTGACAAAAAGGCGAGTCAGCAAGAGTTGGAAGGTCTGTGACGCTTCTGAAGTACGCCAGGTTGATAGAAAGTGCGGGCCTGCGGACGGTGAGCAATGTCCGTCCGTGTTATGACGACAGTGCCGTGCAGTTGTTGTGTTCCACACGCGCCTCAGAGAGATGTCAGCAGAAAGGAAGAGGTCGGCGGATGGCCGATGCCTGCCGGGGGTGCGGGACTGTTCGAAAGAGATACCGTTGCCCCGGAAGACAGGGCGAAGAAGCAAGATGGATGGGTTTTAGTCAGTAAAAGTCTGATACTCCCTTCCGCTCTTCTGTGTATCTTACCTACTTAAGTATATCATGACAAAATATCCAGTTAGCAAGATCACTTACGTCTGTGGTATCGTTGATTTCAAACCGTTCGAAGTGTCTCGCGAACATACGGTTGATATCCACGTCATCCTTCAGGTGCACCACAACTGTGTACCCTTCCTTACTGTACCGTTTCACCAAGTTGTCCCACGTGTCCACGTCGTAAAATGTGCCCTCTACTAAGATGGCTACGCGTGTCGCCAATGGCAGCTGAGTTTCTATACTGTGAGAGAACGAGAAATGCCAAGTTAGTTTTCGTGAAGGGTCTGCGTTTTTCAATGTGTTGACTTGTTAGGACTCAACACATTGCAAAACGTAGGCCGCTGAATGCACACACGGCAAAAAAACTTGTTAGGGATCGCCCTAACAACAGTTTTGGACAAGGGTTTGCCGTGATGTTATGGCCGTTGTGCCGATGAAGTTTTAGTGTGAGTCTGGTCTTGGAGTCATAGACCACGCGGCGGAAAGACAGTAGGTACGAAGACCAGATCAGAAAAAAAAACGAATTGTACCTGGTAGAGCAAATGCAGATAACGTGTCCCCTCTTTATGAGCGTGTTCATTATGAAGAATATGTTTCGCCTGATGTTGGGTTTCTGGAAGGCGGACATGTCGTCCAGCACTATGACTGGCGGGGCGGCGATCACCGCGGCCGCGAAGTGCAGCCGAGTGCGCTTGATTCTCGTTACCTCGCTGACGTAGATATCAGGGTCCAGTTCTGAATTCAGAACGGTTTGATAAGCAGTGAGGTTGAAAAGATAATTCAAACTAATTGAAGTAAACTACCTATCTTTATTAAAGTACTACATTCCTACATAAATACTCTAGCTAGGGTTTTCGAGGCTCCCGGACTTTGGTTCTCGACTCCCACTAGAAACGGGTATCAGATTGCTTGCATACAATTCGGATAAATTTGATCTGAACACGCTCGATACACACGAACAGAGAGTATAGAAGTTTATAGAAATGCCTTACTAGTCATACCACCCAGAGTGGTTTTAATGACGCGAGTTTAAGCAACATTTTAAATGATTAGGTACCTATATAATGTGGAGAAATCCTGAGATTAACTGAAAACTCAGGCAATACCTACTAGTGTATTACCTATCGAATGAATCTAATGATTGATAACTGAAAGGAAGGTTGAGTAATGAATGTGAAGGTCTAAAGTAAATTAAAAGCAGGTCAAAATACTTTTACCCATTGTTTTTACCGGCTTGCTAGAGCTATAGAAAAAAGTCAAGAAGTCAAAAGTCGTGGGATGCATGCCAGATAAAATGCGTAAAGGTGGAATGGCTCTATCGGATGATTGACGACCCGAATGGCGTAGTGGTAGTGAGGCTGCCTTACGTTCTTAGGGCCCTGGGTTCGAATCCCGGTAGGAGCAAATGTTTGTGTGACGAGCATGGACATTTGTTTCCGAGTCATGGATGTTTATATGTATAATAAGTATGTATTTACAAACAAAAAAGTATATATTTAGTATATCAACTACCTGGGTGTCCAAGACACAAGCTTTGCTTAGTGTGGCACTGGGTGGCGCTGTGTATTAATGTCCAGCGATATTTATTTATTTATATTTATATAAGAAAGTTAGGATAGGTGTTAGTGAGTCAGGTTACTAATTTAGTATGTAGGAATTGAGAATAGCAGTGAATACAAAGAAAGAAAGAAATATAGAAAAATCATTTATTAGCCCGCACAGGACAAAACACATCAAAATTATCAGTATAAAACTTATACAGAAAAAATAAACCTATATACAACCTTAGTTTTTGTTTATATTAAACCCGAAAAGGGGTCATTGTACTCATCATTTTGAAAAACTTTTTCTATGGGACGAACCTTGAAATCGCGAAAAAAAAATCAGCTGTTCCCTACATTTTGACGAGTTATGCGAACATAAATGTAGGGAACAGCTGTTTTTTTTTTCGCGATTTCGCGCTGGTATTCTGATAGGGCCCAAAGTGAAGGCGATGCCACGGTCAGGCCAGATACGGATAAAAATAAAGTGTAGACGAATAAACAATACAAATAAATTAATGTGTGAAGTATAAATAAATATAAAGAAAATAATATTAACACCTACACCGCACGTAACGACTACTGTTCGTCAATCTGTGCCATGGTCAAACTGTAAATGGGATGAAGAATGCTGAACCGTTAGAACCTGACGGAATGCTAGTTGAAGTGTGAGCTGTGAAAATTATAACAGGTGAATGGATGAATGTGGTTGGCTTTTTTATAAGTTGTTGGGAACAATGGGTCTAGGGGTTTCTAATGATCATAGGAGGTAGTTTAAGTAATGTCAGGTATGGTGTACTGACCAAGGGCGTGAATGTGTTTGTTGACCTCTTCAGCAACAAAGTTACTCGGCAGTCCTCGCAACGTCGCAATGAGTGTGAGCGCCTCGCGTACTGTAAGCCAAGGCGGCAACATCTTCTTGTCACAGCCTATCGAGACTTGTTGACTGTACTACAGTGTAAGATAACATAATTTATTTATCCGAAACATCAGTAAATACATACATGGCATGCAGCAGGTGCAGTCAGAAGTACTAGTGAATAATACAAGTACATTTAGCAAAATTCAAAAGCATTATATAGGTGAGGTGCCTAATACATTTTCATTACAATAATAATGTAATTATGTGAACCCGGCTATGATTGTGCCGATTATCGTTAAGGCCATCAATGCCTCGACGAACGTCTTTCGAGGCTCCCACTTGGAGGTTGAATCAAGGGCCTGATTCAGAAGTCAATTCACTTCGATACGGCTCGTATTGTGAGGAGGGTTTGCTGAGCTTGGAGTCCTAGCTACCTGTAGCTTGAATCGTAATAATTGATACGATTTTCAGTCGGTATGAAGTAACTTGGTCAGACTAACGCTACCTCCCGTAGCCCCATTTACCTACACGATGCAAGTTTCTTGCAAATGACCTGTTTCAACGTATGGTATGCCGCAGGAAATTAAAAATAGCACCGTGTTGATCAGACTTTAAGCACAAACCTACGTTACCCACTGGCTTACCTTATGCTGTTGCGATCTGAGCTTGTATTTGGACACGGACCACAAATTGCCAACATGCGGAATTTTGTAACCAGCCAGAAGCTCGCATAGCAAGCTCCTCCCGTGTTTCTTGAAACCCGACACCGCCAGAGTCTCACCCTTGTTGATGCCAAAGTACAAGTTATGAATCATGTAGACATTGTCGCGTCTCCTTGTCGCACCCGTTGCTAGGAGATACTCGCCAAACGGTTCAGATTCTTCTGTTTTATCTACAAGTATTACCAATTTATAAAAATCCTGGCGAATGCGCCACTCACGAGCCGCTTGCGACCTGCGCGCGTGCCGTTTATGTTCATACGCAGCCCCTGCGCCGCTCCCGCGCAAGCTATGCGCCGTACCTACTCGAGTGGCGCAGGAGGTGCGCCACTCGAGTAGGTACGGCGCGCGTGCCGCCCGCGCGTGTAGACAGGCGAGTGGTCGGTTTCAGTATGATGTAAAATGAAAAATAATGTCAAACACCTAGGTCTTGACACACAAAACATGAAACAGATCTGAAGTTGATACCAATAGGTACCAAAAATTACGTATCTATAGTCTGGCGAAATCTACTGATTAAACAAGGACATCAACCATGTAAAACATTAAAATCAAAGGTCCATAATTAAGTTTTTCCATCACGATACCCTCGATCATAACTTTCTTAAAAAGCTTTCCAACTTACTTTTCCTATAAAGATTCGACCGCTTTTCGAGAACATTAGCCTTTTCCCTCTCACATCCGGGCGATAGTGTCGTTAGTACAGGCATGCCAGTAATAGCCCACGAAGAAGTGACGAAATACCACAGCCGCAAAAATATCCGGTACTCAATAAGTAAAAGTAACACCGTGTAGAAAATGGCAATCACGAACATTAACGCCATTTCCATGCCGACACCCGTGTTGCCATTGAAATAACTGATACGTGAGAAACATTCTTGCAAAACACCGCATTTTCCTGAAATGTTTTAAATCATTGTATTACGAGTAGGTATATAGATACAAGAAGTGTTGCCTCCGGCGAAACTATCTTCATGGGATAAATTTCGGAAAATAAATCATGAGGACTGACCGTTTCCTACGAAAAGTGGCGAATAATCTATACTACTAGCTGACCCGGAAAGCATTTTTTGCCATATAAATTACTAGCTTCTGCCCGCGATTTCGTACCCTGTTGCTTATGTCAGCGACAACGGGGTCGTCAAAATCGAAAATTTGAAACGTCTCGATGTCGAATTCTAAGAGCCCGAGGACGGGAAAATAACGGATCTTTCCCACCTGAGTGAAACATACCGTTTGTTTTTTTTTGCCATTTAACAGCTTCACAATTGTACTTTACAATTTTGAACCATACCTCCGATGGCGAAATATGTGGCGTATTCAACCATAGGAGTATACGTAAATGCACTCCGTTCCTTATCAACCCAAAGAAGGTCGCCATGCCCTACGGCTACATCTTGAGACACATTCGATTCCCTCTTATAGAGAGGAGGCCTGTCCAGCAGTGGGAACATTAATATTCACATGATGATGATGATGATCCGATTCTTCAGATGATATCGACATTCTGTTCAGAGAATGTCGAAGTCGATCAGAATTCAAACGTTCGTTGCGCTCTTCTTCTGTCTCTTCGTGCCGTACTCCAGCAATTCTTTCTCTCTCACTTGCTAACTGATTATGAATATTTTGTTGTGTGCGTGTTCGGGACAATGTGTGATAACCTCGATCAGTAGTTAGTTGCGCATCAGGTTCATCACTCGTTTCAAAAGACCTGTTACTGAGAACAAGCGTGATTCTGTATCGGTAAACGTCTCCGACTCGCGAGATAATGCGTGACATTCACGATCAGCGGTCAGTCGCACATCATGTTCCCCAACTGGCCCCGGAGATCTAGAAGTCGATGCGTAGATACGCTTCAAGCGCAATTCTCTATCCGTGATCTCCGACTAGCGAGACAATGCATGACGTTCACGATTAGCGGTCAGTCGCGCATCTATTCTTCACTGGTCTCTAGAGACCTGGATGAAGATGCGTAAACACGCTGAGAACGCAGGCATGTTTCGCGATCCAAAGAGGTTTCCACGGAGCAAGTTGCAGCCTGATGTTCTCGAACAGCATCAAGTCTCTCCTGACGCTCTTCGGTAGATTCTTGGGATCTTATGATGCTCAATCTTTTAGCTCCTTTGGAAATTGGGAAAGATTTGATCTCTTTCTAGGCATGGTTATAGTTTTGTTGTGAAGATACCTGATCAATTAAAATCTAAGTGACTGCTCCCCTGCGTTACTGGGTAGGCTACCGAGTCACGAAAATAAATGGAAAATGAGCCTGAAGGCATTATATTCGATGAAATAAAATAACAAATGGGAGTTTTGGCCAGTAGAGTCAAATTTTCAATGATATACCATCGTCGTCGAAAATCAGTCCTAAACTGTTACCGCTTTCACCGCGTGGAGGTACTCCCAGCTTATGTTATTTTATAATTATGCACTGAAATTATTGATAGCTTTGCAATAATTTTTACAACAGGTGTTCCAGATCTTCGATTTTTTTAAGTCAAAAGAGAGTATAGAGTTTGTTTATTTGAACGCGCTAATCTCAGATACTTCGGTTCTGGTTCGAATTGAAACATTCTATCTGTGTTAGATACTCCATTTATATTGTGTTGGATAGTCCGAGGAAGGTTTTAGGCTATATAACATCACACTACGACCAATAGGAGCGGAGCATAAATGAAAATTGTTGCAAAAACGGGGGAAATTTATTTCCTTTGCGAGCATTATTTCTTTTATGTGACGCAGACGAAGTTGCGTGGGCCAGGTAGTAAGAGAAAAAACTTTTTTACCGACTTCAAAAAAAAAAACAAAAAAGTGAAAAATAACTTTAGCTTCTGAAGTGGGTGACCTTTGTTTGATAGCTTTAGTTTCTTTGTCACCGACTTCAGAAGCTAAAGTTATTTTTCACTTTTTTGTTTGAAGAGTTCCCTCGATTTCGCCAAGATTCCATCATCAGATCCCGATTTGGCTATGGGACCATTTGGAAAGAATACCCTTTCCAACAAAAAAAGAAATTTCCAAATCGGTTGGCAAGCGACGGAGTTACGCCCGAACAAACATAAAAAATAAAAATAAAATAGAAACATCCGAATTGAGAACCTCCTCCTTTTTTTAGAAGTCGGTTAATAAAACAGGTTTTATCGCTCACAGCACAGACTCACACACACATGAAACAGGAAGGTTTTATTGTAAAGGGTATCTGTAACATTGAATGACTACTCTGACTTACCGCAACATTTATGAAATGTGTTCTCAGAGCAAAGGTTTTTGGCTTGGAATATGTAGCACTCATTGTTGTACATAAATAACTGTTCGATTTTCCAGAACCCATACGCCATGTTAAATTGAGGGGACAGCGTCATAAAATTCAGGACGTAGCTATACACGTCGCCGTAGAATATCTTTGCTATTAATGTAGTTTCACCTGTGGTAAGAAGCCAAAGAGTTTTGGAACTAAACTAATATTGCAAACTGTTGCAACTATTGTGATTTTGGATGTTGGATACTACTTTAACGATAAGGGCTTTTCTTTTCAACTCTTCCCTAATCGCTGGATAGATGGCGCTGATCTCGGTACGTTACTGCAAGGAACTACAGAACGTCACATAATTTCAGTTAGACCTAATGGTAATATTCGGAAGCTTATGCAAACGAGCGTATGTCACATACGCTCGTTGACTGACACTTTCCCTTGTTCTTTCAAGCGTTGGCACCAAGTAATGTAGTCAGATCAACGCCATCTATGGAGTTCATGAAAACTATTTTTGTTTTTAATTCTCAAAAAGAAAACCTCTCATTATAGATAATTCGGACTAGTAAATATTGAGGCAGGACAAAATAATCATTACATAAAACTATATGTACCTAAGTGAGGGTTTAATGACTGATTCCGTCAGGGCATGCTTCGGTCTACAGAGGTTCATACAAAATGTATAGACATGGGGACATATTACTGCGTGCATCATAAAGCGTAAAGGCATGTTTCGGTCTACAGAAGTTCATACAAAATGAATGGACAGATAATGTAATTTAATACTGGATGTCTGGAAAACCACACAAGGATTAAGATACCGTTTTATTACTTCTAATATCATGACTTACCAGTCAAAAGGTTAACGATGACGAATGCCATAGCATTGAGAGCCACCTTCGGCCCCAAACTAAAGATATACGCTTGCGGCACGCACCCGACCCCGTACAGCGATAATAGGATCGGGACTATAACTGCAACACAAGATGTGGAAATGTCGTTAAATAAATAAATAAAACGCGGCCAAGGGAGGAAAACCTGTAGGTTTAATGTATTGGGGGTGGATGCCTGATGTCGAGCGAGTGTGAACCTATTCCAGAAATGTAACCAATTTTAATAACACCACTAGATGTAGCCAGAGCAGTTCGTCCGTTATGAATTGGAAGTCACCGGGACCGGACGGACTACATAACTTCTGGCTCAAAGGGTTTACTAGTTCGCACACTTGCCTGGCATCTCAACTCCAGTCTTCCTTAAACCCCCTACCGCAGTTTTTAACAACAGGTGTTACCCATCTGCTCCATAAGTCAGGTAGTCCCGCGGAACCCAAAAAGAGACTGGAACAGCAAGAGCTTTCCGCTGCTGATGTCGTCCTCCTTGAAATTGGACCAGCAGATCTGCAGGATGCTCACCTCGTCCATGTAAGTAGTCGATGGTATGAAATAGGAATGCCAGCAAAACTATGACTTGTTTGGAACTCATAGTTATACGGGCAGCGGCTAAGGCCGCGCAACACGCTAATAACATTTGAATCGTGCATAGTAAAAACACGTTCGTGTTCAAACGCGCATCGTACTGCACACCCATATCCTGTACCGGGACTGCGGGACTGTTCGAAAGAGATACCGCGGCCCCGAAACGTAAAGGGCGAGGATGGATGGGTTTTAGTCAGTAAGAGTCTGACACTCCCTTCCGCTCCGCCCAGAGTGGGATGATTTCCCACCAAAAAAAAGGCGTATCGTGTAACACGCCGTATTACATGAAAAAGGCCCGCCGCGCCGTATGGGAAAACGTCGCTGTTAAGTAATACGGCGTCTTGACGTTCAGCCGGATTACAATTCGCCTCAAATAAAGTAGGCCGCATTAAATGAGCACTTTGGGTCGTATTAACGGTGTCACCCAGTATACAAAATGGCGTACCGTCGAAACGCTTTGAAAGCGCGCGGTACTTAGAGTACCCGACGTTAGGTTAGGTTACGTTCCAATAATACCTGCAGACAAAAACAGGAGCCTCGCGTGGTGGGGCTACGTCGGCTACGCCACATTAAATTTGTCTTGAGGTTGTTTTTATTCCTGTTTTATCTATTTCATAGGTTAAAACGTAATTTAAACTGGTGGAAAAACATTATGTCAGGAATTTTAAGTATTTTTTCAGTAACTTTTTCTTGATGACAATGAAGCTAAACTGGTGGAGATACAAAACGGTATCCGACGCCGCTTTATCGAACGTATATCTCCACAATCCGGCTAAACGTGAAAACGCCGCATTACAAAACAGCGACGTTTTTTTAATCCGGTGCGCCTTTATGTAATACGGCGTGTTATACGATATGCAGGGTGGCACTGACGCTAACACGGTTATCACGCATTCAGCAGCAGTGTATTTACCGTGACATACCAAGATTACAAAATATAATACTAACCAAAATCTATAACCTGGAGCTGAGTCTCTGGCACATTGACGTATACTATGAAGATCAATACAAAGCTGATGATGGAAGCCTGTAGCCAGAACAGCAAAAGGTCGCAGATATACAAGGTGATCCAGTAGCGAAAAGGAGAGAAGTTAGTCGCGTGTTTCTGAAAATTATCGCAAGAGTTTAGAGGAAGTATGTTTCTAAATATTTTTTCTCTTTTAGGTATAGGACCCAGAGGCGATCGGACAGATACCTTATCTATAGGGAATGAGGGATATGTCAGACACTAACTAACGAAAATCAAACTGTTTCTAATACTAACACGAGTCGGGGGCCCGAGAGATATAAGCACATTCGCCAGTCTGGGAACTAATAGCCGCAATTCCCCTCGGGCCCCATCATCAAGTGTGCTTAAATCTGGTTACTTGTTAGCGAAAGCGCCAAGCGCGCAGTGCGGCCAGATACGAAAATGTTCATTTTATTTCACTTCTCGTCAAGTGACTCCCTGGTCTTCAGGCGCCAAGAAAAGCACACAGTGTCGACATAGAAAGCGACCAAGTCGCTTATTTTCGATTGCAAAGTAAATTCGGTTGGAATAACGATGCTTGCGAGAATCGCATTTTAGATGTAGAAACTTGCGCTTCCCGCAAGTATCGTTTTTGCAACCGAATTGTTCATTATTATTTTAACGATCGTAAGTTAACGATAATGCCGTTATTTATGTCGAGAGTGGCATTGGCAGTGCGTACACAGCCTAAATAAACAGGTTATGGAGATAAAGACCTTTAAAAACCTGCATTTATAAAATTGTAAATAAAAGGAAAGTTGGAATTTAGACCTCCAATGTCTCAGTAACCTATGATCCAGAAGACAAGTGCTTTTCGGGTTCGTAAATGGTAATTTCATACCCTTATTTACCTGAACATGTCTAATAAGTCCGTATTCCATTGAGGGTAGAAGCGTGATGTGCGTAATAGTCAGTATCAACATAAATTGTATCGTGAGACGCGGAGTAGCCATGCTTGACATCCACTAAAATAATAAAAAAAAAATTTTAATGGTATTCATATTTTTACGAGCAAGGATGACACAAACAGACACGCACGAGAAACGTATACCAATCCACATCCCTCTTTTTGCGAGGGAATTTGAAAAAGCACATTATTATGATACCAATAAATGTGTGGTACCGGAGAGAGGTCCAACATGAGAGGATCGTCGCTGATCTGGATTGTAGCGTCCATCTTGCTAGTGTAGTGACGTATGAGTGCCATGTGGACCCGCGCTATTGAACGCGCAGCCGCGCTGTGGTCATGGTGTAGCGGGCTGTATAAAGCTTGCACCTGCAACAAAGAAAATGTAGTGGCATTTACATATTATGGTGCTTCTATGTAAATGCCACTACATTTTCTATAATGGGCAATATTTTGACTGCAAGGGATGGTTATTTTTTTACGTTGACCCTACAAACACCTGAGCCACGCCAGGAACCACTAACCTGTAGGCTATACAAATATTTGTTAAATCGAACCCGTGACATGCAGCTTAGCAGTCAAGCGGTCAGCTACTGCGCCAATCGTGCTGTTGTGTAACAATCGCGTAGCATTGGCCACCTATTGAATCTACACGGTACACAGTTACTAGTCAGTACTAACAACGTGTAGGTATTTTCGCAAACAGCTCATTCCAGTTGCTACGTACTGGTTGGACAAAATATGAGTCGTCGATTTGAGAAGAAGAATCAAAAGAAGCCCATTCCTGTTGGTCAGACGGTCACAAGTGTGAAGGCCATTCCAGTTGGTCAAACGGTCGCAAGTGTGAAGAAGAAGCCCATTCCAGTTGGTCAAACGGTCGCAAGTGTGAAGAAGAAGCCCATTCCAGTTGGTCAAACGGTCGCAAGTGTGAAGATGAAGCCCATTCCAGTTGGTCAAACGGTCGCAAGTGTGAAGATGAAGCCCATTCCAGTTGGTCAAACGGTCGCAAGTGTGAAGAAGAAGCCCATTCCAGTTGGTCAAACGGTCGCAAGTGTGAAGAAGAAGCCCATTCCAGTTGGTCAAACGGTCGCAAGTGTGAAGAAGAAGCCCATTCCAGTTGGTCAAACGGTCGCAAGTGTGAAGATGAAGCCCATTCCAGTTGGTCAAACGGTCGCAAGTGTGAAGATGAAGCCCATTCCAGTTGGTCAAACGGTCGCAAGTGTGAAGATGAAGCCCATTCCAGTTGGTCAAACGGTCGCAAGTGTGAAGAAGAAGCCCATTCCAGTTGGTCAAACGGTCGCAAGTGTGAAGAAGAAGCCCATTCCAGTTGGTCAAACGGTCGCAAGTGTGAAGATGAAGCCCATTCCAGTTGGTCAAACGGTCGCAAGTGTGAAGAAGAAGCCCATTCCAGTTGGTCAAACGGTCGCAAGTGTGAAGAAGAAGCCCATTCCAGTTGGTCAAACGGTCGCAAGTGTGAAGAAGAAGCGCATTCCAGTTAGTCAAACGGTTGCAAGTGTGTGCCCAAGCAGAAGGGAGTCGCTTGCTATAATTGGTTAATTAAAAATAGACATCTAAGTAATATTAACCACAATTTTTCCGTTTGTTTCAGTCAATAAGTCCATGCCATACGCGTACAAGAACACGTACAGTTGCGGCGAGTCCAATGCGTGAATAGCAAGATATTCTGTCAGACTCTGCAACAGGCAAGGGGTACAACACATGAGGTCGTTAGAACAAATCTTATTTTTTAATATAATAAATCCGAAAATTTGTCATGTAGGAAGATTGTTAATCTTTCACGCAAAAGTTCCAAACAGATTCTGTCGAATCTTTTCAGTAATTTAGCTGATAAATTAGAATTACACAAAGGCAAATTTTCGTTATTATCTGGTTTGTTAGATAATAACGATGAACACACAAGTAAAATGCTTTCTTGGATCTTCCATGTTTGCACCAATTTTAGTATTTCATAGAAAATGTCGAGTTTATGTTAATCTGATGAAATGTTGCTGTTCTCAACATCTACTTCAGAACTTGAAAAGATCATGCGCTAAAATCTGGGGTCAGTAAGACTTGAGGTTGGACAATGAACAGATCCAAAACCCTGGTCATGACCAACTGCACCAAACGTAGGGTCGAGGTAGACGTGCATGTGCGAATTTGTCGATGGATATACAGTATACTAGGGCCAGATAAAAACAGGCAAGCCAAAGAAATCGAAAGACGAGTACAACATATTAAGAGCACCTTCTGGTCAATTAAAGAATACGTATAGGGTAGGTTTCCACACACTGCACATACTAACGTACGGTGCATAAAGCAACCTGCGCTACATAGAAACTAAAGTGAGTAGTGGGCTGGCCACGCAACGCCAGTGCACGCGGAGTGTTGAACACGGATCGTCACTCACTGGACAGAGACCTGATGGAGGAAATCACCGCCAAGGTAGACCGCGGCAAAGTGGTGCAAACATGGCCAGAGATCGCATAAGATAGAGGACTTTTGAAGGAAATTGGGAGGCCTTTTTCCCACTCCTGGACGGAGTGGGAAAAAAAGTCTTTAAACTTACCTCTTTGCGTTGTAACGAAGTGTACTGTATGTCTTTAATTTGATTCTTTGTTGCGTTTGTGTCCGAGAAAACGTATCTGAAAATAAATACTTATCCATTGTTAAACTTTCTCATTTGTTTCCGAGGTAACACGAACGTTGTGCTACAGAATAACGATCCCACAGAGGCAAAGCTTTTTTAGGTAAGGCCACTCGCAGTTCAACTCTACGAGATTGCTCAACGGGACTATGGAATCAAAGCTATTGCCCAGCTGCACTTCATAGTAGTGCACTATCAGTACGCGATTATATAAAGTTTTCTCTCTGTCACTTCTGTCAGGTAACCTACTCCGGTAGCAAATCCACTCCTGTCTCTCAACAGTTCATTTGAAAAAGCATGGCGTTGCTAATTTAAAATTCTGGAATGATACAAATTAGGCTGGCCTATTTTCCAAAATTGTCATGATCAGTATTGACATGATCAATTCAATACTCAATTTCTACACTGGTCTGGGGCTCTAGAAATAGGATATATCGAATGGGGCTACGTCTACGATGTTTTATAATATTCTGGGGATATCGACGCAGCATTCTAAATGAACACTGACTAAATTCAAACTCACCCGCTAGCGATAGAACGGCTGGTTGAGGAATTGTCGGCACGCAAAATCAATGTAGTTTTTATGTTCAAATATTCCACTGACAATGTTTGCCACTAAAAAATATAAAAATGTAACCCAAATCAAAGTGGTTTCCCAAACGGGAGGGAGATAGCGCCTGTAGTTATTTTTCACTTGTACATGTCACCGTAAAATTGTCAAACACGTTATATTACAATATAACGTGTTTTTTCTCGCGATATTGTAATGTCTCGAATTATTGTCAACTGAACATACGGAAGTATCTCTGCCCCCATAATCGGGACTTGGGGCACCCCTTATTAGGTTAGTTAGGTTCCTTTAAACCCTGCACTCGGAAACAGGGGCCCCGCGGAGCGGGGCTCCGTCGACTACGCTTTTTAGGGGGAATATAAAGTGTTTTAAGATTATGATCGGTATTTCTTAGGAATGGTGCATTATCCTTTCATTTGAGTTTTGCCACTGGGCAAGGGGGACCCCTCCTTCCCTCCACACCGTGTAAGTTGACTACCATCGCATGCATTTCACGAAAAATAATGCGTTTTGTTGTAAGCAGTATATTCATTTGACAATAATTCGAGACTTTACAATATCGCTAGAGATATTACAATATAACGTTTTTGACAATTTTACGGTGACATATAGATACTGAAGATAGGAAAGATAGGAGCACTGTGCAGAAATATTTGCACCATAAAGTTGGCAACTCGCGTCGAGTGACGTGACCTTACTGAACACAGACATGGCTATTTATTCCGATTCTTCAAAAGAGATGTGATCATGTGAACGAAATCAACGCATCAGTCGGTCTTCAAGCAACCGTGTTTCCTGAGGTCGGTTTCTGCACGAGTTCCGTCGATAACTATGACCAGATCCATGAACCAGAAAGAACATTAAGCGCTTGCGATAATTTAATTAAAAATTCAAACTTACGTCACCGCTTGGAACGTTTGAGGTGGGGTCTATTTCGAGCATCATGGTTGACAGTGAAAATCCTACGAGTAAGCCCGCTAACACTGCTAGGACAAACTGCAAATATAACTATGCTTAATAACTATTAGTTTCATAATCCGCTTTTTCGGGACCCTATATAGGCCCGATGTGGACCTATCAGCGTCCATAGTTACGATGACGAATAACTACCGGAGATTATTGTGAAGGAAGGCACGGCTGACGTATTGATATGTGCCCGACCCAGTTCTTGAAAATGGAAACATCACATTGTACTGGGATCAATCCATCATCACTGACAGCACTGCTGTAGCCAATAAGCCCGGTATAGTGGTGGTGGATCGATCAGAGCGGCGCGCAATGATTCTTGACATAACAGTCCCGCATGATAAGAACCTCGTGAAAGCCGAGAAAGATAGGTATATTAAGTATCTCTACTTAACTCACGAGGTTGTCGATATGTGGGATCTGGATTCACCAATCACTGTGCCGATAGTCGTATCAGCCATGGGCCCATGGCTTCATTGCCAAGAGCGTCGATCAATACTTGAAGAGGCTCTCGTTAGGCAGCTAGTTGGCTTGATTCAGAAAGTGGTACGCTTGGATACGGCCCCGCCTGTATTGTTAGGAGGTTCCTCCCTGGCCTAGCTTGGACGCTATTCCTAATTATATTTTATTTCTAATATTGTTTTAAATGAATAAATAAGTAAGTAAATAAATATCGCTGGACATTAACACACAGCGTCACCTAGTGCCACACTAAGCAAAGCTTGTGTCGTGGACACTAGATAGTTGATATACAACATTTATATACTTTTTTGTTTGTAAATACATACTTAATACGAGTATACATATAAACATCCATGACTCGGAAACAAATGCCCATGCTCATCACACAATCATTTGCTCCTACCGGGATTCGAACCCGGGACCCTAAGTCATAAGTCATTTATTTTAGAACACAATTATGTACATTGTGTAGAAATTTTATAAAATGAAACCTAAAAACATAACAGTCGGAAAAAAAACGACTAGACTTTGTTTTATATGTAGTGATAGTGAAGTGATGCATAGATTCCGATATGAATAAAATAAACTAAAATAACCTTATGTTTTAAACCTAATAGACCAAAGGACAGGTATTTCATGTAAGCTGTTTTAGATAAAATATACACTGGGAAAAGGTTTCTAAACAGATTTTTAAAGGGTGCTGACTTCAAGTAAATATTAAAAGAAAAATATTTCAGCATCTTACCATGAGAAAAAACAGTTTGTTGTGACTCCGGTGAAACATGCAGAACTTCCAGAAGATGACCCAAAAATGTGCGTTGAAACGACAAGTCCGTCGCTCCCATTTAACATTTTCTAAAATTATTATTGTGGATTTAAAACAATATAAAAAGGAAAAACAATAAAGTGAAAAACGTCTATCTTCTATCTATAGTCCCGTCACGAGAAGTAATACATTTTGTAAACACACATTCGGCTTCGCTACCTTCGGATCAAATTTAAAAAATACCAGCGTCAGCGTGATCTTACTTCAAAACAGGGGGGGGGGGGGCACACTTAGCACTATCATCAATTCACATAGACGACAGCGACATCTGGAGTTTGGTGGGATAACCAAACTTGACAGCCGTCTTGTCCCAAACTGAGTTCATTCATAGTCATAGTTCCCATTGGGCCATAACGTAAGACGTTGAGGCGCTTCCCGAGTTTATCTCAGCTAATTCTGTTAAAATTGTTACTTGTTATTGTTATTTGTTTTATTTTTAGTTCATAATGTAAGTATATAACTTTGTTTTTCATTGGTTTTTTTATTGTTTTGAACAACTATATTACCGAAGTATGAATGCATACTATGAAGCTCACACACAAATACGTAAAGGTACGAATACACAGTACACACACATACTTTAGGTAAGTGTGTGTAAATCAGAACTTTAGTTCACCCACCAAGCTCAAGGTGGCAGCACTTTCCATACATGCAAATTTTACCACAGAGTTGTCACTCTTTCTCTCTATAGTTACTGTACTCTTTGCTTCAAAATGGCGTCCCAAATGTTTACATTTCAAGATGTCAGATGCGTTCCAGTATCACAGTCATAACATTAGTCGACAACTCTTCATATCCCCAAAATATAACCCCTTTTTTTTTTTTTAAGGATGGGAAATCATCAAATGACCCCCCCCACTCTGGGCGGAGCGGGCAGGAGTGTCAGACTCTTACTGACTAAAAACCATCCATGTTCTTTCCTCGCCTTTTACGTTCCGGGGCCGCGGTATCTCTTTCGAACATCGAACAGGCCCGCAACCCCGGCAGGCTTCGGCCCTTGCGGGCCCCTCTCCTTTTGCTGACATCTCGTTGAGGCGCGCGTGGAACACGAACGCGCCGTCGACACGGCCTGTCGTCGTCGTTAGACGGCCGGACGGCTAGCTAGCCCATAGCCAGCCGTCCACAGGCCCGCATCTACGGTGGCCGGTAGCCACCACGTGGCCCCCGACGACGCCCGTTGCGTCTCCCGCGGCGGCCGGGAAGAGAGGATCTCTCCCTCTCTCGTTCCGCCACCTCCTTCGCTAGCATGACCGCTTCGCAGAAGGAGGCGACGGCTTCCCATTCCGTCTCGCTCCGGACCATGGATTGAACCAGGGCCGGACGCGAGAGGTCGCCGCCGCCGATCGCCGCCAAAATATAACCCCTCAAGTGAAATTGCTCGTTAGTTTCGTATTACACGTTGCTGATTGAATTGTCGCTACCTACATATCTTGGTAGAAATTCTATGTTTACAAAAAGTATAGCTTCTCGTGACGCGGACTATATACACCGTGACTTTTCAGTCGTCTTACAAAAGCGGTCCACTCAATGTACCCGACATAAAATACCTCTAGGTGCGATTATAATTTTTTATCATTAAGTAATTAAAATAATAGGTACGAAGAAAAATAATAATACATTAGAAATATGAAACACCCTGTTAAAAATGTTTACGTATCAAACTGTAGAGTGTACCTACCTAGCGCACGAGTCGAGCAGATCATTCAATCACCATTTTCAACGAGACAAAACTACGCCTTGCGTCGTAAAAATGAATAAATTTTTTATTTTTAAATTATTCAAATCTCATAAATACGATATAAGAACGATTACTAGTCACTGGATACATGAACTGGACTGCCTTTGTAAGACGACTAAAAGGCACGGTGTATATGTCACCGTAAAATTGTCAAACACGTTATATTACAATATAACGTGTTTCTCTCTAGGGATATTGAAATATCTTGAATTATTGTCAACTGAACATACGGAAGTATCTCTGCCCCCATAATCGGGACTTGGGGCACCCCCCCGTTAGGTTAGTTAGGTTCCTTTAAACCCTGCACTCGGAAATAGGGGCTCCGTCGACTACGCTTTTAAGGGGAATATACCCCCCCCCTTCCATCCACACCGCGTGAGTTGACTACCATTGCATGCATTTCACGAAAAATAATGCGTTTTGTAAGCAGTATGTTCATTTGACATATACATGTCACCGTAAAATTGTCAAATACGTTATATTGTAATATCTCTAGCGATATTGTAAAATCTCGAAATATTGGCCCCTATTTCCGAGTGCAGGGTTTAAAGGAACTTAACTAACCTAACGGGGTGTTGCCCCAAGTCCCGATTATGGGGGAAAAGATACTTCCGTATGTTCAGTTGACAATAATTCGAGAGTTTACAATATCGCTTGAGAGAAACACGTTATATTGTAATATAACGTGTTTGTCAATTTTACGGTGACATACATACCGCGTGGTGCGGACACACCTGCGCATGAGCTCGGACAGTGCATTTGGCGCGAGCACGTATGTGTAACACTGGTATTCATCAAGGATCATAATTATTTTCTCCTATGTACGACACTACATATAATTATGAAAGTGCCCTCCAAGAAGATTTATTATTATAAACATGCTTGGACACGTTCACGAGCGGTAGACTGCGCGCTCGCGGAGTGTGAGACGTGCGCACGGTTTGTGCATAGGTTAGAATCCATCTTAAAACCATACGTACCAGTAAAAAGCTTTAAAGTTTCTTTAGATTTGTCAGGTGCATTGTCAATCGCTCTACAAGCTGCTATTGCCCTAAAAATATGAAACAAATATTATACGCCATGCAACACTATTGACTGCAACAAATATAAAGGACATGAATTCAATTCAATTCAACCGCGGAAAGCTGAACGGTTGCGTAAGTATCTGGTGTTTTCTTCGGGAGTTAAAGATGAATTGAGCTGTAGTGTATTTAGTTCCTAAAACGATATGAGTTCAAACGTACCGTCGGCACACCTCATCAGTATCCGGCACGCTGATAGCAAACGACTTGATTCCGTATCTATTGGCGTATACAGTGTAATCCTTAACAAGATCTGCCACACTTGCAGAAGGATTGGTGGGTAGTTTTAAGATCAGCAGAGAGCCAAGATGAGCTCTCACTGTACCGCCGGCGAGCTCCGCCCGAGCGAGAAGTTCTCTTATCTGTGTTTTGGGGTTTTCAGTGCTCTGCAAACTTATATGGGCCCGGTATTCACGACCTTGAGAACATGGAGCAAGTGAAAAGAAGCGGCCAAGTGCGAGTCGGACTCGCCCATGAAGGGTTCCGTAACAGCAAGTAACATAGCATTAAAGTCCTTGCAGTTCGTTGAAAATTAAAGGTAAAATGCGGTTTACGATTTATGACGTGTTAAAAAAAAACTACTTACTAGATCTTGTGTTGTAGTTTACATGGTAATGTACATCATATATTTTTTTAGTTTTATCATTGTCTTATTTTATGAGTTACAGGGGAGGGGGGGACACATTTTACCACCTTGGAAGTGTCACTCGCGCAAACTATTCAGATTAGACAAAAATGATGTTAGAAACCTCAATAACATTTTTGAAGACCTATCCATAGATACGCACACGAATGGGTTTGATGAAAAAACAAAATGAGTTTCAGTTCTATGTATGGGGAACTCCTAAATTTATTGTTTTTTTTCTAATTTTGTGTAAAAATGTTAATGCGGTTCACAGAATACATCTACTTACCAAGTTTGAACAGCATAGTTCTTATAGTTTCGGAAAAAAGTGGCTGTGACATACGGACGGACAGACAGACAGACATGACGAATTTAAAGGGTTCCGTTCATTTGGCAACAGAACCCTAAAAACACCCCGCGAATGGAAGCAATTTTGTTTTCTAATCGGTTGATCTAGGGTATATTCAATGAAATGCTAATATCTTTAAATTTAGGGACCTAAAAATTATCTTATTGCAAAAAAGTATTTTGTGTGTACATAAATAAATAAATACGAGTAAATAAATGAAATTCTAGAACTACAACTTTCAAGTAAAACATTCAATTTATCTTTTAGTAAATTTAGTTTTCATAAGAATTGAATGTAACTATGTGAGTTTGAGCGTCAAACTTCCATCGAGGACGGTTTTTCTTACGAATTGTGTTCGTAAAATATTTGTAATAAATTACACGAAAAAATGTAACTCCAACATTCAAGAAAAATAATGGCACTATCATTATTCATAAACAAATAATTAAAATATCTTACTATTGCTGAAACTTAAAGCGTCAAAAATATCGTGAATTTGCGTAAAAAGTGTACTTAATAGGACTCTTAAAGTATCGGTAACAGGTAGCCAAACACATAGTTTATGTTACCGTAAAATTGTAAAACATATTAAATTATTACAATCTAACAGGTACGGTATTACAATTTTACGCTAACATCAGCTAACGAGATAGTGAACTCTCGAAAGATTGTCAAGGAACATACTGGTTACAATTTAACTCATTAATTTTCGCTAAATTAAATATATCGAAGTGTAACCGTAAAGTTGTGACATATTCAATCTTGCTAGATAGATTATAATCTAACGGGTTTTACAATTTTACGGTGACATATTTTTTTTTTTTTTTTTAATCTTTATTTTTAATATAGGGGTTTTTGTCCAATAAGGATATGTCAACCCCATCATTACGGTGACATATATACACTATACATGCAGCCGGGTTCTTGATTATTTTAATTAAATATTACTTGTTTTGTACAGTTTACTTACCGAATCTGAAGAACATATATGCAGGCGTCCCTCCAAATACTAATCGCTTGTTATCGAATACAAATATCCGATCGGCGTGTTCGAGTTCCATACTCGAGTAAACGAACGATACTATTGTCATGTGCTTTCTATATTGCTGAAAATTATTGGATTCGATTGGATTACAGAATATCTAGGTTCCCAAATACTTATTTTGAATGGACACTGATTTAAACAAGAGTTATTAGAAAAATATATTTTTTACTATAGACATTTTTAAATTCCCCATATCTCGTCTTTATATCATTGTCCTTTCAAAATATATATTTGGTAACATAGATGTTTTGTAACCCAATCGAAATAAATACACACTACCATAAGAATATGTTTGATTTACATATTACTTTGGTATTACGTTTGTATGAAAAATAAGAGAATTGGCCCCTTATATTTTAAGAGAATCGAGTGTATAAAAGGCGTAAAAAGATTCTTAACGAAGCCGAAGGGCACTTCCTCTCCCCATCATTGAGGTATTTTTTTTGTTCTAGGCCATAGGCTGAGAATTTTCTGGATACGGAGATATTGGGGGTCAAAGTTCCACCTTTTTCAAGGTTTTTCTTAAAATAAATGTTCGAAATGCGAAAAAACAACCCCCACTCAATCCATCCTACAACACAATGTTTTGAGCGCATAACATTGAGTTTTACTGTAAAATGTATTTTTTTTTCATCCCAAAAAGTAGTAATTTTCCAACAATAATATTTGCGTAGGGCAAGTTAGGTTGATGTACAGAATACTCGATTAGCTGCTTCGAAAAGAGTCTGTTTAAACCCTGAACTCATACATATTTATGTGAAGTAAAATTCTACAAACGTCACAGGTACAGAAAAAGGGACAAACAAAACGTCAATTTACCATTATTTTGTCATGGATAACATTGATGTACTCGCGGCAATCAGTCGATGCTGGTATGACTACCACCTAGAAGTTTAATAAAATAACAGTAAGTGTTATGTAAGAAAGTGAGAAAGACA
This sequence comes from Xestia c-nigrum, assembly GCA_916618015.1. NCBI lineage: Eukaryota > Metazoa > Arthropoda > Insecta > Lepidoptera > Noctuidae > Xestia > Xestia c-nigrum. The sequence goes on along the minus strand of OU745245.1, from coordinate 24,736,892 downwards.
AGTCACAGCCCGCTTAAGAGTCTTACCGGCACAAATACGGTTTGCATTCGACTGCACATTTTGCTTTCCGGGCGTACGCCTAAAAGTCGCGCGGGTGCGCGGCGCGGTTTTTTCGCTCAAAGGCCGCGAATTTGGTGGAGCGTTTCTTGCAGCATGCAGTGGAGTGTTGCATGGGCAGATGCATCAGACGCCCCACTGCACGCTGCTAGAAATTCCTCATTGAATAATTAATAATAAAAAATAAAAAAATATCGCTGGACATTAACACACAGCGCCATCTAGTGCCACACTAAGCAAGGCTTGTGTCGTGGACACCAGATAGTTGATACTTATTTACTTTTTTTGTTTGTAATTACATACTTATTATACATTTAAACATCCATGACTCGGAAACAAATTTAATGTCCATGCTCATTTCACAAACATTTTCTCCTACCGGGATTCAAACCCAGAACCCTAAGAACGTAAGGCGGCCTCACTACCGCTACGCCATTCGGGTCGTCAGAAAATGTGATAAAGAAACCCGTCGCAATTGCCCGCGCTATAAGTTAACGCCACTCATACTACTTTTCAATACAGACACGCGAGCACCCGCGCGAGTTTTATCCTGCGCTCCCACTCACCCGGGGCTCGAGTAACAGAGCGATGGCCCAGCACAACTGTGCCCTGAAGTAAATGTTCAGGTTCCTCACTCGCTCGTGCTTCACCGTCATTAAATCACACTCCTGTAGCAATCGCTTAGTTCTGATGATACTGTACTCGACTACGCTCTGACTGTCGTAGCTCCAAAGGCAAATCTGATGAAAATAGGAATTATTTTCTTTTTTTAGGGTTCCGTAACTCAAACGGTAAAAAAGAAACCCTTTTAAGTTCATTTTCTTGTCTGTCTGTCAGTCTGTCCGTCTCTCAGACTGTACTTCTGCCATCACCGATTTTCTCAGGAACGGGTCGACCTAGCTAGTTGAAATGTATAACAAATACTGAGGTCTACAGTCCCATTAGGTGCTTAAATATCAAGGTCCTGGGTCCACACGATAAAAAGATATGGGCAAATTTAGATTTTCGCAAAACTTGTAAGTACCAAAATTGATCTCAATTTTAATTTTTTTTTCTTGTGACAGATTACGTTATCCTCTTAATAAAAAAGTATTTACATCTTAAAATACGTTAATTACTCAGTTTTTCTGGTAAAACTAAAAAAAAAAAAAACTTTTCTTCATCTTCACAATTATGCTCAGTGACTCACTCGGCTGTACAAAGTGAAATGCTCTCGAACGGTTAGGTCTTCTATCAGGGCATCAGAGCAGTGACAGTACCCCATCATCTGAGGCGTTGTTAGCACCTCCGTGCCTAGCACCAATTTCTTGCCAAGAACGTTAATACTTCCGCGGTCCGGCATCGCCAAACCTGGTTAAAATAAGGTTGATAATCAAAACTTTTTGATCGTCAAACATTACATCGGACTGTCTTCAAAAACGTCCGCTCTTTGCGTACTTTTCAGATAGCCATCAAAAGTTTTTCGTTCGCCTGAAAGGTACATTCCGAGGTTTTAACTCTTTGATGATTAGAGTAAATGGATCTTTTGAAATGTGTACTTTCGAGTTTGAATTTTTTTATTAAACGAAAGATTATATAAGCCAACAAAACGCGTTTTTCTATGTTTCAAACGCGTTTTTTATGTTTCATACGCCATCCGCGAAGCTTCAAAACAAGCAATTTCTAATTCTAAACATCTGCAGCTGGTAATTATCAAAATGCCATCAATGAATTTCCAGATAGCAAATGACACCCAAAATATGAACTATAGCCACCTAATATGTGGTTGGAACATCATAATAGGAGTCAAAAAAACTTACCGGTAATCAAATCCTCTAAGGTGTCAATCGTAGCACTTTGGACCCTTTCAGCGAACAGCATGGAGTACTCGCAGCGATAAATGTCAAAAGTAACGTTGCGCAGCATTGAAATACCCATGATGCTCTAAAAAATTGAAAGCATATGTCTCATACAGGCTGTCTACGGCCCATAACGAAGAACCTAGCATTCTTAAATAAAAATTAAAAACGGTGCGGAAACATAGTGACTGGGAAACGACTTGTTTTAGTGAGAAAAATTAAGGGTTTACAGAAGAGGTCAATGCTACGCACTCAAAATATTGTGCTGATAGAGTACAGTGCCTTTCGGTTTCGTTGAGGATGTCTTAACACCCTTTATCAAGGCAGATTTTATTTTACAATAATAGTTTCGCACTAGATAGCCGATGGTTTAGTGGGCTTGCCATGTTCGACGAAGGTCTGATGACCGAGCAACCAACCTTAGCAAACAAGTTCTGCACCCTATCATAAGCCCAAATTCCGAAAAACGCTCGTCTCTAACACGTAAAACATTACTTTGCATACTGTTTTAAGCTTTAAAGGTTTATAACTAAACTTACAATCACTAACTACACACAATACTGTATGCTAATCACGGAAGATATCGCGTAAGTGACATTTTAAGTTTATTGCTTCGTATGTTTGAAAATGTTTTCTGCCCTTGTCAAAATAAATAGTATCGCGAATACGAGAGTGTTAAGCAATTTTCACGCTGGATTGTCGGAAAAACGAAACGTGGGAAGCTCTTGAGCAAAACAAACAGAAGACCTTCAAAAAGTGGTGGGAGAGACTGGATGGAAGCTAGAGGACCTGGTGTTGTGGCACAGCTTGGAAGAGGTCAAGGTTCTACAGTAGACTGCGAGGATGTTTTGAGGGTTCCGTAGCCAAATGGCAAAAACGGAACCCTTATAAATTCGTCATGTCTGTCTGTCTGTCTGTCTGTCCGTATGTCACAGCCATGTTTTTCCGAAACTATAAGAACTATGGTGTTGAAACTTGCTAAGTAGATGTATTCTGTGAACCGCAATAAGATTTTGATTTTTTTTTCATCAAGCCCATGCGTGTGGAGTACCTCCACACGCATGGGCTATTGAGTTTCAGTTCTAAATATTTGATTGTTTTTTTTTCTATTTTTGTATCAAAATCTTATTGCGGTTCACAGAATACATCTACTTAGCAAGTTTCAACACCATAAATATCGGTGGGCATTAACACACAGCGCCACCTAGTGCCACACTAAGCTAAGCTTGTGTCGTGGACACTAGATAGTTGATATACTACATATATACTTTTTTTGTTTGTAAATACATACTTATTATACATATAAACATCCATGACTCGGAAACAAATGTCGATGCTCATCACACAAATATTTGCTCCTACCGGGATTCGAACCCAGGACCCTAAGATTGTAAGACAGCGTCGCCACCACTACGCTATTCGGGTCGTCGAATCATCATAGTTCTTATAGTTTCGGAAAAACATGGCTGTAACATACGGACAGAGAGAGTTAATATATATTTTTTTAGTTTGAGTTATGATATTAAATATTTTTTTTTTCTAAAGCTTGCGCGAGATGCCCTTCCAAAGTGGAAACATGTGTCCCCTGTAACTTCTAAAATACGAGAATGATAAAACTAAAAAAAATATATGATGTACATGGTTTGAACGAGATCTAGTAAGTAGTTTTTTTTTAAACATCATAAATCGCAAACAGCAATTTACTTTTCATTCAATCTGCTACGGAACCCTTCATGGGCGAGTCCGACTCGCACTTGTTTTTTCTTAAATGCTAAATAGCCTTGCTCGTGGCTAAAAAATATTAGCCGCTCAGGAGCTTTAGGCTAAGCCGATGCTCCGATTAATTTATAAATGGTTCTATAATGAAAATAAATGGGAAAAGGATGAGTACAATAATGTGACCGCGACGTGACAATTATGTGGTTCGCGAAGAAAGAAAATTAAATATGTTAATTTGTCATTAAAAACTACTTAAAACTTTTTTTTTTTAATGTTTATCAGTTTTTTTATTAGAGTAATCATTATTTACAATATATACACACTAACATTATAATAGAAAGAAAAAATATGTACAAATATCAAAAAAGGGTTACAGGGCATCGAAAAATTCGTCCACATCGCTGCCAACAGGAAAAGTGCCCAGAAGGCTGGCAGCATTGCCACGTTGGATGGCAATGCTGATTCTTAAAACTATACAAAATAATAAATAAATAAAATAATAAATAATACATTGAGAAGTGAAACGGCCAAAAGGGCTTCAGCTCAGCAAAATGCCAGATGGCAACACAAGCCTCTGTAGAGAGAGGCCTGTGTTGCCATGCCTAACCTAACTTAACGCTAAAGCTGAAGCAGATGAGTTGATTGAAATTCCTACTGAATCTCATAAAAATCAATCACATAAAAGTGAGAATGCAATTTGTTATCAGAATAATAAAACAAATAAGAAATTGGAGTCGACGAAATCTAAGAAATCCTTTATAGCAGCCGTCGAAATCCATAGTAAATAGACACCGCTATCGGAAATTGAACTATAACACTGTTAGGCTAACAGATGTTAAAATGGGCCTTTTATTTTTAGAAATATACTAGCCTTGCTAACATCTCGGAAGCTGATAGCCTTTGCCACCAATTCATCAACTTCCTGCAGCGTTCCTTGCTCACTCCGCCGCGGAACCCGTGCCTCACGTAGTTTTTCGCGGTTCTGTACAATAAGAAATGATATTTATAAAAAAAAAAAAACATGTATACTTATATTTCATACGGGCGGGCATAAGAGCATCTATTGGCATTATTAGAGGTAACATATGAGGGTATAAATAACATCTTAAAGAAGCCAAAAGAAGAAGCCAGAAGTTAGCTTGTTCTCCCCGGCACGTCATTGCGATCATTTTTATGCTGTACACCATACCTGGGAACCTTGAAATACATATTTTGAAAGGACAATGAAATAAAGACGAGATATCAGGAATTTAACATTTGTATAGAAAACTATTTTCTCAAAACCCTTGTTTAAATCAGTGTTCATTCAAAATATATGTTTGGGAACCTAGATATTCTGCAATCCAATCGAAATAAATACACACGACCTTAAGAATATGTTCGATTTACAAATTATTTTGGTATTACGTTTATATGAACCACGCATGCCGCGGGCCTCTTAATGAATAAATCTTGAAATCAAATATTATTGATATATGCTTGTGACTGACTATACGTATAAAGGGGGGCTATTACAATTACCTAACACTTCCAAGGTCCACTGACGATTTGTCCATCGCAGATTCTTGTTAATAGCAGAAAACGGTCCCCAATCAGGTGCGAGGTGGGTTCCCTTGCATGCATTTCACAATTTTACAATGTCACTTCGATAGATTATAATGTACCGAAAAATAATACGTTAAATTGCAAGCAGTATGTTCGGTTGACAATCTTTCAACAGTTTATAATTCGACGGTGACATATCTACCTCAGCTTCATGGAATATCACGGACTTCCAAGACACCTGGCCCCCGATGGCGCGTTTCTGGCCGATGGTTCTCTGCAGCATCATAAGGAGGACGAAGTACAATACATTGATGAGGGTCCACGATGCCACCATGTAAATCAAGGACGATGTGCTGGCTTGAACTTCTTCAGCTGGGAAAAGCACAAGACATCATTTACTCGTAGTGAATAAAATAAATGCGGGGCAGTCTTCTGGTCGCTCACAATGGGCCTTATCAAAAGGCTTAAAGTCACCCAAAGGGCAATGGAGAGGGCTATGCTCAGAGTTTCCTTGCGTGATCGAATCAGAAATGAGGACATCCGCAAGAGAACCAAGTTCACCGACGTAGCCCGAAGAATTGCTAAACTTAAGTGGCAGTGGGCAGGGCACATTGCTCGCAGAACGGATGGCCGATGGGGCCGAAAAGTTCTGGAGTGGCGACCGCGAACCGGAAGACGATGCGTTGGAAGACCTCCCACTAGGTGGACCGATGACCTGGTGAAGGTTGCGGGAATCCGGTGGATGCGAGTAGCAAGGGACCGGTCAATGTGGCGACACTTGGGGGAGGCCTATGTCCAGCAGTGGACGACTTTCGGCTGAGATGATGATGAGGGGCAGTCTTCTATAGAAGTGAAACGTAGTAGAACCAATTAGTAGCTAGAGCTACGAAAAGCGTACGTGACGGTTTCGCGAGTTCCATGATTTTTGTTCACTCAAAAAGTGGTCAACGCGCCTCAAGAAGGTTTCACTTTAAAAATCGAAAGAGTTGCACACACGTCGACAACCCAATTTAGCAGTTGAAAGTTGCACATTTTCTTCCAAGAGGCGCCAATACACCTGATATTCCAGCTTACTTTTCACATATTATCTAGATGGAATTGTATAAAATAGTTGATAAAATTCATTATTCAAAGTGTTTGTTATCAATAGATTGGTGTGAGACAATAACTGAGGTAATTAAATAAGAAGTTACAGTATACGACGCCCTAACCCTTGCATACTGAGAATCCTCTGTACCTCGGAAAGCACGTTAATCTGTTGGTCCCGGCTGTCATTTGTAGATCTTTGACGGTCGTTACAAGTAGTGGCCCAAAAAGTCTGACAACCAGTCTTAACGAGGGGTATCGCATTACCAAATACTAACTAGGTTGTGGAGGTCATATAGGCAGTCGCTTCATGTAAAACACTGGTATTCAGCTGCATCCGGTTAGACTGGAAGCCGACCCCAACATAGTTGGGAAAAGGCTAGGTAGATGATGTACAGCATACGATGAGAATCTGTGTTTTATTTCGGTTAGCATGATGCAACTTACTCCCAGTCCGCAGTAGAGCGAACTTGTTAAAAGCATGCACTAGTCCCATCGGTGGGAATACGATGTCCAGGAAGAAGGTGAGGGCTATATGCTTGCGGTCGTACCGATGGTGGACCAGCAGATCAGAAAGATAAGTCTGGAGGAGAGTGAATAATGTGGTCCACACGCAAGCAATGGATGCTGGAAATATTAGGATTTTATAAATTAGCCATGTTGTGTTAGCATGTTATCTATACTTCTATACTATATATATTATATATTTATATATTTATATATATTTATATATATTATATATTTATATATATTATATATTTATATATATATATATTATATATATTATATATAATATTATAAAGCTGAAGAGTTTGTTTGTTTGTTTGTTTGTTTGTTTGAACGCGCTAATCTCAGGAACTGCTGGTTGGAATTGAAAAAATCTTTTTGTGTTGGATAGTCCATTTATCAAGGAAGGCTATAGGCTATATAACATCACGCTATGACCAATAGGAGCGGAGCAGCAATAGGAAATGTTGCAAAAACGGGAGAAATTTTATTCCCTTTGCGAGCTCTTTCTCTCTTAAGTGACGCAGACGAAGTTGCGTGGGTCAGCTAGTTAGTACTAAACTTGGTATACGAAGCGCCAACATTGTGAGTGGTTAAAGGATAGAGTGCTATAATATCGGTCATGTACCCAGAAAAAAAAAGGGAGTAAAAAACTTCTTATCGAAGCCGAAAGGCACTTGTTCTCTCCTTCATTGCGAACATTTTTAGGGTTCCGGTTCCAAATGGCAAAAAACGGAACCCTTATGGATTCGTCATGTCTGTCTGTCTGTCCGTCCGTATGTCACAGCCACTATTTTCTAAATTTTGTTCCCCATACTGAGAACTGAAACTCAATTTTTTTTCATAGCCCAATTACTCGCTGATAATGTAGCTATCCATAGCTGAAAGAATTTTTCAAATCGGTCCAGTGGTTTTTAAGTTAATTCGTTACATACAAAAATACAAATCTTTCCTTTTTTTTATTATAATATTAGTATAGGTACAAACCTCTGCTTTGAAACATGCCCATCAGTAGGGCTATCATAATCATGACCGAAGTGTAAGCCACCAGAATCATTAAGGCTTCTATCAGATATATCCATCTGAAGATCAGGATGAGGGTGATGGAAGCCAGCCCCCAAATGGGCAGGCAGGTGAGGTAGCCGTATATCAGCCAGCTGACGTACATTGATGTGTACTCGACGTTGCGTAAGCGCATTGCGCGCTGTAAACAATATAATATTATTTACAAAAAAATATTTACAAATTAAGGGCATTCAAACCTATAGGTATATAATTCTACCTGAACTTGGAATAACCCTGCATCTCAGATAACACACAATGCAACGAATCGCGCGGGCGTCGCACGATTCCTTTTAATTTTAAAACCGACTTCTAAGGGAGGGATTTTTTTAAATATATATATATATATATATTATTACCTTTTTTTGTATGTATATATCTTTTTTTTCTTTTGAAGCTCTAATTTATTTGTTACTAGATCGTTTTTTTTCTATTTCTTTTGTCGTGTGATTAAAATATTCTCTTCTGTGTTTTAAGTAAGATACAAGCCAAATCAAATCAAATCAAATCATCTTTATTTGTGAAACACAGGTATTAAAATAAGGTCTTATTCATACATTTTAGTTGAGCTCTGTGTCCTACCAATGAAATTGGTGTACAAATATTTGTAATAATAACTCTGGATCTATACAATACAAAGTCACATAATGAGATTTCAAAATAGGTATTATTAATTAATTATGAAACAATTATAATTTATTTTTCATGCATGTCAACGGTAAATTCTAAAGAAAGCTATTAATGTATTTTGTAATATTGGAGAAAATGTCAATGAAATATATTATTAATAAAGAAAATAAAGTCAATTATATTAGAGGGCTTGTAATGTCAGATTTTATCATTTAAGAATTCTTCTATAGAGTAATATGTCTTATCTATTAGGAATGAATGCAATTTACTCTTGAATTTGCGGACATTATCTTCACTTCTTATATATTTTGGTATTTTATTATATACCTTTGGAGCCATTACAAAAATACTGTTTCTGTATAGTGCAGTACTAGATCCGACTGTTTGTAACCGATCGCAGCGGCGCTGACTAGTTACTCGAGGAAATTTATGTAAATTATTTTTCACGAACATAGACGTTTCATAGATATATAACGACGGCATAGTTAATATTTTTGCATTTTTAAAAAACGGTTTACAGCTGTCTGTTGTCTGCAAATTATGAATAGCTCTTATGCATCTTTTTTGGCACTTAAATACCATATCTTTACCCGTGGCATTGCCCCAAAATATAATTCCGTATCTCAATGTTGAAGCTACTAGGCCATGATACGCCGTTAAGACTGTTGCTCAATTGGCCGTTTTACTTAACATGTGCAAAGCATAGGAATGTTGGTTTAGCTTACTGCATACTTTGTCAATTTGGGAATTCCATTTTAAAGTGTTTTCTATGTTTAGTCCAAGGAATTTAGTCACATTTGCTTCATTAATAGTTTTGTCTTTGTATTTAATATTTAAGTCCAGATTGTAATTTATTCTTTGTTGAAATGTCATTAATACTGTTTTATCAAGATTTATAATCAAATTATTATTCTGCAGCCAATTCACAACTGATAGTAAAGTAGAATTAATCTCAGACTCCAATGTACTTACCTCGTCACTATTAAAAAGTAAAGTGCTGTCATCTGCAAACATTGTCATAGGATATGTTGATGCTGTTGGAAAGTCATTAATATAAATAATAAATAGGGCGGTCAGAGTACACTACCTTGTGGTACTCCATAATTCACCGCTCTTTGGCTGGATTTATATGCTGTTTCGTTTTTTTTTGAAATTCTACTTATGGACGTTATTTGTTGTCTATCAGATAGATACGATTTTATTAGATTTGATATATTACCTCTTATTCCGTATGCGTTAAGTTTATTTATTAGTAGCCAATCATGAGCTTTTCCACGAATGCCTATTCCGTATAGTTTCTCAAGCAATATATAGTTGTTCGATTACTTTTTCGATTTACATATATGATTTTTTTTTATTTGGTAGAGGAAGCTCGGGCAGATGCGCGCGTTAGTCCAATATAAATATTAACTTAGCTTCGATTTACGAGGTATTTTTTAATATTGAAATTTGAATGTCATGTGCCTCGTGCCGCCATATTGGTTTGTTAATTCTGTTGTCGACTGTAAATTAACAGTGTTTTGGTGATTGTAAATCGGTTTGCATATTAAAAATGAATCACAGCTTTAGATATATGAAATTGAAATTGATTGAATTGATTATATGAAATTGTGGTGCAAACTCAAACTCAAACTCAAACTCAAATCATTTATTTCAACTAGACCATTACGGCACTTTAGAATGTCAAAAAATTGAAAGAAAAATCAAAGCTACAGTCACAGACACAAGGCATAATAACTTGAGAAAGTACTGTAGTTGCCCATTCCCTAGCGTAGATCTCTATGGAGAAGAACGGGCAAGAAACTCCATGGACACTCTTTTCAATCAAAAATGTTGTTACAAAATCTTGGTTACATCTTTCATGTTGAGATTATACATATATGTGAGAACGATGTAGAAAGACGTGCACAATAAGAGCGTCCAGAGTAAAAAAATAAATCAACAACTTAAAATAAAGCAATTCAAATGATCCATGGCAGCTAAGAGATGACCAGTCCCGACTGACAGCGCCCGTTCACGAACATGACGCATGGATCAGCGCCATTCAATTCAACCATATTGAAGGGAACTAAATGACCCGACTCACCCGCCACCATCAGCAAGACATTAAAGCGAGCATGACATTCTCTCAGCCACCAAGGCATATTCAAGTCAATGAAAGATAACTAAATGCAAATGGAAGCTTTATAGTACATGGTACTCACACATGTGCTATGCAATTATACAATACTAAGAGATGGACTCTATACAATGCAAGAATACTTTCTCAAGTCAAATTAATCTGTGATTGACCAAAGAAACAAACAAAACAGCCTACTGTTAAACCGACCAATCAGTGACAGGTTCACAATCTTTTGATAGTTTACAATCTCGCCAAATAGGTTATAATCTAACGGTATTTTACAATTTTACTGTGACACAAAACCCTGCGGAAGAATAATCGTATTACGAAGGGCTAGCATTCGTACCGATACACCGGGATCAGTCCCGGTTTGGAACGTTGTGTCCCGATCAATAATTCAGTTGTCTCGATTCTATTGGTTGGCCTGCCTATCAGAATAGAATCGTGAAATTTCGCGTTCTATTGTGACGCTACTACTCTATTTGTGTGACTAAGCCGTTTTTACTGTATTTGAAGACGTAGCTGTTCTGCTAGACCTCCGAAGCCTATCACGAATGTGCCGGTCGGCTTTTTATTTCAGCATCTATGGCAGCCCTATTCTAGAGGCTTTGCTATCCGTGATCGATTGAATTTAAATACAAGATGGAAGGGAAATCGACACACACATTCTTACTACATATTCAGTACACCATAAGGTAGACGACAAAAAAATCGAATTAGTCCGCCAGATATATTATCAAAAAATATTGAACCCGTATTTTTTCTTTTGTTACGTAAATCATAATTGACGAAGATAATTCTTAATACGTCACGACTCGATATAATTTTTTGAGCGTGCTGACGTCATGAGCATGTTTTGATGCGTTTTATCTTTGCCAATATTCAAAGATTTACAGAAACAAAAAATACGTTTTCGTTATTTTCCAATACTCTATCTCAATGACTTTTGCACGTTTTTTAATACTTAAGTACGTCATGCCTATTCTGTGTTTCGGAATGATGTACTGAATAAGACCATGGTAAGCATTTGTACATCGTTTCTTTCACCCTGTATATAATTGAGTAGAACCTAAATAACTAACCTTGAACCTACTGATATTTTCAGTAACAACCAGAGCTTCGGTTTCTAGGACAGGTGGCAAGAGAGCGAGAGTGAAGCACAGCAGAATCCCTGACAACGTCCTTTTGACTTTCTGTTCTTCCATCAGCGGAGATACTGGCATTGCGGCAAGAGTTATCTGAAAAAAAAACGTAAAAACGGTTTTAAAGTAACTTATTTATATTAATAAATCCATGGCGTCTGTAAAGTGAACCGGATCGGTCCACAAAGTAAAGTAAAAATCCATCTGTTATTATTTTGTACAGCACGGACCGCGCTGCAAAATACTGCACAGTAAAAATCTTAGGTAAGTAGGTACTACAAAATATCGGATATCAATTCAAAATAGCGACCGCAAAAGAACGTCTGCGAAATGCTGTGTTGCGCGAATTTCACCTCGGATAAGATACGACGTCGCGAGAGCTTTCTGATAATACTTCTTCATTTTGTTGCTTCGTGACCTGACATCCTTTTGTACTATGAAGTCTTTTAGAATTGTGTCACGCTACAGCACAACGCCATTATAATATGCGTTAAGTAGAGCCGTGGCTAAAGTTGAATTTGAGGTAGGGCAGCGGTGGTGATCGTTGAAGGCGCACTAGTTCCCATGATCCCTGGTGCAAGTGTGGGAAGGGAACACCGGGGTGGTTTTTAGTCAGTACGAGTCTGACAGACCCCTCCGCTCTCCCCAGGGCGGAGGACATCTATCGAGGATTTTCCACACCGGCAACAAAAAAAAAATATATGGGCAGCGGTGGTAACAAGTATACAGGTAGGTAATGTGGAAGTTCCGTCCTACCTTTCTAATAGCATTATTAACTAAGTTTTTTTTTTTTTTTTTTATTGCTGTTTTAAGGTATTGGGCATTGCCCTACAATGCCCCCGGCATTACACTAGAATTCTCGCTTCTTAGCTACGGCACTGCCATTAAGTTTTAAATATGCGGCAGGACAAACACCATGCGCCACCGCCCCTTTGAGACCCGGCTCGCTTCAATGAACACCATTTTGAAAATGTCTTAAATCTTCAGCTAGTAAGTGGTAGCTGGTAGCGCATCCATATGGGTAGCTTCGTGGAGGCAATTTTGAAATTGATTAATTTGATGAATTGATTCATATTCATCAAAGTGATATACCGAGGTTGAAGTTACCCATACTTTACTCTTTCATACATTTTGACCGTGTAAGTATTACATTTTTGTAGGAAATCGCAGACTTTTTCAATGTATCGTCGAGTATAATTTTCACCCATAAGGGTGAAACACAGGGCGGACACTCCGCAACCTTATAACTTAGTGCATAAGCACTAAGTTATAAGGTTGCGGAGTGTTCGCCCGTCTGTGAGCGCGGTTATAGGTACATAGATTACATAATTATCATACTTAAGGCGGAGGTTTCTTGAAAACGGTCCAAAAGGCGGTTTTTAAAAGCAGTGTATCTCTAAAACTGTAAATACGAGTAATTTCGACAAATAAAAAAAACTTTATATTTTGAAGTCCTTTTTGCATACACTGATGGAACTCAAAACATAATTTGACAAACTTTAATGCACCAAAAAAATCTTCAAACATACCTCTTAATTTTCTTTCAAAGCAGTTTAGCCATTTATTGACAATGATAATTATATTTAAAAATCCTACTAATATTATAAATGCGAAAGTTTGTAAGTATGGATGTATGGATGTTTGTTACTCTTTCACGCAAAAACTACTGAACGGATTTGGATCAAATTTAGCACACAGATAGTTTATTACCTGGATTAACACATAGGATACTTTTTATCCCGGTAATAAGATCCCGTGGGATAATTTCAAACTTCACGCGGGCGAAGCCGCTGGCAGAAGCTAGTAAACATAAAATTTCAAATGCTAAACTACATCTACTGATGGATTATTTATTATAAAATAGTTAAGTTCTCATTTTAAATCGATCGAAAATACTCATTTCGCACTATTCGGCCCGCAGTGACTGAAGTAACAACCACTTTGTAGTGCAAGCTAATTAGAACTTTATTCTTACAGTATTTCAAACGAAGTTTGAACCACCACAAATAGAGTTGCTTTTTAGCTGATGTCGTCGCCTTAAGTGAGAACAACTTTAAGTCACGTATGTAAGGGTGGTTTCAGTTTGTATTGCTATTGATGAGTGGTTAAGTACATTTATACGTGGTCTACTTTACGGTCATTATTTTTTGTAAATTCATATACCACATGATCGTACGCTACTGATTGCAATATTGCATCATAGGTTGCATCAGATATTATTTTCACTGTTTTGCGAATATAACATACAAAAGGTACCAATGACGCTTCAGTAAACAATGCGAGTTTAAAATTAACATTGGAAATATGTACCTAAATAATTTATCCGTTCATTGTTCCAATGAATCGAGTAACATTACTGAAATATTGTGCTCCAGAATTTTACCCCATTACCCACAGCCGAAATAGCTCAGTTGGGAGAGCGTTAGACTGAAGATCTAGAGGTCCCCGGTTCGATCCCGGGTTTCGGCAGCCTTCTTTTTGTTTGGGTTCACATCCCCTATCGTTTACTGAAGTTACTTTCATTATTAGTTGTTTTATGCTGCTACGCTCTTGTGAGCCCGTGAGATTAGCCTTATTCCACATTTTACTAAATATCTCTGTTTCTTACCAAAATATTTAAGTTATGTACTAAGTAAGTTTGTTGAGATAAAGAAAGAAAGATAGATAAACCAGATGAAGAGCTAGTTAAAAACGCGAGAGCCGAAACAGCAAGACCAAATTTTGTTCCTTGGTGGCTCATTACATTTTTATTCCATCAGGGTAGATTTCAGTTGTGCACATTTGAATGCCAGATTTCATCATAATTTACAATGGATGTTGTAATTAAATCATTAAGTAAAAAGAGCCGATATAGCTCAGTTGGGAGAGCGTAATTGACTGAAGACTTATATTATAGGTCTATGGTTCGAAACCCGGGTTCGGTAACAATCATTTTTGATTAATTTCTTTGATAATTTAGGACAGGATCCTAATAAAGGTACAATAAAGATCATTTGGTTAAAGCTTTGACATTTAACACATTAATCGTTGTACTGAGCGTTTGTAATACGAACAATTATTATTAAGGCTTAATACTGAATTCAAACTGTCAATTTATGTTTTTGAAGTGATACTTCTAATGAGACTTCCAACGCTATCATGGAGGGGGTTTGATAGCACTATTGCGGTAAACGTTCAACGCTCCTGGGTGGGGAGGAAAACATTACGAAGTTTCACTTCTTCCACGCGGAGAGACTCCACGCACTATTTTTCTTTGCGCAAAGTGCATTCTGCAGTTGTGTAGCGAAGTTACACCTCAAGTATCACAGCCGAAATAGCTCAGTTGGGAGAGCGTTAGACTGAAGATCTAGAGGTCCCTGGTTCGATCCCGGGTTTCGGCAGCTCTGTCTTTTTGGTTAAGGTTCATTTATGTTTCATAGTAGACTTCATTTAATCTTGCACATTTTAAAGCCCTATTTCATCATAACCTGACATGGATATTGTATTACACTGATGATTAACAAGAGCTGGTTTAGTTAGGACAGCGTTAGATTGGAGATCTAGAGGTTCGATCTCTGATTTCGATAAAACTTTTATTCGATCGTTTCTTCACATCTTCTCCTATTCAAATCACCATGTAAATTAATACACCTTTTTGGTAAAGCCCAAAAAGGTTATCTTCAGCAATCAGCTCATCTGTTGCAAAGTGGGCAAAAAACTAACAATGTACAATTAGATGCTAATATCCTTTAAAAAACACCAAAACTCCAACAGCCGTTTGTTGGGCAGGACAATTAGGTGGATAATTAGAATTCATCCAGTGTAGTATCAGAATACTTGTGGCAGACTATCTATCGATCTAACACCTGTGCTGATGACGTTTAGATATCGCAAACGTGTAGGAGCGCACTATAATTGTGTTTATCAAAAATGTATCTGATTATTATCTAACTATGCATATTGTGTTTTTGCGCATGCCTAGGTTGGTCTTTTGATGGATGACCACCTATTATTACACACCGAGTTTCCTCCGTGCCCCAGAAAGCACGTTAAGCTGTTGGCCCCGGCTGTCATTTGTAGATCTTTGGCAGTCGTTACGGGTACATGTGTTCATTGAAAGCGTTAGACAGCATCATCAGTCTGGTATGAATGCTGCTGGTTGGGTTTTCGGGGACTTTGATAAAAAAAAGATAGAAAAAAGTGAAAAATAACTTTAGCTTCTGAAGTCGGTGACCTTTGTTTGATTGCTTTAGTTTTTTAGTCACCGACTTCAGAAGCTAAAGTTATTTTTCACTTTTTTGTTGTTTTTGAAGTCGGTTTTATTTTTTGCAAAAAGTTTTTATTTTCAACTTTTTAGTGGTTCACATGTGCTTGATACATGGAAAGTGCATACCGTTACAATTACAACAAGCCCAAACACGACTATGGTACATTGTCTCATTATGGAGTTCCGTGACTCTTGGATTCATCATCAGATCTGATAGTAGAATGGTTCTTATCAAACGCAAATGCTTCACTTGTTGTAGAAAATACCAAAATCGCAACACGTTTTCATATAAAATTTGAAGCGTTCCCTCGATTTCGCCAAGATTCCATCATCAGATCCTGATTTGGTGGCTATGGGACTATTTGGAAAGAAGACCCTTTCCAACAAAAAAAGAACTTTCCAAATCGGTTGGCAAGCGACGGAGTTATGCCCAAACAAACATGAAAAAAAATTGAAACATCCGAATTGAGAACCTCCTCCTTTTTTAGAAGTCGGTTAAAAATCAAATCAAATCAAAATCATTTATTGCTTTAACCATAACGTGGTAAATAAAATTATTATTGTTATTATTATTTAGCTGCAAACTCCTTATGATAATATTATCCAAACTAATATTATAAATGCGAAAGTAACTCTGTCTGTCTGGCTTTCTGTCTGTCTGTCTGTCTGTCTTTGCTTCACGCCTAAACTACTGAACCGATTTGTGTGAAATTTGGTACAGACATAGTTTGGAACTTGAGAAAGGACAAAGGATAGTTTTCAAAAAATAAAATCCAAACTAATATTATAAATGCGAAAGTAACCCTGTCTGTCGAGTTGTCTACATTTCATTTTTGAAGAGATCCCGCGATATCGGGAACTATGTGGGTAAAACCAAAAATCTGCCGGAAGTCACTATTCCACGCGAACGAAGTTGCGGGCAAAAGCTAGTTAACTATAATAGTAAAACTACGATCTTAATATAATGGTTATCGCTTCACGATAATAAAGTGAAGTTGTGTCCCTAAAGAAGCATTAATTTTTTTTCCTCACCTCATATTTGGGCTCAGTATGAGCCGCGTATTCTATGATAGCCTGGCTGATAGCAAGTTGCACGGCCAGGAAGCTGGTGTCCAAGTGCGGGTTGTGGGACTCCCTATCCTTGGAGTGCGACAGGGCTCGCTCTGTGCTGCGAATGCTCAACGCCCAAGTGTTGCCCACCTGAAATATTCTATTCAGTGAAACTTTTTCTAAAGGCTGTGGCTCCAGGGTAGTTTGCAAAATTCAAATTTTCTTCCGTATTTTGCAATTTGCAGGTCAGTGCTAGGTTAAATTGTATGTTGATTAAAATGCGTGCAGTTTGCTTCCAGCATAGTCTTGGCCTATTACCAATGGCTGAGCTATATCTATGGATCTAATGCAGACGTCTTCGGTTCTATCCCGGGTTTTGACTGAATACCTTTTTCTAATCATTTCACGGTATAAGTTAACTACACGAATACATAGTGGAAGTTGAATGTTTTAAAAAAATACGAACCCTCGGTTTCCAAATAATCCACGTGATGGGTCTCTTGAGGGGTACACCTCTGGACTCGGCCAATAACATTTCATTCAGCTTATCCTGATCTAGTGCAGACCATACATTTTCTGGAACAAATTAATAGATGCAGTAGCGTCTGCCGGTCACTTACAAGTGGGATCTTACAGACAAAGACATCATTATGAGTAGGAATAACACATTTAAAGGTTGTAATGACGTTATGTCCACTTAATGGTGTTTTTTGCGTGTACCTACTAGAGTATTAAGGTAGACGGTACGGCCAAGCATATGGGGTTTAGTGAGAATCTGCCAAGTGATTACTACAGAGTTTCTTGGCGATTTTTCACCATAGAAAACGACGAACCGGAACCGTGCGCCTATATTTTGACGTTTTATAAGTGCCCATGTAGGCCTATGTGAAAAAGTGCGGAGACCCTCATTTGCTGGTACTTGATCAGCAGAGGACATTTTGCCTGACCGGTTTTGTCAACTACACGGCCTTGTTGTCTGGCAAAATCTGGCAAAACTAACTGGCTCATCTCTGCTGACTTGACGATCACCACTGTGGCCGATGTTACCACCAGCGGCTTGATTGATACGTAACAAAACCGATATCAGCTGGCCTGTTACTCTAGGTATAAACTCCTTACTAAGCAAGACCAGCTCAAGATCAAAGTGATCAAGTTAAAACAGGCATGGGGTCCATTGTACCTCAAGCCGATTCAGCTAGATCGATTTCATCTTACCCGGTAGAACAAAAACACGCACAAAAGTGTAGATGACTAAAACAATCTAAGTCTTGTCCGTCAGTTAGATTAGGTATCAAAAAATATTTGACCCGCATTTTTTCTTTTGTTACGTAAACCAAAATTAACGAAGATATGCC
Organism: Xestia c-nigrum; assembly: GCA_916618015.1. NCBI lineage: Eukaryota > Metazoa > Arthropoda > Insecta > Lepidoptera > Noctuidae > Xestia > Xestia c-nigrum. Next base: position 24,718,533 of record OU745245.1, on the reverse strand, counting down.
GCTCTTAAAATTCTTAATACGTCACGCCGTGGTAAAATTTTTAGTGACTTTTGAAGTCACGAGGCGTCTCGACAGAGTTTTGATGCGTTTTATCTTTGTCAATATTCATTGATTTACAAAAACAGAAAATACGTGTACATTATTTTCCAATACCCTAATTGACAGGCTAAATAGATTTGCAATATAGTGAAAAATAATGGAAAATAGCCTATTGTACTTACTTATGCGCAAAAGTTCGGAAGCCCTACTCATAATATCTGTGATATAGTTAATATTATTCGGCGCATAACCCACTATGGTTTCTTTTCGTAGAGTGTTTAGGATTTCTGCGGCCCTCAAAGGAGGTTTCGGTTCAGACTGAATTGGAGTCAGGAACACTGGCTTAGCTGCGAAGATAGCGCCTAAGAGTACTAGAAAAGCGAACGACGTTTCCACTAGAAGTAGAACAAATCTTCGGCTGAAATAATAAAAACATAAAGGTTTACGTATTTTGACTGAAGTCTTGATGGTAATTTGAATAAGGTATCTGGTACAGTTTAGTGAATGGAAGAAGATGAAGTACCAAAGGCTCGTATGTCTATGTCTAATATACCAAAGATAAACATTGTTAGAATTCCAACTCTGAACGCTGAACCATCGTCTGTCTTCCATTTCTGTCAAAATTTCAAGATATTCCCGGTTTTGGTGTTGGCCCTTTCATTTCATACCCATATTGAGGGAGTTATGAGAAAAAAATGTAATTCACCATTTTGTGGTGGCGGCCATCTTGGATTTGTATATTCTCATAGCGTATAGTATTCTTCATGGTCGAAGTATATTATTGTACCATGGTAATCTACTAGTCAAGCCCTTTCATTTGATACCCATATTGAGCGATTTTTCAAATAAATATGTAATCCGCCAATTAGTGGCAGCGCGCGGCGGCTATATTGGATTGATTTTTATAAAACACTAGCTGACCCACGCAACTTCGTCTGCGTCACATTACAGAAAAAAACGAAAGGAAAAAAAATCCCCGTTTTTGCAACGTTTTTCATTCCTGCTCCGCTCCTAATAATTGTAGCGTGATGTTTTATAGCCTATAGCCTTCCTCAGTAAATGGAATATCTAACACAAAAAGAAATTTTCAATACGAACCAGTAGTTCCTGAGATTAGCGCGTTCAACCAAACAAACAAACTCTTCTGCTTTATAATATTAAGTATAGATAATAGATAATATTAAGTATAGATTGCTAAGAACATTCCTGACAAAATCGGTTCATACGTTCGGGCGCTACGATGCCACAGACAGACACACACATACAGGCACGTCAAACTTATAACACCCCGCCGTTTTAGCGTCGGGGGTTAATAAGAACACCTTTGAAAAGGAGGAAAAGTTAAATCCAACGATAAACCTACCGTCTTTGCAGTATACATTTCCAAATTAGAATGCTCGCATGTTTGGTAAATTTGCTACGACTATGGTGCACCGTTCCTTGTTCCTCATCTTTATTTGTTTTAGGTTTCCCCATGACGTTAGATAGAATATATTTTAATTAATATTAATTGCTGGCTTATTTAATTTTTTAATCCGTAACTCTAAATGCCTGTGACAAGTGTCATGACGGTTGTCATGACATAAAATGGCATAATTAATAGACCACTTTAAGTGTGTAGTTCAAGGCGGCGTATCTTGTCAAGAAAATTTGCATGGTAACATGAAACTTGGTACATTAATTTTAGTTCTGTGTTTTCCCGCGTGCAAATATAACTTGGCTGAAAAGTACAATTGGTTTATCCAATTCTACTCTCTGATTTACCTATGAAATAAGAAGACGTTAACCTCCTTAATGTTCTTGAATTCTATCAACAAATAGGAATATCATCTGATTTATTATACTCTATAGCAACACGGCACTTTTGAATTTAAAAAATACAAAAATAATGTGCAAACCTACAATCTCAGTCACAAGGCATTGTAACTTGAGAATGTATGTGTGATCTCCATGTGATCTCTATGAAGAAGAATGGACAAGGAACTCCTTGGACACTATTACAATTAACCCTCCAAGCTCTGCTAAAGGCGCTCCCTCGTCGGGAGCATTCGCCGGTAATGTGTATCAGTTCAGATTCGAGCATTACGTCAGTGAGTGAGGAGAACCGAGCGATCAGTGCACAACCTGTAACGATCACTTTGTTTTTATCTTCATCTGTTAGCGAAGTAGATCCAATAGATAAATAGCAGACCGATTCGGTCGGGGTTCACAGACGAATCACCGTCAGCCTATTTTATGGTAACGCTTAAATCGAATCTTGGATTGTGACGGGAGTAACGTATCTTTAAGCATTAAAACCTGTTAATCGGTGTTTTGAATTAGAACACAGATATTTAGGTTCTTAAGTTTTATTAAGGACAACTTGCAGATTAATACAATGTCGAGCGTCCGCCATTATACACTAACAGAAAATACCAACGACAATATATCATAGACACTAAACAAGTGTTGTCAGGATATTTTATTGCTACGTTCACACCTCCCCTCAATAAAATATTCAAACAGATTAATATTTATCAAACAAACCTCCCCTTAACATATACTTCCCCTTAACATAAACTTTCCCTTAATTGATAAACAAGAAACAAGTATTAATCTTTAAACAATTTCTCTCTAAATTTTTTAAATAAAGTCCCCCCTAACATCTTTGTTAAAATGTCTGCAACTTGCTCACTGGTATTCACATACTTTAATTCAATAATTTTATTTTCTAATTTTTCTTTTACAAAAGCTTGCTTAATTTCCAAATGTTTAACTCTTGAATTACCAGTCGCCATATTAGCCATTTTGATAGTTGACTGGTTGTCCTCATATATAATAATATTAATTTCAAACCCAAACGTATTCAAAATGTCTTTAAACCAACAAGCTTCACTAGTGGCTGAGCATAAGGCAATGTACTCCGCCTCTGTTGACGACAAAGCCACTGTCTGCTGTTTCCTCGAAAACCAAATTACAGAACTTCCAAACTCTTTGAAAACACCCCGACGTTGATTTTCTATCATTACATCCACCCCAGTCACTATCAACATAGCCTATTACATCATTATTGCAATCCCTATAGTACAATAAACATAAATTAAGTGTCCCTTTTATATATCTTAAAACATTCAACAACAGTTTGTATAAAAGTTCAGAAGCACAGCTCTGATACCTACTTAATATGTTAACCACTGCACAAATATCTGGCCTTGTCCCCATAGCAGCATACATTAAACTCCCAACTAACTTTCTACATTTATTTTCTATTGATGTACTCTCGGACATTTCTCTCTTAAGAATATGAAAGTTATAGTTTTTATCAATTGGTAATGTTAAAGTTTTACAAAAAGACATATTGTACTGTAGTAACAAATTCTCTAAGTATGTTTTCTGAGAAATAACAGCCTAGTAACTCCCTTTTCTATGTTTTGATTAACCTCTATGCCCAAATATTTACTTATAACACCCATTTCTTTCATTTTAAATGAATTACATAATACATCCCTCAACTTACACAATTCCTCTTTATCACTTCCAAAATATAAAATATCATCTACATACAAAAGTAAATATGTATTTTTATTTTTTGAATACAAACAACAATCCTTATCTGACTGTTCATAAGCCAAAGACAGCATAACAGATCTGAAATGATCATTCCAATATTTTGGAGATGCTTTTAAACCATAAATGGATTTATTAAGTTTAACATACTTATACTCTACAGACTCAGTTCCTTCAGACTTAAACTTAAATACAACTCTTCATCAAGTTTTGCATTTAGAAAAGCTCCACAAACATCCATTTGTTTTATCTCTAACCCAAGTTTAGTAGCTACTGACACAAAAATACGAAATGTATTAAGTTTTGCAACTGGTGCATACACATTATCAACATAACTTTGTTCAAAACCCCTTGCCACTAATCTAGCTTTGTAACCACCCTCTTTTCTTTTCAGGACCCATTTTGAACTTATCAATTCTTTGCCTTCTGGTACTTTATCTACTTGTGTCCATGTATTTTGATCTTTTAGTTGATCAAGTTCCTTTTTGATGGCTTCCTTCCAACTTTCAGCATCAGATGACATCACTGCCTCCTTGTAATTCTACTGCATAAAAAATATAATCTCTCAGGTATTCTGTTTTTTTTTATTATTCTCCCACTCCTACTTCTTACTTGTACTGTCTCTAAATTTTCATTAACACTCTCACCTTCCTGTTCTCTTTCTTCATCTTGATCTTCTCCAGTCTCCTCATTTTCAGTATTTATTTCATAAAACTCTTCTTCACTCTCACTGCCCTGCTCATCATCCTCCTTTGGCATATCCAGTAGAATCACATTCTCCATTTCCTGTACATCAGTTGACTCCTGTTGTTTATTACTCATCTGTTCTAAGAATATAATATCTCTTTTGACATGTACCTCCTTTTTGTCTTCATAGTAAAGTCTATATCCTTTAGAATCATCATAACCAACAAATATTGCCTTCTCTCCCTTGACATCCCACTTCAACCTCTTTTCCTTTGGGATGTCGGCATACACTTCCTGTCCAAATATTCCACGCAGAGTTTGCACATCAAATTTCCGATTATTAAAAATTTCATACGGTGACTGACCTTCTTTATTACTTTTGTTTGTCCTATTCAAAACATAAACTGCAGTGTTCACTGCCTCAGCCCATAACTCCTTTGACAAGTTGGTACCTATCATGGACCGTGCTGCCTCTACTATTGTGCGCATATCCCTTTCTGCCTTGCCGTTCTGCTGGGGCGTATAAGGTATGGTAGTTTGGTGCTGTATGCCCTTTTCTTTGAAAAACTCTTGCATATATTTATGGACAAACTCCCCTCCATTGTCAGTACGAATCACTTTCAGTTTATTTTCGGTTTGCGTTTCTGCCCAAGCAACAAACTGCTTTATTTGCGAAAAAGTATCTCCTTTCTTCTTTAGAAAATATACTACGCGATAATTTGAGTAATCATCCCTCAATAATAAGAAATATCTCGAACCACCAACACTCTCAACCTCCATGGGGCCGCATACATCAGCGTGCACCATTTCTAACGTTTTTGTGGTGTGCTGCACTTTATTTGAAAAAGGTAACCTATGTGATTTACCTTGTAAACATGATTCACATTGGAAATCAACGCTTTTATATTGAATATTATTGCTGTTTAGACACCTTTTAACATATTCAACATTTTGGTGACACAGTCTTTCGTGCCATGTTGACAACGTTGAAACAGCTGCGGCATGCCTTTCAGACAACACATCTAGTACATATGACTTCCCTTGTAGATTCCCAATAGCACACAACTCATTATCTTTGTAGATGAGACATTGTTCAGTTATCATCTTGACTTCATAACCTCGTCTCGTAATACAAGGTACCGAAAATAAATTAATATGCATATCTGGCACATATAGCACGTTATATAACGTCGATTTAGCGTAACGATCCCCATCGTGTATTTGTAATTCGACTTCACCAACCCCAAGAACGCTTAAACGCCGACCGTCGCCCACAATAACAAATCAGTTTGACACTGATTGATAGTTCGTAAACAAATATATGTGAAGTATGACCTACTTATTGTATCTTCTTATTCTGAAGACTAATCCTCTATGGCAATCGTTGCCATGGTAATAATTCTTCCCAAGAGAAAAACTTGTGTGTCATACATATTAATTTATTGTACTAAGATAATTATTAAAAGCTAATATAAAATGCAGCAGCTTGTACATATTTTGTGTGTTTTGTGTTTGAAGATGTTACCTCTTCGTTTGCAGATTCGACAGAACGCGTATAAAGCTTCTTCTTGATATGAGGATCCAGGTTCGTCGTCATTGGTCATATTATGGTTATGACGGGCTTCAAACTCTTCAAGTATTTTCGTTTTAAGCTCATCTGGCTTAGGAAGAGTGTCACGCGTTTCAATTGCGACTCTGAAGTTCTCAGTGGTAATATCGAAGGATATCCGTGTGATGAAATCCATGTTTTACGACAACACAAACAAAAACAACATCACCGATATTTACAACAATGACAGTTTCTTCGAATCTCCAGAACCTTCAAACCCGTCAAGACTACCACGTAAACAAGTTACAATACAGCTTGATCACAGTGAAGATGGAGACGTCACACCACTAAACGACATTGGCGACACGGAAGATGAAGATCTCGACGATACGTTGCAACTAAACTCGGTCAACAGCACTGAAGATGTTCAACAATCGGAACCACAAAACTTCAATGAAAGCGAGTACGAATCTCTTTCCAGTTCTCACAACTTTGTCGATGATGACGAACATGTAGAAGATCTAAATGAAACAATTGATGCTTCAACTCCGATTCCACCTCGAACTTTGAGAGACAGGTCTACCATCGCAGCTCCAAAAAGGTATGACGATTTCATTTTGGCTGCAGCTGAAGAAGTCGAAAATCTTCATAAACCGAAGGAACCTGAAACTTATAAAGAGGCTATTAGTATAGGATCCCGCTATACAACGACCTTCACCGAGATGCTTATTTAATGAGACGTATTTTTTATGTTATTAAATATGCCAATAAATATATCCTATATGGGTTGCCTAACAAATTTCAGTCCAGAGTATTTTTAATTAATAATTTAAAAACATTTTTTTTTTAAACATTGCACCGGTGTGATTATTAAATAAATTTGATACCAATCGAAAGTTTGAAGCCCATAGAATATGCAAACGTTAGGTTGCCTATTTTTTTCCGGTCACAACCACGGGTTGCCAGGTGTAAACAGGTAAATCTATAGGTACTAGCATTTTGCAACGGTCTGATTATTGAATCAAACTTAGATAAAATGAAAGATTATTTCATAAGGAACACGGTGGTATAGGGTTGCCTGCGAAAAATCAGTCCCGAATTAGGGTTGTCGAATTTTAAATAATAAAATATCGCTGCGAGTGAATGTGTGTGAGAGAGAGGTCCCAGACCAACCATCCCACGCGGTAGAAAAGGACGCAGCGTAGCAGCTGTTTAAAGTCCGCCCATTTAAAGAAGGAGAGTGCGCATGCTATTTGTGCTTGGAAATGAAAAGGATAGCGATAGACTCGTATATGCTGTGCATTATTTTGGAGTAGTTAATTATTAATATACAGAAATAGTTATTTAATTTTTTATTTTTTAATCAATTAAAGTCACATCGGTTTTTTATTTCTGAAATCCGAAAACTGAAAATTTGTAGTTCCACAAAATTTTTTTTGCGGGAACTGTTTTCATTGGTAAGTTTATACGGAACCCTCGGTGTGCGACTCCGATTCGCCCTTCCCCGGTTTTCTTTCTGTCGCTTTCGATGACACAGATTTCATCGGTCTAAACTTCAGGCTTTGTGTAGGTACCTATTTCTAATTTTATCACTAATTATGGGGTACATTTTTCCTACTAGTACTAGTACTTTTTTTTTGTCCCTTTCAGCGACACGCTTTCTCGCCATCTATATAATACTATATCTATGACTCCAAAATAATGCACAGCATATTCGAGTCTATCGCTATCCTTTTCATTTCCAAGCACAAATAGCATGCGCACTCTCCTTCTTTAAATGGGCGGACTTTAAACAGCTGATACGCTGCGTCCTTTTCTACCGCGTGGGATGGTTGGTCTGGGACCTCTCTCTCACACACATTAACTCGCAGCGATATTTTATTATTTAAAATTCGACAACCCTAATTCGGGACTGATTTTTCGCAGGCAACCCTATACCACCGTGTTCCTTATGAAATAATCTTTCATTTTATCTAAGTTTGATTCAATAATCAGACCGTTGCAAAATGCTAGTACCTATAGATTTACCTGTTTACACCTGGCAACCCATGGTTGTGACCGGAAAAAAATAGGCAACCTAACGTTTGCATATTCTATGGGCTTCAAACTTTCGATTGGTATCAAATTTATTTAATAATCACACCGGTGCAATGTTTAAAAAAAAAATGTTTTTAAATTATTCATTAAAAATACTCTGGACTGAAATTTGTTAGGCAACCCATATAGGATATATTTATTGGCATATTTAATAACATAAAAAATACGTCTCATTAAATAAGCATCTCGGTGAAGGTCGTTGTATAGCGGGATCTTAGACTATATGGAATCCTCAGATAGTGCAAAATGGCAAGAAGCAATGAAAAGTGAAATACGCTCACTGAAGGACAACCAAACATGGGATCTGGTCGAGCTACCCAAAGGACGTAAAGCCCTACCATGCAAATGGGTATTTAAATTAAAAATGAACCCCGATGGTTCCGTCGAGAGGTACAAGGCCAGAATGGTCATCAAAGGCTATTCCCAGATACCTGGAGTGGACTACGACAGAACGTTCAGCCCAGTGGTTCGTCTGAGCACTGTACGTTCACTGCTTGCTGTCGCTACTCGTGAAAACCTGAAACTGACACAGTTCGACGTGACGACCGCCTTCCTAAACGGTAAAGTTAAGGAAGAACTATTTATGAAACAGCCCGAAGGTTATCGTGACGGAACTAAAAGAGTCTGTAAATTAAAACGCAGCCTTTATGGATTGAAGCAAGCGCCACGCTGCTGGAATCACTGCATAGCAGAGTTTTTACTGAAATCTGAATTCAAGCTGAGTGAAGCGGATCCATGCCTATTCGTGCGAACCAAAGGTCAATCAAAGGTCGCTATAGCTCTTTACGTGGACGATGGACTTGTAGCGCACAACTCAACGACAGCAGGTGACGAGTTTTTGAAGGAACTAAAAGCTAGATTCAAAATAACAACTAAACCTGCGTCGTACTTCCTCGGAATGGAAATAAACGTGCAAAAAGACTCTATTTCTCTATGTCAAAAGTCTTATATCAAGAAAATCCTAGAAAAATATGGAATGTCTCAGTGCAAGGCAGCACCATCACCCATGATCAAAGATAATGATGCGGGAGCGGATGAAAACATGAAGTCGAATTTTCCTTATAGGCAAGCCGTAGGCGCTTTGGCCTATCTGTCTGTAGGTACGAGGCCTGATATTTCCTACGCTGTTGGAGTCGCCTCAAGACATCTAGAAGCACCTACAAAGGATGATGTGATGCTGGTTAAGCGCATCTTCAGATATCTAAAAGGGACCCTAGATAAGGGCCTAATATTTAAGAAAACGTCAACGCCGCACTTGGTCTGCTACAGTGATGCAGATTATGGAGGAGACCAGTCAACTGGGCGATCGACTTCTGGTGTGCTATGCCTATTCTCTGGCGCCGCTATTAGCTGGAGAAGCCAAAAGCAAACTACAGTTTCTATTTCATCAACGGAGGCTGAAGTTATAGCGGCGAGCGAAGCGGCTCAAGAAATACTATGGCTGAATCAATTGTTTAACGACCTAACAAAAACAGAAAAGCCAGTCCTAAACATAGACAACAAGTCGGCAGTGTTCTTAGCGCACAATCCAAAATACGAATACCACAAGCGCACCAAACATATCAAAATAAAACACTTCTTTGTTAGAGAATGTGTAAGCAATGAAGAGTTCAGTGTCAAACAAGTTCCTGGCGAAGTCCAACTCGCTGACTTATTTACCAAGCCGCTATTTGGGCCCCGACTAAAGGAATTAAGTTCCAGAATGGGACTGAAGAATTTAAACAAAAATTCTTAAAACTTATCGTATCTTCTTATTCTGAAGACTAATCCTCTATGGCAATCGTTGCCATGGTAATAATTCTTCCCAAGAGAAAAACTTGTGTGTCATACATATTAATTTATTGTACTAAGATAATTATTAAAAGCTAATATAAAATGCTTCAGTTTACTTCCTTCACAATATAGTTCACTACTCATATGTTCACTCGCACCACTGTCTATCAACCATCTTTGACCGACTGAATGTTTATTTTCACTCAATAGGTCACTGTCACAGTTTGATGTCATAGCTGTCATCGTAAATGCATGACCCTTTTTTGTCGACTTTTCAGGTTTTCTCACGCTATTTTTATTGTTATTTACACTCATATTACTAGGACATTCATATTTTAGGTGTCCTGTCTTATTGCACTCGAAACACTTACGTTTTTCAGACTCACTTTTACATTGTTGTGCAAAATGTCCACCCTTTCCACATTTATAACATCTCTTAAACTGTTTCTTATTTTGGTGTGCATATAAAGCTGTATTTTCTCCCTTTTGCACTGTATCTCTTGCCTTTATTCTCTCTTCCTCTACTATAAGTCTAGCAACCAACGCATCATAGTTTTGTTTACTACTCTCCACCGATTCCCATGCAGAGATAAAATAACTATAACTGTCTGGTAACGACATCAACACTTTAGTGATGAGGAACTTCTCCGAAACCTCCTCACCAGCTTGTTTCAGTTGACAAGCCATTTCTTGTAGCTTTGATAAATGCGTTGACAAGTCCCCACCTTCATATTTGAATTGAAAGAACCGTTGTTGCAACATCAAGGTACTCGTTGCAGAACACGCTTCATATACACTATTAAGCTTTTTCCACATAGCCTCCGCCGTCTCACATGTCAGCACATGGACCATAGCTGCTTCACTTAGCCTGGACACAATGATAGTTTGTGCCTTTGCATCTTTTGACATCCATGTCTTTTCATCGCCGGCTTGCTTTTCCTTCCCATTCACTACTGTGAACAAATTAGCCCCTTTCAGTATGACTGAAACCTGGAATTTCCAGACGCTCCAATTTTTCTGCCCTTCCAGCTTGATAGCTGGCGATGCTGTGGAATCCATCTTCAACGCGTGTCAATTTTCACCCCGCTTGAGCCTGATACCGTACCAATCTCCGAACGACCACCTCCAGACTCCGCTAGCGACAATCGCACAACTCCCGTGCGTTGTCTGACCACGACGCCGATCTGCCGTTTTTACACCGGCTCCACAGGAAAACTCAATCTCTCTTAATCTGCAGTTTTCACCTCTTTCTGTGTCTAAATATCTGGGCCCATAACCTGTTAATCGGTGTTTTGAATTAGAACACAGATATTTAGGTTCTTAAGTTTTATTAAGGACAACTTGCAGATTAATACAATGTCGAGCGTCCGCCATTATACACTAACAGAAAATACCAACGACAATATATCATAGACACTAAACAAGTGTTGTCAGGATATTTTATTGCTACGTTCACAAAACCGAGTTGAAAGTCCCCCTGGTAAGACACCAGGGGGCGTATTACCCAGTACTAACTGGGTTGTGGCGGTCAGGTAGGCAGTCGTTCCGTGTAAAATACTTGTATTTGGTTGCATCCGGTTAGACTGGAAGTCGACCCCTACACAGTTGCGAAAAGGATAGGCAGATGACTACGTTTACGCAATAGGTAACATTCTATTAGTTATTAGCTTATTACTTACATAGGAACGGGTGACTGCCCTGCCCTACGGAAATCTAAAATATACAAATATTGATTTCACATAGAGACATTTATTAACTTTGGGTAAGCAGCATAATTAACTTCAAACTCTATTGCATATTGAACAGGGTTCAAACTTCTTATTCAGAAAACAACTATTGAAACGACTGCTTTGAAAACATCAACGTAGTATTTATTGTTATAGCAATAAGGTTGAAAATCCTTTTTTTTCGAAATCTACTAATGAGAAAAATCAATCGTTTGTTTTTCTCACTTATGTTCTAATGAAGCGATTTAGTATCGAAATATAAAGTGGTGTTTAATGTGTTTTTATTCAGTGGTACAATAACTGATGCCCAATATGTCGCGTCTGAGTATATTTTGTATTTTACTTGTTATAGTATTAACTTACTTGAAAAGTGCTGATGCAGGTGATACTTAATTTTTTCCTAGTTTCAATGTTAAAGTTTTTAGATTTAATATTTTTTTGGCTGATTTAATTAAAGAATATGTTAACTAATCGGCCCGCGTGGTCAACTATTATGATTCAATCGGACAAGAGAGGAGGCTTGACTCCCAGCTGTGGGAATGTTGCAGGCTGGGAATCAATCGTAAGCAGTTGGGCTCATAATATTAAATCAGCTTATAACGGAACATCTTGTTATGCCCGTCATCATATGAGCCCAGAATCACTCTCTTCTGGGTATAGGCTTCCCCTTTTTTTTGCCACACTTCCCCGTTCTGTACAGCCCTTATTCCGGTGTATTCCGGGATTTACTGATATCGATTGTTAAGCCTAGCTCGTAGCAATAGAGGTAAATTCAAGCAGACTTGTGTGATAGAAACTGCTAACATTTACCTGAGACTAAGATGTGTTTTAATCTCAGCTCAGAAACCATTTTTTTGGTCTACAAGTGTTTATGTGAGTCAAACTCACCCTAAACTAAAACAAAACCTACCCAAAGCATAAGGCATAAATTCCAAGAGAAAGAAAACAAATATTATACCTACTTTATTTTTAATTTCCAGCGTCTCGCATAGCCCGGTCACCTCAATATCGAAGGCCGTACGGTCTTCCACCACCACCCCCACCTCCGAGAGGCTTTGGGCCCGGTTGTGATCCCTACGGGCCCCCTGGACGATTCGACCGCGGACCTGGACGATTCGACCATGGCCCTGGGCGATTTGATCGGGGCCCTAGCCACCACGGTCATGGTCACCACGATCGTGATAAATACGACATCCCTCCAGGCGGTTCCATCAGTATATCGAAGACTATTAGCATAAGTTCGGGCGGTAACGCCCAGTCCAGTGCTGGGTCGAGTGCAGGGTCAGGTGGGTCTAATGCCGGGCCTGCTGGCTCCAGTGCTAGCTCTAATGCCGAGTCTAGTGCTAATGGCAAGTAGTGTGTATCTAGTGATTAGAGTATAATGTTATATGTTTTATTAACTGTTGGTTATTGTATTAAATTAAATGATTTTGTCTAAGTAGTTGGTTTTATTTTTAAATTATTCTCAACTTGCATAAAAGCCTTGTCCGTGTACCTATCGAGAACCTTAGATTCAGAATCTGCTAATGAAACAATGATGATGTCCATATTAATAATTTGTTGATGCCTGATTCTTAAAAGGGCTTCTAGTTTCACTGGCAGAAACAATAAACAGGATTTTAAACACACATATGAATTAACACGGATCACTACAACTTTACGAAAATAGGGGTCTTCCTTGTGCTTACAAAAAAACAGCAATATTTACACCTATGCATATAACTATGATAATAAATATTTCAATGTACTTGGGTAATACCATAAGGAATTGATCAGCCATGAACTTGTATAGCTAACTTTAAGAGCAAACATACATCTACTGACGACATTCGAGTATAACCGCAGAGGTGTAAAGATGTTTGATAAACCAGCATAACTTGATATTTTGACGCCCGATGACTGATTGAGCTACTGTATAAATCATGGAAGTATGGTGTTAACTGAAGACTTAAATTGAGGGAAAACGTACAGTTAGCAACTTCCTGAATCGTAAAAACTCGCTACAAGTACGTCACCATTAAAATAAACTGTTCGGTCTGGATATCATTCTAGCTTTCCAGGTGAAAAATGGTCAACTCGAGAAAAAACTTTCTTAATAAAATATTTTAAGATCCAACATAATAAGTTGCAATTGGTTTGTTTTACACCCAGCTTTTTGAAGACGTCATCAATGCCTTATCAAGAGATAACACATTTAATACTGACCAATTCGATTCCTATTTAGAAAAGAATTAACGCAGTTATGTATAGAGTGCGAAAATTCTCACTTACGTTTAAGTCCGTGGTTAGGTGGTTCGATATAAACTGTCGTATCGTTGTTTTTGTACCAGTAGACTTATTTAGGTCCAATATGACTCGTCTAATAGTTTGTGCATTTGCTATTTTAGTTTTAGTTAATCTAAAATGCTGTGATACAGGTAAATGTATTGTCATTTATACATGCCGCATTCCTATAAAAATACCAATCACTCTTCATTATTCTGACCTTCTTCTTCATCCATGATACCCTCAGCTCCTCAACCTAACCGTATGCAACTAAATCATCATTCTCCTGTCAAATTTATTTGGGGTCGGAGCAGCATCTTCTTCATCCCGACTCTACATAACAATAGATATTTTTTCAAACATGAAGTTCCTTACTCAGGTGTGATTAAAGTTCATTATCAGAATAACATAAAATCATTACGGTTTAAAATAATGGATAATGTTCGTTCCAGCGTCTCGCGTAGCGAGATCTCCACAACTCGGCGTCTTTGGTATCGGGGGAGTTATTGGCGGGATCTCAGGCTACCCTGGCGGCGGCTACGGGGGCTACGGCCATCATCATCATAGAGGCTTCGGCGGCGGCTACGGTGGCTACCGCGGCTACGGGGGCGGCTACGGAGGTGGCTACGGGGGCGGCTACGGGGGCGGCTATGGGGGTGGCTACGGGGGTGGTTATGGAGGACCAGGTTTTGGATACGGTGGCCCCGGCTACGGCTATGGGGGCCAAAATCCAGGGCTAAGTTTTTCTAAGAGTACGTCAATTAGTTTCGGTGCAGGAGGCGCTGCTCAATCTAGTGCGAGCTCGAATGCTGGTGGTTTTGGCAAATAAATTTTGTTTCTGAAAGAATGAACTGTACCTGACGAGTTGTTTAAATAAATTGTTGTTTAATTGAGGTTTCGTTTTTTTTTTAATTTAAGTTGATCATTACAAAAGTTGTTCCTAGACCTATGTGAACATGGAGGGTTGCATTGATGTTTTGATGATTATAATTGTATAACTACATACGCCTAACAGTCGCGAACGATATATTTTCATCACATACAACTTAGCACTGGCCTGCAAAGTTCAAAAAACGTAAATACAATTTGGTGGGCCACCCTGGAGCATCCACCTTAAGCAGAGCGATACGCCACAATACAATTTCATATGTTGCACCCAGTTGTTTGAGAAACCGGCTGGTAGGTCATAGGCGTTCAAATTCAACGAAAAAAATGCGACACTCGCGGTATCTAGACAGTTGCGCGAAAGACACTAATTGCGCGAACCCATTTACGCGAAAAGACAAATGCGCGAATGGACTTTTGCGCGAACGGTCTTTTGGGCTGCCATCATGGATTTTCTTTTTGAAACCATTTCCGTATTCAACGACCCCATAATCCAAAAAAAAACTACATCCATAACGGGAAAAAACTATAATTTTCCTAAGCGCCATCTTGGATTTTTTTTTCCCCATCAGCAACCCTGAAACCCATGAAAACGACACGACATCCATGACGGAAAAATAAAAAAAAAACCACCTTCAAGTAATTTAAGGCGTGATGTTATGTTTACTCCACAGAGTAAATATCTGTGGCCAAAAAGTCGCGCAAGTTTCCAATCACGCAATTGTCCTTTTGTGCAAAAGTCTTTAGCGCAAAAGTCCCAGATCCGACACTCGCGTGTTCATGTAAAAATCGCTTTGGCCACCAAACCAAACCAAAGCGATTACACCGCCGCTACCGCTACATGCTAACTACAAAGTGGAATTAATATTTCCCTGCGTCAGTATACGTCACATAATTCAGGCGCTCAGTACCCTTGACTAAGCAAACAAAAGTGATCATACGAGGAGCTCGTGGCTAAATAATATCAGCCACTTGGGTCAATCTTTAGGTTAAGCCATGCTTGCCTAGGTTGGTCTGTGGATGGGTGACCACCATTATATACCGAGTTTCCTCCGTGCCTCGGAAAGCACGTTAAGCTGTTGGTCCCGGCTGTCATTTGTCCATCTTTGACAGTTACAGGTGGTCAGTGGCCCCAAAAGTCTGACACCAGTCTTACCAAGTGGTATCGTATTTCCGAGTATTAACTGGGTTGTGGAGGTTAGATAGGCAGTCGCTTCATGTAAAATACTGGTATTCAGCTGCATCCGGTTGGACTGGAAGCCGACCCCAACATAGTTGGGAAAAGGCTATAGTTTAACTAAAACATATGAAAAATATGGGTATTAATATCTCATGTTTCTCTACAGTCTACCAATATTAACAAGAGAGAGAGGGAGAGAGATTGAGGAAGAAATGTAACTAAATACACCTAATTATAGTGCTTGTGCATTACGTACGTATGTCAAATCTGGTTGTGTAACAAAGTTTATAAAGGAGCTTGCAATATGAACAAAAACTAGAGGAATTCAGTAGAGATTTTGACTCGAGATGTGATGCTATAAAACTGGTAGGTAACTTTGTCAGTGCCAAGCACCGACGTGTATACACTTTCCTAAATTTAAAAACAAATTTTCGCCAGAAATAACGGTTGTAACATGAGTATAGGATCTTTTTCATGAAAATATGAGTTAAACAATACCATGTCCGTTATAGTATGTTTCGATCAGAACAGTAAAAGGAAAACACTTTCAAAAGTTGTAAAGTGTACATATTGGTGCTCGTGACTGTACGAGTGTAGACGTTATGGGTATTAGTGTGATAGAAATTCTACAGATAAAATACAATTCTGAAAGTCTTAAAATAGCCTCCAACATGATCCAATGTGTAAACAACACAAAATTCCTACATTCCACAGAATTTTGCGCGTAGGAATTTCCTAAATAGAATCCTGTTTAGAAAAACCTCAGCAAGTGCTAAAATTCTCACATACGTTTTAATTCCGCGGTTCAATGAATCTATGTATGTAATATATAAAAGGCTGTATTGTTGTTACATTGTTTCAGTCTTCAACAAACACTTGAATAAAAATACATTGAAAATGGCTCGCCTTCTAGTTAGTGTGTTTGCTCTATTAGTCTTAGTTAATATCTATAGCGCCGATGCAGGTAATTATATTTTTCCACTAACTTATGCCCATAGCTTCGACCGCGTAGTATGTGGAACTGTCCTACGGGATCGTAGTACCGGGATAAAAAGTGTCCTATCTGTAATCCATTTTATAAACTATCTGTGTACTAAATTTCATCCAAATCCTTTCAGTAGTTTTTACGTGAAGAAGTAACAAACATCCAATCTCACTTATTTCCAGAAGTGTCACATCTACAATTTATTGCAAGTCATTAACAATAACTTTCCGGAAGTGAAGTCGGTTTTTGTTTAAAGAAACCTAGAATATTCAGTGCTCTCATTTTGAAGTGCATTTCCTATTATCAATCCCGCAATTTTTCAAGAAGAACCAACGATTTTCTAGAATCTTACTTATCATCCAAGTGTGACTGTCAACTGCATACAAGTGCAAGAAATAATTAATTACCTTTTAGAATGAAGAAGGTAACAAAAACTTAATTACTTACTTTATTTTCAGCTTCACGCGAAGCGAGATCGCCACATCTAGGTGGTATTGGGGTTGGGATTGGTATCGGTGCATTTGGTGGACCTGGCTATGGCAGACCCGGATTCGGAGGACCCGGTTACGGAGGTCCCGGTTACGGAGGATCCGGTTACGGAGGACACGGATATGGAGGCCGCGGATATGGGGGAGGGTATAACCAAGGTAGATTCCCTGGAGGACCGGGATTTAATAATGGTGGATTCCCGGGGTCTTTTAGCGCGTCCAAGAGTTCGTCTATAAGTTTCGGATCAGGTGGAGCGTCTCAAGCACAATCTAGCTCTGGTTCTAATGGGTTCGGCAAATAAGACTGATTGTGAAAACTTGTTTGACTGTTTTGTTATTGAAATAAATGATTTTTGTGTGTTTTAATGAAGTCGGTTTTATTTTTGTAAAAAAGTTTTTATTTAATTCCGAAAATGATGATGGTACGGCCTAATGTTTATAAGCTAAGTATATACAAATACAAAATTCAAAGTCAGGCAATTTTCAACCTTGTGTCACTCATCTGCGTCAGGCTTCCAAGAAGCGATGTTTTGTCTGCTTATAAAGTTTGTTTAGCTGCAAAGTTCAGGGTATGTTTGACCAAATTCGGCAGGCCTGGTTGAACGTTTGGAGAACCATACATAACAACATCTCGCCTTGTAATCAAGGGTCCAGAGGTCCTGCCGGGGTTGCGGGACTGTTCGAAAGAGATACCGTGGCCCCGGAACATAAAGGGCGAGAAAGGAATATGGATGGATTTTATTAGTCAGTAAAAGTCTGACCCGCTTCGCCCAGAGTGGGAGAAGTCATTTGATGATTCCCATCCTAAAAAAACGGGCCAGAGGTGTTCCTAGCACGTACACCCACAATTCGTATGTATGTTTAAGTCCCATGTAATTGGGGCTAGCCTATTGCCATCAACTGGGCACAAATCCAAACTCCGTGGTTACTACTGAGATGGAAAAACCCAATAACTCTTTGGTCAACCCGGAGAAACCCCCTCCTGTGGGTTTTCTTAGGAATTCCGAGTGTTCAAATAAACTAATGACTCTGTTCACCAACACATCAAATAATTACCAAAATAAATAGACGCAGCTGGTTCGACAAAAAATGATAATTAACCGTACATGTAGCTGACGTCATTGTTTGAGAAATACTGACGTCACCTACATAAATGATACTAACGTAATATTATACATGCGAAAGTAAACTAATTTGTTACCTTTTCACGCCTATGTGCTTATTCCACTAAACCAATCATGCCGAAATTTTGCATAATGTATAATACGTTATCAGTTGATCTTTAGGTTAAGCTATGCTTGCCTAGGTTGATCTGTGGATGGGTGACCATACTTACACACCGAGTTTCCTCTGTGCCTCGGAAAGCACGCTAAGCCGTTGGTGCCGGCTGTCATTTCTCCATCTTTTACTTTTGGGGCCACTGACTACCTGTAACGACGACATATCAGTGGCCCCAAAAGTCTGACACCAGTCTTACCAAGTGGTATCGTATTTCCCAGTATTAACTGGGTTGTGGAGGTCAGATAGGCAGTCGCTCCATATAAAATACTGGTATTCAGCTGCATCCGGTTAGACTGGAAGCCGACCCCAACATAGTTGGGAAAAGGCTAGGCAGATGAGATTACGATGTCAGTTGTACAGAAAAGGATAAAGGGTATCTTTCACCCCAAAAAAAGAACTGTTCCCGAGGAAAACCACAAGAGAGTTCTTATGATGATGGCACTTGTCTCTCAAATCATGATTGAATTATATTATGACAAGCAGAGTGCAATCCGAATTGATTGTCAAATCCTAAATTTACGCCAGCTGCGGGCAAAAGCTAGTTATCTTAATAAACCTTTGGTTAACATGATGTATTGATGGTACGATGACGTCATTTATCTGCGACATTAATATTTTTTCTTTCATCATCATATGAACTGGTTGATACCAGTTCATGTCCCATGTTACTTGGTGTCGTCGACGCAACACCTATTTTTTCTTTCATTCTCCTCTGTCATCATCATCGGCCTCCTCTCAATGAGAGGGAATGGGCTATGATCTACCACGCGGGCCCAGTGCGGATTGGTAGATGTCACATGTCTTCGAATTTTTTTTTTGGTTCTAGGACATGCCGGTTTCCTCACGATGTTTTCCTTCACCGTTTTCTGTCAACCACCAAGCTATAATTTGCTCCTTTATCTTTCATATCGCTCCTCACACATTCAATCCATAGTATCTTTGGTCTTCCTCTCCCCCTTCATTCCTCAACGTTTATATTCATCACTATTCAGTCACATTTTTTTGTTTCATTAAATGACAATTTTGAAGGTATTCCCCCGGTCCACATTCTGGTTATAATTAGGCACCTATTCCTAGACTGTCAAAATAATCAATTTACATAGCAAGTGCTAATATTGTTCGTACATTTGGTATGTTTGTTGATCGATGTGGTAGACCAATATAAATGGGTGTATTACTGTCAGAGAATCAGTGCTCGTTAAGACTTTGAGTAATCCAAAATGGCTCGTCTACTACTTTGTGTCTTAGCTGTTCTAGTCTTAGTTAATTTCTTCAGTGTTGAAGCAGGTAAATACTTTTCTTTCTGTTTTGAATATGATTTGGCAAGCAAAATGTGGTCTCTTTTAAAACACAAATATTTTGTTACGGTTCCGTTTCCGAAGGATAACATACGGGACCCTATTAGTAACCCTCCGCTGTCCGTCCGTCTGTCTGTCTGTCAGCGGGCTGAAGATCCGTAATAGTACAAACTGAGACTGGCTGGTGCTGACTTGAATACAGTTATAAGTGTGACGAAAAAGTCATACGATACATTCCATCACGAAAATAGCAATATAATCCAAGATAATTTGTGTTAATTAACATAGATTACAATATTACATCAATGTCATGTTTTTATTATGAATGAGAAATAATAAAAATTGTAACAGATATCATTTGGTAAACCAGATTGAAAATTTCACAGAATGTGTATTACTGTTGCCGCTACTATAACAACAAATAATATAAATAATTTTACAATTAAAGGGGGCTTCTCTACTACGATGCTACGGAACCCTTCTTGCGCTAGTCCGACTCACACGGCCAGTTTGTGTGTTACCAAAGACCATATTTTTTTATTCGAGTCTATTCAAGTTGTACCTACGAAACTGGGTCCATTGTATTTATTTTTGAAGGCGGTAACCAGGGGAGAATAAGTTCTTTCAAATATTCGACTTTGCGACTATGATGATAGATTTGTTTTATCCCTCGGTTATGTCAAATGAGGAAAACCCTAGTTTCTTTTTATGCTTAATTTGGCCAATGAGTGTTTGCTACTTGGATGTCAAGTCAGTGTCAAAAAAATATTTTAAATTTTTTGGCTTCATGACTTTGAAGTCGGTTTGTAAAAAAAATTGTGGTTTTATACCAAAAATGATTCTTGCCTTCCTTTTGTAAAAATATTGTTTAATTTCTAGCACCTGAACCCCAATTCGGCTTCTCCAATCGCGGCATCCGGCGTCCTCCCATAGCCATCAGTGTATCGAAGAGTAAGTCTATCAGCATCAGCCGTGGTGGTTCCTCCAGATCTCAAGCTCAGTCCAGTGCCAGCTCCCAAGCTGGTGGATTTGGACGTGGATAATAACAATTGGAATATTAGATTATTGTTAATGTATTAAAAGATTTTCGTTTTGTGCATGGTGTACTTTTATTAATATTTTTTGAAAATTGAGGAGTATCGTGTAACCCAGTTCTTCTAGAGGTCAGATAAGCAGTCGCTGAACCGACTGCTTATCTGCTTGCTGGCTTTGTTCTGGTTCAGAAGCTAGACTGGAAACCAACCCAAACATTGTTCAAAAAGGCTAGGCAGTTCGCAAATAAACTGTCGAAATGACAAAGCTTTGATTCTAAAGGCTGATTGTAGAGTTAAGTTATATGTATTACTAGCTGGTACCCGCGACTTCGTTCGTGTGAAAATTAGATGCGTGTAGGAGACTGCCTCGTTGATCGAGTGGTCGCAAGCGCGAACACTAAGCATGAAATCCTGGGATCGATTCCCGGTTTAAGCAGTGTTATTTGGCTTTGGTGGGTGCTATTTATACAACATGTATTGACTTATTTTTTACTTTTTATTTTGAAGTTTTTGGGCACTGAACAACCAACATATTAACTGCCCGTGTGAGAAGCATAGAGTGCACAATTGAATGCATGTCACGTTTATGTTTTCGCTCTGGGTGAAATGTGGGTGTACGATCTGTTGATCGTCACTGTATATCCAATTTTAAGAGGCCTGTGGAGCATGCGTTTTTCATACTAACGTAATACCAAAATAATTTGTAAATCAAATGTATTCTTATGGTAGAGTTTATTTATTTCGATTAGATAGCAGAATATATAGGTTCCCAAACACATATTTGGAATGGACGCTGATTCAAACAAGAGTTATGAGAAAAATATTTTTTCTATAGAAATTTTAAATTCCTCATATCTCGCCTTTACATCATTGTCCTTTCAAAAGTTTTGAATTCAAATGTTAGATAGCGACCTGCCTGATCTAGGTTTATTTAAACCTGTGTTTCAGACTATCACTTTACAGTACATAGTTTAATTAGGACAGTAAAAGTTTTAAAATAAAATAAATCTATTAACAATTATAACAACATATATGCATGCAGTAAGGACAATATTACGATTTGCAACATTATTCAAATTGTGCAAAGCCATGTGTGATTTCCATGTCATGTTTTCGTCTAGCCAAATTCCTCGAAATTTGTTTCTTTCCGTTTTAATAATTATATTTTTTAACCGACTTCCAAAAGGTTGTCAATTCGTCGGATTTTTTTTCCCCGATTACTCGAATATGGCTGGACCGATTTGGATTATTTTGTTTGAAAGGGTATTCGTATGCTTCACAGGTGGTCCCATAATCATCAAATCGGGATCTGATGATGGGATCCAGGAAAAATAGAGAGAACTCTTTAAACTTTATAGGCACACATGAAGCGATTTGGATAGTTTTCGGAATAGTACTTTCTCGGAGTGTTCCCCCTTCAATTTGATTAAGAACTTTGGAGATAAGTAACGGAACTCCTCAAAAAATAATAGCAAATGGACTGGAATGACTGAAATCTCATGTCTGTCTATTGTTTACACCAGTTCATGACATAGCATCACGCCAGTATGCTGTAAAGGAGTCAGCGCATGTGAAACACTAAAAATGAAAACTAAAAGCTTTTTTGCAAAAAATAAAACCGACTTCTAAAAACACAACAACGTGAAAAATAACTTTGGCTTCAGAAGTCGGTGGCAAACAAAAAACTAAACCAATCAAACAAAGGTCACCGACTTCTGAAGCTAAAGTTATTTTTCCAATATGTTCCTTTCTTACAGTAATTAAGGTTCAATTTGGTGTGGTCTAAATGTTGGCAAAAAAAAAACTTGTAATTCAAACTGGTTTCAAACATAATAATAGGCTATAACTATACATACTAGACGTTCGGATGAGTAAAACACTGTAGTTTACCTACCAGTTTTATTGACAAAGACAAAGCTTTTTGTTGGTAAGGATGGGCATAAATAATTCGTCAAAGTGGGTAGGGATATAAATTTAATCGAAGTAAAATTAGAGGTGAAGTGAATTAACATGTTACATAGTAAGAAATGATGACAACTTCTCACCCCATAACAATAACATCACTTCACCAGACTTTCAATACTCAATATGAGTTGTGGTTTAGAAAAGCAGATTATGATAATATTTATAACTTTAATGATTGTTAAGGTTTATATTTGTTCACATTCATTAAACAAATATGAATATAATTATTTATAATTACATAAGTAATATGATAAAGCATTTTTTCCGCTAAGTAGCCCTAATCCCCTACAGAAAATCGGCCACAATTCCTACAAGACAGAAGATTACATTCCTTGTACTTTTCTCCACCTTTTACGATTACTCAATATTTTACGCCCATCCTTATCCGACTTAAAGGTTTAATCGCTGCTAAAAATCACTACCTATATTGTTCTCCTAATCAAAATGAGTGTATGACCTAGCAAGCTGTAGTAGGTTTTGTCGGTGTGAAGTGGACAGCAAAATTTTGTGGAAAATCCATTCCGATTTTAGGCAAAGTCAACTTAAATTGTAATTTGAGTTTAAATAACAACGTCATGTTTATATTAGCAAACATAGATTGTCCAAATGTTCTTGGTCTACCAACTTGAGAAAAGTTAGGTATAATAAAACGTGTATATTAAACAAATTCTTACACAATATATTAATGTTTTTCAGGGTCTTGGGTGTCTACCTCCAGTCTATCATCTTAAACTCAAGCCTGAAGCAGTACCATGCGTCGATCCGCCCAGGAGAGTTCCATTCGCATTACAAGGGAAATTACGTGAAGAGTTGGATCGCATGGAAAAGATGAATGTTATTGAGAAGGTCACAAAACCTACAGAGTCGGTTAATTAAGTTGTCGTAACTGTAAAAAGTACAGGTCTGCTAAGAATATGTCAAGATCGTAGGAATCTAAATAAAAATATCATGAGGGAATTCTATCCACTCAAGTCAATTGATGAAATTAGGTCACAGCTTGAAGGTGCTGTATGTTTTTCTCATTTAGATGCTTTTTCTAGGTTTTGGATGATACATCTGGATGAATATAGGTCAGAATTGTGTAGTTTTCAAACACCATTTGGCAGATATAAGTATTTAAGATTACCATATGGCGTAAATGCTTCGTCTGAAATTTTTCAAAGAGTCATGATGAACTTATTTGGTGATATTGAAGGAGTTCTAATATTCATTGATGATATATTAGTCTATGGCCCAAATGAATCTGTTCATTATGAAAGATTACATAAAGTCATGCAAAGAGCTCGTCAGGTCAATTTAAAATGTAAATTTTTAGTCTCAGAAGTATGTTTCTTGGGTTATATCTTCAGTAAAGATGGTGCCAGGGCAGACAAAGAGAAATTCAAAGCCATTGTCAATATGCCTACACCGAAAAATGTCAAAGAGTTACAGAGAATATTAAGTATGATTAATTATTTTGGACCTTTTATAAGTAACTTGTCAAAAAAAACTCAAATATTAAGAAATCTTTTGAAAAAAGATTCAGTCTGGACTTGGGATGAGAATCATAGTCAAAGTCTTAATAAATTAAAAGATGAGATTAGAAACTCACCAGTTTTAGCTCATAATAATCCCAAGATTCCATTAGTCTTGTCAGTCGATTCGTCAAAGTCAGCTTTAGCTGCAGTCATTTTACAAGCAAACAAACCTATAGCATGCAGTTCAAAAACTTTAACAGAAACCCAGGAGAGATATGCTCAAATAGAAAAAGAGCTGCTAGCTATTCAATTTGGTTGTGAATAATTCCACCAATATGTAAATGGTAATAGAGTCACAGTGCGTACTGATCATAAACCATTAGTCCATTTATTTAAAAATCTTTACATGATGTCCCCGCTAGATTACAGCGTATGATGTTAACTTTACAAAAATATGATTTAGAAGTTATACATGTCCCAGGTAAAGAAATGTTTATATCAGGTATAGCAAGAAATTGGCTCAGGCAACCAAAACTGATGAATCCTTGCAATTATGAATAAAGTATTATTATGAAGGTTGCCCAAAAAACAAAAATAATGTCAGTCCATTGGTAAAACCATTTTGGAACATTCAAGGAGAAACCCATGTCATTAAAGATTTAGTGTTCAAATTTTCAAAATTAACAGTACCACAGTCTATGTATAGTGAAATGTTAGAAAAAATTCACAAAGGTCACCAAGGTATAAATAAATGCTTAAACTTAGCTAAAGAGTCTATGTATTGGCCAAATATGTTAAGTAGTATTAAGAATTTAGTAGAACAATGTCTTATATGTGCAAAGTTTAAACAATGTAACCAAAAGGAACCAAAAGGAACCACTACAAAGTTTGAAATATGTAAATATCCATGGCAAAAAGTTGGTATTGATTTAATGCAATTTGATAATTTAGTTTATTTAATAGTCACAGATTATTACTCAATTTATACACAGAGATTGCATTATTAAATAAAAACAGTACATCTCAAAATGTAATCACTCATTTGAAATCAATTTTTGCACGTCATGGAATACCATTGTCATTGGTGTCCGATGGTGGACCTCCGTTCCACTCAATAGAGTTCAAAAACGTTTTACAAGAATGGGACATAGAACATGACTAGTTACGAGCCCATATCATTCACAGTCGAACGGACAGGCTGAATCCTCCGTCAAGATAATAAAGAACATGCTAAGGAAATGTAAAGAAAATAGAACAGATCCATATATAGCTTTATTACAGTACTGAAATACATAAAACAATAATTTGGCGTCATCAGCTCAATTATTAATGTCTAGAAACTTAAGAAATAACATTCCAGTGTCATATAAAAAATTGAAACGAAAAGTAGTAACATTTCAGGATTAAAAAAAGGTAGGAAAAATTATAGTACCTAACAAATCCAGGTATTATGATAGAAATACAAAGTCTTTGTCAATGTTACATTATAATGACCATGTCTATTTTAAAAGAAATTCCAAAAGTAACTGGGAGCAAGCTATTGTCAAACAAAGAATGATGAACAATATGTTATATGTTGTTGAGGATGTCAATGGTGTAAGGTATAGCAGAAACAGAATAAAAACATAAGTATTCAAATAACTTTGCAAACCTTCCTATGCAATTCAACTCGTCACAGGGAAGAGAGGAAGGTGACAGACAGGAGTCTAGGTTTCAAGAATCCTCATCTCAAAAATCCTCAAGCGTAACAACAAGGTCAGGTCGTATTGTAAAACCGACAAGAAGGTTATTAGAAGAAATAGATTAAATGAATAACTTAGAATTATGAATGTAGTTAAGATCTAATGTTAGTCTTAGTATTAATAAGAATGTTGTCTAGTTTTAACTTAAATATAAGTATCACAAAGCATGTTGTCATTTATAAGTTAAGTTGTTTAAGATAGTACTTCTTTTCAATTGTTTGTTAGGGGTCGAACTTAAACACTACAAGGGGGATGTTGTAACATCACTATATAGTAAGTTATTAGTCGATACATCAATATGCATTATCTATGTCTTGTCTCTGATTGTCGTCACTTGCATAATGACTGTCTGACGCTGAACCCCGTCTGTGGTACTCCTACGTGTACTATGCTATGTAACCTGTGATATATACAAGTCTTCCAACGGTGTCTTTAATTGAACAAACCAACGAACACAACAAAAACATTGCTAGTGATCGTTCGTAAACATGCCTGTACGTGAAGTTTCTCTTGCTATCCGTTTACAAGCTAATATTCCATAAACTTCATCTTTTTTACTCAAAGCTAAGATTGATTCCCGAGTTTCGTCGCTAATGTCACTCTTCAATAGATCGTCAATGTATTCAGCTGCGAAGTATTCTGCGATCAGTTTGTGTATAAACAGCGGGATATCGCCTGCTACACTGTGTATGAAGCCCGACTTTTCTGTTCCTAACTTAAGCATTTCAATGATATGCCTAACTTCTTTTAATTCATGATCATCAAATATTAACTTAACATCTGAATAGAAAACAGTGTACGCTCCTAACTTTTTATGTATAGATATAACATGAGCTTGTTCTCTATCATGAGTCAACTTGTTGTCTGGATTGCTCAAGTCGACTTTATTTTTTTCTTTGAAACGAATTTTTTTGAGTTTGTGTTCAACGAAATGTTGGTAAATGTCACAGCTCAGAATTTCCATAGAGTAGACTGGTTTATCATGAATACCAGGCAGTTGTACAGGCTCTTGTCTCACTCCAGTTTCATAGGTAAGGCATTCAGCTAACAAGTATAGATGAAGCGGAGTTGCGAAAAAGTCGCTGGTGTGGCAAGTGTTTTTCCTGCAGGCATGGTGCCACGCCATGTTGGAAGTGGATGATAGCTTGACTTCACCTACATAGCCATCTAAGTCTATTTTCAAGATGTCTTCCATAGTAAAATAAACTTTAAAAGTAGGATAAAAGGTCTGTTCGATTGAATAATAATGGTTGGAATAAAACGGGTGATAACATGGCACAAACCTTGTGATTTGCGTGCGATTCACGTGTGTTTCTTTTAATATCTTATTTATCCAATATCTTAATAAGTATGTTTTTTGTTCAACATCCGAAAAGCTCACTATGTCATACGATCGTCCAAACTCTTGTTCTAAAATTTCTTTAATGTTGTTATATGATCTGCTTGTGATCCAGATTTTATGCTTTGGAGGGTAACTTCTGACGGACTTCACCAGTGAGAGCGCTTCTTTCGCATAGTGCGGAAAGATCTCATCAAAACCATCGAATAAAATTATCAATGTACCACTATTGTAGAAATGTAAGAACATTTCAAACCCAAAAGTAATTGCAGCATCGCCTGAGCAGTATTTGAGAGACACAACATTGTTTTCTGTTTTCAGCTTGACAGAAATATCTTTTTCTGCCACACCGAGAGCTGCATAGCACATGAAATATAAACTCAGGTTACGGTCGATGACTGTTTTATCTTGCTGCCACTTACTAAGTAATTGCGAGTGCTCTAACAGGTTTATTCTTACAATCCAAGTAAGTAGGTCGAGTTCCTTTGTTTTAATTGACAAATGAGTAAGTAGAGTTGACTTGCCCATTCCAGGCACGGCCGTTACAAGTACCACTTGTTCCTGTAAATCGTACAGCGTCTGTATTAATTTATATTTGTCTTCATAAAACACATCTTCGGTTTTTCTCATGCAACTGACGCGTCTGTCAGTGTACAGATGTTTGATTTCATCGTAATTCTGGTTTCTTATCGGCACACCTATTTTATAGATTGTGTTTTCAAGCATTTTATGGAATAAGTCTCCTTTAATGAATTTCCTTGCCTTTTTGTCTTTTAAGAAAAGACTCAGGCTTACTTCTTCATCTTGAAATAACAGCTTAGTGTTTTGTAAGAAAAAATTCTGGGAACATTTGCTCAAATCAAGTAGATTATTTTCAAAATCGTGTGCATTAATAACAATTTTATGTGGTTTTGCTTTTGTAACAATAAATAAACAAGTTTTAACTGCTTTTACGATATCATTAAATCTTTCGCACCAGTTTCCATAATTTAGAAAAATTAAAGTTTCCCTATATTCCGTCAATTCAGTTTGTAAAGTTTTATAATCTTTTGGCAGTAGATTTAAAATGCATTCTAGGTCTAACACAACGTGGATTTTGTCATTTAAGTACTGTGTTAATTTAACAACAGTTAATTGACAGTTGTCTGTAATAATAACATTGACATTACCCTTACATTGCTCATCTAACAAATCTTTGAATGCCTTAACGGCTGCTTCATTAAATTTGTATTTAAAGTTTTGCATCTTGAACGTATGTATCATGTTAATGACAGATATTAGTGGTCGGTGTATGATATCTTTTGTTGCATTCTCAAAGAGTTCACTGTGTTTCGTAAGATATTCCGCCTCATGAGGCTTTACCCACCAGTTTTGGATTGCATCGTGATATTTTAAGAATACTGCGTCAGTTTTTACCTTTAATAGGTGTGTGCCATCGTAAGGTTGGTCTCCCAGTTCCCGTTTTAACTCTTCACCAATTTCTTTTTCATTTGACTGATTGGTGAAAAATATCAGTTGTCCTAAGAAATCTTTCACCAAATTCTGTTCGTGTTCTCCGCTGGCGAATGAGAGCTTCGGAAACTTTTTTACCTTCACATGAATTTTGTACTGTCGTAAGTTGTTTATTTCATTTTGCAATTTTAGATACAGTCTTTTAGCAAGATCGCCTTTAATAGATTCGATATTGTCAGCAAACTTCATAAATTTAGAGTTTTCATCGGAAACGAAAACATTGCCAACTAAACCAGCAAAGCCACCGTTAGATTTAAGGAGCCCATCTCGAGAGAGACACTCCTCGATAGTAATGATAGTATTAGGCTTTGCATCGTTAATCAAACCAACTATTTTTGTAGTAAGGTAATTCAATCTGCTCTCGACTTTCGCTTCGGTACCTCTTATTGTTAAATCCCTGTTTCCAAACGAAGGTGGGACTTCGAACTTCCACTGTTCTAATATTTTTCTAGCAGCCTTATCAATGGCTTCATCGATTGTGGATTGAGGAACGCTCACTTTATTCAACTTTTGTTTTAATTCTTCAGTTATGCCTGGAAATTTCTTAATAAATTCAAACTTGCCATTTTTGTGATCAATAACAGTTACAATTATTTCACTCAAAACCTCAACTTCAGATGATCTGCTGAAGAATTTATCTAAAGAAATCAATATTTGAGGCATTTCAGTTTCCCGTTTCAGAAGTACATGTTTGTAGAGGGTATTTCTAAATATCAGAACGAAGTGTTCGTTTGTGTTAAAGAAGTCATTTCTAAAGCTGGCGATTCGATGTCCTTTATCATTAATTTCATCGGGGATATCGAACACTTTTTGCGCCAGAATATAGTGGTAACACGACACGAACTCATCAATCATTACTTCTTTACCACGCAGTTTCGCAAAATGCTCAGCAAGAGCCACAACTTCTTCTTCCAAAATTACTTTACTTAAAACCTCTGGCACGTCGTCGACTCCCCATTCTGCCTTGTATGAAGGTTGTAAGTAAGAGCACATTTGATTAGTGCCTATTAGTTCTTTCAGTTTGGTAGTATACTCAGTCTCGACCAACTCATTGTCAAAGTCGTATTTAGCATATGTGTATATAACAAATAGGCATTCAGTTTCACTAAAGGTCCCACGGAACAGTTTATCTTTAATTTTTGTGCCGAATGCTCTTCTAATTTTTAAGTAACTTCCAAAGTATCTTGCCAGATCATGTTTGATATTAAGTGATAAAACTTTTTCCGTTTCTCTATGTTTGGTTTGAACAAACATAGCCATTTGCTTGACAAAACCCTTTACTTTGGCTCGGAAGCATATGTCGTCAAAGTCACCAATTGAATCAACATTTGTAGCTAAATAAAACTCTTCGATATCGTCGTCATGTTTAGCTCTGAAATTCAGCAAACTGAGCACTTTGGTCTCGAACAGCTGGCCGTGTACACCAGCAGTTCCAGCGCGCTTCTTATACATATTATTATTACAGATTAATTTGGAACTAGCAACCAGTCTGATTTCGTTCGGGCGATGAAGTAATAATGTCATTAATTATGTACAATTAGGATTCTACTTCGGGATATGATCAGATTGTTTGTAAAACCATTTCAAGTAAATCCGAAGATTTCTCTGGACACAAGAACGAAGGTACCCTGATGACAAGCACAAGTAGACTTACGCTTAACTTATGCTTACATGAATTGTAGCAACCACAGATGAATTATTCAGAAAGGTAAATAAAAACAAAAACTTAGAAATAAATAGAGCGCACGACGAACAGTCAGCTGCAGCATCAAGTTTCCAGTTGGCTAATACTTTGTCCTCACCATGAGCTAATCTTCTGTTTGTGGCGATACACGTGATTGTGTCAGTGGTTCTTGAGATAAAGTTGACAGTTTCAAGTAAATATTCGGTGTACTGCAACCTGGAATATCACAAAGAGCTCGGTTTAAATAAATGGTGGTAGGAACAAAGGAGGAAAGATAAAGAGAAGTTAGTACTGTATAACGTAAGAATGTTATTTTTTGTATTTATTTTAAAATAAATACAAAAAATAACATTAATAGAAACACAAAACAACAAACAACAAATAACATTAATCTATACTAACTTATAATCACGTTAAAAAAATATTTTTGAATATTTCTTTTTAACTCAAAAACTACTGGAACGATTACAAAAATTATTTCACCAAAATAAGCTAAATTATCATTAAGTTCCAACTTTTCCACAATTTTTTTAAGCTATTCCATAGCTTTTATCGCGGGCAGTAGTCAACTAGGAACCCTTATAGGTTCGTCTTCCGTCGTCTTTGCCTGTCCGTCTGTCCGTCCTCGCTTAATCTCTGTGACTGTCTCTAGAAAGCATAAATTTGTTACCAATATGTGTATCAATCACGCCGATAAAGTGGTAAAATAAAAATTGGAAAAAAATGTTTTTTTTTTTTTTTAATTTCAACCCTTTTGTTGGAAAGGTTTTTAAAAACGAATAGGGGTTTACTAAAATATTTTTTTGATAATGTCAATAATTTCGGAAATAATCGCTCCAAAATTAAAAAAACAATCCCTCTAACTTTTGAACCATAAGTTTAAAAAATATGAAAAAAATCTGAAAAGTAGAACTTTATAAGGACTTTCTAGGAAAATCATAGTGGGAACACTTATTGTGACGGACGGGAAACTACGGAACCCTACATTGAGCGTGGCCCGACACACTTTTGGCCGGTTTTTATCAACTTATGAAATTATACCGACCGCGCGCGGCCGACGCAAAAACGACGGGGTGTTATAAGCTTGACGTGTCTGTGTACTCGTATGTGTGTATGGAACCATCATTATAAAATTCACAATTTCATCGTGATGGGAAGCCGAGCCTGAACATTCAGTCTGCGTTTGGTCCTCGAGCCGGCAACAAGCGGAAAAATAAAATAAGTAAATAATTATAATTGCATAAGTTGATAAAAAATGCTATGCTTTACCGCAGCAGTCCCCGAGTGCCACACGCCTTTTTAATTTTTTTAAATACATATTTTAAATGTTAGACTAAGAAATACTTTAAGCGCCTCCACAAGCGCCGTACTATTCAATCCATCGATCAGCACAATGTTTTAAGTGCAGCACATTGAGATTTACCGTAAAACGTGATTCTTAACTAAAAAAAACAGTTTTCTAGCAATAATTTTTGCGTGAAGGTATACTGAGTTAAAGACTGTAGCACTTATTTAGTTAAAGACTGTAGCACGGTGTTTGAAAGGCTATTACTCCACAGTCAGGTCAATAACCCAAACAATGGAAAATCACTAGAGTGATACCAGTCCCAAAAGGAGGTTCGGGAACTGATGTTAGTGGCTACCGACCGGTGGCTGTGCTGTCGGCGTTTGCTAAAGTGTTTGAGTCGGTCTTGCACAAGTGTATTTCAGATCAGGTAACTTCTCGCCTGACTGACGCTCAACATGGTTTCCGAACTGGTCGAAGTACGGGGAGTAACTTGTTGTCTTTCATGACATACCTGTCACCGGTTGTTGACGCTGGGGCACAGATGGACACTGCGTACTTCGACTTTCGGAAGGCGTTCGACACCGTCGACAACGATGTGCTGTTGGCTAAGTTTGCGGCGTTTGGTTTCACACCGCATCTTTTGCGATTCTTCGCAAATTACCTTACGTTGTATGGACCCCGCCTTAAGACTCTTAAATATTATTTCAGTTGAGGTAGATATATTTCACTGCAGCCTGAAGCAGTTCACAGGAGTTGCACTGAAGTGCATTGAGAATGTATAAAGATGATTGTTTAATTGTAGGTATTTTTTAATGTAAGTCTGTTACTTATTTTTTTATATTTGTGAGTTAGAGGTATGTGTATCTTGGTAGTAACATCGCATTGGCGTTATAGCTGTTAAGGTGTTATTTACATAATTTTAAATAAGTAATTAAATAATAAATAAATGTACAGAATGCCTGGTTGATTGCCTCGTGGAGAGTCTGTTCACACACTGTTCTAGTTCACATACATAGATGCTCGTGTCTAACTACTGTACCTGGTCGTCAGCGATGATGTGGTTGATGATAGTGTTCACTTGCCTCGAAGTATCTATTCCCTCGCTTCAAGACCCGCAGTTTGTAGTTATCAGGAATCACAGCCTTCCGC
The DNA here is from genome assembly GCA_916618015.1 of Xestia c-nigrum. NCBI lineage: Eukaryota > Metazoa > Arthropoda > Insecta > Lepidoptera > Noctuidae > Xestia > Xestia c-nigrum. The sequence goes on along the minus strand of OU745245.1, from coordinate 24,685,563 downwards.
CATTGGTTCCACACCTGCAAAAAATAAGTGGTAAGTATAATAAAGTCATTCATTGTCAGTTCAGTTTTTTTTCAGAAATCTAAATTTTCCGAAGAGGGGGTGGGGGTGCTTCACTATTTTCGAGATTATTTAGTCAGCTTCCCCCGCCCAGAATCAAATTACTGGCTACGGTCCACTCAATTTATTTAACTAAGTACTTGTGCAAATACTGTTGCCTGACAAAAACGCATCAAGGTCAATCACAAAACAGTACGGGACATACAACATTGAAAAAAAATGTCATCGATGTAAAAATAAGTGATTAGTCATTCACTGCATCACTTGAAATGAATGTGATTGTATGGAATTTGCAATAATTAAAACTTCAAATGTTTAGTAAATACTAACATCTGCACAAGCTGCGCTGCCTAGGTCAGTTAGTGGATGGGTTAAGCCGTTAGTCCCAGCAGTCAATATCATGTACCGGCCCGAAACTCTGACAACCGTTCTAACCAAGGGTTATCGTACTACCCAATACCTACCAACTGGGTTGTACAGATAAACAGTTGTCAGGTAAGCAGCTGTCACCGTAAAATTGTCAAATACGTTATCGCTAGCGATATTGTAAAGTCTCGAATTATTGTCAAATGAACATACTGCTTACAACAAAACGCATTATTTTTCGTGAAATGCATGCGATGGTAGTCAACTTACGCGGTGTGGAGGGAAGGAGGGGTCCCCCTTGCCCAGTGGCACAACTCTCATGAAAGATAATGCACCATTCCTGAGAAATACCGATTAATATAACATAACCTTAAAACACTTTATATTCCCCCTAAAAAGCGTAGGACGGGCCCCTATTTCCGAGTGCAGGGTTTAAAGGAACCTAACTAACCTAACGGGGGGTTGCCCCAAGTCCCGATTATGGGGGCAGAGATACTTCCGTATGTTCAGTTGACAATAATTCGAGACATTACAATATCATAGAAAAAATATGTAATAGAAAAAACACGTTATATTGTAATATAACGTGTTTGACAATTTTACGGTGACACAGCCGCTCCATACTAGTATGACTGCACGCCGGTAGATCCAAACACAAGGTTTTAAAAATAATTGTCACTAGCCACTTACATGTTCGTATGTGAAACTGATCCCAACACAACTTTATTAGGATTCTGGCCACAATATGTTATCAACGTACTAACGTACTACAAGAAGATGACCGATCGATCACTTACTGTACAATAAGACTCTCAATAGTCTCGGTAGGATAGTATGAAAAATGTAGACAAAGAGTTAATAAATATTCGAATGACTAAAAATGTGAGACGTACTCGTAATTGCGCGACATCTACCGGCTTGCCAAAAATTCTACTGCCAAACGAAACTGCGCGGGATATTTAAACAACACAGTCATTTCGTATTCAAGGAAAGAAGGAGCGGGCCAGAATTTTTTTTTTTTTTACGGAGAAAAATACCCTTAAGAGTTTTGACAATTTAATACAACGAAAAACCCTAGGGCTGTTATTTAACAAACATTTTTCAGCTTTCTGGTAGACACTTCGAGTGACCAGCAGGCTGGTTCTTTCTTTGGGCGAAGAATTTAGCATTGCCATTCAACATGGCAATGCTGCAAGTCTTCTTGGCATGTTCACGGATGACAGAGATGTGTGCTAATCCTGCGCATTACGTATCACCTCTCCGTGCGGGGGGCTGGGGTAAGCGACTAAAACATGCGGCGCTCGGGTTAGGACCGCCTTAATGTTAATGGTTCCGTACCCGAAGGGTAACAAACGGGAACCTATTACTAACTCTCCGCTGTCCGTCCGTCCGCAGCAGGTTGATGATACGTAATAGGTAGTTGAAATTTTCACAGACTATGTATTTACAAATAATAAAAATAAATAAAAAATACTCCCAGATTTCGACAGTTAGGTGTACCTATTAAGTTCCATTTATTGAGCCTATTAGCCTATTAGCGTGACCTTTATTGTTTTTTATTATTTGCAAGGATGTACTTCAAGGGTAGTTTGATGAGAATTTGGTTAGGTTCTGATTATGGGATCCATGACAAAGGAACGGAACTCTTCAATTCTTAGGAGCAAATTAATGTTACTCGGCTAAATCTTTTAAAGGCTATACGGAGTTTTTATTCACTTACCATAACGTCGTTACTAACCGACTTCAAAAAGAGGAGGTTCTCAATTCAATGTTCCCCGATTACTCGAAGACGACTGGACCGATTTTGTTTTTTAATTGTTTGAAAGGGTATATATACTTCCCAGAAAGTAGCATAATCATCAAGTCAGGATCCTGGAGAAATAAAGGGAACTCTTCAAATTGTATAGGTACACCAGAAGCGATTTGTGTAGTTTTAGAAACAGTACTTTCTCGGAGTGATCCCATTTCCATTTGGTAAAAATCTGATGAAGAATATCGGAGATAGGCAACGGAACTCCTCAATAAATGATATCAAATGTACTGGGATCGCTGAAATCTCATGTCTGTCTATTGTTTACACCAGTTCATAACAAAAAATCATACCGGTACGCTGTGAAAGGGTATACACATGTGAACCATTAAAAAGTGTAAAATAAAACTTTTATCCAAAAAATGAAACCGACTTCACACAAAAAAAAAAAATAATAACTTTAGCTTCAGAAGTCGGTGACAAAAAACTAAGTAATTCGATCAAACAAAGGTCACCGACTTCTGAAGCTAAAGTTACGAGTATTTTTCACTTTTTTTGTGAGAAGTCGGTTTCATTTTTTGGAAAAAAGTTTTTTATTCGAGTCTATGCAACTTGTACCTACGAAACTGGGTCCATTATATTTCTTTTTGAAGGCGGTAACCAGGGGAAAATAAGTTCTTCCAAACATTCGATTTTGCGACTGGCTTATGCCGATAGTCGCAAAATCTAATATTTGTTTTATCATTCGGTTATATCAAATGAGGTAGACCCAAGTTGCTTTTCATGCTTAATTTGGCCAATCCAAATATGTGTGTTGCTATGAGTGCTATTTGAATGTCAAACCAAATATGTGTGATGCTATGAGTGCTATTCGAATGTCAAACCAGTATCAAAAAAAATATTTGACTTCATGACTTTGAAGTCGGTTTCTCGTAATTTTTGTGCAAAAATATTTCTTCTCTTACTTTTGTTAATTTAATATACATTTATTTCTAGCACCTGAACCCCAACTCGGCTTCTCCAATCGCGGCATCCGGCGTCCTCCCATAGCCATCAGTGTATCGAAGAGTAAGTCTATCAGCATCAGCCGTGGTGGCTCCTCCAGATCTCAAGCTCAAGCAAGCTGGTGGATTTGGACGTGGATAATAACACTTGGAATATTAGATTATTGTTAATGTATTACAAAATTGTATTGTGTATGGTGTAGTTTAATTATTATTTCTTGCAAACAAATGAAGGAGTATCGTGTAACTTAGTTAACGCCTTCTAGAGGTCAGATAAGTACTCGCTTCAGGCTTTGTTCTGGTTCAGTAGGTAGACTGAAAACCAACCCAAACATTGTTACAAAAAGGCTAGGCAAAGAAACTTTCGAAATGACAAAGCTTTGATTCTAAAGGCGGATTGTAGAGTTAAGTTATATGTATTATCGTCGTCTACAAACAGTTCCTTAATTTTTCGTAAACGGTAAAGGCGGCGTGTGCAAAAAAATAAAATAAAAGCACTTACATAAAAAACAAAACTTATATTTCGTAGTTGATTACAAACAGGAAAAAAAAAATTCTATGTTGGTATCATACACTATTTGTTAGTTATAAAATATAGTTATTAAGTTTGGTTCTAAATGAAGTTTTTTAGAATTAACACAAATTTGAATAAATAGCATATTTTATATCTTTTAAATCTACAAGAACCTCTCTGCGGGTAGAGGCCTCCTCCGAACATTGCTAGTCCCCATCCTTCATGAAAATGTCTGTTATTAATTTGCCTTTTGCTATCCGTTTACCAGCTAATATTCCATAAACTTCATCTTTTTTACTCAAAGCTAAGATTGATTCCCGAGTTTCGTCGCTAATGTCACTCTTCAATAGATCGTCAATGTATTCAGCTGCGAAGTATTCTGCGATCAGTTTGTGTATAAACAGCGGGATATCGCCTGCTACACTGTGTATGAAGCCCGACTTTTCTGTTCCTAACTTAAGCATTTCAATGATATGCCTAACTTCTTTTAATGCATGATCATCAAATATTAACTTAACATCTGAATAGAAAACAGTGTACGCTCCTAACTTTTTATGTATAGATATAACATGAGCTTGTTCTCTATCATGAGTCAACTTGTTGTCTGGATTGCTCAAGTCGACTTTATTTTTTTCTTTGAAACGAATTTTTTTGAGTTTGTGTTCAACGAAATGTTGGTAAAGGTCACAGGCCATAATTTCCATAGAGTAGAGGTATTTATCATGAAGACCTGGCAAATTCACAAAACCCTCACCTCTCATTCCCAAGGCTCTACGTTCATAGGTCAGGCATTCAGCTAACAAGTATAGATGCAGCGGAGTGGCGAAAAAGTCACTAGTGTAGTAAGTGTTTTTCCTGCTGTCATGGCGCACCGCCATGTTGGAAGTGGATGATAAGCTATCATCTTCATAGCCATTTAACTTGATGTTCAAGATGTCTTCCATAGCAAAATAAACTTTGAAACTAGGGAAAAAAGTCTGTTCGATTGAATAATAATGGTTGGAATAAAACGGGTGATAACATGGCACAAACCTTGTGATTTGCGTGCGATTCACGTGTGTTTCTTTTAATATCTTATTTATCCAATATCTTAATAAGTATGTTTTTTGTTCAACATCCGAAAAGCTCACTATGTCATACGATCGTCCAAACTCTTGTTCTAAAATTTCTTTAATGTTGTTATATGATCTGCTCGTGATCCAGATTTTATGCTTTCGAGGGTAACTTCTGACGGACTTCACCAGTGAGAGCGCTTCTTTCGCATAGTGCGGAAAGATCTCATCAAAACCATCGAATAGAATTATCAATGTACCACTATTGTAGAAATGTAAGAACATTTCAAACCCAAAAGTAATTGCAGCATCGCCTGAGCAGTATTTGAGAGACACAACATTGTTTCCTGTTTTCAGCTTGACAGAAATATCTTTTTCGGTCACACCGAGAGCTGCATAGCACATGAAACATAAACTCAGCTTAGCGTCGATGACTGTTTTGTCTTTCTGCCACTTACTGAACATTCGTGAGTGCTCTAACAGGTTTATTCTTACAATCCAAGTAAGTAGGTCGAGTTCCTTTGTTTTAATTGACAAATGAGTAAGTAGAGTTGACTTGCCTATTCCAGGCATGGCAGTTACAAGTACCACTTGTTCCTGTAAATCGTACAGCGTCTGTATTAATTTATCTTTGTCTTCATGAAACACATCTTCGGTTTTTCTCATGCAACTGACGCGTCTGTCAGTATATAGATGTTTGATTTCATCGTAATTCTGGTTTCTTATCGGCACACCTATTTTATAGATTGTGTTTTCAAGCATTTTATGGAATAAGTCTCCTTTAATGAATTTCCTTGCCTTTTTATCTTTTAAGAAAAGACTCAGGCTTACTTCTTCATCTTGAAATATCAGCTTAGTGTTTTGTAAGAAAAATTTCTGGGAACATTTGCTCAAATCAAGTAGATTATTTTCAAAGTCGTGTGCATTAATAACAATTTTATTTGGTTTTGCTTTTGTAACAATAAATAAACGAGTTTTAACTGCTTTTACGATATCATTAAATCTTTCGCACCAGTTTCCATAATTTAGAAAAATTAAAGTTTCCCTGTATTCCGTCAATTCGGTGTGTAAAGTTTTATAATCTTTTTGCAGTAGATTTAAAATGCATTCTAGGTCTAACACAACGTGGATTTTGTCATTTAAGTACTGTGTTAATTTAACAACAGTTAATTGACAGTTGTCTGTAATAATAACATTGACATTCACCTTACATTGCTCATCCAACAAATCTTTGAATGCCTGAACGGCTGCTTCATTAAATTTGTATTTAAAGTTTTGCATCTTGAACGTATGTATCATGTTAATGACAGATATTAGTGGTTGGTTTATGATATCTTTTGTTGCATTCTCAAAGAGTTTACTGTGTTTCGTAAGATATTCCGCCTCATGAGGCTTTACCCACCAGTTTTGGATTGCATCGTGATATTTTAAGAATACTGCGTCAGTTTTTACCTTTAATAGGTGTGTGCCATCGTAAGGTTGGTCTCCCAGTTCCCGTTTTAACTCTTCACCAATTTCTTTTTCATGTGACTGATTGGTGAAAAATATCAGTTGTCTTAAGAAATCTTTCACCAAATTCTGTTCGTGTTCTCCGCTGGCGAATGAGAGCTTCGGAAACTTTTTTACCTTCACATGTATTTTGTACTGTCGTAAGTTGTTTATTTCATTTTGCAATTTTAGATATAATCTTTTAGCAAGATCGCCTTTAATAGATTCGATATTGTCAGCAAACTTCATAAATTTAGAGTTTTCATCGGAAACGAAAACATTGCCAACTAAACCAGCAAAGCCACCGTTAGATTTAAGGAGCCCATCTCGAGAGAGACACTCCTCGATAGTAATGATAGTATTAGGCTTTGCATCGTTAATCAAACCAACTATTTTTGTAGTAAGGAAATTCAATCTGCTCTCGACTTTCGCTTCGGTACCTCTTATTGTTAAATCTCTGTTTCCAAACGAAGGTGGGACTTCGAACTTCCACTGTTCTAATATTTTTCTAGCAGCCTTATCAATGGCTTCATCGATTGTGGATTGAGAAACGCTCACTTTATTCAACTTTTGTTTTAAGTCTTCAGTTATGCCTGGAAATTTCTTAATAAATTCAAACTTGCCATTTTTGTGATCAATAACAGTTACAATTATTTCACTCAAAACCTCAACTTCAGATGATCTCCTGAAGAATTTATCTAACAGAATCAATATTTGAGGTACGTCAATCTTCCGTTTCAGAAGTACATGTTTGTAGAGGGTATTTCTAAATATCAGAACGAAGTGTTCGTTTGTGTTAAAGAAGTCATTTCTAAAGCTAGCGATTCGATGTCCTTTATCATTAATTTCATTGGGGATATCGAACACTTTTTGCGCCAGAATATAGTGGTAACACGACACGAACTCATCGATCATTACTTCTTTACCAAGCAGTTTCGCAAAATGCTCAGCAAGTGCCACAACTTCTTCTTCCAAAATTACTTTACTTAAAACCTCTGGCACGTCGTCGTCTCCCCATTCTGCTTTGTATGAAGGTTGTAAGTAAGAGCACATTTGATTAGTGCCTATTAGTTCTTTCAGTTTGGTAGTATACTCAGTCTCGACCAACTCATTGTCAAAGTCGTATTTAGCATTTGTGTATATAACAAATAGGCATTCAGTTTCGCTAAAGGTCCCACTGAACAGTTTATCTTTAATTTTTGTGCCGAATGCTCTTCTAATTTTTAAGTAACTTCCAAAGTATCTTGCCAGATCATGTTTGAAACTAAGTGATAAAACTTTTTCCGTTTCCCTATGTTTGGTTTGAACAAACATAGCCATTTGCTTGACAAAACCTTTTACTTTGGCTCTGAAGCATATGTCGTCAAATTCTCCAATTAAATCAACATTTGTAGCTAAATAAAACTCTTCGATGTCGTCGTCATGTTTAGCTCTGAAATTTAGCAAACTGAGCACTTTGGTCTCGAACAGCTGGCCGTGTACACCAGCAGTTCCAGCGCGCTTCTTATACATATTATTATTACAGATTAATTTGGAACTAGCAACCAGTCTGATTTCGTTCGGGCGATGAAGTAATACTGTAATTAATTATGTACAATTAGAATTCTACTTCGGGAAATGATCAGATTGTTTGTAAAACCATTTTAGTTATTCCGGAGATTTCTCTTGACACAAGAACGAAGGTACCCAGATAACAAGCACAAGCTGACTCACACTTTACCTTATGCTAACATGAATTGTAGCAACCACAGATGAATTATTCAGAAAGCTAAATATAAACAAAAACTTAGAAATAGAGCGCACGACGAACAGTCAGCTGCACTATCAAGTTTCCGGTTGGCTAATCCTTTGTCCTCACCATGAGCTATTCTTCTGTTTGTGGCGATACACGTGATTGTGTCAGTGGTTCTTGAGATAAAGTTGACAGTTTCAAGTAAATATTCGGTGTACTGCAACCTGGAATATCATAAAGGGCTCGGTTTAAATAAATTGTGGAAAGAAGACGTTTTGTCGTTATTAGGTACAAATGAGGGAAGATAAAGAGAAGTTAGTACTGTATAACGTACGATTTTTAATGTTTGTATTTCTTTTAATCTATTTTAATTTATAATAATACTTCTGCCTGCGACTTCGTTCGCGTGAAGTTTTGATATCGCAACGCATCGCCTGCTCAACGGATGCTTTTATCCCGCTTGCAACAATCCTTATTGCTGCTCCGCTCTTATTGGTCATAGCGTGATGTTTTTATAGCCTATAAGCCTTCCTCGATAAATGGACTATCAAACGCAAAAAGATTTTTTCAATTCGAGCCGGTAGTTCCTGAGATTAGCGCGTTCAACCAAACAAACAAACAAACTCTTTATAATATTAGCTATAGAACTATAGATTAAAAATTTGTATTTTTGAATATTTTTTATTAACTCAAAAACTACTGGAACGATTACAAAAACAATTTGATCATGAAGTTACAAAGGCTGTAAATTATATTTATATCAAGCAAATTAGTCGAACTATAACATTTTCTGCGAACCAAGTCGCGGGCGAACTTCTAGTTATTTATACTGATACTGTTAACCTGCGTCATCCCACAGCTGGACAAAATAAGATTTAGTAGGCAAATCTACTAAACTTACTCGGGCATCTTTAAAAGCCAAAAATATTATAAGGTTTGTCGTTTCTCGGTCTATTTGAATGTTTTTTTTTTGTTAATATATAGATATTAGTTTATTTTATATGCCTATATATGTATTAGTATGTATACCTATTTATGTGTTTTAATTTTTATCTACCCAAATATCATAAACCCTCTCTAATGCGTTCAAAAACCATAGGCAATGACCAGCATTACCAACCTGCAGAAATAAACGGAACTGTAATGAACTCATAACGCAACTGAAAACAGTTGCGTTATGAGTTTTAAATTTGGAACAGGTGTCAAATTCAAGTGAGTGTGCTATTCTAGTACCACCTACATTAAATCAGATATCGATAAAAAAAAAAAACCCCAATTCAGTATGATTTTAATTATAAATCGCACGACATTTTGATCTCGAGTGACACAAGAATAGTGACTTTGTTCGTTTGCCTATGATTTAAAAAAAAATTACAGATATCCGAAACGCCGCCATTTCGAGCTGTCATTTGTTCGTTAGCTTTTTATTTCCAGTAATCCAGTTACGAGTAGACAAATTTTCTGATAAGTTCTTTATTTCTGTCGAAAATGAGTGATAGTGACTCAGAAATTGACATGAATACTCCGCCAGATATCGTAAATGCAGCGACGAATGCAACTAATAACCTGTTGGCACAAAAATCAAGGGCCAAGTAACAATGCAGGTAATTTCCCTATGGTTCCTGAACCCATCATAGAGCCCTTATGATATTTGGGTAGATAAACTAGTGTATGCAACTATACACAATTAGGCATTACAACACTCGTGTGATGCTATTAAGAAACTCGCTTTCGGCTCATTTCTTAAACCCACACTCGTGTTGTAATGCCCTTCATTATGCACAGTTGCATAAACTACTATTATGCTTATAAATGGTATTTTTATTTTTATTGTACTCTATCACACACAATACTGTCTTATTTGACCCAAAGGTTGACGGGTAGAGAATGCCTTGTGGCATTAAGTCCGCCTATGTACCACTCTTGTACATGAAGTTTAAATAAATAAATAAACATTGACCAACATAGGAAAGTGGTTTACAGATTGGTTGAGGGAGAACAAATAGGTAATTAAGTAGTTTTATAAGATATATGTAACTTATTTGATATAAGTTGTTTCCTTTTTACTTTTCATACAAATCAAATAATAAGAAAGATAAATATAAGAGATTTCATGTAATATTATAAATGCGAAAGTTTGTGAGTATGGATGGATGGATAAATAATTTAACCATCCATTTTTTGAGAATCTTCGAACTTAATCTCCCTTAAAAATTTGTATTTCGTTTATTTATTTATCTACATATCTTTGAAGATTTCTTTAAAAAAACGCATTCGAAACATCTAGAAATATAAAAAAATTGTGGTCCGCGGGTGTCGAGAGCAAGGTTCAAGCGATTAGGGCTCCAGTGACAAAATCTCTTAACAATGCGAGCCTAAGTACCTAATGCCTTCTAAATCAGACCCTTGATCTAACCGCCTAAGGCCTAAGAGCCCCAAAGAACAATGAAAAAATACTAAACAAAGTTGAAAGGCAGTTGTTCTCCCCGACTTTGTGATCATTTTTGTTTTAGACCATACCAGGGAACTTTCTTGTTTTGGACATTAAAGACCAAAGTTCCAACTTTTTCAAAATTGTTTTTTAATACTTAGGTACATATTTTGAATGTCAAACTTAGATAACGGGTGTAAAACACCTCTTCACGAAGCCGGAAGGCACTTGTTCTCCCCATCATTGCGATCATTGTTTTGTTCTACACCATACCTGGGAACCTTCTAGTAACGGAGATATGAGGAGTCAAAACCCGCAGTTTGTAGTTATCAGGAATCACAGCCTTCCGCCATTGGTTCCACATCTGTAAACAATTAGTGGTAAGTACAATAAAGTCACTCATGGGCAGTTCAGTTTTAATAGAAAAAGAACCTATTTATTCCGAAGCGGGGTGTTCTACCTTTTTTGAGATTCCTTTACTTGCTCTTACCTTATTTATTCAGCTGCCCCCCCCCCCCACCAGAATCAAATTACCAGCTACGGTCCATTCAATTCATTTAACTAAATACTTGTGCAACTACTGTTGCCAGACAAAAATGCATCAAGGTCAATCACAAAACAGTACAACAGTGAGTAAAAATGTTATCGATGTAAAAATAAATTGTGATTGCTAATTTGGTGCGTCATTCGAAATTAATAGTATTTATTTGCATCCACTTACACTGCACGATACTGCTGCTGTAGATGATAATAGCCAAACACAAAGTTTTAAAAAATAATTGTCACTATCCACTTACATGTTTGTATATAAAACTGATCCCAACACAACTTTATTTGGGTCTGGCCACAATATGTTGCCAACGGAGTAACGTACGACACAAGAAGGTGACCGATCGATCACTTACTGCACAATAAGACTCAGTAGGATAGTATGAAATGCATACAAAGAGTAAATAAATAGTCGAATGACTAAGAATATGAGACGTAATTGAGCGACCTCTAACGGGTTGCCAAAAATTCTACTGACAAAACGAAATTGCGCGGGATATTTAAAGAACACAGTCATTTTGTATTCTAAAAAAGAAGTAGAAGCCAGAAAAAAATATGGATTTTCTTACGGAGAAAAAAACCCTAAAGATTTTTCACAGTTTAATACATCGAGAAACCCATTTTTCGGATGGAAAATCATCAAATAACTTCTCCCACTCTGGTCGGAGCGGAGGGAGTGTCAGACTTTTACTGACTAAAGTCCATCCATGTTCCTTCCTCGCCCTTTATGTTCTGGGGCCACGGTATCTCTTTCGAATAGTCCCGTAGTCCCGGCAGGCTTCGGCCCTTGCCCCTTCGATGTGCTGACATCTCATTGAATGAATGCCATTCAACGTGGCAATGCTGCAAGTTTTCTGGGCATGTTTACGGAGGACAGCGATGTAGAGAAGTTCTTTGACGTCTACGCGTCTTATTTTTTAATAGCGTAGCATAGACTAAATAAATATAGATTTAGTTACTAACGGTCACTTTCAATCATTTAATTACTGTTCGGTTTCGGTTGATTGCTATCTCTGTCTGTTTTACATTATGCTTCCAGACGGCTAGAACACGGCTATAACACGAAGAAAAAGTAGAGACGCACCGGGCGTCGGGGGGCCACGTGATGGCCACCGGCCACCGTAGATGCGGGCCTGTGGACGGTGAGCTATGGGATAGCTTGCCGTCCGTCCGTCACCTTAAAAAGATGGCATGGGCCGATGCCTGCCGGGGCTGCGGGACTGTTCAAAAGAGATACCGTGGCCCGGGAATACAAAGGGCTAAGAAGAAACATGGATGGGTTTATCAGTAAAAGTCTGACACTCACACTCCGCCCTGAGCGGGAGAGGTCATTTGATGACTTCCCATCCGACAAAAAGGCGACTGGTCGCGAAAAAACGGCCTCGTTGTAAATTTATTTTAAAACAAACAACTTGTAACTAGACAATACATAAAGTGCCTTTATCTACCCACATATCATAAACCCTCTCTAATGCGTTCAAAAACCATAGGCAAACCAGCATTACCAACCAGCAGAAATAAACGGAACTGTAATGAACTCATAACCTACTGAGAACAGTAGGTTATGAGTTTAAATTTGGAACAGGTGTCAAATTCAAGTGAGTGTGCTATTCTAGTACCTATCTACATGAAATCAGATATCGATACGAAATCTCAATTCAGTATGATTTTAATTATAAATCGCACGACATTTTGATCTCGAGTGACACAAGAATAGTGACTTTGTTCGTTTGCCTATGATTTAAAAAAAAATGACAGATATCCGAAACGCCGCCATTTCGAGCTGTCATTTGTTCGTTAGCTTTTTATTTCCAGTTACGAGTAGACAAATTTTCTGATAAGTTCTTTATTTCTGTCGAAAATGGGTGATAGTGACTCAGAAATTGACATGAACACTCCGCCAGATATCGTAAATGCAGCGACGAATGCAACTAATAACCTGTTGCCACAAAAATCAAGGGCCAATTAAGTAACAATGCTGGTCATTTCCCTATGGTTCCTGAACCCATCATAGAGCCCTTATGATATTTGGGTAGATAAAGAAGTGTATGCAACTATACATAATTAGGCATTACAACACTCGTGTGATGCTATTAAGAAAACCCACACTTGTGTTGTAATGCCCTTCATTATGCACAGTCGCATAAACTACTATTAAAACAAACAACTTATAACTAGACAATACATAAAGTGCCTTTATAGACTTTGTTCTCACATAAACTCATATTCCTTACAATCCTCGTAGAAAATAGCTAATCTTAGCAATCATAATGAATGTAAAAATAGCCTTTCCTAAGTTTGAGAATATTTAATCAAATATGTTTTCCATATTTTTAGTTTTTTTTTTTCACCTACACCTTCATATTTCTCATAATCTCTTCTAAAACTTTCTTTTGTGCTTTGAATTAAATAATTTACTTCTTTATAACTTTAAAACTCCTACTGTCTCAAGGTTTTAATAATAACTGTATTCTTATAACATACTCAGCTGTTTCTTGTCACTTTTCAGGTTTCGTTTGAGGTAATCAGGCAATATTACCCGCCGTGGAGTGTGCCGCGCACTGTTCATGAAATGTCTGAAAAACTGAAAGCAGCGCTGAGGGAACTGGATTCATCTAGAAATAAGTGCAGCAAGCTGCTGCGGGAACTAGTAGAAAGTGAATTTGAAATAGAGGCAATAGCTAACAAAAACATTCAACTAAAGAGAACAAGCAGAACTTCACACCCAGCACATGGATATACTGGACCACCATCACATCAGTTTCCAGCAATGCCATGACATTCATGATCAGGCACTGAAACGAATATCTGAGCTAGAGGCGGAATTGTGCAAAGCACACCACACCATCACCTCCATCAGTTCTCTGAAAGCCAGCGAAAAGTTTACCAACACAAATAACTTGTTCAGTGAGCTGTTTGACAGTGTATCCGACAGGAGTGTGAGCAGCCCACCGTCACCATAGTTTTAACTGGGGATGATACCTTAACTAAATGTCCTATTATTCTAAAAATATTATTCTAAATTTTAGCGTACTTGACAAAATAAATTTCAACTAAATTAAGAAATATATTAAAATAAACAGAAGTATCAAGAAGTATAAGAAATTTATGTTGACTTGATGTTGTTGCGGAAACTGTATTCTTAGGGATTACTATTGATTCAAAATTGCAGTGGGGCGCGAACATTAGAACTCTTTCGGGTAGGTTAAGCTCAGCTGCATATGCAGTCTGGAAAATAAGGCAGTTAACGGATGTAGCCACAGCTAGGTTAGTTTACTATCTGGCCAATCGGTGGTGAGCAGTCAGCGCCACACCAGAACGCGCCACGACCCAACACGACCTACAAATATGTCTCTAACCATACTAACTGTATGAAACCGATATGCTTCTGGCGCGCCACGCCATCACGCCACGCCACGCCACGCCACGTAAGTGTGTTACCAGCATTACTGAGAGCGGTGACGGCGCCCTCATTGGATCCCGCAACGAAATTAATCAGAAAGTATAGCATAGGAGTAGGAAAGAGAAACTGTAATTTCCACTTCCCTCCATATCAGCAAGAGACAACGAAACAAGGCCAATAGGCAAAAAGGGTCGTTTACAACTGGGAAAAGGCCCAGTTGCCTAGCACCACGGATAAATATTTACGTTAATGGGTCTTAAGTTGAGAGCTGTTATATTTGATTCCAATAATAGGTATGGCAAAAACGCTTGAACGTACGGAAATTTGCTCTAGTTTCCACAAGGTCCGTATAGTAAATAACTCCGGATGTAACCTGTACACTATCCAACATAATATTGCGATCATTTTGGGAAAGACTACACTCCCACAAAATGTGATGTGCAGATTGTTCATATTCGCAGTCAGATGTGGAACATTGACAAAAACGCGAGTCAACAAGCTTGAAGGAAATTAATTTACTCTTAAAGTTGCCATGACCCGTGAGAAATTGAGCAACACAGTGATCAACCTCCAGCCATGTCCTGTCCAGCCGCTCACGAACGGATGGAAAGAACTGGTGGAGGTGTCTGCCCTTGATGGAATTGTCCCACCTACATTGCCATTCAGATAAAAGTTCCTCCCAGACGTCGGTCTGTGGTTTGAATAATCTAGAAATCCTAGCACGATCATGAATGGTTAAAAAGTCTGCGTCCGTAGTCTTACGCGCGTTATAGTACATTGCAGCCCGCCGCTGCACTTCAAGATCGACTGGAAGTACACCCGCAAGCACCGGTAAAGCTTCGGTACTAACCGTCCTATACGCTTTGCATAAGAATATCAAAGCCAAACGCTGACTTTAAACGGCGAGAATGCTGCAGGAAACATTGTTTAAATCAATATGGGTTGTCCACACACGCCAGTCTGCGTTAAAATGTTGCACGAGGAAGTAGTGTATAATTTTATCGTTGCTCCACACTACCGCTATGTTTATAAACAGTTGCAAAGACGTCCACACGCGTCAGCACTTGTTGATAAACTGATGTTTTCGCTCGCCAGGCGTCAACTTTGCAACATGGCGTGATCAACTCTGCAACATAACTGTTGTCCGCAATATGTTGACAGCAACTCGGCAAAATGTTCATACAACCATGTTGCTAAACAATTGTTTACCATGTATACGAGGCTTTACAAACGACAAAACTGTTCAGGAATTCAAACTCTATACTTTTACATATTTTCGATGGGTAGACGCAAAAAAAATTACAATAAAAAGTACGCGGTGTGGTCCCGTCTTCTTTGGATGTTAACAAACATTTTGTGTATTATTGATCTTTTCCCTTAAATTTCATGACAGAGCAGTATGCTCAATACAACACCCAATGTATACGTAAGTACTAGTATGGCACGCACGCGACTGACGTTACCGCAGAAGGATTCAGGCATTATTAGTCAATTAAATATTGCAAAATATTTAGTTTTGATTTACGCCCCCCCTCCTGCCCGCAAAAATATGGATATGCAGGAAAATCACATTTTGTCACGTATTCCAGTTTCTACAACGTGTCTGTTCCGGTTACTTGTAGGTTAATAATTTTCCTTTGTAAACTGTTTGCAATAGTCTGGCAATGCAAAACAGATCTCTTTACTTAATCAAATCATGTTTATACTAACATAGACAAGATTATTTATATCATAAATTCACGTAGCACACATGCTTCTATTAATTATACTAGTTTTTATTCATGGCTTCTCCTAAGTGTAAGTCTGACGTTACCTCACGGGATCACTCTAGAATGATAATAGTTATTTGTTATACAAGAGTGCAACACGTAACTTTTCATCCCACCTCAGCGAGGAAATGAATAAACGCCAAAAAAAATTGCGCAATATTAACAAATTCAGTTAATTCTGTTGGCTTCAAATAAACTTCCTCGTCGCTAGATAATGAGTGGTCATTTTAGGTTTTTCACTAGTTTTCAATTTGGATTCCTTGTTTTAAACCTAAGGTGTTAACAATATGACGTGAAAAGAAAATGGCGCGCGCAAAATATATTAAAACATGTACACCAAGAAGGTTCCGAGTCTGAGTTCTTAACAAAACCATAGAGGTAGAAGTAAATAGGTTTAATGATGTTTTGAATTCACATGCTTAGTGCACACGATGTTCTAAATTCAAATTTACTTTACCCTCATGACGATAAAAATGGCTTTTGCACTCAGATATCGAAGAGCAAAAATAGGTACTCTTTCCGAGATGGGGGGATGAAAAATCAATTTTTAAACATACGACATCCCGTGTTCCTAATTTCATTCAAATCCGTTTATGAAAAGTATACCTACACACATATTTGACAAACAGACTTACATTGGCATTTACAATATTTGTATGGATTCCCGTAGCACACATGCCATTCGATAGGTATTTATAGAATTTTGCAGTTTGTAATTTAGTGCTCCGGTAAACCAATATAACCGGGAGCATTGTTTACATTGCGCAGTCGTGAAATCCTCGTGCCTCGTGTAACAAACATGGGTTGTCTCTTGTACTGTGTGTTAGCGTTTCTATTTTTGGTTAATTTCTTCAGTGTCACTGTTGGAGCATGTAAGTTTTAAACTTTTTAGGGATATAGCAGACACGACTACGTTCACATACGCAACACCACACTGCGCTCCAAAACACAAATTACTGACGTAACTCAAAAACCGTTAAGCTGGAGTAGGATTGGGCTGGGCATGTGTGCAATATACCCGTGGAGCTGAGAGCCAAAATAATCCCGGTGTGGAGCCCTGACACCGCCAAAAGGCGAAGCAGTAGACCTCGCAAGAGATGGCGAGACGAGCTTGACAGAACCAACAACCAGTAGTCCACATTAGCCCTAGATCGAAAGATTTGATGGTCATGGGGAGAGGCCTTTGCCTTGTAGCTGGATATAGTTACGCCAAACTAAACCAAACCAAAACTCAGCGATCTTCGTGAGAGTTTGCGATTGTTTAATTCTAGTGTCCTAAGCAAAGCAAAGATCGTGTGTGTCAACGAACACGTTCATGATATGTCTCAATTTCTGGTATTTATCGCCCGGTATTTGGGTGGATCAATAGATTGGCCAACCAAACGAACGCGACGTCAAGTTTCTTTTGTTTTAAATGCGACGATTCTAACCGATAATTCGGATATTGGCAGTACTTAACGCCAAAGTTAGATAAATGTCTGCAATGGCACTCAGTGATGTAAAATACTTTGCTTAAAATAATATATACCAACTTGTGGAAAATATATACTTTAGGAAGTCGGTGGAGAGTCGGTTTTATTAACCCTGTTTTACTAGCCAGCCCAATGCTGGGGAAAGGCCTCCCCTCCACTCTTTCCATTTCTCTTCCTTCCAGCTCTGACAGAACCTGTCCAGTTCGTTCCACTATCTCCTGCTGCGACCCCGCTTTACTGTGCCACCGTACCACCAATTTCCTGCTATTTTAGCCCACGAAGACCAAAGTTACGGTCAATGAAACGTCTAAAACAATAATAGTCGGATTTGAGACAGTACAGCAGGAAACCTTTACTTCAAAGTAAGTAAGCCAAGTAGTCTCTTTTCAGGCAAGGCAAGACAAAGTAGTCTCAAGACGAACAGAAAACGCCTGGAAATACTTCTAGGATTCTGTTTCCGACACAAGACACTCACTGTGTCCGCTGGCCAAGAGTCCCGCTATCGTTTTCAGTGTTATTAATGATAGTGATCATGTCAGTTTAAAATTTAAAACATTTTTCGTTTATGAAACACCTTTAGAAATACAGTATTATGAAAGGAAGTATTATTTTGCGTGGTATCTTATTATTTCGGTAACCTGCCATACATTGTCATGTCACCGCTAGAAAGTATGACAGTAAAAATCTCCAGGTTTCCTCTGTTATTGCTGAAGCATTTGTGTAGGTTAGAACAGTGACCACTTTTCAAAACACATTGTAATTTTATTTGTTTATTCTGTGCAATTGAAATAAAAGATGCAAATCTTTGATCATTAACTTAGCAATTGATTGAATAGAAATGGTAAAGTAAAAAATTACAAGACTAAACATTTGGCTAATTTTATTTTGCGTAAAATATGTTAGACTAACTGAAATATTTGACTAATTGGAAATCACTCAGTTATTGTTTACCTAGAACTAACTGGCTTGTGGAGGTCAGATAGGCAGTCGCTTCATGTAAAATACTGGTATTCAACTGCATCCGGTCAGACTGGAAGCTGACCCCAACATAGTTAGGAAAAGGCTAGGCAGATAGATGATGATGACTCAGTTATTGTTGAAACGTCCACTTGCCAAATATTTGTTTTGCGTTGTAATGATTTGTTATAATAAATAAACCGTTTGCTAAGTAATATTTTGGCAAATGAAATTATGCGGTAAATTCTTTGGAAAGTGATAATTTGGCATTTTTTTTCGATTAAACAATAGTGGCCCTATTATTTCAGCGCGACCCGGCTCTCCATTAGGTATGAATCACAAGTATCCTGAACCTGGAAAAAAGCGAAAGACTTTAGTTGAAACCCTTGAACCACCTGCAGAGCCACTCCATGGAATATATTATTAAGATTATGCGGAAAATGTGCTTAAAATAAAGAACTTTTGTTTTGTCCACATGTTGTTTTCTTTTGTATGATATTTTACTATTTATTACAGACTAGCTGACCCACACAACTTCGTCTGCGTCACTTAAGAGAGAAAGAGCTCACAAAGGGAAAAAATCTCCCCCGTTTTTGCAACATTTCTTATTGCTGCTCCGCTCTTTTTGGTCATAGCGTGATGTTATATAGCCTATAGCCTTCCTCGATAAATGACTAACTATCCAATACAAAAAGAATTTTTCAATTCGAGCCGGTAGTTCTTGAGATTAGCGCGTTCAACCAATCAAACAAACAAACAAACTCTTCTGCTTTATAATATTAGTATAGATTATAAGTATAGATGATTCACCATCCAAACCGAGTTTCCTCCGTGCCTTGGAAAGTAGGTTAAGCCATCGCGTCGGTCCCGGCTGTAATTTGTAAATCTTTGACAATCGTAACAGATAATCACCCAAAAGTCTGTCAGACAGTCTTACTTAAAAACAGAATACTGAGTAGTACCTGGATTGTGGAGATCAGATAGGCAGTCGCTTGATGTAAAATACTGGTAATCAGCTGCGTCCGGTTAAACTGGAACTTAAAATAGTTGGGAAAAGGCTAAGCAGGTGATGATTTGACTGCCATATCACTGATACAGATAAACGAATCTTGAAATCTATTTCAGAATTTGCTCATCAGCGTAAAACTTCAACAAAATCAGTTTAATAAGTAGGTAAGTACCAAGACCCACCTACACCAAGACTCGCTAAACGAAGTAGGTGATAATCGCTTGGAGAGGACAGAGTAACAGTCAAGTTTGTAATTGCATCACTTAGTTTACGTTTTATTTTGATCTGGCAATGATTTTCTTTGCAGAGAAACTGGGCGAAAGTGGACCTAAAAAAGGTAGAGCTAGAAGTTAACAAAAAAACAACAATTAAATGAGCTTGGAGTTTATGTCGCAAACAAAAGA
This sequence comes from Xestia c-nigrum, assembly GCA_916618015.1. Classification (NCBI taxonomy): domain Eukaryota; kingdom Metazoa; phylum Arthropoda; class Insecta; order Lepidoptera; family Noctuidae; genus Xestia; species Xestia c-nigrum. The sequence continues at coordinate 24,665,606 of OU745245.1, read as the reverse complement.
GGTGACATGTAACTCGCTCGTGTTAATAAAGGCTAGAAGTACATATAAACTAAAGCAAAAGAAAGGGGGAAACCTCTTTAGTGTACAGTGCGCAGCGGTAAGTACATTGTCGTGAACTGGTTTTTTTCCGAACCACGAAATGACCATTCAATGTTATTATTTACCAAGAAATCGCTGCCTTAGTAACAAAACATTGAAAATCATAACAATAAACCACTATTTGAATATCACATGACATAATATTGTGGTATAATCCTAATTTCGCTGATTTTATCAAGTACTTTTGTGCAGAAGTTGTATGCAGTGCAAATATTATGACCACAGTGTGAATTGTCTCACTGTTACCTTATGTGATATTTGTGTTATCAATTTGATGTTAACGATCATAAGAAGATACTATTCTTGGAAGACGGGGAATATCACATCCTCCAGTATCACCTATAAATGTTCGTAGATTGGTGTATTTACCTCAGAACAAGACTGATCTTTCGGCAAGATGGGAAAAATTGGAGTGTTTGTTTTCGCTTTATCTGTATTTACAGCTCAATGTGCTGTTATTAAAAATGAAGGTACACATTTTGTTTGTCACAATACTGTATAATATGCTCAATTCAAGTTTAATATTACGTAGTAAAATAATACGATAATAGACCTGTTTCTTCTGAGCTGATATTTTTTTTCGTATTAAGACTGTCCATCAATTTTTTCCACTGTACATATTATTAACAACATTTTTTCTTTTAAGATATCCACAAGCGCGTAGAGCGTTCACCATGCAGCACATGTGGCGACGGAGGTCCTCCATCGCACCCTCCACCTCCACCATTCGGCCCACCGCCACAACGAGGATCAAGATACTTCCACACCGCTCACTGGACTGGTCTTGCTGACAATGGCTTACAAAGGGGAGTATTCACTGGAGCAGCGGCGGCTACTGGTGATGTTGCCAACCAGGCTGCAGGGGAAGCATTCTCTTTAGCTGGAGCAACCGGAGGAAGCGGTTCTGGGTTTGAAGGCCAGTCAGCTGATTCAAATGATGGACAATTCACCATTGGCGCTGGTCTTGGAGCGCAATCTTCAGGTGGCTACGGTTCTGGTGGCTATGGCGGATCGCTTGGTGGTTCTGCTTCACAATCATCAAGTAGTTCAAGCTCTAAGTCATTCAATACTGGTTCGCAGTCCTCTTCTGGCTCCAATGGTAAAGGTTTCGGAGGTTTTGATGGAAAGTCAGGGGCTGGTTCTGATTCTCAGTCTACTAGTGGGTTCGGCGGTCAGTCTTCTTCTGGGTCAAAATTCCAATCTTCTGGAGGTTATGGCGACCATTCTTCTGGAGGATACAGCGGCCACTCTTCTGGAGCTCAACAAGGTGGTTACGGTGGCAAGTCTGCGACCGGTGCCCAATCTTCTTCCGGCTCAAATTCCCAATCTTCAGGTGGTTACGAAGGTCAATCTTCAGGAGGCTATGGCGGTCAATCTTCTACCGGCTTTAACTCCCAACCATCAGGCGGCTACGGTGGTCAATCTTCAGGGGTTAACAAAGATTATTCCTCTCTAGCCTATGGTAGCCAAACTTCAGGCGGTTATGGCGGACAAGCTTCCAAAGGCTATGGCGGCCAGACTTCCGGTGGCTTCGGCGGCCAATCTGCTAGCTCCCAGTCTTCCGGTGGTCAGTCTTCTGGCGGCTATGGCGGACAAGCTACCAAAGGCTATGGCGGCCAGACTTCCGGTGGATTCGGCGGCCAATCTGCTAGCTCCCAGTCTTCCGGTGGTCAGTCTTCTGGCGGCTATGGCGGACAAGCTACCAAAGGCTATGGCGGCCAGACTTCCGGTGGATTCGGCGGCCAATCTGCTAGCTCCCAGTCTTCCGGTGGTCAGTCTTCTGGCGGCTATGGCGGACAAGCTACCAAAAGCTATGGCGGCCAATCTTCCAGTAGCTTCAGCGGCCAATCTGCAGGCACCCAGTCTTCAGGCGGCTATGGCGGTTCGTCTTCAGGCGGCTACGGTGGCCAATCTGGAGATGGAAGCGACAGCCAGTCAGCGCATGCCGAGAAGAAATTCAACTATAAGGAGTCTCGCTCCTCTTACCATGGTGGTAAAAGTCAGGGAGGCTTCAATTCACAAACCGAAGGCCGAGATGTTGGCAATGGTGAACTGCAATCAGAAAGCAGTGCTGGATCTGGTAGTAATGGAGGAAGCCAATTTGAAACCCAACAGACTGAGCAAGGAAACAGCCACAATGTCGGCTCATTAGAAAGCGGCTCGCAGTCTGCTGGCGCTTCCAGTGGTAGTGGGGCAGGTTCTAGCTCAAGTGGTAGCGGAGATGGCTATGGATCTGGTGGGGCTGGTGGAATTGGTGCCAGCAGTTCTAGTGGATACGGTTCCGGTGGATACGGTTCCGGTGGGTACGGTTCAGGTGGCTACGGCGGTGGATACGGTGGTTCCAGGGGTTCTTCCCAATCAGCTCTTAAAGGTGCACTTGAACTGGCCGGCCAAGGCTTACAGACAGCTGGTCAACAGCCAGCTGGATGCAGTACTTGCGGAAAGAGCAACTTTGCTTTAAGTAACGCTAAGAGTAGGAATGGAAATGCCATTGCTCTTTCTGTAAGCGGTTAGATTCCATGAAGTACCTGAAATGTTAGTTTCAACACGAATGATTTTTTAGATTGTACCTAATAATACTTTGACATGTTGTTTTTATAAATAAAGATGTTATTTGTTTATGACTTTCTGTAAATATTTTAAATGATACTACTATTATGATAATAAAAAGTAAATGCATTGAACGTTTTTTCTCTTATTTTGAATAACCTTTGCTCTAATGATGATGATGCAGTTTCTACAACACGAAAGTACATATTTATTATGAGTGTCTTTACTAAAGTTATAAATAATCATCAAAAAACCCTCATCAGAAACATAGCAGGATTAGAAAATGAGAATGATTTCTATGATCGAAAAGGAATCAGCGCCTATATTGGGTAAACTTCTGTGTAACACAGAAGTAATAAGGTATCTTTAAATTAATTAACTTATTATGTAATTAAATTGAAGGCGAGACCTTTGCCCAGCTGTGAGAAACTCAAACACGGTGACAAATTTTTTTTTTTAACTTCATGTACAAGAGTGGTACATAGGCGGACTTAATGCCACAAGGCAATCTCTACCAGTCAACCATTGGGTCAAATAGAACAACATTGTGACAGAGTACAATACAAATAAACTGTCTAATTTATCTTAGCGAGTCCTATCTAAACCTACGTACTTGCGCTGCTTGTTCGACTAGAGGAAGCCCTGGTTAAGTATTGTTGGAAAATTGATAACTCTATCAGATAGAACCATGTATGGTGATACCAAAAATATCACCTCACATTCATAGGATAATAGTTCCTGCCTTTTTTTTAGGATGGGAAATCATCAAATAACTACTCCCATTCTGGGCGAAGCGGGAGGGAGTGTCAGACTTTTGCTCCATGTTCCTTCCTCGCCCTTTACGTGCCGGGGCCGCACGGCGGTATCTCTTTCGAACAGAGTAGATAGTTCCTCCCTTGGCCTGAAGATTGTTGGAAACTGACAAGCAGAGTTACTGTTATTTTAAGTTCATCATTTGGTTATGGGGGTTACCTAAGAACTTACTCCATGTAAAATGTTCAAGTTGGTTTCAAGCAGGTTGTTACTGTTTCTTTAAAGAAATAAAGGAAGAAAGATGAATTGATTTGACGTAAGATATTAAAGCACACACAGTATCTAAAAAGAAACAAAATAAGGAGGAAAATATTGTGGACACATAAAATAGTATCTACTACCTTGGCATGGGCAAAGCGGTGCTACACCGGGTACGCCTACATGCTGGCAGAGTCCTGGTCTAGTAGTCTGAAATAAAAGGTAAGATAAATGAGTAGGTTGTGCCGCTCCGATCACTCAACCCTCCTCCTCCGATATGGAGATTGTTGAGTCCGCGCCCTCTGCCGCTGAGAGCTCCCCCGACTCCCCCAGCACCACCTCCTCGTCCTCTGAATCGGAGGACTTTCAGCTGGTGCAAAAGGGCAAGAGGAAGAAGGGAAGGAAGGCCAAGGCCAATAAGGCCAAGAAGGCTGTTACAGCCCTCAACGCGCCTCCCCTTGCTCCTCAAGCCTCCCAGTCCCCGATAGCCCCCATCGCTCCTCAAGCTGCCTCCCAGGGCAGTCGCCCGCCTAGCCCTATGGCTATTTCGCAACCGCAAGGTGCGGCTCCTGTCAGCCGCCCTGCAAGCCCCACGGCTGCTTCACAGCCAGCCCCCTCCTCAGCTGCTCCTTCTTCAAAGAAGCAGCTGAAGCCACCCGCTCTATACATCCAGGAGAAATCCAGATGGACAGAGATCTCAAAAATGTGTATGGATCGCAAGATCCAATACACTAACGCCACGTCTACCCTCCAGGGTATCAAAGTGAAGACCCCCACGTCAACGGATTTCCGTAATCTCGTTCACGCGCTTCGTGGAAGGAACGTCGCCTTCCACACCTACAGCCTCCTTGAGGAGAAGCCGACCCGTGTGGTCATTAAGCGGATCCCCAAGGAGATTCCCTCCTCCGACATCCTGGATGACCTCACATCCCAGGGTATCCCTGTTTCGGCGGTCCACCGCCTCCACAAAAATAGGTCCCAAGGGGGTGACGAGTACGATATGGTACTCGTAATATGTGACCCAGTTGAAGGGCACCACCCTATTTTCAAGGTCCGATCGGTGTGCTCGCTATCGGGCATCATCATCGAGAGGCCCAAAAAGCTCAAGGTAGTAGGGCAGTGTCATCGCTGCCAACTCTATGGCCACAGCCAGAAGTACTGTTACGCACCGCATAGGTGTGTAAAGTGCCTCGGCGACCACGCCACGGCAGACTGCACCCGTCCCAAGGACAGGAGTCTCTGCACAGAGCCGCCTAGTTGCGTGCTATGCGGACAGTCTGGCCACCCGGCTAACTACAGGGGCTGCCCGAAAGCCCCAAAACAGTCCGCTGGCAAGTTGGCGAATCGCGCCAACCAACGCCAGCAAAGGGAAGCTCCCTCTTCCTTCAAAGTCCCGTCCAAGGTCCTCCCAGAGCGTCTCAGCCCGCAGAGGCCTTCTCCTTGGAACATGCTGAACCATCAGCAAGCGTTCCCTGCCCTCGCGAAGGGAAAACCCAACCCCCCCATGCCCGGTCTATCCAATCTGAATTACTTGATGAGGTTCCAACCTCTCTGCACCGCTGAGGCCGACCGCATGGTCGCTGAGCTCAGAGCTGCAACGGACCTCCAGCAGGTCGTCGACATTATTGATGCCTATCCAGTCATCAAGTCCACTCTTCGTAACCTCAACTTCGCGCCGTAATGGATATCACACCAAATCCCTCTTGCACCCAACCCCGGTCCCTTAGATTAGGTTATTTTAACGCCAATGGCATGAGAGGACAGCGCGACGAGATCGCCGCCTTCCTCCGTGACCATAACGTTGACGTTTTCCTCATCCAAGAGACCTTCCTCAAACCCAGCCACCGCGACCCCAAGATTGCCAACTACCGCATAGTTCGCAATGATAGGCTACGTTGTCACAAGGGTGGCACCCTCATTTACTTTCGCAAGGAATTGCATTGTATTCCCATCGATCCCCCTCCTTTAAAGTCCCTACTTGAGGTTTCAATCTGTCAGCTTGCTATGACCGGTCATCAACCGGTACATTTAGTTTCTGCTTATTTGGCCCCCACTAATACTTGGGAAGATCACAACCTCCTGGTTAGCGATCTCACCCTTCTTTTCGGCTTAAGTGACTCCGTGATCATCGCGGGCGATCTCAACGCCAAACACCCGGCCTGGAACAGTAGAACGACGAACCCGAGAGGAAAAGTCCTCTACGATCTAGGCCAATCTCTTAGTTTCGACGCGGTCGCTCCTATGGAGCACACGCACTATCCTGACACTGTCAGTCATCTTCCCGACGTTCTCGATATAGCGCTGCTCAAGAATGTGAACCTTCGGTTACACATGATTGAGACGTTACACGAGCTCCACTCCGATCACCGTCCAGTGCTCATGCACTTAATTCCTCGCTCGGGTATCATTGACCCCAGCCAGCCCCTTCCCACTATTCTCACTACCGACTGGAGGAAAGTAAGCGATATGCTGAAATCCGAAACGTCACCACTTCTAGATGGTATTCCCGACCATATCGTCTCAGTCGCAGACACCGAGGCTGCAATCGACTCGTTTACAGAGCACGTACAATCCGTACTGAAGGATTGTTCTCGTGAAGTACCAGCGGTGAGTGATCGCCGCTGGATACTTCCCGACGATATACGTGAACTGATAACCGAGAAGAATGCGGCCATACGTGCCTACAGCTCTTGGCCCTGTGATGCGAACAAGGCTCACATGCGTTCCTTACAGCGTGCTGTAAAGAAACGCACTAGTGAGTTTCGCTCGAATCAATGGGACAAGACGCTTAGCGAACTCGAGCCCACTCATCAAGCCTTCTGGCAGCTTCAAAGGAAGTTGCGCACCTCGGAAGAGGTCTCTTCTCCACCCCTCATACGTCCCGACAAGAGCGTCGCTTTTGACGACTCTGAAAAAGCAGAATGCCTAGCCGACAGCTTGGAATCTCAATGTTCGCCAAGCACTCTACCAGTAGACAAGCAGCACCTCGATGAGGTGGATGCAGAAGTTGAACGTAGAGCATCGCTTCCCCCTTTTGAAGATCCCGATGACCCCCTCCCCGCCATCACCCCGGAAGAGGTCAAGGATATTATAGATAAGCTAAAGCCTCGGAAAGCCCCAGGCGCCGACGGTTTCACAAATAGAGTTTTTAAAGCCCTCCCCGCTAGGCTCATAGTCCTTTTGGCTGCCATCTTCAATGGCGCCCTGAGCAATAATATTGTCCCCCAAAAGTGGAAAGAGGCCACTGTTATAGGTATTCCCAAACCTGGGAAACCGAAAGCCCAGCCCTCCAGCTACAGGCCGATCAGTCTCCTGAGTGCTCTCGGCAAAATCTATGAAAGGCTTATTTATAAGCGTCTCAGAGATTATGCCGAGACAAAGGGCCTCATCCCGAAAGAACAGTTCGGCTTCAGGACCGAACATTCTTGCATACATCAAGTCCACCGCATCGTCGAACACGTTAGCGCTGGTTTCCAGCGTAGTGCGATGACGGGGGTGATGTATTTCGATATCGCGAAAGCCTTTGACAAGGTCTGGCACAACGGGCTGATATACAAGCTATACCAGCTCGGTGTGCCCGACCGTCTCGTGCTCATCTTACGAGACTTTTTGTCAAACCGTACCTTCCGCTACCGTGTGGGTAAGACGTTATCTTCTCCTCATCCGATTCGCGCCGGAGTCCCTCAGGGCTCCGTTATCTCTCCCCTCGCGTTCACGCTGTACACCAGCGACATTCCGAGGAACCAGAATGTTCAAACAGCACTATTCGCTGACGACACCGCGATCTACTACACCGGCCGTTCTCCGGATAACATCCGCCGCATTCTCCAGAAAGCCGCCGACTCGCTCGGCGCTTGGTTCCGTAAGTGGAGAATAGAAGTTAATCCCGAAAAAAGCCAGGCAGTTTTGTATTATAAGGCACGCCTTAAGCGTTCGCCAGGTCCCCCCATCACTATGTTCGGTAAGCCTATCCCCTGGGAGAGGCAAGCCAAGTATCTCGGAGTTATTCTGGACGACCATCTGTCGTTCAAGGCCCACATCAAAGCAGCCCGTGACCGGGCTGCCTTTGCTATGGGCCGGCTCCACTTCATGATCACTAGGAAGAGCAAATTGTCACTCAAGTGCAAATTGCGTCTTTTCACCGCAGTCATCCGTCCCATCATGACCTATGCTTGCATAGTATTCGCGCATGCCCACCCGCGTCATATCCACACGATGCAGACCTTGCAGAACCGATATCTCCGTAAGATCTCCGGTGCCCCCCCTTACGTCCGTAACGATAGTCTTCACGTAGACCTTAGAATCCCCACCGTTAAGCAGTTCATGAAACGCCTTTCCAAGCGTTACTTCGACTCTGCTATTAAGCATAGGAATCCCCTAATCGCATCGGCCGCCCGGTACGACCCATCGCGTATTAGCTCCGTCCAACGTCCGCGTCACACCCTAGTCGCCCCCGACGATCCGATCACTATCTTGCAAGAGAGTAGGAAAGATACCAGTACAGTTCGTAGAGCTTACAAATACAGACCGAAAACCTACCGACCTCGCCGCAGAGGTCCGGCGCGAAATCCCCGTTCAATCCCTCCCCGACCCTTGCTCGAGCCAGCCCGCGATGCTGAGCCTGTAGCAATAAATCAGTCCCTAAATAATGACAATCAGATCCAGCCTGTCCCTTTGCTGCCCCCAGCGACGCCTTAGAGCGCTGTCGCTTAGTTTTTAGTTATTTTCGCCCTGGCTGGAGGCCTTAGATTCAAGGCATCCACAGGACATTGCCCGGTTAAGCAGAAGCCAGTCTTCTCAGACTGAACTGCGAGATGCCCTATCCAAAAAAAAAAAAAAAAAAAAAGTAGGTTGTGCCGAGTGCCTACCCATCTACAGTAAAACACTGGTGTTAATGCTGATGATCTAGGGTAGCCCACGAAATTTAAATTTTCTCACGTTTTATGGTATTTGCAGGCCAGTGCTAGGTTGTGAGTTGAGTTGAAGAACTATTTAGACCGTGAAAAAGTCGTTCGTCAACCAGTATGCACTTGGAGGGTTGTATTGATGATTACAATTTTGTAACTATAACTACACACTTTTTACATTCGCAAATAATACAGGGTGTAAACCACCTCATCACAAAGCCGTTAACCATTGCATTGCATTCTGTACATCAAACTAAGTAACTTTACACAAAAAATATTGCTGGGAAACAACTTTTTTTTTGAGGTCATAATTCATGTTTCGTGGTAGAACTCAATGTAACGCACTTAAAACATTGTGCTGATGAATGGATTGAATAGTCCGAGAGTCGTGGAGGTGTTAAAAGTCCAAAACTTACAAAAAAAAACTAGTATTTAAAAAAAAAAATTGTCAAGAAGTTGTAACTTTGACCCCCCATATCTCCGTAACTAGAAGGTTCCCAGGTATGGTGTAGAACAAAAAAATGATCGCAATGATGGGGAGAACAAGTGCCTTTCGGCTTCGAGAAGAGGTGTTTTACACCCTTTATTTTACCTTTTAAACTGATTCCAATAAGACTAGAAGCTGACCTTGTAATATAGAATATAATAGCGAAAAGGTTAGGCAGTCGATGATGATTCATTAACAGCCGCGTATTAGGTCTGGCAAAATCTTATAATATTATCAAAATCAAAATCAATATCATGCTTTGCAACTTGTAGGAATATAACAATAACTTGTCTTTGAGTTATATCATTGCCCCATTGCGTGCTTCTGATAGTCTAGAAATTATATTATGATATAAAAAACGTAGTTGAAAACAACGAAAATGCAACAGGATATTCAAAATCCTGGCCAATGATGATGCACAATAAACAAGAAAACCGCGAAAATTGATCCAAATCAATGTTACCTCATAGAACCACGTGCGAATGGAAACGTACACACACAAGTGTTTGGATACATTTCAGGTTGTTCACAAACTGTCAAACCAAAAGATCAATACATACTGAACGAACACTCCTTCGCACATCTGCCGTTCGACACAGCTGAGCACACTTTCTCTGGATGAAAGGAAGTGAACCATAAACTCGAATCACAACGTGGTTTAGGTTTTTGAATTCTAGGATATGCTATGCCATTCTACAATGTTTTCCGTCACCGTAGTGGTAATGACATAATTTACGCAAAGTTAAATGCCTTCTTGGGTACGAATACACGACCTACAACTTGCTACAACTCGTAGGTCGTGATCTATGGTCGAGGCGGTTATCACCGCTGCGTTAAATGAGAGGTTTTCTTTGAGAATTAAAAACAATAGTATCCATGAACTCGATAGATGGCGTTGATCCGACTACGTTACTAGGTCCCAAAGCCAAAACGCTTGAAAAAACACACGTCACATACGCTCGTTGACTGACACTTTCGTTTGCTTAAGCTTCTGGTCGAAGTGAAATTATGTGACGTTCTGTTCCTTGCAGTAACGTAGTCAGACCAACGCCATCTATCCGGCGACTAGGGAAGAGTTGAAAAAGAAAATCCCTCATTACAATAATCATACTAACAGCTACCAAATGAAGATATTCTCCCCTGTTAGACAGTTACTATTGACGAGTAGTTGTCGGAACTAAATTCTTGCTTGAAGTCAGTAAACAAAATAACTGCGGTATGGTATGGGGATTTGTGAAGGTTGCGGGAATCCGATGAATGCAAGTCACACGAGACCGGGCAATGTGATGACACTTGGGGAAGTCTATGTCCAGCAGTGGATGTTTTTTGGATGAAATAATGATGATGATGTGGATTTTGGATTATTGAAAAAGTAAAATTAAATTTAAATTAAATCAGTCAGTCAATTTTATCAGGGTCTTTCATCAGCCCATTGATACACATGCTCGTCATATATTCTTAGGTTGTCCTCACGTAATATATTCTTAGGTTGTCATGAACTGAAAGAAATACTAAAATCATAACTATTCAGATAGTTTCAACTGGAGGTTTTACTTACGATTCCAAAAATCGTAGTGAGGGTTGATGTTATTAAAGATAGAAAAAAACCTAACCCATTTAATTTACATAATATTAATTTGATGAGGAGGAATAAGTAACATATGATGAAAACTGGTAGGAATAAAATATGGATCGACGAATAATGAGAGGCACACCGTGGGCCAATAGGTCGACCGATGACCTGGTGAAGGTTGCAGGAATCACATGAATGACAGGAATGCAGGATACACTTGGGTCCAGCAGTGGACGTCTTTCAACTGAAATAATGAGGACGATGATGAGACCGTGGGCGTGGGCATACCAAAGAAAAGATGGAGGTATTGTTTGTTGACTGTGTAGAGATGCAAAAGATCAGGTCCTTAGAAAATTCATTCATAATTTTAGAAATGTCATCTCGGGCAATAGACAGTTCTATAATGCTCAGTCAAAACTGACAAACCGGCTTGATCGTTTGCGACCATCCTTAACCAAATACGCCACTGGGATTCACAAAAACCACGCAAGTTTTCACACTTACCATCTAAGTTGTGACAACCAATTAAAGATAACTCGTGAAAATGAGTTTTCGTGGTATTTCTTATATTGTGGCATTTAATATTGATCTACCGAGCATATAAAGATGTAATATTTGGAAAATTAGTTCATAACAAATCGACAAAATGTGGCGAATAGGTGTATTATTAGTAGCTACTGTTTTAATAGAAATCGCAGCTGCTGATGTTAAACGTAAGTTATAATTTATAACTTAAATGATTGAAATGACTGTATTTAATATAGTTCAGTCCTACAAAGTTTCTCTCTAGATAGTCGATAATGAAAACATTCCAGTAGGTAATTTAGATAGATCCAAATGCACATAAGTGTATCACAGTTCCTGGAATATTTTTGGCAATCCCGTTCTCTAATGGGTGGTTGCAAAATCTGTTTAAAATGAATCAAATAATGTTAGAATCTGAAGTTTACATTACGCCAACAACTCTACAATCTTGAACTTTATACTTCCAGCTACGGACGGTGACTTAGTCCAGCGGCTTAAGCGATCACCGAACTCGTGTGACAGCTACGACGACTACCCTCATCGGCCGAGGTACTGGCCTCCCCCGCCACCGCCCCCACCGCCCCCGCCACCATTCTGGCCACCACCACCTGGCCCTCCACCGTATTGGCCACCTCGCCATCATCGCCACCGATTCGAGGAGCTATCCGATTCTATATCGAGGGGAGAAGAACCTTGTTCGACTTGTGCTGGAGGAAATGGTGCTTCGACGTCACTCAGTAATGCTAAGAGCGAGAACGGGGACGCTATAGCAGTGGCCATTGCTAAAGCTAGTCCTAAAACGTGAAGCAAGTGAAGAGGTAAAGATGTCGCCATGCTTTAAATTTATAAGTTGTTAGGCTATAAACTGTAAGTCTGTTTAGCTTGTAATAGGATTGTGTAAGAAAGTCATTATCTGCCTAGCCTTTTCCCAACCATGATGGGGCGGCTTCCAGTCTAACCAGATGCAGCTGAACACCAGTATTTTAGGTGGAGTGACTGCCTATTTGGCCTCCACAACTCAGTGAAAAAATCTATTCGTTGTTCTAATATTTTTTAAAGATGTTCTGCTTTCGACGCAAAAAATAAATAGAAAACATTTCAATATCTTGAATTTGTTTTAAACTGTATATAAATGTTACTGTTGTGAATATCGTGAGATTTCCTATCGTTATCTGAATTAAATATTGAAAAATATGTGCATCTTTTTTTATAATTTCTGAATAGAATTCCTCTTATCATTCGTAATAATATCAATACAATAATTATGTAAATGAAAATGACCCGAATATTGACCTTTTGACAATCTACACAAACGGAAGCACGAATAAACGCATTTTAGTTTATTACAAGAAATACTGTACTAAGGAGAACGCAAAAATATGTGTTAGGTGGATCCGTCGGTTCCGTATTATTTGACATCTTTAATAATCTTTATCATTATTTTTTTGAGAAACGCTGGCGTGTCAATAACTTGTTCCTTACTGATTGGCCAGAGAAAGCTAACGACGAAGAGTTAGAAAGGGATGGGGGAGGCTTTTGCCCAGCTATGGGGCAGAATAGGCTAACTAAAAAAAACTTCAAACAAAACACAGCTGCAAACGTCTGGTAGCTATTTCCGAAACAAGCCGAACGATCTGTCAAATATTATCACTAATGTTGCCAACATCAACAGCATAGCATAGGCAAATTGCATTGTATTGTATAACGGGCTGGTGTCCGCAACTCCACGTCAGAGCGCGTATTTTGCAACACCTTGATGTAGCTGACAATCTCGCGGAGAGTACCTGGGTTACCGAAGTACTTTACCCTGTACGTTGCAACCACTGGACAGTGCAGAAGCACGTGGACTGCTGTTTTGTTTTCCTCCATGCAGGCCTGGTACACGGAGCTGTAGATAGCAAAGGCAGATAGATCCAGATTACGTACGATCCAGGCTAAATTCTCGACGATTGTCGGTCGCTCTACAATATTTTTGTTGACAGAGACTAGGTTAAAAATATTTGAATAAGGTACTTTTTTGCAAACAAGTATTCTAAGTGGTAAAGATGACACCAATATCTGTTACAAGTTAGAGTACAAGTTAGACTTGCTGCTCGGTAGGTACCTACACATTGGCGAAATGTAAAGTTGAAAAATGTTGAATCAAATTCGCCGTATTGTTAGGTTACATTTTATGTGGCACTGCACACTTATGTAAGTCAGGACGCTTTTTTGTTCCTCGCGCGCCTCAAAGAGATGTCAGCATAAAGGGAGAGGCCCGCGAGGGCCGAAGCCTGCTGGGGTTGCGGGACTGTTCGAAGTGCATTCGTGTTCCACGCGCGCCTCAAAGAGATGTCAGCATAAAGGGAGAGGTCCGCGAGGGCCGAAGCCTGCTGGGGTTGCGGGACTGTTCGAAGCGCATTCGTGTTCCACGCGCGCCTCAAAGAGATGTCAGCATAAAGGGAGGGGCCCACAAGGGCCGAAGTCTGCCGGGACTGCGGGACTGTTCGAAAGAGATACCGCGGCCCCGGAACGTAAAGGGCGAGGAAGGAACATGGATGGTTTTTAGTCAGGACGCCTTATTCGAGTTACATTTCTATTAAGTACATAACACCAATGTGTATCCGACATAAGACGTAAAAGCAACACATGACCCCGAACAATTACATGAACAAAATAAAAATCCCCAATGAACCTGACCCCTAAAGAAACAGCACAATGAACAAACTACGTTTTTATTATGGTCATTGTAAGGTTACTGACACCAATGTTATGACACTTTCAATTGAACTTAAGACCTTTTACACTGTAAGAAATAAAATTAAAAGTTAACAGTCGTGCGATTCTAGTAATCCGTTAGATTCTGATAATTCAATAAAATCTCACACTTAGGTGTGATTTAGAAAATCTCTAATAGGTAGTCTTGTTAAGTGTTTTATGTTATTCACCGTTGTCATAAATTAGCATTTTATCGGTTTTTTCAATTTTGTGACAACTGCATTCTATTCATAGGAGATGTTCGTAAGTTGGCACTCGCCCACTTTCCTAATAAATTGTTAAATAATTTAAATATCTAGATTTTGACTCAAGTTCATTTTATGAAGATTTTATTCATTAATACATATTTATGGACTTAGTTGCCAGATGGCATAAACGTTTTTAAAAGTTTCTGATTCAATTTGTTATTATAAGCCATAATCTGTATCGTATCAGTGTTCATGTCACCGTAAAATTGTCAAACAAGTTAGATTGTAATCTCTCTAGCGATACTGTAAACTCTTGAAATATTGTCAACTGAACATACGTAAGTATCTCTGCCCCCATAATCGGGACTTGCAGCACCCCCACGTTGGGTTAGTTAGGTTCCTTTAAACCCTGCACTCGGAAATAAGGGTCGTCTACGCTTTTTAGGGGAATATAAAGTGTTTTAAGGTTAGGTTATATTAATCGGTATTTCTCAGGAATGGTACAATATCTATTCATGAGAGTGGTACCATTGGGCAAGGGGGACCCCTCCTTCCCTCCACACCGCGTGAGTTGACTATCATCGCATGCATTTCACGAAAAATAATGCGTTTTATTTTAAGCAGAATGTTCGTTTGACAATATTTCGAGAGTTTACAATCTCTCTTGTTATTTTATCTAAACGTCTATCGTCAATCTAACGTGTTTGAGAATTTTACGGTGACATATACGAAGCTTTTATGCGAACTTTTTTTCCCGAATTAGGTATTCGACGAGTTAAAAATAAGAATAATTTATTTATAAAGTATTATAAAAGTGTACATTTAGGCGTAGCAGTTTAATTTCTCATACAATGGTATAATTAGTGCTTATAAGTAAACTATAACTAAAATAATTTTATTTAACTATGTGCAAATAATTATATGATGAATTCAAATGTATTGGTAGGCTTTGTGGAGCTGATGTGTAGGAAATCTACAATGACAAAAACCTTAAGATTTTCTCTTTGATCACGTTCCAGAGAGTGTAACGTTGCATTTTCCTGGTCAGGAAAATGTAAGTTCGCGTTAAAAGATAAATGGCAAGAGATGAAATTATAGTTTAATAAGACAAGGGGTAACGTGCTGATAAGGGTCCAGGTCCAGGGCCCAAAGCTCGCAGCTGGCAGAAGCCACTCGCTCGCAGACGCCAATCTTGCGAGGGTTCGAGGGTCAAGGCTCACCCGTTGTTGGTTCTCAGAAGTAGGAATAGCAGGAGGAGTAGCAGCAGCAATAGTAGATGTAGCTTTTCATGAACTCAGGACTTTTAAAATGACACCAGGACTAGATCTCATCGGCTTAGCGACCATGTCAAGTATTCAAACTCAAACTCAAACTCAAATCATTTATTTCAACTAGACCATTACGGCACTTTTGAATGTCAAAAAATTGAAAGAAAAATCAAAGCTACAGTCACAGACACAAGGCATAATAACTTGCGAAAGTACTGTAGTTGCCCATTCCCTAGCGTAGATCTCTATGGAGAAGAACGGGCAAGAAACTCCATGGACACTCTTTTCAATCAAAAATGTTGTTACAAAATCTTGGTTACATCTTTCATGTTGAGATTATAGATATATGTGAGAACGATGTAGAAAGACGTGCACAATAAGAGCGTCCAGAGTAAAAAAATAAATCAACAATTTAAAATAAAGCAATTCAAATGATCCATGGCAGCTAAGAGATGACCAGTCCCGACTGACAGCGCCCGTTCACGAACATGACGCATGGATCAGCGCCATTCAATTCAACCATATTGAAGGGAACTAAATGACCCGACCCACCCGCCACCATCAGCAAGACATTTAAGCGAGCATGACATTCTCTCAGCCACCAAGGCATATTCAAGTCAATGAAAGATAACTAAATGCAAATGGAAGCTTTACAGTACATGGTACCCACACATGTGCTATGCAATTATACAATACTAAGAGATGGACTCTATACAATGCAAGAATACTTTTACAATCTTCTGCAGCTACCACAATAGTTGTCCAATAAGGTTGCACCTATGGTTGCGGAGCAGGACCAGCATTTAGCCAAGCATTTTTATCCTCAATGTAATCCCCCAGCTTATAATATGCTTGCCTACATAGTGTGCGTTTTACACAAGATTTAAATTTCGTCTCATTCAGTTGTAGAATGTGGGGAGGTATTTTATTATAACATTTTAAACAGTACCCCATGAAAGATGAATCCACTTTAGCAAGCCTGAAACCTGGCTGAACTAGTTGGTCCCTATTTCTAGTATTATAGTGGTGTCTGTCACCTCTTTTACTGAATAAATGCAGATTTTTCCTAACGTACATAATGTTTTCATAGATGTATTGACAAGGTACTGTCATGATATTAATTTCCTTAAACAGTTCTTTTAGAGAATCGCGTCTACGTAATTCATATATGGCTCTGATGGCTCTTTTCTGCAGAATAAAAATAGACTCGATGTCTGCAGCCCGTCCCCATAGTAAAATACCGTATGACATAATACTATGAAAATAACTAAAATAGACTATTCTCGCCGTATCAACATCAGTATATTGACGGATTTTTCTAACAGCATACGCTGCTGAGCTCAGTCGGCCTGCAAGAGATGTTAAATGAGGACCCCATTGTAGCCTGTGGTCGAGCGTAATTCCCAAGAAAACCGTTTTATTGACAAATTCAAGTTTCTCTTGATTCAATACTATGTCACAATCACTACTTTTGACATTTGGTAAAGCAAATCTTATGCACTTCGTTTTTTTCCCATTTAGTACTAAATTATTAGCGGTAAACCAGTTATGAACCTGCAGTAGGGCGCTATTTACGTCGTCAAGATTTGTGGCACGTCTGTTTATCCTAAATATTAAAGAAGTATCATCAGCAAACAACACCATTTGCGGATGGTTGTTAAATAAATGGGGTAGGTCATTAATGTATACTAAAAAGAGGAAGGGACCCAATATCGAACCTTGTGGTACACCCATTTTTACTTTTAAACCCATCGAATTTACACCCTTTACTTGTACATGCTGCTGTCTATCATTAAGATATGAATTTACTAAACTAAGCGCAAGTTTACCTAAACCGTAATGCTCAAGCTTCAAAATCAGGGTTTCGTGATTTACGCAATCAAATGCCTTCGAGAGGTCACAGAAGATTCCTATGGCATCTTGTGCCTCTTCCCACGCAGTAAAAATGTTTTTTAATAAAGTGACACCGGCGTCAGTCGTACAACGTCCTTTGGTGAAACCATACTGATGTTCGTGTAAGATTTTATTGGTGTTAAAATGGTTAAGCATCTGATTGAGCATTATCTTTTCAAACACCTTGCTAAAAACCGGCAACACGGATACGGGCCTATAATTGTTGGTGTCTTTAGTGTCCCCGGATTTAAAAAGTGGTATTACCTTACTGAATTTCATTAGATCCGGGAAGACACCTTGATCCACGCACAAATTAAATATTGAGGCTAAATACGGCGCTACAGCTATTTCAGAGTAATTTCCAGCTTGTTGCTGGCTCGAGCACAGAGTATATAATCACTACGTTTAGCTCGAGCACCAAACTGACCAAACGCAGACTAATTTGTTAGGCTTAGCTTCCAGTCACCATGAAATTATGATTTTTTATAATGTTCTAGAACATAGAAGAATAAAATGGTTACAAAGAAGGTCTAACATCAAATGTAAACAACCTACAACTCCTAGTTACAGCAATAAATTAAAGAGAAAACGAGCTTGTCATTGTCATTATCTGACATCACAAAAGTAAACAAAGATTTTTAAAACTAAAATATACAGAAAGCTCTAAATAATACGAATTTAAAGGCGTAAAAGGTATGCTAAGCTTCCGCATAAGGGCTATGCAGTTATTCGGAAAGAACGTATGATAAAATTACAATAGTCAAAAACGTAAGTACAAAAACACAAACATTACAAGAGAGAAAATTTGAATTTACTGCACCACCCCAGGTGGTACAATAGGTTAGAATAGACTGACACAACGCTAAATAAATCTGGTTTATTCATTTATAGTCGGCTATATAACGTAAATTAAAAAATATAAATAATTTTAGTAATTTTTGTTCATCCTTTCTCCATATTCTTGTCGCAGAAGCGCCACTTGCATAGTTTTCACACATTGTATCCTTGACTAATACTGGAAACGGTATATTGGCCATTTTTATTATGTCGGCACTGTTGCAATTGCCTTGATCACGGGTAAACTATATCCCATTTCAAATGTTAGTTGCCATGTCAGTTCCAAAGCTTTTTAGCCAACTTCTAAAACAGGAGGAGGTTCTCAATTCGGATGAACCTTTTTTTTATGTTTGCTCGCGCATAACTCCGTCGCTTCCCAACCGATTTCAAAAATTATTTTTTTGTCCTATAGTCACCAAGTCGGGATCTGATGATGGAATCTCGGCGAAATCGAGGGAACTCTTCAAATTTTATAGGATAACGTACAGCGATTTTGATATTTTCTACAACACGTCAAACATTTGCGTTTGATAAGAACCATTCTACCATCACATCTGATGATGAAGCCAAGAGTCACGGAACTCAATAATGAGACAATGTATCCTAGTCTGTGTTTGGGCTTGTTGTAATTGTAACGGTATGCACTTTCCATGTATACCAAGCACATGTAAACTACTAAAAAGTAAAAAATAAAAACTTTTTTCGATTTACCGACTTAAAAGGGAAACCAAAAAAGTGAAAAATAACTTTAGCTTCTGAAGTCGCGCAAAAAAAAATCAATCAAACAAAGGTCACCGACTTCAGAAGCTAAAGTTATTATTCATTTTTTTGTTTTTTTTTTTAAGTCGGTTTTATTTTTTTATCCCATACTTCTTAGATTTACAAGACTGACTGTCAACTTAACAACAATTTGTTCATTTACGAAACGTCATTCGGATGTCATTTTAAAACTATCTGCATATCTCCAGCCTCTCCAAGGTCGAGAGAAATATGACGAAATAATCACGTCAGCAAAAATCACCCTTGTTCGCTAGCTGCCTAGCTCTTGTGTAAAACCTGTGGTCAGTAAGTAGGTACAGGGTCATATTATTGGATATCCCCAAAGCCAAGTTAATTAAAGGTGTATCACTTAAATAAACATAAGACTTGTAAGCCTTGGAGGCATTGCGAGAAGAAATCTTTATTGCAACAGTTTTATTACTCACACGTCTGCAGACTAAGTTCAAGTTCACAGTGAGCAAGGTTGAGGTGAGTAGGTATGGCTCATACCTTTAATTTCTCTTTAAGGCGATTACATGAGCTAAACGCGAGATTTATAATTATTAAAAGTACCTATATGATTCACTGCTTTATATAAACAAGACCAGAAAAATAAATGATATTCTTCAGGATATATGCTAGCATGATAGTGTTTTGAAAACTTATTACAATTAATATGACTTGATAAAAATCACGAACTTACGAGTATCTCTAAAAATATCTTAATACAAAAAAAAACATACTAATATGCATGCGATCATTCTGATTTTCTGGCAAATAATTCCACAAGCAATATGTTAGCATGATAGTGTTTTAGTTTTTTAATCCAATCAATAGTTTTTTTGTAAATCGAACAAAACCACTCATTTCGCGCTATTTGTCCCGCAGTGCGCGTATCAACCACTTTGTAGTGCAAGCTGATTAGAACTTTATTCTAACAGCATTTCAAACGAACTTTGAACCAACACAAATAGAGTTGCTAATTTAGCTAGTCTAATCGCCTTTAGTAGTATAACTGTTTTACCTCGCTGGCCCAGTGGTCTTGAGGTTTGATTCCCGGGTGGGGCAAAGTGCTATTGAGAGTTTCTATCAGGGATTTCGCGTAAGCTGCCCCGAAGTCTGGAATTGGGCCCGGTTGATGATAATATGCTCGCCACTATTACATGAGACTGCCCCAACCCTTGGGGGTTTACAAGCAGATGTTATTTTCATGTATCACTGTATTTTATCGGACGTGATTCATTTAGTGTTTTGCCAAGTTTTCGCCAACAAAATAAGGGATTTTAGTTTTAAACTCTTCCCTAGTCGCTGGATAGATGGCGCTGATCTTGGTAAGTTACTGCAAGGAACGGAACGTCACATCATTTCACTTGGATGTAATGGTTAAATTTGGTGAACTAAAGTTAACTTTATTGGTTTAACTAAAGTGTCAGTTAACGAGCGTATGTGACGTGACAATGTTTTTCTTTCTCAAGCGTTTTGGCATTGGCAAATAATGACGTAGTCACTTCAACGCCATCTACAGAGTTTTTGGAAACTATGTTTTTTTAATACTCAAAAAGAAAACCTCTCATCACTACATTATTATAAAACAAAGTCTCCCGCCGCGTCTGTCTGTCCCTATGTATGCTTAGATCTTTAAAACTATGCAACGGATTTTGATGCGGGTTTTTTTAATAGATAGAGTGATTCAAGAAGAAGGTTTTTGAATATGATTGTACGCGGGCAAAGCCGCGGGCATCGGCTAGTTGTTAATAAAGGTCAATATCCGCCCACTCTTAGAATTTCTTTAGTTCCGCACCATTAAATAGCAACTTATCAACTATTCCTTTATAAACAGCAAAACACCTGTCATAAATCATATTATTACACCTACTTAAGTTATCCATTGACAAACAGTTTTATAATTTATTACCTACTTAAGATTTCTCGTTAAATTATTTTAATATTAAAATAGTCCAAAGTGTTTAATAAAAATAGTCTAGCGGTCGTTCAAATTTCAGATCCTCCCCTTTTCAGATTTTTTTTTGTCAAATATGTAAAAACTGATCTAAAAATTAGGTTTCAAATAAACTTTGTGGGGGAGACATCGAGCAATTTTAACAAAACAAAAACAAGCAGAATAACTCATTACGGTCTCAACTTTCTCGCTCGAAAGCTTTATTCCATAAGAGATTTCAAATAAAGAATCATTGAATTTAAATAACATCGGCCATATTTAAAAAAAAAAAAAGTTATGACTGGTATTAGTGATTGGCCCGTTCCAGCCTATGCTATCCCAATTAAAAAAAAACTAGACGCCCATTATCGTGACGGATATTAAAGAAAGGTTCATATTTTACTTTTTGCAATCAACACAATTAAGATTATATCCATTTTGGCAGCTCGTATAATTTAAAAAATAACTTATGTATTTAGCAAATTACTTTTTGTGTTCCAGGCCATAATATAGTCGTAAAAATAAATGGGATGTGTGTATTAGGAGTTTATAATCATAGGTTTGAATAAATGAAAGTAGTTACTTTACCGCTTATAACTTTCTGATAATTTAGCGATGGTTTTTTTTTTTATAACAGATAATTTGTAGGAAATGGCAAATAGCCATTTACTTTTTATTACTTTAATGATCACTTCCTCAAAGAGGTCTTGAGACCTATGACGATCTTAATATATCATCGGCGACGGTGGACCGATAACCCAGAAACAACGTTGGAGGTTCTTAGAAAGAGTGATTGGACTAGGACATGTTCCCACTACTGGGACACAGGCCTCCTCTCTATGAAAGGGAATGGGCTATAATCCACTACGCGGGACCATCGCGGATTGGTAGATGCCATTATTATAAAACCATTCGTACAAATGGTTTTCGAAAACTACTAAATGCGAACCTTTATTCATGCCAGATTTCATGTACGAGATTAATATTCTATGACATTTCTTTCAATGGGGTCATAGTGGTTGTTCATTGAGAAGTCATAATGACGCCATTATATTAGTAGATTACCAAACTTGTCAAAACTTGACAGAACTTGATCATTATGACTTCAATGATCGCCTATTCTGACACTACCGTAATAGCAGAATCGAGGCCCTGGTCGTCGATCCACCTAGTGGAAGGCCACCAACGCAACGTATTTCGGTTTGCCAATCCAGACCATCCGTTCTGCGAATAATTTACCCTGCCCACTGCCACTTAAGCTTACACACAACCGTCTCTATAAATGGTATTACTGGTCGCAAGATTCATTGAACATAATTTGTTCAGTTTCATTGTGTGAGACAAATCACGATAGGTGTTGTGTAAATTATGTTACGTACACCCTGTATCATTAACCTTTAGCTGCCGACCTGGTCTAAACGTAGAACTTACGCCGACGGCGACGTGACGACTGAGAGACGTCAAACTTTAAGTACTGAAATAAAATGTGTATTTGCATGCTACAATTTTCTATTATAAACATTACTAGCGGACGTCGCGCGGTTTCACCCGCGTTTGTCCCGTTCCCGTGGGACTACGGGGATAAAAGATAGCCTATGTTACTCAGGGTGAATGTAGCTTTCCAATGGTGAAAGAATTTTTTAAATGGGCACAGTAGTTTTTGAGTTTATTCATTACAACCAAACAAACCAAGTTTTCCTCTTTATAATATTAGTGTAGAAAAAGATCGGTGTTTGAGGTAAAAAACCACAGAATTAAAAAATAAATACACGCTATTTTTCAGGTAAAATCAACATTTATTCGAGAGATCACAATTATTTGGCACTAAATTTTAAGGACTTACTTCAGTCTCGTTTTTCTCTAAAATTAAGTAATTAACAACAAATGAACTTAAAATATGTTATCTTCTATAAACTATTATCAAAATAAAACATAAATCTTACTTCCTAGTTAAAAAATAAAAATAATGACAGCACTCGAATATTTGGTACATTCACTACGTACCTTTGTAGTCAATGCATATTTGTAGGCAGCAAGTAAGGCACATTGGTTTCTTGCATTTGCAGCAACAGTACTTCGTTTGCCTTTTCAACCGACTGGGTCTTTCTAACACCTGAATCTGGATTCTGATAAGTTTTTGGTGGTGGAGGCTCGGGCATATCGGCGGGTCCAATAACTCGCTCGATACTTAGCCGCAATTCTCGTGGGATCCTATCATTGTAGACGCGTATTCATTTCCGGGAGGACTAATTCACGTGCCAGCAGGAGTAAAAATCGGCCACGACTGATGTCGCCCTTGTTTGTGCACTTGTGCACTCGCTCTCTAGAACAAAATCAGGATCGCCTACATCGTCGTCAAAATCAGTATAGTTGTCGTCACTCTCGTTTATGAGATTTTCAGATATCTCTTTATCTCTTTATCTTCTAAACGCCTATTCTGTTTTCGCATTTCGGAGGCTTCTCGGGAACTGAGGCCCTACTCCCTAACGTTTCGTCCATACGGACGGATCTATCCGCGTCTCTCACACGCACTCGTCTGCAGACGTGCGCGATAGAGACGGATAGATCCGATCCGAAACGTTACGGAGTAGGGCCTCTGAACCGTCATCAGTTGCAGGTTTTTTCCGCTCTCTAGACGTGATGTCTCCTTTTAGGCCTTCTGCAATTAAAAGTATAATTTTAAAGCCGATGTGACGTCAATCAGACACTATAAGCTACCACACATGAAAACCGAGGTGACGACCAAGAGACGTACGAAATTTAGTACATAAACACCGTACTTACGTCTGTGTGACGTCGATCGCTTCAATACGGAGACGTGTGCACTCGCCGCGGGCGCAGCGTCGACTGATGGCTTGGGACGCTGAGGGAGGAAGGTAGCGGGAAGGGCAACGCTAAAGGTGGCGTGATTTTAGAAATATTTCAAAATTAAAAGTTAAGACGTCTGTGAGACGTATAGGTCGGTAGTTAAAGGTTAAGCTAAGTACATATGATAACGGATGCAAAAAGAAACACCACACTGCATAGCAACTGATGAAACTGACATAGAAATGCTCTGCCATACCGTTTATCAATTTCTAGTCTAAATACACGAAACTAACCATTTCTCTCAAACCCATAAAATTCTATATTAGTAAGAAGGAAATGTTAATTAGTTGTAAAAACCTGTCACACAAAACGAACGCTGTTTTAACATCGTAAAATATCTAATTTTCAAGATTAGTATAAATTATCGGCTGATTAATATTGGTACAACAAACATTCTATTAATACATTTGTTTTTTATCCACTAATTGAGAAATGGTAACGTGTTTCTTTTCTTGTGAATTATGTTATTTTTTGAAAATATGTTTATTAAATGTCGTTATAATTTATGGATTGAAGCAAGATGTATTCATTTAACGGAACAAAAACAGTTCGAAAAAATGCACCTGCATAACTACATCTAGAGTGTAAATGCACCTGTATAATTAAATCTAGAGTGTTAATGCACCTGCATAATTACATTTAGAGTATAAATGCAATTGCATAATTACATCTAAAGTGTAAATGCACCTGTACAATTACATCTATAGGGTAAAGGCACCTGCATAATTACATCTAGATTTTAAATGTACCTCCACAATTACGTCTAGAGTGTAAATACACCTGCATAATTACATCTAGGGTGTAAATTCACCTGCATGATTACATCTAGATTTTAAATGTACCTCCATAATTACATCTAGAGTGTAAATGAACCGTGCACGAAGCCAACCAAACATTCTGTACATTAAGGTTAAGTATCTAAATTCTACGCAAAAGTAGTTTCCAGGAAA
Source organism: Xestia c-nigrum (assembly GCA_916618015.1). NCBI lineage: Eukaryota > Metazoa > Arthropoda > Insecta > Lepidoptera > Noctuidae > Xestia > Xestia c-nigrum. The sequence goes on along the minus strand of OU745245.1, from coordinate 24,640,995 downwards.
TAATAATTTTTTTTGGGTAAAAAATTACGTTTTACGAGAAAACTTATGTAACCCGCTCAAAACATTGGGCTGATGGGTGTATTGAATATCATCAGATGGGTCATACAGGTAATTAAAAAACAAAGTCGTAACCTTAGCAACAACTAGTATTTTAAAAAAACCTAAAATATCTCCATAAATAACAAGCTGGTAAGGTCCAGAATATAATAATATATACTTATGTAGTGTTCGGTACATATTTCACTTTCAAATGACGTAGATACTTAAAATACCGAAACGGTTGGCTAATTTTGAAGTCTTCACTTTACAACAAAACTATCAAGTTCAATCGTGGCTTCTAGAAAATTCCTAATCATGCAAACCTTCAAATATTTTTCCAGGTTGTTTTTCATTTTAATCAAATGTCTAAGGACCAAAAAATGTTGGTGAGCGAGTGGACTGTATTTAAGAATGTGAATGAAACGATGTGATGATGGCTATTAGAATAAATATTTAATTAAATTAGAAAAACTAGAAAAATTACAGCGAACACAAAGGACAGCAAAAGTGACACACAACGTCAAATTCAGTATAAAAAAACCTAAAAAACCAAACAAATCAATAAAAAAATATACTTAAAAAAGGTAGTGGTTTATCCAGCCAGTCACCAACATTTTCTAGTTAAATGCAGATCAAACCTAAGTTAAAATTGGATTTATGAGGAACTTGTCAAGGCAGAAAGGAGTTTATCTTTGAGGTCCGAGTAAAATCGTATCATCGCATGAAGGCCAGTTATGCGCCCACGCAAAACCTCGCCACCAAGTTTATGGGCAAAATATACGATTATGCGAAATCTTTAATGGACCAGGAAACTATTTAGTTCACATGCTTCCGTTTCAAAGCTATTAAGTATAACGTGTCAATGTGTATCTATAGGTACTATTATTACAAAGTTGAAAGATTTTGTTTGTTTGTTTGGAACTTTGTTTGCAGAAAATGCACTATGAATATATAAATGAAAAATTGTTTTGTATTGGATAGTCCATTCATCGAGAAAAGTTATAGGAGCATAGACGAAAAAGGTTGCAAAAACGGGGAAAATGTATTCCTTTTGTGACCTTTTTTATTTTAGGTGACGCAGACGAAGTTACGTGGGTGAGCTAGTCTAAAATAAAGAACTTAATTAAGCAAGAAAGAAAAGGCAATCATTTAATAAAGTGTCGTTTCGTTTATTATATCGATGACAGTTTTCATGAATTATGAACATTAGGAGAAAAAGGCCTAAGGCGACTATATGATTTATTTATTTGTTGCTTGGATCTACTGAACCTTAAAAATGACAGCAAAAAAACATTATTATTCAAAAACTGTGTTATCTTCGAATAGCGGTTTAGATGTTCGATAAAACACCATTTGTCAAAGAAATTAAACTGTTGAACATAAGTAAAAACAATCATTTATTTCGAAGATTAATGAGAGGTTTTGCGAGAAAAATGTCACTTAATTAATTAGTTCTATGTAAATATGGTAATTACATTACATTTAATGGTTACAACGTTTTAGCTTGAAATTTATAATAATACGAAGATGGAACAGGGTTCCTTGTGATATTCTTTTGACTCACAGTATGCAACATGTTCTTCGTATTTTTTACTTCATAATCTTTTATTTCCGTTCAGATATTCCCCAAGGGAGATTGACAGCATTAGAACTCGCAGATTTTTCTGAACCTTTCAACCAGAAGATGGAAATAAATGATGGAGAAAATCAATTTCCGTACAACATTCACCATCAGGCACTGGTCCTCTAAAAGAAAAGGATGAAAAGGGAGATTGTCGCCAACCAACGCCAACCAACCAACCAACCAACCGACCAACCCAACCAACCCACCAACTCTTTCTGTCAGGAAGGCGGGCTGTGTCCCAGCTGTGGGAACGTTATAGACTGATGAGTGATGATACTCTCGAAAAATCACTACATTGACTTTCTGTGCTAGTAGTTTTGGATTTGATTTTCCCTTCAATCTTTTTTGTCGTGTGTTATGCCGACTATGGACCTCTTGGCTTTACATCCCCTCAAGGAATATCTCTCACGCATGCTGGTTTGTTTATCCTTCATCAAATCATCATCATCTGCCAAGCCTTTTCGCAAGTATGTTTCGGGATAGCTTCCAGTGTATCTGATGCAGCTGAATACCAATATGTAATATGGAGCGACTGCCTATCTGACCTCCACAACCCAGTTACAATGCGCAAATGAGTCCAAAAAAACAGAGGTGGTGTCCTGGGTTCGGACTCGAGACCTATGAAATGGATGTCCGACGGTGACACTATTAATCTAACAATACTATCATCAGTATATTAATGTTCCCACTGCTGGGACACAAACCTTTCCTCTTATGAGAGGGAATGGGCTATAATCCACCACGCGGGCCCAGTGCGGATTGGTAGATGTCACATCTCTTCGAATTTTTGGTTCTAGGACATGCCGGTTTCCTCACGATGTTTTCCCTCACCGTTCAATACTATAAATGTAATCAAAGGTTTTCGCTTGCATTTTAGTAATATAAGGTGCAAAAATCCTCTCTCAAATCCCGTCTAGCCGTAAAGACTGATGGCCTATATAAGCATATATTATGATGATCTCAGCTCTGGTCAAGTTACTTCCATTTAACTGTTCTGACTACCGAAACCAGTATTGTTGGGGTTTGCCATATGATGTACAATGTACATGTCCGGGGCCAGACATGGCCATAACCTCTACGTTTGCGCAATCAGTATTATAATCAGAGGGTAATAAAACCGCCTTGTCGGTAAAAAGTACGTCTGTACCGCGAATAGCACCGTTATTTTCTGGTAGAACTTTTTTGATGGACTACTTTCTGTTGTCTTAAGATCTGTTTATCCTGTTTCCTTTGAAACCAGTTTTTTGGCATTTTTATTTTTTCTTTTTTTATCTTTTCTTCTGTTATTCTGGATGTTTGTCATAACATCTTTTTGATAACATGTCGAATGATAGGGATAAGATTGTTTTGATGTAATTCTTTGTAGGTACAGCAACGTCATTAAGAAGAAAACCACAGAAATGAACAAATCTGTAACAGGAAAACCGCAGACAATAAAACTGAAAAACTGAGTGGTTCTCATAAATAACATCAAAACTGTACGGCAAATGATACAATAGTTCATTCACAAGTCAGAAATTAGGCATTTGCAGCAACTATTTTATTTTAAACTAGCTTTTGCCCGCGACTTCGTTCACGTGGAATAGTGACTTCCGGCAGATTTATGGTTTTACCCACATAGTTGGAATGAATTTTCAGTACTGAATTGATGCCGACTCTTGACCAATAGATAGCGCTGTATTTCCGGAATAAATTTTATTTTTTATTTTATTTTTTGTAATAAAACCTATCCTATGTCCTTTCTCAAGTTCCAAACTATGTCTGTACCAAATTTCACACAAATCGGTTCAGTCGTTTAGGCGTGAAGCAAAGACAGACAGACAGAAAGACAGACAGACAGAGTTACTTTCGCATTTATAATATTAGTTTGGATTTGGATGGATTTGGATTTGGATGGATAATATTTAATACTTAATAATTTTGGCACGGATATCGTATTTCAAACGTAGTGCTCATTTATTTAGATACGAAGTCAAGTGTGGTCCCTAGTGTCAACGACCATATCGATTTCAATCATCTGGCGCTTTGAACAGTTTTGTCATTTGCCCATTAATTCATGGAATCATCTTCAGGTCAAGTGCAATTTATAGGTGGCCAGTGTAAAAGTAATTTATCAACTTATCCTGGACATATATAAACTTAAGCCTTGGAAATGTCTCAAGTTGCACAATATTTTTTCAGTCAGGCAAAGATTTTGACTATTAACAAACACAACAAGCGAAAACTTGACAGGTGAATAAGAGATTCTCTTTAGATACTGAAGCAATAGCTAGTAAAATGCTGTTGAGAAAGGGCCTTTACAAAAATGAAGGTTAAGCCGCAAATTGAAAGTCTTTCAAATAAATAGTCAGAAGAATCAAACCGGATCTCCGTAATTACAACATTGACGAGAACAAGTTCATTAACTGTTACTTAACAATCAAGATCAAGGTCAATATCATTGTACATTTGATAATCACTGAGTCGCGACCGGCCACTCAACGTACATTCTTCATCTATGTTCATAAATGTGACGCAAGAGATAATTATGTACTAGATTATTTTCTTTAGCATAAGCAGCAACTTTAGCTTTTATATTGGTAATGCATTGACTGTCAATATCATCATCATCTTTATTGGGGCTTTTCAGGAAACCCTTAAGTTTAGGAAAAATGGTTTCTCCTGATTATATGCAGGACTTCCTATCATCATTTGAATATATTACAATAAACATCTTCCGGTCTACTAATACGGTATTGTTTACAATTTTAACGACTGCCTCACTTCCGTGGGATTTTTACCAAAAGAAACCTCAATGTCTCGAGACTCGAGTTTCCGAGGCGTGGGGCACGACCTCCAGGGCGACCTATAAAGTCGCTCTCGCAAAAAAATAAAACACATTTTAACGGAACACACTATAAACAATAAAACATGGCTGGTATTCGCGTATTGTTTTTTGCCATCGCACTTGCGGGATGCAGCCCGACCCTAGCCGAAGGTGGTAATTTTTTATCGATACTCTATAATCTGCTTGCGGTGTCACGATTATTCGATAAAACTTGCAGTTTCGATGTCGATACCGTTAGGTAATTGTCGGTAATTGTCGTTTGTGTAGTAGGTAATTGGGTGGTCTACTTTGATGACATTGTGGGTTAGGTTGGGATGGGTTGTGGTAAATGTGTGGCTTGTGATCTTCATTTTTGTTATTTTTTGTGTCATTTCAAACGTAATGGCTTTGTAAATGGCTAATTTAGATCAAAGATAAACTGCTTTTAATTACCTTAATGCCTCTTTTAATTTAATTTTATCTTTACTAAATCCGGTAACCAGATTTTAGCAAGTTTCGAAAGTCGTAAAGGAAACTTCTTTATGTTCTGGCATACTTTCAGTCAGTGGGAGGTTATCTTCACCCATAAATAAAGGCGTTAGTTATACATACGTTTCGTACCTACTCTTATAATTGGGTAATTTCTAAAACTAGATTTTGATCGGATGTGCCAAATGGCCACTCCTTTTATGATGCCGTGTTTCTAAGTGTTACACTCCCAAGAATTAAACTACATTGACATAAAAGCATTAAAAATAAATGCCGTATTAGCTACTCATCATTTAAAGTCATATTTTCTATTTCCAGATGCTGAAAATGTCCAATCTGACAGCTTAGTGAGAGAATCCCGCACACTGCATAAGAAGAAATTATGCAAAAAATATGGCATCTGCGAAGGTTTTGGCGGGCAAGGGGGTTACGGTGGTCATCAAGGGTACCAAGGGTACCAAGGTTACCAAGGATACCAAGGTAATCAAGGATACCAACCACCAATAAACATCGCGATCAGTCAGTCCCAATCTTCTGCAAACCAGGGCGGCGGTGGACACGGTAGCAGTAACTACCCAAACAACCACCAATACAACGGAGGCTACCCCAACCATGGTTATAACCAAGGTTACAACCAAGGTTACAACCACGGTTACCCTAACCAAGGATACAACAATGGTTACTCCAACCAAGGATACAACAATGGCTACAGCGTTTACGAAGGCCAAGGAGAATACAACAGACCTGGTTACAGTAACGGTAATGGAGGTTACAACAATCAGTTCAATGGGAACTATTACTCGGGTGCCCCGAACGGGGGACATGGAGGGTATGGTTTTCAAGGACCCTTCGGGTTCAGGGATGAGCATGATGGTGCAGGAGGAGACTATGATGATGGTAATGACTACGCTTATGGCCGGTCAAGTGCTGGTGCAAGTGCAACAGCTGTTGCTGGGAGCAAAGCTGAGTGAAATAGAGGTGAAGAGTTTATTTTAGTGTGTTGAAACGTTTCACTATGTTTTTTTTGTAATATATCTAGCGATGTCGTTAACCGATGAGTTTAACTGTCGTGTCTTACAATATGTTATATAAAAAAATAAGGTCTATAGGCATAAATTAGCGAAAGGTAATTTATCGTGTGAAAAACTGTGATAAGCTTTTCTAGTAATTAAGTTATATATTAATGTGCTGGTTCTATACGAATAAAATCTTTAAGAGTTTACTGTGGTATCATTTCTTGAAACATGTTAATAGAAATATCGAAGATGTTTTCGATCCAATAAACAATATTTAGAAACCTAAAGCTTTTCTTTATTTTGATTAAAATCTTTTTGAACAGTTTTGACAACGACATTATGATAATCAAGATAAGATTTAGCTCCATATAAAGGTTTATTATTGATAAATGGTTTACATCCTCTATAAAATCAGAATTTTTTATGTTCTGTGAGGTCTATGACCTAGGTTTCATCTCTCCTATAGATGCAGATGCTAAATTATTGATTTGTGGCTATCATTTAGTTTGATTGCCATTGAGATCATCTAATAGTGCATTAAATTTTACTCATTCATTTGTATTTTAATGACAATTATTGAAGATACTTTTATTCATTCTAAAACAGCAAGAAAAAATATGGCCGAACTGTACCATTAAACGTTTATTTAGTTAACATAACAATGGTTTCGATCCCCAAATTAAATAATATAAATCAGGATAGTTAAACTTTTAGGTGTGTTCACTATGATAGTAAAGCTGAATTAATGATACTTGAAACCCATTTAAAGTGAAGGTGTAAATGTTAAGGGAACGGATTCTCAGATTTCTAAGAGCTTTGGAATGGATACTAGAGGGGTGCTTGCATTTAATAAATGTTTGTCGATGATAAATAAACTGCTGAGTTATAAGAAATCATTTGAGGTTAACCGTAATATAAGAATTGTAAGAGTAGGCTAAACTTCCTCCTTGCTTATTTCACGTGGTTAATGTTATAATATAAAGACTGACAGACCGGTTCACGAAACGGATGTAGAACAAACGTTAGTGAACATCACATTACAGAGAAATACTTCCCGCATGAAAATGATCTCATTTCTGTTAAGTGTCTCATTTATCAAAATCGGTCTCATCAAATGAAAAAACTGGACTAACGTATGAGATCATTTCTCGATGATTTCTTTATTAATTAACACAAACAGCGACATTTATGTGTTCGGAGTAAACGTTATGGTCTACACGATTGAAAAGATAATTAAAAATGATATAATGCTTTCCGCCGTCCTCTTCGAAACAGAAAATATTTTAATTAAGTATCCTTGTTTTAGTTTCTATAAATGATTTGACAAAGTTTTTATTACGGCCAATTAATCAGTTGTCTTATCAATTTAAAGATGATACTCTAAGAATTTATGGTATCGGATCACCTGTACCCATCAAAAAATGTTTACCGTAACTCGTTAGATAAATTTTGTTTATGAGTGTCAATGGCTTTGGGTGTAGTGGTGACCCAGTCAGGTTTGAGTGGGGGGATCATGTTCTAGTATATAAGCTGAGGGGAATGTTTCACAACCATCCACAACCACCCACAACAACCTGAGGAAAGGTCTAGACATCCTTGAAGGAGAAAAGAAAAATGGCCGCCAAAATCATCATCCTTGCCACTGTTCTTGCTGCTTGCAATGCAGTGCCCGTCTGGTACAATGGTAAGTGTTGTAACAGCATTTGAATTTAGTCTTCGGTACTTGAAAAGTATTAGATTTATCTTCCTGGTAAAACCAAAATGACGAGTTTGAATTTGCAGCACAATGCAATTTTCCGAATCTACGTGGTATTTGCGTTGTATTGTAAACTATGATATGATGTTGCATCTATCAATCAGCATTAAACAGACAATAATTCAATAACTCTATGAGTTTCAAGTGTGTTTCATATTGATTTGTAACTCTTTCAGAAATCCCTGGTGTGATCATGAGGATCGGCCGCTCTCCCAGCATCTCGTACGGATTTGGCAGTGGCTTCAGCAGCAACATCGGTGGCATTTCCCACTCCTCCGGCATTGGCGCCGCCTTCCAGTCCGGTGATGGCGAGGCTGTGGGCTACGGCAGTGGAGTCGCTGATGGAGGCTCCTACGCTCGTGGTGTAGGAATTGCCAACGCCGGCAACAGCCACCCCGTGCAGTACCATCAGCACCCCACATACCAGGTGGCTCCCCGCCCGTCCTACGAGTCTGCCGTTGCTTCCGCTCAGAACTACGGCGGTTACGGTAACGCCGTGTCTTCTGCTCAGACTCTTGGTAACAACAACTTCGGCTCTGCTGTCTCATCCGCTCAGAGCGCTGGCCCCGCCCGCTTTAACAGCGCCGTGTCCTCAGCCCAGAACGTTCATGGATACGGATCTGCCTTATCTTCAGCTAACTCTGGTTACGGATCAGCCCTATCCTCTGCCCGCAACTCTGGCTACGGATCATCTGTGTCCTCTGCCCAGACCTCGGGACAAGGTCACGGTTACGGTTCAGCCGTTTCTGCTGCTCATAACATTGGAGGCTACGGCGCCAGCACTGCTCAGGTAGCCCAGCAGCGCAACGGTGGAGTCCAACACAGTGGTGCCACCAGCATTAACGGCCCTGGCATCCAGGCCGCCCACTCTCACGCCGTCAACACAGGATTTTACTAAACTGTTTGTCAAGATGTAAAAAGATGTTGAGACGACAATTTGCAAACTTGTCTCAATGTCTTTGGGAATCTTGTTACTATTTATTTGATGAAAAAATCAATAAAAACTTTGATTTATAAATCGTGTTTATTGTTTAAAATATTCTTAATCTATTCACTAGCTCTATTGAAATATCATTATACGAAATAACGTTATAAATGCATGCAAAATAATAACATCACAATTAATATTTTCTATATTCTGGCTTATTATCAAAAGTTGCTACGTTCTTCGGTTTTTTATCAAAAGGTATTGTTTTGTCGCTACTGCCAAAGTTGTCAGTTTTTTTGGCATTGTTATCAAAGTTATCAGTGCTTTTTGCTCTGTTATCAAAAGCAACTCCGTTTACACTTCCATAAACATGTCCATTATCACTGATGGCGGTTGCACTATTTACTGGTCCATTTCCGGTAAAACTCGGGTTGTAAAAGCTTTCAACATTTCGGACCCAGTCTTTAAGGCCAAAGTCATTGAAACCGTAGCCTTCAGGAGCAATCGGGAATGTGAAGATTGGTAAAAACGGTCCAGAGGACGCTGATGCGAAGCTTCTGCCCCCTCCTGCTAAAGCTTTTCCAGGAACTGCAATACTGTAGCTTGAGTGTACTGCATTTTGAGGTCTTTGCGGCAGATTGCTGTATGAATGAGGCTGGTCTTCATCATTTAATTGTGTGAAACCAGATCTTGTTGCAAATTGTTCAGTAAAATATTTCTCAACATTTGGGTCTGAGGATGATATTGCCACTATAGCTTCCCCGTTAGGTGTTGATTCTGGAACAATTATAATAATTTTAAAATAACGGTTTAAAATTTACATATTAAACAAACTCTAGATTAATCTACGTTGACTCTACTCATATCAAAACAAAAAATAAAATATTAAATGCATTAGACGCATTTGGTAGTCCAAATGCGTTATTTAATTTTTTAAATAAGTTGAAGACCAATGGGCAACCTGCTAGTTTTAATAATCTACAAATTGAATTTAACGTGATATTGACATAATGAGATGAGTTATTAATATATTTAACGACATAATAATTCCTGTTATCAATATAGAAGTACAATGTACAGTATAATAAGTCACTGCTAGAAATCACGTGTGTTATGAGTGATTTAAAAAACTAAACCAAATATAACTAATTCAAAAATCAGTCAAAACTCTAAAAAACAGTAATGACTTACCTTTAAAAACAACAGGAACAGCATCCACAAACGAATTAACAGTTAAAACTGATACAAAGGCCTTTAAAACAAACATAATGTCCTGTCAATACAACTCCGTAGGTACTCATAAGTTAAACTCTATAAAGGAATAAGTGCTCAGATCACAAAGAACGGTTTATATAGGATGCTATGGGTCGAACCAATGGTTTATTACATCTATTGTAAGGTGAATGAACCATCTCACTGTCTTAAACTTGATTTAGAAATGTTTGAAGATTAATATCTTCAGTTGGTCTTAAATCACGTTTGCGTATAGACAATAATATAGGTATAACAAATGGCAATACAAGTTCAATGGTATTAGTTGAAAGGCGGGTTTCTATCGGTTCTTCTAACGGCCGATGCATTTCTATGTTCTATAATAATATGTTGTCGTTCGACTGAAGAGATTTATATTGAAGCATTGTTACTTTTAACTTCTAGACCAGCAGTGTAAGTACGTAGGATTCGACAGGATTCAGATAAATTTGACAGTTATTCTCGATAAAAGGAGTTTTTGACTACATAAAAACTCATTTTATCGAAAATAACCGCCAAATTTATCTAATCGAGTTCTATCGAATCCTACGTACTTGCATTGCTGGTTCGTATAACATATTCTTAATTTTTGGTTTATTCGCATTTACAATTTAAGTTTTTTCTAGCCTCTGTACCACTTGCAAGGCTATACTATCAGAAAATATGTTACATTAAGGTCCCACATGTTCCCACTGATAGAATCCATGCCTCCTTTCTCTTTAAAAGAGGTGGTTGGTGATATAAGATTTCTAGTTTTCATCCTTAGAGTTTTTGATTCTAAATATGTAGACTAAAATATTTACATAATTCGTTTAGCACCTGGAACTTAACTGTGAAAGAAACCTGAATGGGTGTGTTAGGCTTTTAGGCAAATGTAAAAAAAATAATTCAAGTGTCCATAAATTTGTCTATTAAGTAGTCAAATTTTAAAGGTCGTGACATTATCTATACTAATCTATACTTAATATTATAAAGCAGAAGAGTTTGTTTGTTTGTTTGTTTGAACGCGCTAATCTCAGGAACTACTGTTCGAAATCGAAAAAATATTTTTGTGTTGGATAGTCCATTTATCGAGGAAGGCTTTAGGCTATATATCATCACGCTACGACCTTAAGGGGCGGAGCAGGAATGAAAAATGTTGCAAAAACGGGGTTTTTTTTCTTATGTGACGCAGACGAAGTTGCGTGGGTCAGCTAGTTGTGCGATATAGCGACAGGGCCAATTCTGCGTTAGTCATAATCAGGTGCTATTCAAGATAGCTAGGTCGTCAACCTTAGTTGGGTTGCTCTGAAAGACATTTGTGTTCTCAATGTGTCTGGAACAGGGATGAGCGTGACCCATTGCTAAACGAATTAAAGTTAAATAGGCTAGATGTAGGTCTAATTCAAAGTATTTTAGCAACCCCAAAATCGGAGGCAGCTAAAAAAAATGTAGATTAATATTAGTTGTTCAGCAGTGCGTAGCATTTTATTTCATTTTTAGTTTATTGCACTTAATGCAGTTTTTTTTGTTGAGTTTATATTGTTATAAGGTATGATGGGGTTAACATATCCTTTTTGGACAAAAACCCCGAAATTAACAAAATAAAGATTAAAAAAATATACATATTATTGGATCAGAGGCGAAATGTGACCACAAAAACATGCAATCGATAGTTTTAGAATAGAATAGACAGCACAACACAATAGAGCAGCACATACATATAGATTATAACAACACAACAAACAGCTTAACAATTAATTAAAACAGCCCAACTGCGCTGAGCATGCCCATAACGAAAGGGTAGCCAACTCAGCATATGCTGGGTGTAAAACACTCAGCGCTGGTTTTCAGTAGGCCCCCCGCAGTGACACACGGATGAGGGTAGTAGGTAGTAAATAAATAATGTCTTCCCTAGTCATATTTTATGCAATTTGTTTTGCAATTCATTCTATCTATACCTTTTATTAACACATCATTGAATGATTTGTTCTTCGTTCGCCCCACGAGTTTCGTCCCACATAACAAAATCCTGGTTCGTCCCGTTCTGGACTGCTGCGGGATTCCTGAGTCGAGCAAATTGTCATTATGTTTTACCATCAGGAATTTTTCAGAATCAGCCTTGGAGCTTGTTATGTTGAATCATCACTACATTATGATAAAACATAGTCTCCCGCCGCGTCTGTTTGTCCCCATATATGCTTATATCTTTAAAACTACGCAACGGATTTATATGCGGGTTTTTTTAATAGATAGAGTGATTCAAGAGGAAGGTTTAAGTGTATAATTTTATGCGGGCGAAGCCGCGGGCATCGGCTTTATTTAATACTAGCTAACGTCACGCGGTCGGTCAATTTTTTAATTTTTCATAAAAATGATTTTTTGTTTTAATAAAAAGGATTCTATGTTACTTCTAATACCTCCAAGAATATGTGTACAAAGTTACATGATGATCGTTTGAGTAGTTTTTGCGTGAAAGCTTAATAACTTTTTTTTTTTTTCTTTTTTTTTTTAGGTATGACCACTCGTAGTTGCAACTCGATAAGGTTGCTTAACTACTTAACCGAACTATCCTGTGGGTGGCCAAAAATTACTTTAAGGCCCCCAGCCAGGGCTTACAAACTAAAAATATTTACATTTAAATGACGATCACTAAGGGCACCCCCTGTGGGGTTCGGGCCTCGACTTAGTGCGTCATTATCGGGAGGGCAGCAAGGGACAGGCTGGGTCCGATTATGCGTACAACCAAACAAACTTACATTCACATTTATAATATTAGTAGGGAAGTAGGGATGAAAAAAATACAGCTCAGCTAACTACTGCCGTCACCGTAAAGGCGCCAAGCTGTCTAGTGTCGTAATATATTATGGTAATTACAAAATTAAGGTTAAGAGCCCTTTGGCTTTTTGATGTTACGCTAATATAAACGTGCCATTTACTTAAAATAAATAAATAAATAAATATCGCTGGACATTATCACACAGCGCCACCTAGTGCCACACTAAGCAAAGCTTGTGTCGTGGACACTAGATAGTTGATATACTACATATATACTTTTTTGTTTGTAAATACATACTTAATATACATATAAACATCCACGACTCGGAAACAAATGTCCGTGCTCAACACACAAACATTTGCTCCTACCGGGATTCGAACCCAGGACTCTAAGAACGTAAGGCAGCGTCACTACCACTACGCCAATCGGGTCGTCTGTAAAAAGGCATACTTAAGGAAAAAGTATTCTATTATTACGAAAGTGTGGGATATTCTTGCGATGAAAAATATGTTGATTGTCTATAAAGGGTGTAAAACACCTCTTCACGAAGCTGAAGGGCATTTGTTCTCCCTATCATTGCGATCATTTTTTTGTTCTACACCATACATACCTATGGGGGTCAAAGTTACAACTTTTTGACAAGTTTTTTTTTAAATAAGTACAAGTTGTTTTTGTAAGATTTTAACACCTCCACGACCCTCGCACTATTCAATCCATCCATCAGCACAATGTTTTAAGTGCGTTACATTGAGTTCTACCACAAAACATGATTTACAACCTCAAAAAAAAAAGTTGTTTCCCAGCAATAATTTTTGCGTAAAGTTACATAGTTCGATGTACAGAATGATTGGTTAACGGCTTTGTGATGAGGTGGTTTACACCCTGTATTATCAAAAGGATCCACTAATTTTAGGTCCCAAATCATGAAATCAGGTTTCCGTGACTTTTTGCTGGCCTTAACGTTTTTTAATTCAAAGTTATAATTTGCATATCATGCAATTGATTTATACCAACATTATCTTCCTATCTTTATATCAATTTATTGAATTCGGCGTAGCATGTCTTATTTTTTCATAAATCATGTTATAAGTACTTTATGTCACTCCATGCACACATTTCAGCGTTCTTTTTTAGTTTCCTTCATTCCTTTGCATTATGTACCTAGTCATAAGACACCTGTATTTGAACTTTAAAATCTTGTGACAGACAGATTTCACCAGCGGCAGTGCATTTTTCGGGCCTATATATTATGTCTACCTACTCCTGTAATATATTATGCTTGTACTAAGGAAGCGTTCAGCTATACCTTCTTATGGTTCTATAATGAAATCATAGGTAGAAAATAATAAAATGATGAAGGAACTAATGAAATGATCGATTACCACTTATTTTTAGAGTGAATCAACCATTCCTGAGCAAAATATTTTTTGAAAATCTTTGAATGCAGATTTGTTTCTTTTTAAAAATAAAGGTATTAGCTGGAGAGCTAGTGAACCCTCCGAGTAACGGTCTTCTTGTAAGGATGAAAATTTGTACACTTATCATTTATAGCATGCTAAGGGCAATAGCCATGACCTGGCAGGCGTCAGCCATGCACATCATCAGCCCCTTTATTTTTTTAATTGTAAAATAAATAGATTATATAAACTTGTTTCTGTAGGCTTAAAAATTTAATAGGATGTAGTTTATTCATTGTAAATCTTGAAAAAAAATTGCCAGGCGACTACAATAAGCAAAAATATGTGACAGGTGAATTGAAAGGAGCACAGTTGATGAGGTAAAATAAACTTTAGTTCTGTATAGTTGAAATTTGGATATGTTTTTGAATAAACGTTTTAAAATAAATGTGTAAAATGACAGGCGGTTTTGAATAGCATTAGACCTTGACAGGCGAGGGGAAAGCTGCTAAGGGCATGCGCGTAAGAGGTGTTACGTGAACGCATGTATTGCGAGTGATATAAAATTAAAATGATAAATAAAGAACAAAGTTTTTTTTTTTTTACTCCGCAACCATAGGTGCAAACTTACTGGACAATTATTGTGGTAGCTTCAGAAGATTGTAAAAATATTCTTGCATTGTATAGATTCCATCTCTTAGCACTGTATAATTGCATAGCACATGTGTGAGTACCATGTACTGTAAAGCTACCATTTGCATTTAGTTATCTTTCATTGACGTGAATATGCCTTGGTGGCTGAGAGAATGTCATGCTCGCTTAAATGTCTTGCTGATGGTGGCGGGTGGGTCGAGTCATTTAGTTCCCTTCAATATAGTTGAATTGAATGGCGCTGATCCATGCGTCATGTTCGCGAACGGGCGCTGTCAGTCGGGACTGGTCATCTCTTAGCTGCCATGGATCATTTGAATTGCTTTATTTTAAATTGTTGGTTAATTTTTTTTTACTCTGGACGCTCTGATTGTGCACGTCTTTCTACATCGTTCTGTATGTATAATCTCAACATGAAAGATGTAACCAAGATTTTGTAACAACATTTTTGATTGAAAAGATTGTCCATGGAGTTTCTTGCCCGTCCTTCTCCATAGAGATCTACGCTGGGGAATGGGCAACTACAGTACTTTCTCGAGTTATTATGCCTTGTGTCTGTGACTGTAGCCTTTTTTTCGTTTTATCGCCATTCAAAAGTGCCATAATGGTCTAGTTGAAATAAATGATTTGAGTTTGAATTGGTTTGAAGGAAATACGGTTCTTTCTTCAATATATGATAATTATACTTTTACGAAAGCCTACTAATACTGAAGATGAGACTAAGATTTAATATACAGGCCTATGTAATTGAGCTTGATATGCAATTCTTAATGACATTATTGTTTTTTTTTTTCTATTTTCTGAAGAGGAAAACATTATTGAAGAGACAGATGATTATGAAAACAGTAGTAGTGAAGTGTCGGATAGTGAAAAAAAAATAATGTAAAGACCAATGTAGATTACATTAAAACTAATAAAATGTGTTGTATTTATCATTTTTTACTTTATATCACTCGCAATATAAGCGTTCACGTTACACCTCTTACGCGCACGCCTTTAGCAGCTTTCCCCTCGCCTGTCAAGGTCTTATGCTATTCAAAACCGCCTGTCATTTTACGTATTTATTTTAAAACGTTTACTCAAAAACATATCCAAATTTCAACTATACAGAACTAAAGTTTATTTTACCTCATCAACTGTGCTCCTTTCAATTCACCTGTCACATACTTTTGCTCATTGTAATCGCCTGGCAATTTTTGTTCGAGATTTACAATGAATAAACTACATCCTATTAAATTTTTAAGCCTACAGAAACAAGTTTATTTATTCTATTTATTTTACAATTAAAAAAATAAAGGGGCTGATGATGTGCCTGGCTGACGCCTGCCAGGTCATGGCTATTGCCCTTAGCATGCTATAAATCATAAGTGTTCAAATTTTCAACCTTACAGGAAGACCGTTACTCGGAGGGTTCAGTAGCTCTTGGACTATATGTCTCCTTTGAGTAAAATTTTCGTTCTCCAGTCTTTAGAGTACTTTCCCTCCAGGTGGCATTGTAAAATTCCACCCTGTTTATTTAGTCTAGTAAATAAATATCACACCACTAAAGAAGATGACTTAATTCCCTTGTTGCTATGATCCGTCTGTATCTCGTAACTGATTGTTCTCAATTTATCTTACTTAGATATCTCACAAGTGCAATCTTGTCAATGGTACTTGATATATTAACTTGTTAACATTGTACTGTGAGTGCAATCTAACTAAAGGTACCATTATTTTGGGAAAGTAAACGCGTAAGTACCGTTTTAGTTCGTATCTTTAAACTAGATGGCGCTGTACAATTACGTCACGTTTCTGAATCGCGGTGTTAAGATTCTCCGGCGTTGAACGACCCTCGCGCGGTATTGTAGTGAAGTCATACTTACCTGGCATAGGGGAAACCGTGATCAAATAGGCGGTTCCCCCAGGGCGAGGCCTTCCCATTGCACTGCGGTTAGGTTGACCCTTGCGATTATCCCTAATGTGGATAACTCGGATGCGTAATTTTTGGTAGTGGGGACTGCGTTCGCGCCGTCCCCCCAGAATTCACACATGTTGGGCCTTCGTAGGCAAATCCACGTTAGCCCCACCGCAAGTTGGGCCTTCGTAGGCAAATCCACGTTAGCTCCATCGCAAGTTGGGCCTTCTTATGCAAATCCACGTTGGCCCCTTCGTAGGCAAATCCACGTTGGCCCCTTCGTAGGCAAATCCACGTAGGCCATCAGTTTTGGGCCCAACCCGCAAACTGCCCGCCAATTGTATGCATTTGCCAACTAACCAGAGGTATGTGGCCCATCTAAATGCCAACAAAAAATGCTACTAGGGTTCAGAGTGTTTATTTTAAAACTGTTATGAGTATGAAATACTGCCGGACCGTTAGAACTTTGCAGTGTTGGTAAAGATCGAAGGTTGGATAGCGAATTGGGAAGATACAACTGACTTTTAATATAGCTCTTTGAGCTCTCTCTAAATTAATCAAATAAGATTTAGAAGTACCGCCCCAGGTGGTGATGTATCACCTACATATAGCCTACTGTAGTAGGCTAGCAAAGATTGGCATAATGCGAAATAAACTATTCTAATTACAGAAGTATCAGAAATATGTCGTAGATTTTTAAATACAGGGTGTAAACCACCTCATCACAAAGCTGTTAACCAAGCATTCTGTACATCAAACTAGGTAACTTTACGCAAAAAATATTGCTGGGAAACAACTTTTTTTTTTGAGGTTATAAATCATGTTTGTGATAAAACTCAATGTTACACACTTAAATCATTGTGCCGATGGATGGATTGAATAATGCGGGGGTCGTGAAGGCGTTAAAAGTCAAAATCTTACAAAAAAAACTTGTATTTACAAAAAAAACTTGTCAAAAAGTTGTAACTTTGACCCCCCATATAGCTCTGTAACTAGAAGATTCCCAGGTATGGTGTAGAACAAAAAAATGATCGCAGTCATGTGGAGAACAAGTGCCTGTCGGCTTTGTAAAGAGGTGTTTTACACCCTTTATAAAGATTAATTTACGGATTCTTTTAACTAAGGCTTCAATGTGTTGTTGGATATTGTATGTAATTTATCGGTAACTTTTCCGATTTCCACGGATTTTTTTTCGATTTTTCGAGGTACCTACTGTATGCAGTACCGTTATGCAACATCTGTTTTTCGGCTGCCCGTATATCCAATCTGAACATTTGTTTGTTATAATACGCAGTGAACAAACATACAATACAATACAATGTCTTTATTTTTTCTCTTCACAAAGGTTCACATAGTGTTCTTAAATAAGTTGTAACTTAACAAAATGCATAATATTATGTTCCTTTGTGAGAGACTGGCGTCCATACTAGGATACCCTGTGTGACGGATCCCCAGGCTCTCACCTCGAATTAAATGTATTTACTTATAAGTAAACATAGAGGTCACTATATGTTTCGTAGCGGACATTTAAGGTACTACGTCGAGGAAAAGTTCCCTAACCTTGCTCGCATGTATGTATGTAGCATACGTAGTTCAGACATAATACAATAGATGTCGTTAGCTGCTTCTGAAAGAAAAAAACATTTGAGTAAATGATTCCAAAGTTTTTTCGTTTTATAATGTGGTAATATTTAATTATTTTATGATGATTTTATTTATTTATTTCAAATATCTCTTACAATTATGTTACTAGTATTCTGTCTTATGTCTTTCAGATGAATGACAAAAGATAAAGATAAAGATAAATAAAATAAAATAGGCAGGTGCCTATTTTATTTTATTTATGAAGATGCAATGTTGTATGCTATGTTTTATGAAGATATGATTTAAATAGACCTAATGCTGTTTTAAAATAAAATAAAAAAATCTAGTAATAATTTTCTTTCTATTTTATCTCAATCAAACAGGAATATCGAAATGTGATAATGTTATTGTTATTCTCACTAATTCACTTGCGTGCAAAAAAATTGTCGCACCCCGTGGTGGTCTTTCATTTGGAACAAGATAACTCAAAAAAATCAGGTAATAGAAAATAACTTTAAATACTGGGAGGTAGATGAAAAGGTATGAAAAGGTATCAATAACTGCACCGACACAACATAAACCTTCACAATTACACACACACTCACAGAAACACACACACACAAACACGAATAATCCAAATGTTGAATAAATCTAATTATTAAATTGTTTTTTCTGAATTCTGCAATTATGACTTCATGTTAACTTGGTCTTAAAACACTTGCTCTGCCTGCAACTATTTTTGTGAAACTAAAGTATGTACGGGCTTGTACCGCTGCCCTTGATACAAGTTATTTTGTAACTTAGTAAGGGTGCCGGTTGCAACACCTACCTATTTTGTTAACTAGCTATAACTCAAGTGCTCATAAAATGTTATTATTTTATTTTGTGTTAACATTGTTATTTTGAAATAAAATTATTATTATTATTATTATTAAAAAAAAAAAAAAAAAAAAACCTTATTGAAAATTGTAGCTTACCCAACTAACAATTTAACGTCGTTCAAAAGTTTAGTAAACGTTATCTTAATTCCATTGATCGTAATGCCTAAGTCGCACTAACGTTATAATATCGTTTACTAAACGCGAAAATGGCCCCAGTTATACGACCAACATTGTCGTATAATGGACATAGAAGTCACAAGCTGACTTAGTTAACGTCATTCAAAAGTCGTATCATAACTTTACAACGGCTCGTTTGTTGTATTGTCGTCATACAGGTGTTTTTGAATGACTAAAACGTTTTATTTGAGTCAAGGAACAACACCTGTAAGACTTATTAATTTTTCTTGTTAGTGACACGTGTTTGTGGTTTTGTTTCGAGATTTGAGTGCAATATAAATAATTACAAGGAAATAAAAGGCGAGTGTTATTTAACTTATATTTATATATCTCGCTAATAACTGTATCTGTCTCTCATGCCGTTTCGACTGGGTATTAAAGTTATATGATTAATACCCATGTGTATTTATTTCAGATTTTCATGCCCCCTCGCAATTTTGTGTTTAAATGATTATATTTTTATTAATAAAAATATGTTTATTTCTAAATAAGTAGGACATGTTGTAAAGACCTAAAGTCGTATTAAGGTTATTTCAAGACCATGCAATACGCCATGACAGCTAGTTTTTAGGGTTTCTCATAAATTTATCTATATGAAAATATTGAATGATCATATTTCTAGATAAAATCTACTTGAATGTTAAAATGTTTTGAATTTTTTCTGCACTACACTTTTACTGTGAACAATATGAAAAGGGTTTTACTTTTAAAATATGATCATTCAATATTTGGATATAGATAAATTTGTAACCTAGACGCCTAGACGTTTTAAAGTCAAAACCTGACTTAAATGCGACTACATGTTTGATTAAAGTCAGGGCATGACATTAAACGGACATCAAGTAATATATAGGTTATATTTGAGTATTAAATAAACAACCAAGTCATTTAAGAGTCTCCAATTGACCGCTGTAAAACAGGATAGTGATCATTATATAAACGTCACTATGAAAACGTCTGTAAAACTGCTACATTACATAGATGTCATATAAAGGTTTTTCAAAGACCTAATTTGGTCAGTCCAAAACGTTTAATGGACTATAACGTTAGTATGACTATTGCGTTGTCGTACAAACGTTTTAGCTAAGACTGTAATATAACGTCGTTTAGTTCAGTCTTACCAACGTTGCTAAGACCAGCTTCTTATGACATATTCGTCGCACGACTAATAAGTTAAATTCAAGACGTCTATAGGACCTAGAAGTCATCTCACTATCATTATAAGACTGCTATCCAACTTTATGTCGTATAAGTCAAGACTTATATGACGTTTGTTGGGTAATTTCATTTTTCTAACTTATCAGGCCTATAACAAAAAACGGTTTCAATGGATAATTTTTAAATGCCGAATAAAAAGATTTTGCGAAATTCAATCTTCTGCTTCCACGTCACTCCATACACCTATAGAATAAAATCCAATGAACCTTTAGAAGTTGCTACTTAAACTTCAAATCAGGTAAATATAATTTCTCAGTTTTCTTGAAATAAGATTTTTGAGGTGAATATTGAATACGCACAAAATAGCGATTTAATGACTGACGATTTAGCTTTAGTGACTCATGGATCAACGCACAGCCTAAACCGCTGATCGTAGAGACCTGAAACTAGCAGGTCGTGTTCTTTATATGATGTGCCTGCATCATCCGATATGAGAGAATCTTCCAAGATTGTACCCCTAAGGGGGTAAAAAGGGGGCAAGTATGAGACAACGTGATTCCTCGGTCCCAATCTACTTGATTTTGCATAAACCTTTTGAACAGAAGTGTTTCGTATTTCATTGAAGTTAGGGGTTTATTTCAACTAACGGGGTTAAAAAATGGTAGACAATTATTTTGGCCACGCCGGTGATTTGCTTCGAAGTTGATATCAATACTCAAAGCTTTGATTTAAACTACATTTTATTTTGACACATGTTTGAAAACTCAATCCGATTTTATTCAAAAAAGGTTAAACTCACATAAAACCTTGGTGCAAATACTCTTAAATTGGAATGTCTCAAAAGCCACCTGATTATACAGGGTGTAAACCACCTCATCACAAAGACGTTAACCAAGCATTCTATACATCAAACTAAGTAACTTTACGCAAAATTTATTGCTGGGAAACAACTTTTTTTTTTGAGGTTATAAATTTTTATCATGTTTTGTGGTAGAACTCAATGTAACGCACTTAAAACATTATGCTGATGGATGAATTGAATAGTACGGGTGTCGTGGAGGCGTTATAAGTCAAAATCTTCCAAAAAATAAACTTGCATTTAAAAAAAAATGTAAAAAAGTTGTAACTTCAACCCCCCATATCTCCGTAACTAGAAGGTTCCCAGGTGTGGTGTCGAACAAAAAAATGATCGCAATGATGGGGAGAACAAGTGCCTTTCGGCTTCGTGAAGAGGTGTTTTACACCCTTTATTTGAATATAAAACCAAGGGATAGTTAATTGTTGAGAAACCCTAAGTGGCCTCAAGTCTACTGATAGAAAAAAGTTTTAATAAATAAAAATAGGTAATGTTTGCATAATTAAAATTCATTACAAATTCTATCTACACATGGAATCAGGGGGCCTAAAATGGAAGCTTAAGCAGAACATAACCATGTTAAAAAAAAATCTAAAAATGGACTTTATAGTCGTTATCAGAAAGTCCATTCATCACGCTGTACGTACTATATAACAAGTAACACATTTGTATTATTTCAATTAAACCATAGTACCGACCTACCTACTAACTTACATACCCAGTAGGCTCTTGATCCAATAAATAACATATTGATTATTTAGCGAAGAAATATGCTAGCTGATAACTGTACCGCCCACCTCATACATACTGATGATACTAACAAATGAGTCTGCCACATTCTTAATGGATTAATAAGTAGACAAATGTGCTCAACAACATTCAAATTAACCGTTAACCGTGCAATATAAATATACTTATGAATACAAAAAAAAAACACTATCTAAAGATCTTTTCAAAACGGTGTAAATTTAGATTTATTCGATAACAAATTACCAAGCTAAAGTTATTATTTTACGCCTAACTACATGGTATTTTGAAGGCAATTTTAATAAATCAATATGGGTTCCTTTCTGACTAGGACACCGTTTAAAAGTAATTAATGGTGGAACTACAGACGGGTAGTAATAGTAGTAGATCTCTAATTGGTAGTTATAATTTCACGCCAATTTATTAAGGAAAATAAAAGACATAGAGACTACCACATGAATCAAAAGAACCATAGAATAGGCAGCTATTAAAGACAAAGATTTAAATGGATTTAAATCTATGACAAAAGATGAAAAAATAGTACCTACTAAACCAAAACCCGAAGATTTCTGTCACAACAACAAAAATTTTGAGTAAGTTAAAGTAGCAATACAGAAAAGCGGCCAAAAGTGACTAATTGACTTCATCTGATTAATTATTTCTTGTGACAGGTAAAAACACTATCCACGATGACTCATACTGCTATATTTAAGGCTAAACGAGGTATATATTCAACGATTAATACTGCACGCGTGTCAAAAGCACGACCAAAGACAGGTCGCTCAGATGTGTCTCCGAATTAATGGCTTCCTATATCATTTACTTAAATTTAATTTAAATTGACAACGGTATTCGGAATCATAGTGTAACAAAAATGGCAACGGAGACGAAAGAAAGTAACTTTGATGTTGTTCATTTCAATATTTGAATGAAGCCATTCCTTTTAAGGTCATTGACAAAGACAAAGTGTAGGAGGCCGGTCTGTTTATCGAAAATGTCACCGTATAAGGACACAAACACAGTAGGCAGAAAAAAGAAAAGGAATCGCCATTTATTTTATGAGCCTGACTGTAAAATTTATGTCAAATATCATAAAATAATTTATATTGTTCGCCACCCATAACCTAGGGCACTTAATATGCAATTTTAATTAACTGAGTGGGCAAAATGATCTGTTGATCAATCAATCAAAATTACCGTTACTTTTAAGAGCTATTACATATTAACTTTTTACGGTACTCACATTATGTTTTATGAACTAGTCGGAGATGATTAGCAATGTAAATTGAATAATTCAATAGAAAATGTAACTGGTATTCCAAAAATATCTCCTTTGTTGTTCGCAAATACACGAAACATTCTAATGATGACATTAAAACTGTTTTCAATAACCACTACTTACCTTTTTTGTCGTCTCCGAATGAACAATCAAAGTACGGTTAATTCAGAACATGATCGCAAAGAAGATGAAAAAATAATTGCTTCACACAATTGCTCAGCCCCAAAATATTCAACGTATGATTACTACATTCAAGAACTATAAATGGATAATCAAAACTACGTTTGTAAAATAATAGTAGAGAAATTATCTTTAAAAAACAGATCTGTCGTAGCGTCTATATTAAGAACCGTTTCTTAGCTATAAAGTCGAAAACTTGTAACTTTACGATGAGGATATAAAGTGAGAGATCGATGTTTGTCATGCATTTATGTTTGGTCTGCAACATGAATAGGATAGCAAGTGTGTTCGTTGTTTATATATTAGTAGTGGCGGCAACGGGAGCAGGTAACTGTAGATATATCCTTTTGTTTATAGGAATTAATAAAACATCCATAAATTCTGATCAAGATAACTTTATTAGCGACTTCATAACCTCTGAACGGAAATAAGATTTGAATAATTTTGTGAAGAATTTTTGTTGTTTATTAAAATATAGACTAGATTTTTGTAATATATTAACATACATTTTTCTATTTCTAGCGGAATTTAAATCGAAGACTCAATCCACCAGCAAAGTAGATCAAGCAAGCAAGACAAAAGGATCAAGTCAATCCACCAGCAAGACATCTACACCGCACCATGTTTCAGCGCACGCTTCCATCAACAATGGAATGGGCGTCGCCAGCATCAGTGGCGTAGACTCCAGGTACGGAAGACTATCCTCCATGACTGGCGTCAAGTTCTACCCACCGATAGACTCTTCCATGATCAAGACAGATAATAAAGGAAACTTTATCTTTAAATCTACTGATGGCAAAATGCCAATGCCACTAACGATTACGAAGAAAGGCGACGGAGTCTCAGGAACTATCAAGATCATGCCTGGTTCAGTATCAGTGTCATCTTCAGCGAACTCTGGATCTGCTTCAGCGTCTGTAGGACCTAAGATCCCAGACTTCAATTCTTGGTCAAATTCATTCATGAAACCGATGATGAATGACTTGTTCTTCCCCGATCCATTCCCGGCGTTCCCTAGTTTATCGAACTCTGCGTATCACACAAGGATGTCAGAACCCTCGTATCATCGGATACCAGAGCCATCGTTCCCTCGGATATCGCAACCATCATATCCGAGGATATCGCAGCCATCATACTCGAGAATACAGCAGCCATCGTTTACGCCAAGAATGCCTGATCCCTGGAAGGATATGTTCAAACACAGTCTACCACAACATGATGTCATGATGAGTCCTGGATGGTACTACCCGAGCTACAACCCTTATTTTAACTTCTGGTAATGATTTTGGAATAAATCGATTGACACCCCTTTAAAATTTTTATTTCTCGACCCTGACTAAGTTTGGTTTTAGGATGTCCTTCCTATATCCATAATATATCAATATGACTCGACAGTTAACTTAAAGCTAGTCTGTTTTGGTAATTAGATGATGATTGGACGAGGTGAATAAAAATAAATTTCCCGTGGACACTTTTGCAGAATTGACTCCTTGTCTCAATATACTAACATAAAATCTGGACTGGATTAAACTCTGATTCTGACTGGAATTGATTAAAGACCGTATATTTTTTTCTACGACTAAACCTATAATTATGGCAGTCATAAACTCACTATTATTTTATCGACCACATAAGGAATGGCAAGATGAATTCCAGAGTAGTTATTTGAATAAAGTAATCCATGACTCCGTGGGTAATATTTCCATTGTTCTAAGAGCTAAAGAATCGCCTAGAAGTAGGACCTCGCCAAAAATATCACAGAATAAACACCAGAAATAAAACAAAATTTAATAAAAGAAAAAGCTTTTAAATCACATTGTATATGGCAGAATTTATGACCGCAAAATAAAACATAAAACCGCTAGATGATGGATACAACATAAAAGATGGAATCGCTGATCGCAAGAATGACAAATTTTGCGTGAGTAGGTAATTTTTAATGTTGTCGACAACATCACTCACAAAGTTAAGTTAACGACGTAATTTGGAAAGGTATCTTTTAGAGACAAAGTAGGGACTGCTGCGAAGTGCAGGCTGCTTCTCATAACTAATGAGTATTCTGCGTGCAACTACTTCAAATCTCATTGCATATACGAAGATGTGTATATGTCACCGTAAAATTGTCAAACACGTTAAATTGTAATCCCTCTAGTGAGATTGGAAACTCTCAAAATATTGTCAACTGAACATACCACTTACAATAGAACGCATTATTGTTCGGTAGATTGTAATCTATCGAAGTGAAACCGTAATACTGTGAAGTGCAAGCGACAGAAGTATCTCTGCCCCCATAATCGGGACTTGGGGCAGCCCCCGTTACGTTAGTTAGGTTCCTTTAAACCCTGTATGGTAGTTGCTGCAGACAGACATAGGGGCTCCATCGGTTGTCTATTGTTTGCCCGAAGATTATATGCCATAATCATCATTTTCCCGTATTTCATTTACCCGAATTTCATTTGCCCGAATGTTTCATTTGCCCTGAAAGACATATGACATACTTTTAATTGCCCGAATTTTAGATACCATAAGATACGAATGCCATAAGTATTGTTTGCCTTATTTTTATGTGCCATAATAATTATTAGACATAATATTTAAATGGCATAACAAGTATTAGACAAACTTATTTATTCTGTGCATGGTTTTTTTTTCTGTGCATGGTTGATGGTGGGCTAGGTCGACGGAGCCCCGCTTCGCGGGGCTCCTACTTCTGTGTGGTTTATAAAAAAATCTCTCTCTTATTTCTCTTGATATAAACAACCGTTACACACCCGATGTCGATGGCAAATTATGTTATGGCATATCATAATTATGGCATGTGATAATTAGGGCTTATAATGATTATGACAAATGATGTTATGGTAAGTGACTTTATGGGAAACAATGATTCTGGCACGTGACTAATATGGCAAACGAGAGTAGGGCAAATGAGTATTATGTCGTATGATATTATGGCTGTTGACTATTATGGCAAATGATATTAGGGCAAATAAAATTCGGGTAAACGGCGGTATACCGGCTCCATCGTCTATGCTTTTTAGAGTGGTACCATGGGGCAAGGGGTCCCCCTTGCCCCTCCTTCCCTCCCCCTGCTCCACACCGCGCGGGTTGACTTCCATCGCATACATTTTACAATATTACGGTTTCACTTCAATAGATTACAATCTACGAAAAAAATATGCGTTATATTGTAAGCAGTATATTCGTTTGACAATCTTTGGAGAGTTTACAATCTGTCTAGTTTTAATACAATCTAACGGTTTTTACAAATGTGACGCTGACATATACATATTATGTAGCAATGAACCATGTTGATAGCCAATTACCAAAATCTGTTGGTCAACGCCCACAGTCATTTAGTTGTAAAATTATGAAGTGCATCTGGTAGGTACATAATAATATAATATGTAGTAATAAATACAGACTAGGTACAATAAAATACCAGTCTTTTTTGTCAAACTTTTAGAACAGTATTTATTTCGGCCTGCATAGGCACACGTATCCATTGATAGAAGCTCATAGCACAGCTTATCAGAGATGATAAAGTAAAAAAAAAACTAAGGCCAAAATTCTGGCTACGCTGATGTCGGTCGCGTATGGTCAGTCGCGTATGGTCGGTCGCGTACGAGCAAGAATTAGGCCTAAGAGATTGACATAAACTATCGAATTACCGAACTATCGAAAGTATATATGTAGTATATCAACTATCTAGTGTCCACGACACAAGCTTTGCTTAGTGTGGCACTAGGTGGCGCTGTGTGTTAGTGTCCAGCGATATTTATTTATTTTTAGTTTTAATTAAAATTAAAGCTTATGTGTCTATTTTTTGAAAGACAAAACGCTTTCAAAAGCGTTTCTTCCTTTGTCCACTATGGTCCGAGGGCCCCACAGATAGTTACGGACATTCATGGATTTTATGTTTTTTTTTTTTTATTCTTGTTGGTTGTGATGTAGTCACTGCAGCTAAGGTCACTGCCAGATTCATTTAAAGAGAGACAAAAAGTGCCGCGTGATTTAAAATTAAGACAAATCATAATATAATGAAATAACAATAAATCGTGTTTGATCTAGAATTCTAGATCATAGTCTATAAACAGATCATTGCTCTCGCGACGCATCCGCAGAAATGATCTCCAATACAAAATAGTATCTTTTTAACGCGAGCTGCTCAATTATGGGACTATTGACTCTGTACTCTTTATTGACTCCTACGCTAATATTAAACTCATCTACATAATTAGTCCAATCAGGTAAAAGCACCAGTTGTTGTACAAGACTGTAATTTTTATGATTTGCCTTTTTTCGAACACTATCTTCCATCTTTACCCGACGACCCGATTGTCGTAGTGGTAGTGACGCTGCCTTACGTTCTTAGGGTCCTGGGTTCGAATCCCGGTAGGAGCAAATGTTTGTGTGATGGGCACGGACATTTGTTTCCGAGTCATGGATGCTTATATGTATAATGTAGTATTTACAAACAAAAAAGTATATATGTAGTATATCAACTATCTAGTGTCCACGACACAAGCTTTGCTTAGTGTGGCACTAGGCGGCGCTGTGTGTTAATGTCCAGCGATATTTATTTAGGTACGTAACGTCTGTTATGGTTACGGATTTTATATGCCTCTTAAACATTTTGGTTATTTTATATTATTAAACCCTTACCTTGAATGGAAAATGGCTGTTTTGCTAGTTATGAAGAAAAGCTATTAAGGGCGATAATTGACCACTTCACCATGACAAAAATCCAATTTATAGTTTTTTGATTAATGTGTGACAGTTATAAGTTTTATTAGAGATCTATAAAATATATGACAATTTAACGACCGATAAATAAGGTTTTAGCAAAACTAGTTTTTAAATACAGGTTCTTTACTTTATAATTTGATAATCAGTGGATACGTCCAAGGGGTCGGCAGTTAACACCCTGGTGATAGTCACAGGGTCACGGGGTCAAATAATTTGTTGATAATTGGTTTGGCGTGGTATTTGGGTTCCTAAAATAACCAAAAATTCACAATGTATGTCGCATGTTGAACCGTTCGTGCAGCGGTAGTTTGTAGTCTACCTGGTACCTACCCCGCTGTTGGCAATAGTTCTCCATATACTCGTATGGATAACTTCTGTTCTATAATGGGTGTGGACACCTCTTAACGAAGCCGGAAGGTACTAATTGTCTTTCCTAACATTGCGATCATTTTTTTTTTCTACACCATATCTTTTTTTTTCGGATGGGAAATCAAATGACCGTCAGACTTTTATTGACTAAAAACCATCCATGTTCCTTCCTCGCCCTTTACGTTCCAGGGCCGCGGTATCGCGGCATACCTGGGAACCTTCTAGTTACGGAGATATTGGGGCTCAAAGTTCTAAAATTTCCACAAGTTTTTTTTTAATGTAAGATTTTTACTTTAAGCAACTCCACGATCCCCGTTATATGCAATCCATCTATCCGAACAACTTTTTTTTTTAAAAGACTTTTCCCAGCAAAAGTTTTTGCAAAGTTACTTAGTTCGATATTACAGAATGCTTGGTTGACGGCTTCGTTATTAGACTGTCTGCACAATTTCAGAAACGAGACATAATTTTATCCACAAACACACATTCTTATAAAAGGACACATAAGTGGGGGGGCTCTAATAAATAAGCGAAAAATATTTTTGGAGTTTTAATTTTATTAACGCCATAATGTTGAGGTGTTCATTTAGATGCAGCAGTGAATGAGCAGTTAGTTACTTGCTATTATTTTATAATTTAATTTATGAATATTCTTTTTTTCATTTTATTTTAGAATTTTTAAGTATTCTTAATTTTTATAGAAAATGGGGGCGCAAAAAAATAATTTATTTTCAAATTGGGCAGTAGAAAATAAGTCTGGCAACCCCTGATTTAGATTAAAGAAAACGGCGTAAGACAAAAGCTTTCCTCCTCCTCCCCCTCTTAAGGCGGAGGTTTCTTGAAAACGGTCCAAAAGGCGGTTTTTAAAAGTAGTGTATCTCTCAAACTGTAAATAATTTCGACAAATAAAAAAAACTTTATATTTTGAAGTCCTTTTTGCATACACTGATGGAACTCAAAACATAATTTGACAAACTTTAATGCACCAAAAAAATCTTCAAACATACCTCTTAATTTTCTTTCAAAGCAGTTTAGCCATTTATTGACAATGATAATTATATTTAAAAATATAACATAAAATTTCAAATGCTAAACTACATCTACTGATGGATTATTTATTATTAAATAGTAAAGTTCTCATTTTAAATCGATCGAAAATACTCATTTCGCACTATTCGGCCCGCAGTGACTGAAGTAACAACCACTTTGTAGTGCAAGCTAATTAGAACTTTATTCTTACAGTATTTCAAACGAAGTTTTAACCACCACAAATAGAGTTGCTTATTTAGCTGATGTCGTCGCCTTAAAATGTAAAAACTTTCTGTCTATCACAAGTTTGATATCATCATCATTCTCTTGCCCTTATCGCACTTCATTTGTCCACGCAGTATGTCTTCTTCTTCCATACTTATCTATTACTCGTCTCATCAGCCACCTTCTTTCGAGCCATATCATTCTTCACACAGCCCATCCATCGTTTCTTTGGTCTTCTTCTTCTCTTATACCCATCCACAGTCATACTCAAAACTTTCCACTTTTAAGTTTAATGACACAGTTTCACTCTTGTAAATTATAGATCTATTTAATTAAAATTTTTGGCCGATCACTGTATCTTAAGATACAGGTCTCCTAGTTTAAGAGGCAGGGTTCATCATTATTTTGTATGCATTGACTTATTTTTGGTAGACTTAAATCTTCTGTGCACGAAAACTAAATCATTTGCTTATTGTATTGAACTGTGTCTGTGTGTATTATTTGGATTAATAAACAATTTTATTATTATTATTATATTATAATGTATAATCTTAAACTCGTGCAAGAAATTCTTCTTCTTTATATTAATAGGCGGTTAAGAGGCATTCAAAAGTTCTTCAGTGAAACATGTTGTTATAAACACAGAGAACACTTTTGGAGTACTTCCTACTGATATCATACATTATGCGAAGGTTTGTGAGGATCTAAGGATGTCTGGATGATCTACTCTTTCACGTAAAATCTACATAGCTGATTTGAATGAAAGGACACTGACAAATCCTGCCCCAATTGAACAAAAATAAAAGTATTACAAATAAACATAATTTTAGAAAAGGATTAACGTACGATACCGAGAGTGGAGGTGGCCCAGTGGTTGCGGCCTCAACTTATGGATAGTAAGTCGTGAGTTCAAACCCCGGCAGAGGCGTATTACTTTGTGTAATTTACTTCATCACCGCTGCTCTCAAAAACGGTGAAGGAAAACATCGTGAGGAAACCAGCATGCCCTAGAACCAAAAATTCAAAGCCATGTGACATCTATCAATCCGCACTGGGCCCGCGTGGTGGATTATAGCCCATACGCAAAATATGCGATTTGACGTGGAGTTGCGGGCACCAGCCCGTTGTACAATACAATACGATACAACGTACGATATCAGATTTTTATAGACTACAAATAAAAAGTATTTTTATTTTTATTTTACTAGAAAAGTCAGCCAGTCAGTTAGTGTGTCTTTTTGCACACAGATAGCTTATAATATGGATTAACATATAGAATATCTCTCTCTTTTTATCTCGGTGGTAAGATTTCTTGGGACAAATAAACCTCCACGCGGGTGAAACCGCAGGCAAAAGCTAGCTAGTACTTTATAACGTCCAGATCAAAACGTCTGAATGTGTGTCAGTAAACGACATTGGTCGCAAATGTGTAGAGAATATTGTGCAACCATCCGCTTGCGGAATACGGTGCGCATTCATTAGCATAAGAATAGCGAATAGCGGTGATACCGGTTGGGCTATGTGACAATATTCTGTTTTTAGATCGATTGAACTTAGATCTAGGTTGATAATAGAGAGAATGAATATCAATTCAAAAACTATTTCGTTTAGTTTGACAAAATAAAATAATATTAGTTTTCTTTTTAAAAGCAAAAGTTAGATAAGACATTTTTGTTCATCTGGTCTACTTACTGAAAGCATGTAAATAGCCCTCATTACAATTGGCTATATACAATAGCATGACACAATTACAAGAGCGTGGAAAATTGGCTAAGCTTAGATAAGCGTGTGAAATCGAACTGTGGATGATTATGATGATGACGAACATGCTTAAAAGAGTAGGTAAATGTTGAACTAGCTAACACAGCTAGACTGGGTCGCAGCAGACCAAGGAGGAGATAGCGGGACGTCTTGGATTCTTAGCGAAACGGCGAGAGGAAGCACATCATCATAAGAAGTGGAAGGAATGGGGAGAGACCTTTGTTATGCACAATACAGGCTAACAAAAAAAAAATGTTGAACTTACTCGCTACTCTTATTAGTGTGTGTCCTCCCTTATCCACTTGGAAATCGCACCCCCACTAGCGACAGTGTTATGCAATTAAAAAAGTGTTATTCTGCACATATTATTTGGTACTTTATAATGCTATACAACATTATTTTTTGTTTATACTAAACCCGAAAAGGGGTCATTGTACTCATCATTTTGAACAACTTTTTCTATGTGACGAACCATGAAATCGCGAAAAAAAAATCAGCTGTTCCCTACATTTATTTTTGCATAACTCGTCAAAATGTAGGGAACAGCTGATTTTTTTTTCGCGATTTCAAGGTTCGTCCCATAGAAAAAGTTGTTCAAAATGATGAGTACAATGACCACTTTTCGGGTTTAGTGTAAACAAAAAATAACCCTGTAGAAAAGTTTAACTTACAATAAACTAAACATTTGGTTCCAAGATTGTAACATTTTACATTATAGGTAAATATAATAATTCCCAAAATAATAACCATTTTAGACGAGTCCCGACCATAAGCCGTGTTTTGTGCAGTTTTATGCGCTAACTATCACCAGTGACGGATTAAGACTACTTGATGCCCTAAGCAATCCACGCCTGTGGGGCCCCCTATCCGAATGTCAACTAGAATCGCCAAAAAATCTAGTACCTAGTAGTCTAGGTCAGACTCTATGTCAACATAAAATGCGCGAATTTTCAGTTCCTAGTAACTTTTTTTTGGTGTGGTTTTTGGCGACGTGAGACGTGATGCCCTTTTTTTCGGATGGAATCATCAAATGACTTTTACTGACTAAATAAAATAAATAATAAACAAACGCGCCGTCGACACGGCCTGTCGTTATAAGACGGATGGACGGCAAGCTAGACCATAGCTCACCGTCCACAGGCCCACGTCTACGGTGGCCGGTAGCCACCACGTGGCCCCCGACGCCCGCGCTCCCGCGGCGGCTGAGGCGAGAGGTTCTCCCTCTGGCGTTCCGCCACCTCCTTTGCTAGCAAGACTGCTTCGCAGAAGGAGGTGACGGCTTCCCATTCCGTCTCGCTCCGGACTATGGATTGAACCAGGGCCGGACGGAGAGGTCGCCGCCGCCGATCGCCGCTACGAGGACGGCGGTGCTCCGCCCACGCGGGGCAAACCTCCACGGTGCAGTGCGCCAGTGCCGTGTCCTCCGGTCGATCCTCGCAATGGGAACACCCGGGCGTTTCCTCCCGCCTGATTCGATGCAGGAACTTTCCAAAACATCCGTGTCCAGTGAGAATCTGCGTCAGGCGGAGGACGCCGTGGCGCTTCTCAAGCCACTCCTCAAAGAGGGGACTTATCGCCACTGTCGTGGCGTGCCATGCACGGGGTTGCGACAGTCGCTCTCTCCATTTCGCCATGAGATCGCGCCGGAGGTCTGTCCGCTGAGCGGCGATTTGCCACGGCAGCGGAGTTTCCCCCCGGCGTAGTACCTCCGCGCGCCATTCGTGCAGGCGCGCGAGGACTATCGCCTCCAGATCCCATGGCGGCAATCCGGCAAGCAGGCCCGCCGCCTCGAAGGCGATCGTGCTGTACCCACGGTACTTCACGGCTACCACCTTTTGGGGCGCGTTCAGATAATGGGCGGCTCGCCGCCTCAAGGAACGCGAAAAATGTGGAATGCTACACGATTTTGCGTGTCATCCTTGCGCAGGAGCCATGCTAATCTTCTCTGTAGACGTGATGCCCTTTTTTTTTAATTTTTTTTTTAAGGATTGGAAATCATCAAATGACCCCCCCCACTCTGGGCCGAGCGGGAGGGAGTGTCAGACTCTTACTGACTAAAAACCATCCATGTTCCTTCCTCGCCTTTTACGTTCCGGGGCCGCGGTATCTCTTTCGAACAGGCCCGCAACCCCGGCAGGCTTCGGCCCTTGCGGGCCCCTCTCCTTTGCTGACATCTCTTTGAGGCGCGCGTGGAACACGAACGCGCCGTCGACACGGCCTGTCGTCGTCGTTAGACGGCCGGACGGCTAGCTAGCCCATAGCCAGCCGTCCACAGGCCCGCATCTACGGTGGCCGGTAGCCACCACGTGGCCCCCGACGCCCGTTGCGTCTCCCGCGGCGGCCGGGAAGAGAGGATCTCTCCCTCTCGTTCCGCCACCTCCTTCGCTAGCATGACTGCTTCGCAGAAGGAGGCGACGGCTTCCCATTCCGTCTCGCTCCGGACCATGGATTGAACCAGGGCCGGACGCGAGAGGTCGCCGCCGCCGATCGCCGCCACGAGGACACGGCGGAGCTCCGCCCACGCAGGACAGACTTCCACCGTGTGCTCCACCGTGTCCTCCGGTCGATCCTCGCAGTGGAGACACCCGGGCGATTCCTCCCGCCCGATTCGGTGCAGGCACCTCCCGAAACATCCGTGTCCGGTGAGGACCTGCGTCAGGCGGAAGGTGAGGACGCCGTGGCGCCTCTCCAGCCACTCCTCAAAGAGGGGACTTACCGCCACTATCGTGGCGTGCCCTGCACGGGGTTGCGACAGTCGCTCTCTCCATGTCGCCATGAGATCGCGCCGGAGGTCAGTCCGCTGAGCGGCAATTTGCCGCGGCAGCGGAGTTTCCCCCCGGCGTAGTACCTCCGCGCGCCACTCATGCAGGCGCGCGAGGACTATCGCCTCCAGATCCCACGGCGGCAATCCGGCAAGCAGGCCAGCCGCCTCACGAGAGATCGTGCGGTACCCACGGACCATCTTTACGGCCACCACTTTTTGGGGCGCGTTCAAATGGTGAGCGGCTCGCCGCTTCAACGAACGCGCCCACACTGGGGCCCCGTAGAGGGCCATGGACCGCACGACTCCCGCGTAGAGCCTGCGGCAGGAGGCGTTCGGCCCCTCAAGGTTGGGCAGGAGCCGCCTGAAGGCAGCCCCTGTCCGTTCCAGAGACGTGATGCCCTAAGGACGGATTTTTTTATGTGCTTCTTCTGGTGCCCCCCCAGGCGTGATGCCCTAGGCAATTGCTTAATTTGATTAAGGGTTAATCCGTCACTGACTATCACTTCACTCACTTTAACTATCGTACTTATCTGGAACTGTTTTTCGTCATCAGAAACAAAGATATGCCAATTCGCAATCGCTATTTAATATTCCTCACGTTCAATAGGTACCTACTCAAAAGCGATCTTAAAATCCTTTACTAAATTGCTTGATCCGTTATAAAAACGTCAGAAGTCTTTGTCCACTTTTAGTACCTGTAAATGGCTGTACGTGAGTTTTGCGGAATAGGAGATACCATTTTACTAACACAACCATTGTCAGGCAATAGACAGCGAAGTAATTTCATTACGTCATTAGATTTCTTTTCTTTTTCATTTAATTATTTAGTATTAATAAATTGCGGAACGATACGGAGAGGCGATACGGTAATGCTGTGAGCATTACCGTATCGCCCAAGAAGAACCCGAACCAGGCGGCCATTTTGCTGTTTTAGTTCCAAGTCTAACCAACAGATGTCACTGTGCATTTCATTCCGATTCCTGAATCGCGGTGTTAAGATTCTCCGCCGTTTGGTTGGGTCGACTCGAGTAAGTGTTGCTAGATATCTCTGGTTTCCCTTCAAAACGCATAAATCTTTCGCCTTTTACTAAAGATTTCCGTGGAGGGGAACACTCAAATGAGTCTAAACATATTTTTGAAATACTTCGCTTCGGCGGAGTTTATATTCCTGTGCTATGATGTGCCCTCAATCTTCTAAAGGGATTTGAGATTAAATAAAATAAAAACTTCACAAAGTACACAATAAGTTAGTACCTACTGTAAATGAATAGCCTTCGCGACAACATCGTGTCATAAACAGCCCCTTCCATTGTACCAGTAAAATAACTAAAACCCAACTTGTTGCAGAATAGCGCGCACCACTGACAAAGCGAGGCGCCGCGCGCGCAGTATTCACCGCGCATGCGTCAAGATGCGAGCCCTTCTGCTGATCTCTCTTTTCGCCATCATGTACCTTGCGGCTGCTGCCCCAGCGAGGTCCAAGCTGCAGACAGGGGTCAACGGTACGTACCCAAGAACTTATTTTAAGGTCTACGGTCAAAGGTACCTTCGGATATCTTCGGAGAAGCCGGAAATTGACGAATAAAATGTGACCCGTCGACCAGACTGTATCGATTTATTTTCGCTCAATGTCGTAGTAGATAGACACTCTTTCTCTCTTATTACGTATGACGTTTTATTTGCCTTTCTGCTTGCCCGAAGATCGCCGATAAAACCATTGGGCGTAAGACTGGTAAGTACTAACATACTTTGTCTTGTCACTCATGTATGTATAAATAGAAATTAGTATGTATCGCACGCCCTGCCTCCTCGATGGTAGTATAATAGACTAACAATAAACTGCGTTCGCTTCTTTCGTTATATTTTTGATTTTAAATTCCAATGACCGAAGTTTCGATACATAACATTTAGTTATTAACTCCGTACGTGAAAGAATAAATAAACTTAGTAAAAGATTAAGTTTCGCCTTTATTTAGGTTGATGACTGTTCTTTTTGCTTGGCGAAACGTCAAGGTTGGTGTGTTAAAATTAGAGACACTTTACTTTTGCGCGAATTGTAAAAAAATGCGTGTTATAATGCTTTTTAAGCATTGTGTACTTAATTGTGTGTGATTTGCGGCCGTAGTACGTAATAGTTGGTGTCCTCACCCACCCAGATGGCAGCACTCTCTATGTAAACTTTTGTTTGAAGCCAATGTATGTAAGTTTCACCCCCCCAAAGAACGTCAAATACAGAAGCAATTTCTAATGGGGACCAACCAAAATATAGAAATTATTTATTTAACCTCTAAAAAGTATCTAACACTCTTCCCTTTGTGCGGTTTACTCAAGCCAGTCGCTTATGAACGCGGAGGGAAGATAATAAGACTATGGGGGAGGACGTTGCCCAGCAGTGGGACAATAGAGGCTAAGTAAAAAAGAAAAAGTTAACACGCGTTTGTGATAAATAATAATGCAGTGTAATAAATGTGGACATGATTAACCACGATTACTCATGTTTATCTAGTTTTAAATTACAAACTAGCTGACCCACGCAACTTTGTCTGCGTCACTTAAGAGAGAAAGAGCTCACAAAGAGAATACAAGTTCCCCCGTTTTTGCAACTTCTTATTGCTGTTCCGCTCCTGTTGGTTATAGCGTGATGTTATATAATCTATAGCCTTTCTCGATAAATGGACTATCCAACCCAAAAAGATTTTTTCAATTCGAGCCGGTAGTTCCTGAGATTAGCGCGTTCAACCAAACAAACAAACAAACTCTTCTCCTTTATAATATTAAGTATAGATAGGAAGTATGACTAATAGCTACTCAATAAGATAACTTTCAACACATGACACGGTTTTTAAAAGGCTATAACGACTGTGTAACAAATATGGCCTCTAACCACATTCGGTGCGTAAAGCCATTGAAGATGAATTAGCTACCATTCAGAACTGACACGGTGCTCTCATCGAAAGTTAAACATTTTTTACAGTTATTAAAAGTTTAATCGAAAGATACTAACAGATCT
Organism: Xestia c-nigrum; assembly: GCA_916618015.1. NCBI lineage: Eukaryota > Metazoa > Arthropoda > Insecta > Lepidoptera > Noctuidae > Xestia > Xestia c-nigrum. The sequence goes on along the minus strand of OU745245.1, from coordinate 24,603,614 downwards.
TTCGAAAACAGGCAAGAAAGAGAAATCGATCGCCGAGTCGAAAATGCCTGGAAAAGCTACTGGTCCATGAAGACGCTAATGAAGGGTGATCTTCCAATCTCCCTGAAGCGAAAACTCATTGACATGTGCAATATGTGCATCCTGCCCGTCCTAACCTACGGTGCTCAGACCTGGTCGCTCACCGAATCTCAGAAGCTGCGCCTTGGAGTTTGCCAAAGAGCAATGGAACGCAGCATTTTGGGTGTCAAAAGACAAGATAGGGTTCGAAACACCACGCTGCGTTCCAAAACGGGCATAGTGGACGTAGGCATGAAGGCTGCTAGGCTAAAATGGGATTGGGCGGGTCACGTCAGTCGCATGCGCGATGACCGCTGGGCAAAGGTCTCCACACGATGGTTGCCGGAAGACGGACAGCGCCGCCGAGGCCGACCCAGGAAAAGGTGGCGAGACGATTTGGATGCGCATCACGAGGGTTGGTCCGAGGCGGCACAGGAAAAAAGCACATGGAAGGAATTGGGGGAGGCCTTTGCCCAGCAGTGGGACAGTACAGGCTAATAAAAAAAAAAAAAAAAAAAAAAGTTTAATCTATTATGGTGTGTGTAGGGACAAGGTTTCAAATAATAATTAATTCAATTGGAGATATAATTGTAACGGTATTCGCAAACAAAAAGGTATCTGGAGAAAGTAACCGTAGGTGATTAATTATTTAAGGCAACTTTCAGTAACGTACTGTTCGGTTTCGGTAAATTGCTACCTCTGTCTATTTGACGTTTTGCTTACAAATAGGTTAGAAAAAAAAGCCACAAAAAATCTTTCTTTTATTTTTCTATCTATAAAGTGACAGGTAAGTAACGCGAATTAAAGATATTTCAAGCTAACTTTGTTTATAAATACACCGATAGCTGCGAGACCAGACATATTAACTGACACTTATAAGTAAGTCATAAAAACGGGCTTTACTGATCAGTGTTTTGTTAACCTCGAGACGCTATAATGAGGGTACACATAAAGGGTGTAAATGAGGGTGTAAAGAGCCTCTTAACAAAGCACTTGTTATCTCCGTAATTGCGATCATTTTTTATTCTAGTTGACCATACATGGGCTAAGCAGCAAGTTACGGAGATACTGGAGATCGAAGTTCCAACTTTTAGACAAGTTATTTTTGTAAAAGTTGGAACTTCAGCTGTCATTTGTAGGTCTATGACAGCCGTTATATGTATTCAGTCACCCGAAAGTCTGAGAACCAGTATTACCAAGGAGTATCGTATTACCCAGTACTAACTTGGTTGTGGAGGTCAGATCGGCTGTCTCTCCATGTAAAATACTAATAATATTCAGCTGCATCCGGTAAGTCTGGAAGTCGACCCCAATTTTGGGGAAAGGCTTGGCAGATGATGATTGTTGTGTTAAAACATTATGAAAACAATCACAGTTGAGTACCTCACAAAATATAATAATTAATTAACCTACTATTAGTTTCGTACTTACTTGGCACACTTGTTGTGACTGTGGCGTGTGAATTTTATGTCATTGACTGAAATTAATATTGAAGTAAAAAACAAAACCATACAAAATAAATGCTTCGGCGAAATAATTATGAACTTGAGTGCCATGGGTACTGGCGTAAAACTGATGTAGCATGGTTTTCTTCGACCTGTTAAGATTGTTCTGATGCATTCAGAAAAGAAAATAAAAGAAGCTTCTCAAAAATAATTAATACAGTTTTCATCATCCTACTAATATTATAAATGCGAAAGTTTGTTTGTATGGATGTATGGATGTTTGTTACTCTTTCACGCAAAAACTACTGAACGGATTTGGATGAAATTTTGCACACAGATGGTTTATAACCTGGATTAACACATAGGATACTTTTTATCCCGGTAGTAAGATCCCGTGGGACAATTTCAAACATCACGCGGGCGAAGCCGCTGGCAGAAGCTAGTAGCTCATATTTCTCGAGGAAGGATGAGCACTACACACCACGGCCTTTTTTTGTTTTTGTTTTGGATGGGAAATCATTAAATCTTATTCTTATTCTTTTAAAACAACAAATATACATATTACTTGCAATAATATAGCTTATGTACAAAGGCGAGCTTAACCCAGAGTTGGGTTTTCTTATAGCAAACCTAATTTTGAAAGCGAGATTTGCAAAAAAGGACATACTTACGTATGTGCATTCAGAAATCTCATTTTCACCGTAGCGGGAGGGAGTGTCAGACTAAAACCCATGCATGTTCCTTCCTCGCCCTTTATGTCCCGGGGCCACGGTAACTCTTTCGAACAGTCCCGCAGCCCTGGCAGGCTTCGGCCCTTGCGGCTTGGGCGAGAGGTTCTCTCACCTCTTCGTTAGCATGATTGCTTCGCAGAAGGATGTGACGGCTTCCCGTCACCGCTGCGATGACACGGCGGTGTTCCCCCCGCGCGGGGCAGACCTCCACCGTATCCTCCGGTCGATCCTCGCAATGGAAACACCCGGGCGTTTCCTCTCGCCCGATTCAATGCAGGAACGCCCTGAAACATCACACCGCGGCCTGCATGCGGGGTTTGCTTTAGCGAATTCTTAACGCATAGTTTGACGTTCATATTAAGGGGCCGGCGGAGCATGCGTTTTTCATACAAACGTAATACCAAAATAATATGAAAATCAAACTAATTTATTTCGGTTGGATTACAGAATATCTATGTTTCCAAATATATATTTTGAAATGAAAATGATACAAAGACGAGATATCAGGAATTAAAAATTTCTACAGAAAACTTTTTTTCTCATAACTTTTGTTAAAATAAGTGTCTAATCAAAATGTATATTTGGGGATACTGTAATCCAATCGAAATAAATACACACTACCTTAGGAAAATCTTTGATTTACAAATTATTTTGGTATTACGTTTGTATGATCTACGCATGCTCCGCAGGCCTCTTAAGAGGAAATAGCATTATCCTAGGATTCAACTGGATTTTCAGGTCCTTCTATACTAATCATATTTTACTCTGTTTTCCAGATGCTGACGGCCAGTCTTTCGTGGAAGAAGTGGTTGTAGAGTCAGTGCTGCAAGTTCGATCGCCATCCAGTCGCCAGGCAAGAACTAACACACAGACAAGTCTGCAAGATGGCGCTCGCGTCGCAGAGGCTAAGATTTATCATTAGATTTTAAGAAAAGATCTATTTTTTTAAATTATATAGTCATACATACTAACAATATAGTTTTGACGAATTGTTTTATATTTGAATTACATTCAAACCCTGCAAATTCAGTTGCAACCATTACTTTAGAAGTGGTCCATAGAAACACAATGATTTATTTTATCATCACAATTATTATGTTCGTTGGTCTTACCAAGTGGTATCGTATTACCCAGTATTAAATAGATTGTGGAGGTCAGAAAGGCAGTCGCACCATGCAAAATACTGGTATTCAGCTGCATCTGGTTAGACTGGAAACCAACACGGGCTAGGCAGATGATGATGCTGATTCCTACCTTACGTTTCTTTTTATTTTTTATCTGTTTAGATGTCATTAGTTGTAAATAATGGTAATTTTTATGTGTTTTGTCCTGTACGGGCTAATAAATTCTTTTTCTTTCTTTCTTTGTTTTCATCATGTTTGTCGGTGAAGTGTCTTGACATCGTCACATTTAACATGTTTTTTTTGTAAAACCGTGCGACGATGCTGTATTATATCTAAATGTATAAGCAATGTGAAGAGAAATGAAATGATGAAAACCAATCTTTTTTTTTTAATTACCTATCCATCACACAATCGTTTTATCACGAAACCAGCGTGAACTTGATAAATGATGATTATTTTGTAAATCGGGTTTTACCACTTTTTTCTTTCACACATATTTTTTTTAACTACAAGGGGCCTATGTTTTGTACCTGATTACTCTGGAGAAGAAACAGCCGAAACAAACGATCACATAGTCATATCATATCATATCATATCATATGGTCATGTAGTCGTTTCATATAGTCTCTCTAAAGATAATGTCTGGACCTCGAGGGGCCGGCGGAGCATGCGTTTTTCATATAAAAGTAATACCAAAATAAAATGAAAATCATACATATTCTTAAGATATTGTGCATACGAGTATATTTCGATTGTATTATAGAATATCTATGTTCCCAAATAAATATTTTGAAAGGACAATGATATAAAGACGAGATATGAAGTAAATTTATTTTTCTCATAACTCTTGTTTAAATCAGTGTACATTCAAAATATGTGTTTGGGAACCTATCAATTCTGTAATCCAATGAAAATAAATACTCATTTGAAGAACATGTTTCATTTTCTCTACTTAAACAATTAATTTCTTGTTTCATTTACAAATTATTTTGGTAATACGTTTGTAGTATGAAATTCGCATGCTCCGCAGGCCTCTTAAAGTTCACACATAATCAATTCTTCAATGGTCAATTCACATGGTGTACCACAAAGAATTCTTGTAAAACCTACGTTATATGTTTGATTAGCTTAAGTTATTCTTAAACTAGTAATAATTATACAAGTACTGACCAGTCCTAGGCCACTTTACCGGTTTGATTGAGTGTACAAGATAAAGAGAAATACTGTTCTGTTTTTCTTTATGGTTTTTATCAAAGATCGCCTCACCAATCCCTTATTTTATTTTTGAATATAATACTTCCTAGAAAAGACATCAACGACATACAACGATAAATCTTATTTGTATAGGGAATCCGATTGAAGCTTCGATTTTTCTTCCAAGCCAATTTTCTATCTTCTGATTCTTGTAATATCTGTTATAAAATATTGCGTTCATGTAGTCGGTGTTCTATATAATTATTGGGGCCAATGTTGGATCAAATATTGGGACAAATATAATATTACAAAATAATTATTATGTGATAATGTTTAGTGGTTTGAAGTATTATGAACATGACTTAACTTTAATACTGGTTATTTACATACTATTTGGAGCCACATCCGGCATACAGGCTCAGAATATATATGTACTTCATTATCACCAGATGTACGCAGTAAACAAGTGATAAATGCTTTAAAATATGTGTTTTTAATGTAATATACAAATGCGTACAAAGGGAAACTGTTTTATTTTTACATTCCTGTGTCTAAAGGGTGTAAAACACCTCTTAACGAAGCCGAAAGGCACTTGTTCTCCCCGTCATTGCGATCATTTATTTATTCTACACCATACCTGGGAACCTTCTAGTTACGGAGATAGTGGGGGTCAAAGATCCAAGTTTTTTTTAAAATACTAGTTTTGACTGCACGATTTTGACCCCTCTACGACCTTTGAACTACTCAAGACATCCATCATCACAATATTTGAAAGGCGTTATGTTGAGTTATACCACAAAACATGATTTTTCACCCAAAAACAAGCCGTTTCCCAGCAATAATTTTTGCGTAAATTTACTTCGTGATGAGGTGATTTACACCTTGTATAGCCCCATAGATACAATATTTTTAATATTTCTGTGGATAGCCGTCAGTGTTCCCAACATTCATACCAATTTTTAGCTCTATGTAAATTATTGTAACCTTACCTTTATTTTTTTAGCTAATTTGACTGGGCTTATACTTTAATTTTTTTTTAAACAATTGAATACACAAATTTGTGTGTCTATAATACACTCTTACGTACATTATAATTGTGTGGATCAACCTCAACTCACATTGGATTGTAGTGGTGCCGGTCATCGATGACTCAAAGACAAGATTACAAGAATAATATCCCAATTAAAACTGTAAATGTGAAAATTGTATACCTTCTCTCGTCCAAACCAATGAACCGATTATTCTGACATTTTGAATATTACATAATTACGTGGTCAGGAGTATTTATCATCTTGAAAAAAGTACTATTTGCAAGGTAAACCTCATTTCTTATGATAATAGATGGCGCTACATGTTCTTCGAATCATAATTGATTTAAATCATTATATACGAGCTGATTACAACTCGAATTGTTTGTCAAATTCTAAATAACAAGAAAAAGTTAGTGTTTAATAAAAATAACTTACCTGAATGAAACTCTAGGGCTAGTATTCAGCCCACATAGCCTAGTTAATTCATGAACATACGTTTTAGACCAAATTACCCATAACTTTTCCAATTTTACGACCATAGTAACACAAATTAGAACATTTTAGGGGGCGCCACGAATAGATCAAACTGCAACAGAATACTAATTTAAAGAACACGTGCATAAGTTAGGTACAAATAAAATCTGCATGTCAAATTGTTAAATATGTCACGAAAGAGCAGGTATAAGGTTGCACTGATGAAGTAGATTTATTTGCATCTAATTTGACTATAATGCAGACCATCTGTCGTTAAATCCACTGTTTACTCAGACGTCAGACGTAATCTGCTGCTACTGGTCTTTTATATGAATATTAATTAATTCAGAAGTCTAAACTCAAGGTTTACAAACGAGCAAAGGAGCGCATACATAACGTTAAACTTACCGATCGATTAAGAGACACCACACTGCGTTCCCGAAGTCAAATTGCTGACGTTGCTTAAAAAAGCCGCAAAACTGAATGGGACTAGGCAGACCATGTCTGCCGAATGCTGAAAAGCTGTCTGCAAAGCTGTGTGCCCGTATATCACAAAACTGGAGCCCTGAGACAGTTAGACGGGGTCGCGGCAGACCAAAGAAAAGATGCCGGGACGCCTTGCATGGCTTTCTCGTTAATTGGCGAGAAGAGGGTGTATGTTACCCTGGCAAAATGTTGTAACACTGAGAAAAGTGGAAAGAATGGGGAGGTATTTGCCCAAGAGTGGGACAACTCAGGTCCCTTGAATAGCTTCGTAAACGTCTCTTTAAATTAGTTGCTGAACGTGTTTTTCTTATACCCCTAGCAGTCTGTGGAGTCTTAGTATTTAAGACTCATCTCATCATTCTACTGCCCTACATCATCATCATCAGCATCTGCCTAGCCTTTCTCAATTATGTTAGGCACGACGACAGTATCAAAAAATTGCAAATATTTTTTGACAATCTTTTTTGTCCTCGACCCTATGCTACTACAGGTTCCGGTTTTTTGGAGCCCTAAAAAGGTGACTGGGTCAGACTGTATGCAGAACGCGGAATGCTATGAAACCACGGGTAATTAAAATTACCCATGGAGCCGGTAATAGGTCGACCCACCGGGATCACGGGTAACGACTGGATTATTGAGAGTTGTGGCTCATTTTTGGGGGAGGTATCAATTGACTACAATTGGCTGGATTAATTTACCAGCGTTCGTCACATAAGATCCAAAATAAACAATAAATTTGTTTTATTGAAATTACCTCGTAAATTAAATTCTCTATTTTTAGGTCCATGTTCAACGAGAAAATAACAGTCTGATTATCTAAAAACAGCTGTTAATGTGACATGTTCCCATACAAAAACATGTTTTAAACAGCTGTTTATAGATAATCGTCCGTCATGTTTTTGGTGAGCATAGACCCTAGAAGACACTATTATACTGTGTAACCAGGATTCGTAGTAATGTACAATTAAAATAGTATTCCGCAATGTTAGCAGTACAGCATAAAATTGGCAACAACAATCCTGTCTGATCTATAAACCTGTCCAGCGTTGTCACCTGCCTGCTGCAGGAACATGTTTACGGAAACAACATGACCTCCCCGGTTGTAGAGATCGAGTAATTTAACCGTTTCTGTAAACACATATTTGTAGACAAGACACTCAGAATCTATAAAACCGGGTATTTTTCCATACATCGGCATAAAGATTCATCATTATCATCACATAGACCTCCTCCAAGTATCACCACATGTACAGTCACGTCTAATAATATGTAATGTACTGATTAAAATTTTAATTTATTACGTACATAGTATTCTGGAACTCATATTTTTATGAAAAAGATCCAATCTCCTAGTTATAATCGTTATTTCTCGCGTAAAAGTGTATACATAATATTATTAGACGTGACTGTACCGGTCCTGTGCGACTCGCATCCAACGGATTCCTGCAACCTTCACCAGGTCATCGGTCCACCTAGTGGGAGGTCTTCCAACGCATCGTCTTCCAGTTCGCGGTCGCCACTCCCGAACTTTTCGGCCCCATCGGCCATCTGTTCTGCAAGCAATGTGCCCTGCTCACTGCCACTTAAGTTTAACGAAACAAAAAAATTATGGAGAAAGACCTAATCACTACATATTATAGAACAAAGGCGCCTGCCGCGTTTGTCCCTGTGTATGCTTAGATCTTTTAAACTACGCAACACATTTCGATGCGGGTTTTTTTAATAGATAGAGTAATTCAAGAGCAAGGTTTTACTATATAATTTGCGTTTCAGGCAAAGCCGCGGGCAACTGGTAATATTCAAAAAAGGCCTGATTTTATATGAATGGATATGATGCGTCACACCCAGCATTTTAATTAGCTTCCAAATCACACGACCATTTGCGTTCTGACGTGGATATTAAGGGACAGTTTTCACAATTGAGACAAAGGTTTTTTGGGCCTGACTGTGGATCGAAACAGAATCCGAATATTGGTTCTAGTTAAACAAAAAAGTGCCGAAATTGGTTATGACGAATAACAAAAAAACTCCGAGTAGTGAATTAATAGATCCTTGTCAATATAAAAAGGTAGTTGAACCTGATCGACTACCGCGAGCTCTTCAAAAAGACATGACGGAATAAATTAATTAAAAAGGATTACCGCGATGACTAAGACAATAACTTGTTGATGTTTCCTTGATTGGAATAGAAATTGTGTATTTAGAAGATGTATTGTTATGTGCTGCAGTAAGACGAAAAGGTGTTTGGTGGTAATCGTATGCGGCAAGCGTGTGCGCAGACATCACATTGAGGTGCGCACGCGTCACGCATAATGTGCCGCCGGGAGCCCGGAGCAGTATACGGAGTGTGGCTTTGTTAATCTAGGTTCTATTATACTAAACACCGCTGCACCGTAACGTTACATTTTCCCGGGGGGGGGAAAAATAATATCTTTTCCTCCTTTTCTTGAAAGCCACTAACTCCTGTTAGTGGCTTTCAAGAAAATAAAAGTGTTAAGCGAACAACAGCTAAAATAATTAAAACATTAGTTATGTAACCTATCATATTTAAATGTTCTACCCATCAGGCCCTACCTAAGGGATACTGGAGGGTTCTTACTGATAGCTATAGAAGATCCTAGAAGTGAGAGGTCCAGGGGTTTCTTGAAGGAAGGCCGCGAGTTAGGCCTCCAAGTCACCGATCTCAGAGGGACAGGCTCCCGTCAGAAGTCCGAGAGCCACTAGCCGTCGGAGTGTCCACCTTTGCTTCAAATGATGACGTTTTCTGTAACATGGTGATAATATTTATTGACGAGCTTGTGTCTTTATTCCATCATCTTCAGGATATTGATAAAAACAAGAAGTAGATTAAAACTGGATAAACTTCACAATAACTTTAGTGTTTGACTTGAATGTGCCCTGGCGGTTGAGAGTATGTCATGCTCACTCAAATGTCTCGCTGATGGTGGCGCGTGTATCGGACCATTTAGTTCCCTTCAAAATGGTTGAGCTGAATGGTGCTGATCCATGCGTCATGTTCGTGAACGGGCGCTGTCAGTTGTGACTGGTCATCTCTTAGTTGCCATGGCTTATTTGAAGGAATTATTATGTTTTTACTATGGACACTTTTAACGTGCACATCTTGTTCTCACATAATTTATCATCTCAACATGAATAATACAAACAAAGATTTTGTGACAATAATTTGATTTAAAAGAGTGTCCATGGAGTTTCTTGCCCGTTTTTCTCCTTAGAGATCTACGTTAGGGAATCGGCAACTACAGTACTTTCACAGTTTTTATGTCTTGTAACTGGGACTGTAGCTACATTTAATTTTCATCTTTGTTTCGACAATTCAAAAGTGCCTGTAATTGGCATACTAAATGCTTTGATTTTGATTTTGATAAGTATGATGGACAATAAAAAGCGGTGTGAGTGGACGCTGAAGTGTAGCAGTAATTTGGTTTCTATAAAGGAAGTCACTAAAGGACAAACTATATACTTAATAGTAACACACCTAGTATGCCTCAGTGATCCGCGCGGAAAAGTAGAGTGTTCGCAATATTTTTCATACAAATCGATGCCATGTGACGTGGTATCTTCAATATTCATCTCCACTTAAAAAAAAAAAATCATCGCAAAAAGAAACACCACGTATAAACTCGTCAGTTTGAAACAATATTTGAATACAATCACCATTAGAGCTGAGAGGATCACCGCGCCACCGTTACAGCCCGAACAAGCGCACGCGCAGAGTCGCTCGTACTTGGTATGGACACCCGACGCCTAGCCCACGCCACGACACGGCTTCCAAGAAAACCAACCAAATGATTTGTTACTATGGCGAAAATACGTTTAATTATAGTTCATGCAATTGAGAATTTCGATTCTCGAAATATATTGAATTTTAATTCGGAAAGCGGTAAAGTGTGGTCAGATGTCGGTTTTGGAATTTAAAATGAAAAGAAATAAACATGTCTTACTTAGGTTTATTTCCATAAGATAGTTTTCGTGAAACTAGATGTCAATGATCGAACAATTACCAATTACTTGAATAAAGTTCAATTGTGTACAATCACTGACTGAATTCAAAATTATTCTAATACAACTCTAGTTTGCCATCCACAATTTTCATAAGAATTTGATTTCACGTCTCAATCTGGCATGGAGTATTTTTCGAGATTTCTTATGCATTTTTAGCAAGGCGCATAATCCGAGGCTCCAATATGATACGCTGGTTAAAAAAATCTTTGAAGCTGAGAAAAAGATTCTTGTTAACTTTTCTAACTGGATTTGGATCCGCCATTACAAATTCGCATTTTATACATAGAGAAACTCATTTGCAAATTATTAGACCTTGTTTTCAAACCTTTTTTTTAAATGCATACGCGTGCTTAAAATTGGCCGTAGTTTGAAGAAAGTTCCGAGGTATTTTAATCCAAATGTTTATGACTATTTACCAACAAATAATAAAATAAAACCGACTTCAGAGAAAACAAAAAAGTGAAAAATAACTTCAGAAAAAAACGCTTCAGAAGTCGGTGACCTTTTTTTGATTGATTTAGTTTTTTTGTCACCGACTTCTGAAGCGTTTTTTTCTGAAGTTATTTTTCACTTTTTTGTTTTCTCTGAAGTCGGTTTTATTTTTTGTAAAAAAGTTTTTATTTTTCACTTTTTAGTGGTTCACATGTGCTTACCCCTTCACAGCGTACCGGCGTGATTTTAGGTTATGAACTGGTGTAAACAATAGACAGATATGAGATTTCGGCAATCCCAGTACATTTGCTATCATTTATTGAGGAGTTCCGTTGCATATCTCCGAAGTTCTTCATCAGGTTTTTCATCAAATTGAATTGGGATCACTTCAAGAAAGTACAATTCATAAAACTACCCAAACCGCTTCTAGTGTGCCTATAAAATGTAAAGAATTCTCTCTATTTCTCCAGAATCCTATCATCAGCTACTGATTTGATGATTATAAGACCACACAGGAAGCACCAGCTTTCAAATAAAATAACAACATGACGTTGTTATTTTATTTGTTGAGTGGGAGAGAGACGCAAGGCATTCGGCGGGCCTCTCTCTCGTTCGGTGACTCATCGTAACGTTACCGGGCGTTACACTTTTTCATAAGTGACTCCCAGCCGCAACCTAATTTAAGACGTTGTCACGTCAAAAACGATCAAAATCGGTTCACCCAGTAGAAAGTACTGAGGTAACAAATATTTTCGAAATCGGGTGTATTATACACATGTGCGTACCCCCTCAGAGCATACAGGCGTGATGTTACGTCATAATATAGTATAAACAATGAACCTACAAGCGATGGCAGCAATCACTGCAGATTTGCTGTGTACTTTTGAAGAGTTCCGTTGTATATCTCCGAAGATCAGCATCAGGTCTTCAGCAAACTAAAATGGGACCAAACGGGAAGCACCAGCTTTCAAACAAAAAAATAACCATCAAAATCGGTCCACCCAGTCGAGAGTACTGAGGTAACAAACACAAAAAAAAAAAAAAAAAAAAAAATACAGACGAATTGATAACCTCCTCTTTTTGGAAGTCGGTTGAAAAATGTTATGAATGCTTGAAGGTTGGAAAGTTTTTAATGAAGTATACATCGTGTTCCCGGACGATATCCATAAACTTCGACCGGTCATTGCACTCACAACAACAACTTTTACTGTGGGACCAAACCCTGAACGCTAAATAAAAAACTTGCTGGTCCACACATTCCGATGAGTTATGCGAACATAATTGTAGGGAACATAAAGGGCGAGGAAGGAACATGGATGGGTTTTAGTCAGTAAAAGCTCTGACACTCCCTTCCGCTCCGACCAGAGGGGGAGGAGTCCTTTGATCATTTCCCATCCGAAAAAGAAGGGAACAGCAAATTTTTTAATCGATTCAGAGTTTGGCACGATAGTTAAAGTTGTTCGAAATGATGAGTACAATGACCAGTCGTAATTTATGAATAACGCCTGGAAACACGGTGTACGGTGGTGCTTTTTTTTTTAGGGATGGGAATTCATCAAATGACTTCTCCCACTCTGGGCGGAGCGGGAGGGAGTGTCAGACTCTTACTGACTAAAACCCATCCATGTTCCTTCCTCGCCCTTTATGTTCCGGGGCCGCGGTATCTCTTTCGAACAGGCCCGCAACCCCGGCAGACGGTGTATTTACCTTATAATGACTTTTCTTATCTATGAAAATATTGTTGTACGCCCGAAAGGCCAAACATGATGGATTTTATTGTTTATGAACAACCTGCATAGGTATTACCTTGTTTGTGTATTCTCATGTTTGTACTAGTAAATGTCTTGTATTTTCTTGGCTATAAAGCCTTATCTCCCAAACTATAAAACTTAAGCTAGGTAAATTAGGTGTAAATGACCTCCTCTATTTATTATGCAAACTAGCTGACCCGCGCAACTTCGTCTGCGTCACATAAGAGAGAAAACCGAAAAAAAAACGTTTTTTCAACATTTTTCATTCCTGCTCCGCTCCTAATAATTGTAGCGTGATGTGTGATGTTATATAGGCTAAAGCCTTCCTCGATAAATGGACTAACCAACACAAAAATAATTTTTCAATTCGAACCAGTAGTTCCTGAGATTAACGCGTTCAACCAAACAAACAAACAAACTCTTCTGCTTTATAATATTAGTATAGAAGTATAGATTGCTATGGCGGGTTCAGATCCTGTCACCCTGTCTACCTATGCATCGGCATCCTACGGTTGTCAAGGCTCTTTAGTTAGATGTTTAGACATATATGTGTACATGATGTACATTGTGACGACTTTAGTCCTGTTTCGTCTTAAAATGATCTCAATAGTGAGTCGCAGATGCATTGTTCTGTTGTACTTGTAGATATGCCACCCAAGTTGATATCAATTGCGACGGCTATTTATATCGATTCTTAGAATGTTCAAATCAATTGTTTGGTTTGTCCACAAATTGAAAGGCTAATTTCCATATGTGCTGTCAATCCTGACTGATTGAATTGCACATACGATGTTTGTGCAGACCAGAGAAGCTCATTTGTAACCAACCAGCATAATTGCACAACATATTTTAAAGATTTAAGCTATATAACTAATTAAAATGTACATGTAATTTATTTTTAGTATCAGCATATTGAAGAAATACAATGAAATATTCATTTAATTGCTCGTTCCGTACCTATTGTCTAAGCGACAATTTATAGCTCAGGTCGACAGAGAGTACCTGAATATTTGTTGAAAAAATTCAGCAACGACCTCGACAAGGATTTATATTCCGCCTCTATTATTTGCAGCTGTTTTTTTGTCGAATTTATAACAACTGGGAACAATAAAAAATCTTTAAACGCACAAGGCATTTTTAATCGAGATGTATCAATGAGGTCGTAAATTAAAAAATCGTGGTACGTGATTTGAGTATGGAGTGACTTCCGAAGAGTTGCTGACAATACTATAGTTTGGTGCGAGAAGCAGAAGGAATGAGAGTAAAAACCAATGATTGTATTGTTTGTGAGTAATCGGTGATATAATCAGGCGTCAATAGGCGGCCAGCGCCCTGTGCGTCATAGAGCCACAATGGGAGACATTGTCGTCATACTTGCAATTTTTTAACCGAAATATGTACTGGGGTAAAAATAATTAATATAAAATAAATAAATATGTCACTGTAAAATTGTCAAATACGTTATATTGTAATATCTCTAGCGATATTGTAAACTCTCGAATTATTGTCAAACGAACATACTGCTTACAATAAAAAGCATTATTTTTCGTGAAATGGATGCGATGGTAGTCAACTCACGCGGTGTGGAGGGAAGGAGGGGTCCCCCTTGCCCAATGGTACCACTCTCATGAAAAGATACTGTACCATTTCTGAGAAATAGGTACCGATTAATATAACCTAACCTTAAAACACTTTATATTCCCCTAAAAAGCGTAGTCGACGGAGTCCCGATTATGGGGCCAGAGATACATCCGTATGTTCAGTTGACAATAATTCGAGAGATTATAATTTCGCTAGAGAGAAACACGTTATATTGTAATATAACGTGTTTGACAATTTTACGGTGACATATATATCATCCTAGGCAGCCTAAAATTTGTCTGCATCTTCTCTTGACGTCCTGTTCTCGTGACTGTAATTTACATGGACGGACACCATAACGTACGTCACTTTGCTGCCCTGGTCCCATTCTAATGGGAAAGACCTTTAAAAGCTAACCACAGATGGCGCCACCATAGCAGGTCTCAATCTGACGAGTGAGATCAAGGTATTTTAAAATATGACATTCCTTGATTTTCAACAAATGACTATGCTTGGAACCAGCTATACTAGCGCCATTAGTTCCACAGTGTGCATCCTCATTAAGGTCCACTACACTTTTTCTTCTTCCATTCTCCCCTGTCAGACGTCATGACATCATATAGCTCTTTCTCTTTCATATTGTTCCACATACAATCCATCTATTTTTTCTTTGGCCTTCATCACCCTCTCCATCCATCAATGTAAAAAAGAAATCACAGTATAATCGTGTAGGTGCATTCAGATTCCAAAACAAAGTTTTCAATTATAAGAAAATTTAACACGGTAGATCTCAAATAAAATTAGAAATTAGGAACTTAGCAGAGCTTGATTAAAAAGAAAGCCGTCTAAAAACAGAATACTCAACCTGGTATTTTTCCTAAATCCAAAGATATTCCTAGTACAATCATTATAAATAATGCATCCAATAAACGTGAGCACGCGGTCACACGCGCACCTACGCAAGAGGATAAACATAACACATTCAACACTTGTCATGATCTACATGGCACCAACAAATCAAAATCGATCGTGAACTAAGGCACGTAATACCTGCAAATGGACATTATGGATACAAAGAACAGGAAAATTTTAAGTCTGTCTGTACATCATGTAGCTGCTTGACGTAGAGATGTCGCCGATATGCATTCAATAGCCAGACTGCAGACAGACGGGAAAGGGTGCGACAACGACGTCATGCAAGCTTCGAAGCTGATTGTAATTTGAGGTGTCTTGAATTATTTTTATGGACGATTGTCTTTTTTTTTTGCTTTCCATCAAGCTTAATAGTGGAATGCAATTGTTGTAAGTACCTGGAACCTTAATATTCGGAAGACAATGAGCTAAATATTGAAGCAGTATTTAGTGAGACACCTAAGTAATGCCACAGGTCTACATTATGATGGTAGGTAGATTAATGTTAACCAAAAAAAGCTACAGCTAATTCTTCAAAAATTCAATGCAGAGTAACGCATGAATGCAAATAAGGCCGTGATTAGAATAATCACATAATATCCATGATGAATGTGAAATTAAAGGATAGATTTGGCGCGAACTTCAACTCTGTGGCTAAAAAGATTGCCGACACTGACCATAAATTCTGGTGACCCATTAGGGTAATCCAGAAATAAATCTTAACATATGGTGATGCAGTACCATCTTTATACTGCCGACAAAATGGCTGGCGGTGACTCTGAAGAACTGAGTCAGTGCGTATAAATAAAACTCGAATTTGGACAGCAAAAGTAACAGCTCTGGTCAGGTTTACCGATTTATCGTTTCCAAAGGGCAATTTAACCAATAATCCGAGTAAATAAAAGTAATGATGTTGAGGGACAATAGAAATAGTGGAAGACTACACTTGCAAAATATTTCGGGTAGGACTTAATAGTGCAGACATGGAAACTATGTAGTTAAAGACAGAAGCCGCATTCAGAAGGGGGAAAACAAGACTACCGTGATAACGATGAATTTATGGATGATTATGATGACAGAGGCCACATGTGATTGTGAATAAAAATAACTCAAAACATGAATTATAAAAACTAAAGTTAAAAAATTGAATAATTAAACATGGACACTATAGATACCTAATGGCTTACAGATTTGATTATTTAGAATTTGCATCTGCCACCCAAAGGACACCCAAGACTAATGACCGGCCCTAATCACAATTCCGTCAAATAAAGTAAATATTAGGGTCACGATCGTCTTTATCTCGACCTTAAAGACTTATCCGAGTCACCGTCAAATCCCCATCGATCCTTATCTATTGATGAATGTCTACTGATACTTCTGACCCTTGCCGGATCTGTCAGAGTACTTAACGTCCCTTATGACTTTACTCATATCTTATATTATCAGGTACTGTATATGCACCTCCAAATTCATCAGCTGATTGAGTTTTAATGCTAACGATGATGCGTGTTTGCATATTGATCGGCTCTTATTAAATTATGTCAGTAATTGGAAATTCAATGTTATATGAGTTTGCATTTGAACTGCGTTTAGTTAACTATTTTTGGCCTACTGGGATTTTGTCTATTTTTATCTATTAATAAAATATTTCTACCGCTTAATCATCCAATCTACAGATAGACAGATGAGTGTATAATTTTTAATCTACAAATTCAATACACTTGAAAGAAAGTTAACAAAATGGAACAATGCAAAACCGAAGTTATGTCAGTTATAACGGTAGCGGATTTGGGAGGTCCTTGCACTGTCTCTTTAGCAGTGATATCAGGACATCTAGATGTAGCCGTATCGCACCATCTGACAGGCGAGGCGCAGTCAGAATGTCTGCCGAAGCCTGCAAGTGCACTTCGCCGAATACTTTGTTATGCAAATTATTTTTGTTTCGTGATTCTGGATTACGGTGTCTTAGCACCTAAGTAAGTGCTATTAGACTGAACACTTCAGTAATTATGAGTCGGAGACTGTCTGGTTGGCTAGAAATTGCGTTGACACTTTTGAGCACTTCTTAAATTGTAGCCGTAATTTGTAAAATTATCTGATCGTTTTTCGTTGTCTACTATTTAATAACAAACCAATAATATCATCAACTTTATACACACCCTTAGCTTTAAAATCAAAGTTTAAATGACGTTGTGCCGCAGACGTTACGACGGTACAGGTGTTCAAACATGACTTGAGTCTTGTAGAGCATGAATCAGGGCGGCCTGTTGGTCATACTAATGTGAGTACAAGACGTTTCCGGCATAAATCCACCTGCATACATATCCATACGTGTAAACAGGCAAATTTGACAGTTATGAACATTTTAACGGAATTTATGCCGTGGGCACAGATCCTATCGACGCAAGGAATGGACGAACGCAGAGATAGTATCGCAGGCTTTGCTACTAGTATACTCAAATCTTTCACGTGGACGAAATACAAATATGTATGGATTTTAATATTAAGGATTTCGGACATGCGCAAAGGCTTTAGCTTCTATTGGCACCGCGAATACGTAAAGTAATTTCTTGGGAATGATTGACGTTGCAGACTTACTTTACTTTTTAGGTCCTTTTTATTATTCGTTGCATGAAATGTTAAAAGTGCCTAATCAAACCGCAGGAGTCCGGCGGTGTCCTAGCAACGCATAATGTAGTGGATAGGTACCTATATCTATTTAAAGTAACAGTATAGATTTTTAACTTTGCATACAATAAGTTCAAGTTGAGCGTTTTCCCTTAGGGAAAGAGCATACGAAAACTGCAGCTGCTACGTGTTACGATCCCTATAGATTGAAGATAGGGAATAATTTAAGTAATAGATGACTTGTAGAAAGTTCTGGATTAACCCTTTTGTGATAATCGACTGCTAAGCAACGGCTCCTGGGTTCGATTTGTAGGACCTCAGTGGGAGCCGAAGCAGAGTTTGGATTTGTGCCGGGTTGTTGGTAATAGGCTTGCCCTCTATGACATGGGACTCAAACACAACTGGCGAAATTTAAGCTGGCTTATAAGTCCACTTCTGCCCTTCAAATATTACAGGCGGCGCTATAAAATATCAAAACTTACAGTAAAATTAGCTAATAAAAGCATAAGATCTTACAAACCATCTAACATATTACTGACACAAACGGTTATTTAGGTACAATTCACAATAGAAAAAGTTCAAAAACCACATAAAAATATTTGCATTCAACATTACAATAGTGCAATTTTCCGTGATGTTTATTTACTGTGTGTAATTTATGCCGTTCAATGTTTCCAAGAAGTA
This sequence comes from Xestia c-nigrum, assembly GCA_916618015.1. Taxonomy (NCBI): domain Eukaryota; kingdom Metazoa; phylum Arthropoda; class Insecta; order Lepidoptera; family Noctuidae; genus Xestia; species Xestia c-nigrum. The sequence continues at coordinate 24,585,058 of OU745245.1, read as the reverse complement.
GTTAAAAATCTAGTAAACACTGCTTTACTAGCGTTATAAATCTTCATGAATGAACCTTTTTGTCATTCCACGTAGGGTGGGATTTATGCAGGGCGATCGCAAACGCAACATAATGCGCGCACGCACCGTACGATTCGATTTTTCCATATTTATAGCACTTTGTGTTTGCAGATTCACACGATGCTGCTATAAATAAAAGGTTTATAGAGTTCCTTACAATGTAGGCGAAATTATAGGATTTCAAACTGAAGAATCATCATTTTCCTGCCCGTTACCAAGTTTATTTGGAGTCGGAGCAGCATAATTGTCTTCTTCTTGCATACTTCTCTATTATTCGTCATCTCATCGGAAACCTCCACCCAACACCACCTTTTCTTACCTTATCATACTCCACACCGGCCATTGATCTTTTCTTTGGTCTTCCTCAACTCTTATTTATACTCGAAACTTCTTTTATCTCCGAATTATTATATTTAATTAAAATAATGACAAAGGTTATTCAGTGATAGTATTTTTTTTAATGTAACAAGGTTTTGAGATTAGATCTACAAGAAAAACATCTTTTACAACTAGTCGTAATCAATAAACTCGGCAAGAACCGAAGAAAAACCCATTTCTCTGAATTCAAGCCCATTACTACTGTAAAAGTCTGACTCACCAAATCTTGGTGCAGTTTAAAAAAAGCACCAAAACAAAAAGTTCAACGGTTCACCTACCTAATAGAGACGTGTTGCGAATGACCAGGTCTTCTATAGGATGTCCAGTCTCCGGTAACGGTTAGAACTCTGAATATCGTAAAATAGTCGAAACCCGCGCGGGTGCAGACGCGACCGTGTCCTGCATCCCAATGAGTCCAGACGGAATGGACTATATAACGCGAAGTCTGGCTCAGGCCAGCACACATTCAGAAGCAGTATAACGCACGACACCCTTTGGTCCACAAAGGGTATTTAATAGTGAAGAAAATAATATTACGCAAGTCATAAAAATGAAGTTTGTTCTATCGCTGGTGGTGTTGAGTTGCGCGTTGTTTGAAGCTAAGGGATATCCGTACGCGTATTATCCTACTTATGGAAATGTTGATTCTCGTAAGTACCTTTTTAATCATATAATTCTTTTGCCTGTAGCGATCAGTTCTGCATTGAGTTTCCATAATTTTTCGGAAGACTGAACCAGTGGAACAGTTAAATTAATATAATATGATGCAGCAGTATTTTTTCCAACTTGCAACCATCGAATTTTGTGAAGGTTTCTATTGATAGTGGTTGTCATCTTTATGATTAGACAGAAAACTTTTATTGCAGTTTAATAGAATAGAAAAATATTTGGCGATCAAACAAATGGTGACATACGAGTATCATCATATTATGTCAATGTTCTGCGTTTGACAGGCCAAAAGTGTATAGAGCAAATATGTCCCAAATAACCGAAGATAGACCTATTAAAACACTAATTCTTCTTTCACAGTGTCCTACGGAGATGGCAATCGCGGAGGGATGGCGCTGAGTCGCTATTACAACCCGTACTACGACCAAAGCGGCGTCGGCGGTGGCATGGCAGCCTTCATGTTCCAGCAGCCGGGTGGCAAAACCACTCCACAGCAGTCTGGCCAGTACTACCTGCCTGATAGGCGCCGCCAGACACAGCAGGAAGTAAACTATGTCCCTCCCCAACAGAACGAAGTATACTACCCCCAACAACCAGAGAACCCGGCTTTTATTCCAACTGAGGCGACAGAACTCGCTGAACCTACAGAGAAGGCCGAGGCTGCTCCTACTACCGTAAAAGCTGTGGCAGTCCCTGAGTTGGTTGAACCTGAAGTAGAGGAAGTTCCAGAAGAACAACCCGTTCAGAAGTCTAAGAAGGCTGTCAACAAAAAGAAGCAAGTCAAGAGGCCGATCGATGACGATGATGAAGATGAATACGCTCCTAAGATGCCTGCGGCTGCCTTCTTCCCCATGTTTTTCGGCGGTTATGGAGGTAGGGGCGGCGGTGGCCATGGAGGTCCCACAGCCATCGCTAATGCCTACAGCACCGGAAAAGGTGGAGTAGCCACGAGCCACGCAACCGCATACGGAGCCCCCAGAACAGACGACAGAGTGTAAAATATTTCACAAATTGTTAGAGATAAGTGTAAAGTTTATATTGTCATGTTGTATGTTTTAATATGTATAGTGTATGTGCATTTCATCATCCATACAAATAAAATTTGCCATTTAATTCTTGTGATCTATTTAAATCCTCAAAACCATTAACCCGTCGTTGTGCTCATTGTTAGCCCCTGATATTTAAATTTGCAAATTAAGACTGGTAGGCCATTTAAAGTTGTCCTTATCACAGGCGTTATGCTGAAAATGTCTAACTTTATTATAATGTAGATATGCTGAAAGATGACGGAACCAATATGGTACCGACATATGACATATGGTACATACATATGGTATATGGTGTGACTACTTTGTTGGTTAATCAATTTAAAGAGATCTTGAGAAGTATTAAGTAGTCGGTGCTCTTACATTAAGTTCCCTGTACTCCTTGTTAATGCCACCGGCAGAATATTTGAGCCCAGAATCTTTGTTAACATTTATTAGTTGGTACAGTCAGTACTCAGTAGGTTACTATCTTATAATACTCTAATTCAACCCGCTGTATTTGGTAAATCTAAAACAGCGTCAAACCAATATTTTAAACGCCATAAACTCACCAATATAAGCCACAGATATTCAGGCAATTTATGCCACAGATATAGTATGATCTGGGTTTATCATAAGGTAACTTACTTGCCACAGACGACAGTAGATAGACACAAGTCAATGATGGGAGGGCAACACTGCAGTATGACTCTAGGTTATTAAATAATTTAACACTAAACTAGTACCTACTCCAATAAATGGAAACTATTTGTAACTAGTTGGCGATTTGGGTTTACTGCCTGTATCAAATTTATCAGGCGTCGAAGCAGTAAGATACTCTTACGTAGCGAATTATTAATTAATGTCTTCCTAGTCTTAACTACATCTGTGTTTGAAGTAAGAATGAAAGAACAAAAGTAGTAAAGACGATTTTTTTTTCAATCAACACCAATCACTTTATAAGTGACACCTGTAATAATTCTTATACAGTGCTATTAACTACTTTGAATAATTGTATCAAAGCGCCATCTAGTCATCAAGTGCGGAATTGACAATCCCTAGTATGTTAATCACGTCTCAGATCGCCTCAGATACGTGGACTTTAGTGAAAAATAGATGGCATTCAATTAAAGCTCTATGATTATAATCGTTGTTTATTGTTATTTTTCAGTGCACATTCACAAGTTCGGAAAAGTTCCGGTTGAATTATCTCTCAAAAGAGTTTAAACTGAGACCAAACACCCTCCTAATATTTTCAGACTAAACACTGGGGGTGTTTTATTCATTCTAATTCAATTTTGTTGTGTGATACCTTTCTGAGTTTTATTTTCTGCACCTTTGGCCAGACGTCGTTTTATCTAGAGGGGATGTTTTACAATTTTGTTGTGTGATATTTTTCTGAGTTTTATTTTCTGCACCTATGGCTAGACGTCGTTTTATCTACTGTTCTGGCATGGTTGTTAGAAAAGTCTATTGTGAGAAGCTTTTTTTCCATCATAAACTTAGTCATTATTTTTAGGCTACCACCTGTCTTAGGTGAGATTGCTACTGTCATTCGAGTTTTAATGTTTTTCCAACTAAACAAATGAATTAAATAAAATGTTAATTGACATGATTCATTTGATTGACGTCAGAAATATTATGGCAATGAAAATAAAATAGCAAGAATATTTTAACTTATGGAAACTTTATTAAATGAACAATGGAATCTGGAGTATTTCTATACACGTGTAGAAACAATGACAACAAAGAAAAAACATTGGCATTTGTTAACAATATTTTGGTAAACATAACTTCGACAACACTCTAAACATTATTACTGTGATCTTTTTACAGGTGGCAAGGTTCCGTAAGCGGTAGCATCGCTGGCCGCTGCACCACCTTTCCCAGTGCTATACGCATTAGCAACAGCCATTGAACCACCAGATCCTCCCCATCCGAAGAACATCGGGAAGACAGCACCAGAAAGGAACTTATGAGCTGGGAAATCGTCTTCCTCATCATCATCTTCTTCATCTTCCACAGGCCTTTTGACTTGGTTTTTCTTCGGGACAGCTGTTTTAGGCTTTTGCACAGGTTCTTCTTGTGGTTCCTGAATTTCAAGCTCAACTAATTCAGGGACAACAGCTTTCACGGTAGTTGGGACTACTTCGGCTTGTTCCGCTGGTACAATGAATTCAGTGGCCTCAAAAGGGACGTTGGGAACACTCTCTGGTGCTTGTGGGTAGTACGCTTCATTCTCCTGAGGAGGTGTGTCATTTACTTCCAGCAAGGCTCGGCGACGAATGTCGGCTTGATGGTACTGGAGGGCTTGGTGATGAGTTAAAGGATAATTCCTTTGGTCGGCTTCGGGTTGCCACAGCGAGTAGGTAGTTGGGGGAGCTCTGATGGCCCGTCGGTTGGCATAGGGGCTGTAGGAGCGACTCAACACCATTCCACCTCGACTTGCATCGCCGTATGACCCTGGGAAAGAGATGTTATAGTTTTACTAACTATAATACATAACCTTTAGCGTTAAGACTGATGTTACTTTTTTTTCTCAAAACAATACGCTCGAATGTTATTAAACTACTGATTCTGTATTCCGCTCGGTGTTTAATAAGGGCACTATAAATATTTCCTTAAGATGATAGCTCAAGATTATAGAAAAGGGAAGTATTTTATTGTATTGCGGGCTGGTGTCTCGTATTTTGCAAGACAAGACTAGTAATTTTACTAAAATATTTATTGTTGGTACTTACAAGTGTCAATATTTCCTGATGATGAGAAAACCGAATACGGGTATCCTCTCGCTTCGAAAAGAGCACAGCTCAAGATCACCAACGAGATCACCAATTTCATTCTTATTTCAAAATTATGTTCACTTGTTTAAATGTTGCCAGTTATACTGCATGTGCGCTTCTGTTGACTACAGCCAGAATTCGCGTTATATAGTTAATTCTTTTTGAACTCATTGGAATGCAAGGCACAGAGTTTGGCCTGCACGGGTGATTGTCTGTACATATACCAAAGATAGATACGAACATTCATAAATAGAACCCATTTAGATCTTTTCGGCAGATGATACGACTGATTTATAGAAACTGGTGACAGGTGCGTCTCCAATTCTACCTGATATTGATCAAGTTCTTCATCGTTCTTTGTATCTAGCTTTTGCCTAAATCTGTTGAGGTCAACTTTGAGTATAGCCGGATGCAACTACCAAAATGACCGCCGCCAACCGAGGCAGTATTGGATAATACGACACCCCTTGGTAAGACCGGCTGTCAAACTTTCGGACGGAATGGCAGCCGGTACCAACTGTTTAGTGTGCTTTCCGAGACACGGAGGGAACGCGTTATGTAATTAAGTAATGGGTGGTCACCCATCCCTGGACCGGTCGTCCGACCGATTAACCCGTGAGGCTAATATTATTTAGCTACGAGCTACTCGCTCCTTGCTCCACGGACATGAGTAACACCTAATGCATCATCATCATCATCAGCCTATAATGTTCCCACTGCTGGGACACGGCCTCCTCTCAATGAGAGGGAATGGGGTATAATCTACCACGCGGGCCTAGTGCGGATTGGTAGATGTCACATGTCTTCGAACTTTTTGGTTCTAGGACATGCCGGACACACCTAATGCATCCTCTTATTATCTATGCCTTTCTTAAAAAAATCAAATTAATTATTTTGTAGTATCATACAGAAAGAAAGAAAACATATTTATTTGGCTTATGCCGCAAGTGCACACAACAAAACAAAAATAGGAATTAAATAAAATGAAAAAACTTTAAATAATAATAAATAAATATAGATCGCTGGACATTACACACAGCGCCATCTAGGGCCACACTAAGCAAGGCTTGTGTCGTGGTCAGCAGACAGTTGATATACTACATATTTATATACTTTTTGTTGGTAAATACATATTTATTATACATTATAAACATCCATGACTCGGAAACAATTAATGTCCATGCTCATCACACAAACATTTGCTCCTACCGGGATTCGAACCCGGGGCCCTAAGAACGTAAGGCAGCCTCACTACCGCTGCGCTATTCGGGTCGTCAAAATTAAACAGAAAAAAATAAATAAAGAAACTTAAAAACGTACAGAAAAAAAAACAGTTATCAGACCCAAATAAGTATAATCATTTTACCAAGTCGCATTCTCTGACAATACGTCAGTTTCTCTATACCTTTCAGAAAACCCCAAAATACCATTGCACGGGTCTGAACATGAGACAAAGCAAAACAAACTTTGCAATGTTAGAACGTGAGAAACCTCAGGATTTTGATGATAGCTGCCAATTATAAAATTGTACCTACAGAATACCATGGTTTTATACGTATAATTAGTAAAAATAGGGGAACCCGTTTGTGACGCACTCCTGCGCAATCGGTAGGTAAACAAAAAATACCGGACGGTGGAAAAACGAGAATGAAAAAAAAATCTTTTATTCAAATAGACTAATTAATTCATATGGATTTATGGAAAAGTTGCTGAATAAGTAACTACTTAGCATGAATTATTTGTAATCGTGATGTACCTACTTATGATGGATCGTTGAACAATGGGGTATTACCGGTTATCTCAAGTTTGTTTTTTATTTCCACCAAGTCATAAGGTACTATGTGATTTCAATTGTTTTTTTTCGCGTGACTTAGCTAGATACATACCTACATCCATACATATGTATATTGAACGTAGATTACATCTTTATGAATGACTAGCTGACCCGTGCCCACTTCGTTGGGCGGTGCGATGTTGCAATGTTTTCACTCTGTGGTTAGCGAGCCGCTGCGAGCGCTCAGCGCTACTCTCCCTATCCCTTGTTGCCGAGACGTCGCTGCGCACGTACAGCGCTAGATTCTGGAGCACGAGTCCGTACAAAGCATGTTCTATTGCGGTTCGTGGATGGATGGCAGCATTTTGCGATTTAGTAATTTTATATTATCTTCGAAACTATTTAACCAATTGACATACTGTTTTAGGCTTAAATCGTATCTCTATAATGTTCTGCTGATCATATTATATTTTGTTGTTTAAGTAATCGTCCAAATGTATGTACGTCGAAAATTACTTTTTTTAACTGTTAAGGCAGCGCATGCAAATAACTCTGTTGTAAAAGCTATTTTTTTCCGCCTGGCTAGACAAAAATTGAGATAGTTCGGCTAATATGCATGATATCTTTATAATTTATAGCCTATAGCACTCACGAATAATGTAGCTTTCTACCAGTAAAACAATTTTTAAAATTGGTCATTACTTCCGGAGATTACCCCCTACATACAAACTTACAAACAATTTTACCTCTTTATAATATTAGTATAGATAAGTTTAACAAGCAACTCCAGATAAAAAGTCAGCACGATCTTCGAACAATATAATTAATTATTACTAAAAAACGTCATAGAAGAAACTCAACAGTCTTTTTTTATTCATGTGTTGTACAGGTTTAAAACTCGTAAAGCCAAAAAAAACAAATGTTATAATAATAACGTTTATCTTACTTGAAATTGATACTTTTATACCAACAAAACATTAGTTTTTGTAAGAAGTTTTTGAATATTCTGCAGACACCATAAACCGACATATCGGACTATCGGTGATTTCCAACCATCGGATAAACAGAATGTAAAAAAAATACTGTCCCATAATAAAACATCAATACCTAGACGGCACATTTGTTTTTCGCAGTCATTTTACGTTTTATTTTTGTTCAAAGGGAACAACCAACATCTGCAATATGAAACAAAGAAATAAGAAATATATACAAAACTTAAAGACAATATTGCAGCCCACAACGCTGTTCACAGATAAACACTAAGATACATAACAATAAAAATAATCACTAGGGTTACAAGTACAAAAAAATTATGATGATGGTTTATCTACCTTATGAATATATTTGATTTACAAATTGTTATGGTATTACTTTTGTAGTAAATTCGCATGCTCCGCAGGCCTCTTAAGGCGATTACAAGAGCAACGCAAAACGCAAGTTTAATAATGCCTGAAAGTATATGATTCATTGCAATAAACAAATCCAGAAAAATAGGTGATATTCTTCAAGATCTAAGCTAGTGTGACAGTGTTTTGAAAACAGTACAATTAATTTTATTTGATATAAAATAATCACGAACTTACGAGTATCTCTAAAAAAATATTTTAACGAGTAAAACCCATACTAAATAAAAATAAAATACATGCGATCAGATTTTTTAGCTAATAATTCTACAAGCAACATATTAGCATCATAGTGTCTTATTTTTATAGTCCAATCAACAGATTTTTTGTAAGTCGATCGAAACCACCCATTTCGCAATATTCAGCCCGCAATGACCGACGTAACAACCACGTTGTAGTGCAAGCTGATTAGAACTTTATTCTAACACCATTTCAAACGAAGTTTGAACCACCACAAATAGAGTTGCTGATTTAGCTCCTGTAGCCCCCTTAAATAAACCTTACCATTCTGGTACAGTCACGAGCAGCAACATGTAAACACTTAAGAACTTTAAAAGAGTTTTTCTCCTACTGTTTTGATTAAAATTGCATGTTGCCACGACCATAGTGTTTTGAAACACATATTTTCATGAAAACGATCCTATCTCCAAGTTACAATCGCTATTTCTCGCAAAAATTCCTTTTAATTTTAGGAAATTGTATACATATTGGTGCATGTGACTGTACACTTAGTATACGGAGACTGCATGCTGAGATTACCTAAATCAGGTTGCAGCCCAACGGATGCAAGGGCCATCTGCTAAGTACTTCTTGACGTCAAAATGCTTTCATCATCTGCCAAGTCAACTACTTATGTTGGGGTCGGGTTCCAGTCTAACCGAACACAGCTGAATACCAGTATTTTACATGGAGCGACTGCCTCCACAACCCAGTTAGTACTGGATAATAAGATACCCCTTGGTAAGACTGGTTGCCACTCTCTGGGCTACTGACTTACCTAACGACTGTCAAAGATCTACAAATGACAGTCGTGTCGTGCTTTCCGAGGCTCGGAGTAACTCGGTATGTTATGGATGGTCACCCATCCACAGACCAACCTAGGCAAGCACGGCTTAACCTAAATATCGTCCCGAGCGGCTTTTATAATTTAGCCACGTCCTAAAGCTTTACCACCTAAAAATAAACTCATTGCCTATTCAGAAACGGTCCACGTGAATCCCTTAAGTTAGTCATAGCCGTTGAAACCCTGATGCGTGCTATTCTCGCGTGACCGGTTTACGTTTTTTATTCACAAGATATGCTCACAACAATCTTGGCCTTGCCGTCACAGCGGCTGCTAGACGCGCTCGATATTATAACAAACAACGTTATATCAAAGAAAGCCTATATTCCAATCTCCCTATAGATTGGAATATAGGCCTTCATGGGCAAAAATATACCGATATTTATCGCATCGATATTTTTAAACAGTATAGATAATTATATAGTGAAAAATATCGATATAAGTATCATCAGGTTCATACATATTCCCAAATCATTCAAACATCGTAAAAAAAATAATAAAAGAAAATAGTATTATTATTGATGCTTGAGCCTAAACAATAATAGGTATACAATTTAATCAAACCAGTAATCATCAGATGTGCACACGAAACCAAAGTTGCGTTTAAAAACAATCGAAATTGATACGAATTCGATACTCTTAAATAAATATCGATATATCGCGATTAAAAATATCGACGAAATATATCGAAAATGGTTTGGAAAAATATCGATATTTAGATGTTTTAGGCCCATGCCTAGTCTACTCTCTATATTGATGAGTAACTGTAGAAGAAAAGCTTCTATCCCTTATAAAATCATATTTTCTATTTTGTAACTGTAAGCATCATCGTGGTTGGAGATCTAGATTATTTCTGTTTTAGGCGCAAGCTTATTATTACTGCTCTCAAAAACGGCGAAGGAAAACTTCGTGAGGAATCTGACTTGTCCTAAAAATTCGAAGACATGTGACATCTGGCAATCCGCACTGGGCCCGCGTGGTGGACCATAGAGAGGAGGCCTGCGTCACCAGCAGTGGGAACATGAATAGGCTGATGATGATGATATTATTATACATTGCGTAGAGTAGGTATTTTCTACTTGACCATTTTCACAATTCATTAACCGTCAATGTACGGTCTGTTAGACCAAGGCTGCTAAACCCCTGCTGACACATTTGAATTGGCCTGGCTACTGTTGGTAGTCTTTTGAAAACACATTTCAGGATTTCAAATCAAATCGAAAAAAAATGTTTCTCCTTAAGAACCCATTGTCAGTAAGACAAATTATTTAGCTGGAAATTAATTTACTTACCTACTTATTTTTATAATGAAAGTATATTAGTCATGGTAAATTGGTTTGAAGACATATTGGTAAGTTTTATTTAATACACCATTATGTTTTTGTCGTTTTAATTACTTTAAGGGCGGATAGTACCCAAGAAAACGAACAGCTTTACTATGGGACCGACTATGAAATCTCGAAAAAAATATCACCTGCTGCCTACATTTTTTCGAGTTACGCGACCAATTATATATGAAGCAGTTAATTTTTTTCGAGATTTCATAGTCGGTCCCACACACATTACTATGCCCCCTTAAAGTTATTAAAACGACTTAAAAAAAATAACGGTGTAAATGGCCGGTGACGACCTAGAATCCAAATTTTGGCCCATCTTCAAAATAAGTTGAGCAGACTTGCTGTAGATCAACGATACAAATACACTTGTAATCAATTTTTTTTTGTAACAGCTATGATAATTCCATGTAAATGAAAAGATAATTCCGCTGTGATCAGCGTGATCACACGTGACGTAGTGTGTAAATCAGGAAACGATAGAATCCCGTTTTTCTAGAGTTGCATTGTTATATTTTTTTAGCTGTCTAGAGAGCTAGACTAACAAATGATTACGTGGTACATAAATCAGTAGGTATTATTATATTGTCCGACTGTCATTAATAATCATTTGTTTGCTAACTTGACGTTGTTTGTTTTACTTTTTTTGTAAAGTTTCTTATCAACAGTGAATGGTGATTCTGAAGTTCGGTCATGGAAGAATCGCTAACAGACAGTAAGCAAGCAGGTTTAAAGCTTTACTGGGCTTTACCGAGAAGTTACGGGTCACAAGTTGATTTATACAGGGTGTAAACCACCTCATCACAAAGCCGTTAACCAAGCATTCTGTACATCTAACTAAGTAACTTTAAGCAAAAAATATTGCTGTTTTATTATTGTATTATTTTTTTTTTGAGGTTATAAATCATGTTTTGTGGTAGAACTCAATGTATCGCACTTAAAACATTGTGCTGATGAATGGATTGAAAATTGTTAAAATCTTACAAAAAAAACTTGTATCTAAAAAAAACTTGTCTAAAAGTTGTAACTTTGACCCCTCATATCTCCGTGACTAGAAGTTTCTGGTGTAGAACAAAAAAATGATCGCAGTAATGGGGAGAACAAGTGCCTTTCGGTTTCGTGAAGAGGTGTTTTACGCCCTTTATAGGGTGACTGGTAATTAGTGTACGATACTTAAACACGTGATTGTGCTTATGATAACAACTTTTATTATGGGACCAAAGCTGACATCGCAAAAAAAATCAGCAGTTCAGTACATTAAGCGAATATAAATGTACTGAACAGCAGATTTCTTTTAGAGATTTCAGTATTGGCTCCATTGTGAAAGTTACATAAAGTCTCCACAACTCAGTTTCAAAATCAATATCAAAATATTTTAGTTCAAAAAAAAAAAACTTTGACAGAAGCTGTTAAATTAGCAGACAGCAAGACGCTTCATAACTTCAAAAAAAAAACTAAAAACTTTAAAAATTAACTGGGAAAAACCACATAAAAACACGTTCTTTTGCAACGAATAGGTACTTACTGTTTGACTAGGCAGACTTTTAAGTCGTGCTAATTCAATGAAGTTCTTGGTACTACCAACAGCGAATATTCCTTGTGTGTTATTAAATTAATGGCTTTAAAAACTGTAGAAGTACATAATTTCAGTGGTTGCCACTTCTATGAACATTTGTAAATTAGTGATGATTGCTACTTATTGACTACCTACCTACATTACTTGTCTTTATCTAGCGTACCTACTTCATAAAAACAGACACTCGGGTCTTTTTTTTATATTAAGCTGTACTTGCCTAGGTTGGTCTATGGATGGGTGACAACCCTTACATACCGACTTTCCCCCGTGCCTCGGAAAGCACGTTAAGCTGTTGGTCCCGGCTGTCATTTGTCCATCTTTGACAGTTGTTGTTACAGGTAGTCAGTGGCCCTAAAACTTTGACAACCAGTGGTATCGTATTAACTGGGTTGTGGAGGTCAGATAGGCAGTCGCAACTGCAAGCCGACCCCAACATAGTTGGGAAAAGGTTAGGCAGATTATGATGATGATAATTTTTAAATTCGCTTAGCTTACATTATTGAATAATGAATTACGAGTATACTTACCATGACAAGGCTTTCGTTAATAATACTCTAAAAACAAATGCAAATGGTCTTATTTAAATGTGCTTGTTGATTTAAAAATTGTTGTGGCCGATACCGGCCTCAACAATTTTTTACTTAGTGATAATACTTTGGAGTTGGGAATAATTTTAAAACTCACCTATCACACTTCCGATAGAGATACCAGTAGCTTAGGTTCTCAGAATATTTTTTGAAGCTTTTTCATCATCATCATCATCATCATCATCATCAGCCTATAATGTTCCCACTGCTGGGGCACGGCCTCCTCTCAATGAGAGGGAATGGGCTATAATCTACCACGCGGGCCCAGTGCGGATTGGTAGATGTCACATGTCTTCTAATTTTTGGTTCTAGGACGTTCCTCACGAAGCTTTTTACGATTTAATAAATAAAACCCAAACTTATGTGGCAGTGGGCAGGTCACATTGCTCGCAGAACGGATGGCATTTTATGAATATTCAAATTGTGTTTATAAATAGAATAACATAGATAAACATGATTATTTAAAACTAATATTTACTTATAAACAAATTAACATTTACTTGTGTTCTGAATCCAAAAATATAGTTAAAAAAATCTCTTTTTTTATATTAGGCTGTTAGCGATTTCATACATTTTCTTCTCTTTAAACCTAAACTTATATAAAAAAAAGAAAAAAAAACACGGAAGATCCCGTGAGTGACAATATAAATTTAAAAATATTATTTTTTTCTTTTATTTTGTTTCTTCAAAATTGTATTGAAAAACGTCGTTTGATTCACGTGGACATTTGTCATTGCAATTCTCGGCTCAATAACAAACTTGCCTACGGCTTTAGTGTTAAACGTGTATCAAAATGTACTATTAAAACTCTCGGACCTCACGGCCCCAGAGTTTTAAGCCAGAACGGCTTGAAAATGGAATTTCATAGTTTTGAGCAGCCGCAACAGCAGCGCTAGTACAGCACGATGAGCTTGGAAGATGTGAGAGTATCTGTAGATGTACTTGCGGCCGGCCCTAAAGCTTTATGTTTTTAAACAACCCTATCGTTAGCTAGGTGTTTTCTATCATTCAACAATACAAAAAACTAAATCAGCTCTACATTTTATCATCCATTTTAAATAGAGAATATGTTACATAATTATTAAAAAGAAACCCAACGTAAAATCCATATCCCAAGAATCTCAGTTCAATACTAAGATGGCACCCGGATGCGGTTTGTATAAAATAATATGTATAAACTTGCATACAATAATCGTGACTACTCGCTTAATATACAGAACATCTATACTTAGAATGGAAATAGGTCGTTAGATGATTAGTATCAATTAAAAGAAGGATTATATTTATTATTTATATCAACCACATTACTGGATTTATCCACATATGGCCATAAATGTTTATCTCCAATTATATTGATTGTTGTTATTAAATAAACACTTCTGAATGCAGTACTACATATTTGCCATTATGTTAACGTTAACTATCACAAATAAAACTTACAAGTTAAGTCTGTTTCGCATGGTGCCATCCCATATTTTCCCGTGCGTGTCGTAAGAGGCGACTAAGGGACTTACCAGAGAATGGGCAGCAGCGTTCTCTGTGCTTTTGTAACAACCGTACTGCGATCGCCAACCCGCCTGCCAAGCGTGGCAATTATGGCAAAACCCCCCTAAAATGGATACCGCATTACATAAATGGCCCCTAGTGCTCGGCAGCCCGTTCACCCTCGACTACGGCAGCGGTCGAGGTTATGACGTGGCTAGGGGTGCGAAGAATCCCCGAATGGGATCCGGCTGCCTATACCAACGACTGGACCTGGCAACTTATAACACGCGCACACTCCGGATCGACGATAAGATAACGGAATTCGAAGAGAAATTGAGCAGGCTGATATGGAGTATTGTGGTATTATCTGAAGTCCGAAGAGAGGGGGAGGACACGATAATCCTAAAATCCGGCAACCTGCTTTATTTCCAAGAGGGTGACCGCCAGTCCCAGGTGTTGTTATCGCCCACAACTCCCTTGTAAACAACGTGGTGAAGATCGAGTGTGTGTCCACCAGGGTGGCCGTACCTTATACTCAGAATATCCTCAAGATATTCGCTGAAGGTCATACAGGTCTACGGCCCGACCTCGGCACATACCGACGACGAAGTGGAGACCATGAATGAGGATATCTCTAAAGCCATGCATAGTTTCAAAACTCACGTCACCGTTGTCATGGGGGACTTCAACGCGAAACTGGGCAAACGAGACGGAGAAGAGCTGAAGAAGTGGGGCAATTTGGAGTTGGATGTCGGAACCACCGGGGCCACCAACTGGCTAGTTGTTATGGAGAAGGAGAGCTTCTATATGATAACTCCTTCTTCAAAAAGCGTGAGCGCAGGAAGTAGACCTGGCAGAGCCCAGATGGTGCAACCAAAAACAAGATTTACTTCATAATGTCAATCAAGAAGCAAATGTTCAATGATGTCTCAGTGATCAATTCGGTGAAAACCGGGAGCGATCACCGCATGGTAAGAGGCACATTGAACATCAATATCAAGCTAGAAAGGTCTCGACTCATAAAGTCTACGCTCCGTCCAGCACAGATCCAAATCTAAAACCCCGAGAGCTTTCAGCTTGAACTCCAGAATCGTTTCGAGTGCCTAGGGAGCTCAGTGGACGAATACAACGATGGGTTCGTGGAAACTGTCCATACGGACGGTCGATGGCAGGATCTTATCCGCCCAACCGGAGGGAGATCGAGAGCTTCTATGAACAGTTGTACACCTCAACCAGCAAACTCATTGTCGACCTAGCAAACGACCCAAGAGCTAGACTAACCCGACACTATACCGAAGACATCCGGGACGTCAGCCTGTACGAGATTAGAATGGCTTTGTAACAGGACAAAAACAAAAAGGCACCGGGCGATGACGGAATTACGGCCGAACTCCTGAAGGCGGGTGGAAAACCGGTAGGTACTTAAAGTTTAATTCCGTCATACTCGAGGGGAAAACGCCACATGCATGGTGCAGGAGTGTGGTAGTGCTCTTCTTCAAGAAGGGTGACAATGTCCGGTTGAAGAATTACAGGCCCATCTCACTTCTAAGCCATGTCTACAAGTTATTTTCGAGAATCATCATGAATCGTCTCGCGCGGAGGTTTGGCGATTTCCAGCCACCCGAACAAGCCGGTTTCCGAAAGGCTTTAGCTCAAGGTTCTGGACTGCAGAGGGCTAGGCATCAACGTCAATGGCGAGTACATCACTCACCTTCTGTTTGCCGATGATATTGTGGTCATGGCCATGGAGGACCTCAGTACAATGCTCGATGACCTCAGTTGAGCTTCCGAAAGCGTAGGTCTGAAAATGAACATGGACAAGACGAAGGTCATGTTGAATGGAAGAAAGAGGTCAATCGTCGAATCCGACTCGGCGGGGCAGCGGTCGGGAAGCTGCGCGGTACCTTCTCGTCCAACTTACCGCAGTGTCTCAAGACGAAAGCCTACCAGTGTGTTTTGCCAGTGATTACATACGGGACTGAAACCTGGTCGCTCACAATGGGCCTTATCAAAAGGCTAAAAGTCACCCAAAGGGCAATGGAGAGGGCTATGAGAGAACCAAGGTCACCGACGTAGCCCGAAGAATTGCCAAACTTAAGTGGCAGTGGGCACGGCACATTGCTCGCAAAACGGATGGCTGATGGGGCCAAAAAGTTCTGGAGTGGCGAGCGCAAAGCGGAAGACGATGCGTTGGAAGACCTCCCACTAGGTGGACCGATGAACTGGTGAAGGTTGCGGGAATCCGTTGGATACGAGTCGCAAGGGACCGGTCAATGTGGCGACACTTGGGGGAGGCCTATGTCCAGCAGTGGACATCTTTCGGCTAAGATGATGAAGTCTGTTTGGTAAAATAACTTACAGCGGCTTATTGTATTTCATCATCTGCCTAGCCTTTTCCAAACTATGATGGGGTCGGCTTCCAGTCTACCCGGACGCAGTTAAATACGTGTTTTACATGGAGCGACTGCTTATCTGACCTCCACAACCCAGTTAGCACTGGGTAATACGATACCACTTGGTAAGAGTAGTACCACTTGGTCAGACTTTTTGCCACTGACTACCTGTAACGACTGTCAAAGCCATCTTTGACAGTCGTTACAAGTAGTCAGTGGTGTTTATCCATATAAATGAGAGCCGGGATTAACAGCTTAACGTGATTTCTCAGGTATGGAGGCCAGTCGGTATGTGAGGGTGGTCACCCATCTATAGACCAACCTAGGCATGCTTGCCTAGGTTGGTCTATAGATGGGTTAACCGGTTTAACCTAAACATCGACCCGAGCGGCCGTTATAAAAACACACGAAAACGAAGCTACTTACATTAGAATAGAATAGAATCGAATAGAAACTTTTTAATTCAGACCGGAGTCCATAGGGTTAGATTGTCATTACATTGTCATCATAGATTCCACAACACAGCGTGGGAAGAAAAGTCAAAGAGGTAAATATTTATACGATACACGCCGGTTACACGGGATGGCCGAGAAAATGTTTGGCTAATGACAAAATGTAGAATATGACAATGAAACAAAAGAAACATATTTTCTTTTTGTTCTATACCATACCTGGGAACCGTCTAGTTACGGAGATATTGGCGGTCAAAGTTCCAACCTTTGGCATTTTTTATTAATTGTTTTATGTAAGATTTTTACTTTAAGATCCTCGTACTAGTCAATCCACCCATCAGCACAATGTTTAGAGTGTGTTACATTGAGGTCATTTCCCAGCAATAAAACAAGTACATTGTTACCCTAGGGGTGAAAGTAACTTATTTAGTCACGAGATGGGGTTTGGCGCCCGAACGAGGTGCAGGCGCTTATAGTTCGAGGGACTAAATAAGTCTTTAACCAGAGGCTATCTACTAAAAACACATGAATCAAATCGAAAAACAAATGACGTTCGGATTGCCGATTTTTCGCCATTTTTATATGTTTTTTTTCTGGCCGGCCAGTCGGCATCATTGGGAAATGGTTAATATTTTGCCCAAATCTACTTCGATCGAAGCAAATCTATGTTATTTTAAAGAATCCAAATTATCATAAAGTTATTAAAAAATATATAATTACTTATTTAATTAATACTATACTTTATGTTATTCCAATTTAACATGGCGCTGTAATTGAGTGGCTACTCGTATACAGAAAGTTGGAACATGGTTCAATAAAAATGTAATAAAAACTTTTTTACAAAAAATAAAACCGACTTCAGAGAAAACAAAAAAGTGAAAAATAACTTCAGAAAAAACGCTTCAGAAGTTGGTGACCTTTGTTTGATTGATTTAGTTTTTTTGTCACCGACTTCTGAAGCGTTTTTTCTGAAGTTATTTTTCACTTTTTTGTTTTCTCTGAAGTCGGTTTTATTTTTTGTAAAAAAGTTTTTATTTTTCACTTTTTAGTGGTTCACATGTGCTTACCCCTTCACAGCGTACCGGCGTGATTTTAGGTTATGAACTGGTGTAAACAATAGACAGATATGAGATTTCGGCAATCCCAGTACATTTGCTATCATTTATTGAGGAGTTCCGTTGCATATCTCCGAAGTTCTTCATCAGATCTTCATCAAATTGAATTGGGATCACTTCGAGAAAGTACAATTCCTAAAACTACCCAAACCGCTTCTAGTGTGCCTATAAAATGAGAAGAATTCTCTATTTCTCCAGAATCCCATCATCAGCTACTGATTTGATGATTATGAGACCACACAGGAAGCACCAGCTTTCAAATAAAAAAAGAACGATCAAAATCGGTTCACCCAGTAGAAAGTACTGAGGTAACAAATATTTTCGAAATCGGGTGTATTTTACACATGTGCGTACCCCCTCAGAGCACACAGGCGTGATGTTACGTCATAATATAGTATAAACAATGAACCTACAAGCGATGGCAGCAATCACTGCAGATTTGCTGTGTATTTTTGAAGAGTTCCGTTGTATATCTCCGAAGATCAGCATCAAGTCTTCAGCAAACTAAAATGGGACCAAACGGGAAGCACCAGCTTTCAAACAAAAAAAAACCATCAAAATCGGTTCACCCAGTCGAGAGTACTGAGGTAACAAACAAAAAAAAAAAAAAAAAATACAGACGAATTGAGAACCTCCTCTTTTTGGAAGTCGGTTGAAAATAGAACTAGTTTTTTTGTAATTAGTTGACAGCTGTCAGTTGAAAACTAGGGATGCATTCGATACCGATACCGATACCGATATAACGGCGATACTTCGTGTTTGCCGATATATCGGTACCGGCGATATTTTTATGGCAGATTCAACGATACTTTTCAAATTTCGCGCTTTAAAAATGACGTCTTATAACCAAACTTGAAGAAATAGGCGCAGAAGTACTTTAGTTTCCAAATGAGTTCTGTCGCAATAGAGAGACTATTTTCCACCGCAGGTATTATTCAAACAGACTTGCGAAATCGCCTTTGCCCGCAAAACTTAAGAATACTTTGATTTTGAAATAAAAATCTTATAGAAGTTAATTTCGATTCCTAAAACTATTAATTAATTGTGTTTTATTTATTCTACTTTCCTTTTTGAATTCAATCATCGTATCGGTATTGGTATCAGTATCGCCGATATTTTATTACAGTATCGGTATCGTATCGGCAAAAAGGCGTATCGAGGCATCCCTATTGAAAACGATTCTCCCTAGGGCTGCAAAGTATTACTTTCAACCCGCTCCTCAGGCAACTTCAGACCTACTGTCCGAGTATGAGTAATGAAAAGTCGTTTTCCAGCAATAATTTTTGTGTTAAGTTACTTGCTTGTACAGAACGCTTGGTTGACGGCTTCGTGAGGTTTACACTCTGTATAAAATGCCCCTTTGACAAGGCAACAACGACACAATATCGTGGAACTGTTGCTATCATACATATTGTGGATGTTAGTAACGGAACGCGACCAGGTCCTCGAGACTCCTCGGTGGCATAATACATGCTTTTGGTTAATATCGTCTCGACATTGTCGGATAAATTAAACAAAAAAAAAACCACGACATCGTGTCGTTATCGCCTAATACGAAAACGGCTATTGGCCTTTGTTGCGGTGACAACTGAACCGGAAACCATACGGTTTGATATCGGTCGATTTATAGATATCGAATGTTTTCATAAGTACCGGAAAACATACGGTCAGCGAATAAAGTCCGTCTGCACGGAGGGAAATTTATTTTATTGGATCTTTGTTTCGGTTATGGCTTGCCGTGTAATAAAAGCAAGAATTAAGTGAAATAATATCACATGGGTACAATGCTTTTTGATTAGGACCAATATTTTTAATTAATTTGTTTAAACTTCATATACCATAGTACACATATGCCACAAGGCATTCTCTACCAGTCAACCTTCAATTTTTCATTCTCTGTTCACTTTTCACGCTTTCATAATATCTTTGAAACTTCTGCCATTTTCTCCTCAACAAAACCTTAGGATGCAGCTAACGATGGTTTAATAGAAACATAATAAACGGACGTATCAAGGTTGATAATGCATCTAAAGGCACTGGCGTCATCGTGGGCGTAACTTTACAACTCGCACAATACAATATACTTTTCGATAAAGATCAGGTTGTAAAGGTGAGAGGTGAAAAAGTCGATATTACGGAGCTTGGTTTGGAATATCCACCTTGGGATATACTTATACAAGATTTATGCAGTAGGTAGGTTCTATCAATATTAGTGTTTGGGTTTGTTGTCTATTACGCTTACGCTTTGTTGTTTTGTGTTACGTTTACGTAAAAACCCCCATTAAACTTTATGTGAAAAATTGATTCCTTCCAACCAAATTTACTACACACAAAATTATTAACAGGACAAGATATTAACATAGAAGAGCACAAAAATACTGCTTATTCGAGGAAAGTTGCATTAGAAATTTAGGTCGTGGAAAAGACAGAACGAAAAAAAATTAAATTAGTACTTGCAACAAAAAATATCTGTATAAAATAAACAAACATACTATACAAGTGATGAGGTTTAAGATAATTTATTCTCATAAGAATTACACTAAAGATAAAGAGGAGATTCAAAAAAGAAATTATTATTTAAAGGCACTAAGTAATTAATGTCTACCATGTCTTCAATTTCTTGAAAAATTCATCACAAAAAATGAAAAGCACACCTGTTACTCAGTTTGTACAAGTTTAAAGCGAAACAACACAAGGGAAATGGCACAATGAGAACAAAACCATACTAGTACACATGCGTAAGAACGCACTCATTAATGCACTGCATTAATTAATTAGTGATTAATATATATTTAATGCTGAAGAAAACGATGGAATTGCCGTTACTAAGATAAATAGTTGTAATACTTTTATAGAATTTGAAATAAAACACATCAATGAAGTTCCAAAAAAATGGCAAAAGTGCACCGAAAATAATTGTAATTGTTTCAATGCACCAAGGTGATCTTAAATTTTGCCTAGTGACTGCATAGTTCAAGGACACCCAAAGACGAAGATGGCATGATATTCACTATCGCTTCTGACTAATCTCAACTCAACAAAAACGTCGGCTTGACTACATTCATAACCTGTTGTGGGAAGTATAAAACATTATAAAAACGAATTGTTTTTCCCGTACGTACGTATATACGAGTTCCTATGAACTTTGATCACGCTCAGGCACTTAATATATAAAAGGATGCTAATGTAAACACGTTGTCAGTTAACGAAGGAATCATGAAGATGGTGCGTTCTTGCATCGTCCTCTGCCTCATATTAGTCTTTAGCGATGCAAATTCAGGTAAATTGTAGTTCAAGTTTTTGTGTTGTGCTTGTATTGTTATTCGTTTTTGCAATGTAACTTTAATGAAATAAACAATTGAAAGAGACAAAAACTTATCAAAGTCACGAACAATAAAATTAAACATTGTTGATATTATTTCTCCTAATGACGTGATTTTTTTAATTTCAGTGAGAACCAGGCGCTCATACACGAGCGATGGAGGTGGCGGGGCCGGGGGCGGCGCCGGGTTCGGATATGGTGGTGGCGGCGGAGGTGGGGGCGGCGGAGGTTTTGGCTTCGGTGGAGGCTCAGTCTTTGATGGTGGCTTCGAAGGCATCCGCGATGGAGTTGGTAGCATACTCACCGACGTCCACTCCGGACTCACCGCCCTGGGAAGTGCTGGGGCAGGTTTGAGTGGTAGCCTAGGAGGAAGTGGAAAATCAATCTATTCGAAATCCGAAGATGGAAAATCTGGTGGATTTGCCTTTACCGGTACACTTGACGGTGGTAAAGGTGGATATGGCGGCGGCGGAGGATACAGTGGAAGTGGAGGTGGTTATGGAGGTGGCGCCGGATTTGGCTCTGGTGGAGGGTCTGGAGGCGGAGGAAGCATCGGAGGCGGATCTGGAGGTGGAGGAGGCCTTGGCGGTGGAAGTGCTGGAGGGTACGGAAGCTCTGGCGGATACGGTGGCAGCAGTGGAAGTGGTGGAATTAGTGGGGGACTGAACTTTGGCGGTGGGTTAGGAGGAGGTGGAACTGGGGGTGGTGGATACGGTGGCGGTGGAGCTGCTGGTCATGGAGGAAGTGGCAGTGGCGGAAAGGCCCATGGAACTAGTGGTGGATCGGGACACGCAGGCATCGGTGGTGGCAGTGGCGGTGGAAGTGGAGGCGGATTTGGCGGAGGCTTTGGTGGCGGTAGCGGTGGTGGCCTCGGCGGTGGATACGGAGGAAGTATAGGAGGAGGAGCTGGAGGTGGCTCCAGTGGTGGCCACGGAGGTGGCTTAGGTGGAAGCCACGGAGTCGGGTCTGGTGGATCACATGGAAGTAGCTCGGGTGGACTGAGTGGTGGAATAAGTTTCGGCGGTGGACAAGGTGGAAGTGGATCTAGTAGTAGTGGCCACAGAGGTGGTGCTGGCCACGGAGGCGGCATCGCCAGTGGGAGTGGAGGTGGATACGGAGGAGGCGCTGGTGGAGGCTTCGGGGGAGGCAGTGGCGGGGGACTAGGTGGCGGCAGTGGTGGAAGCATAGGCGGCGGTAGCGGCGGAGGCTATGGCGGCAGCAGCGGAGGCAGCATCGGAGGTGGCCTCGGCGGTGGTAGTGGAGGAGGCCTTGGTGGTGGTAACGCGGGCGTCTACGGCGGTGGATCGAGTGGTGGACGAGGCATTAGCTCAGGTGGAGGAAGTGGATCACTAGGCGGAGGCTTACTTATTGGACTTGGAAGTAGCGGCTCAATTAGTAGTAGCCACGGAGGCAAAAGTCACGGAGGCGGCCATGGAGGTGGCCTAGGAGGAGGGAGCGGTGGTGGCTATGGCGGCGGCTTCGGCGGCGGTAGCGGTGCTGGTTATGGAGGAAGCGGTGTCTCCAGTGGTGGAAGTGGGGTCTCTAGTGGTGGAAGTGGAGGCCTCTCGTTTGGAGGAGGGTTCGGAGGAACCAACTCCGGGGGTGGCCTCGGAGGAGGCATTGGTGGCGGCGGTGGCAAAGGACTAGGCGGCGGTCGTGGAGGTGGATATGGAGGGAGCGTGGGCTCTAGTGGTGGAAGTGGATCAAGTGGTGGAGGCCTCTCGTTCGGAGGAGCTATCGGAGGAACCAGCTCCGGTGGTGGCCTTGGAGGAGGCAGTGTTGGCGGCGGTGGCAAAGGACTAGGCGGCGGTAGTGGAGGTGGATATGGAGGGAGCGTGGGCTCTAGTGCTGGAAGTGGATCAAGTGGTGGAGGCCTCTTGTTGGGAGGAGGCTTCGGAGGAACCAGCTCCGGTGGCGGCCTTGGAGGAGGCAGTGGTGGCGGCGGTGGCAAAGGACTAGGCGGCGGTAGTGGAGGTGGATATGGAGGGAATGTGGGCTCTAGTAGTGGAAGTGGATCAAGTGGTGGCGCCCTCTCGTTTGGAGGAGGCTTTGGAGGAACTGGCTCCGGTGGTGGACTAGGCGGCGGTTCTGGAGGAGGTTTCGGAGGAGGCAGTGGTGGCGGCGGTGGCAAAGGACTAGGCGGCGGTAGTGGAGGTGGATATGGAGGGAATGTGGGCTCTAGTAGTGGAAGTGGATCAAGTGGTGGCGCCCTCTCGTTTGGAGGAGGCTTTGGAGGAACTGGCTCCGGAGGTGGACTTGGCGGAGGTTCCGGAGGTGGCCTTGGAGGAGGCAGTGGTGGCGGCGGTGGCAAAGGGTTCGGCACTAGCCTAGGGGGCTTAGCAGGCAGTTTCCTTAAAGGATTTAGTGTTACTGGCAGTGGCGGCGGCGGTCGAGGTAGCTCCGGTGGTTACGGAGGCTCGTCTGGCGGTGGTGGTGGGCTCGGCGGCGGGGCTGGCGGCGGTTATGGGGGTGGGGCTGGCGGTGGGGCTGGCGGTGGTTACGGCGCCTCATCTGGCGGCGGCGGCGGTCTTGGCGGCGGAGGTGCTGGTGGATACGGTGGCGGCGGAGGTTACGGTGGCGGCGGCGGCGGTGGCTACGGTGGCTCATACGGCGGAGCTAGCAGTAACAGCGACGCCTCCAGCTCAGCGGGCGGATACGGTGGTATCGGCGGCGGTGG
This sequence comes from Xestia c-nigrum, assembly GCA_916618015.1. NCBI lineage: Eukaryota > Metazoa > Arthropoda > Insecta > Lepidoptera > Noctuidae > Xestia > Xestia c-nigrum. Next base: position 24,560,962 of record OU745245.1, on the reverse strand, counting down.
TTACGGCGGGTCGGGCTCCCAAGCGTCCGCTAAAGCCTCAGCCTCAGCTAACGCAGGAGCCAGGAGCTACTTCTAAATCTCGACAACGTCTGTTCAATGAACATAGTCAGGTTCTCACGGCCATATTGATAAAAGTGATGTAAATTGCCTCTTAGTCAGTAAACTTATTTATAGATATTTTCATTGTTGTTTCATTTAAAAATCAGATGCTACTTACATAAGAACCTACATTACATTACATACACACATGCATTACATAAAGATACTCGTAAAATATCTTTTGCATAGTTGCCTACCTATGTATAGGAATCGCAACTCACAAGCAAATAGTAAGACAGTCCCAATTGGTTAATTTTATTAATTCAGGTTAAACTGGTTATTAAAATTTGATTGACTAGACTTAAATCGCTAGACAAAAGTTTAATTGAAGCAAATAACTAATTTATTAGGGCCTTATAACTTTACTTTAATATGACCACCATATTTATCCTCTTCTAACGTAATGAATTACTAATAAACCTTCAAAGGTGACATTGATCGATCATGACAAATATTGCATAACTTAGTAAAGCCTATGGTTTTATAATAATAATTTGAATGATGATTAAAACACACATGACGCATTGACTATTCAAATTATGTAATCTCAGTTTACTTGAGCCTTTGAAATAAGCCACATCATAGTTCAATCCAACTAGCTTATTATAGTAGAGATTTAATCTTAGTTACCAAAAGACTCTGGTTGTGTGGGTGTTTCATAGAACATTCAGCTAATAATATAGCTTTATCCCTCGACATTTTGTTTGGCTTTCTTTAAAAAAAATAAGTAAACCACTACCCGAATGCCCCCGTCTGAAAATTACCGTGAACAATTTTAGCGTTCCCTTATCACCTCCGCCAGCATAGCTACTAAGTTGTCATGCTAAATATGCTGGCTTAAAACAACAGTGGGCTCTGACATAATAGGTATCATCAACCTACAACAGTCCACTTCTGGACATAAGCCTTCTCAAACACATCCAGTTGCTATCAGCCACTCAGCGAAGATCATCACTAAACCGAGCTTGGGATGGACGTTTGCTGCTTCCATAATATCGAGTGTACACGTGAGTTCGACAAATGGATGTGCGATTAACGCTTATGCGACAAAACTGTACTGCGACTCATCATAGTTCGAATGCACGCTTGTGCGACACACTAAAGATCGTCATCACGCTAGTGTGACAAACGATTCCGCGACAGTAGTTCGACACTACGGTAGTGCGACACTACGTTAGTACGACAGAACCATATTATTCGACTGTATGTTGGTGCTGTAGGTATTACAGTAGTTTGACACTACCCAAGTGCGACAAACCATTATGCGATACTGCCGTCTGTAAATATAGAAAGCATTAACTTCATCTATATAAATAAAAAAGAATGGCCCAAATGTATAGTTTTAGTAGCTGTAGTAGATGTAGTAGTAGTTGCAGTAGCAGTAGCAGTTGCAGATGGACTTCTTATTGATTCAGAGGCGGTGGGAAGTTCGCCTTTAATAACTACGTAGGTAATAATACTAAATATTATCAATGCACATCTTAAACAAGGCCTCTATGAACAATGATCTAATTTCTTGATCACTGTTCGTTATCTTCTTATAAAATGTTGAAAGAAGTCAACTTAAAACATTATCTGGTTTGCCTAGTGTTTTCAAAATTATACTGGGGTTGATGAGTTTCCAATAAATAGGGTTAAAGACAGGAAAACTCTGATTTATTTCTTTATTATTATTTATTAAACTCTTATTTCAGACTTAAAAATTGTCCATAGCTTAAAATATACAAAGTAAAATTAAAATAAATAACAAATGATGAAAATTGGGATCGGTTTCCAGTTCAACCAGAGGCAGCGTAATATCTGTATTTTTTATTTACATGAAGCTATATATAGTGCTTCGAAATGATAAATAATAATAATTAACATAAATCAATTTCGCTTGGCATTACACACAGCGCCATCCACTCCCACACTAAACAAGGCTTGTGTCGTGGATACCTGATAGTTGAAATACTACATATATATACTTTTTGTTTGCAAATACATACTTATTAAACTTATAAACCATGGCTCCGAAACCAATGTCCATGCTCATCATTTAAACATTGGCTTCTTCCGGGATTCGAGCCCGGGACCCTAAGAACGCAAGGCAGCCTCACTACCGCTGCGGCATTTAGGTCGTCAAAACTTCTGAACAAAAATTGAGCGTGATCGTGCTTATAAAAACGTATAATCTCTGCAAGCCTGATACAAAAAAACCGACAATCAATTCCGATGATAACTATTAGGAACTCCGCTTCACAAAAACCATTCACAATTATTATTTAAAATATCTCAATTTATTTCAAAACATAGGTGGACTTTGTTCATTTTAGGGTTCCGAATCCGAAGGTTAACCAACGGAACCCTATTACTAAGCCTCCGCTGCACCTCCGCCAATCTGTTTTTCAGCGGACTGTATCAATGTCCGTACGCACTGTATCTGTGTCATCGGTGATTTTATTTCAAGTATTTATTACCCTTTTTTTTTTTTTTTTTAGGATGGGAAATCATCAAATGACTTCTCCCACTCTGGGCGGAGCGGGAGGGAGTGTCAGACTCTTACTGACTAAAACCCATCCATGTTCCTTCCTCGCCCTTTATGTTCCGGGGCCGCGGTATCTCTTTCGAACAGGCCCGCAACCCCGGCAGAAGTATTTATTACCCTCACGGAATGATTTCTAGTCACTATACTACTAGTTGAATTTTTCACAGAATGTGTATTTCTGTTGGCACTATATCAAAATAATAAATAAAAAAAAAAAAACAAATAAAATAATCAATCCAATTCAAATTCAATTTAAAATTAAAGTGGGCTCCCCTACTACGACAACGGTACGAAACCCTTCATGCGCCAATCCGGCTCGCACTTGGCCGGTTTTTATATACACTAAAAACATAACCATTGAATTTATTACGTAATAAGTATGATTGAACACTTTAAAGCATCAAATAATACATTTATCATAAATTATACATCTTTAATCGTTTTTATTTCCGTAATAAGCAGATCATCGTGACGATACAGAAGTGGTTCAAAACAGAGACGTAACATTTGAATTAAAAATGTTATAAAAAAAAACAAAACATCACGGCTATCATCCCCGAAAGGTAAGGAAGAGGTGTACCTAAATATGACAGACATTCTGCCAGTTATTGACTGAATCTGTAACTTGGCGACGCATTGCTGCAGCTGCTTTTCTACATTACTAGCCGACCCGAAAAAGCTCACAAAAGGAATAAATTATCCCTGTTTTTACAACGTTTTTCATTTATGCTACGCTCTTATTGGTTGCAGTGTCATGTTATCCATATAACATCAACATTTGTGTTAGATAGTCTATTTATCGAGGAAGGTTATATGCCATCCTATAACCTTTCTCGATAAATGGACTATCCAACACAAAAGTAGTTTGTCAATTCTAACCAGTAATTCCTGAGAATAACGCGTTCAACCAACCAAACAAAAAAACTCTTCGGCTTTATAATATTCAATACCTATAGATTTAGTGTGACAAATGGCAATGCTAACATCTACAGACACGACAAGAAAAAGTCTGACAGCAATTTCAGCAACAACCAATTATGATTGATTTATTACCTGATTAATAAATCAAGCAGAGAAGCTAATTGGCAGAAAAAAAGGTTATGAGGTAGCGCTTCCTATAATCAATTAAGATTTTTTTTCTAGAAAGCACAATACAAAGGCAAATATCCCAGAGCGGGAAAAAATATGTTGAAACACGTTCATGTGCTTAATTACACTGACATTTTTCTTCACCTATGTCGCTGGTCCCTGATGAGACTGCCAAGCAATAATAATTGCGTGCATGACACAATGGCTGCCATCAATTAATGGAGCAATTATCGGTTGCACCCACAGGGCAATTAAATGGTTATTAATTGATTAGCGAGTTTCTAGTATGTTTGCTTGAATAGGCGTTATGACAATTTTTATAACACGTGTTACGCATGGGTATACATATTTTGCTTATAGCCTTACATCAAGCAGTTTTGAGGAGTTTAATTACCGACAATGAAAATGTACGTAAGATAAGAACACAGATTTTTTTCTGTACCTATTCAAGAACTCCAAGGCTATAACATCTGTAAACCCCTCGCTCTTGCACTTAAATAGCCAGAAATTTCGCTCCAAATATTTCCAAAAAGTAAACAGTTTCAGAAATGTTCGAAAATTTCAATTATTTTCATAAAACAGACTTTGCTAGCTATTTCGGCGTAGGCGGTTCTGTGTTTTTCTCTAAGCCAAGCAACTACAATATTGCCAATAACTCAGAGTTAATCTTTTTCCTAGAACAACTGAATTTTGATAAATTATGTACAAAAAATTAAATACTAATAATAATTAATAATTATATTTACCAAAGTAACATTCAAGCTTTACACATAAGGTACAAAAGTTACATTTCGCACAAACGTAAAAAGAACTCAAAATACAAACATAGGTACCTACCTAACAATTAGTAGTTTCACAGAAATGGTTGTTTCTTTTTTTATTTGTTTTGAACATAAATTAGAAGCGCCTAAAAATAACTGACAACACGTGTACGCTTAGTAAAATGTTGCTACAGTAGACGCCAGCGGATTGTACCATTTGTACCCAAAGAACGAGCTAAGTGCCGTACCACTGGCCACTTGTCTAGCACCAAAATCTATAGCAGATTGGATATTTCAAGGTACATGACAAAAGTAGTAAATTTTGATACAAGTGTAGAAAGTTTGTTATTGTAGTTCAAGGCGGTATTAAAACACAAACCGTAGGCGAGAGTGTTTTTGAACTGCAATAACAAATGTCCACGTGTATCAAACGACGTTTTTCAATACACTTTTGAAGAAATAAAATAAAATAATGTAGAATATTTTTGTCATGAATTGCTTTGCTTTCGCCAGGTTGAAGCAGAGGCAAAGGGTATGAAGCCGTTATACAGCCTAATATAAAAAAAATGTTTTTTTGGGGAACACCATGATTTGTAATGTAGACAAAGAGCAAACCACTATAAGCATTACAGCGTTGCAAGTAAGTAAAAATATTATTTAAACTAGGGATGCCTCGATACGTCTTTTTGCCGATACGATACCGATACCGATACTGTTTTAAAAATCGGCGATACCGATACCGATACCGATACGCTTATTGAACTCAAAAAGGAAGTTAGAATAAATAAAAAAAGCAAAGGCGATTTTGCAAGTCTGTTTGAATAAGACCTGCGGTGGAAAACAGTAAAATAATAATAATATGTATAGATTTAAAACTTTACTTAGTCAAATAGCCCTAATTGGTAATTGCGGCTTTCTAGACTAGAATTACGAAAATACTAACAAGAAAAGCCGTTATTGTGTAATTAAGACTTTTCAGATTCAAAAACCAGAATTTATGTCGTAGTTTAGGCTAACATTCTTATGATATCTTTGATCTGGTAGCTAGCTATCTAGCTTTGTGAGTAAGACCATAAGGTAGCATTTTTTTTGCTGATTCCGAATACGGTTTTAACTATTTTTTTTGACAAATTGTCAGTTACGGCCTTCTTTGTTATGACGGCAGTATTGAAGTACTACTTGATGAAACAAGGCTTGAAAAAGTCTGTGGAAAGGTTAAAACAATCATTAAAAAAACCTTAAATTTATAGATTATTAAATTTCCACACAAAAGGACCACTTTTCAATAGATCATCATCTGCCTCTTTCCCAACTCTGTCGAGGTCAGTTTCCAGTTTACTTAGATTCAAATAAGATACCGACTGGTTGTCAACTTGTCACATTACTGTTGCCCACTGTGTGGTTTTAATTAGGGATGCATTCGATACCGATACCGATACCGATATATCGGCGATACTTCGGGTTTGCCGATATATTGGTATCGGCGATATTTTTATGGCAGATTCAACGATACTTTTCAAATTTTGCGCATTAAAAAGTCGTCTTCTAACCAAACTTGAAGAAAATGGCGCAGAACTTCTTTAGTTTCCAAATAAGTTATGTCGCAACTGAGAGAATATTGGATATTCTAGGCTCAAAAACACGCTCGCCTACGGCTCGTGTTTTAATACCGCCTTGAACTACAATAACAAACTTTCTCCACTTGTATCAAAATGTACTATTTTTGTCATGTGCCTTATAATATCTAATCTATAGCAGTTTGGTGCTAGACAAGTGGCCAGTGGTACGGCACCTAACTCGATCTTCGGGTACAATCCACTGTCGTCAAATACTTAGCAACATTTTACTAAGCGTACACGTGTTGTCAGTTATTTTAGGCGCTTCTAATTTATGTTCAAACCAAATTAAAAAAAAAAAACACCTCTTTCTGTGAAACCACAAATTGCTAGGTACCTATGTTTGGATTTTGAGTTTTCTTTTTAAGTTTGTCCGAAATGTAACTTTTGTACCTTATGTGTAAAGCTTGAATGTTACTTCGGTAAATTTTTGCTACAACTGTTCTTTGTGGTTACAATTTTCTTCTTATTTCGACTTGATGGCTTTCATGAATACAATATTTAATTTATTTGACATAATTTATCAAAATTCAGTTGTTCTGGAAAAAGGATTAACTCTGAGTTTATCTTTTGCTCAGCGATATTGTAGAGCAAACTTCTGTTGAACACGTTATATCTAAAAGATCAGGCGTTGAAATATAAAATAAGTAGGTACTAAAAGTTATATTACAGACAAACAAAAAAAGGAAATTGAAAATCAAAACACACTGATTTTTGATTCACAGAATGTAGTTAATTTTATTTTCAACTGACTTCCAAAAAGAGGTGGTTCTCAATTCGACTGTACTGTACTAAAATACGAGATTGATAAAACTAAAAAAAAATAGGATACTACATTACCATGCAAACTTCCACAGAAAATTGTTTTGAACGAGATCTAGTAAGTAGTTCTTTTTTAATACGTCGTAAATCGTAAACAGCAATTTACCTTTCATTAAATCTGCTACGGAACCCTTCATGGGCGAGTCCGACTCGCACTTGCCGCTTTTTTTGGTTGAGATCTATCACTGATTTTCGAAGATATAAGTAGAAATCTTCAGAAATAGACGGCAAATCTGCAGTGATTGCTGCAATCGCTTGGTTGTGTATTGTTTATACAACATCATGACGTAACGTCACGCCTGTATGCTCTTAGGGGTTACTCAGAAGTGTATAATACACCCAAATTTCGGCAGTTAGGTGTGTTAGGTTCCATTTATTGGGGATAAACCTATTATGTACTTCAAGGGCACTAACCTAACCAAATTCTCATCAAACTGTTGATGAGAATTTGGTTAGGTTCTGATTACTTCTGATAGTGGGATTTATAACAAAGGAACGGAACTCTTAAATTCTTAGTAGCAAATTAACCATAGATATAATAAAGAAGGAGATATGGCGTGGAGTTCAAAATGTATAGAAAACCGATGAAGCCACACTTGCCCCTCCATAACGCTAATATTGCACACACAGTTCTGTCAAAACAATACTACGAACAAGTGCACACACGCGTGCGCACGCGCCATCGATAACTCTGTCATTTAAATATAAACCTTATTTGTTAAACCACAGCGTACTTTTTCCGTATAATTTACTCACACTAAAACAATCATCATTGTGTGTTGTCGGGACACGGGGGCGGATACGACACAGTGTTTGACTAAATCGAAGAGTTATCGATAAATATATCGATAATTTTATAAAGCTTTTGGAAATAAAGTAAATAAAAATGATATGAAACCTACAAACATTATTCAATGAATAAACATATTTTAAAAACAATTAAAAATGAAATGACACAGTTGTAACAGTGTCATTTCATTTTTAATTGTTTTTAAAATTACGTAACGTAGTTCTAAATCAAAATCAAAGCTTTTATTTCAATTAGGCCAGTTACAGGCACCTCTGAAAAACAAAAAGAAAAGGGGTGCTAATTAAACAGGCTTCTTTTTATTATCATTATTTGCCTCCAAAAATATATGTTGCCTTCTAAATTACTAAGTCAGCCACAATTAACGAGCATCTAAATAATACTATCTTAGCCACTAGTTATCTTCTATGTAAACCACTCTAAATACAACTCAGCATGATGGTTATTTTTTAGCATCTAAATTTGTAACATGCATTCTAACAGTAAACTTCTAAAATACTATTAAATGACCTCAAAACTTATATTTATTTAGCTTCTATTTTTGTAATTCAGTACTTGTATATGTAACTCATCCCATATTAATTGATCGTCAAAAGTTTGCTAAAAATGTCATCAAATAGTACTTATATTGGCCACTTTATATATATGTCACCGTAAAATTGTCATATCGATTAATATAACCTAACCTTAAAACACTTTATATTCCCCTAAAAAGCATAGTCGACGGAGCCCCGCTTCGCGGGGCCCCTATTTCCGAGTGCAGGGTTTAAAGGAACCAAACTAACCTAACGGGGGGGGTGCCCCAAGTCCCGATTATGGGGGCAGAGATACTTCTGTACATTTAGTTGACAATAATTCGAGAGTTTACAATATCGCTAGGGAGAAACACGTTATATTGTAATATAACGCACGAACTACAATAAACAATTACACGTGATCAACTCAACTCGTCGTTACATGAATCGAATGGCGCTCTCTGATTGGCGCAAATGACCGGTAGCTGTCATCTCGCGTACTCGCGCCAAATCATGCAGTGGCTATTTTGACGATAAAAGAATAAATATGATGTATTATTTTACATGCTAAGTTATAATAAATGATGCTTTCTGTGGAAGCTTGAAATATATTTTTTGAGGACATTGCGTTAACGTAAAATGGTGACGAGATGTAAAATCCGTGGCCAAGTTAGTAAATTAAGTGGCCATGTACAAATAAGAAGGACAAGTCACAATAATTGATGATTTTACTTGACGCTTTCTATAGAATATTTAGTTGGCGTTGTAAAAAAGACGAATTAGTTTATTAGAGGCTATGTCATTTTCGCGTTGCTTAGTTATAAAATTAGAAGTTTAATCACGTGTCCAATACATAATTTTGAGGCTAGACTTATTAGTTCCCAAAGAAAAGTAAACATAGAACCACATCGGCCTTCCAACCGGATCACAAGAGTTAATAAATTGAAAAAAAATCTGAAATAGTAATATAACAATTCGCAGTCCACTTTCTTGTCGACAGACTTTGTCAAACCTCCACGAGCACATCACTAGCTCGCGCTTAAATACGGCGGACCGGAGCAGCGGACGCACCATGTGACATTACGGCTTAATGATGTTTCGTTATGTCAGGTGTACATTGCTTGTTCAGTCACTCAGTGACAGACTAAGGTGGTTGTAAAAGAGCAATGTATTTAATGCAAACATAATACAGTCGGAGTATTATAAGAAAACATAAATAAAGTAGTACAAGTCAGATATATTTTTGGGATTATGGTTTTTCGTGATTTTTAAGACAAATATTGTAAAATACTTGTACTACCTTGTGGTAACTGATGCCATGACTTTTAAAGTTTTTGTCTTGGCTTTTATTTTTGCACGAAACCACCGAACAAGACGGCATAATCGTTTTTTTTACGAACGCGGTTGACAACACACTAACTCGCTGTTACGGCCATTTTTGCAATAGCTCCGCGACGCGCTCATGTCCACGTGGTCACCGACACGCCCCCTTGCCACTTCTCCTGTTTTTAATATTTCTGTGAAATTAACGATACTCGGCCAAATCTTTTATAGGTTGTCCGGATATTTCAGTCACCTACCATAACGTCGTTATTAACCGACTTAAAAAAGGAAGAGGTTCTCAATTCAATGTTCCCCGATTACTCGATGATGGCTGTACCGATTTTGTTTTTTTTTTAATTGATTGAAAAGGTATACTTGCCAGGTTGTTGATTTGTATAGTTTTAGAAAGCGTATTTTCTCGAAGTGATCCCATTTCAATTTGGTGAGAATCTGATGAAGAACTTCGGAGATAGGCAACGGAAATCCTCAATAAATTAAAGCAAATGTACTGGGATTGCTGAAATCTCATGAATATCTATTGCTTACACCAGTTCATAACATAAAATCACGCCGGTACTCTGTGAAGGGGTGAACATGTGAACCACTAAAAAGTGAAAAATGTATACTTTTTTACAAAAAATAAAAACTGAAGCTAAAGTAATTTTTCACTTTCTAGTGTTTTCTGAAGTCGGTTTTATATTTTGTAAAAAGTTTTAGAACTAGTTGATCCACGCAACTTCGTCTGCGTCACATATAAAGGGTGTAAAACATCTCTTCACGAAGCCGAAAGGCACTTGTTCTCCTACTTCGGGATATTTTTTTGTTCTCCGCCATACCTGGGAACCTTCTAGTTACGGAGGTATGGGGGGTCAAAGTTACAACTTTTTAACAAGTTTTTTTAATACAAGTTTTTTTGTAAGATTTTAACTTTTAACACCTCCACGACCCCCGTACTATTCAATCCATCTATCAGCACAATGTTTTAAGTGAGTTACATTGAGATGACGAAAAATAGAGGAGTATGGAAGAAGAAGACATGCTGCGCCGACCCCAAATAAATTGGTATAAGGGCAAGAGAATGATGATGATGAAGACATTGAGTTCTACCACAAAACATGATTTATAACTTCAAAAAAAGAAGTTGTTTCCCAGCAATATTTTTTGCGTAAAGTTACTGTACAGAATGCTTGGTTAACGGCTTTGTGATGAGGTGGTTTACACCCTGTATAAGGTGTTAAAAAATGAACTGCAAGAATTTCGTGTACGTACTCGGTATCAAAAAACAAATACTATTATAGTTTTGTGCGCAGTGAAAATATTGTATATCTTTTACGTAGTGTTACCTATATAAAATTTTTCGTGATAATTTTTTATTTGTGATTCCAAACAAGTCCTCAAGTTTTGTGCAGTTAATTTTTTAACACCTTATATACTTGTAAGTCTGAAATCACCAACCTGTCATGAGCAAGCGTGTGATCAATGCTCGTGCCCGTGGGAAAGTAATAGACTAGTATGATTTCCTTTTTATTTTTTTACGTCCGGTTTTTCTGGAAGCCGACCCCAACATAGTTAGGAAAAAGATAGGCAGATGATGATGGTATCAAGTGAGATCTTATTCCTTATTACACTCAATTCTTAAGCATTACTTAAAACTAGATTCAAGCTATTTAATTGGTTGAAACGAGTTTTAAGTAATTAAAACTTGAATCTTGGGTGAGGTTTTGTAATTCGGGAACTAATAATCACCAGCGGGTAGCAAATGTATGCACTGCCTTTAGTTACAGAAATGGCGATAAGACCTAGTGCCTAAAAAATCTAAGGACTCTTAGATTTGTTACTCTAAAATGAGTTTAAAAACTTTAAAAACTTATTTAAGCTGCTTTTAGGCACTACAAGTTTAAAAACAAACAAATCAAACTTCAAATTAAATCCACAATGAGGGACTTTCTTTTTCAACTCTTCCCTAGTCGCTGGATAGATGGCGTTGGTCTGACTACGTTACTACATGGAACAGAACGTCACTTAATATCACTTGGACCTAATGATTATATTCGGAAGCTTATGTAAACGAAAGTGTCAGTCGAGCGTATGTGACGTGTGTTATTTCAATCGTTTTGACTTTGGCAACTAGTAACGTAGTCGGATCAATCGATCAATCTCTCGAGTTCATGGAAACTACTTTTTTTCTTTAATCCTCAAAAAGAAAACCTCTCATTCTAAGAGGCCTTCTTAGATTCGTTACTATCTATACTATAATTATAAAATATTATTGCTTATGTTAAAAAGTTTTCATAATGTCATGGCAATCCTCCATTAAGGCTGATGCTTCAGTACTTTTCATTAGTTATTAAGGGAAAACAAAAAATTTTTCATTGCATATTGCAGTGAAAAATTGAAAATTACCTATATAAGTATTACAATTTATTGTAGTGGGTTATGTCTCCATAACGTTTTCATAAATAACTTAGGTTACAGATCACAGTGTAGACACAATATTGAAAATTATAATATCCTAAATAAGATTGAATAAAAAGTTAGGAAAAGACAAAAGAAAATGTACAAAGCTAAACTTAAATTAAGACTAAAGGTACATGCCTTATAAATAACAACAGAAACATTACTAATCATACAATTGTAGACTATTCACTTCATTACTACTTCATCATTTCTCTTCTTTATTTCTTCTTCTTCATTATTACTTTTATTTACCCAATCCCTCAAACGGATTCTTGCCACCGAATAAGTTGTTCTTTATAACGCCTATGCCGATACTCTTGTCAAGAGCTAATGCTGCGCCGAAGCTCACTCCCTCAAGAATACTGAAGTCCGTCCGTTTTGCACCTGAAAACATTTTAATTTGTAATAAGTAATAATGAAAGATTCAGAAAGCGGTACTCCTTGACACGGCTCGGATTGGTAGGAGGTTCATCTCTCTAGAGTCCTGACTGCCGGTAGCTTGGACCCTGTTTCCGATACCGGTGGGCTACAATTTTTTGTATTTTTAAATGTTTTTTATATATTTTCTTAAGGTAATATTTAAAAATGGAAAAAAGTTTGTATTTAATTGAATAAAGGAATAATAATAATAAGTGTGTGGGTCGTGGCTTTTTAAACGCTAAGACTCTCCACAATCGCGAGATATGCAGTCTCAGGGTATATTTCCTAGAAGCCGACGTCGGGATACATCGAGATGTGGTCGCGATGGACAAGGGCCTCACCCCGCTCTCCTTGGCTAAAAAGAACTGGCGCAAACCTATAGTACTTACTACTGATGACCGCAGGAAAGAATGGCAGGGCAAGGAGCTTCACGGGCGCTTTTACCGGGCCCTTCAAAGGCCCGATGTAGATTTTCTTGCGTCCGTGTCCTGGCTACATTACGGGGACCTCTTCGGAGAAACCGAATGTTTTGTCTGTGCAATTATGGATGAAGTAATGATGACGAATAACTACCGGAGATTTATTGTGAAGGATGGTACGGTTGACACATGTTGGGCATGCCACCGTCCAGGCGAATCGCTCTAAAATACAATCTTGTGGAATCGGAAGTGCCTTACTATAGGTATCTGCCCGACCCAGTTCTCGTTAATGGCAATATCACACTGTACTGGGATCAATCCATCATCAATGACAGGACTGTTATAGCCAATAGGCCTTATATAGTGGTGATGGATCGATCAGAGCGGCGCGCAATGATTGTTGACATAACGATCCCGCATGATGAGAAGCTCGTGAAAGCCGAGAAAGATAAACAAATAAAGTATCTTGACTTGGCTCGCGAGGTTGTCGATATGTGGGAAGTGGACTCAGCGATCATTGTGCCGATAGTCGTATCAGCGTATGGCTTAATTGCCAAAAGCCTCGACCAACACCTGAGGAGGTTCTCGTTAGGCAGCTGGATCAAGGGCTTGATTCAGCCCTGACCGCCGCGCGCCGGTAGCTTGGACCCTGTTCCCGATACCGGTGGGCTACAATTTTTTATATTTTTAAATGTTTTTATATATATTTTTATATTAATATTTAAAAATGTGAAAAGTTTGTATTTAATTGAATAAAGGAAATAATAATAATAACTGGGATCGTATAATTTAGAGTATTATTCCATTAAAATTAAAGCATTATTAATTGGTTGGATACTTCTAGTCTTTATCATTATTGTATTGACAAGCAAACAGAATTTTAAAATAAAAAAAACAGCTAGATGCTAAGCTACGTCTTAGGTGACTTGCTACAAACGAAGTAACACAGGGTTTTAATTCTTCCTCTTCTGTTATTTTGTTCACGCAAAACTTCGCCATTTCAACGGTCCAAATGGGGCACAGAAGTCTTACCTTTTGTGCCCCAGAACATAGCCGGTGGAACGTAGATTGTGTCACTACTGAACATCCTCACACCACTGACGTTCGGTCGAGGTCCCCACATTTTGGGATTAAACAGACTATTGTCATGGCCACGTTATGATTGCCAAAGAGAAGATTCTAGCTACGTGCCCAAGGAAAATAAACTATACAGCTTACCTTCTTGTTTTTCAACTTCACCCTTGTCTCTGTTCCCTTCAAAGATCCCGAACGTCTTACTCGCGCCGGCTGCCAGTGCTAAGCCAATGTCACTATCTCTGACTAAGGAAACTTTAGCTTTGTCAGGCGCTGGAACGATAAAACAAGAAACATTATTAAAAAAAGTTTAACCATTTAATATAGGTACTTACCTAAAAAAGATATGGGATAAGGTTTCTAGAAGAAATGAGGTACCTACCTATTAGCGTCTCTTCATGAGGAATCTGTCAAAACGATATACTTAAATGAAGTTATAGGGAAACAAGCAACTTAATAATTATATAATATGTCTTTTGTTGGTCCGACTACCGAACATCACACAAAAAAAACAAAAGTAATTTTGTTGTTCCACTACCACATTTTCCTCAAAACTTTGCAACAAAATCCGGTTTTGTACGTTTGTTCTTTTAGCTTTATTTTCAAATAAAAGTTGTATTTAAAAGTTGAGCAACTAATGCACTCATTAAAATCTTCATCGTCAATGTAAATAGGCTAAGACTTTAAACACGGCGAACTAGTACCTATAGCACACATTTACAGTGTAATATTTTTTTTAGAATAGGGAAAAAACCGTGTGGAACAATAATTTTACTTAAATAATTAATAGCTGGGTTATAATTACATTTTCGACTTAAGTCAATGGCACTTTACAAGGCCAACTTGACAGCGATAAACTAATAAAATAATAGTGATCAAATACTGTTTTGCAAAGAAAATGTAAATGGAATTTAATATATTCACATAAGAGATCTGTTTAAAAATGTAAAATAAGTAATTATTACCTGGAGCAGCACTGACGTAAGCAAGGAACAACAAAACCAAACACACACGCACCATACTGCTTACTCAACTGTTCCAAAAGAACTGGATTATATTCTTTGAAAATCTCAGATATATATGTACATGATTATAATTCGTAGCTATGTTATTTAGACATACTTCCCTATAGAAATTTATAAATGTGGGTTTTTGGTATGATAATAATTAAGGAAAAACTTATTTAATTTCTCTTTATTAAGAGGCATTAATAAAAAATATGTTCTTATATTTCTCATGGAATCAGTAATGGCCTGCATCGATGCAATTACATAATTCACTGAATGTTAAACCAAATGGGGTTTGAAATATTACCCTTAAGTACCCCGTGCAGCCGTGAGTTTGAGTTTGAATCCACAGTGAGCAGCTGGTGTCGCATTAACTACTTTTAATAATATTATGATATAAATTAATGCTAGCAAAAATCAAATAATTTCATTTGTTAGTTGTTGTATTGTTTGTTTGTAAGTCCTGGGATCGCAACAGAGTCAAAGGCATTTACTAGATTCAATATTACTATTTTAATTCTTAATCTTCTTTCATATTTATGGTACGCTTTGGGTACCGTTAATGTTTTTAAATTAGTCCTCTTAACTACAAGTGAAAGATTGATTCATCATGATTTTTCACCCCAAATAAAAAGTCGTTTCCCAGCAATTATTTTTGCAGTAAGTTACTTAGTTTGATGTACAGAGTTATCTGCCAATTTTCTACAATTTGTTTACGTGCAACTGTCAGTTAAGTTAATATGCCACGTTTCGTAGGTATCGGTGGTTCTATAAACCAATTTAACTAGAAATATCCTATTCTGTCACTTTAATCACACACAAAAAAAAAAACCTGTGACGTTTTATTTCTCACCGTCGACAAGCAAGATGTCAAATAGATAGAGATAGCAACCTACCAAAACCGAACAGTAAGTTATTGAAAATGCCCGATAAACAGATGTCTATTGTCTATTTTAATATCAAAAGGTCACCAGCATAATTTACTGATTCAACTTAAACTCGATAAACACGTTAGACCTGTTTTTTTTTGCATGACGGTTTTGAAATTGTTACGCATGCTACAGATGATGTGAAGTACACAGCACAAAACATGTTTAGTTTTTCATTCATAGAAAATCATAACCATTGTCTGAATGTATTCCTTTCACAGATATATTAAGGCGATTACATGAGCTAAACGCAAGTTTTATAATGGCTAAACCGGAAAAATATAAGACTTTTTTCAGGATATATGCTAGTATGATAGTGTTTTGAAAACATAATACAAATTAATTTGACTTGATAAAAAAAATCCCGAACTTATCTCTAAAAATTTCTTTCAACCAAAATAATACATACTAATATACATGCGATCATTCTGATTTTTTGGCAAATAATTCTACGAGTAATTTATTGCTATGATAGTGTTTTACTTTTTTCGTCCAATCAATAGATTCTTTGTAATTCGATCGAAACCACTCATTTCGCACTATTTGGCCCGCAGTGTCTGACGTAACAACCACTTTGTAGTGCAGGCTGATTAGAACTACGAGTATATTCTAACGGCATTTCAAACAAAGTTTGGACCACCACAAATAGAGTTGATAATTTAGCTCATCTAGTCACCTTAAAGATTACTCAAAATATAGATCGTTTGTTTCTGTGCCTAAATAATTGCATAAATGCATTCATTGAATCTTTCGTAAATATTGTTTTAAATATTCATTTAAAAAATGATGGTCATACGCACATTATTGATTTTGGTCTAGCCGAGACCTTTGAAACTCTAAACATTTGTGCCGATTGACTATTAAGGAAATAAATAAACGAATAATACATCTGTACTAGTAATCGCGTAGATAATTCGTTTGGTGTTCCGAGAAAGAGTCAGTAACTTGCCAGTTTAGAAATACTTCTGCACTGTGGGATTTGTGGTTTTAGTTGCATACGAAGTTTCTAAAGACAGTATTTTCGACGATTGAATCATGCATGTAGACTAAAATAGTTACGAATGGCACACCTTTTCTATCGAACGTCTTTTGTTTAATTGTCGAAATTGGAAGTTACGAGATGGGACGGAGCTAACTGTATGTCAAAATAACCTTAAACACGAGATTTTCCCTCTTTAAGTGGGGTTTTTGTCTGATCAGTAGCTACAGGGAAGTGTGGCCGGATAATACTGGTTGTTAACGATTCATATTTAAGTTCGTAAGATTTTCAAACGACAACCAGTTTGTTTAGAATTTGCAGTGTACGTTGACATCATGGTGCGTGTTCCGGTGGCTTTTGCTTTATTGTTCTTTACCTGTGTTAACACAGCTCCAGGTAAAAAATATTTTCATAATCTATGTTAATTATTACTCAAAAAGTTTTAACCTGTCAACCAAACTTTAAAAGTACCGTGTCTACACTGAATAAAACCGACTTTAAAAAAACAAAATAAGTAACAATAACTTTAGCTTCTGAAGACGGTGACCTTTGTTTGATTGATTTAATGTTTTTGTCACCGACTTCAGAAGCTAAAGTTATTTTGTTTTTTTTTGAAGTCGGGGTTATTTTTTGCAAAAAGTTTTTATTTTTCACATTTTAGTGGTTCACATGTGCTTGGTAAACAGTACTTGACTCTTGGCTTCATCATAAGATCTGATAGTAGAATGGTTTTTATCAAAAGCAAATGCTTTACTTGTTGTAGAAAATGCCAAAATCGCTGTACATTATCCTATAAAATTTGAAGAGTTCCCTCGATTTCGCTAAGATTCTATCATCAGATCCGGACTTGGTGACTATGGAATCATTTGGAAAGTACCCTTGTACTGTTTCCAACAAAAAAAAAGTATTTTTCAAATCGGTTGGCAAGCGACAGAGTTATGCGTGAACAAACATAAAAAAAGAAACATTCGAATTGAGAACATCCTCCTGTTTTAGAAGTCGGTGAAAAAAAACAATTCAACATCTTCAATTACATGCTTTTGGTATTATCGGCTTTATTTTATTTCGTAATGTTAAGGGCCTTTTTTTTTTTTTTTTTTTTTAGGAAGGGAAATCATCAAATGACTTCTCCCACTCTGGGCGGAGCGGGAGGGAGTGTCAGACTCTTACTGACTAAAACCCATCCATGTTCCTTCCTCGCCCTTTATGTTCCGGGGCCGCGGTATCTCTTTCGAACAGGCCCGCAACCCCGGCAGGCTTCGGCCCTTGCGGGCCCCTCACCTTTTGCTGACATCTCTTTGAGGCGCGCGTGGAACACGAACGCGCCGTCGACACGGCCTGTCGTCGTCGTTAGACGGCCGGACGGCCAGCTATTGCCCATAGCCAGCCGTCCACAGGCCCGCATCTACGGTGGCCGGTAGCCACCACGTGGCCCCCGACGCCCGTTGCGTCTCCCGCGGCGGCCGGGAAGAGAGGATCTCTCCCTCTCTCGTTCCGCCACCTCCTTCGCTAGCATGACTGCTTCGCAGAAGGAGGCGACGGCTTCCCATTCCGTCTCGCTCCGGACCATGGATTGAACCAGGGCCGGACGCGAGAGGTCGCCGCCGCCGATCGCCGCCACGAGGACACGGCGGAGCTCCGCCCACGCAGGGCAGACTTCCACCGTGTGCTCCACCGTGTCCTCCGGTCGATCCTCGCAGTGGAGACACCCGGGCGATTCCTCCCGCCCGATTCGGTGCAGGTACCTCCCGAAACATCCGTGTCCGGTGAGGACCTGCGTCAGGCGGAAGGTGAGGACGCCGTGGCGCCTCTCCAGCCACTCCCCAAAGAGGGGACTTACCGCCACTATCGTGGCGTGCCCTAATGTTAAGGGCCTTGATACGAACCTTATCACTGAACTTCGACTTGCCGATACAGTATTTGATAATTAATTCTCCGTTTTAATTCCAGCCCCTCGCGAGGTGGAAATCACTTGGCTCCAGAACAGTGCTATCAACTATGATATCGGTGCAGGCAACAAAAAAGCAAAGGGTGTCTACGATGGCGATAGGCATTTGCATCTAGATCTCCCCGATGAAGCAGGTGAGACAACCAAAATACTCCAAAAAGAGACTGTAATTTTTTCTTAATTCCATTTTTGTGTTTGAATGGATAGAACCTTATTAGAGTTAAAAAGGACCAGACGTTAAATTGATTTGTGTACTCAAGGGTTCTTGTAAACTACCGCATAAATAAATTGAATTGGCAATGCTGTTTTTTTCAGTTATGAAAACATTTTGATTAAAACTCTGTATAAACTTGATGGTATCCATTTATGATTTCAATGTTGATCATATTTTTTCCAGCCGACAAAGCTCCCCAAATTACAGTCCTAGAGAACGTGAACTCCGGCGCAGGCATCGCTTTAGGCGCTGAGGTCGACGTTGATAAAATACTCGCTAAAGCAGGGTCTATAAAGGACAAACTATTCGCTGGCAAGAATCCGTTCTGGAGGAAAAAGTAAAACCAATTATGTTCGCATTTGCACCTGTGTCATTTTAATATTATGTATGCAAAAATAAAATAACGGAACGAAAATGTTTATGAGCATAGAAAAATAGGCAACGATATAATTTCAATGACATTCAATGTACCTGAGCTGTTATTGTTAGACGTAAGACTTATTTATATTTATTAAACTACTTAACTAAAAAATGTTGTATGATTTTCAATCCTTAAAAATACTTAATGAGGAAGAATAATAAATGATGAGGTGTCATCATCTGCCTAGCCTTTTCCTAACTATGTTGAGGTCGGCTTCCAGTCTAAACGGATGCAGTATAAATATTTTACATGGAACGACTGCCTATCTGACCTCCACAACCCAGTTAGTACTCGGTAACACGATACCCCTTGGTAAGACTGGTTGTCAGACTTTTTTGGGCCTCTGACTACATGAACGACTGTCAGCCGAGACCAACAGTTTAACGAGCTTTCCGAGGCACGGGTGAAACTCAGTATGTAAGGGTGGTCACCCATTCATAGACCAACCTAGGCAAGTACGACTTAACCTAAGGCTCGGGTCAAATACGTATGACACATGGAGTATGGCGGTGGCACGGCGCGGGCGAGGGGATGGCGTGGCGCCGCCGGCGCGGCGCGGAACAGGCGCGCTAACGATGTCGGAATGGCGCGGCGCGGGTGGATGCCACTGCTAACTGCGGGTGCGCGGAGGTCGAGGAAATGGCGCCCGTGCGGCGCCATCGGCACGCACGCGTCACGCCACACGGTGGGCTGAAAATCGGCTTTCATAGACTTAGGGATTTCCATTTGCAAGTCCCGGTTTTTTTTACGGATATAGGTTCTATTAGTCATGACTATACACAAAAAAAAACACCCGAGTTAACTCTGCTCAAAAACGAAGGAATTATATTTTTTTAAGAAAAAATTGTATGAAGATGGTATGAAAGATTGAATTATCTCTTATACGGAGAGTAAAACACAAGTATCCTTACAGATGATTATAGTGCTAATTATTTATGATTTTTTGGTTACCGATTTTCCAAAACATTGAAGGCTGTTTTATTTTAAAAACATTAAAATATTTTTATTTATTTTTACTTATGAAACGGTTCCTTTTAGTGTTCAATTTAAAATAACTTGAACACTATTTTTTTTTGTGTATAGTCATGACTAATAGAACCTATATCCGGCAAAAAGAGGGGGGGGGGGGGGGGGTGGCGAAGTTCTAGAGTTGGCCCTGTCAGACCACACTGCCCAACTTTTTAAATGCCCCGTTAGGAAATCGTGTGCTCACTGGTATGTCTCAAGACTATAGCTCTGAGAATATACCTAAGTTCATTGATGTCCTTAGTACCTTAAGTTTTAACGAAGTGTTCAATAACACAAACCCGGAAATAGCTTTTAATCTGTTTTATGATACATTTAAACTTTTTTATGACTTGTGTTTCCCTGCCGTGAGGAAAAAAATATCCACTCGAAAAACTCCGCGATGGATATCTAAAGGTATCAAAAACCGCAGTAAACGGAAAAGGAAGATGTTATGGTTGTACAAGCGATCACCAAATATAGAAAACAAACAATTACTTAAACAATATTCAACACGATTAAAAGAATAATACACTTGACACAGAAATCTCAAAACAGTCATATTATAAATAGCGCACAAAATAAAACCAAAGCTACTTGGAAATTAATTAATAGATGTAAATCTAACTTTCCCCCGGAATCTGTAAAGCAAATTTTTAATGATGATAAGCAGAATATCAGGAAGGTATCCAATCGGTTCACATTTAAAGTGAAAGCTCGAGAACACATACACAAGACGTTGGCAGATTCGTCTCAGAACTAAGTTGTTGTAGTTTTTTTTTTTAGTTTACCTCTCATTACTTATACGTATATATATATATTATATATTTATGTTTTATGTATGTATATAAGTATTTATTCTTATATTTTAGTTTTAAATATTTTCGTACCTATTTGTTTTCTGTTCTTGCACCTACTGTGTATTGACTCTGCATCACCCTAAGGTAGACTGGTAGAAAATGCCCAAGGCATTAAGTCCGCCTTTGTACAGTTTTTACTTGTGCATAAAGTTTTAATAAATAAATAAATAAATAAATAAGCTAATCAAGGATCCTAAAGACATAGCTACGGCATTCAATGATTATTTTATAGATTCGGTACATCCTGCAAAAAAAATCTGCGGGTGCAGTATCTCTTATAGCTCAACACCCAAAGACCCTTTTTATGGCACCGACGGATGCTATGGACATTTTTAAAATCATAAATTTGCTAAAAAATACCAATAGCACGGAATTTGACGAAATTACCAAAATTCTGAAATTAGTGTCGCATATAATTGCACCCGTACTAAGCTTTTTGATTAACTTATGCATTGAATGTGGTCATTTTCCAAACGCATTAAAAACGACTTTGATTAAGCCACTTTATAAGAAAGGCGACAAAGCAACCATTTCAAATTACCGTCCAATAGCCTTAATACCGATATTTTCAAAGGTCTTTGAGAAAGTAATTTATAAATCCCTTAACTCTTTCTTTGAAACTAATAATATACTCGCTAAAGAACAATACGGTTTTCGTAAAAATAGAAATATTATCAACGCAGTCTATGAATTGGTTGCAAAAATTATTGATAATGTTGACAAAAAAATCATATTGCCGCAGTATTCATGGACATGTCTAAGGCATTTGATCACGTGGATCATGAAATATTACTGGGTAAATTAGAACGTTATGGTGTCCGAGGAAATATATTGAGCCTAATCGAAACATATTTAAGTTGAAGAAAACAAATTACGGTTTTATCTAGAATTTGTCCCAACTCTAAGAGAGAAGTTGCACACAGGTCATCCATTAGGTATACAACTTGCGGAGTACCTCAAGGGAGTGTCCTTGGGCCGTTGCTGTTTCTCATTTTTATTAATGATTTGCCGAAATGTACCGAATATCAAACTGTCCTGTTTGCCGATGATAGTACAATCATTATACCGTGCAAAAGTTTAGAATCTCATGAAAATGATATAAATGATGCCATCCATTGCATTATTAACTGGTTAAATAATAATAAGCTTAAAATAAATTTAGAAAAAACACAGGTTATGACGTTCGAACAAAGGAAGAAAAAACAAAATCTAAATATAAAATACAAAGACCGGAAAATACCGGAAACCGCTTGTGCCAGATTTTTAGGACTTTACTTGGATAGTCACCTTAATTGGAAATGTCATGTGGAAAGTGTGTGTAAAAAACTAAACCAGTATTCGTATGCGCTTTACAATCTTGCGAACATTTCAAATGAGTCTGTAGTTCTGATAGCATACAAAGCGTACGTCTCATCAACGGTACGTTTTGGAATAATGTATTGGGGAAATTCCACTGGAAAAAACACTGCGTTCAAAGCTCAAAAGAAGTGTGTCCGTGCTATGTTTAAGCTGAAAAAGACTGATAGTTGTAGGCCATTATTTAAACTATATAAACTCCTCACTTTGCCCTGTATGTACATCTACGAGACGGCTGTATTCGCAAAATCAAACTTGCATTTATTTCAAACACACAGATCGAAACGACGCAATAGAGAGATATGTGCTATTCCACACAAGACTGCACTCTACTCTAAAAGCTTTTTAGGAATGGCACCTAAGTTATATAATAAGTTGCCCATTAGTATAAAAGATCTTGACAGCATACACCGTTTCAAAAAGGCTCTTCTTAATTTACTTTGCGAGAAAGCTTACTACACAACAGTAATTTAATGACATTTTATTTATTTCAATTTATTTGTAAGTAACTTAATTGATTTGTTTAATCTATTTAATTTAATTGTTCTGTTTGTCTGGTAAAATTTATTGTCATTTTATTTAATTAATTTAATTGTTTTGTTTCGTTTTGTATTGTTATAATTGAGTTTAGTTATTAATTTTGATTGTTTCTATTATTTTTACCTATTATTCATAAGAAAATAAATTATAATTAGAATATTTGTACGCCGTTGACGGCAAGACATAGCGCTCATTTTATAAATATTGACATCTATACTTTTGTTACCTATGTTCTACAAATAAAAATATTTGAATTTGAATTTGAAAAAACACCGGGACGGAGAAAATTGAAAGTCTATGAAAACCGATTTTCAGCCCACTGTGCGCCATCGCAGTATGCGTCGCGCCACACCTCTTCTATATATTTTGTATGAAATATCACGTAATGTCACATAACGTTATGTCACATAACGTAATGTCACGTAACTTAATGTCACGTAACTTAATGTCACATAACGTAATGTCACATAACTGAATGTCACGTAACTTAATGTCACATAACGTAATGTCACATAACTCAATGTCACGTACATTAACGTCACATAAAGAAATGTCACATAACGTTGTCACATAACGTAATGTCACATAACGTTATGTCACATAACGTAATGTCATGTCACTTAATGTCACATAACGTAATGTAACAAAACGTAGTGTCACATAACGTAATGTTACATAACGTAATGTCACGTAACTTAATGTCACATAACGTAATGGCACATAACGTAATGTCACGTAACTTAATGTCACATAACTTAATGTCACATAACTTAATGTCATGTAACTTAATGTCACGTAACTTAATGTCACATAACGTAATGTCACATTACGTAATGTCACATAACGTAATGTCACGTAACGTAATGTCACATAACGTAATGTCACATAACGTAATGTCACATAACGTAATGTCACGTAACGTAATGTCACATAACGTAATGTCACGTAACTTAATGTCACATAACGTAATGGCACATAACGTAATGTCACGTAACTAAATGTCACATAACTTAATGTCACATAACTTAATGTCACATAACGTAATGTCACATAACGTAATGTCACATAACGTAATGTCACATAACGTAATGTCATATAACTGAATGTCATGTAACTTAATGTCACGTAGCTTAATGTCACATAACGTAATGTCACATAACGTAATGTCACGTAACGTAATGTCACATAACGTAATGTCACGTAACTTAATGTCACATAACGTAATGGCACATAACGTAATGTCACGAACTTAATGTCACGTAACTTAATGTCACATAACGTAATGTCACATAACGTAATGTCACATTACTTAATGTCACATAACGTAATGTCACATAACGTAATGTCACGTAACTGAATGTCATGTAACTTAATGTCACGTAACTTAATGTCATATAACTGAATGTCATGTAACTTAATGTCACGTAACTTAATGTCACATAACGTAATGTCACATTACGTAATGTCACATAACGTAATGTCACGTAACGTAATGTCACATAACGTAATGTCACGTAACTTAATGTCACATAACGTAATGGCACATAACGTAATGTCACGTAACTTAATGTCACATAACTTAATGTCACATAACTTAATGTCACATAACATAATGGCACATAACGTAATGTCACGTAACTTAATGTCACATAACTTAATGTCACATAACGTAATGTCACATAACGTTATGTCACATAACGTAATGTCACATAACGTAATGTCACGTAACTTAATGGCACATAAAGTAATGTCACGTAACTTAATGTCACAACTTAATGTCGTAATGTCACGTAACTTTATGTCACATAACGTAACGTCACATAACGTAATGTCACATAACGTAATGTCACATTACTTTATGTCACATAACGTAATGTCACATTAGTTAATGTCACATAACGTAATGTCACGTAACTTAATGTCACATAACGTAATGTCACGTAACTTAATGTCACATAACTTATTTTCACGTAACTTAAAGTCACATAACATAATGTCACATAACGTAATGGCACATTACTTAATGTCACATAACGTAATGTCACGTAACTTAATGTCACATAACGTAATGTCACATTACTTAATGTCACATAACGTAATGTCACATAACGTAATGTTACGTAACTTAATGTCACGTAACTTAATGTCACATAACTTAATGTCGTAATGTCACGTAACTGAATGTGATGTAACTTAATGTCACGTAACTGAATGTCACATAACGTAATGTCACGTAACTGAATGTCATGTAACTTAATGTCACGTAACTTAATGTCACATAACGTAATGTCACATAACGTAATGTCACATAACGTAATGTCACGTAACGTAATGTCACATAACGTAATGTCACATTACTTAATGTCACATAACGTAATGTCACATAACGTAATGTCACATAACGTAATGTCACATAACGTAATGTCACATAACGTAATGTCACATAACGTAATGTCACGTAACTGAATGTCATGTAACTTAATGTCACATAACTTAATGTCACATAACGTAATATCACATAACGTTATGTCACATAACGTAATGTCACATAACGTAATGTCACGTAACTTAATGGCACATAAAGTAATGTCACGTAACTTAATGTCACAACTTAATGTCGTAATGTCACGTAACTTTATGTCACATAACGTAACGTCACATAACGTAATGTCACATAACGTAATGTCACATTACTTTATGTCACATAACGTAATGTCACATTAGTTAATGTCACATAACGTAATGTCACATTAGTTAATGTCACATAACGTAATGTCACGTAACTTAATGTCAATAACTTATTGTCACGTAACTTAAAGTCACATAACATAATGTCACATAACGTAATGGCACATTACTTAATGTCACATAACGTAATGTCACGTAACTTAATGTCACATAACGTAATGTCACATTACTTAATGTCACATAACGTAATGTCACATAACGTAATGTTACGTAACTTAATGTCACGTAACTTAATGTCACATAACTTAATGTCGTAATGTCACGTAACTGAATGTGACGTAACTTAATGTCACGTAACTGAATGTCACATAACGTAATGTCACGTAACTGAATGTCACGTAACTTAATGTCACATAACGTAATGTCACATAACGTAATGTCACGTAACTTAATGTCACATAACGTAATGTCACATTACTTAATGTCACATAACGTAATGTCACATAACGTAATGTTACGTAACTTAATGTCACGTAACTTAATGTCACATAACTTAATGTCGTAATGTCACGTAACTGAATGTGACGTAACTTAATGTCACGTAACTGAATGTCACATAACGTAATGTCACGTAACTGAATGTCACGTAACTTAATGTCACATAACGTAATGTCACATAACGTAATGTCAAGTAACTGAATGTCATGTAACTTAATGTCACGTAACTTAATGTCACATAACTGAATGTCATGTAACTTAATGTCACGTAACTTAATTTCACATAACGTAATGTCAAGTAACTGAATGTCATGTAACTTACTGTCACGTAACTTAATGTCACATAACGTAATGTCACATAACGTAATGTCACATTACTTAGTGTCACATAACTTAGTGTTACGTAACTTAATGTCACATAACGTAATGTCACATAACGTAATGTCACATAACGTAATGTCAAGTAACTGAATGTCATGTAACTTAATGTCACGTAACTTAATGTCACATAACTGAATGTCATGTAACTTAATGTCACGTAACTTAATTTCACATAACGTAATGTCAAGTAACTGAATGTCATGTAACTTACTGTCACGTAACTTAATGTCACATAACGTAATGTCACATAACGTAATGTCACATTACTTAGTGTCACATAACTTAGTGTTACGTAACTTAATGTCACATAACGTAATGTCACATAACGTAATGTCACGTAACTTAATGTCACATAACGTAATGTCACATAACGTAATGTCACATAACGTAATGTCACATAACGTAATGTCACGTAACTGAATGTCATGTAACTTAATGTCACGTAACGTAATGTCACATAACGTAATGTCACATAACGTGATGTCACATAACGTAATGTCACATTACTTAATGTCACATAACGTGATGTCACATAACGTAATGTCACATTACTTAATGTCACATAACGTAATGTCACATAACGTAATGTCACATAACGTAATGTCACATAACGTAATGTCACATAACGTAATGTCACATAACGTAATGTCACGTAACTGAATGTCATGTAACTTAATGTCACGTAACTTAATTACACATAACGTAATGTCACATAACGTAATGTCACATAACGTAATGTCACATAACGTAATGTCACATAACGTAATGTCACATAACGTAATGTCACGTAACTGAATGTCATGTAACTTAATGTCACGTAACTTAATGTCACATAACTAAATGTCATGTAACTTAATGTCACGTAACTTAATTTCACATAACGTAATGTCAAGTAACTGAATGTCATGTAACTTACTGTCACGTAACTTAATGTCACATAACGTAATGTCACATAACGTAATGTCACATAACTGAATGTTACGTAACTTAATCTCACATAACGTAATGTCACATAACTCAATGTCACGTACCTTAACGTCACATAAAGAAATGTCACATAACGTTGTCACATAACGTAATGTCACATAACGTTATGTCACATAACGTAATGTCATGTCACTTAATGTCACATAACGTAATGTAACAAAACGTAGTGTCACATAACGTAATGTTACATAACGTAATGTCACGTAACTTAATGTCACATAACTTAATGTCACATAACTTAATGTCACATAACATAATGGCACATAACGTAATGTCACGTAACTTAATGTTACATAACTTAATGTCACATAATGTAATATCACATAACGTTATGTCACATAACGTAATGTCAAATAACGTAATGCCACGTAACTTAATGGCACATAAAGTAATGTCACGTAACTTAATGTCACAACTTAATGTCGTAATGTCACGTAACTTTATGTCACATAACGTAACGTCACATAACGGTATGTCACATAACGTAATGTCACATTACTTTATGTCACATAACGTAATGTCACATAACGTAATGGCACATTACTAAATGTCACATAACGTAATGTCACGTAACTTAATGTCACATAACGTAATGTCACATAACGTAATGTCACATTACTTAATGTCACATAACGTAATCCACATAACGTAATGTTACGTAACTTAATGTCACATAACGTAATGTCACATAACGTAATGTCACATAACGTAATGTTACGTAACTTAATGTCACGTAACTTAATGTCACATAACTTAATGTCGTAATGTCACGTAACTGAATGTGACGTAACTTAATGTCACGTAACTGAATGTCACATAACGTAATGTCACGTAACTGAATGTCACGTTACTTAATGTCGCATAACGTTATGTCACATAACGTTATGTCACGTAACTTAATGTCATATAACGTAATGTCACATAACGTAATGTCACATTACTTAGTGTCACATAACTTAGTGTCACGTAACTTAATGTCACGTAACGTAATGTCACATAACGTTATGTCACATAACGTAATGTCACATAACATAATGTCACGTAACGTAATGTCACATAACGTAATGTCACGTAACTGAATGTCATGTAACTTACTGTCACGTAACTTAATGTCACATAACGTAATGTCACATAACGTAATGTCACATTACTTATTGTCACATAACTTAGTGTCACGTAACTTAATGTCACATAACGTAATGTCACATAACGTAATGTCACGTAACGTAATGTCACATAACGTAATGTCACATAACGTAATGTCACATAACGTAATGTCACATAACGTAATGTCACGTAACGTAATGTCACATAACGTAATGTCACATAACGTAATGTCACATAACTTAGTGTCACATAACGTTATGTCACATAACGTAATGTCACATAACGTAATGTCACGTAACGTAATGTCACATAACGTAATGTCACATAACGTAATGTCACATAACTTAGTGTCACGTAACTTAATGTCACATAACGTTATGTCACATAACGTAATGTCAAGTAACTGAATGTCATGTAACTTAATGTCACGTAACTTAATGTCACATAACTGAATGTCATGTAACTTAATGTCACGTCACTTAATTTCACATAACGTAATGTCACATAACGTAATGTCACATAACGTAATGTCACATAACGTAATGTCACATTACGTAATGTCACGTAACTTAATGTCACATAACGTAATGTCACGTAACTTTATGTCACATAACGTAATGTCACATTACTTAATGTCACATAACGTAATGTCACATAACGTAATGTCACATAACGTAATGTCACATAACGTAATGTCACATAACGTAATGTCACATAACGTAATGTCACGTAACTGAATGTCATGTAACTTAATGTCACGTAACTTAATGTCATGTAACTTAATGTCACGTAACTTAATTTCACATAACGTAATGTCACGTAACTTAATGTCACATAACGTAATGTCACGTAACTTTATGTTACATAGCGTAACGTCACATAACGTAATGTCACATAACGTAATGTAAAACGCACACTATGTAGGCAAGCATATTATAAGCTGGGAGATTACATTGAGGATAAAAATGCTTGGCTAAATGCTGGTCCTGCTCCGCAACCATAGGTGCAAACTTATTGGACAATATTATTGTGGTAGCTGCAGAAGATTGTTAAAATATTCTTGCATTGTATAGATTCCATCTCTTAGTATTGTATAATTGCATAGCACATGTGTGAGTACCATGTACAGTAAAGCTACCATTTGCATTTAGTTATCTTTCATTGACTTGAATATGCCTTGGTGGCTGAGAGAATGTCATGCTCGCTTAAATGTCTTGCTGATGGTGGCGGGTGGGTCGGGTCATTTAGTTCCCTTCAATATGGTTGAATTGAATGGCGCTGATCCATGCGTCATGTTCGTGAACGGGCGCTGTCAGTCGGGACTGGTCATCTCTTAGCTGCCATGGATAATTTGAATTGCTTTATTTTCAACCGACTTCCAAAAAGAGGAGGTTATCAATTCGTCTGTATTTTTTTTTTTATTTTTTTATTTTTTTTTTTTTTTTTTGTGTTTGTTACCTCAGAACTTTCGACTGGGTGAACCGATTTAGATGATTCTTTTTTTGTTTGAAAGCTGGTGCTTGTCGATTGGTCCCATTTTAATTTGTTGAAGATCTGATGCTGATCTTCCGAGATATACAAAGGAACTCTTCAAAAATAGACGGCAAATCTGCAGTAATTGCTGCAATCGCTTGTAGGTTCATTGTTCATACTACATCATGACGTAACATCACGCCTGTATGCTCTGAGGGGGTACCTAGACGTGTACAATACTCCCAGATTTCGACAATGTTTGTTGCCTCTGAACTTTCGACTGGGTAAACCGATTTTGATGATTCTTTTTTTATTTGAAAGCTGGTGCTTTCCGTGTGGTTTCATTTCAATTTAGTTAAGATCTGACGCTGATCTTCGGAGATGTAAATGGAACTCTTCAAAAATACACGGCAAAGCTGCAGTAATTGCTGCAATGACTTGGTTGTTTGTTGTTTGTGTAACATAGTGACGTAACATCACGCCTGTATGCTCTGAGGAAGTACGCAGAAGTGTACAATACACCCAGATTTCGACAGTTAGATATGTTAAGTTCCGTTTAATGGGGTCCTGGAGAAATAGAGGAAATTCCTTAAATTTTGTAGGCACACCAGAAGCGATTTGGGTAGTTTTAGGAAGAGTACATTCTTGGAGTGATCCCATTTCAATTTGGTAAAGATCTGATGAAGAACTTCGGAGGAACTCCTCCATAAATGATAGCAAATGTACTGGGATCGCTGAAATCCCATATCTGTCTATTGTTTACACCAGTTCATAAAAGAAAATCACGCCGGTACGCTTTGAAGGGGTAAGTACATATGAACCACTAAAAAATTAAAAATAAAAACTTTTTTACAAAAAATAAAACCGACTTCAGAGAAAACAAAAAAGTGAAAAATAACTTCAGAAAAAATGCTTCAGAAGTCGGTGACAAAAAAACTAAATCAATCAAACAAAGGTCACCGACTTCTGAAGCATTTTTTCTGAAGTTATTTTTCACTTTTTTGTTTTCTCTGAAGTCGGTTTTATTTTTTATTAATTGTTGATTTATTTCTTTTTTTACTCTGGACGCTCTTATTGTGCACGTCTTTCTACATCGTTCTCACATATATTTATAATCTCAACAAGAAAGATGTAACCAAGATTTTGTAACAACATTTTTGATTGAAAAGAGTGTCCATGGAGTTTCTTGCCCGTTCTTCTCCATAGAGATCTACGCTAGGGAATGGGCAACTACAGTACATTCTCAAGTTATTATGCCTTGTGTCTGTGACTGTTGCCTTTTTTTTCCGTTTTATCGACATTCAAAAGTGCCGTAATGGTCTAGTTGAAATAAATGATTTGAGTTTGAGTTTGAGTTTCACATAACGTAATGTCACGTAACTGAATGTCACATTACTTAATTTCACATCACTTAATGTCACATAACGTAATATCACATAACGTAATGTCCCATAACGTAATGTCACATAACGTAATGTCACATAACTTAGTGTCACGTAACTTAATGTCACATAACGTAATGTCACATAACGTAATGTCACGTACCTTAACGTCACATAAAGAAATGTCACATAACGTTGTCACATAACGTAATGTCACATAACGTTATGTCACATAACGTAATGTCATGTCACTTAATGTCACATAACGTAATGTAACAAAACGTAGTGTCACATAACGTAATGTTACATAACGTAATGTCACGTAACTTAATGTCACATAACTTAATGTCACATAACTTAATGTCACATAACATAATGGCACATAACGTAATGTCACGTAACTTAATGTTACATAACTTAATGTCACATAATGTAATATCACATAACGTTATGTCACATAACGTAATGTCAAATAACGTAATGCCACGTAACTTAATGGCACATAAAGTAATGTCACGTAACTTAATGTCACAACTTAATGTCGTAATGTCACGTAACTTTATGTCACATAACGTAACGTCACATAACGGTATGTCACATAACGTAATGTCACATTACTTTATGTCACATAACGTAATGTCACATAACGTAATGGCACATTACTTAATGTCACATAACGTAATGTCACGTAACTTAATGTCACATAACGTAATGTCACATAACGTAATGTCACATTACTTAATGTCACATAACGTAATCCACATAACGTAATGTTACGTAACTTAATGTCACATAACGTAATGTCACATAACGTAATGTCACATAACGTAATGTTACGTAACTTAATGTCACGTAACTTAATGTCACATAACTTAATGTCGTAATGTCACGTAACTGAATGTGACGTAACTTAATGTCACGTAACTGAATGTCACATAACGTAATGTCACGTAACTGAATGTCACGTTACTTAATGTCGCATAACGTTATGTCACATAACGTTATGTCACGTAACTTAATGTCATATAACGTAATGTCACATAACGTAATGTCACATTACTTAGTGTCACATAACTTAGTGTCACGTAACTTAATGTCACGTAACGTAATGTCACATAACGTTATGTCACATAACGTAATGTCACATAACATAATGTCACGTAACGTAATGTCACATAACGTAATGTCACGTAACTGAATGTCATGTAACTTACTGTCACGTAACTTAATGTCACATAACGTAATGTCACATAACGTAATGTCACATTACTTATTGTCACATAACTTAGTGTCACGTAACTTAATGTCACATAACGTAATGTCACATAACGTAATGTCACGTAACGTAATGTCACATAACGTAATGTCACATAACGTAATGTCACATAACGTAATGTCACATAACGTAATGTCACGTAACGTAATGTCACATAACGTAATGTCACATAACGTAATGTCACATAACTTAGTGTCACATAACGTTATGTCACATAACGTAATGTCACATAACGTAATGTCACGTAACGTAATGTCACATAACGTAATGTCACATAACGTAATGTCACATAACTTAGTGTCACGTAACTTAATGTCACATAACGTTATGTCACATAACGTAATGTCAAGTAACTGAATGTCATGTAACTTAATGTCACGTAACTTAATGTCACATAACTGAATGTCATGTAACTTAATGTCACGTCACTTAATTTCACATAACGTAATGTCACATAACGTAATGTCACATAACGTCATGTCACATAACGTAATGTCACATTACGTAATGTCACGTAACTTAATGTCACATAACGTAATGTCACGTAACTTTATGTCACATAACGTAATGTCACATTACTTAATGTCACATAACGTAATGTCACATAACGTAATGTCACATAACGTAATGTCACATAACGTAATGTCACATAACGTAATGTCACATAACGTAATGTCACGTAACTGAATGTCATGTAACTTAATGTCACGTAACTTAATGTCATGTAACTTAATGTCACGTAACTTAATTTCACATAACGTAATGTCACGTAACTTAATGTCACATAACGTAATGTCACGTAACTTTATGTTACATAGCGTAACGTCACATAACGTAATGTCACATAACGTAATGTAAAACGCACACTATGTAGGCAAGCATATTATAAGCTGGGAGATTACATTGAGGATAAAAATGCTTGGCTAAATGCTGGTCCTGCTCCGCAACCATAGGTGCAAACTTATTGGACAATATTATTGTGGTAGCTGCAGAAGATTGTTAAAATATTCTTGCATTGTATAGATTCCATCTCTTAGTATTGTATAATTGCATAGCACATGTGTGAGTACCATGTACAGTAAAGCTACCATTTGCATTTAGTTATCTTTCATTGACTTGAATATGCCTTGGTGGCTGAGAGAATGTCATGCTCGCTTAAATGTCTTGCTGATGGTGGCGGGTGGGTCGGGTCATTTAGTTCCCTTCAATATGGTTGAATTGAATGGCGCTGATCCATGCGTCATGTTCGTGAACGGGCGCTGTCAGTCGGGACTGGTCATCTCTTAGCTGCCATGGATAATTTGAATTGCTTTATTTTCAACCGACTTCCAAAAAGAGGAGGTTATCAATTCGTCTGTATTTTTTTTTTTATTTTTTTTTTTTTTTTTTTTTTTTTTGTGTTTGTTACCTCAGAACTTTCGACTGGGTGAACCGATTTAGATGATTCTTTTTTTGTTTGAAAGCTGGTGCTTGTCGATTGGTCCCATTTTAATTTGTTGAAGATCTGATGCTGATCTTCCGAGATATACAAAGGAACTCTTCAAAAATAGACGGCAAATCTGCAGTAATTGCTGCAATCGCTTGTAGGTTCATTGTTCATACTACATCATGACGTAACATCACGCCTGTATGCTCTGAGGGGGTACCTAGACGTGTACAATACTCCCAGATTTCGACAATGTTTGTTGCCTCTGAACTTTCGACTGGGTAAACCGATTTTGATGATTCTTTTTTTATTTGAAAGCTGGTGCTTTCCGTGTGGTTTCATTTCAATTTAGTTAAGATCTGACGCTGATCTTCGGAGATGTAAATGGAACTCTTCAAAAATACACGGCAAAGCTGCAGTAATTGCTGCAATGACTTGGTTGTTTGTTGTTTGTGTAACATAGTGACGTAACATCACGCCTGTATGCTCTGAGGAAGTACGCAGAAGTGTACAATACACCCAGATTTCGACAGTTAGATATGTTAAGTTCCGTTTAATGGGGTCCTGGAGAAATAGAGGAAATTCCTTAAATTTTGTAGGCACACCAGAAGCGATTTGGGTAGTTTTAGGAAGAGTACATTCTTGGAGTGATCTCATTTCAATTTGGTAAAGATCTGATGAAGAACTTCGGAGGAACTCCTCCATAAATGATAGCAAATGTACTGGGATCGCTGAAATCCCATATCTGTCTATTGTTTACACCAGTTCATAAAAGAAAATCACGCCGGTACGCTTTGAAGGGGTAAGTACATATGAACCACTAAAAAATTAAAAATAAAAACTTTTTTACAAAAAATAAAACCGACTTCAGAGAAAACAAAAAAGTGAAAAATAACTTCAGAAAAAATGCTTCAGAAGTCGGTGACAAAAAAACTAAATCAATCAAACAAAGGTCACCGACTTCTGAAGCATTTTTTCTGAAGTTATTTTTCACTTTTTTGTTTTCTCTGAAGTCGGTTTTATTTTTTATTAATTGTTGATTTATTTCTTTTTTTACTCTGGACGCTCTTATTGTGCACGTCTTTCTACATCGTTCTCACATATATTTATAATCTCAACAAGAAAGATGTAACCAAGATTTTGTAACAACATTTTTGATTGAAAAGAGTGTCCATGGAGTTTCTTGCCCGTTCTTCTCCATAGAGATCTACGCTAGGGAATGGGCAACTACAGTACATTCTCAAGTTATTATGCCTTGTGTCTGTGACTGTTGCCTTTTTTTTCCGTTTTATCGACATTCAAAAGTGCCGTAATGGTCTAGTTGAAATAAATGATTTGAGTTTGAGTTTGAGTTTCACATAACGTAATGTCACGTAACTGAATGTCACATTACTTAATTTCACATCACTTAATGTCACATAACGTAATATCACATAACGTAATGTCCCATAACGTAATGTCACATAACGTAATGTCACATAACTTAGTGTCACGTAACTTAATGTCACATAACGTAATGTCACATAACGTAATGTCACGTACCTTAACGTCACATAAAGAAATGTCACATAACGTTGTCACATAACGTAATGTCACATAACGTTATGTCACATAACGTAATGTCATGTCACTTAATGTCACATAACGTAATGTAACAAAACGTAGTGTCACATAACGTAATGTTACATAACGTAATGTCACGTAACTTAATGTCACATAACGTAATGGCACATAACGTAATGTCACGTAACTTAATGGCACATAACGTAATGTCACATTACTTAATGTCACATAACGTAATGTCACGTAACTTAATGTCACGTAACTTAATACAATTAACACTTGCTTTTGTGAAGAATCGGAATTGAAATAGTAATATTGGATCTAGTTCAGAACTTACAAACAACCAACACAACAACTAACAAATGCGATTGGTTTATTACATTTGTTTGCATTAATTTATGTCATAATAATATTAAAAGTAGTAAATGCGACACCAGCTGCTCCTGGCTCACTGTGGATTTCGGCTGCACAGTACTTAAGGGGAATATTTCAAACCCCAGTTTTTTTAATATGCGCCAGTGAACTATGTAAATGCATCGATACAGGCAAATACTGATTCCAGCCAATTTATAAATTGAAAAGAAAGAAAGAAACCCATATTTATACATTTTCTTTAGGGAAGTATGTCCGAATAACATAGCTTTGTTATAATCATATTCATATACAACATTATTTTTTGTTAACACTAAACCCGAAAAGGGGTCATTTTACTGTAGCTGTTCCCTACATTTTGACGAGTTATGCGAACATAAATGTAGGGAACAGCTGAGTTTTTTTTCGCGATTTCAAGGTTCGTCCCATAGGAAAAGTTGTTCAAAATGATGAGTACAATGACCCCTTTTTGGGTTTAGTGTAAACAAAAAATAATGTTGTATATTTGAGATTTTCAAAGAATATAATCCAGTTCATTTGGAATAGTTGAGTTAGCAGTATGTTGCGTGTGTGTTTGGTTTTGTTGTTCCTTCCTTGCGTCAGTGCGGTTCCAGGTGATAATTACTTATTTTATATTTTTAAACAGATCTCCTAAGTGAATATATTAAATTCAATTAACATTTTCTTCGCAAAACCGTAATTTATCACCATTATTTATTAGTTTATCGTTGTCATGTTAACTTCTACCCTTGGCCTCGTAAGGTGCCATTGGCAAAAGTCGAAAACGAAATTATACCACATCTTCTTTATGTACATAAAATTGTACTACCTACTACCCTACCTACTTTTTTTAAATAATATTTCTCGTTTTATTGGGATGGTATTTAAAAGTACTTCAATTTGTTCCCATTTCATTTACCTAATTTTGCCTGTGTTCCACCAAATATACTGAATGTGCACCAAAATATGTTCATTAAAATATGTCATAACGAGCATCTATTTAACAACTGTTGCAAATTTCTAAAAATAGTAATACACCTAATTTTAAAAACAAGCATTTATTTTTTTAGTTTTACTTCAGATAATGCACTGCAAAATGTATTTAATCAAAGTGTCAAACACCCTTGCCCAGTAGCACAACTCTCATGAAAAGTTAATGCACCATTCCTGAGAAATACCGATTAATATAACATAACCTTAAAACACTTTATATTCCCCCTAAAAAGCGTACTCGACGGAGCCCCGCTTCGCGGGGCCCCTATTTCCGAGTGCAGGGTTTAAAGGAACCTAACTAACCTAACGGGGGGGTGCCCCAAGTTCTGATTATGGAGGCAGAGATACTTCCGTATGTTCAGTTGACAATACTTCGAGACATTACAATATCGCGAGAAAAAACAATACATATTTTGTGTAACATTCAGGAATATTTGGTGCACGATCAGTATTTTAGAAATGCATACATAGATGTACCTTTAGATTTTTGGTGAACACAAAAGTATTATCCGTTTTATTGTTCCAGTGTCTGACAAAGCTAAAGTTTTTTTAGTCAAGGACAGCGAGATTGGCATAGCATTTTCAGCCGGTGCGAGTAAGTCGTACGGGAATTTTGAGGGAAACAGAAACAAGGGTGAAGTTAACATGACAATGAAAATAAGCTATACTAGTTTGTTTTCCTTAGGCACATAGCCAGAATCTGCTCTTGTCCAATATTCAACGTGGTAATAAGCATCATTGTGGCCATGACAAATGACAACAGTCTGCCAAATTCCAAAATGTGGGGACCCAACCGAACGTCAGTGGTGTGAGGATGTGGAATAGTGACACAATCTACGTTCCACCGGCCGTTCCGCCTGCATGTTTTGTTCGGTCTGTCATTTTTTGAGTCACCAAAAAGTATCAAAGTTAGTAAGTCGTTAGTTTTTTTTTTTTACAACCCACAAAGGGGTAAAAGGGGGGATGAAGTTTTGCATTGTAGTTGTTCATTCGTTCACGAATAACAGCAGCAGGAGAGACCTTTTGCAGCAGTGCAAGTTAATAGTATAGGCCGTACACAAGTTAATTGCACACGTGACTTCGCGGCTGGCAGTACTTACCGTTTTGTAGGGACCTAGGTAAGCCGAAGATTATGGACTTACGGCAGGAGCAGAAAAAGAAAGTATGGCAGCCGCCGCTCCTGGGGGTGCCGCCCGCTCGCACCAACTTGCTGCAGCACGCGCCGCTGACGCGCGTGCTGCGTGCACTCAATATGGTGTCACACAACAGATTGATTGCTTCAATTGTACACTGAGCGAATTCACACGGGCCGCATTTTGCGCAATTACTTTAGTCTGTCAAATTAATTAATTTATTCAAAACATAAATAATTTAACTTTAAATATAATTGCTCTATTGTATTAGGTACCTAAACCTGTAATAATAGTTGTATGTGTTGTTTAAATAAATAACTCAAATAAATAAATGATGTACTTATAGTAGAACGAGATAGAATGAGTAATTGTCGATATCGTATTTGATACCAACTAGATTTTTTTATTTTGTAGATTTGTTTTTTTTTCTCTTCTACATTTCTGATCTTACTTTTGATGAATGAAGATGAAGTCAAAATAAAAATCAAAAATGTTTCCGTGGTTTTTGGTGTTTCTGATAGTGAAAATGAGGTCAAAATTAACACGGGGAAAAAAGTTAACAGAAGCAAAAAACAGTTTTCAACCAAAGGGGCTGTCCATCAGCATTTGTGAACGCGATATTTACTAAAAATCACCAGCTTATTGATTGGCGACAGAAGACGCTGTGTGTGTGTGTGTGTCTACTATAATACTATACTACTTGTAAATCTTTTATAGCATTGTCATAAAATTCAAAAACGAAAGACAAAAATATATACTGAGCGATATCAACATAAAAGGAAAAAAATGTGTTACATTAGAACTTTATGTATACTCATAATTCTATTTTGCTTTTAACTTCTCTACTCTGCCAATATTACAAGGTACGTGTAGCTGGGAAGCGCCCGCAAGGGCCGAAGCCTGCCGGGCCTGTTCGGAAGATATACCACGGCCCCGGAACATAAAGGGCGAGGGAGGAATTACATGGATGGGTTTTAGTCAGTAAAAGTCTGACACTCCCTCCCGCTCCGGCCAGAGTGGGAGAAGTTATTTGATGATTTCCCATCCTAATAAAACAAAAAAAGATACTGTGCTAGATTCGATCATTTGGCACTCGAATTCAATTGTTGGGGCACTGTTGCTAAACACTTGTGAAAGTGTGTTGTGATTGTAAGGAAAAAAAAATATTTAAAAAAACAAGCTTTAAATAAAATGAAAAGAAAATAAATTAGTTTATCTATCAAAATTGAATGCGTTCACAAAGTTGTGCGTCCGCGCAATTAACCACCGAGGATGATCCTGGCTACAGGATCATGTTGATCAAAAAAATATATTGTCACCAAAACTCAAGGTGTGTGCAAAATTTCAGCTCAATCCGTTGGAACTGTTTCGAAATTCAGTAGCAAAATTTGATTAATACGTATACCGAGTTACTAACCAAGCAAGTTAAGGCATATACAGGAGCTAAACGCGAGTTTTATAATACCTGAAAGTTTATGACTTACTGCAATAAACCAAACCAGAAATATATGATATTCTTCAGGATATATGCTAGTATGATAGTGTTTTGATAACATCTACTCGAATAAACGTGTTCGTTAAATATAACCTGGGTACTGGGGTTTAGGTTCAATTCACGACAATAGGGAATATGCATGTACTTTTCTCTTCACTTAAATCAATTAATTACACTATTATCAACCCAAGAAAAGTATTAAAAGTTAATTTCAACTACTGCTTGTCGCTTAAAAACAATACTAAACTCCTGCAATTTTCAATGACAGTTCAAACGTCCGTGATTGTCGCGACCATACTTTGACGTCATTTATCAAAATCTACCTTGTTTACATCTATTTTTTGGCCTTAATAAAGTCATTTTATTAATTGTATGTCCTTCATTCAAGCAAAAATTGCGATAACGATATTATAATACGATCGTAGTGCAACTTTACCTACATTTTAAATAAAAGTTATTTTTTGACTTATGAATTTTGATGTCATCATGTTTTGTGGTAGAACTCAATGTAACGCACTTAAAACATTGTGCTGATGGATGGATTGAATAGTGCGGGGGTAGTGGAGGTGTTAAAAGTCAAAATCTTACGACAAAAACTTGTATTTAAAAAAAAACTTGTCAAAAAGTTGTAACTTTGACCCCCCATATCTCCGTAACTAGAAGGTTTCCAGGTATGGCGTAGAACAAAAAAATGATCGCAGTGATGGGGAGAACAAGTGCCTTTCGGATTCGTGAAGAGGTGTTTTACACCCTTTAGATAACATCCACCATCGCCTTTTATTCCTCTTTTTGACCTTTTTATTTTTGTTCAAGTAATAAAGATGCAGTAAATAATTATTAGCCGCCATTATGATACAGCGCAACTGCCACTTCCATGAATTCCTGCAAATGAATTGTCGCGACGACGTTTTAGATTATCGCGACAGTAGAAAGGTTTTTTCAAGTGTGGCCAAGCACTTCGTCAAAGATCGAACACGAACTTCTATTGCGACAACGTGAACACGAATCTTCACCTACAAGTCTGGCCGTAGCATTATTGTCAGGAGAAGGTTCTTGATGAAAAAACAATGTAGTTGTAGGTAGGTTGGTAGTAGTAGGTAGGGAGTAGTAGGTAGGGAGTAGTAGGTAGGTAGTAGTAGGTAGGGAGTAGTAGGTAGGTAGTAGTAGGTAGGTCCCTCTTATGTGACGCAGACGAAGTTGCGTGGGTCAGCTAGTTTTTAATAAATAAAAAGAGTTTTGTATTTCTTGCATATTCCCTATTGGTATTGAAGAATAAACTAGGCCATCCAGCACCTTCTGCATGCAAGCTTTCAGCATTCAGCCAGTATAGCTCATATCACGGAAACGTGGCATTTAAGAACGTTTTTTAAAGTTACTAACCTTGTTTTCATACCATCAATCGATCAATATGTCAGGTTCATTCCCGCTAGTTTTACTGAACAGTTCTACGGTAGAACTTATGGGAATTATTATTGAAGTGACAACTTCTTTAGGCGCGTTGAGCACTTTTCAGATGAACAAAAATCATAGAACTCGCGTGACCGTCACTTAACGCTTCGTAGCACTCGTAGCCGATCAGCTACGGTGTAGCACCACTTAGGCGTATGCGGGGCACCCCCGATAGCAGATATAAATAAAGGATATGCATTAACCAAATCAGAACAACAAGTTGATGATTGGAGCCTCCTTTCAGCAAAGAAAAAGCTTGTATTAGGAGATTTGGCTTTTCCATGACTAGATATTTTGCAATAGAACACAATACATTACATGTTCATATTATTCACGTGATTGTGTATCTGTATGGGGATGGGGATGAATTGGGGGGGGGGTGGTTGTGTGTGGTATTGCGTGTGTATGTATGTGTGTAAGAGCGCCTCAGTATCATCATTCATAATTAAATGTTTTTATCCAATTTGTTTCAATTTTTCTTTACATTCAAGTAGTTTTTTAGTGTACCTATATTTTATGTATTTTTCTCCTTGTTTACCCTACTATAAAATTAAGCAGAACGTTTGTTATTATTATTATTATTGTATGGCGGGGAATTTTTGATTTACTTTAAGGGATTTAAGCAATTAAGTATTTCTGTATCTTTTATAGTATGGCTGTTAGGCTGATATTGACATCCAAGGTTGATATTATATTACCAATACGTGAACCAACCCTCAGCTGCTCAAGTAGCGGTAGGTGTAGGATTGAGAGGTTACGGAATATGTTAAAAAACAAAATAATTAAATACTTAGTACGCCGCCGCACCGGCTGGAACTTGTTCTATAAATAGTTAACATCAATTGAGCCCAAAAAAATCGTCAGCTGCATGGTGGAGTGGAGATTATGCTTCAGCCGCTCGCATGAACTTGTAAATGATACGAATATGCTGAAAAACTTAAAGCAATCTACCACCAAGTTAGAGAGTGTGTGACAGATTGCTTTTAGTTTTTAACCGACTTCCAAAAGAAGGAGGTTCTCAATTCGTCGGAACCTTTATGTTCCCCGATTACTCGAAGATGGCGGGACTGATTTGAATTATTATTTTTTTAAACACTGTTTTAGGCTTTCACGGTTTAAAACTAAACTTAACTCGCGATCATGGCGCTTGCAACAGCGTCGAAATATCGGGAGCACAAAACCATAAATAATCACGGAAGATATCCCGTAAGTGACAATATAAGTCCAGATAAAATCAAGAAAATAATAGAAGATAATCATCAAGTTGGGATTTGATGATGAGATCCTGGAGAAATTGAGGGAACTCTTAAAATTTTATAGGCACACTTGATGCGATTTGGTTAGCTTATGAAAGAGTACTTTCTTAAAG
Organism: Xestia c-nigrum; assembly: GCA_916618015.1. NCBI lineage: Eukaryota > Metazoa > Arthropoda > Insecta > Lepidoptera > Noctuidae > Xestia > Xestia c-nigrum. Next base: position 24,518,181 of record OU745245.1, on the reverse strand, counting down.
TGTTCCCATTTTAATTTGGTGAAGATCTGATGGAGAACTTCGGAGACAGGCAACGGAACTCCTCAACAAATGATAGCAAATGAACTGGGATTACTGAAATCTCATGTCTGTCTATTGTTTACACCAGTTCATAACATAAAATCACGACGGTACGCTGTGAAAGGGTGAATCACTAAAAAGTGAAAAATAAAACCTTTTTTGCAAAAAATAAAACCGACTTCAAAAACACAAAAAATCGGTGACCTTTGTTTGATTGATTTACTTAGCTTTATTGCAACCGACTTCCGAAGCTAAAGTTATTTTTCACTTGTTTGTGTTTTTTGAAGTCGGTTTTTTTATGTTCTAACTACAGTTAGTGAGCCACAACACATTTTCACGCTTTTTGTGGTTTATTTTTCCACTTCACATTTTCCAAGTCATTTTGTCAACCTTGTATTAAAAACATGCACAATATACCTCATCATTCTCTTGCTTTTATCCTTATTTTTTGGGGCCAGCGTAGCATGCCTTCTTCTTCCATACTCCTCTACTTTTCGTCATCTCATCAGACACTTCTTTTCTTACCATATCCGTCTTAACACAGTCCATCCATCGTTTCTTTGGTCTTCCTCTACTCAAATACCCATCCACTTTCATACTCAAAACTTTTTCACGACATTTTGCTCATTCCTCCGCATCACATGCCCATACCACGACAACCGATTACCCCACAACTTACAACTTTTCAGTCACCGGCGCCACTTTCAGACTTCCTCTTAAATACTCATTCCTTACTTTATCCATTCGCGTAACACCACACATACCCCTTAGCAATCTCATCTCTGCGACATGCAGATGCTTTTCATTGATTCTTTTTGTGGCCTAACATTCTGTTCTAAGACTGCAACAGGTCTAACTATTGTTTTATAAATCTTCCCCTTAAGTTTAAGGGGAATGTGGGATGTGTATGTCGCAGATCGTTCCCATGGCATGCCGCCATTTCATCCATACCGTGTTTGTCTGTGCTTTACCCTACGATCTATTTCGCCATCGCTTTGCATTAGTGAACCAAGATACCAAAAGTCGGAGCAGACAGGAATAGACGCGCCATCTAGCACCATGGCTCCAGAGCTGAAGAGACCGCCAAAATCGCAGAACATGATTGTATATATTCAGTACTAGCCGGCCCACGCAACTTCGTCTGCGTTACATAAGAGAGAAAAAGCTCACAAAGGGAATAAAATTTCCCCCGATTTTGTAACATTTTTCATTGCTGCTCCGCTCCTATTGGTCACAGCGTGATGTTATAAAGCCTATAGTCTTCCTCGATAAATGGACTATCTAATGCAAAAAGAATTGTTCAATTCGAGCCGGTAGTTCCTGAGATTAGCGCGTTCAACCAAACAAACAAACAAACTCTTTTGCTTTATAATATTACTAGCTTCTGCCAGCGGCTTCGCCCGCGTGAAGTTTCAAAATTGGGGTTGAGTGAGAATATTATAAACGTAAGAGTAAACAAATATAATAATAACAAATCTCCGAACTGCTAAGCTATCGGGAGTTACACGTGTTATTGTGAGTCAACTATAAAAGATAGACATATGCTGTCTTGGGATATTTTTTATATAATTTTATGTGGAATATTTCCGTTATACATGATTTCTATGTAGCTTTAACCATTAAGGCTGCACACGCGACGGAAGCTAAAAAAACCAAGTAACTTCTCCCGTTTTCCCAACATTTCCTTTCACTGCTCTGCTCCTATTAATGGTAGCGTGATGAAAAGTATACTATTACCTGCTCAGGAGTATGTAGAATAATTGTACCAAGTTTCGTTAAAATCCGTCGAGTAGTTTTTTTTTCTATAAATAACATACAGACAGACAGACAGACAGACAGACAGACAGACAGACAGACAGACAGACAAAAATTTTACTGATTGCATTTTTGGCATCAGTATTGATCACTAATCACCCCCCGATAGTTATTTTGTAAATATATTTCATGTACAGAATTGACCTCTCTACAGATTTATTATAAGTATAGATAATATATTTAGTATAGATGCACAATATACCTAATTTACTTAATTCTCATTATAAATTGTTTTGAATTTACAATACTGTTCTGACATTTTAATTAAATAATGTATATTTTTTACATTTTGGTAGTAAACTGTTAGCATAGAATAGTGAGGATGCATTTTTTAATTAAGTAAATAGGTATACACAATCAAAATCAACTTAAAAAAGAAGAATCATAACCATTAATAAGACATTTACGATATTGTTAACAATAAAGCGATGACCGGGAAGTTGACCTAGAACATGCAAAAGCTAGGAATCGAAAACTTGTTTATTAACATTAATTTTAAATCGTCTGTATGTTTTATTTTTCTGCATGAAATATTTTTATCTCGTTATGAAATAAACCTTTTTTGTAAGTATTTTGATTACGTAAGTTTTTAGCTAGCCGAAGAAACATAAGAATAGTTGGGTGACAGAAATAATGCATGATGAATGAGAACGGTGAAAATGGAGAGTATAGGTAAAAAATCAATGAATTAAGGCCCATTAATGGAAGCGTGAATATTATCGTTGCGACAACGACTCACGCTGTGGTCGCTTCGCTTGCTTGGTGAAGTATTTGTAAACACTGCGTTATGACCAGGATCATAAAGCGTAAATTCCAGTCTTAGGCCAGGGAAGTTAAGGTGGGACCTTACACTAATTCATAACTGTTTCCTTTTTATATATTTTGTAGAGCTGTTTATTTAATTACGTAATAAATTAAAATTAAGCAAATCATGAGAGAGCATTGCGCGAAAACGGACATTAAACCTAATAATGCCATTTTTCGCAGCGAAAATTATAACTTGATAAAGAAACTGAAAATAGCTTATAATGAAGGGTCTGTGAGAGCATGTACACAAATTAATCAAAAAAAGTGCAGGCAACGTACTTATATTAAAAAAACACGGTTTCCCATGTTTTCATTCATTACTTACAGGTAATTATATATAACCGTCTGCTGATGAAGAAAAATCATTGTTAGCGTGCTTTTAGTCAAATAAATCATAAATTTAAAGTTATATTTAAAATGCATTGTGGCATAACAGTAATTGCTACGTTATCCATTCAGTCAAAAAAAATAACTAAATGAAAAGTGTTTAATTACGTTACAATATTATCACATAAACATTTATTGTTAAAATTAAACAAATTTAATAACAGCATCCTAATTTTTTTAAGATTTTTTATGGAATACTATAAGTGGTCGACCTTATCACTAAGACCGTTAAGTTCATATTTGAGTGCGCGTGATCCGCTCTGCTCGCCGCCTGTGCGAAAGAGAGAGTCAGAGCGTGGGCACAGGTAGGTACCTACCACTGACGAAGGAGTGATTCATGTAAAACTTTTATTAAGTGTTTAATCCATTAAGGTTTAGTATAAATGGTCTGAAATATAGTACCTAAATATTTATTTGTTTGTGTATACCTACTGTGTGTTTATAAATAGGGATCTCTGGTCAAAAATAAAAATTATTTAAAGGTAAAAAAATACTATAATATTTATAATAATATAATAATATACTATAAGTATTTCAAATTATTTGCTGAACCTATTTCGATTAATTTTAGAATATGTATAATTCGTGCAACGAGTTATGAGCGCTGACCTTGAATGCGCAGAAGCAATTTTTGTGAGAATGAAATAAAGGGTAGGTAGGTATACCCGAATTTGAATGATTCTACGGGTCATACTGAACAACCTTTTCCCAGGAACATGAGTCGAAGTATGAGAAAAAAAAAAATAAAGTAACTCCCATAAGTATCAAAGTAGCTACCTATCAGATGACCGCACAATTTGTATGGGTGGTTGTTTTTTCCCTCAACATTTCGACCCATGTTGCTTGCGTTTGGTTTGGCGCAATATGTTTTTAAAAATCTTGCTACCGACCATTTTGATAAAAATATATTTTTGCTCAAATAGGGTAGGGTGGTGGCACCAATTATCGGCCATGTCAACTTTTTTGGACTTTGACTGCTTGTAATTTTTACATTAATGGCTTTTGCTTTCTTGCAGTGTCTTTTTGGGTAAAGGGATACTGAAACTCCATTACTACATTCGCAAAATTATGAATTAAATAAATAAATAAATAATAATAAATCTTTATTGACAAATTATTTCTCAAACATCAGTGTAGCTCTGGCTCTTGTACTTGGAGTTCCTGTATCACAAGAGCCAGACCTCTCAATTAACAGAGAATTATGTAAAATACGATAGACTAAAAAAATAGGTACATTATAAGATTTGGCATGCATTAGAAGTATTTACAAACATAAAAATTAAAAAGTAATAAAAAAATAAAAAAAATGTCTACGTGGTATCAAGTATGTACATTAAAAGGATATGCAATTTTATAAATTAAAAAATTAAGTTAAATGGAGTCACACTCAATGCGTTCTAAGAAAAGTGTGGATAAATGTGACCGGGGGTTTGTGAGTGATGTGGATGTGTGTGTGTGTGTGTGTGTGTAGGTGTGAGTGTGTGTGTGTTCGTGGTTAGGTTAGTGTGAAAGTGATGGGGGTCAAGTAATACTGTCGAAAATATTTTCTGATTCATCATAATCGTATTTATCTAGCCAGCCAATTCTTTGTTATTTTTGATAATATAGATGTTTATTTCCGAATATGGCGATTTCCCTTAATATCGGCCTATAACACCCTAATATCCGCCGTCTGTGACCCTAATATCGGCCTAAGTACCTTTTCTAAAGTGAAGTAAGATGAATAAACTACAAAAAAAATTATAACGTTTTATATTTCAACTCAGCTCATGTACAAATCACTTTTATTAATTATCATCACATTCATTTTTTTTTAAATGCACTATTAAAATTTCTATTCACTTTATTTGGTAATTATTTTTATGTATAATAAATTTTTTTGGAGTTCCTTTCATTATTTGTTTTTTAGGAATGTTGAATCATTGCGATCTTTAGTTTATAATAACAGAATTTATTTTAATTTTAAGACTCTGATGTCATTTCCTTCTAATAGAATCTTCTTAGGCCACATCAATTCACCCACGATGGACTGTATACTTTAAGTGGAACCATTGGAGCATATGTCGCATCCAATATTTTTGTTTTCATCTTTTCAACATCACTAATTAGGTTTTCTTAAGAGCCAGCACAAAGAATTTTCTCCTTTTCCAAACTTGTCTTGCGAAGCTAAATCAATGAGTTCAGTTTCGCGATTTCTGTCCTATAATCAACTCTTCTTTACTACTTTTGTTTCTTTGGCGGGTTTATTTTTTATTCTCATTTCCAGTTTTTGTCTCTCTCTCCGCTTTATTCTCTTCAATTTTTTTTCTTCTTTCCTCACGTTGTCTGTACCCATACTAAGGTGGCCGTTTTTATGCACCAATTCCCTTTATATCGGCCGTAATTGATAAAACTCGTTTTGAGGCGCCCGATGTTAGGATCTAGTTATCAAACTGAGCTGTTGTTTCATTTTTAACCTTATTAATGTTACTGCTAACGTATAAAATAGCTAAACAGGTGGTTTAACATTTTCATGCATTACCCCAATATCGGCCACCCGGCCGATATACAGATTTATCAATAATATACACTGGACAGCAAATAAACCGAGCCACCCGCTACCTAGGCACTCTAATTCGATTTTCTCAAAAACTAAAAAACCTACAATTATCAAAGTTGTACCTACAGAAAGTGCGTTTCATGGTGATTAAAATGAAAGGAAACTCATTGGGTTTAAACAATAGTTCAGTGTTTATTAAGGATTTTACAAAGAAGAGTCGTTTTCCAGTCATGACAATCCTTAGTAATGATAAAGTGAAAAAAAAATAAAGCCAAAACAAAGATGAAATCAAAAAAAAATTCGATCAATATTCCGTATTCCCTCCCCTTGCTCGGATAACTGCCAGCATCCTTGTATTCATCGACCTGACGAGCTTGACGATAAAATCTTAAGGTATTGTATTCCACTCCTCTTCAATTGCGATTCGCAGCTCTGGAAGCCTTGTTGGAGCAGGTACCCGGGCTCGAACCCGACGTTTCAGCTCATCCCATAAGTGTTCTATCGGATTCAAGTCCGGGCTTCGAGCTGGCCAGTCCATCGTACGAATGCTGACGTCACGTAGATACTGGGTCACCACATGAGCAACATGAGGCCGTGCATTATCATGCATCAATTGCATGTCCTGTCCGATATATCCTGCGTAAGGTACCACATGGTCTGCAAGGATTTCAGTAATATAGCGATGAGAAGTCAGTCCACGTGTACGGCCCGTCGGTTCGATGAAAACTAACGGTGTATGTGCTATTAACGAGATGCCGCCCCAGACCATTACAGATCCTCCTCCATAAGCAACAGTTTCCTCGATCCAACACTGAGAATAACGTTCTCCAGGGCGACGATATACTCTCAGACGTCGATCACTTCCATGTAGACTCACCCTGTTCTCATCAGTGAAGAGTACATTACTCCACTGCTCTAATGTCCAATCCCTATGCTCTCGAGCAAATTCAAGTCGTGCTCGACGGTGTGCTGCCGTTAATGCTGGGCCTGTTGCAGCTCTTTTTGGGGTCAGATTCCGTTCAGCAAGTCTTCTTCTGACGGTATCTGAACTTATGACCACTTGGCGTTCGTCACGCAGACTTTGTTGGACTTGAACTGCGTTGAGGTGGCGATTTTGCAGAACAGTAAGGTGGATATAACGATCATCTGCTGCTGATGTAGCCCAAGGGCTGCCCGTACCTGGACGGCGATCGAATGCTCCAGTCTCTAGGTATCGTCTGTAAACTCGTTGCACCGAAGATCTGCTGATTCAAAGCCTTCGAGCGATTTCACGTTGCGCAATGCCTGCTTGAAGTAATGCTACATCTTGAGCCGCTTCCTGAGGTGTTGTATCCATTATTAATCGAAAAAAGTAGCAAAAACACGAATTAATTAGCAGTCATTGTAATCACCATGAAACGCACCTTTTGTAGGTATAACTTTGATAGTTGTAAGTTTTATACTTTTTGAGAAAATCGAATCACAGTTCCTAGGTAGCGGGTGGCTCGGTTTATTTGCTGACCAGTGTAGATCCCTAATCTCGCCCCCGCTATTATTTAATAAAATAGACAAAAAAATGTAAAAACATGTTATCTAAAAGATACTTTGACTGTTATTCTTCATGAAAAAATAAAACATAACACCATAGGTATGTTTAATTCCCTCCAAATACTTATCCTCACATGCCGATTGCCCTTGAAATCCCTGAGTGGACATGCGTCCACTCAGGTATTTGACTCGGCAATGACACCAAACGACGCACGTCCACACCTGCGCGTGCTCTTTTGCCAGCTGAACGTTCAAATATTGATGCACCCGCATCAAAATATTGGAAGTAGGTAATGCGGATGGATATAGAGTCACTTTTTGCATTAAAACTATTATGATTTAAGAGATATTTTTATAGCTATGTTCCATTTTCTCGAAACTGCCGATATTAGGAGGAGGCCGATAATAGGAGACTCCACCCTAGTCAAACGGACTATCGTCGGCTTGTCTTTCCTGCCGCACTTTTTTTGCCGCACTTTGAGTGCAACTTAATGTTCTCTTCAGATACTGTTGTAAATTTTCCGTCTTTACGTTTTTCACTTGACGATACAAGCTTTCTTTGTCCCTTCACGCCTATGTTCACAACATCAAAGTGAACAACCACAAATCCCACAACTCGGGAATTCCATTTTCTTACGCTGATCACCGCCGCTTCGAAAACGAATGAAATGAACGGAAGGCAAAAGACGCGCCGCGCAAACTACCTACAGTTCGAGATCTTTGTAAAAAATGAAAGATTTTGTAAGCAGTGGGAATTTATGCTTAATTCTGCCAGTTTTCTACTGAAACTATTTAAGAGACTAAAGTTAAACAGAAAAATGACAGTTAAGTATTTTAATTCCATGTAAAAAATAATATTAAAAAAGCAAGTGAATTAATTGCTTAATTCCTTGATAATTATGAACAATCAACTGACTAAATGCTTAAACTCTTTAAAACATACGGTTATCGATTTTGCTAAAGTCACAATTAACTCTTTTTTTAAAACCCCTAAAAATTAGTAGAAGCAACTAAAAAAAAAGCTTAATTAACGTAGCGTTAGTAACTTATTAGGGCAAGGTAAAAGTTTACCTAAGTATATCTCGGTTATTAGATTTGCTTTTATTTCAGTTCAAATTAATCACTTAGAAACAAAATTTCCAGTAAAACTATAAGCCACCTTAATTTTGCAATATACGGTCACAAATAGATGTAATATTATCTAGCCAATCAGCATAAAAAGAACCTCATAAGTCCGGTTATGATTTTGTGCGAACCTTCCCATACAGAACTCCGTAAAGTGATTGGCCTATCTCTGAAAAAGCGATTGCTCGAACAGAATGAAACCGAGCATGATCGAGCGCTCATGCATCTGAGAAATTCGCTACCACAAAAAAAAATCCTTTTAAAATAATGACAAACAGAGAATCTAAGGCAAACGTTGGGATTTTTTAAGCAAAAAATAATCTTTTTTTCACAGAAATTAAAAAGAATATACTGGGAAAGTGCAACCGAATGACACAGCTGGTGGATTGGTTTTATATATAAACTTAGGCGTTTTCGATCGACAATCAGTTCGAGTAGTATCTCCCAACAGCACACAATGGCGCATCTTGCAGTCACCGTAGCTTGGCTGTTCCTTACCTGCGCATACGCATCTCCAGGTAATTATATTTTTCTTTAATCTAATCCGGATTTTGATGAAGAAGTAACAATAATTTACTCAGGGCTGTGCACTATCTTGGTTGATTTGAAAAGAATGTCCATGGTGTTTGAAAAAAATGAAAAATGGTATTTGTCTTAGAAAAGTTACATGGAGTATATAAATGAGACATCCCCAATAGGTAATTGATAATATCTTTGGGGGTAGAGTGTTTCTTGCCCATTCTTCTCCATGACTACTTTGAAATGGGCAACTAACTACAGTGTATTATCCACAGGTATTATGCTTGCTGCTGCAAATTAATTTTCAATTTAATTCAGGACTATTACAAAATTAAAATGTAATGTGTACACTAATTGTTAAAGTCACAAAGTTGTTTGCAAAAACGTAAATATTTTCTATCCCCGTTTTTTTTTATTAAGTAAATATATCAACTCATTACCATCTCTTCCTAACGTATAGCACTGTCTCATAAAATATCGTTATCTGCTCCTGCGCTTACTATATGGCAGCGAGGTGGGAAAGGGGATGTTGGCTTAGTGCAGGCGCACGGTCGCCCGTGTGGTTTTTTCCACTTGATTTTAAAATCGTTTCAGCCCTTTAGTCATTAAAATATTAATTGATTAAGTTTTATTCAATATTTTTATGAATTAATTACTCTAACAGCTTCCGTGCATAAGATACAAAGTTACGCCCATACAAAAAAACAGAACACTAATTGAGATCTTTCAAATTATATATGTAGATTGGAAAATGTTACAACACTTGGGACGAAACCGCTCATTGTCCTTTATTTGTGTTCTAAATTCAAAAAAAAAAATTTTTTTTTATATATTACACTGTATAACGGCTTCATACCTTTGCCTCTCCTTCAATCTGGCGAAAGCAAAGCGCGGAAAAAAAAAAAGTAAATCATAGTCTCGTGACACAAATATTTTATATTATTTTATTTTATTTCTTCAAAAGTCTAGTGAAAAACGTCGTTTGATACACGTGGACATTTTTTATTGCAATTCTCGGCTCAAAAACACCCTCGCCATGCGGCTCGTGTGTTAATACCGCCTTGAACTACATTAACAAACTTTCTCCACTTGTATCAAAATGTACTATTGCGTAGAGTTACTTGGTTGGGCGTTACAGAATGCTTGTTTTATATGCCTTTTTTTCACATTCCAGTACCCGAACCGGGCAACCCAAAATTCACGTTATTAAAGGATAGCGCGTTTGGAGGCGCGGCGGCATCAGGCGGTAGCAAGGCACATGGTGTGGTGGAGCCGCAAAACATAGCTTTCGAGTCTCCGGTAGATACAGGTATATAGTTGATTTATTTATTAATGGCGACTACATTAGCTTAATCATGAGCCCTATTTGTGGTGGTTCAAACTTCGTTTGATATACTGTTAGAATAAAGTTCTAATCAGCTTGCACTACACAAAGTGGTTGTTACGTCAGTCACTGCGTGCCGAATAGTGCGAGATGGGTGGTTTCGATCGATTTACAAAAAAGCTATTGATTAGACTAACTGACAAAGCTAATTTGTTTACCCAGATATATGTAATTGTTTAAATGTTCGAGAGGTTCGTAACCCACATATAGTGGTTTCCTTGTACTGTTAGTCATCAACATAGTTTTGGATAAATTCATTTCTAAGCCCGCCAATTTGCTCATTTGGACTCATTGAGTGACTCTATCATATTATACTGAATTTCTGATCCTGTTTCTGATAGTAGGACCAGGTCATCTGCAAATCTTAGGTGGCTTAGGTAGGCTTCTTTGATCTTAATGCCTCGGCCCTTCCAATTAAGCTGACTGATGATCGACTCCAGTGTTGCTATAAACAGCAGTGGTGAGAGTGGGTCGCCTTGTCTTACTTCTCTTTTGACCGGGAACCACGTTCCAGCCGTCTCTAGTTTTTTAGTGTCTTGCTGTTATTGTATTTACTCTTGATCACACAAATGTATTCTTTTTCTACCCCTTGTGTTGCTAGGGTTTCCCAAATGCTATTATGCTATACAGTCGAATGCCTTTTGGTAGTCAATGTATGCAATGTAGAGTGGTCTATTTTTCTCTCAATATTTTTCTATGAGAAGTTCTGTTGTGTGTATGTGGTCAATCGTTGAGTATCCTTTTCTGAATCCAGCTTGTTCTATAGGTTGACGTGTTTCTAGTGTAGAGTTTAATCTTTTATTTATTATAGAGGAGAAGAGCTTGTAGATAGTAGGTAGCAGGCTTATAGATCTGTAGTTCCCTATATCGTTTGGGTCGCCTTTCTTGTGAATAAAAATAATGTCATTTTCAGCCCATTGGGTGGGTGTCTCTCCAGTTTCGATAATAAGGTTGAACAGTTTAGTTAGGTCGGCGATAGGGGTTGCTCAACCGGTTTTTAGTATTTCATTTGTGATGCCATCAGAACCTGGACTTTTCTCTGATTTCAGAGCTTTTGCTGATTAAATTACTTCGCTTGTTTCAATCTTGGGGCTTGGATGTTGATCTTTACTAACCGTACATGTCGCTTCTTTTGTACTGCACAGATTTGTATAGAAGTGTGTTGCTACGGTAATTATGTCTTTACGATTGTTTTGTATTTTATCACCCTGTTTCAATCCTTCGATCCATGTTTTATTCGTTCTCAGCTCTTTGTAAGCTTTCCTTGTGCCTCCCGTTTGACTTATATGTTTTTTTCTAAAGTGTTATTTATGTAGTTATTGTAGTCTTTCTTAATAAATATAGAGAGAGAAAAATAAATATAGAGAATAGATAGAGGGCTATGTTCGGAGTTTTCTTGCGTGATCGAATCGGAAATGAAGACAAGAGAACTAAGGTCAGCGACGTAGCCCGAAGAATTGTCAAACTTAAGTGGCACTGGGCAGGGCACATTACTCGCGGAACGGATGGCCAAAAGGGCCGAAAAGTTCAATAGTGGTGACCGCGAACCGGGACTTGGCGAACCCCCCCCCCCCCTTAGGTTAGTTCCTTTAAACCCTGCACTTCGAAGCAGGGCTCCGTCGACTACGCGTTTTAGGGGAGTGTAGAGTGTTTTAAGGTTCGGTTATATTAATCGGTATTTCTCAGGAATGGTACATTCTCTTTTCATGGTATCACTGCGCAAGGGGGCCCCTTTTGCCCTCCACACCCCGTGAGTTGACTACCATCGCATGCATTTCACGAAAAATAATGCGTTTTGTTGTAAGTAGTATGTTCGTTTGACAATAATTCGAGAGTTTACAATATCGCTAGAGAGATTACAATATATCGTGTTTGAGAATTTTACGGTGACAGATATATATATATTTTTTTTAATTTCAGGAGACACCGCACATGACTTTGCTCTCGTGGATAATGTCAACACAGGGTATGCTGCCGCACACGGTGGAAGCGTGGCGACTGGTCTCTTTAAGAACAATATTTTTCCGCAAAGTGCTCAGTCAACGGGTTTCGCTTCCTTCGGGTTTAAATAAAAGTTGTTATGCGAAGAAGAATAAACTAAAAAGTATTTTCACATGTTTTATGTAAATACTCTTTTCATTGTACTAAGACCTCATAGATCGTACCATCTGGCGAAACATAGATCAATACTGTTGTCTTTTATTAACTAAAATCTTAAGGGGCCGGCGGAGCATGCGTTTTTCATACAAACGTAATACTAAAACAATATAAAAATCAAACATATTCTTAAGGTAGTTTGTATAAATTTCGATTGTAATATAGAAAATGTATGTTCCCAAATAAATATTTTGAAAGGACAATGATATAAGACGAGATATGAGGAATTTAAAATTTCTATAGAAAATTATTTTTTCTCATAACTCTTGTTTAAATTGGTGTACATTCAAAATATGTGTTTAAAAACCTATATATTCTGTAATCCAATCAAAATAAATACACACTACCATGAATATGTTTGATTTACAAATTATTTTGGTATTACATTTGTATGAAATTCGCATTCTCCACTGGCCTCTTAAATTCGCTCACACACTCAATTACTAGCAACCGTATAGCTTAAACTGCTGTTTCTAGAATCATGAAATTATAACAGCGAACGTGGAATAAGGTGATGAAGGAAGTACTGTTTTCAAAAAACTCATCCTCTAAAGATAGAGTTGTATTTTAATGCATTACTTTTCTTCATCATAAGTATCTGTATAGCCATTTCCAGTCTTACCTCATTACTTTTGCCGATGAAAAATCACATTGGGCCAATTTATTTATTTATTTATTTAATAAAGGTCTACCAACAATTGTTTACACTGGATACTGGGACATAATTCATTCGTAAATATAATAACAGCACAACAATCACTTATATACCAATGTAGCAAACATGTCCTCGCAAAGTATATTCGAGTGTTGTGCAGTTAAATTGACGGACTCTAACATTATAATTGTGTGTATTTATAGAGTACCTAACTCAAATAATATCAATGAGTTTTTTGACAAACTGGAAACTCTTTTAAAATATTTATCCAAACAACGATGTAGGAATATAGTTTTAGCTGGTGATTACAACATTGACATTTTGAAGAGGACTAAATTGTCAGCCGAATTTGAGTGTATTCTTTTAAATTTTAATTTACAACTTGCTTTGAGACAACCTACTCGGGCTGCGAGCCAAACATGCATAGATAATTTTGCCCATAATTTTAATAAGCGTCGTTGTAGATCAGAAGTATTGGAGTTCGCGCTATCCGATCACACAGCACAACTGTTAAAGTGCCCCGTTAACAATATGGATGCTCTTAAGTATTACCGCAAAAGTACACGAGACTATAGTCAGGTAAATATAGAAAAGTTCAGGACTTGTCTAAGCAGTCTATCCTTCTCAGATGTGTACGAGATGGACGATCCTAATGCAGCCTACAACTGTTTTATTGAAACGTTCCAAATGCTGTATGAATTGTGTTTCCCCAGAAAAATGATCACCATTAGAACTACTAAGAAACTTACTTGGGTATCACGTGGGATAAAGTTGTGTAGCAAAAACAAACGGAAGCTTCTATGGCAATATAGATTAAAACCAAGTCAAGCTAATAGAGATAAATTCAAAAGTTATTCGAAATTACTCAAAAGAATTATTAATCTAACTCAGAAAGCACAAAACGATTACAATATTAAAACCTCTAATAACAAGTCTAAGACAAAGTGGCAAATAATTAATAAGAGTAAATAAAATGCCCCGAAAAACTCAATTGCTTGCATCAAATTTGACAGTAAAGTTATCACACAACCAAAGGACATTGCCAATACATTTAATAATTATTTTATAGATAAAATACAACCAACGGTTAATGCGGGAACAAACTCAACGTCATTAATTCTTGGCAGAGCACAGTCTATGTTTATGGCTCCGTCTACACCCTATGACATACTAAATATTATAAGGAAGCTAAAAAATACGAACAGCGTTGGCTACGATGGTATTGCCACAAAAATATTGAAAGCAGTTGCATTTGAAATATGTACTCATTTGTGTTTCATTGTTAATCTTTGCATAAGTGCAGGTACATTTCCAGATGCATTAAAGAAGTCTATAGTGAAACCGCTATATAAGAAAGATAATCACGAATTAATGGTAAATTACAGACCGGTCGCGCTCATACCAGTTATGTCTAAGGTGTTCGAAAAATATATATGCGGTGAAATTAATAATTATTTAGAAAAACATAATTTATTAAGTGACGAACAAAAGGGATTTCGTAAAAATAAAAGTATAAATTTGGCTATTTATGAGTTTTTATATAATGTCATGCTAAATGTAGATAAGAGAACACCAGTCTGTGCCATATTCTGCGACATGACACAGGCCTTTGACTGCGTCCATTATAAGGCACTGGCAGAAAAACTTGAAGCTTATGGTGTCAGAGGCAACGTTTTAAAATTAATTCAGTCGTATCTTCATAACCGTAAACAAGTTACAGAAATTACCTCAATCAATAAAAAAAGTAAACGTGAAGAAACTTCAAGATCAGAGGAACGCGAAGTTATGTACGGAGTACCTCAAGGCAGTGTATTGGGACCTCCGTTGTTTACTCTGTATATTAATGACTTGCCTCAAGTAACTGAACAACCGATGACCCTTTTTGCTGACGATTGCACTATGACAATATCTTGTAATGACATAAACACATATGAACATGACATTAATGATTCACTAATATCTATTATAAATTGGTTAAATGATAATAATTTAATAATTAATCTAAAAAAGACTAACATAATGCACTTTAGACAACGTACACAAACAATCAATAATCTTAAAATTCAATTTAATAATATAAATATCAATGAAGCTGACACGACTAAATTTCTAGGATTAATAATAGATTCTAAATTGAATTGGAAACCTCAAATAGAGGCACTTAGTAAAAAATTGAGTAGTGCAGCCTACGCTCTGAAACAGCTTGCTGTGGCTCTCAACACAGATGCGCTTATCACTGCTTATTATGGGTTAGCCGAATCAATTCTTAGGTATGGAGTCATTTTTTGGGGGAATAGTACGGACAATGAAATAGCGTTTCGGGCACAAAAAAGGTGCCTTAGATCGATGTTTGGACTGCAAACAACGGACAGCTGTAAATCTTATTTTATAGAACGTAAGATATTGACATTGCCCTCATTATATATCCTGGAAACAGTAATGTTCGTTAAATCTAATTCTAACTTATTTCAGCTTTTGTCTGATGCTATCCCAAGGAATAGACGTGATAATTTCAAACTCTGTGTTCACGGCGCTAAAACAAGTCTTATGCGTAAGAGCATCTTTTGCATGGCTCCGACCATTTATAATAAATTGCCCAAATCATGGAGAACATTAAGTATATCTGCTCTTAAAAGTAAATTGAAGAGTTTTCTAAATAAAAGGGCATATTATAGTATAGCAGAGTTTATGAAGGAAGACAATTTTGATCGTTTTTAGGATGACGATGTTGTATTTATGACATGTTATAGGAATCTTGTAATTTTACTCTCGTTATTTTGGAATGGTTGTAGTTTTGAATTGAAATAATTTTAATTATATTATTGTATTGTATTTATATTTTATTGACTATTTCATTAATTACTAAGTACTTTGACATTTAATGTTATCTAAAAATATGCTTTTTGAATTGTAATTATACCTAATCCTTAATGAATAATGATGATTTAATATGTAATCTTTCCTATTTAAATGTAATGTTGGTATACTCGTAATATTGTCACGGTTTATGCACCATCTCTTCCTACCAATTTGTACGCCACGATATGCGGCTGAACATGTTAGAACTTTTCAGTATAACATTATTATCTTGCATGCAATTTATCATGTACACCATGTTTAAACAAATAAATTTTTACTTTACTTGCTTTACTTACTTATAGGTAAACACCACATGCACAATACAATAAATTCAGAAGATAAGCTAACTTAGTAAGTACTAAGCGCCAATATTCAATTAAATTAAACTAAAGATGTGAAAACCAGAACTTGACAAAATCGTTTGTAAAAATAAATTAAATTGCAATTGCAAATTAAATACAATGACTTGTTTAGTAAGAAATAGAGTTTAAAGTAGGACACGGGAAATAACAGATTTCTACAGCTAGGTTTGCAGTTAGCAATAAACTATTTCTATTGCTTGGTTGGGACTATCGTAAATCCTATTTGAAATGTACAGAGCAATGTCTACTTCTCTTGACTGGGCCAAATCTGATACCACCTGAAGTATGGTCAGACAAGCTATTAGGTTTACACTTTACAATGTAATTTGTGGGTTTAGTAAACCAATAAGCTCTTTCGACCGTACATGTATTTCCTGTGCCTAACAATAAAGAATAAAAACAAAATCAGTTACCGGACACTAAGAGAAGGAATATATATGTATATTAAACATGTAAACTGAGATTTTTCGACTTTTATTTTAAAATGGAAAAACATGGACATGTATACAGGGAATAAACAGACTCATCACAAATCCATCAACCAAGCATTTCTGTACATCAAGCTGAGTAATTTTATTTTGCTGGGAAACTACTTTTGTTTTGGGTAAAAAATCACGTTTTACTGTAAAACTCAATGCAAGACATTCAACACATTGTGCTGTGGATGCATGTATTAGTAAACGGGCCATGGATTTAAAGTAAAGATAAATCTTTAAAATTCCCAATATCTCCGTAAGTAGAGGGTTCCCAGGTATAGTCTAGATTTCTAGATTAAAAAATGATCGCAGTGGCGACGACAGCGAGTGCCTTTCGGCTTCTTTAATAGTCTTTTAACACCCTCAAAGTACTTAAGTTTAACGAAACCTATAAATAAAATACATATGTAAAATAACAGCTCATTGTTTTAAAATAAACTTTGCTGAGACATACATGGATGGCAATAGCTTGAAGTAGAATTAAGTTAAGCGCAGGCTAATAACATAATTTTAGTGTTATAAATTTATAATTCTTACAAAAATAAAAATAAAACATTAAGAGGGAACAGAAGCTACGATTCTCCGTACAAATGTATTCCCCTTTGTTCTTCCTAAATAATACCTTTGTGTGTCTGAATTATATTTTATAAAAACAAAATCTACTGGATCCGCGACCCTGTCAGGAAACTAATCAGTACAGAAAATATATCCCTTAGAAAATGCCAAAAATGTAAATTTTTGATCGGGATTAAATGACTAATAGAACAACTCAAGTTGTTTTTAACATAAAAAAAAAACATAAAAGCATTGATATAAAAAGGAGGAAGATACGTAACGCGCTAACATCACAATCAGAAAACTTGGACTCGGTGGACGACTACATGTAACGAAACTCACACATCTATGATTTGTGTCAAATCAAACAAAAAATCAAATCAACAGTCAAATCAGTCAAATGTTTGTTCAAATCTACAGTCGCCGATAGACAAGGACAGAGATAAGACCCGACACTGTCGTGTGAGTGAAATCGCATTAGCCTCCGAATGTAAACGATTATGAATATGTGCGTACCGTGTACGCAGTTTGTAATATCTATCTCGCTCTCACAAACATGGCGAAGCAAACATTTAGTTTTATTGTGATTTTCAACAAATTAACATTTGTGGCTGTATTTATTTGTAAGTTATCTGCAGAAAAAGCCATTCTGATGCGTATTTATTACGTAAAGACAAAAAATATTAAGATGTCTGATCAACGATGTTCCGTGCGCGATTGAGTGCCAACTACGGGCATTCACTTAGTTTAGTAGGACTAAACGTAAGTTGTGACTGAGTCCCGTGTCTACCGCCTTTTAATTTAATACATCAAAGATGTCGAAAGATGATGATGATGAGAAAGTCTAGATATACTCTTTCTTTATTTTAACGTCAAAGATAAATATATTCGCTCAGTTTTCGAAAAGAAAAAAGGGGTCTGCGAAACCTCGATCCCGACAAAATTTTTGTGATGTAATCTACGTCCCTAACGCACTCTACGGAGGAAGTTTTGACGACACAATAGTTTCTTCAAATACCTACTCACAAACCCCCTATTCACTCACAAAACTTGAACATTCCGTCTGATTGTGCGCCGTTCCCTTTTTTATTGGTGTACGTACGACTCCACAGCACACGCACAAACGTCAAAATTTACAAGAGTAACAATCACATCTTATTATTTTAAATACAAATATAAGAAAACGTCTTGATCAAAAATCATAATATGAATCATAAATCGTTACAACAGTTTAATTAAACCAGCTAAAAACAAAATTAAATATTCTAAAAAACCAATTAGGTTTTGATGCAGAATTCTGCGCTGGTGGATGATCACTTGGTCTATTATAATTATCGTCGTAAGGATTGGTTGGTTTCTGTCCAGGATTCTGGACTGGTACGCCATTATTGGCACCATTGTATTGGGTAGTTGGTCCACCGTAGCTACCGATATCGTTTTGCCCATTAACATATCCTCCTCCAGTTTGTCCTGGTCCAAGGTAGGGATAGTTATGTCTACCGCTGTCATAGTTGGGGTTGGACAGCCCATTGCCGGTGTTCTGTCCAAAGTTCGCTCCGTGGGCACCGTCTTCGTTATTGTAACCATCCTCGCCATGTCCAATACTGAAGCTGCCAGCAGGGTAGTTACCATCTGATATCACGCCAATGGCGATGCTTGGATCAGTTGGAGTACCCTTCAGCCGAATGCTGGGGTACTGTTGTCCTAGAAAATATAAAGCATTCTTTTAAACTAGGCATATTAATGAACACAAATCTCAGAAGTTCTCAAAAACCCAAATCCAAATACGCTTATGCTTGTTCATTAAAAAAAAAAGAACACAAATCTTTGATCTGCTGGATTTTAAATAGAACTTTAAATAATGAATAGTTTCTAGATATGTTTTTGCTTTTGTTCAATTGATGTAAGTACCTAACATAACGAGACTCACAGACCGAGCAAAAACGATGGCAAAAAGAAAGTGAAAGTGGGCGGACCATATATATGATGATATATATGTGTCACCGTAAAATTGTCAAACACGTTATAATATTACAATATAACGTGTTTCTCTCTAGCGAAAAAAAAATTGTAAACTCTCGAATTATTGTCAACCGAACCTACGGAAGTATCTCTGCCCCCATAATTGGGACTTGGGGCACCCCCCGTGCGGTTAGTTAGGTTCCTTTAAACCCTGCACTCGGAAATAGGCGCCGCGACGCGGGGCTCCGTCGACTACGCTTTTTTATAAAGGGAATATAAAGTGTTTTAAGCTTAGGTTATATTAATCGAGATTTCTCAGGAATGGTACCACTGGGCAAGAGGGACCCCTCCTGACTACCATCGCATGCATTTCACGAAAAATAATGCGTTTTATTGTAAGCAGTATGTTCGTTTGACAATAATTCGTGAGTTTACAATATCGCTAGAGAGATTACAATATAACGTGTTTGTCAATTTTGCGATGACATATATATGCCGAAAAGTGGATGGGAGATGAAGAAACAAAGTGGTGAAGTGCATATTAAAGATGGGACGTAGTTCTGGGAAGACAACCGACCAGACCCCGTATTCACAAACGTTCGACTCGTTTCCGATTCGACAACTCGTATTTCTGTCTTCTTCTGGCATTACGAAAACTACCGAGATAGACATACGACTTCCCGAAGCGGAAGCGAATCGAAGCGTTGTGAATACGGGGGCTGGTGGACCAACGTTCTCATTAAAGTGGCCCGAAGAAACTGGATACCCATGACACAAAACCGCCTAAAAGTGGAGAGATTTGGAAGAGACCTACACTTAACATTGAGAGGCCAAGGGTAGAAGAAGTAGAAGTAGGTACCTAAACTAAACTCACAAGGCAACATAATATAAAAAATGAAAAAAAATACTTTTTGCCTGCATAAATGACCAGACTAAGGTGCTAACATAAAGTAACAGGTTTCCGTTACAAAAAATCCGTGCGGATTGGTACCGATCAGATAACAATAGAAATTAATACCTGCATCGGACGCTACCGGCAATCCGTACCGGAAACCTCCTTATTTATGTTAGCACCTTCAGACAGATAAAAGCTAGAAATGTTGTGCTTGATGTTATTAGGTTTACAATACCTAAATACCTACAAGTATAATTAACCTAGACAAGAAACGTCATCATCGTAATAAACGTATAAATAAACCTCAAAGTGACCGCTACGAAGGACGTCGCTGATTGATTAAAAAATTACACATGGAGCGACTGCTTATCTGACCTCCACAATTCAGTTTATAGGTACTGGGTTATACGATACCACTTGGTAAGACTGGCTGAGACTTTTTGGGGCACTGACTACCGTAACGACTGCCAAAGATGGACAAATGACCGCTCGGACCAACATTTTAACGTGCTTTCCGAGGCACGGAGGAAACTCGGTATGTACTTGGGTGGTCACCCATCCACAGACCAACCTAGGCAAGCTCGGTTTAACCTAAAGGTAGGCTGATCTTTAGGTTAGGTAGTCAAAAAACAAATAATATTTTAAATGCAGACAATGATTCACGGTTCTGTTTTCGTTCATGATACATTAAGTACCAGAATGACCGCACAAAGTGACTTATAAGCGTGATAATGGCAATTGAAATAAATATTTTGCAGAAAAACCGCCTAAAATATCTTTCAACGATACAAAGTCACCGACTTCCGAAAGTAAAGCTAATTTGAACCTTTTAAGTTTTTTATTAGGTATACATTTAACCACGTTACTTAAATTTTGCACTATTATAAATTATTACTGGACAGTCATCAACATAGGCCAAGAAGAAAAAATACATAGGAATTAAATGTAGCGCACTCCTGAACTTCTCAAGCAAAGTTAATAATATTTATATTACCTACCTAGGTACACTGGATTTTATCGATGCACCAGAATTAATTAGGTAACAACAGGAATACCAAACAGCAGGCCAAACAAAATTACTCAGAAAACAAATAAAACAATATCTATAATAGATTCATTACCATGACAATGACAGAACTAAACAATCGGTGTAAACCGGTTTTAAATGTCTTATCGAGTTTCCTCAACCAAAATCGCGCGCATACAAGGAAAATAGAAACAAATCAATATGCTAATGCGAAGAATTTTACGAAATATAATTGAATAAAAAAAAATGTTGACCGCATGTGTTATATATTATTATATCCACAACCAAACACGACAATAACAATACAATAAATTAGCTAGCAATTGGAGGTTAACTATAGTCTAAAAAACACCGCATACCTGGTAATCGGTGATAGTTTAGTTACCTTCAAATGCCACAGAAAGCTCCCAAACAAAAACATATATAAAAAGCGTGACAGTGACGAACAGAAAAGTGTGGTAACATCCAGACCTCTCTAATAAAGGTAGGTAAATTAAAACTACAATGTTTATACCTGATACCACGCAGACATAGAGAAAAAAGGCAAAACCGGCCACGGAACGCGACATTGCGAACGACACTGAGCTGAAACAAGCCAAAACAGACGTTTCGTAGCCGCTGTACTTTTCTTATACGTCGAAGCGACCGTGTACATTGACCGCATAGTACAGGCAGGCCGTGACTCAAAACACTAGAAAAAACACTTAATTTGTCACGATATTGTTAAAATCTATAAGTTTGTTTTATTCATAAGTCTTGGTTTTTCCCGACCCGTACCTACGCTAAATACGAGCTTTAAATAAATAAATAATTAATGCAAGGCTGGTATTCTGGACACCAGATGGTTAATATACTACATAAATACTTTTTGTTTGTAAATACATACTTATTATACATATAAACATCCATGACTCGGAAACAAATGTCCATGCTCATCACACAAACATTTGCTCCTACCGGGATTCAAACCCAGGACCCCAAGAACGTAAGGCAGCCTCACTACCTCTACGCCACGTAGACTTGCGGACACCCCAGCCCGTTATACAATACAAAGTCATGCTTTTTGACGCGGATTTGTTTGAATTTAATAACAAAAGTTTGAAGTTTTCTTTTATTTTTCTTTTCATATCATCGGTAAAAATAGCAGGTGTTTTCATGCATCTCTTCCACAAACTGATTTTGATATTAATTAATAAACAACAATTTCCTTAATTTAAGGAAAAGATGTTTAGTATAGGACTCGGTTGCCTGTGAAAAACACAAATAGCATCCTTTATGAGTGAGTAACCTTCAAAAACCAAAATTCGCTGGAGACATTGTGTGTCAACCTCTTCTTGTGTTAAGTAAAAGAGAAACGGGTGGCAAAATCATAATTGCCTCAAATATCGTCACTCTTGATGTACCTACACTTAAATATTACCAAAATCTAGAATCACCCAAAAAATAAACACATTATAAAAAAAGTAAAAAATAAGTAAACAAAAATAGAAAACAAAGAAAAACAACATTTTTATTGCAGTCGGGGGACAGTTCTGTGGAAAAATTCTATACAGGTCCCCCGACTGCAATAAAAATGTTGTTTTTCTTTGTTTTCTATTTTTGTTTACTTATTTTTTACTTTTTAGTTAATTTTTTGACATGGCAGGCGTGTTTTTTAATCTTTTTAATTATTATTTTTTATTTCATACCTTTTAGTGACAAAATAACATGTTAACCAACAACCAATGCGAATCTAGATTGCCTTAGATATTTTATCTGACGCTAAGATTTCTGAGGTCATGGAGTTGTACTGGTATTCGGGTAGAATCGTGAGGCGTTGTTTTTTATTATTAATTATATTTTTTAATGTTGGGTTATTATCGCCCTCAAATTTTTCAGTCTCTTTTCACGTGAATTCGGCGATTCATTTTTAAGTTTATTCCCAAATCGACGAGCTGTCTTGGTTTTCTTTGAATAAAAAAAAAAAAAAAAAAAAAAAAAAAATAACCATTTGTCTAATAATACGACTGGTAAACAACGATAATAATATAATTAATAAACAAACACTAAAATATACTGAATGTAATAATACAAAGTTGTGATAATACACTCGCGAGCATAAGTATGGAATCATTTTCTTGGAATTGATTTCGCGCAATCTTGAGTACTTAATAACTAGCTATGAATAATAATAAAAATGGTACCATTTTAAAGATATTACGTGAAGTAGTATGGAAAATGTATGTTCCCAAATAAATATTTTGAAAGGACAATGATATAAGACGAGATATGAGGAATTTAAAATTTCTATAGAAAATTATTTTTTCTCATAACTCTTGTTTAAATTGGTGTACATTCAAAATATGTGTTTAAAAACCTATATATTCTGTAATCCAATCAAAATAAATACACACTACCATGAATATGTTTGATTTACAAATTATTTTGGTATTACATTTGTATGAAATTCGCATTCTCCACTGGCCTCTTAAATTCGCTCACACACTCAATTACTAGCAACCGTATAGCTTAAACTGCTGTTTCTAGAATCATGAAATTATAACAGCGAACGTGGAATAAGGTGATGAAGGAAGTACTGATTTCAAAAAACTCATCCTCTAAAGATAGAGTTGTATTTTAATGCATTACTTTTCTTCATCATAAGTATCTGTATAGCCATTTCCAGTCTTACCTCATTACTTTTGCCGATGAAAAATCACATTGGGCCAATTTATTTATTTATTTATTTAATAAAGGTCTACCAACAATTGTTTACACTGGATACTGGGACATAATTCATTCGTAAATATAATAACAGCACAACAATCACTTATATACCAATGTAGCAAACATGTCCTCGCAAAGTATATTCGAGTGTTGTGCAGTTAAATTGACGGACTCTAACATTATAATTGTGTGTATTTATAGAGTACCTAACTCAAATAATATCAATGAGTTTTTTGACAAACTGGAAACTCTTTTAAAATATTTATCCAAACAACGATGTAGGAATATAGTTTTAGCTGGTGATTACAACATTGACATTTTGAAGAGGACTAAATTGTCAGCCGAATTTGAGTGTATTCTTTTAAATTTTAATTTACAACTTGCTTTGAGACAACCTACTCGGGCTGCGAGCCAAACATGCATAGATAATTTTGCCCATAATTTTAATAAGCGTCGTTGTAGATCAGAAGTATTGGAGTTCGCGCTATCCGATCACACAGCACAACTGTTAAAGTGCCCCGTTAACAATATGGATGCTCTTAAGTATTACCGCAAAAGTACACGAGACTATAGTCAGGTAAATATAGAAAAGTTCAGGACTTGTCTAAGCAGTCTATCCTTCTCAGATGTGTACGAGATGGACGATCCTAATGCAGCCTACAACTGTTTTATTGAAACGTTCCAAATGCTGTATGAATTGTGTTTCCCCAGAAAAATGATCACCATTAGAACTACTAAGAAACTTACTTGGGTATCACGTGGGATAAAGTTGTGTAGCAAAAACAAACGGAAGCTTCTATGGCAATATAGATTAAAACCAAGTCAAGCTAATAGAGATAAATTCAAAAGTTATTCGAAATTACTCAAAAGAATTATTAATCTAACTCAGAAAGCACAAAACGATTACAATATTAAAACCTCTAATAACAAGTCTAAGACAAAGTGGCAAATAATTAATAAGAGTAAATAAAATGCCCCGAAAAACTCAATTGCTTGCATCAAATTTGACAGTAAAGTTATCACACAACCAAAGGACATTGCCAATACATTTAATAATTATTTTATAGATAAAATACAACCAACGGTTAATGCGGGAACAAACTCAACGTCATTAATTCTTGGCAGAGCACAGTCTATGTTTATGGCTCCGTCTACACCCTATGACATACTAAATATTATAAGGAAGCTAAAAAATACGAACAGCGTTGGCTACGATGGTATTGCCACAAAAATATTGAAAGCAGTTGCATTTGAAATATGTACTCATTTGTGTTTCATTGTTAATCTTTGCATAAGTGCAGGTACATTTCCAGATGCATTAAAGAAGTCTATAGTGAAACCGCTATATAAGAAAGATAATCACGAATTAATGGTAAATTACAGACCGGTCGCGCTCATACCAGTTATGTCTAAGGTGTTCGAAAAATATATATGCGGTGAAATTAATAATTATTTAGAAAAACATAATTTATTAAGTGACGAACAAAAGGGATTTCGTAAAAATAAAAGTATAAATTTGGCTATTTATGAGTTTTTATATAATGTCATGCTAAATGTAGATAAGAGAACACCAGTCTGTGCCATATTCTGCGACATGACACAGGCCTTTGACTGCGTCCATTATAAGGCACTGGCAGAAAAACTTGAAGCTTATGGTGTCAGAGGCAACGTTTTAAAATTAATTCAGTCGTATCTTCATAACCGTAAACAAGTTACAGAAATTACCTCAATCAATAAAAAAAGTAAACGTGAAGAAACTTCAAGATCAGAGGAACGCGAAGTTATGTACGGAGTACCTCAAGGCAGTGTATTGGGACCTCCGTTGTTTACTCTGTATATTAATGACTTGCCTCAAGTAACTGAACAACCGATGACCCTTTTTGCTGACGATTGCACTATGACAATATCTTGTAATGACATAAACACATATGAACATGACATTAATGATTCACTAATATCTATTATAAATTGGTTAAATGATAATAATTTAATAATTAATCTAAAAAAGACTAACATAATGCACTTTAGACAACGTACACAAACAATCAATAATCTTAAAATTCAATTTAATAATATAAATATCAATGAAGCTGACACGACTAAATTTCTAGGATTAATAATAGATTCTAAATTGAATTGGAAACCTCAAATAGAGGCACTTAGTAAAAAATTGAGTAGTGCAGCCTACGCTCTGAAACAGCTTGCTGTGGCTCTCAACACAGATGCGCTTATCACTGCTTATTATGGGTTAGCCGAATCAATTCTTAGGTATGGAGTCATTTTTTGGGGGAATAGTACGGACAATGAAATAGCGTTTCGGGCACAAAAAAGGTGCCTTAGATCGATGTTTGGACTGCAAACAACGGACAGCTGTAAATCTTATTTTATAGAACGTAAGATATTGACATTGCCCTCATTATATATCCTGGAAACAGTAATGTTCGTTAAATCTAATTCTAACTTATTTCAGCTTTTGTCTGATGCTATCCCAAGGAATAGACGTGATAATTTCAAACTCTGTGTTCACGGCGCTAAAACAAGTCTTATGCGTAAGAGCATCTTTTGCATGGCTCCGACCATTTATAATAAATTGCCCAAATCATGGAGAACATTAAGTATATCTGCTCTTAAAAGTAAATTGAAGAGTTTTCTAAATAAAAGGGCATATTATAGTATAGCAGAGTTTATGAAGGAAGACAATTTTGATCGTTTTTAGGATGACGATGTTGTATTTATGACATGTTATAGGAATCTTGTAATTTTACTCTCGTTATTTTGGAATGGTTGTAGTTTTGAATTGAAATAATTTTAATTATATTATTGTATTGTATTTATATTTTATTGACTATTTCATTAATTACTAAGTACTTTGACATTTAATGTTATCTAAAAATATGCTTTTTGAATTGTAATTATACCTAATCCTTAATGAATAATGATGATTTAATATGTAATCTTTCCTATTTAAATGTAATGTTGGTATACTCGTAATATTGTCACGGTTTATGCACCATCTCTTCCTACCAATTTGTACGCCACGATATGCGGCTGAACATGTTAGAACTTTTCAGTATAACATTATTATCTTGCATGCAATTTATCATGTACACCATGTTTAAACAAATAAATTTTTACTTTACTTGCTTTACTTACTTATAGGTAAACACCACATGCACAATACAATAAATTCAGAAGATAAGCTAACTTAGTAAGTACTAAGCGCCAATATTCAATTAAATTAAACTAAAGATGTGAAAACCAGAACTTGACAAAATCGTTTGTAAAAATAAATTAAATTGCAATTGCAAATTAAATACAATGACTTGTTTAGTAAGAAATAGAGTTTAAAGTAGGACACGGGAAATAACAGATTTCTACAGCTAGGTTTGCAGTTAGCAATAAACTATTTCTATTGCTTGGTTGGGACTATCGTAAATCCTATTTGAAATGTACAGAGCAATGTCTACTTCTCTTGACTGGGCCAAATCTGATACCACCTGAAGTATGGTCAGACAAGCTATTAGGTTTACACTTTACAATGTAATTTGTGGGTTTAGTAAACCAATAAGCTCTTTCGACCGTACATGTATTTCCTGTGCCTAACAATAAAGAATAAAAACAAAATCAGTTACCGGACACTAAGAGAAGGAATATATATGTATATTAAACATGTAAACTGAGATTTTTCGACTTTTATTTTAAAATGGAAAAACATGGACATGTATACAGGGAATAAACAGACTCATCACAAATCCATCAACCAAGCATTTCTGTACATCAAGCTGAGTAATTTTATTTTGCTGGGAAACTACTTTTGTTTTGGGTAAAAAATCACGTTTTACTGTAAAACTCAATGCAAGACATTCAACACATTGTGCTGTGGATGCATGTATTAGTAAACGGGCCATGGATTTAAAGTAAAGATAAATCTTTAAAATTCCCAATATCTCCGTAAGTAGAGGGTTCCCAGGTATAGTCTAGATTTCTAGATTAAAAAATGATCGCAGTGGCGACGACAGCGAGTGCCTTTCGGCTTCTTTAATAGTCTTTTAACACCCTCAAAGTACTTAAGTTTAACGAAACCTATAAATAAAATACATATGTAAAATAACAGCTCATTGTTTTAAAATAAACTTTGCTGAGACATACATGGATGGCAATAGCTTGAAGTAGAATTAAGTTAAGCGCAGGCTAATAACATAATTTTAGTGTTATAAATTTATAATTCTTACAAAAATAAAAATAAAACATTAAGAGGGAACAGAAGCTACGATTCTCCGTACAAATGTATTCCCCTTTGTTCTTCCTAAATAATACCTTTGTGTGTCTGAATTATATTTTATAAAAACAAAATCTACTGGATCCGCGACCCTGTCAGGAAACTAATCAGTACAGAAAATATATCCCTTAGAAAATGCCAAAAATGTAAATTTTTGATCGGGATTAAATGACTAATAGAACAACTCAAGTTGTTTTTAACATAAAAAAAAAACATAAAAGCATTGATATAAAAAGGAGGAAGATACGTAACGCGCTAACATCACAATCAGAAAACTTGGACTCGGTGGACGACTACATGTAACGAAACTCACACATCTATGATTTGTGTCAAATCAAACAAAAAATCAAATCAACAGTCAAATCAGTCAAATGTTTGTTCAAATCTACAGTCGCCGATAGACAAGGACAGAGATAAGACCCGACACTGTCGTGTGAGTGAAATCGCATTAGCCTCCGAATGTAAACGATTATGAATATGTGCGTACCGTGTACGCAGTTTGTAATATCTATCTCGCTCTCACAAACATGGCGAAGCAAACATTTAGTTTTATTGTGATTTTCAACAAATTAACATTTGTGGCTGTATTTATTTGTAAGTTATCTGCAGAAAAAGCCATTCTGATGCGTATTTATTACGTAAAGACAAAAAATATTAAGATGTCTGATCAACGATGTTCCGTGCGCGATTGAGTGCCAACTACGGGCATTCACTTAGTTTAGTAGGACTAAACGTAAGTTGTGACTGAGTCCCGTGTCTACCGCCTTTTAATTTAATACATCAAAGATGTCGAAAGATGATGATGATGAGAAAGTCTAGATATACTCTTTCTTTATTTTAACGTCAAAGATAAATATATTCGCTCAGTTTTCGAAAAGAAAAAAGGGGTCTGCGAAACCTCGATCCCGACAAAATTTTTGTGATGTAATCTACGTCCCTAACGCACTCTACGGAGGAAGTTTTGACGACACAATAGTTTCTTCAAATACCTACTCACAAACCCCCTATTCACTCACAAAACTTGAACATTCCGTCTGATTGTGCGCCGTTCCCTTTCTTATTGGTGTACGGACGACTCCACAGCACACGCACAAACGTCAAAATTTACAAGAGTAACAATCACATCTTATTATTTTAAATACAAATATAAGAAAACGTCTTGATCAAAAATCATAATATGAATCATAAATCGTTACAACAGTTTAATTAAACCAGCTAAAAACAAAATTAAATATTCTAAAAAACCAATTAGGTTTTGATGCAGAATTCTGCGCTGGTGGATGATCACTTGGTCTATTATAATTATCGTCGTAAGGATTGGTTGGTTTCTGTCCAGGATTCTGGACTGGTACGCCATTATTGGCACCATTGTATTGGGTAGTTGGTCCACCGTAGCTACCGATATCGTTTTGCCCATTAACATATCCTCCTCCAGTTTGTCCTGGTCCAAGGTAGGGATAGTTATGTCTACCGCTGTCATAGTTGGGGTTGGACAGCCCATTGCCGGTGTTCTGTCCAAAGTTCGCTCCGTGGGCACCGTCTTCGTTATTGTAACCATCCTCGCCATGTCCAATACTGAAGCTGCCAGCAGGGTAGTTACCATCTGATATCACGCCAATGGCGATGCTTGGATCAGTTGGAGTACCCTTCAGCCGAATGCTGGGGTACTGTTGTCCTAGAAAATATAAAGCATTCTTTTAAACTAGGCATATTAATGAACACAAATCTCAGAAGTTCTCAAAAACCCAAATCCAAATACGCTTATGCTTGTTCATTAAAAAAAAAAGAACACAAATCTTTGATCTGCTGGATTTTAAATAGAACTTTAAATAATGAATAGTTTCTAGATATGTTTTTGCTTTTGTTCAATTGATGTAAGTACCTAACATAACGAGACTCACAGACCGAGCAAAAACGATGGCAAAAAGAAAGTGAAAGTGGGCGGACCATATATATGATGATATATATGTGTCACCGTAAAATTGTCAAACACGTTATAATATTACAATATAACGTGTTTCTCTCTAGCGAAAAAAAAATTGTAAACTCTCGAATTATTGTCAACCGAACCTACGGAAGTATCTCTGCCCCCATAATTGGGACTTGGGGCACCCCCCGTTAGGTTAGTTAGGTTCCTTTAAACCCTGCACTCGGAAATAGGCGCCGCGACGCGGGGCTCCGTCGACTACGCTTTTTTATAAAGGGAATATAAAGTGTTTTAAGCTTAGGTTATATTAATCGAGATTTCTCAGGAATGGTACCACTGGGCAAGAGGGACCCCTCCTGACTACCATCGCATGCATTTCACGAAAAATAATGCGTTTTATTGTAAGCAGTATGTTCGTTTGACAATAATTCGTGAGTTTACAATATCGCTAGAGAGATTACAATATAACGTGTTTGTCAATTTTGCGATGACATATATATGCCGAAAAGTGGATGGGAGATGAAGAAACAAAGTGGTGAAGTGCATATTAAAGATGGGACGTAGTTCTGGGAAGACAACCGACCAGACCCCGTATTCACAAACGTTCGACTCGTTTCCGATTCGACAACTCGTATTTCTGTCTTCTTCTGGCATTACGAAAACTACCGAGATAGACATACGACTTCCCGAAGCGGAAGCGAATCGAAGCGTTGTGAATACGGGGGCTGGTGGACCAACGTTCTCATTAAAGTGGCCCGAAGAAACTGGATACCCATGACACAAAACCGCCTAAAAGTGGAGAGATTTGGAAGAGACCTACACTTAACATTGAGAGGCCAAGGGTAGAAGAAGTAGAAGTAGGTACCTAAACTAAACTCACAAGGCAACATAATATAAAAAATGAAAAAAAATACTTTTTGCCTGCATAAATGACCAGACTAAGGTGCTAACATAAAGTAACAGGTTTCCGTTACAAAAAATCCGTGCGGATTGGTACCGATCAGATAACAATAGAAATTAATACCTGCATCGGACGCTACCGGCAATCCGTACCGGAAACCTCCTTATTTATGTTAGCACCTTCAGACAGATAAAAGCTAGAAATGTTGTGCTTGATGTTATTAGGTTTACAATACCTAAATACCTACAAGTATAATTAACCTAGACAAGAAACGTCATCATCGTAATAAACGTATAAATAAACCTCAAAGTGACCGCTACGAAGGACGTCGCTGATTGATTAAAAAATTACACATGGAGCGACTGCTTATCTGACCTCCACAATTCAGTTTATAGGTACTGGGTTATACGATACCACTTGGTAAGACTGGCTGAGACTTTTTGGGGCACTGACTACCGTAACGACTGCCAAAGATGGACAAATGACCGCTCGGACCAACATTTTAACGTGCTTTCCGAGGCACGGAGGAAACTCGGTATGTACTTGGGTGGTCACCCATCCACAGACCAACCTAGGCAAGCTCGGTTTAACCTAAAGGTAGGCTGATCTTTAGGTTAGGTAGTCAAAAAACAAATAATATTTTAAATGCAGACAATGATTCACGGTTCTGTTTTCGTTCATGATACATTAAGTACCAGAATGACCGCACAAAGTGACTTATAAGCGTGATAATGGCAATTGAAATAAATATTTTGCAGAAAAACCGCCTAAAATATCTTTCAACGATACAAAGTCACCGACTTCCGAAAGTAAAGCTAATTTGAACCTTTTAAGTTTTTTATTAGGTATACATTTAACCACGTTACTTAAATTTTGCACTATTATAAATTATTACTGGACAGTCATCAACATAGGCCAAGAAGAAAAAATACATAGGAATTAAATGTAGCGCACTCCTGAACTTCTCAAGCAAAGTTAATAATATTTATATTACCTACCTAGGTACACTGGATTTTATCGATGCACCAGAATTAATTAGGTAACAACAGGAATACCAAACAGCAGGCCAAACAAAATTACTCAGAAAACAAATAAAACAATATCTATAATAGATTCATTACCATGACAATGACAGAACTAAACAATCGGTGTAAACCGGTTTTAAATGTCTTATCGAGTTTCCTCAACCAAAATCGCGCGCATACAAGGAAAATAGAAACAAATCAATATGCTAATGCGAAGAATTTTACGAAATATAATTGAATAAAAAAAAATGTTGACCGCATGTGTTATATATTATTATATCCACAACCAAACACGACAATAACAATACAATAAATTAGCTAGCAATTGGAGGTTAACTATAGTCTAAAAAACACCGCATACCTGGTAATCGGTGATAGTTTAGTTAACTTCAAATGCCACAGAAAGCTCCCAAACAAAAACATATATAAAAAGCGTGACAGTGACGAACAGAAAAGTGTGGTAACATCCAGACCTCTCTAATAAAGGTAGGTAAATTAAAACTACAATGTTTATACCTGATACCACGCAGACATAGAGAAAAAAGGCAAAACCGGCCACGGAACGCGACATTGCGAACGACACTGAGCTGAAACAAGCCAAAACAGACGTTTCGTAGCCGCTGTACTTTTCTTATACGTCGAAGCGACCGTGTACATTGACCGCATAGTACAGGCAGGCCGTGACTCAAAACACTAGAAAAAACACTTAATTTGTCACGATATTGTTAAAATCTATAAGTTTGTTTTATTCATAAGTCTTGGTTTTTCCCGACCCGTACCTACGCTAAATACGAGCTTTAAATAAATAAATAATTAATGCAAGGCTGGTATTCTGGACACCAGATGGTTAATATACTACATAAATACTTTTTGTTTGTAAATACATACTTATTATACATATAAACATCCATGACTCGGAAACAAATGTCCATGCTCATCACACAAACATTTGCTCCTACCGGGATTCAAACCCAGGACCCCAAGAACGTAAGGCAGCCTCACTACCTCTACGCCACGTAGACTTGCGGACACCCCAGCCCGTTATACAATACAAAGTCATGCTTTTTGACGCGGATTTGTTTGAATTTAATAACAAAAGTTTGAAGTTTTCTTTTATTTTTCTTTTCATATCATCGGTAAAAATAGCAGGTGTTTTCATGCATCTCTTCCACAAACTGATTTTGATATTAATTAATAAACAACAATTTCCTTAATTTAAGGAAAAGATGTTTAGTATAGGACTCGGTTGCCTGTGAAAAACACAAATAGCATCCTTTATGAGTGAGTAACCTTCAAAAACCAAAATTCGCTGGAGACATTGTGTGTCAACCTCTTCTTGTGTTAAGTAAAAGAGAAACGGGTGGCAAAATCATAATTGCCTCAAATATCGTCACTCTTGATGTACCTACACTTAAATATTACCAAAATCTAGAATCACCCAAAAAATAAACACATTATAAAAAAAGTAAAAAATAAGTAAACAAAAATAGAAAACAAAGAAAAACAACATTTTTATTGCAGTCGGGGGACAGTTCTGTGGAAAAATTCTATACAGGTCCCCCGACTGCAATAAAAATGTTGTTTTTCTTTGTTTTCTATTTTTGTTTACTTATTTTTTACTTTTTAGTTAATTTTTTGACATGGCAGGCGTGTTTTTTAATCTTTTTAATTATTATTTTTTATTTCATACCTTTTAGTGACAAAATAACATGTTAACCAACAACCAATGCGAATCTAGATTGCCTTAGATATTTTATCTGACGCTAAGATTTCTGAGGTCATGGAGTTGTACTGGTATTCGGGTAGAATCGTGAGGCGTTGTTTTTTATTATTAATTATATTTTTTAATGTTGGGTTATTATCGCCCTCAAATTTTTCAGTCTCTTTTCACGTGAATTCGGCGATTCATTTTTAAGTTTATTCCCAAATCGACGAGCTGTCTTGGTTTTCTTTGAATAAAAAAAAAAAAAAAAAAAAAAAAAAAATAACCATTTGTCTAATAATACGACTGGTAAACAACGATAATAATATAATTAATAAACAAACACTAAAATATACTGAATGTAATAATACAAAGTTGTGATAATACACTCGCGAGCATAAGTATGGAATCATTTTCTTGGAATTGATTTCGCGCAATCTTGAGTACTTAATAACTAGCTATGAATAATAATAAAAATGGTACCATTTTAAAGATATTACGTGAAGTAGTATGGAAAAAGATATGCTTCAATTGTTTGAAACGTTGCGAGTGGCGGCCTATTTTGTTACCCCCTATAGAAGCGCGCAATGTCGGATTTCTTTATCAGTCGGCTTTCACACGTTGACTGGTACACATCTCCGCTACTTTTGACCCTTGAACGTGCACGACATTGGACACTCCACCTATAGGAGCAGCACAAATCGTCGTTCTATTGCAAGAAGGGGTCAGCCAGCGGGCTGTTGCAAGTCAGCTCTACATAAGCCAGTCCTGTATTTTGAAACGCTTTCGGGAGACTGTTGGCTTTATCCCGAGACCAAGATCTGGACGGCGCCGGTGCACATCGGAGAGGAATGAACGTTTTATCATGTCAACCTCTCTCTGAAATCGACATTTGACTGGTGTCGACGTCCAACAGGAGCTCCGAAATGTTCGTGGGATAGATACCAGCGAGTGGACAGTTCGTCGAAGACTTAAGCAAGCTAACTTGACTCCAAAAAGGCCTGCCACAGGCCCGAAACTAACGGCAGATCACCGACGAGCACGCCTTCAATTTGCTTGCTACCATCTTGATTGGGAGGTTGAGCAATGGAGGCGGGTCCTAAAGACGAGAGCAAAATATGTTTGCACGGCTGCGACTGAACAGTTGAGGCTACAAGCGGCCTGGGGAGCAATTCGCGTAGTGCTGTTTCACTGAGACGGTGGCTTATAATAATAATAATAATTATAATGGGCCGGGATTTCCTTCGACGGTAAAACGGAGCTTCTTTTCGTGCCTGGAGGAGGACGAGGAGGTGGTCTAACTTCAAACTGCTACATTTCCGATATTCTGCTAGAACATGTTCCTTATGCGAGATATATCGGGGATGGCTTCTTCCTCATGCACGATAACGCTTGTTGTCACACTTCCCGTGCCACAACTGACTACCTCAAAGTTGTTGGTATCGCCACACTGAACGGCTAGCGCTCAGCCCGAACTTGAATCCCACAGGGCACGTGTGGGATGAACTGAAGAGGAGGGTTCGTTTAAGAAAACCTGCTCCTTCAAGTGTGAATGAGCTGAAATCGGCTTTGATAGAGAAGTGGGAAGATATCCCGCAAGAATCGATTCAGAAGCTGATCAGGTTGTTACAATGAAGAACCGTCTTCGAGAAGTTATTAGGGCGAGGGAAGGGAATACATTGTACAAATTAAATTGTTATTAATTATTTTTTCTTGTTTTTTTTTATTCATTATTTTTCCAATATTCTTGTGTTTTCTTTACTCCTTCACTCAATCCGGGATAGCTCCTTAAATACTGGTGCATCGTTTATGCTATAGTACCTACCTGCACGTTGATGCATGGGTGGTGTTTGTAGCGCTGGCTCAACTCTCTGTACCTACTAAGTTAACACCACTGTCTGTGTGTCTGTTGGTTAAATGGGTATTTTTTTAATTATAATATCGCTCATTATTACAATAATGAGCGCCAATCCCGCCGACAAACTACGCAGTTTAGTGGGTTTAGTATGCAGAAAACAAATTTGGTCATAATCTTTGCGATCATTCGCAAGAGATCCGCTTCACTACTGCGTCGGATGCGGGGCAGCGACAGCAGTCTTCTGAGCGTGAATGCTATTAAGACTGAAGGCCACTAACATAGGCTAAGGAATACAAACGAATGTATGGGTTCTACCTGAATTACGTGTCAAAAGAAAAACAAATAACGACACCAACAGAGGTAGCATGTAGTACTAACAAGTTTTTTACTAAACATAATACTAAGATGTCTAGGAAGGATTTGAGGAATTTTAATTGTTGAGGTATTGTTATAGAAA
The DNA here is from genome assembly GCA_916618015.1 of Xestia c-nigrum. Taxonomy (NCBI): domain Eukaryota; kingdom Metazoa; phylum Arthropoda; class Insecta; order Lepidoptera; family Noctuidae; genus Xestia; species Xestia c-nigrum. The sequence continues at coordinate 24,482,236 of OU745245.1, read as the reverse complement.
CTAATGAAAAGCCGATACCGTATAGTTTCAACAGTCAGAAACAGACAGAAAATTAACTAAAAAGTAAAAAATAAGTAAACAAAAATAGAAAACAAAGAAAAACAACATTTTTATTGCAGTCGGGGGACCTGTATAGAATTTTTCCACAGAACTGTCCCCCGACTGCAATAAAAATGTTGTTTTTCTTTGTTTTCTATTTTTGTTTACTTATTTTTTACTTTTTAGTTAATTTTTTGACATGGCAGGCGTGTTTTTTAATCTTTTTAATTATTGTAAAGCTGAAATTATGGTTGCTGGAACAACGATTTTATTCTATTAATGAATTTATAAATAATGTTAATAATTAATATATTCTAAAATTTAAATTAAGGTAATTGACTACAGATTTAATGTTTTATTAAAATAATTAAGTTAATAAAAACTGACGTATAAAGACATAAATATTGAAGAATTGTATTATATAACATTAAATGTCTGTATTGTAAAATTTGCATGTCATATATATCTGACTATGTATTAGGCTCAACTCACTTTAAGACCAATATGTACCAATACTTATTGCAAATAAATGATTATGATTATTATGATTAAATGACAGCTCGAAATGGTGGCGTTTCGGATATCTGTCATTTTTTTTTAAATCATAGGCAAACGAACAAAGTCACTATTCTTGTGTCGGGTACGTATCATAATCCCGAATTTTAAAAGACCGAATTTTAAAATACCTATGGACGAAATCCCGAAAATTGAAACCCCGAATGGTTGTTTGGTCGAAAGTTTAAAATCCCGAAAGTTCATTAGACCGAAAGTTTGAAATCCCGAAGTTCAAAATCCCGAAGTTTAAAATCCCGTAGTTCAAAATCCCGTAGTTCAAAATCCCGAAAGTACATTTGTCCGACAGTTTAAAATACCGAAGTTTAAAATCCCGAAGTTCAAAATCCCGTAGTTCAGAATCCCGAAATAGTTACCGTTTCCGAGAAAAACGATTTGCAAACATGCAGCATACAGCAAGCATGCAGCAAGCATGCAGCAAGCATGTAGCAAGCATGCAGCAAGCATGCCGCAAGCATGCAGCAAGCCTGAAGCAAGCATGCAGCAAGCATGCAGTATGCAATCATGGAGCATGCAGCAGGCATGGTTTCTGTCACGGCTCCGACGCTGCGGGGCTCCGGCGGTCACACGCGACCTTATCGTCGCAGAGGGTTTTAACGCTCACCACCGCAGCTTCGGCTTGCTGGCCAGCAGAAGCCGGCCAGCCTCAGCCGCGGCGGCAAGTGTTAAAGCCACCTGCTCCTCAGCTCGCGGCCCGCCAGCCCCTCCGCGCCTACGCGGGCTTAAATTACACTCTCGGGGTAGGGCAGAAAAGACTACGTGGAGTCGGTTCTGCAGCGATTCATTTCTGTCACAAAATTTGTGCTTATAGGAAACCATAATTATTTCTTTATTTCTTTTTTTTTTGGTGGCCACAATTAATATCTTTGTTCCAAACGTTGTTTTATGACAAAAAACGATAAATAATGAATTGTTTGTCAAATAATACGTTACTAAGTAAAAGTTTTCGTCCATTCGGAATTTCGTCCATTCGGGATTTCATCCATCGGTATTTCAACCATCGGTATTTCGTTAATTGGGGATTTCGTCCATTCGGGATTTCATCCATCGATATTACAACCATCGGTATTTCGGTCTTTCGGGATTTCGTCCATTTGGTATTTCGTCCATTAGGGATTTCGTCCTTTCGGGCATTTGAACATCGGTATTTTGTGTTTCGATATAACGACTATCGGCATTTAAAACTTTCGGTATTTTGAATTTCGATGTTTTGGACGTCGGTATTTCAATCGTAGGTATTATGAACTTTCGGGATTATGATACGTACCCCTTGTGTCACTCGAGATCAGAATGTCGTGCGATTTATAATTAAAATCATACTAAATTGGGGTTTCGTATCGATATCTGATTTAATGTAGATACTAGAATAGCAAACTAACTTGAATTTGACACCTGTTCCAAATTTAAACTCATAACCTACTGTTTTCAGTAGGTTATGAGTTCATTACAGTTCCGTTTATTTCTGCTGGTTGGTAATGCTGGTCATTGCCTATGGTTTTTGAACGCATTAGAGAGGGTTTATGATATTTGGGTAGATAAATACATTTTATAGATTGTAGCAGCTTGTTGTGCTGGACTCTGTGCATATTTTGAAAATGAGTAGACAGACGTACAAACCTATAACGTATAATATAGCGTGACTGGCTAATTGTGCCGGACGGGCGTGATCGCTAGACGCGGGGATGTATGCGTGCTTGCCTGACGCTCTGTCTACTCTAACAGACGTTCTGCCTATACTGTAACTGTACACACATAATCTTCGAACCTAGACGGCGCTGACGTCCTACACCTGTCGGTTCAGACAACCTCAGTCGTTTCCTATCAGGGGGAAGGGTTACTGGGAATGAGAACACTGATAAACTTTCATAACTTTTCAGGAAGCGATTTGATATTCCTTCATGACTTTCGCGCACTACTTTTTACTGCTTGATTCACTCACATTATAATATAATATTTGCCGTACTGATGACTACAATTCTATGGAAATCTAGATTTACTATCGTACTAGAGAACTTGACTGTAACGAGAGCCGCAAATCGCTTCCTGATTTTTGGAATTTTTTATTATGTATTTTCATTTCGATATTTACAAATATTTTCTGTTATTACAATTCTGAACTTATATCTAATTATATTTTTAACGTTACATGGTTTGTACATAGTGTTATCTATCTACTAACACAAAAAACACACATATCTTTATTGAAATTAAAGAAATATAGATAAATTAGTACAGAACTTTCTAAAACTGGGACGGTTGAAGGATCTTTCAGGATAATTTATACGAAAACCGGAGTTGATGCTGTAAGTATATAGAGTGCCATATACAAGGGTGTTGTATGGCCTATATGAATCTACTATTTACTTTTATGTATCTATATTATCCAGCCTGTAATGTTCCTTCAACTGTCAGTATGATAGACCAAATTTACATACTATGAACACAGATAGGCGCGTTAGACTGTCATATCCTCGACAAGTGGCTTCCCTGAAGGGTTATGTTGATACTACAAAACTATATCCAGGCCTAGGTCGCAACACTAGGCTACCTGGATCTCGATAATACTATATTTTAACTAAATAAAATGCCACTTTCGAGGTGATATGAGTTTAACGCTTACTGTTCGGTTTATTAACTAAATCTAATCACTGACGCGTTTGTTTATTTCGTCACTGTTATTGCCCATGTATCACTGACTCTACACTATCTTTGTAAGAAACTATATACACTTGTTTTGGTGACGTTCGTCGCGAACATGTCTCCCGCCGTGCAGTGTAGCGATGACTCGCTGTACGTCGGCGCGGCACTGCACCATGCCGGCGAGCGACGAACCTTGTCGTCAGAGCCCGCCGTCACGATGCCCGCTGCCTCGACGTCTCGATGTCTGGATCATTTCGGTAGGGGCACGAGTTTCTTCACCGGACGCTTCAGGGTACCGCCGGAAGTGCGTACCTCAGCAGTCCGGACTTCTCCGTCGCCCCCAGGGAAGACGGCTATTATGCGGCCTCGCGGCCACGTGTTTCGTGGCAGCTGACCGTCCGCTATGAGGACGGGGTCGTCGACCTGTAGACTGGGGCCGCGGCTGTGTGGCTCCCGCCGGTACTGAAGCTCCGGCAGGTATTCTCGTACCCACCGACGCCAGAACATGTCGGCGAGTATCTGTGAGCGCCGCCACATCTTCTTGCTGTTGATGTCTTGTTCGGTGAATGTGCCGGGAATTGGCAACCTGGCTGACCCGCCGAGAAGGAAATGATTCGGCGTGATTGCTTCGTCGTCGTCGCTGTCTACGGAGACGTGCGTGAGCGGCCGGCTGTTTACGGTGTACTCCGCCTCACACAGTAGAGTAGACAATACCTCTTCGTGCGGATGTCTCTCTTGGAGAACGGTGTACAGGGCGGACTTCACGCAGCGTACGAGGCGCTCCCAGGCGCCCCCCATGAAAGGCGCTGATGGCGTGATGAAGCGCCACACGATGCCTCGGCGACTGGCCTCCCTTTGGAAGGCGTCTCGGAGCTCCTTGTCGGCACCGTGCATGTTGGTGCCGTTGTCGGAGTGTATCTCGGTGGGGCAGCCTCGGCGAGCGGCGAATCGGCGCAGCGCTAGTATAGCGGAGTCTGCGCTGAGGCTGGCAGCTATCTCGAGGTGGACGGCTCTGGTGGTGAGACACGTGAATAGGGCTACGTACCTCTTGTGATGCTGTCGACCAACTGTTACTGAGAGCGGGCCGAAATAGTCGAGCCCGGTATAGGTGAACGGCCGCTGATGATGTGCTAGGCGCGTTCTCGGATGGTCGCCGGTCGCAGGCACGGATGGTTGTGCCTTGCGAATACGACACTGCAGACATTGTGCCAGTACTTTCTTCGTGGTTGGCCGCATCCTGATGACCCAATAATGTTGGCGCACTTCGTTGATGGTGAGCTCGGTACCGCTATGCTGTAGACTTCGGTGCGTCCAGTCGATGTACAATCGGGTGATGTGGTGGTCGCCGTGAAGGATGGGCGGTTGCTTCGTGTCGTCGGCTATTTCGGTGATGGCGGCTATACGGCTTTTTAGACGTATGACGTTGTCGATAATTTCCACACGAAGCGGCCTGAGCCGACTGTCCTTTCTGATGGATCTCTGTTGTTGCAGATCTGTAATTTCCTGCGAAAACGACTGTTGCTGTGAAACCCGTACGAGTAATTTCTCTGCCCTTTGGAGAAATTCCGCTTCTATTATGTGTTTCTCGTATCGAGTGTTTGGTGTCTTCGCCACTGTTTTGGGAAGAGCTTTGTTCGTTTTCTTCTGTTGCTGTCTCCAGTCAGGATCCTTTTCTGTATTTTTCTTTGTTCGTTTGTAGAACGTTCTCTCTGTTTTGTTCTGACAGAGATGTATGAAGCGAAGGACGCTTGCTGTAGCTCGGAGAAGACGCTCCCATTTTGAGAATCGGGTTGGATCCGGAATAGCTTCCATCAGAGAATGACTGTTGACCTTTTCCTCGGTGACTGTGAGAGTTCTTTCCTCCCCTGTTTCCGTGTCGACTGGAGGTTTTTCGGTCGGCCATGATGACGGGTCGTCGGATAAGAAGGCGGGGCCGCGGAACCACTCGTGATGTTTGTCGAAGTGGTGTGGAACGTCGCGTGTGGCGCTGTCGGCTACGTTCATTTTTGTCGGTATCCATCGCCAGTCTTCGACCTTGCTGTTCTCCTCGATGGCCGCTATGCGATGGGCAACGAACGGCTTGTACGCTCGAGATCCTCGCCGAATCCAAGTGAGGACGGTTTTGCTGTCTGTCCAGTACGTCACTGCAGCTGGTTTGATGCCGTGTTCTCTAATGACGGCTGCGGCTAAACGGGTTCCCATTACCGCGCCCTGAAGCTCGAGGCGTGGTATCGATTGGAGTTTGAGCGGTGCCACTTTCGCTTTTGCCATGACGAGAGTGACGTGACGCTGTCCATCCTCTGTTGTTGTCCGCCAATAGACCGCTGCTGCGTATGCCATCTCACTTGCGTCGGTGAAGACGTGGATCTGTGTCTCCGTAGCTTCGCTGTATCCCGGATAACATCTCGGTAGGTCGATGTCCTTCAACTGATGTAGGTGTTGTACCCATCTTCGCCACTGGGCGGACAGGTCTGGTTCGAGAGCCTGGTCCCAGTTGGTTCCGTGTCTCCAAGCTTCCTGGAGAATCTGTTTGGCTCGAATCGTTACCGGCGAGGCGAGGCCGAGTGGGTCATACAATGACATGACGATTTTCAGCGCTTCTCTCTTCGTCGGTGTTTCTTTGTCGAGAATGTCGCTTGGTAGCCGTGCGAGCGTTAAATTGAAGCCTAGCGTGTCCTCGGTCGGCTTCCATATCAGACCGAGTATCTTCTCTGTGGCGCTTGATTTTCCGATGTTGACTACTTCAGTCCTGTTCTGTGTCGGATCTATGTGGTCTAGGACTTCTGTGCTGTTTGAAACCCATTTTTTGAGTTCAAACTTCGCCTGTAGGTGTATGTCCTTGACAGCTGTTGCCACACGCGTCGCTTCTTCTATCGTTTTATAACTGTCGAGGTAGTCATCCATGTAGTGACTCTGTATGATGGCTTCCACTGCTTCCGGTTGGCTGTCACTGTACCGCTTCGCGTTCCAGTTTTTTGCGTAGATAGCCGTGCACGGCGAGCTTGCCGCGCCGAATATTATTGACGTCATGCGATACTCTTCAGGAGCTCCTTGTCTTCTGTCGCCCCTCCACAGGTAGCGAAGGGCGTCACGATCTTGCGTTCGCACCTTCACTTGCATGAACATCTCCGCTATGTCGCCGGCGACCGCTATAGGGTGTCGACGGAACCTCATCATGACGCCGGGCAGCGACTGTAGTAGGTCTGGACCAGTGAGTAGGAAGTCGTTTAGTGACATTCCTCTCGATTTGGCTGCGGCGTCGTGGACTATTCTGAATTTCTCCGGCTTCATGGGATTGTACACCTCGAAATGGGGTAGGTACCACGTCCTACCAGCTGTGGTTACTTCGGGCGCCTTTTCGGCGTAACCTTTGTTGATGTACGATTCCATTTGTTCCGTATATCTGTCGCGAAGAGTGGGATTTCTGTCGAGCTTCTTTTCAGTGGAGACGAGTCTCTTGAGTGCAGTTCCGTAGCTATCTGGCATTTCGATGTTTTCACTTTTCCAGAGCAGGGCCGTTTCTATGTGTCCGTTCTCCATTTGTTTGGTGTGACGGTCTAATATGTCTTCCGCTTTCTTCTCAGGATCGGAATCAGGACGACGTGGGTTGATGACCAGAGATTCGAGCGCGAAGAATTCACGCAGCTGTTCGTTGAGATCTTGGTCTTCTGCTGTGAGTCTGTTGACGTAGTGCACCTGGTGACCGAGAGTTCTGGTGTGCGCGCCGTGAAGAGTCCAGCCCATCGCTGTGAGTGAGGCAACGGGTTGGTTCTGGGGGCCCTTGCGGACCTCGGTAGCCAGCAATAGGTGCCAGTTGTCTTGACCTATAAGTATCTTCGGCGCGCCGGTGTTGTAAATCAGCTGTTGTCTGAGGTCATCCAGATGATTGCACCGGGCAACGTCTTCTTCACTAATCGACTGCGGCGCTAGGTTGAGCTTCGGAATGGTACGCGCTCTGAATGGCATCTTGTCCTTCATCTGGCTGGAGAGAGTGACTGACACTCTTCTTGACTTGGGAGTGTCGATCATCGTGTTTCCAATCGCGCCTATTGTGAGAGGTTCTACGCGTCCTTCCGCTCCGATCTGCTGCGCTATCTCTTCGTCAATCAGCGATACTGTTGACCCATCGTCGAGGAGAGCGTACGTGGAAGCTTCTCCCGCCGGTCCTATGACTCGTACTGGTATTATTTTGAGGAAAGCTTGACTTGCTGTCGTCCTGGAACTGGCGACTGTCTCTGGGGCCACCTCCTGCTTTGGCGGCTGGTTGACCGCTTCTTCAGTCTTCTTTGTGAAGTGCAGCAGTCGATGGTGCGTGGCTTTGCACCCCCCTGTTTCGCATTTCTTCGGTCGACACTTATGACCGTTTCGGCGATGTCGCAGGCAACGGTAGCACATGCTAAACTTCTTTGCGATTTCCCATCTTCTATCGTTGGAGGCGTCTCTGAATTTTTTACACTCAGATTCGTAATGACCCTCCTTTTCGCAGATTCGACATTTCGAAGTCGACTTATCTGTCGCTGTATGCGTTCTTTGCAAAACTCGTTTGCCTGTCGCATTTTCGGATGAATGTACGTTCTCGGGAGGAGCGAAGGCGCTGCAGAAGCGAGCTTGCTCTGTAATGAATTCGCTGAAGAGCGACAAGTCCGGCAGTGATTGGTACTTCTCCGTGTATGTTCTGTACCACTGTACACGCAGGGAGTTCGGCAGCTTCTCTGTTAGGGATCGCATCAGCTCAGCGTTGATGAGGTAGTGCTCCTTCTTCAATGCACGCAGCGTCACGATGCCGCTTCTCACGCGACTCGCGAACGTGCAGATATCTTTCGGTGCTTCGCTGCAGCGCGATAACCCTTTCAGCCGATCGGTTTCGGCTTGCGCTATCGAGTCTGGTCTGCCGAACTGCAACTCCAGTTCCCGCATGATGTCATCTGGTCGGGCGTGACCGATGAGTTCTGAGCTCACTGTCTCCAATGCTCTTCCATGAAGGCTCCTTCTGAGTCTCGCTGTATTCTCGACGTCGTTGAAGTACGTTCGAGTTGTTTCGTAAATGGCGCGGAACGAAAGCCATTCTGTATGTGACCCGCTGAAATTCGGTAGGGTCATGATGACCTTCGACGCCGAGGGTTGGTTCGCTGTCCCTGTATCTATTTTTCTATCAGCGAGCGACGCTATAGCGGATGTTAATTCCGTTATAAATGGACGTAATGAATCCTCCCCCCTGCACTGTTCGGTCTTCTGTGTTGGTACTGTTTCTCTTGACACATTTTTAACTGTAGGATGTAACGATGGTGCCCTTTCCCGGTGTTCTATATCTGTACTGTTGACGTCCGCAGGGGGGGGGGTATGCTGTCTAACTGTAATATTCCCCTCGGCGGCGTCGTCTTCTGGAAGCGGCGCTTCTTCCGGCGCTTCTTCCAACCAGGAACGCACGTATTCATCGTTTGAGTTTCTGTCATCCATATATTCAGCTTCAGAGTTGTCTTCTTCGGCCCTCTGAAGCGCTATTTGTGCAAGCTCCAACCTAATTTTTAATAAAGCCTCACGTGCTTGTGAAACTTTTCTATTTGATCGTGTCGTCTTGTGAGACGGCGATCTACTATGTTCGTTACGGGCGTCACCCCGGGTAGTCATCGGTACGGCTTCTGTAGTTTCATGAGTAATCCTCGATCTGTCTGAAGGCTTCGCTGAAGGTCTGACTGAAGGCTTACACGTCGAAGGCTTTCTCGTTGTATTTGAAGGCTTAATAGTTTTATCTGAAATACCCTCTGACCTGGTTCGCTTAGTAGCAGATGGTGGCTCGGCTGCGTCTTCATCCCCCCGCATAGCGGAAGGGCGGGTGGCCAGCTGTTCCAACCCCTCGTTAGAGGATGGTGAACGGGGTGGCAGCTGGTGACGGATGGCTGTGTCCTGACGCGTCTCGACCGCCTGTGTTTCCGCGGGAGACCTTCCTTGCGATCTTGTTACCGGCATCTTGTTTTATTTATAACCGCACTGTATTATTAGAACCGATCTACTGTTTATTTTTAACTATTAACGTAAGTCTTCAACGTGTAAACTTCACTATAACTTCACTATACGTTTTATCAGTGTTCATAAATAGTTATTAGCTTTAATAGGCGTTCTTTTCCTTAGTTATGCACTTGTTGTACGCTTCACTATGAATTTTCACTATATATTGTTGTTATATACTTCCCTATGTACTATTGTTATATACTTCCCTTATGTACTGTTGTTATATACTTCACTTATGTACTGTTGTTATATACTTCACTTATGTACTGTTGTTATATACTTCACTTATGTACTGTTGTTATATACTTCACTTATGTACTGTTGTTATATACTTTCACTTATGTACTGTTGTTATATACTTCACTTATGTACTGTTGTTATATACTTCACTTATGTACTGTTGTTATATACTTTCACTTATGTACTGTCACTATGTACTGTTAGCTTCACTATGTACTATCACTATATACTGTTATAGCTTCACTATGTACTATCACTATACTGTTATAGCTTCACTATGTACTGGTTACACGAGTTCCGGTATATAATATTGACGCACTGTTCACATAAGTTATTGGTATATAGCTTTGAGATATATAACTTTGAGGTATATAACTTGGACGCACTGTTCACGCACTGTCTATTTAAGTTGTCGTATAACTTTGATGTATATAACTTTGAAGCACTGTTCACGTAGATTTATAACTTTGAGGTATATAACTTTGAGGTATATAGCCTTGACGCACTGTTCACATAGGTTATCTGGTTCGGATTAACCAGAAACTACACTATCACTGACGAACTGAGGTTATCCGGCTCTGAAGGACCAGAAAATGTGCCGGACGGGCGTGATCGCTAGACGCGGGGATGTATGCGTGCTTGCCTGACGCTCTGTCTACTCTAACAGACGTTCTGCCTATACTGTAACTGTACACACATAATCTTCGAACCTAGACGGCGCTGACGTCCTACACCTGTCGGTTCAGACAACCTCAGTCGTTTCCTATCAGGGGGAAGGGTTACTGGGAATGAGAACACTGATAAACTTTCATAACTTTTCAGGAAGCGATTTGATATTCCTTCATGACTTTCGCGCACTACTTTTTACTGCTTGATTCACTCACATTATAATATAATATTTGCCGTACTGATGACTACAATTCTATGGAAATCTAGATTTACTATCGTACTAGAGAACTTGACTGTAACGAGAGCCGCAAATCGCTTCCTGATTTTTGGAATTTTTTATTATGTATTTTCATTTCGATATTTACAAATATTTTCTGTTATTACAATTCTGAACTTATATCTAATTATATTTTTAACGTTACATGGTTTGTACATAGTGTTATCTATCTACTAACACAAAAAACACACATATCTTTATTGAAATTAAAGAAATATAGATAAATTAGTACAGAACTTTCTAAAACTGGGACGGTTGAAGGATCTTTCAGGATAATTTATACGAAAACCGGAGTTGATGCTGTAAGTATATAGAGTGCCATATACAAGGGTGTTGTATGGCCTATATGAATCTACTATTTACTTTTATGTATCTATATTATCCAGCCTGTAATGTTCCTTCAACTGTCAGTATGATAGACCAAATTTACATACTATGAACACAGATAGGCGCGTTAGACTGTCATATCCTCGACAAGTGGCTTCCCTGAAGGGTTATGTTGATACTACAAAACTATATCCAGGCCTAGGTCGCAACACTAGGCTACCTGGATCTCGATAATACTATATTTTAACTAAATAAAATGCCACTTTCGAGGTGATATGAGTTTAACGCTTACTGTTCGGTTTATTTACTAAATCTAATCACTGACGCGTTTGTTTATTTCGTCACTGTTATTGCCCATGTATCACTGACTCTACACTATCTTTGTAAGAAACTATATACACTTGTTTTGGTGACGTTCGTCGCGAACACTAATAGTGTACGAAACATAAACATGTGATTATGCTCCACCTGAAATCGTGCGAAACTTGAAATCGGGAAAAAACTAATCAGCTGTGTTCGCCTTTTGTTGTTATTGGATAGGAAATCATCAAATGACCCTTACAACTCTGGGCGGACCGGGAGGGAGTGTCTTTTTCTGACTAAAACCCATATATCCATGTTCCTTCCTCGCCCTTTATGTTCCGGGGCCGCGGTATCTCTTTCGTACAGTCCCGCAGCACTCCCGATTGTCAGTCCCAATGTACTGAACAGTTGATATTTTTACGCGATTTCAGTTTAGGACCCATAGTAAAAGTTGTTTGTTATCATGAGCACAATCACGTGTTTAAGTTGGCTTATTCTACTGGGTATTTTCTGTTGGGTGATTCTTTTAAGGGGGATTCCTCTTAAGAGAATCACCCTTAGGGGGAAAACTGGACTCTAATGTAAGAATAATCCAGAAATACCCCTTTTCATTTTGAGTTTCGTACACTAATTACCAGCGACCCTATATTATGTGAGTGAAGAAGATATCATGAGACTATAAAATAAATTAGGATAGGTGTTTAATTCAGTGAGAAGGTTTCTTAAAGAGTGGGTACTGGTTACGGATATTAACCCGAGGTCCCGGGTTTTCCGATGAGTATTGTTTAAAATAAAATAAAAAACACGACTGGGTGACGCCATTGTAAGCTTACTTCAACACTATTCCGAGCTTCGGCATAATGTCGTATTCACTGACTAATACGGTGTTATGATGTGATCAAACTTATACCTGATGAATTCTGTCAATTAATCACTCAATATATTACTACTACATAATATTATAACTTATTATATTATAGAAAACATCTCAAATTATGACAAACCTCTTTTTAAATTTGAATTAAGTCCTTAATTGTTATCAGGACTATATTTTGAGTTTGAGTCTTAGAGATCAGAAGCGAAATTATATTAAAAATGACAATCACTTGAAAGTTATGTTTCTTACAAAGTGTTTTTAATCAGTAACAAGCAAATAAGTTAATAACAAGCCCATAACGCGACCCAAATCCAAATTGTATCCTTCCTAGCTGCTTCCTAGCCTCTTCTGATGTGCCTCTGATCAGAGAGAAAACATCATCCAAAGAAGTTGCTTGGACCGGGTAGGTTGGAAAAGGAAATATCTAAGAAAATAATAAATAAGAGCACCATAGATAAGAGGGATGAATTTTGTAAAAAATGATACGACTGTAAGTCCTGAAAAGAGGATCGGTGATTTTCTTACCGGTTCTTCTCCATGGAATCGACCAACGCGAACCGTGCACCTTTTTCGACGTTTTATAAGTGCTCATCTAGGCCTATGTGAAATAAAATATTTTGATTCTGATAAGGAAAATATACACATTGTACGGTTGGACGATCATAAAAAGTTTATTTCGGGCATTTTCTACTAACTGTATCATATAAAAGAAAAAAAAGCAAGAAGAAGTATGTATGTGTCGCATGGACATGACATACACGCCGTGACGGCGAGAAACAGGTTACCACTCCACATGAAAAGACGATTAGGAAGAAAAATTAGAATTATTGAAGAATAATTAGGTATATTACTGTTCAATTTTGTTTGGTACTTAACTATTGGTGATGTGAAAACCCCCCCTTAAAACCATTATCCTAATCGAGAATCTTAAGTACATAAATCAGTCAGTTATCATCAAACCAGATCTTAAGTGTTGTGAGAACACCACCAATGTCAAGGTTAAGGCCAATATACCATACTATAGTGACCTGTAGTATAGAGTAAAGTAAGTATTAACTTTAGCAGGTATCTACGTTTCGCCTTTTTGTATTTGATATCCTTAAGAGGGCTGTGACAATTTTTCTTGTATTTGAGTGTTTTAAGAGCCTAACACTCAAATACAATAAAAATAGAGATATTTATTTTGAGCACTCCCTAGAGAAACAATCAATCTTTCTCAGGCACATATTTTTTTTAATTTTGTTACCATACCTAAACCATAATCACTCATCGAAACTGAAAATTTAGATGTGATTATATATGGTTCAGATTTGTACACAAAATTAAAAAAAAACATGACACAACTTAAAACGCTCAAACACAAGAAAAATGTCACAGCCCTCTTAATGCTCTTATTGCTTGTGTGATAAATCGTTAAGCGCAGAACGAGAGGTTTTCTTTTTGAGAAATAAAAAAAAAGTTTTCAAGAACTCGGTAGATGGCGTTGAACTGACTACGCTACTAGGTGCCAAAGCCAAAACGCTTGAAAAACACACGACACATACGCTCGTTGACTGACACTTTCGTTTGCATAAGCTTCCGAATATAACCATTAGGTCCAAGTGAAGTCATAATTTTGAAGTTTTGTTCCTTGCAGTACCGCATACCGAGATCAGTGCCATCTAGCCGGCGACTAGGAAATAATGGAAAAAAAATCCCTCATTACCAACTGTGTCGTTTTGAAATAAAATAAATAAATAAGTAAATAAAACTCCACTGTCAGTTTGGTCTTTCTTAAAAATCCAGGTTCTTTACCATCGTAGTAAAGAAAAAATAGCTATCTGCCAACGTAAAATGGAAAGGAGCATGCTTGCCTTAAGACTTGCAGTTATGGTCAGAAACTATAACATCAGAAAGTAAACAGGGATATTTATATATATATTTAAAAAAATGTGTAACAATAGATGGACAAACAGTTTAACAGAATTGTTACCAAGAGATTTAAAAAGGACAAAAGGGAGACCAATTAAAAGATGGAGAGACATCTTTAAACAGATATGTGGCTCGTGTTGGATGGGATTGGTCGTCTATGGAAGGGTTTAAGAGAGGCCTACGCCGCTACTACGCGCGAAATATAGGTTGTTTTAGAGTGCAAATAAATTAGGCAAAAAACGAAAACAAAACTGTGACACAATTGAGTTCTTGTTTATCTTCATTTTCATTGTAGCAGTGGTCCTTTGCCGGTAGGGGCACTAAAAAAACAGGACAGAAGTCAAATCGTAAAAATAATTCCAATTATCCAACAGACAGTTAAATTAACGAACCTGTAACTGACTCAATATGGGATGAGATAATAGGGAGTAAAGATTCATCTACATTATTAATAATATGATGAAAATGCATACTCGCTTATGTGTTGACTGTAGTTAAGTATTTATTTTGCAGAAGATAAATATTAAGTATCTCCCTTTGATGCTTAATCCTTTAAAATTTTAAACGTATAATATTTTCCTCTATTATCGCACTACTGCAGTTTTTGGCTCCATAATAACCTCGCCTGCGGCTCGGGTATGAATTCCGCCTCGACTGCATTAGCAAAGTTTCCCCACTTACTTCAAAATTAACTTACCTACTATTAGTTGTGCTGCGTCTTGCGGGCTTGATCCCTGTACAGAGCAAAATAATAAATATTTATTTGACCACAGGCAGTTTTTCCGGGTCTGGTTGTTTGTGTACGTTAATTTAAGTGTTAGTAAACGCAAAATACAGGAAAAAATTCTAGTGTTTAGTTCTAAGTTATTAGAGTTTAAGTTGATGGAAATAATTTTGCGCTATGTTATTTTAGTATTATCTTAAAAAAAAACGTCTGTCCTATTACATAGCATATTGTTAGAGATCCAGCAGCCTGTGATAAAGGATTATCCTAGTACAGGCGTCATACATTATTATACCTACATTATTCGTTTTTAGATTCCTATTGTATTTTACCTTCTAAGATTCTGAAAAAAGATTTTATTATATAGATTTATTATTATTATACCACTTGGTAAGAATGGTTGTCAGACTTTTTGATCCACTGTAACGACTGCCAAAGATGGACAAATGACAGCCGGGACCTACAGCTTAACGTGCTGTCCGAGGCACGGAGGAATCTCGGTATGTAATGGTGGTCACCCATCCAGAGACCAACCCAGGTAAGCACGACTTAACCTAAAGATCGGCCCGAGCGGCTGTTATTATTTAGCCACGATGCGTTATGCGTAATCGATGTCGAACAATCCGCTGACGCGATTTTTTTGTTCGGGACAGGCAAAACCCGAGTTGGAGCAACGCAAGCTCATTTAGTATTTCAACTTTATAAAAGCTGGTTCTTGTTTTCCTCGTGTCTAGTGTGTTTGGAGTGAATGTTGCGATGAATCGTCTCGTGGCTCTCGGCGCTGTGCTAGCATCCGTCTCTGTCTGCCACACGGCACCTCGTAAGTTTCCATTGTTTATATAAGCCAGCACTTCAAGTTACCCGAAACTGTATTTTTTTCCATGCAACCTTGACCCTAATACTTCAACGATAAAGTTGAAAATCTATTTTAGAAAGTCAGATATCCTTTATTATTATTTTTTTCGGTTGGGAAATCATCAAATGACTCCGTCCACTCCGCCTAGAGTGGGAGGCTCGGAGGACTGTCAGAGTTTTACTGAACCATCCATGATTCTTCTTGGCCCTTTATGTTCCGCGGCCACGGTATCTTTTTGGAACGGTCCCGGCAGGCTTCGGCCCTTGGCCTTGGACCCCTTCCTCATGCTGACATCTCTTTGAGGCGCGTGTGAAACACGAACGCGCCTAGGCACGGCCTGTCGTCATAAGATGGACGGACGGCGAGCTAGCCCATAGCTCACCGTCGACGGGCCCACGCCTACGGTGGCCGGGGCCCCCGACGCCCGGTGCATCTCTCGCGACCGCTGGGGCGAGAGGATAAGTCAGATAATATGCTGGCGTCTGTATTTCTCTGTGGTTACATAATTAAGTCATTGTTATTTTCCTGTACACATCGCATAAACAGTTATTTTAATGCCTTTAAATATAATTTAACTAGCTGAACCGCGCAACTTCGTCTGCGTAAATTGAGATTTAAACTATCCTATCTCTCAAGTTGGATCGAACTGCACATGGCGTGCGAATTTTATTATAATCGGTTAAGTGGTTTAGGAGTCCATTGAGGACAAACATTGTGACACGAGATTTATATATATTAAGATTTACGTTCTATTATGCAAGAATTCTAATTGTACCTACTTGTTGTGAGACACGCGGTTGTGGACTTGACTTCTTTGTTGGTTTTATAGTCGTAATCAAAATAGATTTGTTCTTCCCAAAAATAATCAAAACCCCATTTCATTATTTGCTTTCCTTTTTTATTTTCTTCTCCAGAAATTTCTACGGTGGTCGTGGATAATGGAAATGTCGGTGTTGGAGTTATATCCGGCGCCGGGACGTTTGGACCTGGAAGCTTTAGTATTGGTCAACACGGGAGTAGTCACCAGGGACAAACGCATGTTTACGTGAATAAAGATGGCGGCAGTGGTGTTTTCATACAAGTAACCAATCATAAAGTACAACAAGATAATAATCGACGCCCTCAGCATGATAATGCTGAAACTAATAATTCTGGAGGTAAACAGTCACTGAATTTATTTATATTTTTGCCAACCACGATAGTAATATTTGAAGGGTTAAACAATATTACAATATGTGCTAAAAAGCTATCTTTAAAATATATTTCCTGTTAGCTCTGTAGAACAAATTTTCATCAAAACTAATTTAATGTCAATAGTTTAATAGCTTGGTTTATTCATTTCATTAAAGGTACCAATAGTGGCAAAACACAACTGTATAAAGTGAAACCCTTGAAAACAATCTTCAGTACAGGACAAGGTAGGGTTCTTGTCCAGAAAGGAAGCGAAGGTGGTTCAATAGTTATTAGTACAGTGGACCTTCCTAATCATGAAATTAACAAAGAAAGCAAAGTTATTGACAAACGTGATGCTAACGAACCTCAGCACCGAAGTGCTGCCAATGATGAAGATAATAATGGATACCAAAATACAGGAAATGAGGCACCTTTTTCTACAGGACATGGTGTATCTGTTTACAGTCCTGATGCAAGCGCATTAGAAGCTATATTTGGAGAAGGAACTTTGACTCTCAATAATAAAAAACCCGAAGCTATCGTGCCTCTGAATACAGGAAATGAAGCACTTTTATCAACAGGACCTGGGGTATCTGTTTACAGGCCTGATGCCGGCGCATTAGATGCTATATTTGGTAGCAACAGTGGGAATAATGAATTCTCCAGTGTAGGAAACGGTTTTAACACCAGTGGGCAAGGAAGTGTTGTAATTGGTGCTGTCACTGGTGGCGAATTTGGAGAAGGAACTTTGAGTCTCAATAATAAAAAACCCGAAGCTATCATGGCTCAGAATACAGGAAATGAAGCACCTTCTTCAATAGGACATGAGGTTTCTGTTTACAGGCCTGATCCAAGCGCATTAGATGCTATATTTGGTAGCAACATCGGAAATAATAATTTCTCCAGTGTAGGAAACGGTTTTAACACCAGTGGGCAAGGAAGTGTTGCAATTGTTGCTGTCTCTGGGGGCGAATTCGGAGAAGGAACTTTGAGTCTCAATAATAAAAAACCCGAAGCTATCATGCCTCAGAATACAGGAAATGAAGCACCTTCTTCAATAGGACATGGGGTTTCTGTTTACAGGCCTGATGCAAGCGCATTAGATGCTATATTTGGTAGCAACAGCGGAAATAATGAATTCTCCAGTGTAGGAAACGTTTTTAACACCACTGGGCAAGGAAGTGTTGCAATTGTTGCTGTCTCTGAGGGTGAATTTGGAGAAGGAACTTTGAGTCTCAATAATAAATATCCCGAAGCTAACGTACCTCAGCAGCAACTTACTGTCAGTAATGAAAGTCCGGGATTTCATATACGGGATATTGATTTTAATTTCGGAATATATGACAGTTATGAAAATGGCAATGCTGGGGTAAGCTACAATGACAGTCAATCAAGCTCAGGGTATAACGCATACAATAATGAAGAACCTTGGATATGGAATAGATAAATTCTCTGCCCATATTGAGGAAATATATTAAGATTACTACTAGTGCATTTAGAATATTTAGTGCCATGAAGTCAATTTGATTTAAACTGTTTTGTAAAAAAGAGGTATAATTTGTTTAACACATGCATAAGTAAAGAAGAAGAGATATAAGTAATACAAACATTTAGGTAATTAAAAAGACATGGTTGATGATTGTGTTGTAATTTAATCAATACAGGGTGTAAGCCGAAAGGCACTTGTTCTCCCCGTCCTTGAAACCATTTTTTATTTCACACCATGCCTTCTGGTTACGCAGATATTGTGGGCGAAAGTTTAAACTTTTAGACAAGTTTTTTTTTAATACACGTTTTTAATTAAAGATCTTTATTTTAAAAACCTCTACGATCCCTGTCTTGTTAAATAAATCCATCAGCACAATGTTAGGTTGAGGTTCTAACACAAAACATGATTTTTCACCCCAAAAAAGTCGTTTCCCAGCCATGTTTTTTGCGTAAAGTTACTTTGTTTGATGTAGCAGAATGCTTGGGGAACGGCTTCCTGATCAGTCTGTTTACACCCCGTATAAAGTACAATATCCCAACACATACTAGTACACACACAGGCTAGACTTTTCCTATACTCCACGTCGATTTTAAATCGTTTATTACGAGTATCTATAATAATATTATCTATACTAATATTATAAAGCAGAAGAGTTTGTTTGTTTGGTTGAACGCGCTAATTTCAGGAACTGCCTGCTCGAATTGAATAATTATTTTTGCGTTGGATAGACCATTTAACGAGGAAGGCTATAGGCTATACATTACGCTATGACCAAAAGGAGCGGAACAGCAATAAGAAATGTTGCAAGCGGGAAACTCACGCAAACGAAGTCGCGGGCAGAAGCTAGTTATTTATAAATAATGCAGAATCTACACTGCACATCTTCACTGTAGATATACTTATACTAAAATTGATGAACTACTGAACTTGGTGATTGAAACAAATAAATGATAATTTATCTAATTGTACTATTTAATTCCACAATATTGCACGTTGAGGGTTACCCTCATACATAACTATTTAAAGCACAGTAAACTTTCAGCAAGTGTCTTCAGAAGTTCAACAATACAACGGAGCTTTCGTCCTAGGGTTTTTCCAACTTTAATGCTTGCACTGCACTGAGTGTTTCACCGCTCCAATAGATGGCAGCACCTTACGTCTTACTAGCAGATGTACCAGCATCGCTAAGAGAACTGATATATATGTCACCGTAAAATTGTCAAATACGTTATATTGTAATATCTCTAGCGATATTGTAAAGTCTCGAATTATTGCTAAGTGAACATACTGCTTACAACAAAACGCATTATTTTTCGTGAAATGCATGCGATGGTAGTCAACTTACGCGGTGTGGAGGGAAGGAGGGGTCCCCCTTGCCCAGTGGTACCACTCTCATGAAAAGATACTGTACCATTCCTGAGAAATATCGATTAATATAACTTAACCTTAAAACACTTTATATTCCCCTAAAAAGCGTAGACGACCCCTATTTCCGAGTGCAGGGTGTAAAGGAACTTAACTAACTTAACCCAAGTTGTTGTTTGCCCCAAGTCCCGATTATGGGGGCAGGGATACTTCCGTATGTTCAGTTGACAATAAATCGAGATATTACAATATCGGTAGAGAGAAACACGTTATATTGTAATATAACGTGTTTGACAATTTTACGGTGACATATACAACACATCTAATGTCCGACATTAACCGACGAGTTTTTGTAACAAAAAGGGTATAGTCATATGGAAGGGTGTGCTACAGACCATCAAACTGAACACTCTATTGAACAAGATGGCAATCCATCGGCGTAAAAATACTACCTAAAATGCAACGGCTCCTCCCGGACTAATAGATTGTGCAACCAAATTTTTTTTATTGTATATTATTCGATCCTGTTTCTGACCAAAAGCTCTATTATTTCGACGGTACTGTGCAAGCGGGGTCTGTCACCGTGATTTTAAACCATAGCACGTCGGTGTAAACGAGAGGTCATCGAACAGGTAAACTATACACCACATCAAATTATCCTTCATCAACCGAACTCAAAAAAGGAGAAGGTTTCGATTTGACCGCACTGCGGTCCCCGACTGCGGCGAAACCCAATTGAGTTTGAACAATTGATTTTTTGAACTATGCATAATGTAATAATCTCAATGGTATCAATCGTGTATTGTATTATATCCCTTATAAGATAGCAGTAGTAGCTTTAACAAACTGTTACATTTCTATGAGTATTGGAGCGTTCGAGGAATATGGCTATAACAAAGAATAGACAGAGCTTAAGAATACCTGAGTCATAAACTCCGTGTTCAAAACGTAACTGAAAGTCATAGCGTCTTTTGCAGGCTTTCTGAGATCAAAAACCCAGCTGCAAATTAGAATATTATTTCCTTAACAAAGTAAAATAAAAGAAAAGAACAGTAGCGGTCAATTAACCTCACGAAACCTCTTGGGTAATTAAATCAATTTGCGATTGTTTTACTTTTGCTTGGTGCTCACTTTTGTTTTCAATCTGTCAAAACATAAAAGGTGGTCATTCTCGTCTTACCATAATAATTGAATCACTATCATGTCGTTAACACCATGTATGTAGGTACACGTAACACGTAACGTCACCATGTTGGAAGAAGGCAGAAGTCAGCGACGTACAACATGAAAAATAGGCTACTACCAATCGCTCACTTTCTACAGTGTAGCGAATTGTACGTTTTTGAGAAACTGGAGAGCAGCGGTGGCCCAGTGGTGGCGGTCCCGACTTACGAACAGTAAGTCGTGGGTTCGAACCCAGACAGGCGCATTACTTTGTGTAATTTATTTCATCACCGCTGCTCTCAAAAACGGTGAAGGAAAACATCGTGAGGAAACCGGCATGTCCTAGAACCAAAAATTCGAAGACATGTGACATCTACCAATCCGCAGTGGGCCCGCGTGGTAGATTATAGCCCTTTCCCTCTCATTGAGAGGAGGCCGTGTCCCAGCAGTGGGAACATTATAGGCTGATGATGATGATGATGAGAAACTGGGCAGAACATTAAGGGGGAACCGTCAGGGTAGCCCGCAAAATTCAATTTTTCCGAAGTTTTTTGCAAAGGAGATAGTTTTTTTTGGGCCCACCTGGTCGTTGCATTTATTATTCACTAGCTGACCCGCGCAACTTCGTCTGCGCAAGACGAACCAACAGGTCTTAAAATTAGCGCGTTCAACCAACCTAACAAACAAACTCTGCAGCTTTATAATATTAGTACAGATTGAAGTCAGTAACAATTTATTTTTTCTCGAATAGGTTTACATTAAAAGCCAAAATATTCAACTTATGTTTTTCCAAATAAGGACTCTTCCCTCGACAGCCTTACGTTTCTATCCTTGGACACTCGACAATATAATACTCCAGCTAGGTCGAAAGTTCTCATCAAGTGATCTCTCGCATCTGCCTTCCTTCTCCAAAGTCAGACCTTCAATGGTAGTCATACTCCAGAGAGGTCAACACAATACGATGCTGTAAACTCTTGAAAACCTATTGCAAATTCTTTTCGTCTCCAAGCCTCCATCATGAGACCTTCGATGACAGTCATATTCTAGCAATTTCTAAAGTTCTCATCAAGGTGCATTAAGTGAGCCCAATGACGATTTAGCTGCTGTTAACTGTTGAGGATCTCTTGCTACCTTCAGTCTCCATTGTTAGACCATCGATGACAGTCATGCTCCAGCTAGGTTTAAAGTTCTTATCAAGATGCACGAAATGAGCCTTAAACACGATAGAGCAGATTTGAAGAATTGCGGACCACTTGTGACTGCCTTTCGTCTCCATCGTCAGACCTCCGATAATACTCATACTCTAGCTAGGTCTAAATTTTATATCAAGGTGCATGAAATGTGCCACACGATATAGCTGCTGTAACTGATCACAGTCAAACTTCAGACAGGTCTAAAGTTGTCAAAAAGGTTTATGAAATAAGCCCCAAAACGATCTTCTTCTTTATCGCGTGGTTAGTGCCTAACCTGTTGTCAGAGTTTTATGCCATCCAAGGTCCACTGTCTTGGCTTTACATGCCGTCGAGAAATAACTCTCAGGCATGCTGTGGTTTTCTCACGATGTCTTTCTTCACCGAACCAAGCGATCTTTCCTTCCTTATCGTGTTGTTGCCTAACCTGGTGTAAGAGTTTTTATGCTGCCCATGGGCCTCTGACTTGGCTTAACATGCCAAATGTCTCTCAGGCATGTTGGTGTCCTCACGATATTTCAGCAAGCGATGATTATACAATACGCACATGAATTCGAACACAACTATTTTCAATAAAAAATGGGACAAACTTTGCTAAACACGCTTTTCAATAAAAATAATCATGAAAATCGGACTTCTCTGGAAAAAGTTATGCGTCATCATCATCATCATCATTCATAGTCCGACTTCACCGACTGCTGGGTACAGGCCTCTTTTTGTTTGTGCCAAGCTCTACGCTCTTGTGCCAGTCTCATCCAGGATATTCCCGCAATGGCAACAATATCGTCTGCTTATCTCACCGCTGGACAACCAAAACTTCTGTTTGGATTTCTAGAATGCCACTTGGTCACAGCTTTACTCCACCTGACATCACCGCGCCTTGCTAGGTGTCCTACCCTACTCCATTTGAATTATCATCATTCATCATTATTTCAGCCGAAAGACGTCCACTGCTGGACATAGGCCTATCAAGTGTCGCCACATTGACCGGTCTCGTGCGACTTCATCATTCGGTTATTTGAGTATTGCTCAGGCATAATATAGGTATCTACATTAGGAAAAACAGGCGTTGAATTGAGAACTGCTTCCAAAAAACCAAATTTGAGACAAACGTGATTCAGAAAAGGGAGTCAAATGAACAACGCCATTTATAGAGAACATATGCAAAACATATGGAAAGCGGTCGAACAGACACTCTACTGGCTTTGTTATAGATTTTTAAAGCAGGGTGATGTTGACTATTCTCTTCTCCTCTATATTGTGATTTTTATTCATTAGTACCATTTTGGTTTCATAGATGTCATTGTCCTTAGATCATGATGATAAGTTCTCCTTAAAAACTTTAAAGTCATATATCTTTTGATGGAGAGCACCGATTGCAAAGAAACAAAAATCAAAACTTTCTCTAAGTTATGCACAATAATAATTTGTGCATTAAATCAAACCACATTGATTTTATAATTTACACGTAAAAGGGCTACGTTGAGACACACAGACACAGACGAAAAGTTAAGAAATAGTAGAAAGAGGGTTCAGTGTGAGATCCTTTAACAGTTTAAGCGCTTTTTTTACCGATTTATTATTTGAAATAAATGATTCCCAAACTGTCGTTTAAGTGTTAAAAAAAATATGTATAAAACAATGATTTGGAAATATGAAAGCTTTAAAAAAAACAAAATAATTTGTTACAAAAAGTGAAAACCGGGTGGTTTTTGAACGTGCGAACCAAAGTTATTATCAGAAATCTTACAGCATTACACAAAATCAAAAAGTATTTTATGTCTGTACTGAGGCTTGACCTTGCGACTCACTGTTCGGAAGGCGGTTGCCGTCACCGACGGGCTATTTGTTCTCGTGACAATTTGTCTAAAATAGTTATTCTATTACAATGCACGTTATGACAGTTGTCAGTTGTCAAACAGTTGAAAGCTATAGACGAAATGCAATATTGCTCACCCCCGTAAGTAATTAGCGTGATAATATATAGCCTATGTCCTTCCCTAGGTTAAAATACACCTTCTTGCCAAATTTCATTACGATCCGATCAGCCGTTTTGTCGTGAAAAGGTAGCAGACAGACAGACAGAGTTACTTTCACATTTATATAATGGTATGGATGTCCTTCCCTAGGTTAAAATACACCTTCTTGCCAAATTTCATTACGATCCGATCAGCCGTTTTGTCGTGAAAAGGTAGCAGACAGACAGACAGAGTTACTTTCACATTTATATAATGGTATGGATTATATCATATATTATATTATATTATATAAGTAGGATTATAATTATAATTATAATATTATAATTATATTGTAGGATAGGATAGGATAATAAATGATTACACAGAGTCTTATTTTAAAGTGTTTAAATTTGATTGCACTAGATTATTGCTTTTTGTCTGATTTTTGTTCTTCTTCAGTACTTAAAGTACTTGCACTACAATGGGTCAAACTTTAGGGGGTTATTTGGGATCCCTTACTTTTGCAAAACAAATTATGCCATACTAATACTTTGCCATATTTTTTTGACAGACCTATCTTGAAGGCTAATTTGTTTGGCATAAATTTCATTCGCATAATCTTACTAGGCATAATGACTATTGGCATAATAGTATTTAAGCGTACAATTATGGGAAATAACGGAATCACATTGAAGTTATTTTAACGCTATAAAAGTAACGAATCGTTGTAAATACGACTCCACGTAGTCTTGTCTGCCTTACCCCGAGAGTGTAATTTAAAATCACGAAGGCGCGGTCCGCTATTTTAAATTATTTTAAATTACACTCTCGGGTCTCAGGGGGCGAGGCGGCTGAGCGTTAAAACATCTGCGACGATAAGATCGCGTGGCGCCGCCCCAGCCCCGCAGCGCCGGAGTCGTGACAGAAACCATGCCTACTGCGTGTTGCGTGCTGCATTTTTTATTTATTTATTTCAACATATAGTCTTAATACAGGCATGCTTGCTTGCATGCTGCATGATTACTGCATGCTTGTTTGCAATGCCTGCTATCATGTTATATGATTGTTGCATGTTTTTTTGCATGTTGCATGCTGCATGCTTGCTGTATGCATGGTATATGCTTGTTTAGATGTTTTCATGCTTGCAGTATACATGGTGTATGCTTGTTTATATGTTCGCATGCTGCACACTTGCTGCATGCATAGTGAATGCTTGTTATAGTGCAAAAACCCACATATCTTCACAATCAAGTAGGTTCAAAATAAATATGTTATGTATTACCTGCTCCAGGAAATATAGTTTTATTCTAATCGTCGAAATAAATTGGTATATCCAATTATGGAATGTCTAACACTGTAGGAGTTAATTATTATGATTCTTTGTTATGTTCTAAAATATGTTTTATTATCTTATGCGTAGATAAATGTATGCCTAAGAATTGTATGCATTAATTATTAATTATAGAGAAATTATGCTTAAAAATTATGCGTAAAGCTGTTATGCGTAAATAACATTCAGCGAATATATCATTAGGAATTATATCAGGTCTTAAAATTTTATGCAAATGGATAGGGAACCGATTTACTTGGAAATTAATTACTTTTAAGGGATAAAACAATGTTACATATATTAAGTCATTTTATATTAAAACTGTGTTCAATATTTGGTGGTCATTAACTATTTTTGGATAGAACAATCATAATTTAAAGTTAGTTGGTAGAATTTTTGGTTCTAATTCCACGCTAAAATGAGGATTAATTTTAGTGATCATTTACTAATTTTGACTATCAAAAGTGATTTTTTTGCTGTTACATTTGACTAAATCTGGTGGTTCGTTAATTGTCTGCCAATTACATGTACAAACTAGCAGACGCGACTCGTTGTCCTTGCCCAATATTTTCTAAATGCCAACAGCAATGCCACCTAACAGAACATAGAGCAAGAAACGGTCCAAGTGACCGCAAAAGTAAAAAGAAAAACTTCGAAATTCGTCAACCCTTTGCCTACAGGAAAAAAATTATGAGGATCATGCGCACGTCTCAGTGATATAACGAAATAATTATGATTACCTAGCGCCGCACAGACACACGCCACTGCTGTCAGAAATAGAACAACTATCATTGAACGCACCATGTTGCTCACTACGGAATCGTTCGGAACACTGAACGTGAATCGCGATGTAATGCGCAGGTTTTTTAAATTTATTTTATTCAATAATGCTAATTCTGTGTATATTGCCCAAGTCTCATGTCGTCCGGAAGAACCGGTTCAGAAAATTTTGGATCAGTAAAAATCCATAATAGAATATCATGAATTAAGTACAATGCATTTCAGGTGCAGTGAAATGTGAGACATTTATTTTGTAAAACAGCTGTTCTGCCCTGCTATTTTATGTAGATCCGAGGCGGGTGAACAAACTAGGCGTTTATTCCAGGAAATAAAAGGTTAATAAAAGGTGAATACTGAAGAATGGAAAGGTATTCTGTTGCAGATGGAATCCATGAATTGTGTAGAAATACCTAAATCAAACATTTTTGTTATATATTTTGGCTCAGCGTCGAGATTTAGGTTTAGGTCGCTTTGAGGGAAGTGTTGCCATTCAATTAAAACAGCATCTATGTTCAAAAAATCTTTATTTCAATAGTGGGGTGGTTTAGGTGGCGGCCACCACGGTGGCCACAAGCCGGGTCCATAGTCACTGAAAGAAAACGGTCGACTTAAAATTGTGTTTGCGTAGATCATTGTTTTCAACCGACTTCCAAAAAGAGGAGGTTATCAATTCGTCTGTATTTTTTTTTTTTTTTTTTTTTTTTTTTTTTTTTGTGTTTGTTACCTCAGTACTCTCGACTGGGTGAACCGATTTTGATGGTTCTTTTTTTGTTTGAAAGCTGGTGCTTCCCGTTTGGTCCCATTTTAGTTTGCTGAAGACCTGATGCTGATCTTCGGAGATATACAACGTAACTCTTCAAAAATACACAGCAAATCTGCAGTGATTGCTGCCATCGCTTGTAGATTCATTGTTTATACTATATTATGACGTAACATCACGCCTGTATGCTCTGAGGGGGTACGCACATGTGTAAAATACACCCGATTTCGAAAATATTTGTTACCTCAGTACTTTCTACTGGGTGAACCGATTTTGATCGTTCTTATTTTATTTGAAAGCTGGTGCTTCCTGTGTGGTCTTATAATCATCAAATCAGTAGCTGATGATGGTATTCTGGAGAAATTGAGAGAATTCTTCACATTTTATAGGCACACTAGAATCGGTTTGGGTAGTTTTAGGAATTGTACTTTCTCGAAGTGATCCCAATTCAATTTGATGAAGATCTGATGAAGAACTTTGGAGATATGCAACGGAACTCCTCAATAAATGATAGCAAATGTACTGGGTTTGCCGAAATCTCATATCTGTGAAGGGGTAAGCACATGTGAACCACTAAAAAGTGAAAAATAAAAACTTTTTTACAAAAAATAAAACCGACTTCAGAGAAAACAAAAAAGTGAAAAATAACTTCAGAAAAAACGCTTCAGAAGTCGGTGACAAAAAAACTAAATCAATCAAAAAAAGGTCACCGACTTCTGAAGCGTTTTTTCTGAAGTTATTTTTCACTTTTTTTTTAACGGCATCTCGCAGTTTAACTAAAAGAGATTGTCGTCTTTAAACAGACTATCTTTGGGTGCCTTATTGAGTGTAAGACCTCTAGCCAGGGTAAAAATTTACAAGCTTAGCGACTACGATGAAAATCTCTCGTGGCGCCCAGCGCAACGCCCGTGCCTCGTCTTTCTATGTTTTAAAAAGTCGCCATGGCGCGGCGCCGCCGCCCCGTCCGCGCCCCGTCCGCGTCCCGTCCGCGCCCCGTCCTCGTCTTATGACTTTTCTTTGTGTCCAGCACTTAAGGGTACGCCATTTAAGATAAACGTGTTAGCTACTACTGTCACTTCTGAATGACGGTCAGCATATACCTAAATGTGCGAATGAAAGTAGGTAACAAACTCAAAAGTAAGTAAAACATTGCAAGTTATTGAGATAAATTAACGTTTTCTTACTCGTATTCATGTCTTAATCTTCGTTTCTTGACGTGACAATGTTTAGTGGTGAAACTTTTTCTTCCTTTGAACTTTGAGCTGGAGATGATCCCCGAACCAATACTGCCTCCCACAGAAAAAGCGAATCCAATGTTGGTGTCGCCAAAATATATGAAACGACGATCCCTCTCTGGAAAATGAAGTGTGGATTAATCGTAACATTTGAAAAAAATGGTATTCAGGATCCCAATTTTATTTTTGCGACAGGGATAACCCTTTAATTAAATAAAATAAATTTATTTCATTCAGATATCACAAGATCCATATAGGTATGGTTGAACAAGTTATTTTTATATAGTTTAACTGATAAGTAACGTTGTAAAATGTGAACCAAATAGCTAGTTCGACTGTACCTATATGGATCTTGTCTTGTCTTGGTGTTGGCTTTCTTGTCTGTGCGTTTTAAGTCGTTCGTGGTGCGAGTTCCGACTCATCATATTGAGAGCTTCCTCAAGGAAGAGTTTTGACGGAAGGCTACGCGACACCACGCAGCGCAGCATGACGCCGTCTCTTCGTGTGCAATAGTTTATTAAGGTTTAGTGGTTTTTATAATTATGTATGTAAAGTATATGTGATTTGGGGCTTTTGTTACCTGAATAAAATAATTTATTATTATTATAATCCACGTTCACAAAATTAAATCACAATGTTAGAAAAAATACAAAACTTACCTACAACAGCTATTCCCTTACTTACTAGTCCCAAACACACAATACGATCACAACACTCACACACACACACACAATAATCCATACCAATGTGTTCCCTTTACTCTTCCTGAATAATGCCGTTATAGCAATATTTTTTTCATAAAATCAAAGTTTACCTACTGTAGACACATTAATGTCATTTCCTTTTTTTTTCAGCAACTAATAAGTAAAGAGAACATGACCCTCTGAGAAATGGCGAAGATGCCCCATTTTACGGGCGTGGTTCTTCAAACAATGACAAACGTAATTGAATTGGTTTAGTTTTCGAGGGCGAAAAAGGGAATGCGACATATCGTACCTGCTCGTCAAAATTTTGTGATATAAATCAGTCTGACCTGAAGCTGTATATATTTCAGTCTATGAGGGCAAGTTAAAAGCAGCGTGACGGCAATAGTTTCTTGATCATCTTCATCATTACAGCCGAAAGATGTCCACTGCTGGACATAGGCCTCCCAAACTGTCCTCACATTGACCGGTGCCGTGCGACTCGCATCTAGCGGATTCCTGCAACCTTCAACAGGTCGTCGGTACGTCTAGTGCGTGGTCTTATGAATGAATAGGGAGAATGAGGGAGTAGTTTCTTCAAATACCACGCAGGCCATGTTCCCTGTTAAGAGGGATGCATTTCATGATAACAAAATACTTAGGCTGATAAACGTAGAACACTTATTTCTCGATTCTTTTCTACAAGCACAAAAGAACTAGCGAGACTTCGTGCTTTCTCACAGAAACCACACACACTCAATCACTTAATTTGAAATTTAATTCACACATTGTATTTTATAAGATAAGAAATAAAGTTTACCTGCAGGGCTACAATAAATTTGACTGTAAACTAACAATACTGCAGCTAATACTAAGGTATGTCTAGCTGAAATTTCCATAACCTTAACTCGGCCCAACAAGCTTATGGTAATTAGGTATCGTCATCAAGACCAACAGCTTTTATAAGGTATTCCTATCATACATTATCCCTTCCTTTCGAGTACATCAGAACGTGAACATGACAAGTAACAATACGAAGACTAATCAAAGGTTTAGGCTTCATACTAAGGCCTCTTTTATGAATAATTCGTCTGACATGTATCACTGTACCCGTATGATAACGATCACACATAAAAACATTTTCTTTATTGATACCCCATCATATTGATGGTACAATGAGGTGTTCGTTACTTGAATGATTGATTTATGAAACCGCTGAGGTTTATTGCATCGTCATAGTTTGACCTGCCTGTCAGCATGACCTATACACTCGCGGACAAAGAATACATGTCATTACGAAAAACAAATTTACTCTTAAAATCATAGAAATAGCCAATTTCAGAGCATGGTTGTAAAAATAAATGGATATGTTTTAGTATTTTTATGGATAGCCCACGAAAATCAAATTTTCTCACGTTTTTTTGCAAATTATCAGGTTCATATAAGTCGAGGTACGATTTTTTCAGCGTCAAAGTCGTTCCTAGACTTTTGTAAGCTTGGAGGGTTGATTTCGAAGATCATAATTCTGTAACTACATACGTCTTACAGTTGCGAACGATATTTTAATCAACATACAACCTAGCACTGGCCTGCAAAGGAGACAATTTTTTTTGTTCGGGGATTAGTTTCCCACATAAATTCTAGCATATAATAATGAAACTTACATTTATTTCTTCCTTATAACCTCTAGATTCCAGTGGTTTAATTAGCTTAGCATTGTCTAACCGGAATAAATGCGAAAAATCTGCAAAAACACTTACGAAAACCAAAATAAACAGAAAAAGTAAATGTCAAAATAATGAAGTTGTCTGTCAATCACAAAAAAAGTGGATTTATAACGTTTCATGCCACGTTGATTGTTAAAACCACCTATGCGATTTTAGTGTTAACCTATAAAAATGGCATTAAAAATGCTCATAGTTTAATAATATTTATTTTTATATTCTTTCTGATTCTATAATAATTATATAGCACATGTGATTTCCAACGGATAGGTACCGTACTTTTTTTAGTAAACAGTAAAACGCCCCTATTCACGTAAGTATTTGCTGTCAAATGACATTGACCACAACAGGAATGATTTGACTCGCAAAAAAATATCATAACATAGCTTATTTATTATGATTTTAAGATTCCGTTTTCATTTCTACGTAATATTTCCTTTAAAACCATAGTAAAATGGTTACTTTTTTTTGGTGTTATTATCCATCTTAATATATATAAATCTCGTGTCACAATGTTTGTCCTCAATGGACTCCTAAACCACTTAACCGATTATAATAAAATTCGCACACCATGTGCAGTTCGATCCAACTTGAGAGATAGGATAGTTTAAATCTCAATTTACGCAGACGAAGTTGCGCGAGTCAGCTAGTACCATTATATAAATGTGAAAGTAACTCTGTCTGTCTGTCTGCTACCTTTTCACGACAAAACGGCTGATCGGATCGTAATGAAATTTGGCAAGAAGGTGTATTTTAACCTAGGGAAGGACATAGGCTATATATTATCACGCTAATTACTTACGGGGGTGAGCAATATTGCATTTCGTCTATAGCTTTCAACTGTTTGACAACTGACAACTGTCATAACATGCATTGTAATAGAATAACTATTTTAGACAAATTGTCACGAGAACAAATAGCCCGTCGGTGACGGCAACCGCCTTCCGAACAGTGAGTCGCAAGGTCAAGCCTCAGTACAGACATAAAATACTTTTTGATTTTGTGTAATGCTGTAAGATTTCTGATAATAACTTTGGTTCGCACGTTCAAAAACCACCCGGTTTTCACTTTTTGTAACAAATTATTTTGTTTTTTTTAAAGCTTTCATATTTCCAAATCATTGTTTTATACATATTTTTTTTAACACTTAAACGACAGTTTGGGAATCATTTATTTCAAATAATAAATCGGTAAAAAAAGCGCTTAAACTGTTAAAGGATCTCACACTGAACCCTCTTTCTACTATTTCTTAAATTTTCGTCTGTGTCTGTGTGTCTCAACGTAGCCCTTTTACGTGTAAATTATAAAATCAATGTGGTTTGATTTAATGCACAAATTATTATTGTGCATAACTTAGAGAAAGTTTTGATTTTTGTTTCTTTGCAATCGGTGCTCTCCATCAAAAGATATATGACTTTAAAGTTTTTAAGGAGAACTTATCATCATGATCTAAGGACAATGACATCTATGAAACCAAAATGGTACTAATGAATAAAAATCACAATATAGAGGAGAAGAGAATAGTCAACATCACCCTGCTTTAAAAATCTATAACAAAGCCAGTAGAGTGTCTGTTCGACCGCTTTCCATATGTTTTGCATATGTTCTCTATAAATGGCGTTGTTCATTTGACTCCCTTTTCTGAATCACGTTTGTCTCAAATTTGGTTTTTTGGAAGCAGTTCTCAATTCAACGCCTGTTTTTCCTAATGTAGATACCTATATTATGCCTGAGCAATACTCAAATAACCGAATGATGAAGTCGCACGAGACCGGTCAATGTGGCGACACTTGATAGGCCTATGTCCAGCAGTGGACGTCTTTCGGCTGAAATAATGATGAATGATGATAATTCAAATGGAGTAGGGTAGGACACCTAGCAAGGCGCGGTGATGTCAGGTGGAGTAAAGCTGTGACCAAGTGGCATTCTAGAAATCCAAACAGAAGTTTTGGTTGTCCAGCGGTGAGATAAGCAGACGATATTGTTGCCATTGCGGGAATATCCTGGATGAGACTGGCACAAGAGCGTGGAGCTTGGCACAAACAAAAAGAGGCCTGTACCCAGCAGTCGGTGAAGTCGGACTATGAATGATGATGATGATGATGACGCATAACTTTTTCCAGAGAAGTCCGATTTTCATGATTATTTTTATTGAAAAGCGTGTTTAGCAAAGTTTGTCCCATTTTTTATTGAAAATAGTTGTGTTCGAATTCATGTGCGTATTGTATAATCATCGCTTGCTGAAACATCGTGAGGACACCAACATGCCTGAGAGACATTTGGCATGTTAAGCCAAGTCAGAGGCCCATGGGCAGCATAAAAACTCTTACACCAGGTTAGGCAACAACACGATAAGGAAGGAAAGATCGCTTGGTTCGGTGAAGAAAGACATCGTGAGAAAACCACAGCATGCCTGAGAGTTATTTCTCGACGGCATGTAAAGCCAAGACAGTGGACCTTGGATGGCATAAAACTCTGACAACAGGTTAGGCACTAACCACGCGATAAAGAAGAAGATCGTTTTGGGGCTTATTTCATAAACCTTTTTGACAACTTTAGACCTGTCTGAAGTTTGACTGTGATCAGTTACAGCAGCTATATCGTGTGTCGGCACATTTCATGCACCTTGATATAAAATTTAGACCTAGCTAGAGTATGAGTATTATCGGAGGTCTGACGATGGAGACGAAAGGCAGTCACAAGTGGTCCGCAATTCTTCAAATCTGCTCTATCGTGTTTAAGGCTCATTTCGTGCATCTTGATAAGAACTTTAAACCTAGCTGGAGCATGACTGTCATCGATGGTCTAACAATGGAGACTGAAGGTAGCAAGAGATCCTCAACAGTTAACAGCAGCTAAATCGTCATTGGGCTCACTTAATGCACCTTGATGAGAACTTTAGAAATTGCTAGAATATGACTGTCATCGAAGGTCTCATGATGGAGGCTTGGAGACGAAAAGAATTTGCAATAGGTTTTCAAGAGTTTACAGCATCGTATTGTGTTGACCTCTCTGGAGTATGACTACCATTGAAGGTCTGACTTTGGAGAAGGAAGGCAGATGCGAGAGATCACTTGATGAGAACTTTCGACCTAGCTGGAGTATTATATTGTCGAGTGTCCAAGGATAGAAACGTAAGGCTGTCGAGGGAAGAGTCCTTATTTGGAAAAACATAAGTTGAATATTTTGGCTTTTAATGTAAACCTATTCGAGAAAAAATAAATTGTTACTGACTTCAATCTGTACTAATATTATAAAGCTGCAGAGTTTGTTTGTTAGGTTGGTTGAACGCGCTAATTTTAAGACCTGTTGGTTCGTCTTGCGCAGACGAAGTTGCGCGGGTCAGCTAGTAATATTATAAATGCGAAAGTTTTGAGGATGGATGTATGTTTGTTACTCTTTCACGCAAAAACTACTGAACGGATTTGGATGAAATTTTGCACACAGATGGTTTACAACCTGGATTAACACATAGGATACTTTTTATCCCGGTAGTAAGATCCCATGGGACAATTTTGAAACTTCACGCGGGCGAAGCCGCTGGTAGAAGCTAGTAATTTATAATCATTTAAAAATCTTATAAACTCTCACAACAGTCATATGTACATAAGTACCAATTTTATAATACTGAAAAGAAAACACAAAATCGGTCAAAAATCAATATTATAGTGCAATAAAATTTAAACACTTAAAAATCAGACTGTGTATTTGGGTAGAAATATTGCAATAATTTGCTCATCAGAACCTGATGATCTATTTACTAAATGTGGGTTCATAATACAATTTAATGTGCAGTCATGACTAAAATAAGTTGCACCATTGTAATTTTAGGTTTTCATTTTTTGGTCAAGTTTTAATTTTTTTTTGCTGATTGGTATTCTTTTGGTACCTTTTTTTTTTTTTTTTTTTTAAGGATGGGAAATCATCAAATGACCCCCCCCCACTCTGGGCGGAGCGGGAGGGAGTGTCAGACTCTTACTGACTAAAAACCATCCATGTTCCTTCCTCGCCTTTTACGTTCCGGGGCCGCGGTATCTCTTTCGAACAGGCCCGCAACCCCGGCAGGCTTCTTTTGGTACCTAATGTATGTTATTGATCACAAAGATTTTTTTGGTGGTTATGTATTTGTCCCCCACGTAACTCCCTAGAAAAATCGCAGAAGTAAGAACAAAAAGACTGTTCCGTTGGTTTGTTGTCGTAAATACGACGGTTGAGTCAGGCCTAGCGACACGAAGACAGCTGAAGCGGTGCAGTGGTGCGGCAGCGGCGCCGGTAGCATTGCGCCAAAGCTGTAGCCACCCGGTCTCGAAGTCAGCGGGCAGATCGTGCGGCGCTTGAGCGGTATAGTGTTGTGTTACGAGAAATAAGTATCTTCGTTCGCGAACGAAATGTCTAAGCAGTAAAGACAACATCTTTTTGATACTAAATCCTTCCGATAGCTTCTTTTATCGTGGCCAAAAGAAAATGTAAATTCCTAAGTCAGTGAGACCTATGACCGCTGACTTCGAGGCCAGTTCCATATAAATGTATGCGTTACCGTAAAATTGTAAAACCCGTTAGATGGTTATTTATCTAGCGAGATTATAACCTCTGGATAGATTGCCAACCGAACATACTGCTTACAATTTTTCGGTTGATTGTAATATATCGAAGTGTAACCGTAACATTGTGAAATGTTTGTGACGGAACTGTACTCGCGCGCTGTGGAGGAGCAAGGAGGGAGGGGGGGGGCTTGCCCTCTGGTACCACTGCCATGAAAAGGTAATGCACCATTCCTGAGAAAATCTGATTAATGTAGCCTAACCTAAGAAGCACTTTATATTCCACTAAAAAGCGTAGTCGACGGAGAGGGCTTCTATTCTGTCTACAGGGTTGAAAGGAACCTAACTAACCTAACATTGGGGTGCCCTGACTCGGCCCCCCCGAGTTCCGATTATGTGTGCAGAGATATTTCCGTCGCATGCATTTCACAATATTATGATTTCATTAGATAGATTATATCATCATCATCATCATTCTCTTGCCCTTATCCCAATTTATTTGGGGTCGGCGCAGCAGGTCTTCTTCTTCCATACTCCTCTATTTTTCGTCATCTCATCAGACACTTCTTTTCTTAGATAGATTATAATCTACCGAAAAATAATGCGTTTCATTGTAAGCAGTATGTTCGTTTGACAATCTTTCGAGAGTTTAGAATCTCGCAAGATAGATTACAATCTAACGGGTTATACAATTTTACGGTGACATATTATGCATTGGAACGCGCTCCCCGCACCACTGTCGCCGCCGCCACCATCACCGGCTTCCGCTGTCTTCGTGTCCGAGGCCTTAGAGATCCTGGTTGATCAAAATTATTGTAAAGGTTTTTCCATTCGTCAGTTCACAGTCGTTTTTTGGGGGTGATACCTTCGTGCCATAGATAGGATTTAAAGCCACGAGGTTGTTGACAACTGTAACACTGATAAGTAGAATCAATCGACGATCACAGCTACTAATTTAATATTCCTCTAATCACAAAAAATATCTTTCAGTTCAGAGGGAGGCTAAGGACGTGTCAATTCCAACGAAACCTCAAGTCATACCGTATTTGGCTAGCGGAAACTTTGGTCCTGACAGCTTCAGCAGCGGTCACGGTGGCACTGCCCACGGCGACGGTGATGGCGGTCACGGTGGCAACATCGGAAACACCAATTACGGTGGCTCTGGAGACACTGGTCGCATCACTTACGGCTGACTTTTCCTACTTCGACTAACGCTATTGTAATGTAATGAAATCATGCAACTAACAATGACCTTTACCGAACTAATGTATTTTATTAATAAATAACTGTAGTGAAATTATTCTTTTTCAAAGAAAATCCTCATTTTCAACCGACTTCCAAAAGAGGAGGTTCTCAATTCGTCTGTATTTTTTTTTTGTGTATGTTACCTCAGAACTATCGACTGGGTGAACCGATTTTGATAATTCTTTTTTAATTTGAAAGCTGCTGCTTGTCGTTTGGTCCCATTTTAATTTGCTAAAGATCTGATGCTGATCTTCCGAGATATATAATGGAACTCTTCAAAAATAGAAGGCAAATCTGTAGTATTTGCTGCAATCGCTTGTAGGTTCATCGTTCATACTACATCATGACGTAACATCACGCCTGTATGCTCTGAAGGGGTACGCAGATGTGTACAATACTCCCAGATGTCGACAATGTTTTTATTTGAAAGCTGGTGCTTTCCGTGTGGTTCCATTTCAATTTGGTTAAGATCTGACGCTGATCTTCGGAGATATAAAGAGAACTCTTCAAAAATACACAGCAAAGCTGCAGTAATTGCTGCAATCGCTTGGTTGTTTATTGTTTATGTAACATAGTGACGTAACATCACGCATGTTTGCTCTGAGGGAGTACGCAGAAGTGTACAATACACCCAGATTTCGACAGTTAGATGTGTTAAGTTCCATTTAATGAAATCCTGGAGACATAGAGGAAATTCCTTAAATTTTAAAGGCACACCTAAAACGATTTGGGTAGTTTTAGGACGAGTACGTTCTTGGAGTGATCCCATTTCAATTTGGTAAAGATCTGATGACGAACTTCGGAAGAGAGGCGACGGGAACTCCTCAATAAATGATAGCAAATGTACTGGAATCCCTGAAATCTCATGTCTCTATTGTTTACACCAGTTCATAACAAAAAACCATGCCGTTACGCTGTGAAAGGGTAAGCATTGAACCACTAAAAAGAGAAAAATAAAAACTTTTTTGCAAAAAAGTTTTAATGAACACGAAACAGTTGAGCAGTTTTATGCTTTGGACTCAATATTATTATACCTCCTCTACCTGTGGGGACAATTTACACTTTGACCGCGCTTTGGGTTTGAAAAAAAATACGTTCAGCATTTATAGTTAATCTAAAGATTAGGTGGAATCGGCTAGTATATATTCTCCTATCGTAATAATTTATTGTTGTATTTAGGAGAGGAATAGGAACAATAGAACAGGTAAAGGGATTTGAAATTCATAGGGAAAACCACAAAATTCGCACGAAAGAAGTCACGTGCCGAGTGCTAATTATGTATATGTCACCGTAAAATTGTCAAATACGTTATATTGTAATATCTCTAGCGATATTGTAAAGTCTCGAATTATTGTCAAATGAACATACTGCTTACAACAAAACGCATTATTTTTCGTGAAATGCATGCGATGGTAGTCAACTTACGCGGTGTGGAGGGAAGGAGGGGTCCCCCTTGCCCAGTGGCACAACTCTCATGAAAAGATAATGCACCATTCCTGAGAAATACCGATTAATATAACATAACCTTAAAACACTTTATATTCCCCCTAAAAAGCGTAGTCGACGGAGCCCTGCTTCGCGGGGCCCCTATTTCCGAGTGCAGGGTTTAAAGGAACCTAACTAACCTAACGGGGGGGTGCCCCAAGTCCCGATTATGGGGGCAGAGATACTTCCGTATGTTCAGTTGACAATAATTCGAGACATTACAATATCGCGAGAAAAAACACGTTATATTGTAATATAACGTGTTTGACAATTTTACGGTGATGTATACAAATAATAAATCAGTAGACGCGGCCTTTCTCTACATTAAAAAAAATCGCATCTGCAAGCCGCAGGACGAGGGAGATTTCAAAGAAGGTTCCACCCATGTTTATATTTTTGGTTAAACTTTCGATTGCAGGACAATGATTATAGGGGCGGGGAGGAGGGGGGGAGTGGGATACCCCCTGTACCATCCTCACTAGACATCCTTTTTAAATCCACCCCTAAGAGTTTAGCATAGAAACGCTCTCAATTTTTTAGTTATGATCTTTAATTTCGAAAACTATAAGTTTTACCGCTAAACTTAAAAAGAAAAATTGTAGAGTGCACAATTTGCTTATAAACAAAATATTTGCGTTGCTACAAATGTTTATCGTTTCTGAGATATGATTTTTTTCCTTTTTGGAAATATCAACCCCCTCCCTAAGTCAATGGTTGCATCAAAAAAGTTTAAATTTAAAAGTTGTCCGTATCCTTACTCGGAATGATATAAATGTTAACCCTACATTACTACTCATGTTGCGACTTACAAAGAAACTACTCATACGCCCGCGAGGCGCATCATATTGATAATGATTTTAATCAAAACCTATAAGAATGATTGATATGTTTGGACTGTTTTTATAATTGTGTATATTACTAAAAAGTGAAAAACATAATTTTAAATAATTTTTATATATTTTCATTATGAAATCTTTAATCAAATAAATCTTAGGAAGAAATTTCTGGAACTTAGGCAATTAAACAGTATTCTCATTAAAAATTGAAAAAAACAACTTTAAGTATACACTTCTCTTATAAATTGTAAATTATAAAGTAATTAACTAAAAAAAACTAACAAAGTAACAAAAAAAAATATTTTACATACAATTTTATTAAGACCGCAAAACTTACATACAAGCTACTCTTACGTCTTTGGAGCGCCAAGGGTAGTCTATAGTATATATCTAGGTATATCTAAAAAACTAGCACACTTACCGTAACGCAACCACCGTCCTGCGATACGTGCTAGCGATGACTGAAATGTCCTTGAACGTGAATGCCATACGCGCGAAGGATAAAAAGAGAGAGCAAAATATCAAAAACGTGGGCGCCTCTGCGACGTAGAGTAGTAATCTAGGGTTAAAGGGTTCAAAAAAAATCCATATAAAAACAGTTATAGCCGTAAAAGAATTTTAGAGAAACCGCCTTCCGCCGCCCCCCACAGTCGAATTCCTCCCATTCACGAACTTAACCTAAGTTTTGACCGTTTCGATTTTTTGTCCAAGTTTTCAAAAATATTCATTCATTCTGCGAACAAGTAAGCGCAAACCAGCTTTCGCTTGTACACAGTTCTAGAAACAACATAGCATAACATATTGGTTAACTATGCAGTTAAATCTATGTCTAACAATGTTACAAAGATTAATGGCCATCAAGTACTTGCATCTACTTTCGAGTGTTGTAAGTTTGTACTTGAGTAAATCCTGATATAGCATGTAATATCCAAAGCACCTAAAATGCATAGCACGAAGGAATTTCTGTTGAACAGTCTTAATCGCCTCAATGTACTTTTTATAGTATGGACTTCAGACGGACACGGCATACTTCAGTTGCGATCGTACGAGAGACTTATATAGGCAAACATATGAAGAAGGCTTCTTAAAATCTAATGTCGAGCGCATAAAGTTGGTACGCTTTGTTAACTACTTTACTAATATGCAAGTCTAGGCAGAGCTTGGAGTTTAGAATAATGCCGAGATCACGGACAGATTCCATTTTTGTTAGGAGAGCATCGCAAACAGAGAGTATGCATGTTTTACGATGTTTTTATTTTTGGTGA
This sequence comes from Xestia c-nigrum, assembly GCA_916618015.1. NCBI lineage: Eukaryota > Metazoa > Arthropoda > Insecta > Lepidoptera > Noctuidae > Xestia > Xestia c-nigrum. The sequence goes on along the minus strand of OU745245.1, from coordinate 24,442,568 downwards.
AGTCAAGAAAATTACATTTAGTTAAACTAAGCTGAAACTTATTTTTACGACAGTCTATTCAAGTCTTATTGTAATTACGCCACGTATTTGGAATTTGGTGTTAAGGAAACACTGGTTGATGTCGTTTATGTACAAACAAAAAGGGGACCAAGAATAGAACCTTGTGGTACACCAAAGGTGACCTGCGCAATGCAAAAAGAATGACCATAAACTACAACTCTCTGACTAAGGTTTGTGATATAGGAAGCAAACCACCCAAGTAAGTTTCCACGGATTATATGAAATGCTAATTTATTGAACAATATAACGTGATCCAAGTCTGTATACACAGCGTTCACCTGGACACGGCTGTCAACATTATCAAATAAAAAGTTTTTGAATTGATTAGTGACTGTGGATCGTTGTTTGACAAAACCGTGCTGATGTTGAACAATAATATTATGCAAAATAGGATAAATTGCATTATGTACTAACCTCTAAAAGAGCTTCGACAAGGCAGCTAGCACAGAAATAGGACGATAGTGTTCAACATTGCGTCTCGAACCGCATTTGTGGACAGGCATTTAAAAGCATCCTTCCACTGTTAGGGCACCACACCTTACAACATGCATTTATTGTATATTATAAAAAGAGGCTTGCGAATAGAAACGGAGGTATTTTTTAAGAAATAAGGGGAAAGTCCGTCAAGTCCAAGTCTTTTCGATGCATCTAGAGATTTAAGCTCATTCAGTATTGTATCTTCACTTAAAGAAATATCGCAGATCAAAGTATTGTGTAACGGATTGTCAAGCGACCCAAGGAGTCCAATGTGGCAATGACGGTGAAGCAGTTTCCAAAACGGAATAGAAAAATCAGAAAACATATTACAGACACAAATAGGATCATTAGATTCAGAGTTTTATATTGAAGCTTAGCTGGTATACCTGGTTTCTCTTTCCGATTCGAAATGTATGTTTAATATTTTTGCGTAGACTATCTTCCACCGACCTGATATACGAGTTAAAACATTTCAGACACGTATGTCCTTAAACTGTCCTCTGTAGCTAGACAATGTATTGTAGTCCGAAATGTTTTGATATTTCTTCCACTTAACCCACGCCTTGTGTTTCTTCTTCAAGATGGTTATAAGAGTCCTAGGGAACCAAACAAAATAACTAACTGATCTGGCACGAGCCAAAGGATTATTCTGTTTGATAATCGTCGCGTCTTCGCAGTTTTTAGAGCTAAGCAGATCTGTATCCAGTTTGAATGCAATTGGTGCATAATTGCGACCTGTAGCGTGGCAAAATTTTTCTTGTCGCCCTTAAACATACGTATACATATATTTATTTATTTATTTAAACTTTATGCACTAAATGTACAAAGGCGGACTTAATGCCTTGGGCATTTTCTACCAGTCTACCTTAGGGTGATGCAGAGATAAAACTGTAGGTGCAAGAGTTGATTAATTTGATGAGAATGTCAGCGCGGAGGAAACTTCACCTGGCTACCCTTCTTTTTGGCACTATTCTCACAAAGAAACCAGATTATTTATATAATAAACTATCTTGGTCGCGGGATATTAACCAAATAAAAACTAGAGCATCTTCATACCTGATGTTGGCTTCCTCCCACAGAACTGCTGCCTTCCGTGGTAGTTTCAAATTCGCCGCCAGTCGCTGCTGGAATGACCTCCCACCACCGTTTCGTGCCCTAAAAACCATTGGTACTTTTAGAAATAAATACAAAAGATATCTACTCCAACAGCAAAAAGTTTTATCTAGTTAAACTTACCAATGGTTCTGCACGCATCTGGCGATGGTGGACGGAGCGTCTTGTCGTAATTATTTTTGTAGGTTATTTGGATGATAACTCATTTTCTAGTATCTGGTTAAGATTTCCCGTCGCCTCAACACTGAGAAGCACTTCTTTTACCGATAAAATATGGACTCTGTTGACAGCCCCAGTTTAATTCGTATATTATTATGTTTAATTCGTATATTATTATGTTTAATTCGTATATTATTGTGTTACATTACACGGTTAAAATTTCGATTATGGGCCATTGATTTATGGGTCGGGGAGGGCGGGGGGAGGGAGGGGGGCTACCCCCCTGTCCCATCCCCACACCGCGGAGCCCCATGGTTATGGAGATATCTATGGTTAAAGTTTTGAGGTTAAGTTGGGTTAAAAGACAAATTTCCATCAATTTGAACTCTAATTTCCATAGATTTATGGGGCGGGGAGGGCGAAGGTGGGAGGTACCTACCCCCTGTCCCATCCCCACCCCGCAGAGACCAATGGTTATGGAGATATTCGTGGTTAAAATTTTGAGGTTAGGTTAGCGTATTTTTCGACACCTGCCAAGATAGCTGAGCGGGGCTCCAACTTCTGGGTGGTTGAAAAAAAAATAACCTCGAAGGAGGTGGCGGGGTCTGTGTTCGCTCGCTTCGCTCGCTCACTTCGACCCCGCCACCTCCTTCTAACCTAACCTGTGAGGTGCCCTAAAATTCCATTGTACTGTTATGGTCTTGCATCCGAGTCGAGGGAGAACCGGTCGACGGAGCCCCGCTTCGCGGGGCTCCTACTTCTGAGTGGTTTATAAAAAAATAACCACGAAGGGTATGGCGGGGTCTATTCGCTCGCTTCGCTCGCTCATTTGACCCCGCCATACCCTTCTAACCTAATCTATCCGTGTCGGGGTGCCCCAAGTCGGCTTAGGCAAAACTAGCTTGTCATCAAACACCCCATTATAATTTGGTGCTCAATTTACTGGTGATCAATACGACATAATTGAATGAAACACTTTTTATCGGTCAACGGAACGTGAAACGTCAAATTTGACATCTAATCTACACAAATTGCGTTTTATTTTTCAATTTAAATGGAAAATTTTAAAAATTATATCTCGTAAACCGTGAGCCTCCGCAACTTAAAAATTTGTGAAAAGCCTCCTGTTAATGAGTACTATCTACAAAAAAAAAATGAACTTCCTACTCCTTGGCCCATAATGGAAATTCTAGCCCATTACACTATCTCTGCACACTATCTGTTATAATTATGATCACAGTATTATTTTATTTTATTTTATTTGGTATTAATGTTTTGACATACGTAAATATTCCAATCAAAACAAAACAAAATGCACAGCACAGAGTATAATAATCACTACAAAATGTGAAGTGAATCACAGATTACATATTAATTTAGTAGCAAGTGAATATCTGCGCCCGCGTCTGTGTTCGTCAGTGTTGCCAGTGAAAGGCATGGCACAGATTGGCGAACAGGATTCGTTACGTGGGGTGTAGGTGTTAATATTTTTTCTCTATATTTATTTACACTTCACACATTAATTTATTTGTATTGTTTATTCGTCTACACTTTATTTTTATTCTTATCCGTATCTGGCCTGACCGTGGCATCACCTTCACTTTGGGCCCTATCAGAATACCAGCGCTGTGACGTTTTTTTTTAATGTTACAGCACCATGCTGAGATAGGAGCCTTTTGGCCTCGTACAGGACGAGTTTCATTCTTTTAATTTTTAAATAAATATTTGTTTTTTTTTTCTGTGTAATTTTTATAAGTACTTTTAATTTTGATGTGTTTGTCCTGTGTGGGCTAATAAATGCTTTTTCTTTCTTTCTTCTTTCTTTCAAGAGTAAAGAAAATTTTGACGAATAAAATATAACAATAAATACTTAAATACATACATACAATAAATTATAAAAAGTGAGGAAAGACAAAAAATAATTTTAAAAAAAAATGTTGATGAAGAAAACAAACAAATTAAATGTGGGATAAGTCTGCCAACTTCTTATGTAAGTACTCCCGAGCTTTCATTTTAAAAGTGAGCCGACTGGTTGCCATCCTGATATTCAAAGGGAGCGCATTCCAAAGAAAAACCGCCTGTACAGGAAAGGAAGATTTGAGAACACCAGAGCGGTGAGTAGGACATCGTAGAAGGCGATATATATATCCTTAACTTTACGTGCAAGACCAACTTGTAGTTTTTTTTCTGACGAAATCTACCTGAAACAAAAGGGGTATTCTGTTGTCAAGGATCACAAACAGAACCCATTTTTACCATTTTTAGATTTTTGTCTGTTTGTTTGTGCATATATGTGCAGGATTTTTTGTTACAGCATCACGTGGTAATTATAATAAAACCAATATGGTTCGATTCAATTCACAATATTGTGTATAACTAAAATAAGGTTTCATATGTTTTTTCATTGTAATTGATGCTTTCTATCAAAAGTTATATGAGTGTCTCCGGGTATTTCTTTTGTTACAATATCACGTTTATGTTAACAAATATTATGCATAACTTAAGGAAGGCTTTAGTTTTTGTTTCATTGTTATTGATATTCCCTACCAAATGATATATGTTTCATTTCCTAATATACTTTGGCATAACTATTTTGGCTTTTTTTTTGCCATTATAATACTTTGCCATATTTTATTTTGGCACACAGTTTATGTTGGCATAATTATCTTGAAGGCTTATTTGTTTATGTCATACATTTTATTCACATAATGTTGCCAGGCATAATGACTATTAGCATAATAGTATTTCGGCATACAATAAAATGTGCTCACAAGATGACTTTTAAATCGACTGACCGGCTTTTAAAAAAATTATAATAGCAAAAGGTACTCTTGATTAGAATACTTGCCGTTGCTTTGAAAATCGGCAGAGCTCCATGCATTATATTTTAGCAGTTTAACTTTGTGAAACGATAGTCTGTCCCCCCATACTTTAGTACTAATGCTGTAATGTAATATAACAATATTGTAATACCAAATGATTTGAAAAGAGTAACCACGGAGTTTCTTGCCGGTTCTTCTCCATGGAGTCGACCAACGCGGACCGTGCACCTTTTTAGACGTTTTATAAGTGCCCATCTAGGCCTATGTGAAATAAAATATTTTGATTTTGATAGATGGTGTTGCTCATTTAATAATTTCATAAGTAACGACGTAAGTTGCACCTGGCATGCATACTTTTTGGAGTTGTAAAGTACAGACAGCCGACCTACCTGTACAATAACTGAGCTGGATCGCTAGCAGAAGAGAATCCACAAGGAGGCAGTGCTCGCAGCAACTCTCCACTCAATCCCACAAGACAGCTGCTTTTAGAGGAAGTTTTAGATACGCCGCACTCAAATGTTGGAACAATATTCCCCCGCCAATAAGGAATCTTAAATGTCTTGGTACCTTCAGAGTTCGACTGCGCCAGTTTCTTGTTGAAACACAGAAAAAACTGGGTAAGTATCTCTGTTTCGAACACGTCCATTATATAACTGGCTGTGGTATTCGTGCCGAGTCCTGTGAACAAGGGGGTACTTAGTGCCTGCATTGTTTGTGATTTTTTTTTGTTGGCCAATAATTATAAGTACCTTCAAATGACATTAATCTATATTTATCTATTATAAACATAATTCAGTCATTTTCCATCAAAAAGTGACTCTCGCTTGTGTCAGTCGCCTCAAGTTTCGTCTTTTACCGATGAATCGAAAGAAGAAAGTTCTCAATTCGATGCGTACGTTACATATTTCTATGATGTTTTGACCAGGTATAACTTTTTACGGAGAACTCCGATATGCATGATGTTTTTAGTGAAAAGCGTATATCTGTATTAATATTATAAAGCAGAGGAGTTTGATTGTTATCGAAAAACGATCGAAGACCTGACGATGGATACAAAAAGCATTTGGAAGATGTCCGCAATAGTTAACAGCAGTTTTATCGTGTCTCGGCTTATTTCGTGTACCTTGATGACTGTCATCGATTCTCTTAGGATGAAGAAGTAGGAAGGGGGAAGCTTTTATTTATAAAAATCTATGTGGAATATTAATTTAGCGATTAATCTATACTTAAATTATAAAGCAGAGGAGTTTGTTTGTCTGTTTGGTTGGTTGAATGCGCTAATCTCATATATAACATCACGCTACGGCAATTAGGAGCGGAGCAGGAATGAAAAATGTTGCAAAAACGGGATATGTTTTTATTTCTTTTGTTTGTTACCTCAGAACTTTCGACTGTGTGAACCTATTTTGATGATTCTTTTTTTATTTGCATCCCGTTAAGTCTGGCTAGGATCTGGTGCTGCTCTACGGAAATATTTTATTTTTATTTATTTTATTTAGTAAACTTTACACACTAACATTAAACTTAATGCACTTAATGTACAAACGCGGACTTAATGCCTTGGGCATTTTCTACCAGTCTACCTTAGGGTGATGCAGAGATAAAACTGTAGGAACAAGAGTAAAAAAAAATTTGAAGAATAAAATATAACTATAAATACATATATAAATACATACAATAAATTTTAAAAAGTGAGGAAAGACAAAAAAACAATTGAACAAAAATCATATAGGTAATGATATGAAATATTAATGGAACTCTTCAAAGTTAGACGGCAAATCTGCAGTTGCTACAATAGCTTGGATGTTTACTGTTTATACAACATCATGGCAAAACATCACACCTGTATCCTCTGAGGGGGTACGCAGATGTGTACAATACTCCCAGATTTCGACAGTTAGTTAAGTTCCATTTATTGGGGATAGGTCAGGTACTGTTTTTTATAAAAAATATTAGGGCTACAAAAATTTATGAATGAAAGGCAATTTCATGTCGCGCAGATGAGAATGCTAAGGACAAAATGTCGTGTTACGCGAATGGATAAAGTAAGAAATGAGTATAGGTGTGTAAGTGGCGCCACTGACTGAAAATTTGTGTGGTAATCGGTTGTCTTGGTATGGGCATGTGATGCGAAGTAATGAGGAAAATATCGTGAGGAAAGTTGACGTGAATGAACTTGGAAAGGTATATGAGTAGAGGAAGATCAAAGAAACAATGGATGGACTGTGTTTAGTGATATGGCAAGTATCTGAAGAACGACAAATAGAGAAGATTGGAAGAGAAAAAGAGATGCTGCGTCGACCTCAAATGAATTTTATTACAATAAGGGCAAGAGACGATTAGGGTTTTGTGCAAAAAAATAAAGACTCCCGAAATTGGAAACAAAATCCGACTTAAAAAGGGAAGTAATATTTTCTTTAATAATAAATTCATGCGAGCCAAGGTCGCGGGCAAATTATTCTTAATTTTACTTCTGATGCCAAACGACTTTGTTGATTTGAACATTCGCTCAAAAACCAATTAGCATTTAAAGGCTAACAAAAAAACAAATGAATGTTGTTTTCTTGAGTAGTTGTGAACTTATATGCCAAAAAAGAACTAGTAAGGACTAGTCCTTGTTCGCGACTTTGTCCGCCTTTTTTTTTCGGTTGGTAAATCATCAAATAAGTCCTCTAGCTCGCTCTGGTCGGAAGGAGTGTCAGACTTTTACTGACTAAAACCCATCCATGTTCCTTCCTCGCCCTTTTTGTTCCGGGGCCACGGTATCTCTCTCGAACAGCCCGACAGCCCCGGCAGGCTTCGGCCCTTGCGGGCCCCTGCATTTTATTGACATGGAATTTGAAAAAAACCAAATTCCATATCTTTTTTTCAGTAACGCCGTGTAGTTTCGTTTTTTTGACGAATCTGTCAAAATATACCCACCTTCCCCTTCACCATCTGGGAGAACAATTATGTCAATAATTCAGTCAGTCAGTGGTAATCGAGTTTTATATAAGTTTTATACTTCTTTATAATTTCAATGTCATTCCTAGAATGATTAAAATACTCGTATTTAAGGATACATGCTAAATAATTGTTATAACTTGTTGTTGTCTTCAGTTAGGGAAAATTATAATTATAGTAATGTATTAAATTAAAGGCTTTTATACTTTTCTAAAATAAAGCAGTATTCATTGCCCTTATTTCTTTAGGTAATTTATTGAAAACTAGCTGACCCGCGCAACTTCGTCTGCGAGAGAGGGTTAGTTTTAATTTTTAATAAAAAGTATCCTATGTTAAATTCTATACATATAATAAAACTGTAGAAAAGACGTTTTTGTCTTATATTAAAAAAAAAAAAACAAAAAAATATAGCCAGGGTGTTAAAGGGCAACCAATAGAAAACCCATTCCGAGCATTTTTCGATTTTTTGTCTGTTTGTATGTTTATTTGTACCAGCATCACGTAAAATGTACGAAATCAACGTAGATAACTTTTATACACAACGATTTAGCGAAACTTGAAGTAACATTTAGTTTTTGTTTCATTGCAATCGGTTCAGTCTATCAAAAGATATTTGAATTGTTCCAGAAGTATAATTTGGTCTCACAACTTCATGTTTATCCGAATCAAATATTAAAACAGCGCCATCTATGGACTACATCTGGAGATCAACTGCGTGCAGTATTGAATATAGTTTTTCGATAGATGGCGTTGTGCTGTGACGTCATTTTCTAAATCGCGGGTTTAAGATTTTCCTTGACCTTCGCCAATCTACCATGTTTTTGTGAGTCAGTAAGTGTCCTGAAACTTCTGTCTTTCTACAGGTTGGTTTTTAAAAGGTCTTTATTGTAAAATCGTATATCGTACGTAATTCGTATTGTTTTTCAAAAGATTTGGTTTGGTTTGAAGATCGAACAAGTGAAAAAGGGGGAGGGGGGTCCAAAGTTCATATAGGAAAACTTGATTCCTTCCTTGGTCCAATCTACTTCAAGTTTTGCAATCAACATTTTTAACAGAATTGATGGAAGACGTGTTTCTTATTTAAGGGGTAGAAAGTTATTTTGTTGGCGGTGATTTGTTTCGAATTTAATATCAACACTCCTTAGTGCTTTTGATTTTAACTACATGTTATTTTGATAACGGGCTCACATAACCAAACCAAATGTTTAGGTTTTGTTCGGACTATTTATGATGTACTCGTAGATGGTTTATGTGAAGTTTGCACAAAATCGGTCGAGGGGTTCTTCACGCAGACGAAGTTGCGCGGGTCAGCTAGTGTATAATATATTGCCGCAGGAGAGTCTATCTGCTAAAATTATTATCTTCTATATTTAAACATATATGTCGCCGTAAAATTGTCAAACACGTTATATTACAATATAACGTGTTTTTTCTCGCGATATTGTAATGTCTCGAATTATTGTCAACTGAACATACGGAAGTATCTCTGCCCCCATTATCGGGACTTGGGGCACCCCCCCCCGTTAGGTTAGTTAGGTTCCTTTAAACCCTGCACTCGGAAATAGGGGCCCCGCGAAGCGGGGCTCCGTCGACTACGCTTTTTAGGGGGAATATAAAGTGTTGTAAGGTTATGTAATATTAATCGGTATTTCTCAGGAATGGTGCATTATCTTTTCATGAGAGTTGTGCCACTGGGCAAGGGGGACCCCTCCTTCCCTCCACACCGCGTAAGTTGACTACCATCGCATGCATTTCACGAAAAATAATGCGTTTTGTTGTAAGCAGTTTGTTCATTTGACAATAATTCGAGACTTTACAATATCGCTAGAGATATTACAATATAACGTATTTGACAATTTTACGGTGACATATACATATAATACAATAAAAAAAAACTGTGTCTATACCTACATTGAATATATTAAAAAAAAAAACATTGAGGGGGGTTTAGAAACAGTAATAGAACACGAATCCGAAAATATGTAGTTATTTGTTATACAAGAGTGCAAAGTTGTTTTTTAACCGCGTGCTCAATTTTGATGACCGAGCAAGCGAAAGATTCTAACTTAGAATCTTTAGCGTTAGCGAGGGAATCAAAAGAGCACGAGGTGAAACATTTTTGTACTCGAGTGCAACACGTAACTTTTCATCCCACCTCAGTGAGGAAATGAATAAACGCAAAAAAAAGCGCATAATTAACAAATTCAGTTAATTCTGTTGGCGTCAAATAAACTTCCTCGTCGCTTGATAATGAGTGGTCATTTTAGGTTTTTCACTTGTTTTCAAGTTGGAGTCCTTGCTTTTAACCTAAGGTGTTAACAATATTGCGGGCCTGTTCGAAAGAGATACCGCGGCCCCGGAACGTAAAAGGCGAGGAAGGAACATGGCTGGTTTTTAGTCAGTAAGAGTCTGACACTCCCTCCCGCTCCGCCCAGAGTGGGGGGGGTCATTTGATGATTTCCCAGCCTTAAAAAAAAAAAAAAAAAAAAAGGTGTTAACAATATGACTTGAAAAGAATATGGCGCGCGCAAAACATATTAAAAAAGTATACCAAGAAGGTTCCGAGTCTGAATCCTTAACAAATTAAAAAAAAATGTATGATAAATTTGGCACCATAGAGGTAGAAGTAAATAGGTTTATTATGTTTTGAATTCACATGCTTAGTGCACACGATGTTCTTAATTCAAATTTACTTTACCCTCATGACGATAAAAACATCTTTTGCACTCAAAAATACTCTTTCCGAGATGGGGGGATGAAAAAAAATGTTTCTGTTTGTTTGTACACGCTAATCTTCGGAACTGCTAGACGGATTTGAATGTTTTTGTTGTATAGATTTAAGTCTGGGCAACATATAGGCTATAATTTATCTTGGAAACTTGAACACCTGATGCAGAACCGCAACAGACCAGCTAAACTATAAGAGATACAAAAAAAATAAAAAATGTTTGACGTGGTGAGCATTTTCTTCTGAGGGAATAAATTTGAAGATCTGGAACACCTGATGTGGAACACCAAGAGCCCAGCTACACCATAACACATTAGGAATGACGTTTTAGCAAAAGTTGTTCAATCTGATGAGCACTCTCAGTTGACTTATAAAAATCGAAGATCTGGGACACCTGTAGTGGAACTCCAAGAGCCCAGCTACACCATAACACATATAGGAATGACGTCTTAGCAAAAGTTGTTCGGTCTGATGGGCATTTCCTGTTGGCTTATAAAAAATCGAAGATCAGAAACATCTGATGTGATAATTATTGCAAAGCTATCTCTAATTTCACTTTATAATTATAAAATAACATAGGCGCGGGCGGGGTCATCTACGGGCTTCGCCGCAAGCAACACTTAAGCAACTGAGCTTAAATAGCGATGCTAGGAGTCGAGTTGTCTGATTCCAATAACTCAAATCAGAGTCTAAAAGAGTTGATTCGAATCAAGTTAATTCGCAACTCGAATCAGCTCGCATACCTAAATCGCCGGACAATGCGATGCGAGTTATGCGAGTGCAAGTGCATGCGAGTCAGCAGCGTTTCGACAACTCAAAACCGAAACTCGACTCGCCGAAAATTATTGATGGGTGACTGACCATTCTCGACCCTTATTACAATGAATATAAAGTACTCGAATAATCAGTTAACTGTATTGGCGATGGTACATAACGATACAAATAACACACACGCACAGCGGTGAGTGGTGAGTGGAGACTGACTCAGTGTCTCGGCAAGGGAAACTGTGTAAACTCGAAACAAGAATACGAATACTGTGAACTCGACTCGACTCGCCGATCCGTTTGACTGCGGTGCGAAACGAATCCCAACCGGTTGATGCGAGTCGAGTCAACTCGAGTTGCGATTCGAGTTAGCGGCCGAGTTATACGAGTTTGAAAAAAATTGACTCGTAACATCGCTAAGCGTAAAATCGTTTCTCCGTAAACGCTCTCATACATCCCCATTGTTTCAATGGAAAGCGGATCGTACCGCAAAACGTGCCGCGTCTCCGTAAAAATGAGCTCTTAGTGCGAAACGCAAGTCCTATTCGTACTTATCCGGTGTTTGTCGAGTCAACCAGAATAATCAAAAGTTGGTGAATTATAGCTAAAACTAAAACAATTTGTATTTAAGATTTTTACCGATCCAAACTTTTTTGAACCGGTTCTTCTGGAGGACAATGTGTTCGAAGTATTAACATGTTCTTTTTAATAGTTGTCAAGAACAAAATAAACATACATCGCGATTCACATTCAGTGTTCTGAACGATTTCGTGGTGAGCAAGATGATGCGTTCAGTGACAGTTATTTTAATTCTGACAGGAGTAGTCTGTGTCTGTGCGGCGCCAGGTAATTATTATTATTCAATTATTATCACTGAAGTGCGCGTGTGATCTTAATTATTTTATCACTACAATTACTACTATAGTGTGTAAAAACACCATAATAAGTTATATTTCTTCTATAGTTTGTTTTTGAAATACCGGTTTCTAACTTAAATTACCTCAATGACCTGTTTACTATTCAAAGCATCCTTTGGCACCTTGTTTTGAGTGCGTTACGTTGAGTTTTATAGTTAGACGCGATTAGTTCCTTTGTCTTTTCCCAGCAATAATTTTTGCGTAGGGTTAATCAGCAATAATTTTTGCGTAGGGTTAATCAGCAATAATTTTTGCGTAGGGTTACTTAGTTTGCTTGGTTGGCGGCTTTATGAAGGGACCATTTACACCCTTTATACTATCGCTAATATTTTAGTAATCACTAATGATTATGACTTTATAACCTATAGCCACAGGTACCTATTTTTGGAATAAAAAATAAAAGCTCACAACTTAGGACCCTTTTATGATAATATTTATCCATGGTGCAAGGCAACTGGAGTTATCACAGTTGTGAACGTTCCCCTGCGAATATTGGCCTTGTCTTGTGCTGTCTCCTGCTGATATGGAGAGAAGTAGAAACTCCGCCATTCATTTCTAATTAATTTTATTTCGGTATCCAAGACAGTAACATTGTTTTTCGGGGATTTCGTTTAACTTCAGGAGTAGCAGTGGTAAGGGAATACTGGACAGGCTAGTCGAAAAAAAAACCGAAAATATTTGTCAACGTTGACGTCTGTTTGCATCTGAAATTCCCTAGCAACTGTAGTTTAAACAGTAACACTGCTCCGTTGGCTTTGTGGTAACAAACTCGACTACCGAACGTGAAATCCATCTTTAGCAAAGTTGTCAACAGTTGTTCCAGTCGGCATTCTCAGCCGCAATTTGGAGCGTTGTGGTATGATACCTCCGTGCCTTATATAGGATGTCAAGCTACGTGGTATTTGTCAACTACCAACTATCACATTGATAGGTAGACACGTGGTCACAGCTAGTAATTTTTTGTATTCTAATCATAATTTATCTTTCAGGACAGAGGGCGGGAGGTACATATACAGCGAATGCTTCCAATGGCAGTTTGGGCATTGCGTATGTAGATGGTGGAAACTATGGCCCTGGCAGCTTTAGTATTGGTCACGGTGGCAATGCCTACGGTTCCGGCGATGGCGGTCACGGTGGCAACATCGGAAACAGCAATCACGGTGGCTCTGGAGACACTGGTCGCATCACTTACGGGTCAAAGTGACGTACTTTGAGCAACGCTATTGTAATGAAATCATTAAGACACCGACCAATTTGGAACTGTGTGTAATATTAATAAATTATTGTATTTAAGTTATCCTTTTTCGATTAAGACAATCCTGAAATGAGAGAAAACGGATAGCAGCATAGCTAAGCATTCCAATTTTGAATTTGACCGTGGTTTGTTATAGTTTGAAAGAAAAAACAAGTAACATTTAAATAAAGGAATCTATAAATCCGTCTGCGAATTGTTTTGTTTTTATGTCGTAGCCATCTACTTAATTATCCATTCAATCAACGGCCTAACCTCTTAACTTTAAAGAAACTTAAATTATCTAACATCGGGGTGCCGGGGTTTTCATCAAACCATCAAATGACTCCTCCAGCTTTGGGCGTAGCGTTACTGATTAAAACCCATCCATGTTCCTTCCTCGCCCTTTATGTACCGGGGCCACGGTATCTCTTTCGAACAGTCCCGCAGCCCCGGCCAGCTTCGGCCCGTTCTGCTGTCCGCAGAGTTTAAAGGAACCTAACTAACCTAACATCGAGGTGGCCCAAGTATCGGACTGAATGTTGTTTTTTTTTATATTCGCTAGTTAAACGGCCGCTGTTTAGTAAAGAGGCTAGGCGGTTGATCGAATGACTAATTAAGCTAGTTGGCTGCGAAATTTATATGTTTTTGTATTCTCCTTTTAATTTTCTTCATTTTGATACCCGCCGGGGTCGCGGCACACCAAAGAGAAGATGGCGGGACGCCTTTGATGGCATTCTCGTTAATTGGCGAGAAGAGGCGCAACACCGAGAAAAGTGGAGGAATGAGTGAGGGAGGCCTTTGCCCAGAAGTGGGCCAGCTCAGACTAAATAAAAAAAAATCCTGTGGTTTGGTTAAAAAAAAAATAACGACTTACAATTTATAGCCAGAAATGCACCGTATTGTTTTTTTTAACACCTATCTAAAGGCAGTTGGGTTTATGAGACAATAATATAATGATACCACCATCGTTGATCCATTCAGCCATGATGGAAGATGCGAGGTTGTAAAGTTTACAACGAAACAAACATACAAAATACGCGTGAAAAACCTATGACTTCCTTGACAGCCGTATAATAACAACCAAATCCTCATTAACCTGCATCCGTCATATTTAATATTAGAAAAAAAAGGTAAAATCAGCTTATACAATAACGAGAAGGGGTCTCTTTTTAAACGACTTCTAAAAAAGGAGGAGGTTCTCAATTCGGATGTACTTATTTTTTTATGTTTGTTCGCGCATAACTCCGGCGCTTGCCAACCGATTTGATAATCTTTTTTTTTGTTGGAAACTTGGTGATTATGGGCCCATTTCGAAAGTATACCCTTTCGAAATGGGCCCATAATCACCAAGTTGGGATCTGATGATAGAATCTTGGCTAAATCGTAAGAACCCTTCAAACTTTATAGGCACACATGAAGCGATTTGGTCCCACTTCAATTTGGTGAAGATCTGATGAAGAACTTCGGAGATAGGCAACGGAACTCTTCAATAAATTATAGCAAATGAACTGGGATTGCTGAAATCTCATATTTGTCTATTGTTTACACCAGTTCATAACATTACATCACGCCAGTACGCTGTGAAGAGGTAAGCGCATGTGAACTAAAGTGAAAAATATTTTTTTTGGCGAAAAATAAAACAGACTTCTAAAAACACAAAAAAAATATCTTTGGCTTCATAGGTGACAAAAAAAATAAACCAATCAAACAAAGGTTTTATTTTTTCTTTAACAAATTTCGTTATGAAAATCATTCGATAATTATGTATGTTATTGCATATTTTCCTACTGTAATTTTCTTGTTATTATATTAATCTAAATACAAAGGGGATCACCCAGCCTCCATACATTTTTGGGCTATTTTCAAGGGTGCCAACCAAAATGAACTTATTATTTCGAAAGAACATAACCATGGAGGGGAACCGGCAAGAAACTCCATGGTGAGTCTTTTCAAATCATTTGATATTACAATATTATTATGTTTCATTACAGCATTAGTACTAAAGTATGGGGGGACAACTTAGGCCCGATAATAGGTCATTTCTTGCTATACAAAAAATGTAAAACAAAAGGAATATTTAACAAAAGTTAAACAGCATCCGGGAATCTAAAAGTCCTTCAATGTTCACTCATTCACAAATAATAGGTAAAAAACCATCTATACAAAGGTAAGTAAATTAAAAAAGAAAGAATATTTAATTAAAGAACTAAATTAAACAAGTGACACAAATGTTGTCATCAGTGCTGTAACTATTCTGTGCAAAATATGAGAAAAAATTATTTGAAAAGTTGATGCGCGTTCAGATCATGACGTCACCTCTTTCTAGGCCGGCCTTGGCAGTGCCGTCTATCCTCAGGCACTCATCGTGTTGAGACCTTCGCCCAGCGATTCTTGTGCTTGCGTTTTTGCTCACATCTGTGTTTCCTGTTCTTGAGTGCACCATTGTGTTACGTATTTTATGTAACCTCTTTAAACCCAGAATGCTCCGTCACTTTTTGGCAGACCCCAAGGTATTTTTGCAATAAGTTGAGTGACTAGGTCTGAGCACCGTATGTTACGATGGGCAGGATAAACACATCAATGAGTTTGAGTTTCAAGGAGATTGGCAGTATCTTTTTTGATCATCGACCAGTATCGTTTTTACCATAATTATTTATCATGATTAATTATTCAAAACTTGGGTATGGAGCTAAGTTGGCTTAATAAAAAAAATTGATATCCATAAGCTCTATTTAATTATTGCGTTTAATTTAGTTGGCCAGCAAAAAAAAATCCCCAGTCTGGGTGACGTCAGAGATTTTGTGGTTGAATAAATTCTCGGTGAATTGAGTTAATAAATAATAATAATAATAATCTTTAAGTTTCTGTTTCTTTCTACAATATAATTATCATTTAAGTTGAGAATTGTACTTAACACAGACGTAATACATCTCTGACACCCAAGCTAAGATTAAACTTGTGTTATGAGTGTCAGGGCTCTCTTAGTTCACTAAAACGTTAAAAATACACCATAGTTTGGAACACGTCAAACGGGAAACAAGATAAAGAAAAGAAAAATATGCAAGTAAATATTAATTAATTAATTAGAAGGCAAACCATAATTATGACTTTTGTGTTTATGTTTTGTGTTGGAATGTGTGTGTATGTGTGTGTGATTGAGGAAATGTGGGATGGAGGAGGGTTTGAGAAGGGGAGAGGGTAATGATATGGTCATGAATAAGAATTAGAATGCAGAATTCTTTCGACCTCATCATAAGAAAGAGTGCTGATCCATTTCGTGACTAGAGCCTTGCAGTCGTATATATCTATCTATCTTCTATACTTATAATAAATCTGTAGAGAGGTCAATTCTGTACATGAAATATATTTACAAAATAACTATCGGGGGGTGATTAGTGATCGATACTGATGCCAAAAATGCAATCAGTAAAATTTTTGTCTGTCTGTCTGTCTGTCTGTCTGTCTGTCTGTCTGTCTGTCTGTATGTTATTTATAGAAAAAAAAACAACTCGACGGATTTTAACGAAACTTGGTACAATTATTCTACATACTCCTGAGCAGGTAATAGTATACTTTTCATCACGCTACCATTAATAGGAGCAGAGCAGTGAAAGGAAATGTTGGGAAAACGGGAGAAGTTACTTGGTTTTTTTAGCTTCCGTCGCGTGTGCAGCCTTAATGGTTAAAGCTACATAGAAATCATGTATTACGGAAATATTCCACATAAAATTATATAAAAAATATCCCAAGACAGCATATGTCTATCTTTTATAGTTGACTCACAATAACACGTGTAACTCCCGATAGCTTAGCAGTTCGGAGATTTGTTATTATTATATTTGTTTACTCTTACGTTTATATCATCACGCTATGACCCACATAAAACATAGGATACATTTTATTCCGGTAGTAAGATCCCATGGGACAATAATCAAACTTCACGCGGGCGAAGCCGCTGGCAGAAGCTAGTTATAATTATAAATATTGCACTGTTTGTTGACCAAGTTGTACATACGACCACCAAGTACTGCGTAATGACGCTATGAGTTACGACTTAGGCGTGATAATAAAAAATGTTTATTATGTTATGCTCTATCCAAATAATAAGTTTATTTTGCTAGGCCGGCCCTTTTGAAAATAGCACAATCTGGGTGATCTCCTTTACAGATTTTAATACTAATAAAAAAAAAATGCTTTACTTTATTTTTTCATCTGAAAAAATCATCTATACAAATAAATACAGTCAAAGTCTCTGTTTGTAATATCAAAATAACAGTTTTTTTTTAAATTAACGCATATGAAATATATTCGGATTTTATAAAAAAAAAACCATTTTTGTCTGTCTGTCAAATAGTTAAACTTTTTAGTCATTAAAACAGCATAATCTCTTAATCTGAAGTCTGATATCTGAGTATTAGTATAAGGTAGCTAACTAAAGCTACTTTTATTTCTGAAAAATAATTAGGGTTTTTCGAAAAAATATATTAAACTGGGAAGTAACCTTTTTATAATAAATCCACGCGATAATAGGTAACAAATATTTTTTTAATTTCAGTTTTGATGCCAAATGACTTTGTTGATTTAAATCTTAGCTCAGAAACCAATTAACATTTAAAAGGTCAACAAAAAAACCAATTTCAACTTGATTTCTTAAATAAGTAGTTATAAGGTTATATGCCAAAAAAAAAGTGAACGAGTGACGTGCAGTGTGGTTATAATAGTAAGTCCTAGCTGTTGCACGCGACCGCGTCCGCATGGAATCAAGTTTTATCACGCACCCGTATATTATCATTACCTTCTTTTTAACTTCGTTACTGAAAAAAAAAGGAAACTATCTAATGTCTGAAAGAACTTCTTTTACTAAGTACGACGTTGGCGTGGTTTAGGCGTAACTAAATGTACTTGAAACTTCTCCTAAGGACTTTGTAGGTATGCATAAATGTTGCCAATAGGATTACCAACTCATAGTCACGTATATGCGGGAAGCTAGAAAGAATACCAACCATCTGCCACACTTCGTTGGAGCCGCAAGTTGTGGAACCGTTACCAGTTCCGTGTCAAATGTTAGACAAAAAATATCAGCGTTAAGCTGCTTTAGTTTCCGTTTGATTAAAAATTGCATGATTATGAATCCACGGTTAAATACTACTAGAAAATGTGTGATTTTAACTATAATTGGTTTATTAATTTCATTACATATTATTGACAGTTTTAAGTATTCTAATACAGTACTATTTTAAAAAACATTTTAAAATATATAAAAAATAGTTCCTCTCAAATAGTTCCTCAAGAGCCCTGACCACCGGCAGCTACCGAGCTGCCGGTGGTCAGGGCTCTTGAGAGAGGAACCTCCTAACAATAGGTCCCGTTGCAAGAAATACACAAACACAGAAAACAGGAAGATTGCAAAATAATGAAGACATTATGCACAATTTTTTGCTATCTTCAGATCCATATACAATATCTCATCTGAAACCTAATACACGAAATTGAAGTCATCAAGTATGTTTCCAGAAGCTATCCAATTATTAATAGCAGAAGAAATAGTGGAAGTTGAAGAAGAGGAAATAGAAGTTGAACAAGAAGCTCCAGAAAATGTGCCAGATCCATTGGAATGAAGTTTAAGTCATTTTATTATTTTTTTAAATGTATCATATTTAATTTAAAATGTAAACGACTTTCGATGAGTATATTGTACTATAAGAATTATATTTTGTAATTTGATCTCTGTATTGATATAAATAATGTAAACGACCTTCGATTATTATATTTTTTGTTCTAACTAAGAATTATGTAATTAACAATTTTCTATAATTTATGTTATTTTGTAATTTGATGTCTGTGTTAAAATAATGTAAATGACCTTGGATTATTATATTTTATTGTTTTGTAAGAATTATGTAATTAACAATTTAAAAAAAATTATATTGTCAAAAATTATGTCTGGATTGAATAAATAATATAAACAACCTTCGATTATTATGTATATTGTACTGTAAAATTATGTAAGTAATTAACAATTTTCAATCATAACTATTATTTTTTATTATTTTTTTTGTATTTATATAAATATTTTTCTTCCCGTAAGCACTTTAAAAGAGCAAAAAACTACTGATTTCATGTAATTTCTTTTATATTAAATATTTTAAGTTAAACCGCGTATAAACGCCAAAGCTGCAACTGCATGCAAAAGATTTCTTAGTGAAATTATCAGATAAATGTAACATAATAGCATACAATAGGTTTCATTGCTAACACTTTTAAACAAGTCGAGAAAAAAAATTATTTCACTTTTTCTCCATACATTTTTTTTGTCAATATTTTTTTTTCGCGAAATTAAGCAATTTCATGAAAACCGCTAGAACAAACGTTGATGAGCGTTTACTTATCTGGCCATGTGATTTTTTTTAGCCTGAAATATTGACCTTGGGTCCTAAGTCCTCCATATTCAAAATCCGGACCACTGTGTGCCGCAAAGTAGATTGTTGCTATTGTATCTGTCACAGTTAAACCCGTTTATTTTTTTTTAAACGCGTTTTCGCTTGCTAAAACTAGTTTTAAGAAGGGAAAACGCGTTTTAACTAATAACGGGTTTTAACTGTAACAATGCTAGATAGCACGTTGATGGATTAAGTAAAAAAAATTTATTCATTATAACGTGAGGTTTCGTTGTCATTTCAATATTTTTCGATTTTTCCTGATTCAAAACTTTTCTGAACCGGTTCTCGACATGAGACTTAACAATATTTATAATTCACAGAATTAGCATAATCGTTTTTTAAGGTTTTAAAGAATAAAATGATATAAAATCTGCGTTACATCACGATTCACATTTAGTGTTCCGAACGATTTAGTAGTGAGCAACATGGTACGTTCATTGACAGTTGTTCTCATTTTGACAGCAGTAGCCTGTGTCTGTGCAGCTCCAGGTAATTATTATTATTTAATTAATATCACTGAGACAACCCATTTAAAATTCCGGTGAGGGTGCGATTGTAATTCTTTACCTCACGGCTTGATCGATTTCGATGTGTTGTTGTTTGTCTCTTCTCACTCGTCCTGGATGACCTGCATCGTTCTTCGCTATAAGACCTATTAGGTGGCACTGTTGTTGGCATTCAAAACATATTTCGCAAGGACAATGTTTGTCTCAGACCAAATAAAAAGTTAAGATGGAACTCGGCGAATAGAGAAGTGAGGCCAATTTCGTAAACTTGTGTGCATTTATTGAGCGTAGTTTAGGCATATTTTAATAGTAGTTTGATCTAAAAATGTGCACTGAGCGTGTATGCACAGAGCGAGGCATAGTTTTGCGCATGTTCGCAGCGCTGTCTTGGTTTTTTATTTGGTCTGAGGTTTGGATCCTGGGTTAGGAAACATTAGTTTAGTTCTTCTATCAGTCAGTTCTCAGTTGCAGTTTGGAGGTTTGTCGTATGATACCTACGTGGCAGAGACATCAATTAAAAACACATATGTTTGTTGTCAACTATGACACTGTTAGGTTAACTCTTGACCACTAGTTATTCAATTTTCCTCTAATCATATTTTTTTGTTCAGTTCAGAGGGCAGCCAGAGACGTACCAATTTCAACGAAGTCTCAAATCGACAAGATTTCCCGCATACCGTATTCGGTTAGCGGAAACTTTGGCTCTGACAGCTTCAGCATCGGTCACGGCGGCGCTGCCTACGGCGAGGGCGATGGCGGACACGGTGGTAACATCGGAAACACCAATTACGATGGCTCTGGAGACAGAGGTCGCATCACTTACGCGTAAAATGTCCCACTAATGCTATTGGAATAAAATAATTTAACTAACAACAATCAATACGGAACAATGTGTTATAAAAATAAATTATTGTGTTTAAATAATCCTTTTTCGATTACGAGAATCTGGTATGACAGAACACCAGACAACAGTATTATATTCCGTCCAGTACATGTGGTTTCAATTTTCCCTTTCACCGTGCTTTGTTTAAGTGTCAAACAAAAATGTTCTTCCCTTCCTGTAAACACAGATATTTCCAGAGTACTCATCGGCAAATTGCTCTGCTTCAGGGAAGACAATACTTGCCCTAGCGTTGCGTTGCGTCGTATGCGTTTTGTGAGGCGGGCGTTCTCGGTGACTGATACCAGTCCTCGAGACTACATGTCCCGTGTCACAGAGCGCATCGACTTCCTGAAGCAGAAAGAGTATGCATGGGCAAGCCGTATTCGTAGGTATAAGCGGCGGGTGGACCAATTCACTCAGAATCGCACATTGCAAAAAGATGAAAGGTGGGTTTATATGGCTTGGGAGCGACCGGACCAAGGTGTGGCTGACACGCGCCTGCCGGATGATGATGCAATGTGTTCGTTCTGGCGCCGCATTTGGTCGGTGCCTGTCAGCCATGCTGAGGGTGAATGAACTCGGGCGATCGAGCGAGCGTACGATCCAGTACTAGAATTGGGGGCAATTACTATCAGCCCCCAAGACGTAGCTCGTGCAGTTCGTCCGTTGTCTAATGGGAAATCTCCAGGGCCGGATGGGCTGCACAATTTCTGGATTAAATGGTTCACAAGATCGCATGCTCGCCTGGCGACCCTATTTCAGTCAGCCTTAGAGTCGGGGTCGCTGCCTGAGTTCCTGACAACAGGTATAACCCACCTGCTTCATAAATCGGGTAGTACTGCGGAACCCAAAATTTGTAGACCGGTCACCTGTCTCCCGACAGTCTATAAAGTTTTTACATCCATTTTGAGAACTAAAATTAGCAAACTATAACTTATGACAGGATATTGTCATCTATATTCTGTCATGTCCGCTTCCAAAAATGGATGTAGGGATGGGTCTCGTGGTACTAAGGAGCTAGTCCGCATTGTCATTGCCATTAGTCAACAGGTTCGTCGTTCCCGAAAGGATTCAGTGTCCAAGTTCTCAGTAGTAGAATAGGAAATGCTTTTTCAAGGCCATCAGCGTCCAGGGGCTCTCAGTAGTAGAACCAGCAGTAGGTTTTCAAGGCCACCGGCCGTGAGGAATTTAATACGACGCAAGGGCTAGATCTCGCCGACTCAGCGACCAAATCAAATAGTTCAGAGCAATTCCCAACTTCTTGCCTGCTCGAGGACGAAAAGCAGACTGTATAATCAGGTTCGGCTTCCCGTCATCATGTTGTTCTAAAATATCACTAACATCGCGTGTATACAACCTGCAACTCCTAGTTCAAGCAATAAATTAAAAAGAAAATTAGCTTGTCATTGTCAATAACTGACATCACAAAAGTACCTAAACAAAGATTGAAAAGACTAAAATATATAGAAAAGCTTTAAATAATACGAATTAAAAGGCGAAAAGACATGCTAAGCCTCTGCATACCAAAGGGCCATGCAGTTGTTCGGAAAGAACGTATGATACAATTTCAGATTACAATAGTCAAAAACGTAAGTACGTACGTAACACAAACATTACACTATCCATCGTCACTGACAGGACTGTTATAGCCAATAGGCCTGATATAGTGGTAATGTATCGATCAGAGCGGCGCGCATAGATGCGGCGCGCAATGATTGTTGACATAACGGCTCCGCATGATGAAAACCTCGTGAAAGCCGAGGAAGATAAACAAATCAAGTATCTTGACTTGTCTCGCGAGGTTGTCGACGTGTGGGAAGTGGACTCAGCGATTGTTGTGCCGGGAGTCGTATCAGCGCATGGCTTAATTGCCAAGAGCCTCGACCAATACCTGAGGAGGGTCACGTTAGGTAGCTGGATCAGAGAGCGGTACTCCTAGACACGGCTCGTATTGTTACTCTCTTTGGAGCCCTGTTTTTTTTTAATAAAGGGTGTAAAACACCTCTTCCCGAAGCCGAAAGGCACTTGTTCTCCTCATCATTGCGATCATTTTTTTTGTTCTACACCATGCCTGGGAACCTTCCAGTTATGGAGATATGGGGGGTCAAAGTTACAACTTTTTGACAAGTTTTTTTTAAATACAAGTTTTTTTGTAAGATTTTATCTTTTAGCACCTTTGCGGCCCCTGTACTATTCAATTCATCCATCAGCACAATGTTTTAAGTGCGTTACATTGTGTTATACCCCAAAACATGATTTATAACCTCAACATAAAAAGTGGTTTCCCAGCAATATTTTTTGCGTAAAGTTAGTTAGATTGATGTACAGAATGCTTGGTTAACGGCTTTGTGATGAGGTGGTTTACACCCTGTATGTAGGATCAGGAGTGCCGAGAGGTATATCGTCAGGGTTTAGAGTTCCCATTTTAATGGGATCCCCTTGGCCGCGGAAGCCATACCTGGGCCCGCTACCGCGGAGCCCGTATCTGTGGTGGACCTTATGCGTCCAAGTCCTGTGGGTCGCATGATTGCATTATGCGACCCTGTGTGTCGTTGCTATGTTGTAAACTGTAGGCGCGCCACAGCGCTGCAATAATCGTATTTGACAACCAACTCCGACATATATTAACCTTGATGTATGAGCGTTTGCTGCGTGTATAACAAAAGGGACGGTAATATTTTTCTTTATGTGTCGTGGAGACGACATGTGACAGTAGGCGAACTCTGAGGCTGTGGTGTGCGTACTGTATTGAGTCAACTTACATATATACAGCCGCACGGATGCGATCCTTAGCGTGCTTATTTTTTCGGATCGGAAATCATCAAATAACTTCTGCCGCTCTGGGCGGAGCGGGAGGGAGTGTCAGACTTTCACTGACTAAAACCGATCCACGTTCCTTCCTCGGCCTTTATGTTCCGGGCATGTTCCGGTATCTCTTTCACGGTATTCTCTTTCAACAGGCCCGCAACCCCGGCGGGCTTCGGCCCTTGCGGACCCCTCCCCTTATGCTTACATCTCTTTGAGGCGCGACACGGCCTGTCGTCGTTAGATGGACGGACGGCTAGCTAGCCCATAAAAAAAATCAGCAGGTGAAGATAAAATATCTAATCGGATGATAATAGAAGCGTGTAAAACAGCGAGCGACGCCATTCTATCTGTTTTCAACCGATGTATTGCGGAAGGCGTTTTTCCTCGCGTATGGCGACGTGGCTTTATACGAATAACTAGTTTTTGCGTGCTGCGCGAGCTGCAAGCAGCTCGCGTGCTTGTGGTGGTAGCTATTTTTCACTTTTAAAACCCCTTAATATAATATTAATCCTTAAACTTGACCCTAAAGAAGTCTTCCACTTGTCAAACTCTAGTGAAATGCCAAATGAAGCCCAAAAGGACTAAAGGTTTTCACTTGATTAAGCTCTAATCATTCTAAATCAGCATCTTCAAATCACTCGAATTACGATACCTACCCATATTTTAATTGTTTTCCCTTAAGACATTTTGAGAATCAATAGGAATCCTTAAAACAGTATGAAAACACTTAAGAACCCCTAACACATTCTGAATACTAATTCAATAAAAATAAGATATTAAAATAAAATTAAACTTGAGAATGTATTAATTTAAAGATTTTGAAACCCCATAAGAACCCCTAATATAATCTATAAACTTATTTAAAACTCAGACCTCTCATTAAAAAAACATTACCCTACAATTGACTTGTCGACCTACCGAAAAGCTATCATGACCATATCTCTACCACCGGACAGGTTTCGGCGCTACGATAATATTTGTTCAAACACCTAATGGCTAACCTGAATCGTTATAAAGTTGGGGAGGGGAGAGTATAAGACATCCTCCAGCGCAAGAACAGTTACGTAAATACGATATCTCCCTATCTCATACCTTGCTGATGTAGGATAGGTTCCGAGGTTTGATCATGAAGTCGGAATGACATGTGGTGTTTTTTTACAAACACTTTAAAACCTCGATGTACCCGCCAATTTGGCAGCGTTGGAGAGACTGCAGTACAAAAGATATCTCGTAGTCCACAAAGGCTAAACAACAACGCCGGTTATACTTTTCGGTCTTCTGTATACCGCAGTGTATGTATCTGTCACCGTAAAATTGTAAAACACGTTATATTGTAATCTCTCTAGCGATATTGTAAACTTTCGAATTATTGTCAAACGAACATACTGCTTACAATAAAACGCATTATTTTTCGTGAAATGCATGCGATGGTAGTCAACTCACGTGGTGTGTAGGGAAGGACGTCCCCATTGCCCAGTGGGTACCACTCTCATGAAAAAATACTGTACCGTTCCTGAGAAATATCGAATGTAACCTAACCTTAAACCACTTTATACGTATTCCCCTAAAAAGCGTAGTCGACGGAACCCCGCTTCGCGGGGCCTCCTATTTCCGAGTGCAGGGTTTAAAGGAACCTAACTAACCTAACGGGGGGGTGCCCCAAGTCCCGATTATGGGGGCAAAGATACTTCCGTATATTCAGTTGCCAATAATTTGAGAGTTTACAATATCGCTAGAGAGAAACACATTATATTGTAATATAACGTGTTTGACAATTTAACAGTGACATATCTATGTGATCAGCCCTTTCGGAATCCGGCTTGTTCGGGAGGCTGAAAATAACCCAGATGTAATGTGAAAAGTGCTGCAAGACACATTCGCGACCAGGACCTACCTACCACTGGAAATCTATCTTGAACTTGTCCCTACGATGAAGGGGTCGCCGGCTCGCTTCGCTGGCCACCTCCCCATCACCGGATTACAACGCATTTTATAGTGTTTGTTGAAACATCTTACGGCTATGTCTAACCGTAATGAAATTGTAGCCCTTTCAATTTTAAGGGAGGTTGCGAGAGGCGATTCGAATATCCTTCGGTATACAAACCTTGAACCTCTCGCTTCGCTTTACCGATATTACAACCGGGCAGTTTTTCGGTCAACGGCTCGCTACGCTCGCGGCTTACGTTTTTCACTCCACTCAGGACGTGCCAATCACCGGAATGCTACACTGACCATATCCTCACGCT
Organism: Xestia c-nigrum; assembly: GCA_916618015.1. Taxonomy (NCBI): domain Eukaryota; kingdom Metazoa; phylum Arthropoda; class Insecta; order Lepidoptera; family Noctuidae; genus Xestia; species Xestia c-nigrum. The sequence continues at coordinate 24,416,467 of OU745245.1, read as the reverse complement.
ACGGGGTCACCGGCTCGCTTCGCTCGCCACCTCCCCTCTTCGCTTTACCGGTATCACCACCGGACATGTTTTCAGTCGACGGCTCGCTACGCTCGCCACCTCCCCACTTCGATCCACTCAGGACCTGCCTACCACCGGAAATCTACCATGACCTCATCCCCACGCCACGGGGTCGCCATGTCGCTTCGCTCGCCACCTCCCGCTTCGCTTTCTCGATATCACCACCGGGCAGGTTTTCGGTCCACGGCTCGCTACGCTCGCGACTTCCTTTCTTCACACCACTCAGAACCTGCCAACCACCGGAATGCTATCGTGACCTTATCCTCACGCTGTGGGTTCACCGGCTCGCTTCGTTCGCCATCTCCCTCCTTCGTTTTTTCGGTACCACCACCGGACAGGTTTTCAGTCGACGGCTCGCTACGCTCGCCACCTCCCCACTTCGCTCCACCCACGATCTGCCTACCACCGGAAAGCAACTGTGATCTTATCCCCACGCTACGATATCACCAACGGGCAGGTTTTCGGTCCACGGCTCGCTACGCTCGCGACTTCCTTTCTTCACAATACTCAGGACCTGTCAACCACTGGAATTCTATCGTGACCTTATCCTCACACTGTGGGGTCACCGGCTCACTTCACTCGCCACCTCCCCCCGTCGCTTTACCGGTACCACCACCGGACAGGTTTTCAGTCGACGGCTCGCTACGCTCGCCATTTCCCCACTTTCCTCCACTCAAGACCTGTCTACCACCGGAAAGCTACCGTGACCTCATCCTCACGCTATGGGCTCACCGGGTCGCTTCGCTCGCCACCTCCCCCCTTCGCTTTAGCGGTACCACCACCGGACAGGTTTTCAGTCGATGGCTCGCTACGCTCGCCATTTCCCCACTTTGCTCCACTCAGAACCTGCCAACCACCGGAATGCTATCGTGACCTTATCCTCACAATGTGGGGTCACAGGCTCGCTTCGCTCGCCACCTCCCCCCTTCGCTTTATCGGTACCACCACCAGACAGGTTTTCAGTCGACGGCTCGCTACGCTCGCCACCTCCCCACTTCGCTCCACCCAGGACCTGCCTACCACCGGAAAGCAACTGTGATCTTATCCCCACGCTACGGGGTCACCGACTCGCTTCGCTCGCCACCTCCCCCCTTTACCTTACCGGTAACAGTCGCCGGCTCGCTACGCTCGCCACCACCTCACTTCGTTCCACTCAGGACCTGCCTACTACCGGAATGCTACCGTGACCTAATCCTACTATAATATTTGTTTAAACACCTGTCGGCTATCTCTAACCGTAATGAAGTTACAGCCCTTTCTGTTTGAGGGGAGGTTGGGGAGAGGTGGGAAGGAACAAACCAAAGGAACCCTTAAATTGACCATATAAATAAACCCCTCTATCAATCAACAAAATCAATCCTCATTCGGTCGAAACCGTTTGAAGGAACCCAATCGTAAACTACTACTACTATTCGTTCGCGAGCAGCTGGTATCTACAAAATATTCCTGTAGGGGCAAAGCCCTGAAACTCCTTAAATATCTTTTAGTTTGAAAAAAACTCTTACACCGTTTGAACGACCCCAATTGGACAAGGTTTAGAAAACCGGAAATGGCACGGCCGCCATCTTGAGTTTTTAAAATTTCACAATTTTTTCAAACTAACCAGAATAAAAGCTACATGTCAGTGGAAAAACGGTGGCTATACGTTGACTTTGGTAGAACGAAAGAATTTCCCAAAGTCGGGTCTGTCCCGAAAATTCATGAACCAACGGCTCTCGGGGTTGCCAGCTGAAAGTGATGAAAATGGTCCAAATGTCATTTGACGCACTTCATTCTTAGTGGTTATGCAACATTTTCATTCAAAATTCGTTATTTCAACTTTTCATGTTTTCCGGCAAAAAATTGCACCAGGCAACACTCATCAACACAGAACACAACCGGTTCATACAAGATAATACAGTCGGGGGAAGCTAACTGACCCATTTATCGTATCGAAAATTTGGATTTTTCGTCATTTTTATAAGATGGCCACACTGTTCGCCATTTTGTTTTTCTAAAAAGTCATAATTTTTCTGAAATTTCGAGGATACAGGCTATAAACTGGTGTACTTGGTGCTGCCAACTTTTGAGTTTGGTAGAACAAAACAATTCGCCAAAGTTGGGTCTGACCCGAAAATTCAAGCCCCGATAGGTGCCAGAGTTGCCAGCTGAAAGTGATAAAAATGGTCAAATGTCATTTGGAGCATCCCATTCTTGGCGATCATGTAAATTTTTTATTCAAAATGTCGTTATTTCTACTTTTCATGTTTTTGGGGAAAATCAGGAAAATTACCCTAAAAATGGGGTAAATTTTTCCATCAGGCAACACTCCTCAACAAAACACAAAACCGCTCGGTACAACTCAAACCCGTCAGATGTTGCCAACTACCCGAAAAATCGTCTCGAAAGTTGTGAATTTTCATCGATTTCACATGATGGCCGCCACACCAGCCGCCATTTTGTTTTTCTGAAAAGTCATAATTTTCTGGTAATTTCAAGGATACTGGCCATCGACCGGTGTACTCGGTGTTGCCAACTTTTGAGTTTGGCAGAACAAAGTAATTCGCCAAAGTAAGGTCTGACCCGAAAATTCAAACCCCAAATGGCTCTCGGGGTTGCCAGTTGAAAGTGATGAAAATATTCAAATGTCATTTGGGGCTTCCCATTCTTGGTGATTATGTAAAATTTCCATTCAAAATGTCGTTATTTCTACTTTTCATGTTTTCGGGGAAAATCTGGGAAAATACCCAAAAAATGGGGAAAATTTTTGCACCAGGCAACACTCCTTTACAAAACACACAACCGCTCGGTACAACTCGAACCGGTCAGATGTTGCCAACTACCCGAAAAATCGTCTCGAAAATAAAGATTTTTCGTCGTTTTCACAAGATGGCCGCCACACCAGCCGCCATTTTGGTTTTCTGAAAAGTCATAATTTTCTGGAAATTTCAGGGATACAGGCCACCGACCGGTGTACGCAGTGTTGCCAACTTTTGAGTTTGGTAGAACAAAGTAATTCGCCAAAGTCAGGTCTGACCTGAAAATTCAAACCAAAATGGCTCTCGGGGTTGCCAGCTGAAAGTGATGAAAATGGTCAAATGTCATTTGGGGCGTCCCATTCTTGGTGATTATGTAAAAGTTTCATTCAAAATGTCGTTATTTCTACTTTTCATGTTTTTGGCAAAAATCTGGGAAATTACCCGAAAAATGGGGAAAAATTTTAATCCAAGCAATACTACTCAACATACCACACAACCGCTCGGTACAACTCGAACCCGTCAGATGTTGCCAACTACCCGAAAAATCGTGTCGAAAATTGTGAATTTTCGTCGATTTCACAAGATGGCCGCCACACCAGCCGCCATTTTGTTCTTCTGAAAAGTCATAATTTTCTGGAGATCTCAAGGATACAGGCCACCGACCGGAGTACTCGGTGTTGCCAACTTTTGAGTTTGGTAGAACAAAGTAATTCGCCAAAGTGAAAAAGTCCCAAAAATTAAAAAGTTTAATATTTTTTGGGGTTGCCAGTTGAAAGTGATGAAAATGGTCAAATGTCATTTGGGGCTCCCCAAAGTTGCCAGCTAGACAAAGTCTCCATTCAAAATGTCGCTATTTCTACTTTTCATGTTTTCGGGAAAAATCTGGGAAAATACCCAAAAAATGGGGATTTTTTTTGCACCAGGCAACACTCATCAACAATACACACAACCGCTCGGTACAGCTCGAACCCGTCAGATGTTGCCAACTACACGAAAAATGCATTTAAAAAAAGTCGAAAATTCCACCATTTCACAAAATGGCCGCCGCAGCGTCCGCCATCTTGGATTTTCAAAATGTCATAATTTTTCACAATTCTTATTGAAATCGCCTACAAATTGGCAACGTAGAGGTTTGCGACTTGAAAAATCGGTAGAACAAAACAATTCGTCAAAGTCGAGTGAAAAAAGTCGCCAATTTCAAAACGTCCCAGCGCGGCCGCCATTTTGTTTTTTTTTTTTTTTTACTTTTTTTTCAAATCACTTCAGACTTTCTACCAAACCTACGAGTCGAAATCGGTCCAAGTCCTTTCCTCGCCGAAACCGGAAATGGACTCGGCCGCCATCTTGGATTTCAATCTCCTCTATAATTTTCCTCTACTCGACCGGAAGTGCTTTACATTTTTCCAAAACATACCCCTAACCCATCTCTCACCCATTCCGAGAAACGGCATGTCAGTGAGTCAGTGAGTGGTCTTGTAGTTTTATATAACTATAATTTTTTTTTTTTTTTTTACTTTTTTTTCAAATCATTTTGGACCTTTAACAAAACCCACGAGCCAAAATCCGTCCAAGTCTTTTCCTCGCCGAAACCGGAAATGGACTCGGCCGCCATCTTGGATTTGAATCTCCTCTATAATTTTCCTCTACTCGACCGGAAGTACTTTATATTTGTTCAAAACTAACCCCTAACCCATCTCTCACCCATTCCGAGAAACGACATGTCAATCAGTGAGTGAGTGAGTGGTGTTGTAGTTTTATATAACTATAATAAAATAAATAAATAATTCCAAAAAGTGGTGATAAGCCACCGGACGACCCTAAGTCGTACAGGCCCTTAACCCTACTACCAAATTTGGGAAAACTCCTGGAGCGCCTTATCGTTCCGCGTTTGCTACCGGACGGACCAAAGTTTCATAATAACCAATTCGGATTCACCGTGGGTAAATCTACTGTTGACGCGGCACTTTCTGTTAGAAAAATTGTTAATAACTCTGAACACAAGTACGTGGTTGGAATCTTTTTAGATATTTCCGGGGCTTTTGATAACGCTTGGTGGCCGATGCTACTACTTAAAATGAAAAATCGTGGCTGCTACAAAAACATATATAATCTTGTTCATTCATTCTTTTTAAATGGTACCGCGCAACTAAAACTCGGACATCATTCTATGTCAAAGTCCCTTACCATGGGATGTCCACAGGGCTCGGTAATCTCTCCGTATGTATGGAATATAGGTTTTGATGATTTCCTCGCGATCCCACTTCCACCGGGCTGTTCATTAACCGGTTACGCGGACGACGGCCTGCTGCTCATTCAGTCAAATACCCGGGCTGGACTCGAGAATTTAGCTGACACTTGCCTACGATTAATATCTCAGTGGGGCGATCGAAACCGTCTGACCTTTGCACCGCATAAAACATTTCAACTAATTTTAAAAGGTGATCTTAAATCGTGGCCGAGCATTAAATTTAATAACGTTCCCGTGAAAAGAAAGCAGTCCGTATGCTACCTTGGACTGGTCTTAGACAGGAATTTTTCATTCGTAGATCACATAAAAAATGTCGGTGAAAAAGCTAAAAAGAACTTTTATGCCTTAACGAGGATATCCAAATCTACGTGGGGATTGTCATTTTTAACTTTAAAGACCATCTACGTGGCTACTTACTTGGGTTGTATGTGCTACGGGGCACCTGTTTGGGCCGATAGGGCCACCACAGGAGCGGTGCGACGTAAATTGCTTCAAAGCCAGCGTTTGGCGTTGATATTCTTATGCAAAGCGTACAGGACGGTTAGTACCGAAGCTCTTCCGGTGCTTGCGGGTGTACTTCCAGTCGATCTGGAGGTGCAGCGGCGGGCTGCAATGTACTATAACGCGCGTGAGACCACGGACGCAGACTTTTTAACCGTACGTGATCGTGCTAGGATTTCTAGATTATTCAAACCACAAACCGACGTCTGGGAGGAACTTTTATCTGAATGGCAATGTAGGTGGGACAATTCCATCAAGGGCAGGCACCTCCACCAGTTCTTTCCATCCGTTCGTGAGCGGCTGGACAGGACATGGCTGGAGGTTGATCACTGTGTTGCCCAATTTCTCACGGGCCATGGCAAGTTTAAGAGTAAATTATTTTCCTTCAAGCTTGTTGACTCGCCTTTTTGTCAATGTTCAACATCTGACTGCGAATATGAACAATCTGCTCATCACATTTTGTGGGAGTGTAGTCTTTGGCAAAATGAACGCAATATTATGTTGGATAGTGTACAGGTTACATCCGGAGTTATTTACTATACGGACCTTGTGGAAACTAGAGCAAATTTCCGTGCGTTCAAGCGTTTTTGCCATACCTATTATTGGAATCAAATATAACAGCTCTCAACTAGGACCCATTAACGTTAATATTTATCCGTGGTGCTTGGCAACTGGGCCTATCCCAGTTGTAAACGTCCCTTTGTGCCTATTGGCCTTGTTTCGTTCTGTCTCCTGCTGATATGGAGGGAAGTGGAAATTACAGTTCTTTCCTACTCCTCCGCTATACTTTCTGATTAATTTCGTTGCGGGATCCAAGACAGTTAAATTCATTCTCTGGGACTTCGTCGAGCTTCATTGTCTCGGCGCTTTTCTGGTGGTCGCCACTGTTGATTCTGGCTTTCAGGAGTTACAGTGGTTTGGGCGTGTGTGGCGGGCTTGTCCCAATAAAAAAAAAAAAAAAAAAAAAAATAGCTAGCCCATAGCTAACCGTCCACAGGCCCGCATCTACGGTAGCCGGTAGCCACCACGACGCCCAGTGCGTCTCCCGCGGCGGCTGGGAAGAAAGGCTGTCTCCCTCTTGCGTTCCGCCACCTCCTTCGCTAGCATAACTGCTTCGCAGAAGGAGGTGACGGCTTCCCATTCCGTCTCGCTCCGGACCATGGATTGAACCAGTGCCGGACGCGAGAGGTCGCCGCCGCCGATCGCCGCTACGAGGACGCGGCGGTGCTCCGCCCACGCAGGGCAGACCTCCATCGTGTGCTCCACCGTGTCCTCCGGTCGATCCTCGCAGTGGAAACACCCGGGCCTTTTCTCCCGCCCGATCCGGTACAGGTACCTCCCGAAACATCCGTGTCCGGTGAGGACCTGCGTCAGGCGGAAGGTGAGGACGCCGTGGCGCCTCTCAAGCCACTCCTCACAGGGGGGAAATTACCGCCACTATCGTGGCGTGCCCTGCACGGGGTTGCGACAGTCGCTCTCTATGTCGCCATGAGGTCGCGCCGGAGGTCTGTCCGCTGAGCAGCAATTTGCCGCGGCAGCGGAGTTTCCCCCCGGTGTAATGCCTCCGCGCGCCATGTAAAGGGCCATGTACCGCACGACCCCCGGGTAGAGCCTGCGGCAGGAGGCGTTTGGCCCCCCAAGGTTGGGCAGGAGTCGCCTGAAGGCAGCCCCGGTCCGTTCCAGCCTGGGGGCCAAACGTCGGAAGTGTTCCACGAAGTTCCATCGGCTGTTGAGTACGAGTCCTAGGTACTTCAACTTCGACTCGACGCCGATGGATACCCCTCCCACCGTCAGTGTGGAATGTGTGAATCCCGACGGTGGCTTATTCCGAGGCCCATGAAAGCACATGGCCTCGGACTTGTGCAATGCCACCTCGAGACCCAACTGCCGGATCCTCTCAACGACTGTCACAACCCCGCGTGTCATATTTTCGGCCGCCGCCTCGTGCGACCTCCCCTGTGCCAGCACAAGGGTGTCTGCGTAGCAAACACCCTTGTGCTGGCACAAAAGACACCACTATTGAGGTCCGCGCGCAGCGCCCAGTCGTAACCGATGTTCCACAGGGGCGGTCCCAGAACCGATCCCTGTGGGACACCACACGACATCTCTCGCCGGTTTCAATCTCCGCTGCCACTGGGGTAGATGACGACCCTGTCCGTCAGGTAGTCCCCGACCACACGACGGAGGTAGGTCAGGCTTTGCCAGGCAAGCTCCAAGGTCCAGGGGCGGTATTTTTGGCCCTGAGTCTACCTACTGCCACTCTCAGGTCTACCCCAGTCACTTCCGGAGTGTCGTCGTCGACATTTGGGTCCTCTTCCGGCACCGCAGGTTGCGGAGCCCCCCGCGAAGGAAACAGAGCGCTCACCACGTCCTTCACGAGCTCTGGCCGGACTCTGCGTCAGCGGGGGGGCCCAGTTTATTCCGCCACAATCTTGTAAGGGCGCCCTCACGGATCTCCAAGCGGGCCAGTTCCCTGGCCCGCAGGACAGCCTCCCGGAGGGCGGTCTTCGCCGCTCTGTATCCCTCGTACAGCTCCGCCTCAATGGCTGCCGCATCTGGCCGGCGGATGCGGAGCCTGCGATGCCTGGCGTATTGGCGCCGCGCAGCAACACACGCCTCACGGAGAGACGTTATTTCGCGCGACCACCTGACGTCGGGCGATTCCTGGCCGGACTCGGGGCATTGTCACGTCACAAATGTCGGACATGGGCTCCTAAAACCGGAATCCCTTCTTTTCGCATAATGTTTTTTGTCCTAATATACTTCGGCATAACGATTTTGGCACAATTTGTTTTGGCATAATAATACTTTGGCATAATTTTTTTAGGCATACATTTTATATTGGCATAATCATGTTAAAGACTAATTTGTTTTGGCATAAATTTGATTCGCATTACGTTAGTAGGCCTAATGACTATTAGCATAATAATATTTAGGCATACAATTAATATAAATAACAAAAACAATGTTCATGCAAATGATTTATTATAAATATACATGACATTTTCAATCGCGAGAAACGTTTTCACACGTTTGTAGTTCTCATAATAGAAGACTGTTTATTTCACACAGCAGTGAATTAGTTAACTGATTGAAGTTAACTAATTCACTGCTGTGTGAAATAAACAGTCTTCTATTATGAGAAATAAATAAGGCGGTTATTCCTCAGATAGAAGTTAACTGATTGAAATAGTAGTCCTTAATTATTTATTTTAGGTGTATATTGTTAGCAATTGCTTGTAAATATTCTAGTTTAGAAGGATACTAATCTTTTTTACTAAAGATTTTTTCATTTTTTTTTTTGGTTTTGTCCGTGTATTTTTTCTTTTTTTTTTGGTATAAGTGATGTTACAACATCCAGTTTATCTATTTCAATGGTTTGATGTCTTATTTCTTGAACTATCTTATCTTATCTTATCTTTGCCAATAAATAAAATCCAGTATGGTGTTTTCCCACAAAATTAGCAAATCTATTGTGCCATGCTTCTGCATGATTTTGTGTCCTGGGTATATTTTCCTTTACTAGTAAATACGTACTCCAGACTTTGGGTGGAAATGGTGGTGGTGAACTTGTAGTGCCCCATACATAATTCTGAACAAACCAATTAGTTATAGTACCTGTAATAATTAAATAATATTGTTGGTTAAAAAATTAATATGCTGTGCAACAAAAGTTAGTGACAGAACCGAATTGCTGCAAAACCGACTTCACGTAGTCTTGTTTGTCCTACCCCTAGAGTGTTATTTAAAATCGCGTAGGCGCGTAGGGGCGAGGCGGCCCGCGGGCTGAGGAGCAGGCGACTGCGAGTGAGCCGCCGCGGCTGAGGCTGGCCGGCGAAGCCGGCCAACAAGCCGAAGCTGCAGTGGTGAGCGAAAGCCGTCTGCGACAATTAGCACGCGTGGGGCCGCCGGAGGGCCGCAGCGCCGGAGCCGTCACAGAAACGCTGCCTGCTGCATGCTGCTTGCTTGCATACTGCATGCTTGCTTGCATGCTGCATGCTTGCTTGCATGCTGTTCTATTCTACCTACAATATCAAGCGCCTACAAATTTCATTAGAGCAATATTGTATAAACGTGTATAGTGTCTAATATTCTAGGTGTTAATAATTATTTCACTGTTATACCTATAAAAATATGTTTTAATATTTTTATGCGTTATTTATGCTTAACTTTTATGCTTTAGGATATTATGCTTAAAAAAGTTATGCTTTAGAACTTTATGCTTAAAAAAAATATGCTTTAGAACTTTATGCTTAATAAGTTTATGCTTTAAAATATTATGCCTAATCATTATTATGGTTACAGACACAATGCTTAAAAAAATTATGCATGAGCTGTTATGCGTAATTATATTATGCGAAAATATAATTATGCCAAACAACATTATGCTAAGTTATATTAGGTCTTAAAATTTTATGCTAATGGATAGGGAACCCCTAAAACCACTCTGCCTCACTATCAACGTCGGCAGGCCTGCACGATCGAGCCTTCCAGGAGGAGCCACCGGTCCAGCTACTTCAACGCCCAACGCGGACCACTCGGAGCCTGTTGGACCGGCGCGCTTGAGGACTGGGTGGAGACGTCAAACCGGATGTACCGTTGGTCGGAATAGGTCTCCAACCCCTTCATGACACGCCAGTCAACGACATGCGGCGACACAGCGGGGCTAGCGAACGAGATGTCCACCACCGACTCGCTCCGCATCCGCACACACGTGGGAACAGAACCCCGATTAAGGACGACCAGGCTCCTTTCCAGAGCCCAGTCCTCCAACATCCTTCCCCGCACGTCTGTGCAACGAGAACCCCAAGCCAAGTTCTTGGCATTAAAGTCCCCAAGGACAAGCACGGGGAGGGAATGGCTCCCGACGACGACACTCAACTCTTCCAGAGAGTTGTGGAACTCGGCGAGAGTTCGGTTCGGGGAGAAGTAGACTCCCACCACGACGATCTCCGAGGCGCACTGCACTGACACGTGGTGTCCCACGTGGCAGCGATAGCACCTCAGAGGTCTGGGTTCAAGCAGTTTCACCTGCGCTGATACCCAGCCCACCACAATTGTTTTCGCCGCCGTCATGGGGCAGCTCACCGTTACGGTTCGCATTCCCGTAGGGTCCGGACGTAGGGTGCCTTTTTTTTTTGTTGCCGGGTTGGAAAATCCTCGATGGATGTCCTCCGCCCTGGGGAGAGCGGAGGGGTCTGTCAGACTCGTACTGACTAAAAACCACCCCGGTGTTCCCTTCCCACACCTGCACCGGGGATCATGGGAACTAGTGCGCCTTCCACGATCCCCGGCTAGTGCCGGCCCGCCACTGCGGGCCTCCTCAGGTCTGCGGGGGGAGTGAGGTGTAGGTACTCCTCCCGCGACGTCATGTAGGGGCGCGCGCGAAACACTACGCGCCACCGCCTCGGGTCCAGTTATTCGGCGGGGCGGCGGACCTCCCCAAGTCCGCCGTCCCTCTGGACCCGTTCAGGGGGGCTGGAAGAGGGCGTTGTCCGCCCTCCGCCGACGCCCGGTTCGTCTGCTGCGGGTCGGGAGAGTACTCTCCACCTCTCTCAACCTCTCCGCAGCCTCCTTCTGTGAGATGACCGTTTCACAGAAGGAGATCACCGCATCCCACGACTCTGCGCTCCCGACCATCGTGCGAGCGACGGCCGGCAGCGACAGATCGGTTGGACGTAGGGTGCCTGCCTTGACCTGCTCGGCAGAGCACCCCCCGAACCTAGCGTCAACTATTTACCTGTCGCAATCGGACATATTTGTCACGTTTATGAAACAGAACTTGTTGCTACAATCCGACAATTTTGTCAAACACTGACAAATTGTAAACTTGTCACGTTTATGAAAAATAGGGCCCAGGCCGCAACGTCACGCTACGCTGCCTGTCCCTCTGCGTTGAACGCCGCGTGCGATGCAACAGGGTCATCTGCAACACTTCAAGCAAATGCGCGTAATCCCAAAAACAACTGACTATTCATAATAACAAAGATTTACCATTTACCGATTCATACTTCTTCTGAACCGGTTCTTTTGGACGACATTATGTGTGAAGAATAAAACGTATAAAACCTGCGTCACGTCGCGATTCACATTCAGTGTTCCGAACAATTCCTTATTGAGCAACATGGTTCGTTCAGTGACAGTTGATCTAATTCTGACAGCAGTAGCCTGTATCTGCTGTACGGCACCAGGTAATCCTTATCATTGAATGCTTGTCACTACTATAACTCCTAATAACAACCAGTACTTTCTTAGTTTATCATGGACATCACAGACATCGGTGAAGGAAAACATTGTGAGGGAACCTGGACTTATAACTGTCTGAAATCGCCAGCCCGTCATGAGCATGCGTAGTGATCAATGCTCGTGCTTTCTCTGTATGAGAAGAGGCCTTTGCCCAGCAGTGGGATAGTAACCATATCACTCATGTCAGTTTCACGCCATAAATATGTCGCAGGCATTTGGTTGTATCTGCTATTTGTTTGAATGACTAGCGCGTTAATTGAATGACGTCATTCAATTAAATGACTAGGCCGAACGTTGACTGAACAAGCGTCACTCAACGTCCAACTAGTTAGCGGATTGTAACATAGCCTTTTGAACAAAGCGGACGTATCGCAGGGGTGACGCAAGTCCCTATATGTCAGCTATATCCCATTCAACGACTATGTTAAATGACGTTCAGTCAAGACGTTGAAAGTAACATAAAACAACTTTGTCCTTTGCTCATTCAATTAAATGTCGACATATACATAACCAGGCGCCGCACCTCACCTACCCGCGAATGCAGACCGCATCATCGCAGTTTAGTCCGGAAGCTTGTTTAAATTAAATTTGGAGGTCACTATGCAAGTGTTTGGTCCACTACGGTAACAAAAATGCTGAACACAAACAAAAGGAAAAGTCACTGACTGTTTTAAGCCATAAATTGCTTTATTTAGCTTATATTCTCACATCCTTTTACCACATAACGTACAGGTTGTTCCATGTAGACAGACTCTTTTAGGTCACCATTGAAAAATGCAGTCTTCACATCAAGATGTTCAAGCATCATGTCACACTAAGCAGCCTAGGCCAGTAGTAATCTAATAGTTGAATATCTAACAACTGGAGAATAAGTTACGTGGTAGTCTACTCCATACTTGTGTGTGTATTCATTCGCCACTAAGCGAGCCTTATACTTGAGTAACTCTCCATTCATTCTTCTCTTTTTATTGAAGATCCACTTGGATTTTACTTGCTTGCGCCCCACGGGTAAGTCAGTTAGAGTCCAGCATTTATTTTTATGAAAGAGTTATACTCATCTGCGATAGCCTCACTCCAGTGTTTAGCCTCACTGCCACTCAATGCTTCCTCCAGAGTAATCGGCAGCTCCTCTGACATTATCCCTGTCATACCCTGCTTCAGGAGCGTCTTGATACAATGACTGCTCGCTGTCCTCAGAGTCAGATCTCGACCTCCCTGGAATGTTAGTTGTAAAGTAAAGTTACATCGGACGAACAACTATCCGCACTCTCTGAATCCTCCTCCACATCCAAACTGAACATAGTCTGTCTGCGAGGATTCCTTGTGCCATCAGAAGGTAAAATGTCATCCATGGATGTATTTACTTGTGGAGACTGTTTGCCCTGGCCAGTCCAGCATCTTGCAGCATACAACGGGTTTTATGCCGCAAGATGCTGGACTGGTATAATCACAATTGTTCGGTTAGCCATTTTGTTCACTGTAGTGTGGGACCGTAGTTCATGCCTAATCCCACAGCTCCTAAAGTACTCCTGAAATTTCAGAGCTATTTACTTATTACTCCGCTTATCATAATTTATCTTTCAGGACAGTCCAGACCCCAGTGGGTGGGTAGAGACGCACCGTATTCAGCGCAAGTTTACGATGGGATTGTGAGCCTTGGGCATGTACAAGGTGGAAACTACGGTCCTGGCAGCTTTACTATCAATCATGGCGGCAATGCCTATGGTACCGGCAATGGCGGCCACAGTAACAACATCGAAAACATCTACAAGAACATCGGGAACAACAACAACTTTGGAAACAACAACGACAACGGAAACAATAACCGTTACGGGCGCTCTAATAGAGATCTTGGTTTCATCACTAACTTGCGTCACTCTGGAAACCCTGGTCCCATCCTTTACCTGCACTCGGTACCCGCAGCTCATTACCAGCCTTGACCAACGCTATAATAATGAAATTATGCAACTACTCGTAACACCTACTGGTACTAAGCTATGTGTTTTATAAATAAATTATTTTATTTCAATTATCCTTTTTCAATGACGACCATCCGCGTATGACAGAACTCGAAACAGCAGTGTTCTCTCCGCGACAGATGTATGCTTGGCTTTAGGACTCAATATTCCGCTCACTGATGTGATGGCAATTTTCCCTTTGGCATTATTGTAAACTGCATTCGTCAACGAGATGATTCTACCAGTCATACAAGTCGTATAACTTTCGCCATTCAACTTTACAATTAAAACTATTAATTGGTCATTCACACACCGGTATTATTCACAATTTTTGTTGATATTTTATTTTAGCGTCTGCCCATGAACAATATGTAAAAGTATAGAGTTTGAATTCCGGAACAATTTTGTCTTCTGTTATAATTACTTTTATACGAAGTCAGGAATTAAAGATATTTTAGTTTGAAGTTGTAAAGGTTATGTACGAGTATGTGTCGTCAACAACCGATAAATGTAAAAATAATTACTTACGAGTACTTAGCACACACACGCAAAGTAAGGGTAGATCCCTTATTAGCGTGTAAAATACGCAATGGCGAATCAAAGATATATATTGATTTTAAAAGTCACCCCTTTTTTTTTAGGATGGGAAATCATCAAATGACTTCTCCCACTCTGGGTAGAGCGGGAGGGGGTGTCAGACTCTTACTGACTAAAATCTATCCATGTTCCTTCCTCGCCCTTTATGTTCCGGGGCCGCGGTATCTCTTTCGAACAGGCCCGCAACCCCGGCAGGCTTCGGCCCTTGCGGGCCCCTCCCCTTATGCTGACATCTCTTTGAGGCGCGCGTGGAACACGAACGCGCCGTTGACACGGCCCGCATCTACATTGGCCGGTAGCCACCACGTGGCCCCCGACGCCCGGTGCGTCTCCCGCGGCGGCCGGGAAGAGAGGATCTCTCCTTCTCTCGATTCCGCCATCTCCTTCGCTAGCATGACTGCTTCGCAGAAGGAGGTGACGGCTTCCCATTCCGTCTCGCTCCGGACCATGGATTGAACCAGGGCCGGACGCGAGAGGTCGCCGCCGCCGATCGCCGCTACGAGGACACGTCGGTGCTCCGCCCACGCAGGGCAGACTTCCACCGTGTGCTCCACCGTGTCCTCCGGTCGATCCTCGCAGTGGAGACACCCGGGCGTTTTCTCCCGCCCGATTCGGTGCAGGTACCTCCCGAAACATCCGTGTCCGGTGAGGACCTGCGTCAGGCGGAAGGTGAGGACGCCGTGGCGCCTCTCCAGCCACTCCTCAAAGAGGGGACTTACCGCCACTATCGTGGCGTGCCTCTCTCCATGTCGCCATGAGATCGCGCCGGAGGTCAGTCCGCTGAGCGGCAATTTTCCGCGGCAGCGGAGTTTCCCCCCGGCATAGTACCTCCTCGCGCCATTCGTGTAGGCGCGCAACGACTATCGCCTCCAGATCCCATGGCGGCAATCCGGCAAGCAGGCCCGCCGCCTCGCGAGAGATCGTGCGGGACCATCTTTACGGCCACCGCTTTTTGGGGCGTGTTCAGATAATGAGCGGCACGCCGCTTCAGCGAACGCGCCCACACTGGGGCCCCGTAAAGGGCCATGGACCGCACGACCCCCGCGTAGAGCCTGCGGCAGGAGGCGTTTGGCCCCCCAAGGTTGGGCCGGAGCCGCCTGAAGGCAGCCCCGGTCCGTTCCAGCCTGGGGCCAAACGTCGGAAATGCTCCACGAAGTTCCACCGGCTGTCGAGGACGAGTCCTAGGTACTTCAACGTCGACTCGACGCCGATGAATACGCCTCCTACCGTCAGTGTGGATCCCGACTGTGGCGCATTTCAAGGCCCATGAATAAAAGTCACCCCTGGGTTTAACTTTAATAGACATTTTGTTACTTGATTTCTACATCCTACACACTCCCACACCTAACGAATTCGCGGACTGTCTTGGCTCGGTGAGTGCAATTATTGACAGTTGTAACTTAGAATGTTGTAATGTTGTTATAACCAATTTGGTTTCTGTTCTGGATTATCCACCGACAGCGCTATATTGAGTATGAAGCATACTGTGAAGTACTACACGGATCGCCACACTCCAGTTTACGCATGTTTCCTTGACTTGAGCAAGGCTTTTGACTTGGTTTCCTGCGATATTTTATGGAGGAAGATGGAAGTCCTAAATTTGCCCCCAGAGGTGACAAATACTGTAAAATACTGGTATGGAAACCAAGTCAATAGTGTCAAATGGGCTAGAAGCAGTACCATCAGTGAAGTTGAAGGGGTATACCCTTGTAAGGGTTTAATTTAAGTATCTCGGTCACCTACTGACCGCTGGCCTCAACGACGATGAGGATATTGATAGGGAGCGGAGGGCGCTTTGTGTGAGAGCTAACATGATTGCCTGCAGGTTCAGGCGTGCCTCTAAAGAGGTCAAGCTTACTATATTTAGTGCTTACTGCGCGACGTTCTACACTTGCAGTCAATGGGATCATTATACTCAAAAATCATACAGCGCCCCTCGCGTCCAATATAATAACGCATTCAGGGTGCTAATGGAGTTGCCCCGGTACTGCAGCGCATCAGGGATGTTTGCTGAAGCTCGCGTAGATTGCTTCTACTCAGTGAAGCGGAAGCGATGCGCATCCCTGGTCCGAAGGGTGCGGGGCAGCGCCAACAGCATCCTGTCGATGATAGCGAGCAGGCTTGTTTGTGCGTTTGTGAACCTTTGCTGCAAGGTTTCAGCTGAGCCTGTCACCTTGCATCAGTGATGTCACAATCTGTTTTTCTGTTTTGTTTGTTTGTGAGTGTATTACTAACATAGTTTGTAAGTGTTCCTAACACTATGAGTCTTGTTGCTCGAAGTAAATGATTTTTATTATTTGTCTACTCATTTCAATCAATTTCAATGTCAAACATTGACCGACCAATGATCGACCATTGTGAATTTAGCAAATTTCGAAGTTTATACCAAAATGACAATGGGATGGAAATGGAATCGTGTTTGAGTGACGAAATTATCAAAATAGCAGAATTAGGCCCCTGGAAATGACTGTTTCGTCTCTTATTTATTGTTTTTTTTTAACTGAAATCTTCATTTTGATCTTCACTTTTACTTTCGAATGATTCAGTTACTGAACAGCAAGTTGTGTTCAGTTACTTCACTCAGTTACTCAACATCCCGGAGTTCGAGTTGCCCTCGGGTTTTGTTTGGTGATTGTTAATATCCATTTCCATTAGAGATTTTCAAATGATTGTACATCCCAACTGAAGCCAATGAGCAGTGACGTGCAGTTGTCCTCCACGGAGGGTAGGCCACGACACGGATGGCAAAAAAAAATCATTATCAGCGACTTCAAAAACCCCGCAAAAGACACCAATGAAGAAAAAGCCGAAGATTTTCGTCGGCACCATCTTTATTTTCGTTTTGAAAAAATCATTAATTATTAAAATAATAATACTAGTTACTACTGATTACGTATGGTAGCTACTGGCGCAGCTACCATACGTAATCATATTTTAATCAACATACAACCTATCACTGGCCAGCGGGCCTAAAATGGCCGCTTTAATAGAACATTTCATTGTCTATTTTAGATTTTTTTTTAACGCGATTCATATTATGTTCTGCTGAAGCGGCAATGCAAAAACGTAAGGAGATTTGAAATTCGCGGGCTAGCATCACCTTGAATCAAATTGTGTAGCAGCCAGTCACAGTCCAGCTACACTCGCAGGAGTTACCGCCCTAAAATGGCCGCAATCTATGTCATGTGTGTGGTTCATACACACGAAAATATGCACCAATGTGCCGCTGTGTGCGTAAAATTATCAATGGGTTTTAGGCTACCCGATTGCCTGTCCGGCGGAGCCCGAGCTTCGTAGTAACTTCCAGGGTAATGTTAGTTGCGTGACACGTGCGCGACAAATTGCTATAAGTATTCTAACAGGAGTTCGAACTTTTTTCTAATATTTTGTCATAGTTTATGACATAGTTTTAAAATATGCATTTGGCATGTTGGTAGGGTAGGCTTTGCCTAATTGCCTCTTCGGAGCGCCCGCTCATGAGGCTAGCTCTCCGTCCGTCCATCTTATGACGACAGGCCGTGTCGACAACGCGGCCTGGTACCACGCGCGCCTCAAAGAGATGTCAGCAGAAAGGAAGGAGCCCGCAAGGGCCGATGCAGGGCGTGGCTGGGAAACTGTTCGAAAGAGATACCGGGGTCCCGGAACATAAAGGGCGACAAAGGAATATGTTGTTTTGGGTTTAAGTGAATAAAAGTCTGACACTCCTTTCCGCTCCGCCCAGAGCGGGAGTAGTCATTTGATGATTTATCATAAATAAATAAAAGATGGCGTCATGAGAGAAATCACGATTACTCATAAAATATGAACGCAACTACAAATTTTTGTATACATGTCGTTACTTGTTAAGGAGTTCCCTTTTGAAGAGACGATCCTGGCTTCAGGATGAGTTCGTGTATAAATTCCATATTTTTTACCTCGAGGGCACTGGTTTTAAAATCAGTTGCAAGATTTGATTAATACTTACTAACTAACAAGGCAAGTTGAATAAAAACTATTTTTTGCAAAAAATATAACCGACTTCACACAAAAAGTGAAAAATAACTTTAGCTTCAGAAGTCGGTGACCTTCGTTTGATTGATTATTTTTTTTTGTCACCGACTTCTGAAGCTAAAGTTATTTTTCACTTTTTTGTGTGAAGTCGGTTATATTTTTTGCAAAACAGTTTTTATTTTTAACTTTTTAGTGGTTCATAATATGTGCTTACCCTTTCACAGCGTAACGGCGTAATTTTTTGTTATGAACTGGTGTAAACAATAGAGAGACATGAGATTTCAGCGATCCCAGTATATTTGCTATCATTTATTGAGGAGTTCCCGTCGCCTATCTTCCGAAGTTCTTCATCAGATCTTTACCAAATTGAAATGGGATCACTCCAAGAACGTACTCTTCCTAAAACTACCCAAATTGCTTCTGGTATGCCTATAAAAATGTCTGCTGCACAGACACAGCAGGCTACTGCTGTTACAATTAGAACAACTGTCACTGAACGCACCATGTTGCTCACTACGGAATTGTTCGGAATATTGAATGTGGATCCCGATGCAACGCAGGTTTTATATGTTTATTTAGTTCTTGACAACACATAAAAATTAGAAAAAGTTATTTTTTTTCGAACATAATGTCATCATGTCGTTTGAAAGAACCAGTTCAGAAAAAGTTATTATGAATACTAATTATATGCTTGTATATTTTCAACCGACTTCCAAAAAGAGGAGGTTATCAATTCGTCAGTGTTTTTTTTTTTTTGTGTTTGTTACCTCAGAACTTTGGACTGGGTGAACCGATTTTGATGATTCTTTTTTTATTTGAAAGCTGGTGCTTTCCGTGTGTGGTCCTATTTCAATTTGGTTAAGATCTGACGCTGATCTTCGGAGTTATAAATGGAACTTTTCAAAAATACACGGCAAAGCTGCAGTAATTGCTGCAATCGCTTGGTTGTTTATTGTTTACTAGCTGACCTACGCAACTTCGTCTGCGTCACATAGGTATATGAGAGAAAAAGCTTTCAAAAGGAATAAATTTTCCCCGTTTTTGCAACATTTTTCATTTATGTTCCGCTCTTATTGGTGATGATATATAGCCTATAACCTTCCTGGATAAATGGACTATCCAACACAAAAAGATTTTTTCAATTCCAACCAGTACTTCCTGAGATTAGCGCGTTCAAACAAACAAACAAACAAACAAACTCTTCAGCTTTATAATATTAGTATAGATAGTATAGATGTAACATAGTGACGTAACATCACGCCTGTATGTTCTGAGGGAGTACGCAGAAGTGTACAATACACCCAGATTTCGACAGTTAGATGCCCAGTGAGTCCCAGGTATTTCGGCATTTACGTGTCAATAGGAGCGTGATTTGTCGTTTTTGGCAGCGGTACGTTATTATATATGGGATCCTGCTGAGCAGTACCCAGGACGTAGAAAGAAAACAACTACTCGGCGAGACCTATCCGTCCTGCCGAGTAGTTGTTTTTTTCCTAATACTGGCTGCATGACGTCTGCCGATGTTAACCGCCCGGGAGATAGGTTTAAAGTTATAAGTCTCAAACGGCGTTGTTGTAAGCCACCAAGGCGAGAGAAATAGGCTACATGAATACGGCCTACGAGCACACAGCCCAATTAAGTGCCCGCCTATACGACATGGGAATCGCGCCTGTCGAAACGAACGGTGTAGGGAACACTTAACGTGGACCCAGGAGCAATGGGATAAAATTTTATTTTGCGGTGGGTCCCGGTTTGGATTTAGGCCTCATACGAGAAGGGTAAGAGTGTATCTTCGTCCCGGAATTGCTGAACGTCTGAGATGCGTCCAGGAAGTGCACACTTACAGTGGCTTCACAATGATGGTTTGGGCAAGTATTATGAAGAACAGACGAGCTGAGCTCGTTATTGTAGATGGCAATAAGAAATAACGCTGAAAGTTATGTTGAAGATGTCTTCGGACCTTATGTTCACCTATTTGCACAAAGTCTTGGATCGGATTTCACGCTGATGCATGACAATGTGCGTTCACACACAGCTTGATTGACCAGAGAGTACTTGGCAATGGAAAACATTCGGGTCTTGTCGTGGCCTGCACAATTGCCAGACCTCAATCCCATCGAGCACGTATGGGACATGCTACACAAAGTTAGTTCACATCAGTTGTTTTATATCGTAGCGGGCCAAAAATAATCTAATTTACTTTTAAAAAATTAAACTAGTTTCGCCGAACTAGTCTGCGATGACGCGATCTGCATTCGCGGGAGGTGACGTGGGGCGGTTGGTTATACATGGCGCGGAAATTACTGACACAGGGACATTTTTAAACAATGTTAGCGCAATGGTTTTGAATGTCTTCTGAAGTTTTATATAGCTCGCGGGCCATATGTTGGACAGCTTTGGTCTAGAACAAAATAATGATGGGTATGACGGGGCGAACACGTACCTTTTTTGTTTTTTTTTAAGGATGGGAAATCATCAAATGACCCCCCCCACTCTGGGCGGAGCGGGAGGGAGTGTCAGACTCTTACTGACTAAAAACCATCCATGTTCCTTCCTCGTCTTTTACGTTCCGGGGCCGCGGTATCTCTTTCGAACAGGCCCGCAACCCCGGGCGAACACGTATCTTTTGACTCAGCTAAGGGTTCTTTTACACCCGTTATTAGCGACAGTAATAGTACTATCATCGCTATTGTTATTTTTGGAAGTTTTTGTAGAAATAAGCATAAAATAATAATTCCCTTGCAGGTTCAGGTAATTATTATTTTTAACCGACTTCTAAAAAAGGAGGAGGTTCTCAATTCGGATGTTTCTATTTTTTTTTTTTTTTTGTGTTTGTTCGGGCATTACTCCGTCGCTTGCCAAACGATTTGGAAAATTCTTTTTTTGTTGGAAAGGGTATTCTTTTCAAGTCATTCAAGTTGGGATCTGATGATGGAATCTTGGCGAAATCGAGGGAACTCTTCAAATTTTATATGAAAACGTGTTGCGATTTTGGTATTTTCTACAACAAGTGAAGCATTTGCATTCGATAAGAACCATTCTACCATCAGATCTGATGATGAAGCCAAGAGTCACGGAACTCCATAATGAGACAATGTGTCCTAGCCGTGTTTAGGCTTGTTGTAATTGTAACGGTATGCACTTTCCATGATTATCAAGCACATGTGAACCACTAAAAAGTGAAAAATAAAAACTTTTTTGCAAAAAATAAAACCGACTTCAAAAAAAAACAAAAAAGTGAAAAATAACTTAAGCTTCTGAAGTCGGTGACAAAAAAACGAAAGCAATCAAACAAAGGTCACCGTTTTTTTTTGAAGTCGGTTTTATTTTTTGCAAAAAAGTTTTTAAGTCAAAAGATACGTGTTCGCCCGGGGTTGCGGGCCTGTTCGAAAGAGATACCGCGGCCCCGGAACGTAAAAGACGAGGAAGGAACATGGATGGTTTTTAGTCAGTAAGAGTCTGACACTCCCTCCCGCTCCGCCCAGAGTGGGGGGGCTCATTTGATGATTTCCCATCCTTAAAAAAAAACAAAAAAGGTACGTGTTCGCCCCGTCATACCCATCATTATTTTGTTCTAGACCAGAGCTGTCCAACATATGGCCCGCGAGCTATATAAAACTTCAGAAGACATTCAAAACCATTGCGCTAACATTGTTTAAAAATGTCCCTGTGTTAGTAATTTCCGCGCCATGTATAACCAACCGCCCCACGTCACCTCCCGCGAATGCAGATCGCGTCATCGCAGACTAGTTCGGCGAAACTAGTTTAATTTAAATTTAAAAGTAAATTAGATTATTTTTGGCCCGCTACGATATAAAACAACTGATGTGAACTAACTTTGTGTAGCATGTCCCATACGTGCTCGATGGGATTGAGGTCTGGCAGTTGTGCAGGCCACGCCAAGACCCGAATGTTTTCCATTGCCAAGTACTCTCTGGTCCATCAAGCTGTGTGTGAACGCACATTGTCATGCATCAGCGTGAAATCTGATCCAAGACTTTGTGCAAATAGGTGAACATAAGGTCCGAAGACATCTTCAACATAACTTTCAGCGTTATTTCTTATTGCCATCTACAATAACGAGCTCAGCTCGTCTGTTCTTCATAATACTTGCCCAAACCATCATTGTGAAGCCACTGTAAGTGTGCACTTCCTGGACGCATCTCAGACGTTCAGCAATTCCGGGACGAAGATACACTCTTACCCTTCTCGTATGAGGCCTAAATCCAAACCGGGACCCACCGCAAAATAAAATTTTATCCCATTGCTCCTGGGTCCACGTTAAGTGTTCCCTACACCGTTCGTTTCGACAGGCGCGATTCCCATGTCGTATAGGCGGGCTAATTGGGCTGTGTGCTCGTAGGCCGTATTCATGTAGCCTATTTCTCTCGCCTTGGTGGCTTACAACAACGCCGTTTGAGACTTATAACTTTAAACCTATCTCCCGGGCGGTTAACATCGGCAGACGTCATGCAGCCAGTATTAGGAAAAAAACAACTACCCGGCAGGACGGATAGGTCTCGCCGAGTAGTTGTTCTCTTTCTACGTCCTGGGTACTGCTCAACAGGATCCCATATAATAACGTACCGCTGCCAAAAACGACAAATCACGCTCCTATTGACACGTAAATGCCGAAACACCTGGGACTGATTTCTTCCCGCTTGTACCATTCCTACAGCTCTGCATTTTATCAGCAGTCAAATGGCGTCGCTCCATGACACTAAAAAAGACTCGTTACTCAATTTTTTTTTTAACTGTGTATCTCTAAATGATAACAGTGAGATAAATACCAAATTTAATAAGCGACGAGAACACATGTCATCGGGAGAAAACATAAAGCTTTTATTTTAAAGAAAACAAAAGACAATCGAAAAGTGTTTTTTTTTTAAATCAGGCAGTATATGTTTCCGAGAACAAAAAGATTGAAAACCAATCGAATAGCAGATTAGCAGTTAAGAAAAAATAAAGTATCCATAAATAAAACACTACACTACTACGGTAAATGTTCTCAGAAAATGCAAAAAATTAAAGTACTCGTAAACTCAAACTTGAATTTTTTTTTTAATCACTATGTGCAATTTTGAGCTATTCATTAAAATGTACACTCTAATTACTCAAATATCGTAAAATTTCATATTACATTGATACACGAAAAAATTTCAAATTGAAATATATTTAGCTGTACCCGGCATGCGTTGCAATGCATTTTTTCCTACCTACCTACCTACCTGTCTACTTCTCACCGTTTAAACCTTCCCTGGACTACGACAAACATTTTAAAACAAAATCAGCTCAATCGGCCCAGCCGTTCTCGAGTTTTAATCAGACTAACGAACAACAATTCATTTTTATTTATATAGATTAACAAACAAATAAGTTCTAAAGTTAATATATAATAAGACATCTACAACATTTTGAAAAAGTTGTAGAATCTTCTT
This sequence comes from Xestia c-nigrum, assembly GCA_916618015.1. NCBI lineage: Eukaryota > Metazoa > Arthropoda > Insecta > Lepidoptera > Noctuidae > Xestia > Xestia c-nigrum. Next base: position 24,392,691 of record OU745245.1, on the reverse strand, counting down.
TATATAATATTTGTAGAAGCCTATTTATTGCTTTTTTAAGATAAATATACCTGAGTGACCTACGGTAAATTTTAGCCCATTGTAAGATATTTCATAGAGAAGTGGAGGCGGACCTAGGAGGGTCTGGGCCTTACTACATACCTGCTATTTCGTAGCAGTTGTAAAAACCGTTACACAGTATTCGAGATACAGTGCAGTGTACAACATCGTTTTTAAAATTACACTTGCAGGCTAGTTACTTTAAGAGAATTGTGACAAAGGAGACATTTTTTTTAGGCCCACCTGGTCGTTGCATTTATTATTCATATTACACCAAAAAAAAAGTAACCATTTTAATATAGTATTAAACGAAATAATACATAAAAATGAAACCGGAATCTTAAAATCACAATAAATAAACTAATTTAAAAGTTTTCTTAATCACTATGTACAATTTCATCAAAAAAGTTTGATTACTGCATTTTTTTAGTTCAAAAGTAAAAAAAAGTATCAAATGCTTACAGCTTAATAATATTTATTTTAATATTCTGTTCTGATTCTTTTATAATTATAGCAGATAAGCTTAAAATTGGGTAGGTTCAACGGAAAAAGCGCCCTTATTCACGTAAGTATTTTCTGTCAAATGACATTGACCACAACAGGAATGATTTGACTCGCAAAAAAATATCATAACATAGCTGCTCTGTATCTCGAATACTGTGTAACGGTTTTTACAACTGCTACGAAATAGCAGGTTTGTAGGAAGGCCCAGACCTTCCTAGGTCCGTCTCCACTTCTCTATGAAATACCTTACAATGGGCTAAAATTTACCATAGGTCACTCAGGTATATCAATAATCTTAAAAAAGCAATAAATAGGCATCTGTAAATATTATCTAAAGAAGGTTTTTACAACTTTTTCAAAATATTGTAGATGTCTTATTATATATTAACTTTATGAACTTATTTGTTTGTTAATTATAGTAGTATACATATTTCAATTTGCAATGTTTTCGTGTATCAATGTAACATGAAATTTTACGTTTTTTGACTAATTAGAGTATAAATTTTAATAAATAGCTCAAAATTGTACATAGTGATTAAAAAAAACGAACAAAAAGCCTCCCGACTTTTTGGAAAAAGCTAAAATTTTGTGACGAGAATTTTCGATTGAAAATTAGGGTGATTTTTTTAAATTAAATTAAAATAAGGCGAAACAATAAATATTTTAAATCAAATAAATTACAGTGTATTTGGGATATAATAAGGTAAGTTTTCACCAAATTTGATAGTAAAAAAAAAATTGTTTGAAAAAGATAAAAATAAAAAACGAAAAACTTGGTTTTTTGAATTTTTCACCAAAATTTTGAGGTTATGTGAAAAAATTGTCAATCCAAAAGTTATAGATCTTATTGTTACCTACAACTTTGCCGTTTAACTTTTTTCCATAGGACTTGTAGTTTTGCCGGAAATCGAGATAAATCATTTTTTCCCCTTAAAAGCCCCCCCCTCCCCACTTCCCGAACTCGGATCGACAGTAATTTATTTTTCCTTTCATTTTTATCATAATCCCCTCTTTTTCTAATGGGTTTCATCCGTCACCGTCAGGTTGGCTAGACCAAACGAGATATGTACATGAGACCATGTGCACTGTTTACTACCTATTTGATACTATTTAATACCTTTAATGAAGTATTTGGTACCTTTGGGTTAAGAGAGTTATCAAAGAAATAAAGTGGTCAGCCATTCTGACGTCAGGTTGGCTGACCAATTTCAAGTTCTCATACTTTTAGCGTTGTTAATGTTAATATTTAATACCTATTTGGTACCTAAACATATGTTTGTTACACAGCTTTAGGAAGCTCCTAAAAATAGTTATTAGAAAAAGCCATTAAAACGCCTGTACATAAATTATTGACGTCTTTTCTTCTCAGAATTATTGCTAACAATGTTTTTGCAGGTGCTTAGTGGCTTATGAACAACTTGTTTCTGGATATGCATAGTTAAGTTTTATCCATTTGTAATATTTTACACCGACTACTGAAAAGAGGAGGTTCTCAATTCGACTGTATTTTTTTTTGTTGTTTGTTATCTAACTTTCGACTGGGTGAACGGATTTTGATGATTTTTATTTGATAGCTGGTGCTTCCAGTGCGGTCCCATTTTAATTTGCTGAAGATTTGATGCTGATCTTCGGAGATATACAATGGAACTCTTCAAAAATAGACAGCAACTCTGCAGTGATTGCTGCAATCGCTTGTAGGTTCATTGTTTATACTACATCATGACGTAACATTACGCTTGTATGCTCTGATGGGGTAGGCAGATGTGTACAATACACCCAGATTTAGACAGTTAGATGTGTTAAGTTCCATTTATTGGGCATAAGCCCTATTACCTTGACCTCATCATTTCAGCCGAAAGAAGTTCACTGCTAGACATAGGCCTCCTCCAAGTGTCGCCACATTGACCGGTCCCTTGAGACTCGCATCCAACGGATTTCCGCAACCTTCAATAAGTCATAGGTCCACCTTGTGGGAGGTCTTCCAACGCATCGTCTTTCAGTTTGCAGTCGCCGCCGGCCATCCGTTCTGCGAGCAATGTGACCTGCCCACTGCCGCTTAAGTTTGGCAATTCTTCAGGCTACGTTGGTGACCTCGGTTCTGTTGCGAATGTCTTCATTTCTGATTCGATCACGCAAGGAAACTCCGAGCATAGCCCTCTCCATTGCTCTTTGGGTGACTTTAAGCCTTTTGATAAGGCCCATTGTGAACGACCACGTCTCGGTCACGTATGTAATCACTGGCAACACACACTGGTCATAGACTTTCGTCTTGAGACACTGCGGTAAGCTGGACGAGAAGATACCACGCAGCTTCCCGAACGCTGCCCAGCCGAGTCGGATTCGACGATTGACCTACCTGGACATGTATTGTTTTTTTTATTTTATTGGAAAGGATGTACTTTAAGGGTACATTAATGAGGGTTGCGGGCCTATCCGAAAGAGATACCGCGGCCTGGGAACATAAAGGGCGAGGAAAGAACATGGATGGGGTTTAGTCAGTAAAAGTCTGACACTGAGCGATCCCGCTCCGCCCAGAGTGAGAGAAGACATTAGATGATTTCCGATCCGAAGAAAAAGGGTACATTAATGACAATTTGGTTAGGTTCTAATTACTCCTGATTATGAGATCCATGACAAATAAACGGAACTCTTAAATTCTTAATTAACGATACTCGGCCGAATCTTTTATAGGCTATCCGGATATTTGAGTCACTTACCATAACGTCGATGTAAACCGACTTCAAAAATAAGGATGTTTTCAATTCAATGTTCCCCGATTATTCGAAGATGGATGGACCGATTTAGTTTTTTTTTAATTGTTTGAAAGGGTATACTTCACAGGTTGTCCTATAATCATCAAATCAGGATCTGATGACGGAATCCTGGAGAAATGGAGAGAACTCTTCACATTTTATAGGCACACTAGAAGCGATTTGGGTAGTTTGAGGAAGTGTACTTTCTCGAAGTGATTCCATTTCAAACAGTGTTGATTCCATTTCAATTTGGTGAAGATGTAATGAAGAACTTCGAAGATAGGCAACGGAACTCCTCAATAAATGAAAGCTATTGGGATTGCTGAAATCTCCTATCTGTCTATTGTTTACACCATAGTTCATAACAGAAAATCACGCCGGTACGCTGTGAAGAGGTAATCACATGTGGACCACTAAAAAGTGAAAATAAAAACATTTTTACAAAAAATAAAACCGACTTCAGAGAAAACAAAAAAATCAGCTGTTCCCTATATTTTGACGAGTTATGCGAACATAAATGTAGGGTACAGCTGATTTTTTTTTTGCGATTTCAAGGTTCGTCCCATAGAAAAAGTTGTTCAAAATGATGAGTACAATGACCCTTTTTCGGGTTAAGTATAAACAAAAAATAATGTTGTATACTTTTTTGTTTGTAAATACATACTTATTATACATATAAACATCCATGACTCGGAAACAAATGTCCATGCTCATCACACAAACATTTGCTACTGGGATTCGAACCCAGGACCCTAAGAACGTAAGGCAGCCTCGTTACCACTACGCCATTCGGCCATTCATTCAATTTGTATCATAATTTGATCATGTTAAATTTAATAAAAACCCTTATTACTTTATCGTGTGGTTAGTGGCTAACTGGTTCATAGCACCATAGGTACCCATAGGCCTCTGATTTGGCTTGCCATGCCGTCGAGAAATACAAAATCAAGCAATCAATAAAAAAAAAATACCGTATTCAATCATTTCCAAGTACATACTAATATTCCTTAGAAAAAATGCGATATGTAAATACTTAAATAATAATACAAATGGATAAAACTTAACTATGCATATCTAGAAACAAGTTGTTTATAAGCCACTAAGCGCCTGCAAAAACATTGTTAGCAATAATTCTGAGAAGAAAAGACGTCAATAATTTATGTACAGGCGTTTTAATGGCTTTTTCTAATAACTATTTTTAGGAGCTTCCTAAAGCTGTGTAACAAACATATGTTTAGGTACCAAATAGGTATTAAATATTAACATTAACAACGCTAAAAGTATGAGAACTTGAAATTGGTCAGCCAACCTGACGTCAGAATGGCTGACCACTTTATTTCTTTGATAACTCTCTTAACCCAAAGGTACCAAATACTTCATTAAAGGTATTAAATAGTATCAAATAGGTAGTAAACAGTGCACATGGTCTCATGTACATATCTCGTTTGGTCTAGTCAACCTGACGGTGACGTTTCATCCTACTATATTTATTTTTCGTTTTTTACTAATTTTGAAGGCATCGGCCCTGGTCTATATAGCCTTCCTCGATAAATAGACTATCCAACACAAAAAGATTTTTTTCAACTTCAATCAATAGTTCTTTAGATTAGCGCGTTTAAACAAACAAACAAATTCTTCTGCTTTATAATATTATTAATAGTAAATACTTAGATGTATAAAGAGTGTAAAAAAAATCTCAATGTACTCCAGGCAGATATAAAGTTCTCACAAAGGTGCATGAAATGAATCCAAATACGATATACATAGATGCTGTAAATTGTTATTGCAACTTTAAAAAGTAAGCAACAACTTTCTTTTTTTTTGCAAGTTTTAAATACTTGTATTTTGATGTGTTTTGTCTAATAAATGTTCTTTCTTTCTTTCTTTCAACTGCTTTCTCTCTCCATCGTTACACCGTCGATGACAGTCATACTGGCTAGGTGTATTAAGTAAGCGCAAAAACAATAAAACTGCTATATAAACTATTCAGGATCTGTTGCGACTGCCTTCCAGCTCTATCGTTAGACCTTCGATGACAGCCATACTTCAGCTGGCTCTACAGTTTTCATAAAGGTGCATTAAATGAGCTTATATATAAGATAAAGATGCTATAAACTCTCAAGAACCTTTTGTAACAACTAACAGTTTTGATTGTAACATAAATTGTTATGCATTAAAAATAATCTGCGTACAAATAGGATTCGATTTCTTGTTTTAAAGTGTCAGATTATGACAGAGGGACTGAGAGAGAACGCTGTTGTCTCGTGTTCTGTAACATGAGGATTACAATAATTGAAAAAAGATAATTGAAATACAATAATTTATTTACAAGTCACATACGTTGTTCAGTCTCGGTTAATGTTCGTTACATAATTTCAGTACTATGGCGTTGGCCACGGTTAGTAGATAGTATGAGCTACGGGTGCCACCTGGTAAGTTGTGTCAGATACATAATAGATGGGAGCAGACGCAGGTACGAGAGTGAGGCCTCTAGACCCACTGTATTGGTTATATTGTCCGTTATAGTTGCCGACCCCGAAGTTGTTTTCAGTTCCGTAGCTTCGACTGTTTCCGATGTGGTTACTAAAGCAACCAGGTCCATATGAGTTTGTTCCTAATATTGATAGATCTCCAGCTTTTCCAACAGATAATTCTCCCAGAGCGGTCTCAAGGTGCATTCCAGCGGCGAACGGTAAGTTTATGTGTCTAGTCACCCTATGTCCTGAAAGATAAATGATGATTAGTGGAGTATTAACCATAAAGTTCGGTACGGGCCCCATTCGGGGCCGGGCACTGAAACCTACGCTGGCTCGGTACTGGCCCCGAATGGGGCCGGCGGTTAAGTCATACGACATCCTTATTTTTTATGTAAATATTTGATGTTCTGATTATGTACGACTATGAGTGTGCGTTAATTAAGAGAGTTGGAGAAAAATATCATATGTTAGAGCCATTCAAAGTTCTGTATTTAGCGCGCAACATTCTTAATTTACCCTAATAAAATCCAAATGCGTAAATACGTTCACCGCCAGTGCTAGCCGACGCTAAAAATCATAAAAATTGGGGTTTTCGGGCATCCAAGCTACATTATGTTGAGAAATAATAACTCGTCATTTAATTATGTGACGAATTCATCCATAGTTCAATTTTAATAAGCAGTGGTAATGATATATTTTTATATCCAAAGTCAAAGTTTCGCGCCAATCTTGTTTGTTTACATTTTATTTTTCACATTTTAACACACAGACACGTTTAGATTCGACAACAGATATGACAAATATCCTTTCAAATATTATAAACAACATGAGAATACCCAGATCTTAGCGTAATTTACTAATATAGGACCAATAACACGTAATATTCATTACCACTACTTAATTTTGTATTCGAAAATAGACGACCATTTTTTTTTCTTTTTTTTTTATATTTGTGATGTGTGAAAGCGATTATTCAAATCGATTCTTTTTTTGTAAAATTCGATTAACACGAGTAATTTATTTACGGAATTAAGCAAATCGATAGATGGAAAGTAAAACAATTTTGTTTATATTTATTATAACATAGTTAAAAAGCTTTAATTAGGAAATCTTAATAGTTTTTCGTACATTGTACCAACCCAAAAATAAACAGCACAGATTGACCAGACTAAATTCGCGCCGATTTTTTTTTCTTACCTTAATTTAAATTAAGAATGCACTCGCTGTTCAAAATTACATTGTACTTCAATGTAGGTAATTTTTATTGTGATTTTTTTTTCGTTGGTTGTCAGTGCCCAAGGAATGAAAGGTTATAATATACTATATGGCACTGATCTTGGCACTGATTTTTTAGGTGTGGTGAAAATTGGTTTGGTTCCTACCATGATAATTGTATTTAGTAAACAAAATGGGGAATAGTATGATTATTTTACTGTGTTCGGTTAGATTAGTTATTGGGATACACCATTTTATTTTCAAATAGTTTTTTTAACACCCTTTTCTATCGCATTGGTGGGCAAAAGGCCTTCCCATGACTTTCTAATTTTATTTATTTCTCGCCTTTTCCGAACACTATTTTTAATCGTCAATTTTCATTTAATTTTGAAAGAGAGGCCGAGGGGATGAGCTCGTTGTTAAATAATAACGGCCGCTCGGGTCGACGTTTAGGACGCCTTGCTTGCCTAGGTTGGTCTGTGGATGGGTGACCCATTACATACCGAGTTTCCTCCGTGCCTCTGAAAGCACGTTAAGCAGTTGGTCACGGCTGTCATTTGTAGTTCTTTGAAAGTCGTTACAGGTAGTATCATCACCTAGTACCAACTGGGTTGTGGAGGTCAGATAGGCAGTCGCTCCATGTAAAATACTGGTTTTCAGTTAGACTGGAAGTCGACCCCATAATAGATGGGAAAAGGCAAGGCAGATTATGAATTTTCATTTGATTTTGAATACTTAGGTAAGCTTGGTTTAGTAACAACGGTTTTAGCATCCATAATATTTATTTATCATTCAATTTATCCGATCCTTGGCGCACTATATCCAACTTTCAGACATAACAAAAAAAAATTCACAATAAATGATTAAAGTAAATAAAAATACTTTATAAATCTGAATGTATGTGTATAGTCACAATTACATTCCTAATTTAAATTTTGAATTTAAAAATCGACGCGAATTTAGCAAGAGGGTGGCCGTTCGTACGGTTGAAAATATTAATAATTCATTTTCAGATTTTGTCTTTGCTTAAACTGTGAAACCTCATATTTTGCCACACGGTGCTAGTTCGGCAACGGCGTTTCTCCAAATTCTGCAATCCATAAGTTTTTAAAGGAAAGATTATAATCAAAATGTTGACTTGAAGCAAGAATTTCGTTATTTGTTTAGAGTTTAGAGAGTTCTGTGTTTATTAACTATTAATAAGTCAACCAAAAGCAACGAATAATTACTATTCTACATGATATATTATTAAAAAAGTAGTATAATAGGATTCATTTCAGAATTTAAATATAATTCTTTGAAATGATACCAAGGAGTTTTCATTGTGTCTCAAAACTTTTTTCCAAACTTAATTTGATTGCGAGTATCGATTAGGCTGAATGCAACATTTTAATCGTAATGATGAAACTCGGGTTTACGGTCAGCACTACGAAGTGATATGTCATGTGATAAATTGGTTGCAACATTGTTTTTTTTAGTAATATTTGTCAGACTTTGATCGTAATTTTTTATGAAATGATGTATGAATAATGGCAAAAATAAGAACGCAGATAGAAGGTTACTGTTTTTATTTAGCTTTTTCCAGTTTGTTTAGCGAACGAGAAGCTTGCCTATGTACATTATTTCTGGCGCATCTACGTTACCTAGTTTTTGGAAGGGTGCAGTAATATGTGTTTTATAAATATTTGGCAATACACTGACGCCGTTTTACCAACCTTAACACGTTACTGGAGATATTTACCACAAAAGTATGGTATGAAACAGCTTCCTAGACATATTTTTCATAAAAAAATCGAAGGCTAAAAGTTCACGAAAATTCTGTAATTTTTTGACAAATTCGCATCACCCCGCCGATTCAGCTGATGTGTCATGTGTCAAAATCTTGTCGTGCATAGTGGTTAAGTAAATAGCTGTGAGCACGTGTCTACTTGACAGTGTGCTAGTTGGTAGTTAACAAAAACCACGTAGCTTGCCGTCCTCTCTATGGCACGAAGGTATCACATATCATTACTTCAAACTGCGACTGAGAAATGCCAAATGGAAAACCCCGTTATATGGGGGTCTGGACCCTACAGTCGGTAGTCACGTTTGTTACCACGAGGTCAACGGAGCAGTGTTGTTTTTGAAACGAATGTGACTTATTTGTCGCGACAGACGTTGTCCTTGCCGAATATTTTCTGATTGGCGACGACAGTGCAACCTAACAGGTCCTATAGCTGAGATCGATCAAAGTAAAAAAAACACATCGAAATCGGTCAAACCGTAGGAGGATAAACATTACGATGACATGTTCACCGGAATTTTGCATATCTATACTAATACTAATAAAGGGTGTAAAATACTCTTCACGAAGCCGAAAGGCACTTGTTTTCTCCATCATTGAGATCAGTTTTTTTTTTTTACGTCAAACCTGGGAATCATCCAGTTACGGAGATATTGGGGGTCAAAGTTACAACTTTTTGACAAGCTTTTTTAAACCCTAGTTTTTTTTGGAAAATTTAAACTTTTAACTCTTCCACGATTAATTAATACCACCACCACCACGATAATTTAATTATTTCTATTTAATCCATCCATCAGCACAAAGTTTTAAGTGCGTTACATTAAGTTCTACCACAAAACATGATTTATAACATCAAAAAAAAAGTTGTTTCCCAGCAATATTTTTTGCGTAAAATTACTTAGTTTGATGTACGGAATGCTTGGTTAACGGCTTTGTGATGAGGTGGTTTACGGTGATAAGTAAGTAATTGGTTGGTAGTTGGCTCGTCGTCCAGTCTATGGCACGAAAGTATCACACCATATTGGTGTCATTGTCATCATGTCATTGCTTAAACTGCGACTGAGAAATGCTGAATGGAAAACCCCATTACCTATAACTTTGCTTAACCAGGACCTCAAGAATGCTATTACAATAGGGTCAGAATAGTCAATCATTGACTTCATAATTGTAGATTTTGACAAGTTTGGTAATCTCTACTAACATAATGGCGTCATTATGACTTTCCAGCAAATTGAGCTGGAAGAATAAAGAACCACTCAACATGTTCGTATTATCATTAAATAATGACGAAGATGTCAATAAAATCTATGGCATGAAATACATTTTAGGGTGTAAAATTGAAATACACCCACTTAAAAATCCCAAACTCATTCCCCAATGCAAGCGATGCCAGGCATATGGACATACCCATAAATACTGCAGAAAAGAGCCAAGGTGTGTAAAATGCACTGGCAAGCATCTTACAGCCAACTGTACCAAATCTCCCGAGGAGAAGCCAAAATGTGTTCATTGTGGTCTACCTCACCCTGCCAATTATAGAGGGTGTGAAGTAGCTAAACAAATTCAAGTAATGAAAAATAAAATAATTAAAAAGAAACTTGCGGTACCAACTACCCAACAGTCTCTTCCCTTACCAAAACTTGACAAACAGGCACAGAAAGCAAGTGTTCAGTCAACTGCAAAACCCATGCAAGTAACCAACGCTGGTTCCTATGCGGAAGCTGCAAAACCAAGATCACAGCCTTTGAATTTGGAGGATAAGATTAATCAGATCTTAAAGTGTATTACCTCATTTGACAAGAGATTACAGAAATTAGAATCCAGCACTAAAACAGCTGTTTTAAATAATCAAAAATGAATAGCACCCTTAAAATAACGGCTTGGAACTCTAATGGGCTCCTCAAACATCAAAATGAGCTGCAGGCGGTCCTAGACACAGAAAATATAGACGTGTGTTTGGTCTCTGAAACGCACTTCACTAAGCAATCTTTTGTCAAATTTAGAGGATACATGGTATATAATTCGCTCCACCCTGACAACTGCGCCAGAGGAGGTAGCGCGGTTATAATCAAAGAGAATATTAGTCACTACGTGCAGTGTAAATATGAAGAACAAGACATTCAAGCCGTGGCAGTATCTGTTAAAACCAAATTTTGTCACGTATCCATTGCAGCCGTATACTGTCCTCCACGGCACATGATAAGAAAAGAGCGATATTTACATCTCATTGAACTACTAGGCCAGAGGTTCATCCTAGGCGGCGATTTTAATGCTAAGCATACGCATTGGGGATCAAGACTTACTACAACTAAGGGAAGGCAGCTCTTAAGCGCAGATAAAGATACACATTCTGAAGTTATGAGCACAGGTAAACCAACGTACTGGCCTACTGACCACCACAAAATTCCGGACCTTATAGATTTTTTTATATGCAAAAATATATCCGCCAATTACGTCAGTTTGGAGGAAGGTTTTCACATGAATTCGGATCACTCTTCAATTATACTAATGCTTAGTCACAAAATCGTATTCAAACAAAGCCACTTAACACTGGTTAATAAATTAACAGATTGGCAAAGTTTTGCCCTTGATCTAGATAATATAATAGACCTTAACACTTCTATAAAAAAGCAAGATCAGCTTGACTCAGAAGTAAACAAATATATTGTTGACATCCAACAATGTGCGTGGAACAACACACCGCAATTAAAACGGAAATATAAAGGATTTATCTATCCTAAGGAAATTGTGGAATTACTATCTGAGAAAAGGAAACAAAGGAAGCAGTGGCAGCAAACAAGGTGCCCGCGAGATAAAACAACATTAAATAACCTAACTAAACGATTAAAGAGGAAAATTGTACAATTTGAGGATGAATCTCTGAGTGCCAACCTTCTGCAGCTAACCAATGAGAAATCAACGGATTACTCCCTTTGGAAAGCGACAAGAAATCTAAAAAGGCCGATTACACAAATACCGCCCATCAGAACTAGCGACGGAAAATGGGCCATAAATAATGACCAAAAAGCGTTAAAGTTTGCTCAACACTTGGAAGAAACTTTTCAACCCTATGAAAGCTCGATCGAAATACCTGTGAGTGAAAATTTATCACAAAACCAAAGAATTAAGCTTGTGACACCTGCAGAAGTAATGAGAGAAATACAAAATAACATTAGCTCGAAAAAGTCTCCGGGTTACGACCTCATTACAGGTGAAATTCTAAAACACCTCCCGCGCAAAGCCATAGTAAAGCTGACCAAGCTTATCAATGCTGCATTTATCTTAAAACATGTACCTGAGTCATGGAAGGTTGCTGAAGTCATTATGATTGCAAAGCCTGGGAAACCACCCCATGAAGCATCATCCATCATATAGACCTATTTCTCTGTTGCCCGGGTTATCAAAACTATTTGAAAAACTGTTATTGAAACGGTTAAAACCAATAATAGAAGATAAAGACCTTATCCCAAATCATCAATTTGGCTTCAGGGAAAAACACTCAACAATAGATCAGGTACATAGAATAACTAACATCATTGAAAAAACGCTTGAAAACAAGGAAGTCTGCGCCACCGTGTTTTTAGATGTCGCGCAAGCTTTTGATAAAGTCTGGCATAAGGGTCTAATATTCAAGCTTAGACGCATGCTACCAGAATTTGCAGATATCCTGGAGTCGTACATTACTAACAGAATGTTTAGAATACGGCAGGAGGACGCATATTCCGAGCTAAAAGCTATAAAAGCTGGTGTACCTCAAGGAAGTGTGCTAGGCCCAATTTTGTACTTGTTATACACATGTGACATCCCAGAACTGGAAAACAACACCATTGCGACCTTTGCAGATGATACTGCAATTATGGCTACCGGATTAAGCCACAGAGAAGCAGTTGAAAAAGTTCAATTAGCTGTGAACAAAGTTTATGACTGGACACAAAAATGGAAGATCAAACTGAATGAGTCAAAATCAATTCACATTGACTTTACAAACAAACACATGGACTATCACCCAATCTACATAAATGGTACGCAAGTACCTTATGCTAATACAGCCAAATACCTTGGCATCACTCTCGACGCCAAGTTGCGTTGGAAAGCTCATGTGAAAAAGAAAAGACAGGAACTCGATATACGATATAAAAGTATGTATTGGTTACTCGGAAGGAAATCTTGTCTATCAGTACATAATAAAATAACCCTATACAAGCACATTCTGATGCCAATTTGGACGTATGGCATCCAACTTTGGGGCTGTACTAAACAAAGCAATGTCAAAATAATCCAGCAATTCCAAAATAAAGTGCTTAGGGATGCCGTCAATGCACCCTGGTACATAAGAAATGACGACCTTCATCGTGACCTTAAAATGGATTTCGTCGCCACCATTACCCAAAAATTTGCTGAAGCCCACGAACACAGACTTCATCGACACGTGAATGTTGAGGCAATCCAGCTGCTAGACAATACAGACCTAGTGCGTAGGCTAAAAAGAACTAAACCTTTTGAATTAGTGTAGTGTACAAAGTGAATGAGTAATAGTAACAATGTTGTGCTATACATATAACACATGAACATAGTGTTTTATAAATTATATTAGACTCTAAGAAAGTGCTACGGACTTGTGTAAAAGTGCAAATGAATACTATTCTTAGTTTTAACATATTCTATCACGTAACATATTAAGTTAGAGTTAAATTGCTTATTAGTCTTTTAGGCTAGATTGTAATTAATTATTAAGAATTTTGTTCTTAATATTATAGTACAAAAAAAAATTATGACTTTCCAGTGGTCAACTACTGACACTCCATTGAAAGAAATGGCGTCGAATGGTAATACGAACTTCTTACTACTTCAGGTTGCTTATAACACTAATAAATCGCCACGTCTGTCTCTCCCTATGTATGCTTAGATCTTTTAAACTACGCAACGGATTTTTATGCGGATTTTTAAGAGATGGTGATTCAAGAGGAAGGTTGTAGTATATAATTTTACGCGGGCGAAGTCCAGGCAGGCAGGCATCGGCTAGTAATATAATTATGAAAGTAAATAATAAATGAAATCTGGCGGGTTTTATAATATGGCAAAACGATAATGTCATTATAACACAATTATGAATTTAGTTGATCTATGAGCTCAGCAATACCAACATCGGGTGCTCCATTGACGGGCACTGCGTAAATAACATCAGCTACGCGCATGATATGGTATTGCTGAGCCCATCGATCAGTGCACTAAGCAGGCTTCTCGGCATCTGTAGGGAATATGCGGTGGTTCATGATTTCAGATACAATGCGACAAAGAGAGAACTTCTGATGTTCAAAGCGGGTAACAAATGTTACGACACTCACACCCCACCAGTCACAGTGAGGGGCGCTCACCTCTCTGGGGTAGCAAAGTTCAAGTACCTGGGACATTGGGTCATGCACATGATAGCCTGTCTGACGATGTAGATGTGGAAAGGGAGCGCAGAGCATTGGCAGTTCGATGTAACATACTGGCCCATAGGTTTGCACGTTGTACAAAAGAGGTAAAAATTACACTCTACAGAGCGTATTGCCATACTCTGTACACATGCGCCCTATCGGTCGGCTATAAAAAAGCTATAAGATGTACACCGTTAGATAGAGCTTTTTAAGTAAAACGTTTGCCATTTAACGACTTTTGCCCATTTGTATTCCATTGAGAGTTATAGATCTGAACAGCTGACTACTTTGATGCTAAAATTAATATTTTATTTACAAACAAATAAGAGTTTATAGGCCACTTATAGCCATACTATTTACACTATTAGATAGAGCTGCTAAAAGACCACTTTTGCAACTAACACCACTTCTGCTAATTCGTAGTCTATTAGAATTATTGGCCAAAATGTGTGTCTAATTGGGCACTGAGGCTAACAATTTCTGAGTAACCATAACAATAAGAAATAAACCATTGGAGAGAGCTTTTCTAAAGGAAATTTTGCTACTAACATAACTTTTGCTAATTGGTGGACTAATCGGTTTTATTTATCTAGCTAGGTAGCTGATTGGGCACCAAACTCCTCCCTGAATCTGAATCGGGAGAAGGCGCCGTTATAAAAAATGTTATTCTTAAAGAGATCTATTCGTTAGTACATATCTTAGCGCTATAACTCCAAACGTAAAACTTGTCGAGGTTTCAAAAGCCCTTGAATAGGTTCAGCGGTTCCCGGTTCTTCAGAAATTGTTGAAATAACTGATCATTCCTTTTTCGTAACAATGAATGATTGGAACAAACACACAAATTCATGCGTGCAGTCTGTGTTCGTATTATAAGACGTCAGACGATATTAAAAAGTTGTACTTAAAAAAATAAACTTGTCATTAAGTTGCAACTATGACTCCTAATATCTTCGTAACAAGAAGGTTCCCAGGTATGGTGTAAAACCAAAAAAAATATCGCAATTTCCTTGGCAAACACGTGCCTATCGGCTTCGTTAGAACTGTTTGGCACTACTTCCGATTCGAATCCGATCTGAACCTGGTCCGGATTGTCCGGACCAGGTTCAGATCGGTCGTAGAACTATTTATTTCGGTAGTTCAAGCACTTGGGCCGGCTTCTGATATCCGATTTTAGGGTATAAAAACACTCTTAAGGGTCCCTCCTATTATAACTGGGAGTATTAGTAGTGATAAGCATTAAAAATAATAATTACCTGGCGCCGCACTGACACAAGCTCCTGCTGCCAGAATTGAAACAACTGTCACTAAATGCACCATGTTGGTCACCACGAGATCGTTCGGAACACTGAATGTGGATCGCAATACAACGCAGGTTTTATATTAATACTATTATTTTATTCTTGATAACTTCAAATAAAATAATAATGTTAAGAACTGGTTCAGAAAAAGTTCAGGCAGCTAGCACTGGCTGACGCAGTCGAACTGACTCACCCTTTCCTTTGCACTACAATGCGATGACTCAAACTGAGAATTATTAGGTACTAGCTACGAAGAACTGAAACGTCTGATGTCGAATTCTAAGAGCCCGGGGACGGGAAAATAACGGATTTTTCCCACCTGTGCAACACATACCTTTTGTTTCTTTTTGCCATTCAGCTTCACAAAAAGTATAATTTTAAACCATGCCTCCGGTGGCGAAATATGTATTCAATCATAGGAGTATACAATATAAATGCGCTCCGTTCCTTATCAACCCAATAAAGGTCGCCATGCCCTACGGCTATATCTTGAGACACATCTGATTCTTCAGATGATATCGACTTTCTGTTCAGAGAATGTCGAAGTATTCGCGCTCTTTTTCTGTCTCTTCGTGCCGTACTCCAGCAATTCTTTCTCTCTCACTTTCTAACTGATTATAAATATTTTTTGTGCGTGTTCGGGACAATGTATGATAATCTCGAGCAGCAGTTAGTCGCGCATGACGTTCATCACTCGTTTCAAAAGACCTGTTAGTAGATGTGCGAATACGCTGAGAACTCAAGCGTGATTCTATATCATAAAAAGTTTCCGATTCGCGAGACAATGCATGACGTTCACAATCAGCGGTAAGTCACGCATCTATTTTTCTCTGGTCTTTCTACTGGTCTCTAGAGACCTGGATGTAGATGCTTAAATACGCTTAGAACGCAGGCGTGCTTCGCGATCCAAAGAGGTTTCCACGGAGCAAGTTGCAGCCTGATGTTCTCGAACAGCATCAAGTCTCTCCTGACGCTCTTCGATAGATTCTTGGGATTTGACCTCTTTCTAGGCATGGTTATAGTTTTGTTGTGAAGATACCTAATAAATTTAAATCTTTATTGACTACTCCCTTGCGTTACCGGGTAGGCTACCGAGTGAGGCAGATAAATGGAAAAGGAAATTAAACTCTCAAATAACATAAGCCCGAAGGCATATTTAGAGTTTTGGCCAGTAGAGTAAATTTTTACCCAAAATCCACCACACCACACCACAAAACCATCGTCATCGAAAATCAGTCCTACACTGTTACCGCCTGCACCGCGTGTAGCTACTCCCAGCTTATGTTATTTTATAATTATACAGTGAAATTAGTGATAGCTTTGCAATAATTTTCACATCAGATGTTTCTGATCTTCGATTTTTATAAGTCAACAGGAAATGCCCATCAGACCGAACAACTTTTGCCACGACATAATTCCTATATGTGTTATAGTGTAGCTGGGCTCTTGGAGTTCCAGAACAGGTGTCCCAGATCTTTGATTTTCATAAATCAACAGAGAGTGCTCATCAGATTGAACAACTTTTGCTAAGTCGTCATTCCTATATGTGTTATGGTGTAGGTGGGCTCTTGGAGTTCCACATCAGGTGTTCCAAATCTTCAAATTTATTCTCTCAACTAAAAATGCTCACCACGTCAAACAATTTTTGCTATGGTGTAATTTTTGTATATCTTATAGTTTAGCTGGTCTGTTGCGGTTCTGCATCAGGTGTTCAAGTTTCCAAGATAAATTATAGCCTATATGTTGCCCACACTTAATAACTATACAACAAAAAAAAATTCAAATCCGTCCAGTAGTACCACAGATTAGCAGATTAGACAAACAAACAATCAAACAAACAGATTTTTTTTTGGATTCGTGCTCTGGTATATATTCAATGTAACAGACACAGTTTTTGTACACGTTTATTATATGTATATAATATAATATATAGATTGAGATTAAATTCTATTTAATCATCATGTATACTAATTAAAAATCACATTAGTTACTCGGAAATAGATTTGGGAACAAGTGTTAACATTCCTGATGTATTTGAATGCTGTGCGGTGGAATTGACTGACCACAAAATTGTAATATTGTGTCTTTATAGAGTTCCGAATCAAAGTAACATGAATCTGTTCTTTAATCAGTTAACCAACTTATTACGAAAATTCTGCTGTAAGAATAATAAAAAAATAATCATTAGCGGGGATTTTAACATTGACGTGCTTCAGAAAACTAAACATTCAACTCTATTTAAACCTATTTTAAAGGAATTTAATCTTTATATAGAAATAAAAAAACCTACGCGTCCTAGTAGCGGTACTTGTCTAGACAATTTTCTTCACAATATACGAGGGCGGAAGAATGAGATATTGGAGCTAGGTGTGTCTGCACAATTTATGAAGTTTCCTGTACAGCGAACATGTATTTTAAAACACTACTATGTTAATAAACGCGATTATAGCAAGGAAAACATTGATCTTTTTAGGAAATGTATTTCCTGTCTAAGTTTCTCCGAAGTTTACGAATCGGATAATGCAAATGAATGCTTTGACTCATTTTATGATCTATTTTAACTTTTCTACGATCTCTGTTTCCCAATCATCAAATGCAAAAAATCAACAGTTGTGAGGCCCAAATGGATCACGCGGGGAATAAAACGCTGTAGTAAGAAGAGACAATGATTCAAAACTAGCCTTTAAAACATTCCGAAACGCTATCAAAACGTAATCAAGTTAACACAACGAGCTCAAAATAGCTATTTTATAGGAACAAGTACCAACAAATCCAAGGTTACTTGGAAAGTCATAAACAGTATGAAACCTAATATTCCTAAAACTAATATAAATGTAATTAATGTAAACAATAAATATATAACAGACCCTAAAATCATAGCAGAGCAATTTAATGATTATTTTGTGGACTCAGTACAAACAAGTACCAATAATTGTCAGATAATAATAATTTTAATACATTAGGATCTCATCAATCTATGTTTATGGATATATGTAACCATACCTCAGGACATTATGACTATTATTAATAACCTCAAAAACACCAATAGTACAGGATACGATGATATAGACACTAGAGTAGTTAGAGCAGTGGCTCCTCTTATAGCACCAATATTAAGTGACGTAATAAATAGCTGTATTCAAAATGGTATTTTTCCGCAAAAGTTAAAAGTGTCCATTACATAAAAAAGATGACAAAACAATTTTAAGTAATTACAGACCAGTAGCTCTAATACCGATTTTCTCGAAGATTTTTGAGAAAGTTCTTTATAATGGTATTTACAATTACTTTGAAAAACATAACATTTTTTGTAAGGAACAAATGGGTTTTAGGAAGAGAAAAACTATTAATATGGCATATACAACTTCGTTGAAAAAGTACATCACAATATGGACAATAGGAAACCAGTAATGGCAATGCATATGGATATGACCAAAGCATTTGATTGTGTGGACCATAAGGTACTACTAAGTAAGCTAAATAGATACGGCATTAGAGGTAACGTACTTAAACTTATACAATCTTATTTGGAGGATAGAAAACAAATTACACAGATAAGTCAAGTTGATGTTAAGTCCAAAACTGAAGTAGTACACTCGTCTCGCTCTAGAGTTCTCCGTTACGGTGTTCCACAGGGTTCTGTGATGGGACCCTTGCTGTTCATTTGCTACATTAACGACCTACCCCAAGTGCTTATTCATCAAATGTCCTTATTTGCCGACGACAGCACGGTAATATATAATACGGGTAATACCAAAGAAATTGAAGCAGACATTAACAATAGTCTTGTTGCGATTTTTGACTGGTTGAACGCTAATTGTCTCAAAATAAACCTTCTATCTAAAACTAAATTTATGACTTTTAAAATTAGACAAAACAAACTCCCAGATCTTCGGGTAAACTACAAAGGTGACCAAATACATGAAAGTACTGAAACAAAATTTCTTGGACTATATATTGATAGCGATATGTCATGGAGGACACAAATTGAAAATGTATGTGGGAAGCTCAGTAAGTTTTCGTATGCTCTATATATGCTAGGCAAAATTGCGAATAACACAGCGCTCCTAGCAGCCTATCATGGTTATGTCGCCTCTGCTGTGCGATATGGCCTTATTTTCTGGGGTAATGCGACAAAGGTAGAGGAGGTTTTGATAGCACAGAAAAAGTGTATTAGAGCGATATGTAGAATAAAACGAACAGATTCATGCATGCCACATCTCCGAAACCTGAAAATATTGACTGTACCATCTCTCAACATCTATGAAGCTTGTATCTTTGTAAAAAACAACATGTATTTATTTAAATCTGTCGAAAGTCAACGGCGCTCAAGAAAGCAGCACCCGTTATTCACAAAAACTAAATTCCTCTACAATATATGATCAAACGAACTTCCAAAAGTGAAGTTCGATCGATGTTATATGAGTACGTTTCATTCGAAGATATATAATAACAACAATGTAGTAATTTTTATCCTACTGGCAACTTCGCACTGGTAAAGAGTAATTTCGTTACTTTATTTTTTTTTTGTCTCTACCTGTGGGTAGGCTGTATGTCGGCTCACCATTATTTTAGAGTTTTATTTTTTTCAAAGTTTTCACCTTGGGTATAGGGAGGGTGAGAGTATATATCTTCGAATGAAAGGTACTCATATAATATCGATCGAACTTAACTTTTGGAAGTTCGTTTGATCATATATTATATTTCAAAACAGATTTACGAAAAGAAAAAAGATCATCTTTTATTATCTGAGGTATATTCATATTATTCTATACAATCAAAAAACTTCTTAGATATTACATATTTTATGTAAATAATTATACTT
Source organism: Xestia c-nigrum (assembly GCA_916618015.1). NCBI lineage: Eukaryota > Metazoa > Arthropoda > Insecta > Lepidoptera > Noctuidae > Xestia > Xestia c-nigrum. The sequence goes on along the minus strand of OU745245.1, from coordinate 24,372,377 downwards.
AATAACAAAATTCTGTTCTAAGTTACTTAATTAATTGTTGCTCACAAAATCACACAGAACCGTTCGTCTGTAATACTGACCGAGCAAAGGTACCTCTGTCCACTACCTGACGGTGGTAGAACTTTGCAAAGGTTTGAGAAGTACTGGTCCATCCAGCTGCTTTCCTAATGGCGTCTAACGAGAGCCCAGAAGCGGATGCCGCAGACGTGGCTGCGTGCCGTGTGCTGTGCGCGCTGAACGCAGACACGTCTACGCCGCTCGCACACAGCACCTGCTTGATCCATCTGCTGATGGTTTGAGCAGTTGCTGGTTTGTGCGGACGCTTATACGTTAATATAAGGCTGTTTGTCTCTTCAGATCTTATATCTTTTGTTGCAAATATATAATCTTCTATTATTGTAGCGGGGCAGATTGCCCTATTCTCATTAAAGTACGGTAATATCAGTACAGGTTGTTCGCGTCCAGCCGCGGACGTTTTAATGACATCAGAAATACCAATCTGAATACCAGATGAACCCAACACAATATTTTCTAATTTTATTAGAGAAAATGTCTGTACCCTATGCGCTGTACATAATGCTAAGAGAACCACCAGCTTCTTGGTGATTCTTTCAATTGACAGCCCTCTATTGGGTATCCATTCTGCGACAAAATTTAGAACTACTTGTGGATCCCAGGCACAAGTGTATTTTGGAGTGGCAGGTCTTAATTTATTAACGCCTTTTAGAAGCCTTTTAACCTGGTCGTGAGAAGTTACGATACTGCTAACAGCAAGGAAAGAGCTGAGCGATGAGAATTCAAAGAACCGTAAGTGGCGCCTTCGTTAAATAGTTTAGTTAAAAATAACATAACATCTGATGGAGAACCAGTGTAAGGGTTATGCCTGTTCGCTTCACAAAACTGCCACCATAGTTTATAGGTACCGTTGTACTGGGAAAGTGTATTCTGGGATAACGAAGCCATCATTAGGTCGAGTGCCATGCTTGGTGTTCCTCTGGACTCGAAGGCAGACCTGAGAGCACTGCTTCAACAAGGGGAAACTGTCTCAGAGGGAGTTGGGGAGTCCTGAAAGAGGACAACGACATATTTGAATCAGGCGTTAAGTATAAAATATCAGACCGTCGTATTTTATTAAGCAATGGAAACCATGGCTGTGCCAATAAGGGAAAATAACGATACCTATTGCTTCGTCTTTAATATTTTTTTGTAAGCATTTCAAAACCAAAGAGCAGGGTGGAAATGCGTAGAAGTACCTACCCTGTGTGTTTCCAATTGATTGTAAATGCATCTACTGTCATGGCGTCGGGGTCTGGTTTCCATGAGACATACGTTTTGCATTTTGCATAAGTGCGAGAAGCAAAGACATCTATTACTGGTTCGCCAAAGAAAGCCAATACCTTCTGATATTCCGAGTCAGAGGGGTTCCATTCGATATCGGGATTGATTCTTCTCGACTCTTGATCTGCTTCTATGTTATCTTTACTATTTATATACGACGCAAACAGCCAGATATTCCGTTTCTCGCACCACTGCCAGATTGTTTTGGTTAAGTTGGTTAAATGAGGGAATTGAATCCCTCCCATTTTATTTATGTATTGCAGTGGTGTTGTCAACGCGTAGCAAAATATTACTATTATTGTACTTTGTGTCTCGAGCGAAGCAGTTCAGGCCAACAAAGACAGCAAGCAACTCTAAATAATTAATATGAAAGTTGCGCTCGCTGTCTTTCCAACCACCGTTGACACGTTCGTTGTAACAAAATGCACCCCAACCTGTTTTAGAAGCATCGGTAAATATTTCTAAAACAAAATTCTGAGATTCGAGAGTATTTGATGTGAAATTAATATTTTTAATCCACCAATCTAAGTCAGGTAAGATTACAGCAGAAGGTCTAAATGTAGCTTCGTATATTGGATGTTTTTTAAGAGCTAAATATTTTTGTCTTTCTAGGTCTTTGGTATAAAGCCATCCGTATCTAACGGCTGGACAAGCTGCGGCCAGATGGGTTACCACAACCTCTAAATGCGATTCAATTCAGGTCCTAAACTGAGTCGCAAGCTGTCAGTTCCATAGAAAAACTGTCAGAAAATGACAGCTCAAACCTAAATTGAATCGCATTTGGACGTTGTGGTAACCCCGCAGAACTCCTAACAAGCGAGAAAATTCCCTAATAGTACAAATCGGTAACTTTAAATGTTTTTGTACAAATTGTAATATTTTGTGTCACTTTTCTAATGGCAATGTTATTGACATGTCTATAGAGTTGTACATAAATCCTAGAAATTTGCAACATTGTTGTGGGTGTAGACAACTTTTTTCAAAGTTAACTACAAAACCTAAGCAATTCAATAATTCAAGAGTTTTGGTAACATTTTTATGACACTCGTCGTAGGTATCTCCAAGACATAATAAATCGTCAAGATATCTAACAGATTTATATCCACGATGCCTTAAATAACATACAACTTCTTTCATGATTTTTGTGAAAGTTCGAGGTGCGGAGCATAGTCCGTAAGGCAAAGCATTAAATTCATATGTGTGATTGCGTTATTTTTCGTCTTCAAACTGAAATCTTAAATACTTGCGATGAGATCTAGCTACAGGAACAAGTAAGTATGATTCTTTAAGATCTATTGTTGCCATGAAGCCCTTTCTTGGTATCATTTTTGATGCAGTTCTATGGTCTTCCATCTTAAAGTGGTCATTTGAAACGAACTTATTTAATCGTTTGAGATTTAGTATAAATCTATAGCTACCATTCGATTTTTGTGTCAAAAAATGTTAGATACAAATTGATCAAATCTAGGTTCTCGTTCCGTGATCGCGCCTAAATCTATTAAGTTACGAACTTTCATGTCCCGTTTCTCTTTGATGGAAAATAAATTTTGGGGAACAGTGCTCTGTACAACTTTACGCGAAAAAGGTATGTGGTAACCATGATAAATCCAACTCAGAACAAGCGCGTTCTTTGTAATGCCACGCCAACAATTATAGTAGAATTTTAATCTACCAGCATTACCTGAGTTATTGCCTCGTAGGGGCACGCTTGTTGGAGCTCGCGGTCGCGAAGAGGGTTTCATCTCTGTCTTGATCCTGTATTAAGGTTAGGAACGACTTGTCCAAACCTGGCGTCATAAGTTTTGTTCTTACTTGTGTCTCGGTAAAATGGAGATCAGTAAGTATTCGGCAGCTGTCTGACAAAATTTTTACGGCTTGTACCTTGTCATCACCGGTCAGCAGCATGGTCATTGCCTTGTTGACGGCCGAAATGCCCAGGCCGAGTTGGTCCTGTTTGGTTTGAAGCTTTTTGTCTCTGTTTCTTACTAAATCAGTGACAGCAGCCGATATTTTTACGTTTAAAGTAGGTGCTTTGAGTAGCTTGCAATTGTTAGGAATCGTATATCCTTTTGAAAGCGTTTCTTTAGCTTCGCTTTGTACCTTTTTTAAGAATTGGTAACCAACGTTGAGCCAGCTTGTCGTGTATGTCCGGGCCGTAGACTGGAATATCGACAACCGCATCGCCCAAAGCTTCCAGTAGCTCGGGGTCGAGTTCAGGCTCAGTGTTTACTACTTCCGAGGCTGGCGGCTGCTGATCGGGTGACTTGGAGGTTGATGGCACATCTGGTAGTGTTTCATCGACATCAATGTTTTCCTCTACGTTTTGCGTTCCGTTATCTGGATTTTTTTTTTTTTTTTGTTGTGCGTATTTAACCAACAAAAAAATGTTAAGTTCTTACGATTGAATTATTTTTCAAATGGAAATATTTCAATGTTTAATCGTAGATATTTATAGGGATCCTTGACCCCAGGGTCCAAATGGTACCCATTATTTTGTTGTTTTTACAACATCAAAGCCTTTGTGTTAACCCGCAGTTGAACCTCCAGGCTGGTATTTTCTAGCGTCATGCTAACCCATCGTGATAACCCGTAGTTGATCCTCCAGGGAAGCTTATAGACGCTGAACGCATATAGATAAATTCCGCTTTAATAAACACCAATTTTTAAATTTGTAATGGAAAAATATAATCTCACCTTTTATTTCCTCGGAATCAGATGATGAAGAGTACACTGTTAAGGGGCCGGCGGAGCAAGCGTTTTTCATACAAACGTAATACCAAAATAATATGAAAATCAAACATATTCTTAAGGTAGTGTCTAGGTTTCGATTGTATTATAGAATATCTATGTTCCCAAATAAATGCGAGATATCAGGAATTTAAAATTTCTATAGAAAATTTATTTATCTCATAACTCTTGTTTAAATCGGTGTACATTCAAAATATGTGTTTGGGAACCTAGATATTCTGTGATCCAATCAAAATAAATACACACTACCTTAAGAATATGTTTGATTTACAAATTATTTTGGTATTACGTTTGTATGAAATTTGCATGCTCCGCAGGCCTCTTAAGCGACGACGCCTTTTTTCATTGCCTTACTTCTTCAATTTCTTTATTTGTGCACTATAATATTGTAATCTTTCGTCAGCACTACGTTTGGGCATTTTTATTTTATTTTTACTTTGAAAAAAACAGATTTTTATTCCGGGAGGTTAGTGTGCTTGTTGCCGCGCACGAAAAAATAATGGGGAGCCGACATACAGCCTACCCACAGGTAGAGACAAAAAAAAAAAGTAACGAAATTACTCTTTACCAGTGCGAAGTTGCCAGTAGGATAAAAATTACTACATTGTTGTTATTATATATCTGAAGAATGAAACGTCGAAATATAATAGTATTTATGCAATGGCTCCAAAGCTATATAACAAATTACCTGATCAAATTGTATCAAGCAACAACATGAAGGAGTTTAAACGCAAGCTTTTCAATTTTTTGAATGACAGGGTGTATTATTCTGTTAATGAATATCTTAATGACAAACTAAAATAATATTATAAATTTGAATCTGTCTGTAAAATGTTGTTCCCTTAAGATTGACTATAGTTTCTATTGACATAATGTATTGTATCTTGCATCTAATAATATGTTTGACGTATGTGTTTGACTGATTGTGACTAATTAAGGAATACTTGTTATACATGCCGTCTATTTTTATTTTTTTATCTTTGTTGTTTTTTTTACATTTTACTACTAGCGTTTAGTGTTTGGGCATGAAGTTTTGACATTTACTACTTGGTTTTTAACTTTATTTTTTGATTTTATCTTGATCATTGACATTTGATTAACTGCAATATTTTGTATGCCTTCTGGCGGGACATAGTATGGACCAACATTTATTTATATAACATCTGTATTATTTACCCTATGTTCACAAAATGAATAAATGAATAATTATGAATATTAATCCTTTTTGGAGAACAAGTAAAAATGCACCCCGATGAATATAACATAATGTGTAAGTAGGTACTACAATGGGGAGACTTAAGGCCTCTCAATATACCTAGCCAGGAATCGTAGCCATTGACTTTGGAAAAACAACACACTGAATGCGTAATAAACATTCCAGTGTCGCTAAAAAGGATCCAATTCTTGGAAGCAGTACGGAAAACTTAAGGAAAATGTTAAATTTTAGGTTTTTTTCATATTTTAAATGAATGCCCTTGTTTGATGACGCCAGCAGTGCAGACGATCTTCACAACATTATGTTCTTATTTCAAATTGACTCTTCGTCGTTAAATGCTAGAGAAAAGAAAAAAATCATACAGAATAAAAATTATTACTTGAGTTGGCGCCAACAGTGATTTTGTTCGACGTTTAGTCGATTACTACGAACTGTTTGCATACCAAAAGCAAAACATGGAGACTTTTTTTTATAGAAACAGCTTTAATTCTGATCATTAAGGAGCTAATTTAAAGTAATAAAAAAAAAATTCAATGTTGAAGAATAATAAACTTCAAATTATAAACATACATATTTTTTATCGTAGCTATAAGGAAAACTATCGTTTTTATCCTTTCTTATTCCCATTATATTGCTCAAATTCCAAAAACATTCAATGTTTAAAAATTTTTTTTGACGAATCCCTTCACGCATTTTCAAAAAAAAATTATAATCATGTGATACTTTAGGTCATCACAAAATGTTTAAAATTTTGGTAAACGTGCTCATTTTTTCCCTGTTAATCAATAGATTTTCAAACTAAATGGTAAATTTGACGTGCAACGGCTGATTAGTTCCGTATGACTTTTGAGCTAAAAATACGTAATGATGTAGGTACTAGAAAATTTGTATTCACGGGTTTCCTTATTTCATTCTACATTTTTTAAGTAATAAGCGAAACCCCAAAAATCGCGGAAAGTACGGGGACTGTCAACTGCAAATTTATATTATAAAAAGTAACAGCAATATCAAAGTAACAGCTTTTTACTGAATGCTTTCGTTACTTATACACAGTACTTTAAGACAAATATTGAGAAAAACGTTTTTCAATATTTGTCGTTCAGTCTGTCCGTCTGCCGGTCTGTTTGTTCAGGTAAGTTTTCAACAGAGAATTGCGCTTGAGTTCTCAGCGTATCTACGCATTTGCTTCTAGGTCTCTAGAGACATGTATGGAACGTGATGCGCGACTGTCCGCTGATCGTGAGCGACATGCCTTGTCTCGCGAATTGGAAACGTTTTCCGATACAGAATCACGCTTGAGTTCTCAGCGTGTTCGCACATCTACTAACAGTTCTTTTGAAACGAGTGAAGAACGTCATGCGCGACTAACTGCTGCTCGAGATTATCATACATTATCCCGAACACGCACACAAAATATTCATAATCAGTTAGAAAGTGAGAGAGAAAGAATTGCTGGAGTACGGCACGAAGAGACAGAAGAAGAGCGCGAAAACTTCGACATTCTCTGAACAGAATGTCGATATCATCTGAAGAATCGGATGTGTCTCAAGATATAGCCGTAGCGCATGGCGACCTTCCTTGGTTTGATAAGGAACGGAGCGCATTAACGTATACTCCTATAAATGAATACGCCACGTATTCCGCCATCGGAGGTATGGTTTAAAATTATACTTTTTGTGAAGCTGTTAAATGGCAAAAAGAAATAAACGGTATGTGTTGCACAGGTGGGAAAGATCCGTTATTTTACCGTCCCGGGGCTCTTAGAATTCGACATCGGACGTTTCAGATCTTCGATTTTGACGACCCCGTTGTCGCTGGCTTATGCCAGGATCCGTGTCCGAAGTCGCGGGCAGAAGCTAGTAAGTACCAAATAATTCTGAGTTTGAGTCATCGCGTCGTAGTGCAAAGGAAAGGGTGGGCGTCAGCGAGTGCTAGCTGTTGGAACTTTTTCTGAACCGGTTCTTAACATTATTATTATTTTTGAAGTTGTGTTTGTCAGTTATCGTGTAGCTTGGCTTATATATAACCAGAGGTCGGAGTAGGTAGATTGAATTGGGGTCATTGATCCGAAACGTCCGATTCATATGGACATTCCTCTGGAATTGGTTGATTATTTTTTAAGTGCAACAATTTATAAAAAGTTGTGGCCACAAAAAGGCTAAAAATTAAATAAAAATATTAATTTTTCAATCAGAATTTGATTGTTTTATTATTCAACAGATAAATACTTAATAAATTAATTAAGTTTTTATACTTTCCTTTAAATTTTGAAATGAGTAGTAATAATATCACTGCCAACAACAACAATATTTAATTGAATCCGGAATTACTTTCCGGTAAAATGGCTTATGCATGTTAATCTTTCTGTGTGCATTTATGATACAAGTACCAAAAATCAATCTACGTACTCCGACCTATGCTTGTAACTCAAGGATCTCAACAAAACGACGAACAATACCTACCAATAAAAGGATATTTGGTAGGTCGCTTATAGTACTCAAACTGCCAGACAGTCGTCGTGGGGGGGAAAAAAAGTGACCCACATGGTCTTTATATTCACAAAAACGTACGTGGAATTTAGAAAATAAATTTGTACTTTTTATGTTGTACGGTTTTTAGTTTTAAAAAACAAAATAAATCAACAATTTAAAAATAAAGTAATTAAAATGGAATCTACACTATCAAGTATAGTATATAGTATCATCACTTTAGAATAGAATAATCCTATTCAGAAGGTATAGTTATACCAGTTATAACATAAGAATATATCGAGATTTTTTTTACAAAAAGCCAGGGATATGGTGTATGAGAGTTCATACACCATATGGGTGCACTAAGAAAGGATGTTTCAAAATTCACCCTCTAAAAAAACGGGGTTCCAACGTTTTTATGGAGAAACAAGATTAAGACTCTTTTATTCGAAACTAGTTCATTGATAAATAAATAGAAACAGGTTTCAGGTTTTTTTCAGAATTCAACCTCTATGAGGTGGAAATGGAATGACAAAAATCAATGCACAGTCCAAACCGCATCAGCACAGTGTTTTGAGTGCGTTACATTGTTCTGCCGTAAGTCAAAAATTTTCAACCCAAAATACAAGTCATTTCCCAGCAATGCTTTTTGCGTAGTTACTTGGTTTGATGTAGGTACAGAATGCATGGGTGACGTCTTCGTGATCGGGATCGTTTAAACTCTGTATAATAAAACTAAGACTTTCCCCATTCAAACTTTTTATGAACCGGTTCATAACATTTTATTCTTAAAAGTCATCAAGATCAAAACAAACTTATAAAACCTGCGTTGCATCGCGATCCACATTCAGTGTTCCGAACGATTCCGTAGAGAGCAACATGGTGCGTTCAGTGACAGTTGTTCTAATTCTGACAGCAGTAGCCTGTGTCAGTCCGGCGCCAGGTAATCATTATTATTTAATACTTATCATGATACTTATCACTACGAATACTCCCAATAATTATAGGAGGTAGGATGTAAAAGTACCCTTAAAAAAAAAGAAAGAGAAGAGAATAGTGTTTTCGTACTTCATCCGTTCCGATTCCGATTCGTACCCGTGAAAATACACTGTAGGTAATATGAAATCGGATAACAGAATCCGGATAGTTCGGTATTTCACGCACTAGCGTAAACTACCGAAATAGATGGAAATAGTTCTACGACTACACTCCGAACCAGGTTCGGATCGGATTCAAATTGGACTTAGTGCGAAACCACTTTAACGAAGCCAAAAGGCACGTGTTTGCCGCGGTCATTGCGATATTTTTTTTGTTCTACATCATACCTGCCTTTTTGTTATGAAACTATAGTTAATGGAGGGAATTGCAACTTTTTGACAAGTTTTATTTTAAATACAAGGTTTTAATGTACATTTTTTTTAAATACAAGATTTTGACGTGATAACGTCTCATAAATCTATGAACACTACGAAAAAGTGTCGCACCGTTCCGATCCGGCGACTCAAGCCTAGTCCAAACCCTTGGACCTCTAAAATTGAAATTTTGTACCCTTTGCATTGTAGACAAGTAATAGGGAATGATTTTTTTAAATTCAACCCCTAAGATAGTTAAATAAGGGATGAAACTTTGTATGAAAGTCCGTCAGTTTTAAAGTTATGATCGTATAATTTTGTGTTAATGTTCACAACTGAAAGATAATTTATACGTGTCTATAAGTGGGTCTGATAATTTCACCTCCAAAGGGTTAAAAAGGGGGATGAAGTTGTGTATGGAAAGTCCTTTTTTCGTAGTAAAAATCACACAATTTATTAACTATTATAGGCGTATGGTTGGAACTGTTGGAAGGTAATGCAACGGTGTTGTTAGAATTTTAAACTCTGAGAGGGTGAAAAGGTGTATGAAGCTTTGTTTTTTAAGTTAAAATCACTAATAGGTATCATGAAAAATAACGTTTTCACGTAAAATTATCGTCCATAAAGTTACTTTACAGACAACCATTTTTTTTACTTGAAGCACCACCAGGACCCCGTCCTTTTAATCCATCCATCAGCATAATGTTTTGATTGCGTCACATTGAGTTCTATCACAAAACATAATTTCTACCCCAACAAAAAAAGTAATTTCAAACAATGATTTTTTCGTAAAGTTACACAATTGATGTTCAGGATGCTTGGAGGTACGGCTTCGTAAAAAGTTTGTTTATACCCTATAAAATCAACCACCCCACCTCACCTACCCGCGAATGCAGGCCGCATCATCGCAGTCTAGTCCGAAAGCTTGCACTTTGCAATGTTTTTGGCTCGCTACGGTTACAAAATTACTAAACTTGGCCCTCTGTTGGACAACCCTGTTCTAGACCCTATCTTCTAGTTATGTAGATATTGGGGTCAAAATTCCTTTTCAAAGGTTTAAGTTTTTTCAAAGGATTTAATCCCAAGAGCAAAAGTCGTTTCCCAGCAATATTTTTTATGTACGAGTTACTTACTTAGTTTAATGTACAGGCTTGGTTGAAGGGTTTGTGAAGGGTCCGTTTACACTTTTTATATTAGTAATTAGTCATTATTATTATTTTTTATGAATAAACCGGTGCTAAATTCCGGTGAGTGCGTAATCCAAAGAGATTAAATATACCTACTAAATTTAATGTCTTTGGCGTAATCGTACTTCCTCTAGCGCTTGACCGATTTCGATGAGTTTTTTTGTAACTATGGAGTCATGGTCAGTGGCATTGTACTGAATGCCAACAGGCATTCAAATAATATTGGGCAAAGACGACGTCTGTAGCGTTGATCTCGTGGTCTCGTGGTAACAAACGCGACTACTGAATGATGGGTCCAGGGCCCTTAGGCGATTCTCACACTGCTCCGCATGATGCAGCGTAGCGCGTGGATGCGCGTTCTTCCGTTGCTTGTAAGTATCTCCGTTAGTATGGAAAACACGCACAGTCCAACACACAGAAAATGCATCCACGCGCGTTCATGCGGATCACGCGCATACACGCAGAGAAACATGCACCCCCGCGCGTAGGTGCGGGGCGAGACGCAAGGTATGGCACACCGAATCCCGCAGTGCCGCGCGTCAAAACTATCGTGATGCTCAGTACTGCACGACCACCACAGAGAAAGGCGAATAAATGAGAGCCGCCGTGCGTGAATCTACAAAACGCAACTACGCGCGTGAGTGCGCAAAAAACCCGCACGATGATGCAGATCTGAAGGCTAATTCACGTAATTTTATGACACATCGATGTAGTTGTAGTGCAGCTTGCAGTTAAGTTTAAGTTCGAGTGACAAACGGTATTCTTGTAATCTTTGAATTGCGCGTAAGCTGCGCGTGAACTGCACGTCAACTGTACGATTGTCAAACTTCCCTATAGTGTGGTCATATGAGAGAAAAAAAATTACTCACTAAATAATCGAATGGAATCGATTACATTTCAACGAATATGACGTTATTTTAATATCAAAATAATACCCCAGTACAGATTGTGTATTGTTGCCGCGCGCGGACCAAACTGTATTTACGAATGAAACTCATATTTACTAAAAAGGTACAAAAAACATTTATAATTCCATTGAAAAAGACTTGTAGTTAACTTGTCTACATACAACAACTATTTTAAACACTTACATTTACAAACAAAAGTAAATAACGATGAACTTATGTTGTGCGTAAACAAAACTGCACGTTGATCGAATTTAAACTTCTAAGCTGTCATTTTGACACGTCAAATGAATAGTAGAATACCGATCATGTTTCGTTCCAAAGTACGCACCAAAGACGCGCAACAGTAGAATACCGTTATTGCGCTCGCGTGACGCGAACTTGACGCGAGCGTGTCTGACAGCGGTAGAGAATACGAAAAGCGTTGTTTTGATCGAAACTTAACTGCAGCTGCACTGCAACCGCACGTCTTTAGTTACGTGAATTAGCCTACTGCACTCCCTCAAGAACGCGCGTAGGTGCGTTGACACGCAATATGCAGCATGATGCGGGCCAGTGTGAAGATCGCCTAAGTCTGTTATTTTTATAAATTCGTCATTCCAAATTCGTCATAGTAGTCAATGATTGACTAATTCAACACTATTGTAATAGCAGACTTGAGGTCCTGGTTAAGCTAAGTTATAATGGGATTTTCCATTCAGTATTTTCAGTCGCACTTTCAAGCAATGACATGATGACAATGACACCATTAAGAAAAAAAAGTTGTGATACCTTCGTGCCATAGACAAGACGACAAACCAACTACAAACTAATTACTTACTGTATTACTTTTATTAACTACCAATTATCACACTGATAGGTAGACACGTGGTTACAGTTATTTATTTATTATTCCGCCAATCATAATTTATCTTTCAGGACAGAGGGTGGCTAGAAACTCATATGGTGCTAACAGCTTTAGTAATTACATCGGAAACAAGCACCACTACGGAACTAACAACAACTTCGGAAACGGCAACTATAACGGAAACCACAACCAATACGGTGGCTCTGGAAACCCTGGTCGCATCATTCTTGTACCTGCACCTGCTCCCATCTCTTACGTACCTCAGTCTAGAGGCCCTCAACACATTTACGTACCTCACTCTGGAAGCCCTCAACACATTTACGTACCTCACTCTGGAAGCCCTCAGCACATTTACGTTCCTCACTCTGGAAACCCTGGTCACATCACTTACCAGGCGGCACCCGTAGCTCATACTATCTACCAACCGTGACCAACGCTGAAATCATTCAACGAACATTAACCGAGACTGAACTACGTGTGTGACTTATAAATAAATTATTGTATTTCAATTATCTTTTTTCAATTATTGTAATCCTCATGTTACAGAACACGAAGCAAAAGCGTTCTATCTGCGACAGTTGTATGCTGGTCTGTTGAACTCAAAATGCCGTCCGCTGCATGTGGTGGCAATTTTCTCTTTGGCGGTTTAGTCAGTGACGGATTAAGACTACTTGATGCCCTAGGCAATCCATGCCTGTGGGGCCCCCTAAGCTAGCCATAGCTCACCGTCCACAAGGCTACGCCTACGGTGGCCGGTGACGCCCGGTGCGTCTCCCGCGGCGGCTGAGGCGAGAGGTTCTCTCCCTCTGGCGTTCCGCCACCTCCTTTGCTAGCAAGACTGCTTCGCAGAAGGAGGTGGCGGCTTCCCATTCCGTCTCTTACCGGACCATGGATTGAACCAGGGCCGGACGCGAGAGGTCGCCGCCGCCGATCGCCGCTACGAGGACGGCGGTGCTCCACCCACGCGGGGAAAACCTCCACGGTGCAGTGCGCCACCGTGTCCTCCGGTCGATACTCGCAATGGAAACACCTGGGCGTTTCCTCTCGCCTGATTCGATGCAGGAACCTCCCGAAACAACCATGTCTGGTAAGGACCTGCATCAGGCGGAAGGTGGGGACGCCGTGGCGTCTCTCAAGCCACTCCTCAAAGAGGTGACTTATCGCTACTATCGTGGCGTGCCCTGCACGGGGTTGCGACAGTCGCTCTCTCCATGTCGCAATGAGATCACGCCGGATAATTGTACGCTGAGGGACAGTTTGCCGCGGCAGCGGAGTTTCCCCCCGGCGTAGCGCCTCCGCACGTCATTCGTGCAGGCTCGCGAGGACTAGCGCCTCCAGATCCCATGGCGGCAAACCGGCAAAGAGGCTCACCGCCTCGCCGGAGACGTGATGCCCTTTTTTTTCGGATTGGAAATCATCAAATCACCCCTCCCACTCTGGGCGGAGCGGGAGGGAGTGTCAGACTTTTACTGACTATAAACCATCCATGTTCTTTCCTCACCCTTTACGTTCCGGGGCCGCGGTATCTCTTTGGAACAGTCCCGCAGCCCCGGCAGGCTTCGGCCCTTGCGGGCCCCTCCCTTTATGCTGACATCTCTTTGAGGCGCGTGTGGAACCTTAACGCGCCGTCGACACGGCCTGTCGTCATTAGACGGATGGACGGCTGCTAGCCTATAGCTCACCGTCCACAGGCCCACGTCTACGGTGGTAGCCACCACGTGGCCCCTGACGCCCGCGCTCCCGCGGCGGCTGGGGCGAGAGGATGCAGGCTAGCATGACTGCTTCGCAGAAGGAGGTGACAGCTTCCCATTCCGTCTCGCTCCGGACCATGGATTGAACAAGGGCCGGACGCGAGAGGTCGCCGCCGCCGGATGCCGCTACGAGGACACGGCATTGCTCCGCCCATGCGGGGCAGACCTCCACCGTGTGCTCCACCGTGTCCTCCGGTCGATTCTCGCAGTGGAAACACCCGGGCGTTTCCTCCCGCCCTAGTCGATGCAGGAACCTCCCGAAACATCCGTGTCCAGTGAGGATCTGCGTCAGGCGGAGGACACCGTGGCGCCTCTCAAGCCACTCCTCAAAGAGGGGACTTATCGCCACTGTAGTGGCGTGCCCTGCACGGGGTTGCGACAGTCGCTCTCTCCATGTCGCCATGAGATCGCGCCGGAGGTCTGTCCGCTGAGCGGCGATTTGCCACGGCAGCGGAGTTTCCCCCCGGCGTAGCGCCTCCGCGCGCCATTCGTGTAGGCGCGCGAGGACTATCGCCTCCAGATCCCATGGCGGCAATCCGACAAGCAGGCCCGCCGCCTCGAGGGCGATCGTGCGGTACCCACGGTACTTCACGGCTACCACCTTTTGGGGCGCGTTCAGATAATGGGTGGCTCGCCGCCTCAAGGAACGCGAAAAATGTGGAATGCTTCACGATTTTGCGCCTCATCCTTGCGCAGGGGCCATGCTAATCTTCTCTGTATGAGACGTGATGCCCTAAGGACGGATTTATTTCTGTGCTTCTTCTGGTGCCCCCCCAGGCGTGATGCCCTAGGCAATTGCTTAATTTGATTAAGGGTTAATCCGTCACTGGGTTTAGTACCTAAACTGGACGGCTGGTCAACGGGATGATTCTACCGGTCATACTAAACAACTTTCGCAATTAAAATCATATGTGATACTTTAAAACAAAACACAAATTACTATCAGTTGGCAGACTATTTTTATGTATAATAGTTACTTTTGTTGTGGAGCGTCAGAAACCCCTTTTAACAATATACTAAACTACTCAGGATTTTTACTGAGGATAAAATGAGAACACGTACTGCCGATTTGGAGGCTAGTTTTATTCTAATTCAAAGCGTACAGGCTCATGCGGCGAGCGTAGACCGCTGAGTTTGCAAGATAGACATTACATGTACTTAATCTAGAGCAGACGGGCGAGGTGTATCCATAACTCCTCCGACCCTAAGAGCGAAATTATCGGAAGGTTCGATTTGAGTCACTCCGATAATTTTGCCAGAACCATAAAGATTTCGGCGATTTTAGCCAAGTTATATAAACTAAAAACGTAAGAAAACTAAAAATAACTAAACCTAAGGTGACATATCCTAAATTTTCACTGAAGTTAAAGTCTTTCCTTTTATTCAAAACACTTTCGATCACTTCACTATGTTTTAACGAAAAGGCCATATATTTCACTTCGTCTAAACTGATCCCTTCCATATTAACTGCACTTGATTTGGAGAGAGTGGCATTCACGTGCAACTGAGGTAATGTGACAATGGGGATCTTCTCTACAACTTCCAACGTAACTGAAATACGACGGTGAATATGAATTCCATAGATTTCCAGGTCACAAGGCTCGTCCAATGTCATCAGGTAAGTGCCGAATACAAGTTGGTTACTGATCTCTTCGCCGCATCGCTTAGTCAGGGTTGTTCTTAATCTACTATAAAGGAGCCAGCTGGCTGCGTTAACTTGCTGGACCCTGACTTTCTCGATTTGGATTTCTCGTTGTTTACAGGGAGTATAGTCATCTTCAAATTTCATCAACTGTTCTACACAGGTAAGTTCATAGTATAAGGCTTGATTTTCTGCAGTGCATAAAAACTGATCCCCAGCAGAGAGTGGTCGACATGGTTTTATTAGCGGTAAGTATTTCATCCCTTTCGCCAGAAGGTAAGGATATTTGGGAATAATAGCCAAGGTTTTATTTTCGGATTCATGGAAGATTGGTAAGGAATACATCTTAAAATAGTTATATGATGAGTTATCCGTAAGTGGAATTTCCATTATAAATGTTATCTGATTATCTTTAATAAATGACTTTACACTAATGGTCTCCTCTATTTTCAATAAATTTGTTTCTAGTGGAGGATACACTAAGTTTCTAGAATAAGAAATCAGTTCTAAATGATACAATAATTCCGTAGAGTTCACAATTGATTGATGTAACACAGATAGTTTACTTAACGCTAATGCTGTTTCAATTTCACTTAGCCTAGCAAAGATAGTACGAAAACTGCTCGTGAATACAGAAAATAATCCCGTCAGGTAAGTTAAAAAAATCCAATTGTTTTGCTTAGCAGATAAATCTTTCAGAAGCAGTTCAATCTTTGTCAGGCGATTATGAAAATCTATAGTGTTCTGATTTATTGTTTCAGTTACATTAATGAAACTATCAAACATCTTGGAGATAATTGTTAATTTTTTGGAAACAATTATCTGATTATGATTTAATTTGGAAATAAGTTCTTCGTACCTAACGGCGTCATCATGATCCAGGTTACCAGTTATTAATTTTATAATAGAACCCAATGGATTTATAAGGCCTCTTTTAGAACGTTTCTGCGGAACTAGTTGTCGATATTTTTCTATAGTTATATCGCGTATAAACTCTGTATGTATTTTTATACTTGTGAATTCTTGAGTATATGATGCATTCCAATCGATAATTTTACACATTTGTTGGTAGTTACTGGATATGTAACTTAAATCCTTATAAATCTTATCTAAACTAATGAGCTTAATTATAGTCCAGTGATCAGTTTGAATGTGTGCCAGACCTTCTTTTACCGGGAATATACCTGGGTTTCCTTCAAGATTTTGCAGATGAAGGGCCAGCGAGGGCACCACTACCGACAGGATGCCACACCACCTGCGGAGGGCGTTTTACATTTTTAATAGGGGTTTTAGTGATTCTTTCTCCTATTTGAATTGGTAAAATATTTCTTTTAGCCTGACCTATAACTTTTGCTTTTACGTATCTTGGTTTGTCTTTACTTTTACGCTTGTTCACGTCTTTCGCAAAAATAATCTCGCCTTCATTTAACTCAATTTCGACTTCATCACCCTTTCTTACTCTGCGTTTTTCTTTAATTGCTACCATTCTATCTGTCAAATGTGTGTACATGACTCTGATTCGTTTTGCATGATCCTTGACCATTTTTTGAAAATATTGTTTTTCTAACTCAATACTAAACGGGTTATTTGTATCGGTATGTCCGAAAACAACTTCGAATGGAGTGAGTTCGGTAACAGAGTGAATGGAATGATTATATGCCATAACTGAGTACGTCATTACTGATGCCGCATCAGTACATCGTTTTTCGTACTTCGCCAATCTGTATATTTCAATTATAGTAGAATGAAATCGTTCTATCAAACCCATTGAATTAGGGTTATTGGGTGTGCCAATGTGGAGTTCAACCTTATGTAAGTTTAAAAATTCCCTCATCAACTCGTTATTGAACTCAGAACCTGGGTCGGAACTTATCCTTTTAGGAACGCCGTAATATGAAAAATACTTCATTAGAGCACGGACAACTTCTGGGGTAGATTTGTTCTGAATTTCGATAGCTTGACCTAGTTTACTAAAGGCATCTATAAGGGTTAGATAAGTTTTACCTTCAATACTAAAGAGATCTATAAATAATTCCTGAAACGGAGCATTCTGTGTTTGTGTCAGCTGTAGGGTAGGTTTAATGGGCTTTCTATCATATTTCATTTTCTGGCATGCCTCGCAAGTATTTATAACTGCCGCTACTGTCTCCTGCATTCTATCCCAATAATAATTCCTATGAAGCCTAACTAATGTCTCTTTGATGCCGCGATGGCATGTGTGTCCTTCATGATGCTTAGCTATTATAGCTCTCTGTTCTCCTTCATCTTCTACATAAATTACTCGTTCTGTGCATTCATAAAAATTGATCAAATCTTTCCTAAAAAGCTGAATTATTATATTACCGAATAATTTGCGATGTTCATTTTCTTCAAAAAAAATGAAGTACTTAATTTTTGGTTTAATGTATTGTTTTAAAAATTCTTTTATCAATTCTGGATTATCAATTGGTAAGAAAACTTCTAATACTTTCTGTTTGGCACGCGAGAGGTCCTTCACTTGCATTTCATTTTTGAGCCATGAGAACACTAAAATTTGATTTGGTTTGGTATCTATTGCTTCGTGTAAAATTGGCATTCCAGTGGACACGTTTAAAGCCGAATGAATTGTATCCGATTTACTATTTCCTAACGGAACAGGGTGTTTATTAATTATTTCGTCGGGAAACTCTATAGAACTAGCAGTCGCTGTTCTACTTGTGTCAGATATTGTTATAGTTGATGAATTGCTGCGTTGTCTTTTCATTTTACCCGTGTACAACGTGTAAAATGTGTCAACGTGTCTGTAGCTACTCGATCTAGGTATTTTGTCCCTTCTTCATCAACGTTAACTGCTAGTGATTCGTTATCATCGTCAGAGTCTAAAGCATTAATTTTAATTCTAGAAAAGGCATCGGCATTAGTATTTTGTTTGCCATTTTTGTAAATCAATTCAAAGTCATAGTCTTGTAAACGGAGTCCCCAACGTGTAAGTTTACTACTTGGATCTTTTAGAGATCGGAGCCATACTAATGGACGGTGGTCCGTGTATATGTAAAACTTTCGACCATATAAGTATGGTCTGAAATGTTTTACTGCCCAAATTATAGCAAGCAATTCCCGCTCGATTGTACTATAACGTGATTCGGAGTCGCTAAGTGTGCGACTGGCGTAAGCAATAGGTTTGTCACTTCCAATTTGTCCTTGTGACAAAACTGCACCCAGAGCTATGTTTGACGCATCAGTCGTAAGAATGAAGGGCTTGTCATAGTCGGGGTATTGTAAAAGAGGGGCGTGTGTCAAAAGTTCTTTACATTTGTTAAATGCGTCAATGTATTTTTGGTCGATTATAATTTTGTTTCGTTTTTTCAAACAAGTTGTCAATGGTTGTGTAATTTTTGCAAAGTCCTTGATGAAACGTCGGTAGTATCCTACTAGTCCAAGAAAACTTTTAATCTCAGTCGTGGTTTTTGGTAGGGGATAGTTTAGTACAGCCGTGATTTTGTCGTCATTAGGTTTTAGTCCTTCTTTGGTAATTGTGTGTCCTAGGTAAAGTACTTCTTTGCGTAGAAACTCTGATTTATCTAGTTGGATTTTCATATTAGTGGCCCTGATTCTGTCAAAAACAGTCCGTAAGTTCTGTATCATATTATCAAGGCTATTTCCATAAATTATAATGTCATCTAAGTATACCATACAGTGTAGTCCTTGCAATCCACGTAACACGTTATCCATTGTCCTTTGGAATGTGGCTGGCGCGGTTTTTAAACCAAACGGCATTCTGAGGAACTCAAAATGACCGTTTTGAGTAGAGAAAGCAGTCTTTTGTCTGCCCCTTTCGTCTAATTCTATCTGATGATATCCACTGGCTAAATCAAGCGTAGTATAATAAGTGCTCTTTCCTAGCTTGTCAAAAAGGTCATGAATGTTTGGTAGAGGGTATCTGTCATCAATAGTAATTTCGTTAAGTCGTCTAAAGTCAATAACCATCCTATATTTAATTTCACCAGATGCGTCCATCTTCTTAGGCACCAGGTGGACAGGAGCATTCCAAGGAGAATGGGACTCTTGTATTACATTGTCTTTTATTAATTGGTCAACTTGTCTGTTAATTTCGTTTTGAACAAACGGAGCCTGTCTATACGGTTTGACATATATAGGATCTTCATTTTTAGTCCTTATGTGATGTTTTACCGAATTAGTGAATGTCAAGGGGATTTGGTCACAGTAAAATATATCTTTGAACTCCTCGCAAAGTCTATAAATCTTTTCATGTTCTTCCTCGTTGGTATGGTCTAGTCTGAGTTTCCTCAAATTGTCTTCAAGTAACTTGTCTATCTCTATGTCAGTATTGTTTTTAGTAAAATTTATATTACATTCATTATTCTCATATTTGGTCACTGTAAAGGGTTGTTTTATATTTAATCGTTTTGGACTATCTGAAGTATTTTGGATGACTGTGTATGCGTGTCCATTTACGCAATTTACTATAGCACTAGGCATACGCAGACCATTCTCAAATTCTTGAAAATCAAGAATAGCTTCGTTCGAATATTGATTGACAGGTAACTTAACTCGTTGTTCTGTTCGTGACGGTATATCGATAATATAATTTAAGTTATTATTAATTATTGGAATACAAGTAGTGTCAGTTGTTAATACTTGGTTTTTTAAATCAATTACTGCGTTTAATTGTAGTAAAAGGTCATTACCAATAAGTCCGTCATATCGTGCGTCAAAGTCATACAAATAAAATTTATGCCAAGTGTTAGTTACAAAAGAAGGTAACGGAGGAATTTCCATTACTTCATCGTGTCTACTCGAAGCATGGGTGCTTACCACTTGAAAATATTCTTTTCTAATAAAATCACGGAAAAATTCATAAGCCTTTCGAGGACTAATGAATGATCTCATGCTACCAGTGTCAATCATCATTCTTGCGTCTATTTCTTCTAAGTAAATGTAGGGAAGTTTTAAATTTGGATCGCAATTTAGTTCTAAGACTTCTTGTCGTTCAACGAGGCTTTTTCCTGAAAACCCGCTTTATTACTGTCATTTGTTGGTTCTAATTTTTCATCAGGTACTTTAGTATCGTTCACGTAACCATCGTAACCATAATAATAGTTAATGTCGTTTGAATAGTCATAGTCATTTGTTAGATTATGATAGTACGAGTAAAATTCGTCATAATATGGATTGTTTTCATATACGTAATCGTTCATAGTGAGCTCATTTAAATTAAAGCCGTGTTGCTGTTTAGGTTGGGCTGTTCTCATGGATACGTCACTGTCTTGATTTTGGGGTTTTAATACCTGGGGAAGATTTGATGCTGTCTGTTGCGGTGGTTTGTAGCCGAACTGTAGGGGTGGTCTATAACCAAACGGTTGAGGTGGCCTATAGCCAAACGGTTGAGGTGGCCTATAGCCAAACGGTTGAGGTGGCCTATAGCCAAACGTTTGAGGTGGCTTATGGCCAAACGGTTGTGGTGGTCTATAACCAAACTGTTGAACTGGCCTATAACCAAACGGTTGCAAACCCGCTTGGGGACGATACCCGAATACTGGCTTAAATGATTGACCTTGACCCGTTTGAGGTATCTTAATTTGTGTAGGCTGAAAAGGTACGGTAGGTTTGCTCGCGTCTGGTTGGGTTACCGATGACCTTGAAGTTGATCCCAAAATTTGACTATTACCATGAATGCGGTTACGCATATTATATTGTTCTAAGAAATTGACTTCTTCAAGTACGATACTCAAAGCTGCTTCTAGGGTTGTAGGCGATTTAAGCCTAACGATACGCACCATATTTTCAGGAAGGTTGTATAAAAATACATTTAGAGCCGTATTGTTGTAAATAATTGCCTTAGCACGTCTTAATTCCATATCATCAATTGTATTCACCTTCGACATTAATAACGAACGAACATTTTGGATTCTATTACAAAAGTCTAAAAAGTTTTCACCGGACTTAATTTTTAACGATTCTAATTCAATATTAATACACGCTTCACTACGTGGGTCTCCAAAATGTTGAATCAGCAATTCTTGGAATGCCGACCATGTAACAATATCTTCACGTTCTGATAAGAGCGCAGCTGCGTCCTCTTTCAATCTACTTGTTAAAACATTAAAAACATAAAGATTTTGTTCCACACTGCCCTTATATCGATCAACTACGTACTGACATTTTCTCAAATAAAGGTTTAACTGTCTTTTGTCACCGTTAAACAGTGGGATTAAGTTTACAATTTCGTTTGGTATTGGTGCAACTGCGACTATTGTGGGCGTGGGCGTCGTCATGACTATAGAGTAATGAATTGATCAGAGGCAGCAGCTCGCTTTAAAACAATTTTATTAAAATTCGCACACACACATAAAATACAATGAACACACAATTAAAGCACTATTATAATCGGGAATACTGGATACATTTAGAAAATAAAATTTATAAAACTTGTTATGTAGAATTTGAAAAAACTGTTTTTCCTTAAAAATACTTTAGATTACTACTTTTCATAGAATTAATAATTAATACAGTTTATTTAATTCAATAAAAATTTTCAAGACTTAGAACATTATATTAAAATGTGAACTCTCTAACATTAACACTACTCTATGTTTTATGTTCTGTGAATTGAACAGAGATAAGACCATATAATTTGATACAGAGTTATCAACTAGACTAAACACTGTTATAATGAGCAAGATTTGATCTCGAAAATAACATTTAAAACTTATGAAAAATAAAGGAGGAATAGGGGAACATAGGATTGGCGAAAAGGTTTACTCACCAACCACCTGCGACTCCCATACTCGAAGATTTCTGCACTCACGAAAAGAATATTTATTTGGTTCGAGGATTTCCTCTGCTTTCGCAGGTTTACGCCTGGTCGAATTTGGACGACGGAAAACGCGAAACTACGGCAAGGAGGAAATCTTAACGGCTGCGCCACTTTTGTTGTGGAGCGTCAGAAACCCCTTTTAACAATATACTAAACTACTCAGGATTTTTACTGAGGATAAAATGAGAACACGTACTGCCGATTTGGAGGCTAGTTTTATTCTAATTCAAAGCGTACAGGCTCATGCGGCGAGCGTAGACCGCTGAGTTTGCAAGATAGACATTACATGTACTTAATCTAGAGCAGACGGGCGAGGTGTATCCATAACTAGTTTATGTTACAATCAAAACTGTTAACCGTTGCAAAAAGTTCTTAAGAGTTTATAGCATCTTTATCTTATATCTTGTTTTCGAAAGTTGATGATTCGATTTTTATTATATCGAACACGGTGTGTCGATACTTCAGTTGTACGATGTTTTATTCCGTCGATGCGTTATTGGTGCGATGTAACGTTTGTGCGAAAAATCCTGTTACGAAAAACCCTACAACGATTGCTCATTTGTTCGGTAATTTATTAGTTCGAAAGTATGTCGGTTTGAAACGCCTACTGTTGTCCTTGACATTTAATTAATAATCTTATGCAGTACGGAAGCAAAAATATGACGTTTTTGCTTCCGTAGTGGGCGAGGATTAAAAAAAAACTTAGAATGCCCTAGTTGCTTTCTTTTCCATGCTGCATATCGAAATAGACGAGTGAGGTATAACAGTTTTGGCTTTTGAGGGTATCAGGCGATTGGCTAGCAACCGATCACTGATATTGTCTACGTTATCTTTGGCCCATGCCACAGCTAAACGTGGTGAATTTGTTACCTGTCTTCCTCAATTTAGGAAAGTTGACGTGAAGATATGTATGGTATTTAATGTATTTCCTTAACGTCTATAATGCAACATAAGATTATTAATTAAATGTCAAGGACAACAGTAGGCGTTTCAAACCGACATACTTTCGAACTAATAAATTACCGAACAAATGAGCAATCGTTGTAGGGTTTTTCGTAACAGGATTTTTCGCACAAACGTTACATCGCACCAATAACGCATCGACGGAATAAAACATCGTACAACTGAATTATCGACACACCGTGTTCGATATAATAAAAGTCGAATCACCAACTTTCGAAAACAAGTAGGGAACCCCATTTAATGCACCTTTATGAGAACTGCAGAGACAGCTGAAGTATGACTGTCATCGACGGTCTAACGATAGAGCCGGAAGGCAGTCGCAACAGATCCTGAAAAGTTTACAGCAATTTTATTATTTTTGAGCTTATATAAAGCTACAGTCAAACTGGAGTGAATCCCGCGTGCCATTTTTATCTAACTCTCATTGAAGAAAGATGTCTTTTAATTTTAAAGAAGAAGTTTTGCTATTGTTGGCCGTGGCCGAAAAGAAGCTCAAGATTTTAAATAAGTAGAGTGCATTTGATGCCTTTTCATAAACTTTTATCTGTGTTTGACTAGAGATAAACAAAAAAATATATTTCTTTTAAAACTTTGTGTTTTTAGGACCATGAAAAATTATTAAATAATTAAAAAAATTCTTTCTTATTAAATTAAAAAGGATCTTATTTCTTTATTTTTTTCTTAAAACAATTCCATCGGTATTGCGAATCAAGGGCGACAAAATATGCGTCCCGCTTCAATTTCACTGCAACTCATGCGACTAGTCACGCCAATATGAACACGTTCATACATAAGGATATTAATCTCTTTGAATTTTTCTCTGAGGGAGTAACGGGGACTTAATTTATAAATTGAACGAATTGCCCTTTTTTGCAAAACAAATATTGTCTGAAAATCGACGGCATTGCCCCACAAGAGAATACCGTACGACATCACGCTGTGGAAATAACTAAAATAAACTAAGCGGGCTGTCTCCGAATCAGTTAAAACACGAATTTTTCTAACGGCGTATGCTGCAGAGCTAAAGTTTTTTTGACAATTTGTGTATATGCGGGCCCCACTGAAGCTTGGCATCCAAAGTTATGCCTAGGAACACTGTGCTATCTTCCGGTTTCAACTGTTCATCCTTGATTACTACACTAGTTTCCACTTATCTTAAATGGGGTAACGTAAACTTAACACATTTAGTTTTTTTCTCATTCAGGAGTGGATGTTAACATTAAACCAATTAACGACTTTTGCCAGGGCGCTATTAACATCATCCGTAACTAACTGCTGACGTTTAAGTCTCAATAAAAGAGAAGTATAGTCTGCAAACAATACTATGTCATGATTATCCTTTATGAGGTAAGGCAAGTCATTTATATAAATAAGAAACAAAAATTGACCAAGAAATGGACCCCAAGTACCCCTATTCTTACTACGGATCCGGGAGATACTTTCCCGTAATCATCAACTCTCTGAATCCTATTGCTCAAATATGAAGTAAGAAGATCCAGAGAGGCGTTACGGATTCCGCAGTGGTGTAGTTTCCTGATTAATGTTTAATGAAAAACGCAATCGAAAGCTTTAGATAAATCGTAAAAAAATCCCAAAGCATCGCATTTGTCCTCCCAGGCATTATAAATGTGTCTTAAAAGTTCAACATCGGTTGTTGAACGACCCCTTGTAAAACCGAACTGTTTTTTTATGCAATAACTTATGCTTAATGAAAAAACTTAGCATTTGTTCCAAAACCAATTTTTTTTTTAAATTACTAAAGGTGGGTAATACGGAAATATGTCTATAATTACCCGATTTAAATAATGGTATTATTTTACTGTATTTCATTAGACCAGGAAACACCACGGTCAATACAATCGTTAAATATTAAGGCTAAAGAAGGAGCCACAATGTTTATAATAGTTTTGCAACGTCCACAGAATGACCCCATAGATCGGCGGTCTTTTTAACATTTAAGGTGTGTAAGATTTTAATTATATCTTTACCGGTGACATAATGAAAACTGAATTCGGAATCACAGACTGAAACGTTTTCCTTAGACTCGGCAGCAGCAGGTGACGAGTTAGCGATTTAGTGGTCGATACAGGAATATCCGCAAAGAAACTTTCAAAGGCTGTGTGTTGAGTGTCTGATTTAAAATATTATCGCCAATAGCAAGGCTGATGTCACTATATTTCAATTGGAAGACCTTCCCGA
Source organism: Xestia c-nigrum (assembly GCA_916618015.1). Classification (NCBI taxonomy): domain Eukaryota; kingdom Metazoa; phylum Arthropoda; class Insecta; order Lepidoptera; family Noctuidae; genus Xestia; species Xestia c-nigrum. The sequence goes on along the minus strand of OU745245.1, from coordinate 24,346,941 downwards.
TTCGCTATTAATAATGTTCCATGTCATTTTAATTACATTACTACTATTTTTAATGTTTGATTTTGCTATTAAACAAACTTTTTTAAATAATTTTGAATATTTTTGTGGCTTTTATATTTATATGGAGGTGTTCAAATCGGACGACACGACTAACTGTCGTCCACGGCTTTTTTTGCGGCGACTACAGACTCATGCATGACAATGGGAACGGCTACCACGATAGTCGTAAAACGTTAAAATATTGTCACGTTTAAATCATGACGGCAAAACATGTGTCGTTGTTGCGACTGTCTGTCGTGGCTACGACTGTCATTTCCACTCGCGCCAACGCGCCCCTCGCTTAAAGAAAATACTTAACAAATCAAAATCATTCCGATCAAATTCAACCTAAAATTAAAAAAAACTACGGTGTTTGAATAATTACTTTTTATCAAAATTTGTTTTCTAGTTTATTACCTTTCCAACGGTAAAAAAATTTGTATTAAAAAAAGTCGCTAGTTAAAATAAAACAATTCAGTATAGGTTTTTTGAAGTATTTTTTGAAAATTTATGATTAGGAAGGTAGAAATTATTAGTGGATTGACATTGCTTATTATTAAAAAAAAAATACTTTAACCAAGCAAAACAGAAAAAAAAGGAAAAGATATCGAAAAGCAAAAGCCAAAATAAAGATTTTGCTGGATTTGCTGCCCGCGACTTCTGAAACATGCCTTTCTTTCCTCATTTCCGTAATAGTAAGACAAGCTTAATATCTTAATAAATAACTGAACTAATGTCCACGTGTATTAAACGACGTTTTTCAATACACTTTTGAAGAAATAAATAAAAAAGAAGGTAAAATAATGGTGTCATGAATTATTACGAGACTATGATTAAACTTTTATTTTTTTCCGCGCTTGCTTTCGCCAGGTTGAAAGAGAAGCCAAGGTATGAAGCCGTTATATGGCCTAATATAATATATATTTTTTTTTTTTTTTTTTATTTAGAACACAAACAAATATTAATTTGTTTATAAAAGTAAATATTAGTTTTAAATAATCATGTTTATCTATGATATTGAAATTATAAACACAATTAGAATATTCCAAAAATGTTTACGCCGTAAAGACGTAGATTGCTTCGCCAAAATTAAAAAAAAAACATTCACCTCTGACTCTACAGCCAAAGGTGAATGTTTTTTTTTTTTAATATGCATCGAACCGATTTGGACTAAGTATAAGTAGGTATAGTTCTTTCGTTGCTTTCTGCACGTGTGTGAAATACACTGCATTTTGAACCTAATCTTAGTGCGAAAAGAACCAGTTTTTGAGGAAGTGTATTGAAAATATCACAAAGCCGTTAACCAAGCATTCTGTACATCAAACTAAGTAACTTTACGCAAAAATTATTGCTGGAAAACAACTTTTTTTGAGGTTATAAATCATGTTTTGTGGTAGAACTCAATGTTACGCACTTAAAACATTGTGCTGATGAATGGATTGAATAGTACGGGGGTCGTGGAGGTGTTAAAAATCTTATAAAATAACTTGTCTTTACAGAAAAACTTGTAAAAAAGTTATAACATTTGACCCCCCATATCTCCGTAAGGTTCCCTGGTATGGTGTAGAATAAAAAAATGATAGCAATGATGGGGAGAACAAGTGCCTTTCGGCTTCGTGAAGAGGTGTTTTACACCCTTAATAGGGCGAGGAAGGAATATGCATGGGTTTTCGTCAGTAAAAGTCTGTCAATCCCTCTCGCCCCAAAAAAAACGTGGTCATGACAGAAATCGTGATTACTCATCAAATATAAACGCGACTAAAATTGTTAGTATCCACAAACAATTTTAGTCGCGTTCATATTTCGTCGCTTTAACTTAAGGAGTTACCGTTTGCGGAGACGATCCTGGATTCAGGATGAGGTCATGTTAAAATTCATCTTTACTTAACAAAATTGAACTTGAATACAGTTTCGTCACCGTTATTTTAGATTAAAAAAGTTTTTCATGAGGAGACGTCTTCTGTTTAAAAAAAAATCACCAGAACTAAAGGTGTGTCAAAATTTCAGCTCAATCGGTTGAAGGGAACTGGTTTGAAATTCATTTGCAAGATATAAAAGCTCATTTAATTCATAATAACAAAGATTTTTACCGAATCACACCTTTTCTGAACTGGTTTTATCAATTGACATGATGACATTATCTTCGAAAAATTAAACATATCATTTTGAGGTGTAGTCAAGAACGAAATAAACATATAAAACCTGCGCTGCATCGCGTTCTACGTTCAGTGTTCCGAACGATTCCGTAGTGAGCAACATGGTGCGTTCAGTGACAGTTGTTCTAATTCTAACAGCAGTCGCCTGCTTTCTCTGTGCAGCTTCAGGTAATTATTATTTAATGCTTATTTCTACAGAAAACTTCCAAGAATAATAAAAGCGATAATAATACTATTACAGTCGCTAATCACGGGTGTAACATACCCTTAACTAAGTCGAAAGGCACGTGTTTGCCCCGTCATAGCGATCATTATTTTGTTCTAGACCAGGCCTGTCCAACATATGGACCCCATCCGTCATCCGTCCCGCGAGCTATTTAAAACTGTAAAAAATACAATCAAAAATTGGTTGCCTGTAAAGTCGGTATACGGGCGAAAGTTTTACGTGACAACGACTTTGAGTGGTAAAATAATTTTAATGTGAATATTCATTCGTATAGTAGGAAGAAGGATGAAATAATAGTAACAATTTAAAACATTTATTTATACAAAGAATTATATTTAAAACATTAATTTATACAAAGAATCTCGCACTGAATTTCATATTAACAAAATTTTATTTTTACCTTTACACATACATACCTATCTCTCTCACTCTCTCTCTCTCGCTCTGTCTCTCTCGCTCTTAGGCGGGCTAACTGTACTCGAGTGGAAGGGACGCGTGCCTTTCACTTTTTATGTCTGTCTCTCTCGCTCTTAGGCGGGCTAACCATGCCCGAGTGGAAGGGACGCGTGCCTCTCACTCGCTCTCATTGTGAGCGCATAACGTGAGCGGAGCGTAACGCAGTTTCTTGAAGTGTCACCCGGCAAACCAATTTATAAGACGTTGTCACGTCAAAAATATTGCGCAAACATTGTTTAAAAATAATACAATACAATGTCAGTAATTTCCGCGCCATGTATAACCAAGCGCCCCACGTCACCTCCCGCGAATTCAGACCGCGTCATCGCAGACTAGTCCGGCGAAACTAGTTTAATTTAAAGGAGATATTTTTTTGTTTGGAGATTAGGCCACCTAATAAATTGTAGCATTTCATAATGAAACGTACATTGATTTCTTCCTTAAAACCTCTAGATTACAGGAGTTAAATTAGCTCAGCCATGTATAACCGGAATAAATGTGAAAAATCTGCAAAAACACTTACGATAACCAGAATAAACAGAAAAAGTATTATCTGTCAAATGACATTGACCACTACGGGATTGATTTGACTCGCAAAAAAATATCACAACATAGCTAATTTATTGTGATTTCAAGATTCCGGTTTCATTTTTTGTAATATTTTGTTTAAATACTATTGTAAAATGTTTGCTTTTTTTTGGTGTATTATGAATAATAAACGCAATGACCAGATGGGCCCAAAAAAAATTGTCTCCTTTAAAAGTTAGTTAGATTTTGTTTTGACCCGCTATACAACTACGTTATAAAATTACTGAACATGGCCCAAGGGTGTGTCCGTTTACACTTTGAGTAGTAGTAATCAAAATAATTAACTACTCCGTTGGTCTCGTGGTCGCAAGCGCGGCTGCTGAGCGTGGGATCAAGTGTAATTGGTTTTTTCCATTAGAAATTTCTCAGCATACCACCATCTGCCAAATTCCGGGCTACCCCGGAATTTGGCAGATGGTGGTATGACACCCTCGCGCCTCGGTGCGCACGTTAAGCCGTTGGTCCTGTATCTGATCTCTCTCCGGTCGTGTCAGATTGCCATTCCATGCCAGACAATGAGAGTAAAGTAACAGAGAGTGCACCTGCGCCTGCGCACACACTTGTGCCCTATAATATCTCCTGCGCCGATGGCTAATCTTCGTTTAGATTGCAAGGTCGGTCAAGGCCGTGACCGAAAACCATCAGGACTATTATTATTAGTAGTAATCATAATTACTTTAATTTTACGAGCCTGCTCTATCGCATTCCTGTAGAAAGGCCTCCCTACATTCTTTCCACCTCTCGCAAACCCGCACATCTTCCTTCCAGTTCTGACAAAACTTGTCTAGTTCATCTCGCCATCTGCTTCGTGGCCTGCTCCAACCTCAATCAATTAGAATTTAAGTTTAAAAAAATTCGGTGAGCATGTGATCTTTATTATTTTCCTCTTATTATGACGACCGATTTCGATGTATTTAATATATGTATAGAAACTGTTAGGCGGCAATGTTGTTGGCATTCAGAAAAATTTGGGCAAGCACAACGTCTGATGCGTCTTTAGTTTGTAAATGGAAATCAATCACACTAGTTTTAACAGCAATTAACACTGCTTCGTTGCATTTTTATTTTAGCAACAAAATGTTTCATTCAATTGATAATTTAATCACAATAGATGACAATCGTGCACCAAACATATGTAGTATAAATTAAAAGTTAAAACGAAATCATTTTTTTAATTTATTTATTTAAACTTCATGTACAAGAGTGGTACATGGGCAGACTTAATGCCACAAGGCATTCTCTACCAGTCAATCTTTAGGTCAAATAGGACAGTATTGTGTGTGATAGTACTCTATCACATGTGTGATAGAGTACAATAAAAATAAAAATAGCATTTTAAGTATAAAATTAAAAAAACATAAATGGGTATCCTAATACATATAGAATATATGTATTAGGATACCCATTTATGTTTTTTTTAAACGTTTTTTGTTGTTTTATTAAACGTTTTGCATAATTAAATACCGACTTTTTTGTAATACAATGCAAAGTGTAACCGTACCGTACCGTACCGTAGAACTTGTCGGCAACGATTTTTCATTGAATTTATGAGATTGTTTATTTGATCCTGCAGCAATCGATTCCAGGTTTTCTAGAACACGTCTCTGGAGCAAGTCCTATGCGTGCTCGATGGAATTGAGGTCTGGCAATTGTGCAGGCCACGGCGATACCCGAATGTTTTCCATTGCCAAGTACTCTCTGGTCCTTTAAGCTGTGTGCGAACGATTGTTATGTATCAGCGTGATCTGAATCTGAGCCAAGACTTTGTGCATATGGGTAAACATAAGGCCCTTTTATTTTCGGATGGGAAATCATCTAATGACCCCTCCACTCTGGGCGGAGCGGGAGGGAGTGTCAGACTTTACTGACTAAAACCATCCATGTTCCTTCCTCGCCCTTTACGATTCGGGGCCGCGGTATCTCTTTCGAACTGTCCCGCCGCCGGAAGTCCCACAGTGCATCAGCGTGAAATCTGAGCCATGACTTTGTGCAAATAGGTCATCGTCAACATAACTTTCAACGTTCATATTGCCATCTACAAAAATGAGCTGAGTTCGTTTGTTCTTCATAATACCTGTCCATACCATCACTGTGGAGCCATTGTAAGGGGTGCACCCTTACAATGGCTCCACAGGTTTCTGGACGCATCTCAAACGCTTCCGAGACAACGATATACCCTCGATCTTACCCTTCTCGTATCAAGCCTTAATCCAGACCAGGACTCATCGCAAAATAAAGGTCAATCCAATTGCTCCTGGGCCTATCAAGTGCACGGGTGCCATTCCGAGGGCGTGTATGTGGGCACCTAATTGCCCTGTTTTAACGTACCGCCGCTGGCAAAGACGACAAATCACGCTCCATATTGGCACCTTAAAACCGAAATACCTGGGACTGATTTCTTCCCGCTTGTAGCAATCTTACAGCTCTCTGCATGGCACAAAAAATGACTCGCCACTATTTTTCTTAAAATATGTATACCTCAAAATGATAAAAGTGAGATAAATACCTGATTTAACAAGCACTTTTCCTGTTCTCAGCGATGTGGGCGAATTTTTCGATGCTCTGTAACCTGTAACCCTTTTTGATGCTTGTACATTTTTATTTCTATAATAGTTTTAGTGAGTATATGTATATTGTAAAAAATGTTATAAACCTACAAGCAACGATAACACAGGGAAAATGAAATCGGAAAAAATATTTAACTTTTATTTTAATGAAATTTAAACACAGTCGAAAAGTATTTTTTTTTTAATCAGCCAGTATATGTTTCCGAGACCAAAGAGATTGTATACCAACCTAATAGCAAAGATGTTTGATTTTGGGCCACCACTATGTACACTACATGGATAAATAGGAAAAAAATAGGGAATATCCATAAAAATACTAATAAATTAATTTGAAGAGGGGTACAGGCGTACATAAATGTAGTTTTTAATAAGAAAACCCTATTTTAGGGCAGCCATGACAATTGTGTGACATGACGTTTGACGACTTTGACAGTTTTAAGAAGTGACATCTTCGTTTCTTTGAGTTTGGATTGGTCTGTTCAATCAAATGTCATTGTCAAAATGACATTGTTTGCATACTGCTGCTCTGATCCGCCATGTTTAATTTTACGTTATGTTGCTCTTCTTGACCAAGCTCATTTGAATGTACATGGAAACGAAGTGAAATTAAAGAAAATTAACAATGAAAAACGGTTACTGTAATATACAGCAATATTTACATATAGTGTACATAGTGCTGGCCCAGGCTCCATACATTTCTGGAACATCTCCTTTGGAGTTAAGAAAAAAAGTATCAATTAAAAAATGCAGTTTCTGTAAAATTATGCGTGTTGCTTAGACTTTTTAGCGTTAATATTCCGCTTATCATAATTTATCTTTCAGGACAGTCCAGACCCCAGTTGGTGGGTGGAGACGCAACATATTCAGCGCAAGCTTACGATGGCAGTATGAGCATTGGGTATGTAGGAGGTGGAAACTACGGTCCTGGCACCTCTTTTGTAACAGGCAGCGGCAATTCCTACGATACCGGCAATGGCGGCAACACAAACGGGAATATCGGAAACAACAACAATTTCGGAAACAACAACTACAACGGAAACAACAACAGATACGGTGGCTCTAGAGATCCTGATCCTTCCACTAACGTACGTCACCCTGGAAATCCTGGTCCCATCCCTTACACACGTTTCTCTGGAAACCCTGGTCCCATCCCTTACGCGTACCCGGTACCCGCAGGTTACTACCAGCCTTGACCAATGCTTTAGTAATGAAATCATTCAACTAACACCGATCGAAAGTGAAGTATGTGTTTTATAAATAAATTATTTCAATTCAATTATCCTTTTTCAATGACGGCAATCCTCGTATGACAGAATTCGAGACAGCAGCGTTCTTTCTGCGACAGTTGTGCGCTAGGCTTTTGTACTCAATAAGTATTCCCTTTGACGGTTTAGTAAACTGCATCCGTCAAGGAAGTGATTCTACCAGTCGCACTAAACAACTTTCGCTATTAAACTCATATCTGATACATTCAAAAAATAATCAATAAAACAGTAGACAGACTATATTTTGCAATTCAATCATTTATTTTACAATCAAAACTGTTAAACGTTGCAAAAGGTTCTTAAGAGTTTACAGTTTCATGTAATGCTCCTTGATGAGAACTGTAGAGCCAGCTGAAATATGACTTTTTTGTAATACAATGCAAAATATGACCGCCTGAGTTGTTTAGAACTTGTCGGCAACCATTTTTATCGACGGTCTTCGATAGAGCCGAAAGGCAGTCGCAACAGATCCTGAACACTTTACATCAGTTTTATTCTTATTGCGCTTATTTAATACACCTATCTAGTATGATTGTCATCGACGTTGTTACGATGGAGACAGGAGGCAGTTGTAAGAGGTCCGCATGAGTTTATAGCATCTGTATCGTGTTTGGACCCATTTAATGCACCTTGATGAAATCTTTAGCTTTAGCTGGAGTATGACTGCCATTGACGGTCTAAAAGGGATTAAGCCAGTTGCAAGAGGTGGGCAACCATTAACAGCATCTATATCGTGTTTGGGCTCATTTCACGGACCTTGATGAAAACTTTAGACCAAGCTATATGACTCTCATTGACGGTCTAGATAATGGTGGAGCCGGAAGAGAGTCGCAATAGCACCGCACATCAGTGCACTTTGATGAGAACTTTACACCTAGCTGGAGTATGACATCGGCGGTCTAAAGGTCATGGACCACTATATAAGTCTTGAGCAAGCGTGGTGATCAATGTTCGTGCTTTCTCTGTATGGGAAGTGGCCTTTGCCCAGCAGTGGGACAGTTACCAAATAACGTCACATCAGTTCCGCGCCATATTAACCAAGCGCCGCACCTCACCTACTCGCGAATGCAGACCGCATCATCACAGTTTAGTCCGGCGAAGCTTGTTTACATTATAAATTATAAATTTATAAATTTATTATTATTTATTATAAATTTAGAGGTCACTTTGCAAGTTTTTGGCCTGCTACGGTTACAAAAACACTGAACTGGGTCCTCCATAAAATTACTTTGAACACCCTTTTTTTTTTTTAAGTATGGTAAATCATCAAATGACCACTCTGGACGGAGCGGGAGGGAGTGTCAGACTCTTACTGACTAAAAACCATCCATGTCCCTTCCTCGCCTTTTACGTTCCGGGGCCGCGATATCTCTTTCGAACAGGCCCGCAACCCCGGCAGGCTTCGGCCCTTGCGGGCCCCTCTCCTTTTGCTGACATCTCTTTGAGGCGCGCGTGGAACACGAACGCGCCGTCGACACGGCCTGTCGTCGTTGTTAGACGGCCGGACGGCTAGCTAGCCCATAGCCAGCCGTCCACAGGCCCGCATCTACGGTGGCCGGTAGCCACCACGTAGCCCCCGACGCCCGTTGCGTCTCCCGCGGCGGCCGGGAAGAGAGGATCTCTCCCTCTCTCGTTCCGCCACCTCCTTCGCTAGCATGACTGCTTTGCAGAAGGAGGCGACGGCTTCCCATTCCGTCTTCATGACTATGGACCATGGATTGAACCAGGGCCGGACGCGAGAGGTCGCCGCCGCCGATCGCCGCCACGAGGACACGGCGGAGCTCCGCCCACGCAGGGCAGACTTCCACCGTGTGCTCCACCGTGTCCTCCGGTTGATCCTCGCAGTGGAGACACCCGGGCGTTTCCTCCCGCCCGATTCGGTGCAGGTACCTCCCGAAAAATCCGTGTCCGGTGAGGACCTGCGTCAGGCGGAAGGTGAGGACGCCGTGGCGCCTCTCCAGCCACTCCTCAAAGAGGGGACTTACCGCCACTATCGTGGCGTGCCCTACTTTGGACACCCTTGTTCTACGACCACACCTGGAACTTTCATTACGCAGATATTGAGGTCAAAGTAACAATTTTAACAAAGGTGTTTTTCAATCAATGTTTTTAATTTGGTTACTTTACTTTAAATATCTGCAGGATAGAGATCCTTCATTCATCCACCCACGTCCATTGTGCTGATGGATGAATAGAATAATACAGAGGTTGAATGTTTTGGGGTATACATTGAGTCCGAGCGTGAAACGTGATTGTAATCTCAAAAGCAACAGTCGTTTCTCAGCAATAATTCAGCGTATAGTTACCGGTAAAATGGGGGGAATAGGGATTCAGGGGTTAGTGGAACTCGCCTCAGCCGCCGCGGGAGACGCATCGGGTGTCGGGGGCCACGTGGTTGCTACCGGCCACCGTACACGCCAGCCTGTGGACAGTTAGCTATGGGCTAGCTAGCCGTCCGTCCGTCTTATGACAGGCCATGTCGACGGCGCGTTCGTGTTCCACGCGCGCCTCAAAGAGATGTCAGCATAAAGGAAGGGGCCCGCAAGAGCCGAAGCCTGCCGGGGCTGCGGGACTGTTCGAAAGAGATGCATGAGGAACATGGATGGGTTTTAGTCAATAGAAGTCTCTCAGTAGACACTCCCTCCCGCTCCGCCCAGAATGGGAGAAGTTATTTCATGATTTCTCATACGAAAAAAAAAAAGGGGTGAATGGAAACAAAACTTTGGAATCAATTTTAAAGTTGAATTAACATGATATGGTACCAACAAGTACTTTGTTTTGTTATCTAAATTATAAATGAATCATTTCTTATACTTAGTTTTTATAAACTCAAACTGAAACTCAAATCATTTATTTCAATTAGACCATTACGACACTTTTCAATGTCAAAAATACAACACTAAATCAAAGCTACACTTACAGTCACAAGGCATAATAACTTGAGAAAGTACTGTAGTTGCCCATTCCCTAGCGTAGATCTCTATGGAGAAGAACGGGCAAGAAACTCCATGGACACTCTTTTCAATCAAAATATTGTTACAAAATCTTGGTTACATCATTCATGTTGTGAGAACGATGTAGAAAGACGTGCACATTAAGAGCGTCCAGAGAAAAGATTAAATCAACTTAAAAAATAAATTAATTAAAATTAACTGTGGCAGCTGAGAGTTGACCAGTCTCAATTGACAGCGCCCGTTCACGAACATGACGCATGTATCAGCACCAATTAACTCGACCATATTGAAGGGAATTAAATGACCCGACACACCCGCTACCATCACCGAGACATTTGAGAGAGCATGACATTCTCTCAGCCGCCAGGGCATATATTCAAGTCAAAAAAAGAAAAAAAAGATAACTAAATGTAAAATGGTGGCTTTACAATACATAGAACTCACACATGTGGTATGCAATTATATAATGTTATGAGATGGAATCTATACAATGCAAGGATATTATTATAATCTTCTGCAGCTTCCACAATAACTTGACTGGGAATCAATTAGTTTGCTCCACCACAAGCATTTTATCATCAATGTAATCCCCCAACTTATAATATGCTTGACTACATAGTGTGCGTTTCACAACAACAAGATTTAAATTTCGTCTCATTCAGTTGTAGAATGTGGGGAGGTATTTTATTGTAACATTTTATTGTATTGTAACAGTACCCCATGAAAGAGGAATCTACTTTAGCAAGCCTGAAACCTGGCTGAACTAGTTCGTCCCTATTTCTAGTATTATAGTGGTATCTGTCACCTCTTTTACTGAATAAATGCAGATTTTTCCTAACGTACATGATGTTTTCATAGATGTCTTGACAAGGTACTGTCATGATATTCATTTCCTTAAACAGCTCTCTTAGAGAATCGCGTCTACGTAAATCATATAAAGCTCTAATGGCTCTTTTCTGCAGAATAAATATAGGTTCGATGTCTGCCGCCCGTCCCCATAGTAAAATGCCGTATGACATAATACTATGAAAATAACTAAAATAAACTATCCTCACGGTATCAACATCGGTAAATTGACGGATTTTTCTAACAGCATATGCTGCTGAGCTTAGGCGTCCTGCAAGAGATGTCAAATGAGGGCCCCATTGTAGCCTTGAATCGAGCGCGATTCCCAAGAAAATCGTTTTATCGACCAATTCTAGTTTCTCTTGATTTAAGACTATGTTACAATCACTACTTTTGACATTTGGAAGAGCAAATCTGATGCACTAAGTTTTTTTCCCATTTAGAACTAAATTATTTACAGTAAACCAATTATGAACCTGCAGTAGGGAAAGTTAAAATGAGGTTTCCATTCGGCATGTCTCAGTCGCAGTTTGAATCAATGACATAATGACAATGACACCATAAATGTGTGTTGCTTTCGTGCCATAGAGAGGACGGCAAGCCACATGGTTTTTGTTTACTACCAACTAGCACACTGATAGGCAGACACGTGGTCAAAGGTATTTACATAATACTCCGCTTATCACTATTTATCTTTCAGGACAGTCTAGAGCCCAGTAGGTGGGAAGAGTCACAAGTATAATATAATAAGGGTATGTATAAGGTGCAATCACGGCGGCAATGCCTACGGTACAGGCAATGGCGGCCATAGTAACTACATCGGAAACAACAACAATAACATCGGAAACAACAACTTCGGCAACCACAACTACAACGAACACAACAGCTGTTATGGTGGCTCTAGAGATCCTGGTCTTATCACTTACGCACGTCACTTTGGAAACCCTGATCCCATCCCTTACTCGTAGCCGGTACCCGTAACTTACTACCTACTAGCCTTGTGAAATCTGTAGGCTCAGCAAAGTTGACCTTGGTTATTGATGATGTAAGCGCTACTTTTTCATGTAGAGTTTTAGAAGACCAATTATTATTATTGGAAAAGCCAATGCTAAGTGGTCAAAGTTTCTCTGAAAACCCCCATATAGTTCTGTACAAAGATGTTAACAAATTACAATTTTTGCACGGCGGAAATGAAATACCAAATGATAACATCAATGCAGATAGGGAACAATTACAGAGGGTAAGAATGGTGGCACATAATACATTATTTGGCAAAGGTAGTGTCAGGGCCGCAACAGAAATACTATTTACTGCTAGTGTAGTGCTCGACATGAAGATTGTGGGGAAACCAAACGAGCAGTACATTGTATGCGGGGGAGTTTACGAAGTCAGAGACGGTTCATTCTTTGTTGTAGTAACTCCTTGCTCGATGCCATGTTGCCTACAAGAAAATTTCGTTTTTTCACGGGCCGAAATAGTAGACCTGGATTATAGACTTGCTGATGTAGATGTCCTTCCAGTAATACACCCACAAACTGACGTCTCTTTAGCCAAACGGCTTGATGAGAGTCAAGTGCAAATAGGTGAAGACGTACCTGGTAGTGACAAAGATAAAATTATAAGTTTACTCCGCCGCTATGAGGTCTTTTTTGTATGAAATTTAACCGAACTGGGTTGCACAAATGTGACAGAGATGAAAATCGAATTGAGCAGTCAAAAACCCATACCGTCTTTCTCACCACGAACGCGAAAAGGTTCGAGGGATAATAGACAAAATTTTGCAGGCAGGCATTATAAGGGAATCGACGTCTAACTATTCCAGCCCAATTATTCTTGTTCGGAAGAAATACGGCTGCAATATGCGGTTGTGCATTGATTTTAGACTGCTCAATTCGATCACTCTTAAGGAAAGATATCCCATACCTGTGATTGAAGATCTTTGTTTATTGCCTGTGGTTTATTACCCTAGAATTAATGCCGGGGTATCACCAAGTACAAATTGCGGAAGACAGCAAATATTTAACGGCGTTTGTTACGCCGGACAGCCAGTAGGAATATAACCGTATGTCGTCCGGTTTGGCAAATGCCCTTGCTGTCTTCCAGACGTTGATGAACCATGTTTTGGGATCGGTTAGATTCAATAAAGCCACTGTTTACATAGATTACCTATTATTTTTTGGCAAAACAGCTGCAGAGTGCATTGAAAGGTTAGAGGAAGTTCTTGGATTGTTACAGCGAGCAAATCTCAAGCTGAATCTCACAAAGTCCAGTTTTCTGCAAAATAAAATAGATTACCTTGGATACGAGAATAGCTCAGATAGGATGCGGCCAAGTAAAACGAAAATCCAGTGTGTAGTAAATTTTCCTTGTAGAACATTTTCAACGTTCATGGTGTACGCCACTTTCTCAGCCTTTTCAGTTATTTCAGGAAATGTATTTATTCTTTTGCCCAATTGGCCCATCCCCTCACAAAATTGCTCAAGAAAACTGCTGTATGGGAGTGACAAATGCACAGGTAGAGTCGTTGAAAGCTTTAATGTATAATAACATTTTTGCTTTAACTTTTATAGTGGTTACTGATTGTAGTGCACTACGTTCAACGTTTGAGAACGTGGCCTTATCCCCAGAATTGCTCGCTGGTGGCTGGCTTTGCAAGAGTTCGAATGTTCTGTAGAGTATAGGGCAGGCTCCAACATGGGTCATGTGGTTGCTCTTTCTAGAAATCCAGCTAGTCAAGCAGAATCCTACGGCCTGGTACCATAGACTTTAGTCATGGTCATAAACGATCGGTATTGGCTCCAGGCCCTTCAAATGGAAGATACCGAATTGCGCAGAATCCGAGATATTCTCAGTAGCGATTTGGATTCTAGAGGGCTAGAATATATAAGGGAGATTTTTTAGGTCTACAGACGGTGACAAAGAAAAACTAAGATGGGTGGTTCTGAAGGGTGCCAGATGGCAGCTGTGCAAGATGAACCACGATGACATAGGCCACGTAGGATTTGATAAGATTTTAGAACGAATCAAGTGAAATTACTGGTTTGCTCGGTTTGCTAAAGTGGCCCGTTTTGTAAAAAAAATATGTAAGTGCTTGCATATACTGCGCGTGTGCTAAAAAGAATACAAACCAACGTGAAGCGCTACTACATCCTAACGAAAAGATCGGGGTACCATTGTTACGTGGTGATTTTGAATAGACCCCAATTCGAATTTTCGCGCTTTAGCGCAATGACAACTCAGTTCAAATGTGTGTGTGGGGGTCCGCCCCTTTCGCCCTATTGGTTGAAATTTCACAATCAAAGCAAATAAATTACGTGTTCAAACCAGGAAATAGTTTACACCAGGGTGTTGAAACTATACCTGAAGTGAAACCCACAACAAGACTATCAAAGATCCTTGTAGTTCTTCGAGAAACGAGAATCAACTGGAACACGCCAAGACCATTCCGCCAATGACATGCTTGTCCAAATTATTGATCGAAGTCCAAGCACAAGCATCGGATCAAGTTACAGTGTTGCCAGGCGAAGGTTGGGTTCTCTAAAATTGCAAATGTTTAAAAGTTGAGGAAATACTTGTTGTGAATTCAAACGTCGTTTAGTGGTTAATATTCCAGCTAGATTCATTATAAGTTACTCAGTAAAATAATTTCGACTGAGTAAGCTTCATCAGCTTGCTGTGGTATGTGTTCGCTTTAAAAATTAATATTAAAAATAAAAAAAAAATTGGAAGAATTCCTATATTCCGGGAGTAAGGTCGGAATTCGTAAGCGAGGCGGGTAACCCCAAGCTCTTGAAAGGTTGACGTGTAATTTTCGAAGAGATCAGTTTCGCCATTTTTTTATTTTTTTTTTTCATTTGACGACGCCAGTCGAAATTCCTTTATAGTTTTTGGTTTTATTGTAAGGTGAGTTTCCTTCTAAGATTACTCGTGGAAATCCCAGAATGGGGAGTTTTCGCTTCGTTGGCTCAGTGTTGATTTTGTTTCCAGGTTACAATAGAATATCTCGTGTCTAGGAATTTCCATTAGGAATCCAGGTGGACCCTAGGCTTGATTTAACGGTTACAAGAGAGTAACAGGGTTGGCGGGGTCAGAAATCTCAACGTATTCCATATCTGGAAAATCTCGATGATCTGGTGAGTTGTTTGTTTTGTCTTTTTCATGCCATGTGCCTACGGCCATGGACGATTTGTGCTTTCGTTATTTTATTGGTTCTTATTAGACTCGTGTCATTTTCAGAACGGGAAATTTTAGAAATTTAAGAAATAAACGAACGTAGAATTAAGATATATCTTGACCTCTGGGAGGTCCTTAAATTTGGAAGACCAGTAGCGGGGGTCACCAGTCATTATTGGCCGACTGGCGAGGGACGTGCTGGTCAATCTGCCTCGGATCACCTCGGCGGCGCTGTCCGGGTTGCTGGCTCATTGCCTAAGCAGAGCACTCCGTCAGGTCAGCAGGTTTTAAGCTGGAACACAAGGGACGCAGCGAGGTCGGTGCATCTTTTTCTGTTATGGCATTATAAACCGTGGTATTATTCTGTAGGGACTTGTGAAACCTATCTGCTTTCTTCAATCTTAACGCTGTAATTAAGGAATCCACCCCACACACCAAAGAACCCATTTTGTTTTAAGCGACCCCTGTCGCTAAATTTGTTTTTATTTGATTAGTGTTCTTATCTAACACAGATTGGTTGGGCACCTTAAGTGACCCAAAATTGACTTGTTTAATATTTATTACTCATAAACCTATGTTTTAGGTAATCTCTTTAACAATAAGTAATTCATTTCAAATGGTTTCAATAAGTTGGTATATGAGGCTATTTGGTTCACGCGCCATAAGGATCGCGCTCTTGGATTCGCCGAACCTGGGCGACACCAGCGCCAAAGTTTTGGCTGCCGCTCCCCGAGCGCCGACCAATGGGAGCATTAACAGTTCTTTTCGAAATCTCGTGTGTGCTTCTTACGTATTTTCTTGGTGAGGAGTGCTTTTTCTTCATAATAGACAGTTAAAGGTTTCATGAAACTCGTGAAGATACCCAGCAGTGATTTGACAATCTGTTCCGTGAAAGTGCTTCACGGTGTGAGCTGCCGGCAGTTGCTGTTGAGGCGTCCCTGAGCTGGTCTGCAGGTTAGTGGGCCAATAGTTTTCAGAGCTGACGTTGAAACCGTTTCTAGTTCCTCCGTTCACAGGGTGGGTTTCATAAGAATCAATTTAATTTAGTCAAAAAACATAATTTTTCATAATTATTCTCCCCGCGTGGCATCGGCTATTTACACGCCGCGTCACCATTTTTTTATGGTCCTTCATAGCTCGGATATTGTATACTAGCATATTCAATTATTATATTTTCATTCTAAATACTTATTACAAGTATTATTTTACATATAAATGCTTGGATGTTCGCAGATTTACGTAATTTTTTGGTAAAGTTCTCGAAGTACCTACAGCGTACCGCCATTGTGCATCGGTTACGCCATTTGTAAATTCCACATATTTTCTCGTCATTTAAAATAATTACACGTAATTAATACTTCGATTATTTTTTCTCATATTCATTGTGAATTCTTACTGCAAAATGCCTACGGATAAAGACAATACGTCTAGTGATTCGATTGATAAACAGTTCGTCCTTCTGACGGCTAAAAAAGAACGACTTTTTTCGCGGATGAATGATTTATTTGATCTTACAAGAAATATTTCTAATTACGCATCAAGAAGTAATGAAACTTTCATGGCTAAATCTGAAGCAATCGATGAGATGCGTAGTCAGTTCGAAACGTTGTTAGACGATTTAAATGGTCTCCAGTTATTACTTGATTTAACGTTTAAGCCAGATTACAAGCCTTTAGATGCGTTTGAGGATCAATACATTCGAGTAAAGCACACCCGAAATAATATTATTCAGGCGTTGCGATCAGATGAATCATCGTCGCGAAATAACTCTAATTCTAATGTCACATGCACCATTAAGTTGCCACCAATAGAATTGCCAAGTTTTGATGGCAACACGCAAAACTGGCCTAAGTTTTACGAAAGTTTTAAATCAAACATTCATAACAACAGCCAGCTGACTGACTCGCAGCGCGTGCAGTATTTAGTAGGTAAACTTACGCACGACGCACTCAAGGTCACGGCAGGCATTGTGCCTACGGGTGACACCTATAATATTAGGTATATGGGAAAGTTTAGTAAAAAAGTATCAAGATAAACGTGCATTAGGCACACATTACTTATATAATATTCTTGACTCGAAGAGTTGCATAAACACATCTAATAGTCTTGATACATTTATTAGTATGTATACCTCCTCCGTGGCGGCATTGAAACAATTAGGTATCGAGGATTTGTCCGATTTCATTTTACTTCGTGGCAATCTTTCAAATAATTATTTAACATGGTAGTATTCCTTAATCTACATTAACACACCGCGAAATTTAGAGGATCAAAAAAAAGAATATTTTTTAGTCCTGCAATATTCGTGTACTTCCCCGTTTTGACGCATGTCAGGCACGTCACTTTCTTTCTTCGCGCGTTAATAACACCGCACTAAGAAGTTCTTCCTCGGCAAATTACTCATTTAAAACTAATTTTAAATAACATTTTACCAAAATAACAAAATGTCGCGTAACAGTGAGTGTATTATGTGCATCGTTAGTGAAAATCGTAAATCCGAGACACAGAAACACGAGCAAGTTATGCCTATCGCCGACCACGATGTGAACTGGAAGGAGATTAGAGTAAAATTAATCGACAACAACCAACAGAACATCACAGACGGAGTAGGAATAAGCCTGTATCCCTGACAACAATTTGGATCATGTAACCCTTGAGGCCCCACAACCTTAAGGTGTGAGAATGCCCGATTTTAACTGACCTCCGGATACGCGATATCCACAGCGCTCATCGAAGTGCTAAGGTGGTCACAAACACTGAAAATGTGTGCCGTAAGCTTGTTAAAGCTTTTTTCCTCCAGTGGGTGCGCGACACTCCAGTAACATCTCATCTGAGGTTACTAACTGGATGGTATATCAGTGCGAAATACGAGATATTCTTAGTTTTGTTTCTGAACAATTCTAACACTGAAAATCTAACTGGCATGGCAGCCAAAGGCAGGTAAGGCCTATTTTCAAGACCAGTAACATCTCATGTGGTCAAAGTTATTGAACAGCCAATGGTAAGTCCCATTTTCATGATATTGGTCAAGTACATGCAACGTTATGCTATTCATCTATAAACAAGCAGGTCGCAAGACGACCATGCTTTTCCTGTGTACAATATAACCTTGAAAATGCATCCTGCCTCTCGCAGTGAACCCGGGATCATTCTTTGCTACCTGGAGAGTGAGTAAAGTTGCTGGCTGACATACATTTGTCAGGACTACATTCATCCATAAGTACGAGATACTTACAGAATGTTAAACCCACATAATGGATTTTGAGTCTACATCAAGTATAATTAAATGAATTGGCTATAAATTAATGCTCCACATACATACAACTAACGTAAACTATGTAGGTAGTTACCTATGCCAGATTTGCCATTATAATCTTGCGGCGACTATTTAATGGGCATTTATATCTTCATGCCTAAATACGAGATATTTACAGCATGTTATATTCACACTATGTGTACAAACTTCAACATCAAGTATGATGTTATCGAAGCACCCTGTGGCCATGCCACAAACTTAAAATTGTATCTTTCAGCTATGAAATAATATTAACATTTAAGCATAACACTTTTCATTCAAATAATAGAGCAAGACTCTTTTTTCACATAGTTCTATGGCAAAACAGTTGATAGGAAATGTTTTAGACACCTATTACAGATTCCTTTTCCACGACTAAACTTAAGGGGAACCTACTCAACCAAAGTATTGAGATGTTCTAAACACAAATTAGAATGTTATTGTTGACAACAATGACCACTATCATACATATGTCAGGAAAGAAGGCACTTATGAACGGTGAATGGCTCGAAGGAATTTTTTGTTTGTTTGTTGGCATTGGCCAACCTCGAGATTAAATCAATATTATTTATTTTTTGATTAAATTATATTTTATACAAGATCTTCAGTAAAATAACATTTTCTTTCAAGAAATACACCAGCTGGTTAAAGATGTAGTTGTATTCATAGCTTATGTACATATATTTCCAAATAACTAATACATGCACAGCCAAAGAGGTTCATACCATCAACAACACCAAGAAGTAGCTAAGTTTTGGGTCAAATATATTGTTGTGCCAACAACAATAAGAAGAAGATCAATTAACCTGTTTGTGTCCAGCATAATTAAAACACCAATACACTGAACACAATAAGTACAAGATACTTACAGTATGTTAAGCCCACATAATTCATTTAGCTTCTACATCAAGTATTATATAGATTGGTTTTAAATTAATGTTCCACATACATATATTTATTATTTATATAACTAATGTAAACTACATAGTTATGACTTGCCATTTTAATCTTGCAGCAACTACTTAATGGACATTTATATCTTCATGCCTAAATACGAGATATTTACAGCATGTTATATTCACACTATGTGTGCAAGCTGCGACATCAAGTATGATGTTATTGAAGCACCCTGTCAAAAACTTAACATTTTAAGATAGGTAGTGGAGTGTTAAGTCAGTAGCTCCAAAAGAGCACATATTAAGGATGGTACCGTAATGAATAAACCAAATTATACACCATAATACAATAATGATCTGAGTACTTGGTTTAAATACAATAGTTCAAGAAACCATTTGTCATCAAATCTGTGCACTGTAATACCCCAATACTCAAAACTATTAGTATTGAGAGAAAAAAGGATAAAGACTTACAAAGTTTGAAGTTCTTAACAACCTGTCAATGTATGGCATTAAGAACTAAACCTGGTTTAGCTACAAAACAAATTGCAAATTTATTTCCACCGTTAAACCCCAACCTCATCTTAGAACTAAGAAAATATTCTTATGATCATTATGATATTAGGATGATTATAGATCTAATCTAAAATAACATCTCCATTAGTAACTCATTGATTTACCTAGCAATCTGCAGGTACAATGATAAATCATGGGTCTATTAATTATGTAATTCATTTATACCCGTTAAGTCAAATAGTATGTTTTGGAAAGGTTTCCAAGACCAGATAGTTTTTTTCTGCATTGCATAAGATTTGAAAATCACTCAAACCTTAACCCATAATAATTAATTGCATCTAATCATATTATCCCTGACATATAGGTACCTTAAGAGAAACAATGTTCTCTTTACTTTGACTGCTTATTACCCAGACTGTACTAAAACATAATTTCATTGTTCACTGGTTCCGGGCGTTGACCCCATAATCAGCTGTAGTTACCTGACAATGGACCTTGTTGAGAACTTAGAACAAAAATCACAACCAAAATACTCACTACAAAAAGATGGGTAGGCATATCGTGAGATTTACATTATATCATCATCTCATAAAGAGGAATTTTAACTAAAAATTTCTTTCATTTTCACTGCCAATTGGAATACTTATTAGCTTTATTAGCTTTCCACTGAACTGAAACAAGGGGGGAGGTACATAGGAGTGCAGAGACAAACGGGAATGCCTTACATTTCATGTAGAGATCATAAAATCCAACTCAAATTCATAGCAATTGACAGTACATTACAGCAATTTAGCAAAACACATAATGCTGCTTGAATACAAACAACATACATAGGTATCCACTAATTGCAAAGATTTGATTAATTATCAAGATTAGAAAACCAGGAGCATTCAATTCAGTTTGCTCTTAGCTTGTCAAGCAATGACTAGGTTTTTGACTGCAGAGACCCTTGAAAGACATTGTCAGGGAATCATGTAACATTTGAAATAGTTTGGGAAAATTATACTCACAACTCAAGATGGTGGAGCCAGCTTTGCCTAAACCCACAGCAACATAGCAAATATTTACCATTGAGCCAAGACCTCTAAGTATTACATTTTTTCTTTGACATATATGAAATGGTAAAAATTGTTGCTCCATTACATGGTGCTTGGGAAAACATAATAATATTAATGTACAGATGAACGAGATTAGCCAGAAAACAGTTTTTAAAAACCTAAATAAACAAACAGTTTGGGAAAAAATAGCTCACTCATCCTTCTTCGAGTCAATTGACTACATCTCAAATTCGGTTCAACCAGTAAGGAGTTAACTCCTTAGTTTTAACGCTTTATTGATAGTAAGAGCTACTAGGTACTAATTAAATCAGTTTTATTCTATAGTAATGAAGTGAAAAGATTACTGTTTTGTGATCAGTTGAAGGTAACATTAATTGGAAACAATGTTTTAAACAGAGAAGCTTATCTACTATTGAACAATAGTTGGACATTGTATCTCTAATTCAAATTGCTGCATTATATTCTTTAATTTATGCAGTTATCATTTGAGACAGTACATCTATGGAGCTCTATACTTACCTTGGTAGCACTCTTCTGGTGCAAGTGTTTTCACAAAAGGCCCTTGAGTGAATAAATAAACATAATGCCAGCGACTTCTTTTGAAAGTACATACTATCAATTCAACACTAATTAATTAAGAGCCTTTTGCAAACACACCCATTAAACAGGTACTAACACTGTAACTGGATTTCAAATAATGAAATTACTACTAAGAAATCTGAGACCATCATTGCCTCAATAGAATGAATCAAAAGTATAATTAAACTCATCATAGCTTGGTAGTATGAACAAAATTTTGAAAACAAAGGCGTTAATTATTGTTTTCTTAGCTCTATATTTAACCCATTGGAACTACAAAACAGTTATTAGGATATATCAAGCCCTAATATTTGTAAGGTTGTCACATTTCAGTGTAAGTGGTACTTAAACTTCATAACTGGTTCCCCTCACAATACAACCCAAACAACAGCTCAAACCAGAGCTGGCATCAACTAAGCTAGACATAATGTTGATTATATCTAGGTTGCCAAAGTTACCATATCAAAACTTAATATATCACTACATAGTATAAAACAAAGTCGCCTTTTCTGTCCCTATATCCCTATGTGCGCTTAAATCTTTAAAACTACGCAACGGATTTTGATGCGGTTTTTTCCAATAGATAGAGTGATTCAAGAGGAAGGTTTATATGTATAATACATGCATCATATACTAAGGCAACATTACTAATTTTAGAGGTTTCTAACGTGATGTCGTAAATTAACCTATTTTTTTGGGCTTATTTAGCAATTTAGCAAAAACGCTGCCTAAACCCTACGAGTTAGATCAAATTAATGTACTACAGTATTGTACACCATAAAAAGGTCTACAAAAAAGTCCGCGATGGTATATGTTTATCTTTTAGGGATAACCCACATTAACCATTTTTATTGTTTACTTTTTACGTGAAAAAATGGCTTATTTACGAAGCTATTTTAAGCAATATGGCATTAATCCTTATCGAAGTAAGTACCTTAAATACAGTGTGCAATTAATATAGATCAATATGGTTCCTTACAGCATGTAAATTAAACAAATATTTTCGGAGATATTACAAATTTAAAATTTGCGTTTGCGGCGGGCGGTACCGGTCGGACGGGGCAGTGCGGGGAGGCATGCCTATAAGATCAAACCTTTGGCCACATGTCAATAAATTAGAGCTTAAAACTAATATGAGGGTTTCGTCATCTTCAAGTGAGAACAGGCTATTTCCAGAGCTGCTGCTAAAAGTTGGCAATGGAGAATTAACACAAAGTGAGGGAAGGATTAACCTTGAAAACCTTTGTATTTTGATAGACAACATCCAAGAGTTAGTCAACAGTCTATCCTGACATTGATGACATAAGTTACAAGACAATATCTTGGTTTAAAGAAAGAGCGATTCTGTCACCAACTAATGAACAAGTAGATAAGGTAAATAACTTGATTCTTTCAAAGATTGATGCGCCGACGAAAATATACTACTCGGTGGATACTGTTCTCGATTTGGAAGAAGCTGTTCATTTTCCTACAGAGTTTCTAAACTCTTTGAACCCGTCTGGACTCCCTCCTCACAAAATGGTGTTGAAAGTAGGTTGTCCTGTTATTTTATTAAGAAACCTGAATCCACCTAAACTTTGCAATGGCACGCGTTTGCTGATAAAATCACTTGAAAACTTTCATAATAGAGTGCACAATACTCACAGGATGTGGTACCGGAGAAGATGTATTGATTCCCCGAATCCCTCTGATACCATCGGATTTACCCTTCCAATTTAAACGTTTACAGTTTCCGGTAAAGACATCTTTTGCAATGACCATTAATAAATCGCAAGGTCAAACCTTCAACGTTGCAGGCTTAGATTTGAGCGTTGACTGTTTTTCACATGGCCAACTGTATGTCGCTCTTTCAAGAGTAACCTCAAGAGAAAACATGTTTGTATTGTCTAATGACAAGAAAGCTGTGAACGTTGTGTATAAAGACATCCTGTAATATATTAATTGTTGTAAAAATAAAATAAATACCTAGGTAAAAATGTAAAAAGTAAATAAGTAAAAATGTGTAATGTAATAAAAATTGTATGAATTTAGATATTCCAAAGATAGCAGGAAATCTTCATAGTAAGTATAGGAAAAGAGGAATTGTTTTACTCCAAATTTAATGCGTGCAGGAAAAGGGCAGTAATGAATGAATCAAAAATACTGGATCGATTTTAATCATGTTTTCATTGAGTGACATAGGCATATATATTTTATGCCCGTGCAAAGTCGGAGCGGGCCGCTATGTTTTTATATACAACGTTCATAGTTTTTCTGTAGTGTATTTAATTTAGTATCAGCATTGCACCCGTGCGAAGCCGGGGCGGGTCGCTAGTTTATTATATATTCTTAAAATTATAGTATTAAAGCTATTACATTCCTATACATAATATAGAAGAAGGTCGTAAGTCTTTTTCATAAATCAACTCAGGATTATTTGCATTTTAATCAGTTACATAATTAATTATTGCAGCCAGCTCTAAACATCTACCATGTTAAATAATTATTTGAAAGATTGCCACGAAGTAAAATTGGGAATCAAACGAGCTTACCTGTTAAGCGAAGTCTTGATTCTAATTTTATGAGTGGCAATCTGAAAAATAATTACCCACCCACCACTATAATATAGTTAATAGCCCCAAAGCTGCAATAATTAGTCTACCTAATTCAATTTTAACCTTTCAGGAAAACAGTGAATCTAGGTATTTGGAACTACTCTGTACACAGAGATTGTTCCCAATATTGTGATCTCTAAAATAAGTGACGTGCCTGACATGCGTCAAAACGGGGAAGTACACGAATATTGCAGGACTAAAAAATATTCTTTTTTTTGATCCTCTAAATTTCGCGGTGTGTTAATGTAGATTAAGGAATACTACCATGTTAAATAATTATTTTTCAGATTGCCACGAAGTAAAATTAGAATCAAGACTTCGCTTAACAGGTAAGCTCGTTTGATTCCCAATTTTATGTCATTGCGCACTTAGGAAAATTGATTCACAAACAGTGCAAGCGTTTGAGTTAGCGTTTCGGAATAAAGAAATTCCGTCTTTTAATGACTTAGTTTCTTTCGTACAAGATCAAGCAAAAATATTGCAACGTTCAAATTATAACTCGACGCGGTCATCGAACACTGGCGCGAGCGCAAGTAAGTCGTCCACTAATCAGTCGTCCCGTCCTCATACGTACAAATCGTTCGTCGCGAGTAATGAGAGTGTGCCTACTACTTCGCCGTCGAAATCGTGCGAATTTTGCAACAAAACCGATCATTTGATTTACTCTTGTTCTCAGTTCAAGAACTTAAGTTATCCGCGCGCGCGATTTGAATTCATTAAATCAAAACATGGTTGTGTTAATTGTTTGAGTGGGTCACACACAGTTACGTCTTGTAAATCTACGCATGTTTGCGATATATGCAAGAAAAAACATCACACTTACTTACATTTTGATAATAAAGATCAAAATATTACGTCAAATAATTACGTTCAAGTGTCTCATTTCCTTACCGGTCAAGGGTCATTGACATCACCTGTGGTCCCGTCGCGCGCTTCGTCCGGGGACAGAGCGACATAAACAAAGACTCATGCGTTACGAAAAATTGCTCAGCTGATAACAGCGCACCTGTTTCGGCTGCGTTGCGCATTGATAACTCGATTCATAGTGTGGATATTACCTCTGATATTCCCTCTCTGTCATTAAGTGCTGAAGTTAGACCTAATTCTTCTATTTTATTGTCAACCGCGCCAGTTTACGCTAAATCTAAGAATGGTAATAAAATGACAATACGTTGTCTTATTGATAATGGCTCTCAAAATAACTTGATAACCGTTGATTGTTGCAAGGCGCTTAACTTAGTTATAATTCCCTTGAGTAATTCGTTTGTTAAGGGAATTGGCTCCGCGTCTCGGCCGATATTGAGGTACGTGCATTTGGACATTGAGTCTCGCGTATACCCAAATAATAAATACACGATACATGCACTTGTCGTTGACTGTATAACGGATCAGCTGCCTACTCACTATATAACCAAGGGTGATGTCGGCTACTTAGAGGGATTACCCCTTGCTGATTTGACGTGGAATATTCCCGGGGATGTGGACGTAGTACTAGGTGCGCAATTGTTTCCATACATT
The DNA here is from genome assembly GCA_916618015.1 of Xestia c-nigrum. Classification (NCBI taxonomy): domain Eukaryota; kingdom Metazoa; phylum Arthropoda; class Insecta; order Lepidoptera; family Noctuidae; genus Xestia; species Xestia c-nigrum. Next base: position 24,321,215 of record OU745245.1, on the reverse strand, counting down.
TACTTAGGTAACAGAGTTGAGTCGGGCACTAACGCGCCCCCCGCTTTATTGACCGCGTTCGGTTTCGTGTTGATGGGTGACTATCCTTATTATGAGTCTCAAAATAAAATTAATAAAACTTCTTTTTCTGCACTCGCACTTAATGATTTAGTTCAAAAATTTTGGCAACTGGAAGAAATACCTAATATGCTATTTTTAAGTCCAGAAGAGACTGAATGTGAGAACTTGTTTGCATCGTCGATCACTCGCGCTGATGATGGGCGGTATTCTGTCGCGTTACCTTTTTCTAAAGACCCGAGTGCACTGGGTAGTTCTCGCATTGCTGCTCAACGTCGACTGATGGCCTTGGAACGCAAGTTCGAACAATCGCCTGACTTACAAAAAAACTATAACACCGTAATAAAAGAGTATGTTGATAAGGGTTACTTGTCACAAGTCGCCGAGTCCGATATTACTGACGACGGATACTACATCCCGCATCACGCTGTTACCCGTCCGGATAAGCCGATGCCTCGGATCGTACTTGATGCTAGTGCCACAACTCACACCGGATTGTCATTGAACGACGTGTTACATACCGGTCCGAACTTGCAGGCAGATTTATTCTTGTTATTGCTTAATTTTCGGCTTTTCCCTGTCGCTATGACTGCGGATATAAAGCAAATGTATTTGCAAATTGAAGTCCCTGATGAACATCGTAAATATTTGAGGATTTTATATAGATTCAATTCTGATGATGTAATACGAACCTTTCAATTTAATCGGGTCCCGTTTGGACTCAAGTCCATCCCGTATTTGGCAATGCGGACCGTTCGCCAATTAGCCCAAGATATGAGGCCACATTTCCCGGATGCTGCTACTGTGGCAGAGTCCAAACTTTATATGGATGATTTGGTTCATTCTATTGCAGATGAATCCAGCGCCATTCTTCTTTCACGAGAATTGATCTCGTTGTTAAGTCCGGTGCTTTTGATTTAGTAAAGTGGTCGAGTAATTCTAAAGTGCTACTTGATGATCTTCCTGATTCGCATCGTGGTACGGTAGACTTTTGTGATGATTCTTCTAACAATGCTTCTAAGGTATTAGGCCTTTCATGGGCAACGGCCGATGACAGCTTTTTCTTCACGACTTTTAATGTAGAAGAGAATTGTACTAAGCGGAGCATACTCTCGGTAGTCGCCCGATTATTTGATGTCCTCGGCTTAGTAGCCCCTATAATTTTATATGCCAAGCTACTTATAAAGGAGCTGTGGCTGTCCAATATTGGTTGGGATGACACTCCTCCTAAAAGCATTATTCAAAAGTTTTCGGCGTTCATACAAGAATTTCCATTAATTTCGTCTTTGAAAATTCCGCGACATGTAGGCGTTTTACGTGATAGCACTGTGCTGATCGTTGCCTTCTGTGACGCCAGTATGAATGGGTATGGATGTGTCATATACCTACACACTACCGATCAAAATCAAAATCAAAATCAAAATCAAAGCATTTATTTCAAGTAGGCCAATAACAGGCACTTTTGAATTGTCGAAACAAAGATGAACATTTAAAGTAGCTACAGTCCCAGTCACAAGACATAAAAACTTATGAAAGTACTGTAGTTGCCCATTCCCTAGCGTAGATCTCAATGGAGAAGAACGGGCAAGAAACTCCATGGACACTCTTTTAAATCAAAATATTGTTACAAAATCTTGGTTACATCATTCATGTTGAGATGGTAGATTATGTGAGAACAATGTAGCAAGATGTGCACGTTAAAAGTGTCCATAGTAAAAACAAAATAATTCATTCAAATAAGCCATGGCAACTAAGTGATGACCAGTCACAACTGACAGCACCCGTTCACGAACATGACGCATGGATCAGCACCATTCAGCTCAACCACTTTGAAGGGAGCTAAATGATCCGACACACGCGCCACCATCAGCGAGACATTTGAGTGAGCATGACATACTCTCAACCGCCAGGGCACATTCAAGTCAAAAACTAAAGTAGGTTTCCAGTGAATGATAGCTTTCTAGTACATAGTACTCACACAATATGGGCTATGCGATTATATAATACTAACATTGAATCTATACAATGCAAAGATAGTTGTACAATCTTCAGCAGCTCCAACAATACCATTTAATGCTATCAAGTTTTGCGCCCCTGTCCTTGTGGAGCAGGACCAGCATTGAGCCAAGCATTTTTATCAGCGATATAATCGCTCAACTTGTAATATGCTTGCTTACATAGTGTGCGTTTAATACATGTTTTAAATTTCGTCTCATTCAGTTCAAGAATACTTTGTGGAATTTTATTATAGCATCTCAAACAGTACCCCATGAAAGATGAGTCTACTTTAGCGAGTCTAAAGCCTGGCTGAACTAGTTGGTCCCTATTTCTAGTACTGTAATTGTGTCTGTCGCCTTTTTTACCGAAAAGATGCAGATTTTTTCTGACGTACATTATGTTTTCGTAGATGTATTGGCAATGAACCGTCATGATGCCAATATCCTTAAATAGTTCCCTTAGAGAATCGCGCCTACGAAGATTGTATATGGCTCTGATGGCTCTTTTCTGCAGAATAAATATAGACTCAATATCAGCAGCCCGTCCCCATAGCAAAATACCGTAAGACATTATACTATGGAAGTAACTAAAATAGACCAGTCTAGCGGTATCCACATCAGTGAATTGACGGATTTTTCTAATGGCATATGCTGCTGAACTTAAGCGCCGCAAGAGATGTTAAATGAGAACCCCATCGTAGCCTTGAATCAAGCGTAAGCCCCAGGAAAACCGTTTTATCTACATCATGAATCAAGGTTTTGATGGATGATGAAGTTCTGAGCACTCACAGCTTGGGACGGGTCCTCCGTTGCCTCAGGCTGGAGGGCATCAAGACTGGGTTCACTCCGACAAGTACAATGAGTGTTGCTGAGAGTCAGCAAGTCTACTTTGTCAACCAACTCATTTGTGACAAGAATATGCTCCTTAATTTGTTTCTTAGAGCTTTCATATTTATTATATAAAGATTTTAGTGACTCATTCAGTGCCTCAATTTCAGATTGTAAGCGCTGAGTGTCTATTTCATAAATACTTGTACTGTCTTCTAACTTAATTTGATAGTTATTTAATCTATTAACAAGAGAAACACGTTCTTTCCTTAATTGAATATTTTTGGAATAGTGTTTTTGTTGTTTCTTGTGTTTATTAATTTTTTTAATGATTTTATTCAATCTTGCATATTTTTTTATTTTATTTTTACTTACTTTATGGTATGAATTATGTTTCAGTAAGGAGTCCTACTGGGAATATCACAGTGAGATTGTTGTGTGCGAAATCAAAGGTTACCCCTACCAAAGTGACCACACTTGCTCGCTTAGAACTTTGCGCTGCTGTTCTTATGTCCAAGCTGATACGTACAGTTCATGAAAGTTATCGTGCGCGTATTCCTATTGCAGGAACTTTCGCGTTCTCGGATTCTACCATCGCTCTTTCGTGGATACACTCTTCACCACATCGGTGGTCAGTATTCGTCAGCAACCGCGTTGCCCAGTGTCAGGAGAATTTACCTCCTGAAAACTATTATCATGTCGCCGGGTGTGAAAACCCGAGCGATTGTCTTTCGCGTGGTACTTTACCTTCGCAGCTCATGTCGCACGACTTGTGGTGGAACGGCCCATCGTGGATTCGGAACCCACCTTCGGAGTGGCCCGTTAAACCTTTTACTCCTTCCAATGCAGGTCAATTGCCTGAACACAGGGCAAAGGTACTTACGGCAACAGTTCAATGTGAACCATTGATCCTAAATGAGTTAGCTCAGCGTATCTCCTCTTGGGATAGACTCCTTAGGATTGTCGTTTATATCCTTCGTTTTATAAAGAAGGTTTCTTCTTCTACTGGCATAGTCAATAAACTTATGACTGCAGAAATGGCTGTAATTCGTTCTGTTCAAAGAGTTCACTTTGCAGAAGATATTAAAGCTCTTAGTCAAGAAAAATTGCCTTCAAAAAAGCTGCAAAGCTTATTCGTGTTTCTTGACGAAGATGGGCTGTTGCGCATAGGAGGTAGGCTTGCTAATTCGGACTTGCCATTTGAGGCTAAGCATCCTCTTTTGGTCCCTAAGCATGACCCCGTGGTGGATCTTTTAATTGATCATTTCCATGTTATGAACTGTCATACAGGCCCAGGTCTGCTTATTTCCATCCTGCGCCAACGTTTCTGGATATTAGACGCCTGGACCGTTGTAAGGGCTAGGGTGCGGAAATGTAACTACTGTTTCAGGGTAAATCCATCACACCCACAACCCATGATGGCAGATTTGCCGTCATATCGTGTGTCGGAAGCTAAAGCCTTTGTTCATACCGGCGTTGATTACGCAGGCCCAGTTCGTATAACGCTTACTCGTAGGAGAGGTCAGCATTCACAGAAGGCATATATCTGCCTATTTGTCTGCCTTGTAACTAAGGCCATCCATATCGAGTTAGTCTCGGAGTTAACTTCGGATGCCTTTTTAGCTGCATTGAAACGGTTTATTTCTCGTCGTGGCCCTGTATCATGCCTATACTCCGACAATGGCACAAATTTTGTGGGTGCAAAGGCACAATTGGACAATATCTATAAAGTTCTGATTGACTCCGAATTTCAAACTGCTTTTAAGCAGGAGCTTAGTACCCGCCGAATAGAGTGGAAGATGATCCCACCTCGGAGCCCACACTTTGGTGAGATTTGGGAGGGGAACATTAAGAGCTTGAAAACTCACCTTCACCGTGTGATAGGAGACCAGCTTCTCACTTACGAGGAGTTGCAAACAGTATTGGTACAAATAGAGTGCATTATGAATTCTCGACCACTTACTGTTGTTTCTTCTGATCCTTCACCAGAAGTTATCACCCCTGCACATTTTTTAATGTCAACGCCGTTGCAGTACTTGCCTGCCGTGGATTTGAAAGACGTGCGCATCAATCTTATTCAACGCAAGCAATTACTAGATAGCATGGTTCAGTCTTACTGGAAAAAGTGGCGTTTAGAATATCTGCACACGCTGCAAGTCAGGCAGAAGTGGACCTCTCCTGCCCATTCTGTAGAAATCGGAACTGTCGTTCTTGTTGGACAGGACGATTGCCCTCCTTTAAGATGGCCACTAGGTGTAATTACGGAAATTCATCCCGGTTCTGATAAAGTTGTTCGTGTTGCGACGGTTAAGACGAAGTGTGGAATTTTCAAGCGTCCGGTTGTCAAACTGTATCCTATACCAACACAATAAAAACTTTATCTCCTTTCTCATATTATTTAGTATACTTAACGTAATTAATTTAAATAAACATTATTCTAACTTTAATTTACCATTATTAATTTGTCTTCTTTTGAAGGGGGCAGCATGGTTGGGCACCTTAAGTGACCCAAAATTGACTTGTTTAATATTTATTACTCATAAACCTATGTTTTAGGTAATCTCTTTAACATTAAGTAATTCATTTCAAATGGTTTCAATAAGTTGGTATATGAGGCTATTTGGTTCACGCGCCATAAGGATCGCGCTCTTGGATTCGCCGAACCTGGGCGACACCAGCGCCAAAGTTTTGGCTGCCGCTCCCCGAGCGCCGACCAATGGGAGCATTAACAGTTCTTTTCGAAATCTCGTGTGTGCTTCTTGCGTATTTTCTTGGTGAGGAGTGCTTTTTCTTCATAATAGACAGTTAAAGGTTTCATGAAACTCGTGAAGATACCCAGCAGTGATTTGACAATCTGTTCCGTGAAAGTGCTTCACGGTGTGAGCTGCCGGCAGTTGCTGTTGAGGCGTCCCTGAGCTGGTCTGCAGGTTAGTGGGCCAATAGTTTTCAGAGCTGACGTTGAAACCGTTTCTAGTTCCTCCGTTCACAGGGTGGGTTTCATAAGAATCAATTTCATTTAGTCAAAAAACATAATTTTTCATAATTGTTCTCCCCGCGTGGCATCGGCTATTTACACGCCGCGTCACCACAGATTCATGTATGTGTAACTTTGTTTTTTTTTCCTTTTAATACACAAAGTAAGCAAGAATATTTGTGTTTTATTTATTTTCTTTGCCACGTGGCCCTAGATAGTTGATATACTACATATATACTTTTTTATTTGTAAATACATACTTATTATACATATAAACATACATGACTCGGAAACGAATGTCCATGCTGATCACACAAACATTTACTCCTACCGGGATTCAAACCCAGGACCCTAAGAACGTAAGGCAGCATCACTACCAATACGTCATTCGAGTCGTCACACCTTGGGCCTTTCGTAAAATCAAAGAGAGGATTCATCCACATACTAATACACAAAGTACACAAGATTATTTATGTTTTATTTATTTTCTTTGCCACGTGGCCCTCCAGGGCAACATTTAGAGAGGACTACGTGGCACCATTTCACACATTGGGCCTTTCGTAAAATCAAAGAGAGGATTCATCCACATACTAACAGCTGTTGTAGAATCTGATGATTTCCCATACGAAAAAAAAAATGAGGTCATGACGGAAATCACGAGTAGGTACTCATCAAATATGAACGCGACTAAAAATGTTTGTATCCGTGCTTTTAACTGTTAAGGAGTTACCTTTTGCGGAGAGGATCATGGTTTCAGGATGAGGTCATGTTAAAATTCATCTTTACTTATCAAAATAGAACGCGAATACAGTTTCATGACAGCGCTATTAAAGATTAAAGAGTTTTTTTCATGAGGAGACGATACTGGCTGCAGGCTTGAGTATTGTCTGTTAAAAAAATATATTATCAGCAGAACCAAAGGTATGTCAAAATTTCAGCTCAATCGGTTGAAGGGAAATGGTTTTAAATTCATTTGCAAGATATAAAAGCTTATTTACTCGTAATTCATAATAACAAGGTTTTTGCCGATTTAAACCTTTTCTGAACTGGTTTTATCAAACGACATGATGACATTATGTTCGAAAAATTAACATTTTCTTTTTTTAGGTGTAGTCAAGAACTAAATAAATATATAAAACCTGCGTTTCATCGCGATCTGCATTCAGTGTTCCGAACGATTCCGTAGTGAGCAACATGGTGCGATCTGTGACAGTTGTTCTAATTCTAACAGCAGTAGCCTGCTTTGTCTGTGCAGCTTCAGGTAATTATTATTTAATGCTTATTTCTACAAAAATTTCCAAGAATAATAAAAGCGATGATAATACTATTACTGTCGCTAATCACGGGTGTAACATACCCTTAACTAAGTCGAAAGGCACGTATTCGCCTCGTCATAGCGATCATTATTTTGTTCTAGACCAGGCCTGTCCAACATATGGACCCCATCCGTCATCCGTCCCGCGAGCTATTTAAAACTGTAAAAAAGACATTCAAAAATCGTAAACATTGTTGAAAAATGATACAATAAAATGTCAGTAATTTCCGCGCCATGTATAACCAAGCGCCCCACGTCACCTCCCGCGAATGCAGACCGCGTCATCGCAGACTAGTCCGGCGAAACTAGTTTAATTTAAAGGAGATATTTTTTTGTTTGGTGATTAGGCCACCTAATAAATTGTAGCATTTCATAATGAAACGTACATTGATTTCTTCCTTAAAACCTCTAGATTACAAGAGTTAAATTAGCTCAGCCATGTACAAGCCATGTCAAAATAATGAAGTTGATTGTTTAAACCATCTATGCAATTTTAGTGTAAACCTTTAGAAATAACAATATTAAAAATGCTCACAGTTTAATAATATTTATTTTAATATTCTGTTCTGATTCTATTATAATTATAGCAGATCTGTTTACCAATGGGGAGGTACCATATTCTTTTTATCATCATTCTCTTGCCCTTATCCCAATTTATTTGGGGACGGCGCAGAATGTCTTCTTCAATACTTCTCTATTTTTCGTCATCTCATCAGACACTTCTTTTCTTGCCATATCCTTCTTAACACAGTCAATCCATCGTTTCTTTGGTCTTCCTCTACTCAAATACCCATCCACATTCATGCTCAAAACTTTTTTCACGACATTTTCCTCATTCCTCCGCATCACATGCCCGCCCATACCACGACAACCGATTACCACACAACTTTTCAGACACCGGCCCGTTTTTTTAGTAAACGGAAAAAACGCCCCTATTCACGTAAGTATTATCTGTCAAATGACATTGACCACTACGGGATTGATTTGACTCGCAAAAAAATATCATAACATAGCTAATTTATTGTGATTTCAAGATTCCGGTTTCATTTTTGGTAATATTACGTTTAAATACTATTGTGAAATGTTTGCTTTTTTTTTGGTGTATTATGAATAATAAACGCAACGACCAGATGGGCCCAAAACAAATTGTCTCCTTTAAAAGTTAGTTAGATTTTGTTTTGACCCGCTACGCAACTACGGTATAAAACTACTGAACATGGCCCAAGGGAATACTACTACTCAAAGTGTAAACGGACACATCCGTTTACACTTTGAGTAGTAGTAATCAAAATAATTAACTGCTCCGTTGGTCTCGTGGTCGCAAGCGCGGCTGCTGAGCGTGGGATCCTGGGTTCGATTCCCGGGTCGGGCAATAAGAGTAATTGGTTTTTTTCCATTGGAAATTTCTCAGTAGTAGCCCGGAGTTCGGAAGATGGTGGTATGACACCCTCGCGCCTCGGTGCGCACGTTAAGCCGTTGGTCCTGTGTCTGATCTCTCTCCGGTCGTGTCTGATTGCCATTCCATGCCAGACTATGAGAGTAAAATAACAGAGAGTGCACCTGCGCCTGCGCAAACACTTGTGCACTATAATATCTCCCGCGCCGATGGCTAATCTTCGTTAAGATTGCAAGGTCGGTCAAGGCTGCCGTGACCGAAAACCATCAGGACTATTATTATTAGTAATAATCACAATTACTTTTATTTTTACGAGACTGCTCTATCGCATTCATGTGGAAAGGCCTCCCTACATTTCTTTCCACCTCTCGCAAACCCGCACATCTTCCTTCCAGTTCTGACAAAACTTGTCTAGTTCATCTCGCATCTCCGTCGTGGCCTGCTCCACCCTCACTCAATTAGAATTTACCTTAAAAAAATCGGTGAGCATGTGATCTTTATTATTTTCCTCTTATTATGGCTTGACTGATTTCGATGTATTATATATATTATTATTATTATATATATATATATAGAAACTGTTAGGCGGCAATTATGTCGGCATTCAGAAAATATTGGGCAAGCACAACGTCTGATGCGTCTTTAGTTTGTAAATGGAAATCAATCACGTTAGTTGTAACAGCAATTATTACTGCATCGTTGCATTTTTATTTTAGCAACAAAATGTTTGATTCAATTGATAATTTAATCACAATGGTTGACAATCGTGCACCAAACATACGTAGTGTAAATTAAAAGTTAAAACGAAATTATTATTTTTATTTATTTATTTAAACTTCATGTACAAAAGTGGTACATGGGCGGAATTAATGCCACAAAGCATTCTCTACCAGTCAACCTTTAGGTCAAATAGGACAGTGTTGTGTGTGATAGAGTACAATAAAAATAAAAATACCAATTTAAGCATAAAATTAAAAAACGTAAATGGGTATCCTAATACATATATTCTTAAACGTTTTGCAAAATTAAATACCGACTTTTTTGTAATACAATGCAAAGTGTAACCGCCTCTGTTGTTTAGAACTTGTCGGCAACGATTTTTCATTGAATTTATGAGATTGTTTATTTGATCCTGCAGCAATGGATTCCAGGTTTTCAAGAACACGTCTCTGGAGCATGTCCTATGCGTGCTCGATGGAATTGAAATCTGGCAATTGTGCAGGCTACGGCAATACCCGAATGTTTTCCATTGCCAAGTACTCTCTGGTCCTTTAAGCTGTGTGCGAACGATTGTTATGTATCAGCGTGATCTAAATCTGAGCCAAGACTTTGTGTATATGGGTAAACATAAGGCCCTTTTATTTTCGGATGGAAATAATCTAATAACCCCTCCCACTCTGGGTGGAGCGGGAGGCAGTGTCAGACTTTTACTGAGTAGAAACCATCCATGTTCCTTCCTCGCCCTGTACGATTCGGGGCCGCGCCGCGGTATCTCTTTCGAACAGTCCCGCAGCCCGAAGTCCCACAGTGCATCAGCGTGAAATCTGAGCCATGACTTTGTGCAAATAGGTCATCGTTAACATAACTTTCAACGTTCATATTGCCATCTACAAAAATGAGCTGAGTTCGTTTGTTCTTCATAATACCTGTCCATACCATCACTGTGGAGCCATTGTAAGGGGTGCACCCTTACAATGGCTCCACAGGTTCCTGGACGCATCTCAAACGCTTCCGAGACAACGATATACTCTTACCCTTCTCGTATCAAGCCTTAATCCAAACCGGGACTCATCGCAAAATAAAGGTTAATCCAATTTCTCCTGGGCCTATCAAGTGCACCATAAGTTTCAACAGGTGCCATTCCCAGGCCGTGTATGTGGGCACCTAATTGCCCTGTTTTAACGTACCGCCGCTGGCAAAGACGACAAATCACGCTCCATATTGACACCTTAAAACCGAAAACCTGGGACTGATTTCTTTCCGCTTGTAGCAATCTTACAGCTCTCTGCATGGTACAAAAAATGACTCGACACTATTTTTCTTAAAATATGTATACCTCAAAATGATAAAAGTGAGATAAATACCAGATTTAACAAGCACTTTTCCTGTTCTCAGCGATGTGGGCGAATTTTTCGATGCTCTGTAACCCTTTTTGATGCTTGTACATTTTTATTTCTATAATAGTTTTAATGAGTATATGTATATTGTAAAAAAAATATAAACCTACAAGCAACGATAACACAGGGAAAATGTAATCGGAAAAAAATATTTAACTTTTATTTTAGTGAAATTAAAACACAGTCGAAAAGTATTTTTTTTTTAATCAGCCAGTATATGTTTCCGTGACCAAAGAGATTGTATACCAACCTAATAGCAAATTTGGAGTTAAGAAAAAAAGGTATCAATTAAAAAATGCAGTTTCTGTAAAATTATGCGTGTTGCTTAGACTTTTTAGCGTTAATATTCCGCTTATCATAATTTATCTTTCAGGACAGTCCAGACCCCAGTTGGTGGGTGGGGACGCAACATATTCAGCGCAAGCTTACGATGGCAGTATGAGCTTTGGGTATGTAGGAGGTGGAAACTACGGTCCTGGCACCTCTTTTGTCACAGGCAGCGGCAATGCCTACGATACCGGCAATGGCGGCAACATATCCGGGAATATCGGAAACAACAACGACTTCGGAGAAAACAACAACGTCGGAAACGACAACAGATACGGTGGCTCTAGAGATCCTGATCCTTCCACTAACGTACGTCACCCTGGAAATCCTGGTCCCATCCCTTACACACGTTTCTCTGGAAACCCTGGTCCCATCCCTTACCCGTACCCGGTACCCGCAGGTTACTACCAGCCTTGACCAACGCTTTAGTAATGAAATCATTCAACTAACACCGATCGAAAGTGAAGTATGTGTTTTATGAATAAATTATTTCAATTCAAATATCCTTTTTCAATGACGACAATCCTCGTATGACAGAATTCGAGACAGCAGCGTTCTTTCTGCGACAGTTGTGCGCTAGGCTTTTGTACTCAATAAGTATTCCCTTTGACGGTTTAGTAAACTGCATCCGTCAAGGAAGTGATTCTACCAGTTGCACTAAACAACTTTCGCTATTAAACTCATATCTGATACATTCAAAAAATAATCAATAAAACAGTAGACAGACTATATTTTGCAATTCAATCATTTATTTTACAATCAAAACTGTTAAACGTTGCAAAAGGTTCTTAAGAGTTTACAGTTTCATGTAATGCACCTTGATGAGAACTGTAGAGCCAGCTGAAATATGACTTTTTTGTAATACAATGCAAAATATGACCGCCTGAGTTGTTTAGAACTTGTCGGCAACCATTTTTATCGACGGTCTTCGATAGAGCCGAAAGGCAGTCGCAACAGATCCTGAACAGTTTACATCAGTTTTATTCTTATTGCGCTTATTTAATACACCTATCTAGTATGATTGTCATCGACGTTGTTACGATGGAGACAGGAGGCAGTTGTAAGAGGTCCGCATGAGTTTATAGCATCTGTATCGTGTTTGGACTCATTTAATGCACCTTGATGAAATCTTTAGCTTTAGCTGGAGTATGACTGCCATTGACGGTCTAAAAGGGATTAAGCCAGTTGCAAGAGGTGGGCAACCATTAACAGCATCTATATCGTGTTTGGGCTCATTTCACGGACCTTGATGAAAACTTTAGACCAACCTATATGACTCCCATTGACGGTCTAATGGTGGAGCCGGAAGAGAGTCGCAATGGCACCGCACATCAGTGCACCTTGATGAGAACTTAACACCTAGGTGGAGTATGACATCGACGGTCTAAAGGTCATGGACCACTATATAAGTCTTGAGAAAGCGTGGTGATCAATGCTCGTGCCATCTCTGTATGGGAAGTGGCCTTTGCCCAGCAGTGGGACAGTTACCAAATAACACACGTCAGTTCCGCGCCTTATTAACCAAGCGCCGCACCTCACCTACTCGCGAATGCAGACCGCATCATCACAGTTTAGTCCGGCGAAGCTTGTTTACATTAAATTTAGAGGTCACTTTGCAAGTTTTTGGCCTGCTACGGTTACAAAAACACAGAACTGGGTCCTCCATAAAATTACTTTGGACACCCTTGTTCTACGACCACACCTGGAACTTTCATTACGCAGATATTGAAGTCAAAGTTACAATTTTAACAAAGGTATTTTTCAAAAAATGTTTTTAAACTGGTTACTTTACTTTAAATACCTCCAGGATAGAAATCCTTCATTCATCCACCCACGTTCATTGTGCTGATGAATGAATAGAATAATACAGAGGTTGAATGTTTAGAGTACACATTGAGTCCGAGCGTGAAACGTGATTGTAATCTCAAAAGCAACAGTCGTTTCTCAGCAATCATTCAGCGTATAGTTACCGGTAAAATGGGGGGAATAGGGATCCAGGGGTGAATGGAACTCGCCTGAGCCGCCGCGGGAGACGTACCGGGTGTCGGGGGCCACGTGGTTGCTACCGGCCACCGTACACGCCAGCCTGTGGACAGTTAGCTATGGCTATAACTTTTATTTTTTTCCGCGCTTGCTTTCGCCAGGTTGAAAGAGAAGCCAAGGTATGAAGCCGTTATATGGCCTAATATAATATTTTTTTTTTTTTTTTTTTTTGTTTAGAACACAAACAAATATTAATTTGTTTATAAAAGTAAATATTAGTTTTAAATAATCATGTTTATCTATGATATTGAAATTATAAACACAATTAGAATATTCCAAAAATGTTTACGCCGTAAAGACGTAGATTGCTTCGCCAAAATTAAAAAAAAAAAACATTCACCTCTGACTCTACAGCCAAAGGTGAATGTTTTTTTTTTTAATATGCATCGAACCGATTAGGACTAAGTATAAGTAGGTATAGTTCTTTCGTTGCTTTCTGCACGTGTGTGAAATACACTGCATTTTGAACCTAATCTTAGTGCGAAAAGAACCAGTTTTTGAGGAAGTGTATTGAAAATATCACAAAGCCGTTAACCAAGCATTCTGTACATCAAACTAAGTAACTTTACGCAAAAATTATTGCTGGAAAACAACTTTTTTTTGAGGTTATAAATCATGTTTTGTGGTAGAACTCAATGTTACGCACTTAAAAAATTGTGCTGATGAATGGATTGAATAGTACGGGGGTCGTGGAGGTGTTAAAAATCTTATAAAAATAACTTGTCTTTACAGAAAAACTTGTAAAAAAGTTATAACATTTGACCCCCCATATCTCCGTAAGGTTCCCTGGTATGGTGTAGAATAAAAAAATGATAGCAATGATGGGGAGAACAAGTGCCTTTCGGCTTCGTGAAGAGGTGTTTTACACCCTTAATAGGGCGAGGAAGGAATATGCATGGGTTTTCGTCAGTAAAAGTCTGTCAATCCCTCCCGCCCCAAAAAAAAACGAGGTCATGACAGAAATCGTGATTACTCATCAAATATAAACGCGACTAAAATTGTTAGTATCCACAAACAATTTTAGTCGCGTTCATATTTCGTCGCTTTAACTTAAGTGAAGGAGTTACCGTTTGCGGAGACGATCCTGGATTCAGGATGAGGTCATGTTAAAATTCATCTTTACTTAACAAAATTGAACTTGAATACAGTTTCGTCACCGTTATTTTAGATTAAAAAAGTTTTTCATGAGGAGACGTCTTCTGTTTAAAAAAAAATCACCAGAACCAAAGGTGTGTCAAAATTTCAGCTCAATCGGTTGAAGGGAACTGGTTTGAAATTCATTTGCAAGATATAAAAGCTCATTTAATTCATAATAACAAAGATTTTTACCGAATCACACCTTTTCTGAACTGGTTTTATCAATTGACATGATGACATTATCTTCGAAAAATTAAACATATCATTTTGAGGTGTAGTCAAGAACGAAATAAACATATAAAACCTGCGCTGCATCGCGTTCTACGTTCAGTGTTCCGAACGATTCCGTAGTGAGCAACATGGTGCGTTCAGTGACAGTTGTTCTAATTCTAACAGCAGTCGCCTGCTTTCTCTGTGCAGCTTCAGGTAATTATTATTTAATGCTTATTTCTACAAAAAACTTCCAAGAATAATAAAAGCGATAATAATACTATTACAGTCGCTAATCACGGGTGTAACATACCCTTAACTAAGTCGAAAGGCACGTGTTTGCCCCGTCATAGCGATCATTATTTTGTTCTAGACCAGGCCTGTCCAACATATGGACCCCATCCGTCATCCGTCCCGCGAGCTATTTAAAACTGTAAAAAATACAATCAAAAATATTGCGCAAACATTGTTTAAAAATAATACAATACAATGTCAGTAATTTCCGCGCCATGTATAACCAAGCGCCCCACGTCACCTCCCGCGAATTCAGACCGCGTCATCGCAGACTAGTCCGGCGAAACTAGTTTTTAAATTTAAAGGAGATATTTTTTTGTTCGAAGATTAGGCCACCCAATATATTGTAGCATTTCATAATGAAACGTACATTGATTTCTTCCTTAAAACCTCTAGATTATAAGAGTTAAATTAGCTCAGCCATGTACAAGCCATGTCAAAATAATGAAGTTGATTGTTTAAACCATCTATGCAATTTTAGTGTAAACCTTTAAAAAGAACAATATTAAAAATGCTCACAGTTTAATAATATTTATTTTAATATTCTGTTCTGATTCTATTATAATTATAGCAGATCTGTTTACCAATGGGGAGGTACCATATTCTTTTTATCATCATTCTCTTGCCCTTATCCCAATTTATTTGGGGACGGCGCAGAATGTCTTCTTCTATACTTCTCTATTTTTCGTCATCTCATCAGACACTTCTTTTCTTACCATATCCGTCTTAACACAGTCAATCCATCGTTTCTTTGGTCTTCCTCTACTCAAATACCCATCCACATTCACACTCAAAACTTTTTTCACGACATTTTCCTCATTCCTGCGCATCACATGCCCGCCCATACCACGACAACCGATTACCACACAACTTTTCAGACACCGGCCCGAGTAAACGAGTACCGTAAAGACCGTACTCGTTTTAGTAAACGGAAAAAACGCCCCTATTCACGTAAGTATTATCTGTCAAATGACATTGACCACTACGGGATTGATTTGACTCGCAAAAAAATATCATAACATAGCTAATTTATTGTGATTTCAAGATTCCGGTTTCATTTTTTATTATGAATAATAAACGCAACGACCAGATGGGCCCAAAACAAATTGTCTCCTTTAAAAGTTAGTTAGATTTTGTTTTGACCCGCTACGCAACTACGGTATAAAACTACTGAACATGGCCCAAGGGAATACTACTACTCAAAGTGTAAACGGACACATCCGTTTACACTTTGAGTAGTAGCAATCAAAATAATTAACTGCTCCGTTGGTCTCGTGGTCGCAAGCGCGGCTGCTGAGCGTGGGATCCTGGGTTCGATTCCCGGGTCGGGCAAGAAGAGTAATTGGTTTTTTTCCATTGGACATTTCTCAGTAGTAGCCCGGAGTTCGGAAGATGGTGGTATGACACCCTCGCGCCTCGGTGCGCACGTTAAGCCGTTGGTCCTGTGTCTGATCTCTCTCCGGTCGTGTCTGATTGCCATTCCATGCCAGACTATGAGAGTAAAATAACAGAGAGTGCACCTGCGCCTGCGCACACACTTGTGCACTATAATATCTCCCGCGCCGATGGCTAATCTTCGTTAAGATTGCAAGGTCGGTCAAGGCTGCCGTGACCGAAAACCATCAGGACTATTATTATTAGTAATAATCACAATTACTTTTATTTTTACGAGACTGCTCTATCGCATTCATGTGGAAAGGCCTCCCTGCATTTCTTCTGACAAAACTTGTCTAGTTCATCTCGCATCTCCGTCGTGGCCTGCTCCACCCTCACTCAATTAGAATTTACCTTAAAAAAATCGGTGAGCATGTGATCTTTATTATTTTCCTCTTATTATGGCTTGACCGATTTCGATGTATTATATATATATATAAATATATATATAGAAACTGTTAGGCGGCAATTTTGTCGGCATTCAGAAAATATTGGGCAAGCACAACGTCTGATGCGTCTTTAGTTTGTAAATGGAAATCAATCACGTTAGTTGTAACAGCAATTAATACTGCATCGTTGCATTTTTATTTTAGCAACAAAATGTTTGATTCAATTGATAATTTAATCACAATGGTTGACAATCGTGCACCAAACATACGTAGTATAAATTAAAAGTTAAAACGAAATTATTATTTTTATTTATTTATTTAAACTTCATGTACAAAAGTGGTACATGGGCGGAATTAATGCCACAAGGCATTCTCTACCAGTAAACCTTTAGGTCAAATAGGACAGTGTTGTGTGTGATAGAGTACAATAAAAATAAAAATACCAATTTAAGCATAATATTAAAAACATAAATGGGTATCCTAATACATATATTCTTAAACGTTTTGCAAAATTAAATACCGACTTTTTTGTAATACAATGCAAAGTGTAACCGCCTCTGTTGTTTAGAACTTGTCGGCAACGATTTTTCATTGAATTTATGAGATTGTTTATTTGATCCTGCAGCAATGGATTCCAGGTTTTCTAGAACACGTCTCTGGAGCCTGTCCTATGCGTGCTCGATGGAATTGAAGTCTGGCAATTGTGCAGGCCACGGCAATACCCGAATGTTTTCCATTGCCAAGTACTCTCTGGTCCTTTAAGCTGTGTGCGAACGATTGTTATGTATCAGCGTGATCTAAATCTGAGCCAAGAATTTGTGCATATGGGTAACCATAAGGCCCTTTTATTTTCGGATGGAAATAATCTAATAACCCCTCCCACTCTGGGTTGAGCGGGAGGCAGTGTCAGACTTTTATTGAGTAAAAACCATCCATGTTCCTTCCTTTACGATTCGGGGCCGCGCGGCGGTATCTCTTTCGAACTGTCCCGCCGCCCGAAGTCCCACAGTGCATCAGCGTGAAATCTGAGCCATGACTTTGTGCAAATAGGTCATCGTCAACATAACTTTCAACGTTCATATTGCCATCTACAAAAATGAGCTGAGTTCGTTTGTTCTTCATAATACCTGTCCATACCATCACTGTGGAGCCATTGTAAGGGGTGCACCCTTACAATGGCTCCACAGGTTCCTGGACGCATCTCAAACGCTTCCGAGACAACGATATACCCTCGATCTTACCCTTCTCGTATCAAGCCTTAATCCAGACCGGGACTCATCGCAAAATAAAGGTTAATCCAATTTCTCCTGGGCCTATCAAGTGCACCATAAGTTTCAGCAGGTGCCATTCCCAGGCCGTGTATGTGGGCACCTAATTGCCCTGTTTTAACGTACCGCCGCTGGCAAAGACGACAAATCACGCTCCATATTGACACCTTAAAACCGAAATACCTGGGACTGATTTCTTTCCGCTTGTAGCAATCTTACAGCTCTCTGCATGGTACAAAAAATGACTCGCCACTATTTTTCTTAAAATATGTATACCTCAAAATGATAAAAGTGAGATAAATACCAGATTTAACAAGCACTTTTCCTGTTCTCAGCGATGTGGGCGAATTTTTCGATGCTCTGTAACCCTTTTTGATGCTTGTACATTTTTATTTCTATAATAGTTTTAATGAGTATATGTATATTGTAAAAAAATATAAACCTACAAGCAACGATAACACAGGGAAAATGTAATCGGAAAAAAATATTTAACTTTTATTTTAGTGAAATTAAAACACAGTCGAAAAGTATTTTTTTTTTAATCAGCCAGTATAATTATGTTTCCGAGACCAAAGAGATTGTATACCAACCTAATAGCAAATTTGGAGTTAAGAAAAAAAGGTATCAATTAAAAAATGCAGTTTCTGTAAAATTATGCGTGTTGCTTAGACTTTTTAGCGTTAATATTCCGCTTATCATAATTTATCTTTCAGGACAGTCCAGACCCCAGTTGGTGGGTGGAGACGCAGCATATTCAGCGCAAGCTTACGATGGCAGTATGAGCTTTGGGTATGTAGGAGGTGGAAACTACGGTCCTGGCACCTCTTTTGTCACAGGCAGCGGCAATGCCTACGATACCGGCAATGGCGGCAACATATCCGGGAATATCGGAAACAACAACGACTTCGGAGAAAACAACAACGTCGGAAACGACAACAGATACGGTGGCTCTAGAGATCCTGATCCTTCCACTAACGTACGTCACCCTGGAAATCCTGGTCCCATCCCTTACACACGTTTCTCTGGAAACCCTGGTCCCATCCCTTACGCGTACCCGGTACCCGCAGGTTACTACCAGCCTTGACCAACGCTTTAGTAATGAAATCATTCAACTAACACCGATCGAAAGTGAAGTATGTGTTTTATAAATAAATTATTTCAATTCAAATATCCTTTTTCAATGACGACAATCCTCGTATGACAGAATTCGAGACAGCAGCGTTCTTTCTGCGACAGTTGTACGCTATAGGCTTTTGTACTCAATAAGTATTCCCTTTGACGGTTTAGTAAACTGCATCCGTCAAGGAAGTGATTCTACCAGTCGCACTAAACAACTTTCGCTATTAAACTCATATCTGATACATTAAAAAAATAATCAATAAAACAGTAGACAGACTATATTTTGCAATTCAATCATTTATTTTACAATCAAAACTGTTAAACGTTGCAAAAGGTTCTTAAGAGTTAACAGTTTCATGTAATGCACCTTGATGAGAACTGTAGAGCCAGCTGAAATATGACTTTTTTGTAATACAATGCAAAATATGACCGCCTGAGTTGTTTAGAACTTGTCGGCAACCATTTTTATCGACGGTCTTCGATAGAGCCGAAAGGCAGTCGCAACAGATCCTGAACAGTTTACATCAGTTTTATTCTTATTGCGCTTATTTAATACACCTATCTAGTATGATTGTCATCGACGTTGTTACGATGGAGACAGGAGGCAGTTGTAAGAGGTCCGCATGAGTTTATAGCATCTGTATCGTGTTTGGACTCATTTAATGCACCTTGATGAAATCTTTAGCTTTAGCTGGAGTATGACTGCCATTGACGGTCTAAAAGGGATTAAGCCAGTTGCAAGAGGTGGGCAACCATTAACAGCATCTATATCGTGTTTGGGCTCATTTCACGGACCTTGATGAAAACTTTAGACCAAGCTATATGACTCTCATTGACGGTCTAATGGTGGAGCCGGAAGAGAGTCGCAATAGCACCGCACATCAGTGCACTTTGATGAGAACTTTACACCTAGCTGGAGTATGACATCGGCGGTCTAAAGGTCATGGACCACTATATAAGTCTTGAGAAAGCGTGGTGATCAATGCTCGTGCCATCTCTGTATGGGAAGTGGCCTTTGCCCAGCAGTGGGACAGTTACCAAATAACACACGTCAGTTCCGCGCCTTATTAACCAAGCGCCGCACCTCACCTACTCGCGAATGCAGACCGCATCATCACAGTTTAGTCCGGCGAAGCTTGTTTACATTAAATTTAGAGGTCACTTTGCAAGTTTTTGGCCTGCTACGGTTACAAAAACACAGAACTGGGTCCTCCATAAAATTACTTTGGACACCCTTGTTCTACGACCACACCTGGAACTTTCATTACGCAGATATTGAAGTCAAAGTTACAATTTTAACAAAGGTGTTTTTCAATCAATGTTTTTAAACTGGTTACTTTACTTTAAATACCTCCAGGATAGAAATCCTTCATTCATCCACCCACGTTCATTGTGCTGATGAATGAATAGAATAATACAGAGGTTGAATGTTTAGAGTACCTACACATTGAGTCCGAGCGTGAAACGTGATTGTAATCTCAAAAGCAACAGTCGTTTCTCAGCAATCATTCAGCGTATAGTTACCGGTAAAATGGGGGGAATAGGGATCCAGGGGTGAATGGAACTCGCCTCAGCCGCCGCGGGAGACGTACCGGGTGTCGGGGGCCACGTGGTTGCTACCGGCCACCGTACACGCCAGCCTGTGGACAGTTAGCTATGGGCTAGCTAGCCGTCCGTCCCTCTTATGATGACAGGCCATGTCGACGGCGCGTTCGTGTTCCACGCGCGCCTCAAAGAGATGTCAGCATAAAGGGAGGGGCCTGCAAGAGCCGAAGCCTGCCGGGGCTGCGGGACTGTTCGAAAGAGATGCATGAGGAACATGGATGGGTTTTAGTCAATATAAGTCTCTTAGTAGACACTCCCTTCCGCTCCGGCCAGAGTGGGAGAAGTTATTTCATGATTTCTCATCCGAAAAAAAAAAAACAAAAAATTGGGGTGAATGGAAACAAAACTTTGGAATCAATTTTAAAGTTTAATTAACATGATATGGTACCAACAAGTACTTTGTTGTGTTAACTAAATTATAAATGAATTATTTCTTATACTTAGTTTTTATACTGTATAAGAAATAATTCATTTATAATGAAGCGTTGGAATTTGGCAACTTACGTAAGACTAAAACTCACAAGCCCTTTCACCCTATTGTAAAGAAACTCATTTTCCAATATTAACAATATTTGTATTTATAAATGTGTACTGTTACTTAGAATAGGTACAACTTGGTATTTATCCTCATCAAGCTTAAAATAATATCAAATCTATATAAATCAAAGAATAGTTTCTTGAGAAGAAGCTTTTGTTTCAAAAATCGAATATCATTATATTTCTTTTTTTTATTATTGGCGGGAACTCATTCTAAAACATGAACAAAGAGTTTTTATGAACTCTTTGGTCACATCATGTCCTATTAATATTTTATGTTTATTTTTGATAAATCATAAGATATTTTATTTATATTTGAAAATCATGACATTCGGCCACCCGACACAGTGTAGCCTCCTGGCACACAACAACTCAGAAATACAATTATCAAAAAATCATGACATTCATAAATGTTAAAAATTACAATAAAAATACTAACGAAACATTCACTTTTCTATGCATTTAAAAAAAAAGAATATGAAATTTTAAAGCTTGACAACCATAGAGTATTATAACCACTAGAGAGCGTATAGGCCGATTTCTTCTAAGAACACAACTCACTACCGCAGGCCGGGGGACGAGGGAGAATGCGCGGCGATGATAAGTTATGCCTTCTTTTTTGTAACTAGATGTCTTGGAATATTTTCCACACCAGTTTACAGCGCATGGAGGCAATTTGTGCGTTTTAAATCGTATAAATAAATCGTAACAATTTATAATTATTTAGCGTGCCTAAGGGTCTGACAATTGGTCACAACTAAAATGGTTACTAGTAGGTACGTCGTCGCCGTCGCCGACATATAATACTAATAGTTTTCGTGCGTCGGGGCACTGTCGGGGCACAGTCAAGTGGTTTTATAGTCTTTGTTGACAACATATTTAACTAGATGAGTTCTTATCTCTCTATCTTACACTTGGAAATCAAATAATCATAGACAAATACACACAAAACAAATACTATTATACAAAAAAAAGGATAAAGGTCAAAGGTTTTATACAAAATACATATACATAGGTATAATAAAATCCTTGAGACCAAAAAATCTGTACATACACACATTAAAAAAAAAATCCGATCAGGGAGACTTAAAATAAGTAACTGAACATATTACAACCATTTTTTAAATTCGCGTTTGTTTGTTTGTTTGACCGCGCATCACGTAAAAACTGCTGGACGGATTTTGATGAAAACTTCACTAATCTATTTAAATATACTCAGAATAACACTTAGGCTATAGAAGTTGTGGAAAATGATGGAAAAAGGGGGTGAAAAGGGGAGGTAAAGTTTGTATGAAAAAAAAAATTAGATTGTTCTAGATTCATGAAACTCAGAGTAAATACTTATTATTAAAAATAAAGAAATACCTGTTTCAGCATTTTTAAAATAAGTCATTCAGAGACGTAAAAAAGAGGGTTTTGTGTTTAAAATTAATTAACTTCATACACCTATAGAATAAAATCCATTTACGTGGAAACCTTTAAAAGTTGCTGTAAATACTTCAAATCGAATACAGGTAAATGTCAATTCTCAATTTTTTTGAAATTTGATTTATGAAGTGAATACGCCCAAAATTGCGGAACTCAAGAAAATCGGCATTCCTCGGTATAAGTACTTGGTAATACCGGGTGGAAACGGGTAACGGGGCAGTAAGGGGAGCTGCAGCTACACAAAAATGGTCTTAGGTAACAATCCATAATTTTTTCACAAAATGTTTATCCCCATTCACAGATTGAATTAAAAAATAAAGTACAGTTAGCAAGAAAATTGCCATTTTACATAAAACATTTTATTGACGCCAGTCGATCTTTTTTCCGACACTAATCAAGAAGTTCTTCCAAACCAACCCAGGTTAGAGTACTCAAAAAGTCAGAAATCGCAAAAAAATAACTTTCAGCGGGGCAGTGTAGGAGAAATAGTTATTCAGAAAATTGCTATTTTACACGAAACATTTTTTTGATTCCAATCATTATTTTTTATTTTACATAAGACATAAAGCCGGAAAAGTTACAAAAACATTACAAACGAGTACAAATCCTACTATCTACAAATAATAAATGCTTTGTCCTGAATGACTGTCTGATGGATCAACGCACAGCTTAAACCGCAGATTGTAGAAACCTGAAACTTGGAGGGTGTATTTTCTGTATAACGTAGGCATACGATAAGAAAAAAAATGAAATTATACCCCTAAGGGGGTGAAAAGGGGGGGAAAAGATTGTATTGGAAAATGTGATTCCTTCGTCCAATCTACTTCAAACTTTGCAATCAACAATATTAACAGAATTGATGGACGCGTTTCATATTGCATTGAAATTCATGCCCTAACGGGGTTAAAAAGGGGTAGAAAGTTATTTTGGCGGTGAGTTGTTTCGAATTTGATATCAATACTCCTTCGAGATTTTGATATAAACTACAAGTTATTTTGATACATGTTTCAAAACCCAATCCAATTTTATACCAAAAAGGTTGGACTCACATAAAAATTTGGTGCAAAATTGCAAATACTCTTTAAAATTGGAATGTCTCGAAAGTCACCGTAAAATATGAATACCGCATTTGAAGGTTTCTAAGCTTTGAAGAGGTTGTGCACTTTATGACACGGCGTCATAGCGTAGGGACGTAGAGTTTAAAATTTTAAATGGTAAGCAGTTGTAAGAGGTCCGCAACGGTTTACAGCAGCTATATCGTGTTGCGGGTCATTTAATGCACCTTGATGAGAACTGCAGACCTAGCTGGAGTATGACTGTCATCGAGTGTCTAAGTATGAAGATGTAAAGCTATCAATAGAAGCCTTTAAAGCTGTTTTTGTAAACATGGTAATTTATTCTTATTCAAATAAATACGTTGTTAATCACAAGTATTTGATTTTGAACAAAATTACCGTTGGGTACATAAATTGACTTTAATGCATATCGTAGGAGATACACCGTTTTAAATAACTCCGCAGCAAAATAATGATCATGTACCGGGCGCGCATTTTCATATGCGGAAGGATGTGTGTGATGTGCTCTTTGAAAATTGTATTATAGGTGCTTACGACCCACTCTCTGTAACCCTTTCTTTCTATTATGTGACGCAGACGAAGTTGCGCGGGTCAGCTAGTACAAAATAAACCTAAAGATAACACACACATTTTTGTCAAATAAAAACAATATACCTAATGTCCATTGTGAAATTTAAAACTAAAATAAGTTGCAATTACTTATTCAATGTTAAAAATTAGTAAATTACTATAAATTTAATATTTTTTTACGTACTAGAGCTTGTACAAACAACAACAAAGACAAAGCACAGAGCGCAGAGCTTGGACAAAGACAAAGAAAATATTTTGTAATAAAACAGACAACAAGGAAATATTTTCAGTTAGTTTTACTCAGAGTTACTTTTGCCAGCAACTCCAGAGCTACTGACATCGAACCTATGCATTTCCAAAGTTTTTAAGTGTATCCATGGTCGGATTCTTTCAGCTGCAATAAGTTTTATACTGTTTGCCATTCTTAGTAAAACGAGGGACATCTGTAGAACTTTAGTATCCTTATATGGACCTATAAACTTCGACAGAAGCTCAGGTACTTTCCTTATCATTATCAAAATTATTCGAGAAATTTTAACTAAATCACCGACCTCGTAGGTACTTAGATCTGGCATTCGATTTGCATCATGCCTTTTTTTAAATTCACTTATTTGTTTCCTGACTGGTCGCAACTCTAAATGAATACTTAAACTGTTATAGGCGTTCAGCTTATTCGACAAAACATCGCGTAATTGAATCCAAAACATAGCTTCTGTCGCAGTCTTCTATTTTGAGGCATTGTTATTAATGCCCCATTGAATATTTCCGGAACACTTGTCCTAATCGCGTTCATGGCTTGAAACATTTTTGAGACATGAATGACAATGAATTTAAGATGGTTTGGTTAAATCTCGCTGCCTGAACATTTTACGAGTAGCTCTGGGACAAGCTACTGCGTTTAAATTATGTCTAATACCATGTATATTACAAAAGGTTTTAAAATCTCGTAAAGCTTGTGCCACAGTCAGACACAATCTTAGCCGGAACACCGAAGTCTTAAAATATTTTCTCCAAGACCTTAACCGTGGTTTTTGTTTTCATATCTTTAGCCGCTCGTACGAAGACATAGATACCGACTTTGTATTTAACCGTCTACTACCCTTGAGTCCAATAATTTAAAAGTTAATATAGACAAGACCAGAATAATTTAATTTTACAATAGAAAACGAAATAATCACAAACTAACAACTAACAATATCATACAAAAACAATATCATAGCACAATCCGATAGTACCGTTTTCCTAGGGATGTCATTAAATAGTCAGATCTCATGGAAATTACACATAGATAAAATCTGTAAAAAATAAACAGGTATGTTTACGCTCTTTGGCGTCTTACACGTATATCCAGCCAAAAAAACAGCTTTACAAGCATATCATGGATATGTAGCCTCCAACCTACGATATGGTATTATATTATGGGGCGGCTCAGTAGTATTTAATAGAGTATTCCTGGCGCAAAAACATTGCATTCGTGCACTTTGTAATGTGGATTCACTATCGTCATGCAAACCATTGTTTCAAAAGCTAAATTTATTAACAGCATCGTCCATGTATATATTTGAGTCTTGTATTTTCGTCAAAACACATCAGTGCTATACAAATCGTTTGGTGAACATTGTTATTTTAATACCCTTTATCCCAATAGCTGCCCTTTGCCAAACATAAAAAAAACTGATCTGTATAGAAGAAACTGTTACCCCATGTCTATTAAATTATTTAACAAATTACCTAATGAACTAAAAGACCTACCCCTTAGTTTATTCCGAAAAAAAAAGTACTCTTGGTTAGTCACAAAATGTTTCTACACTACCCAGGAATACCTTAGTTATAAGAATAGATAATTATTATAACACCTCACTAATTCCAATTTATTCTAGTGTAATAATAGTTAGATATTTAATTTAGTATGTTTAGTCATATCACCCATTTTGTTTGTTATTTTAAGCTTTTATTTTATATTTCGTATACCAGAAATGAGCAGCTCTAACCATCAACCGCTCTTTAAGATCTGCCATGCGTGGTATGGATACTGGCAGGTCTACAATTACACACATAAGGGACACTAGTGGTGTGAAGCAAGGAGATAGGACCAAAGTTATTCAAATATGCACACAGTTCTATATATATATATATATATATATAAGTCCTTATACTCTGATAATACCACTCCACAACTCTTAGCTAACGAAACCTACACATGCCCTGACGATATTCCGGTGATTTCTGGTTATGAAGTTCATCGGGCTCTTAGTGGCATGAAATATAACCGAAGTCCTGGTGAAGACAGCATCACCACTGAATCACTTCGAGTTGGAGAACCATCCATACTACCTTTCATTTGCAACCTTTTCAACACTATTCTCAAAACAGGCATCCTTCCTAGTAACTTCTGTCATTCGAACATAATTCTTATACACGAAAAGGTGACAAATCCGACATTGGGAATTATCGCCCCATCAGCTTAGTCTCACACCTTCACAATTTTTTTATCAAAATCATCGAAAACCGCATATCAGGAACATTAGACCTCCATCAACCTCCAGAACAAGCTGGATTCCGGCGCGGCATTTCGACTGCTGACCACCTACAGTCTTTAATTCAGATCATTGAAAACACCAGGAATTCAATCTACCGTTACACCTTGCATTCGTAGATTACTCAAAAGCTTTTGACAGCTTAACACATACCGCAATATTGTCTGCACTAAGCAAACAAAACATAGAACCTACATATATACAGCTGTTGCGAAAAATATATCAGAACAGCACAGCAGCCATACGCCTATCTACCACCGGGCCAACTTTTCCCATTCAGAGAGTAGTCAAGCAAGGCGATCCACTATCTCTCAAACTCTTCACAGCTACGTTGTAAGAGGTTTTTCAAGAGATAAACCCACACTGGCAGAACAAGGGTGTTGTCGTCGGTGGAAAGAAGTTAACTAATCTTCGTTTCGCCGACGATATCGTCCTTTTTTCTTCCTCAGCAGCTGAACTAGGGCTAATGCTCGATCAACTGAGCCACGCCAGTCTCCAAGTCGGGCTTTCAATGAATATGAACAAAACAAAACTCATCACGAACAGCACAGAGCATAACATAGAGGTTGGGGGTGTGGCGATTGAAAATGTCCATGAGTACATATACAGTTTCATGACAGCACTATTAAAGATTAAAGAGTTTTTTTCATGAGGAGACGATACTGGCTGCAGGCTTGAGTATTGTCTGTTTAAAAAATATATATTACCACCAGAACCAAAGGTATGTCAAAATTTCAGCTCAATCGGTTGAAGGGAAATGGTTTGAAGTTCATTTGTAAGATATAAAAGCTTATTTAATTCATAATAACAAAGTTTCTGCCGATTCAAACCTTTTCTGAACTGGTTTTATCAAACGACATGATGACGTTATGTTCGAAAAATTAAACATTTTCTTTTTTAAGGTGTAGTCAAGAACTAAATAAATATATAAAACCTGCGCTGCATCGCGTTCTACGTTCAGTGTTCCGAACGATTCCGTAGTGAGCAACATGGTGCGATCTGTGACAGTTGTTCTAATTCTAACAGCAGTAGCCTGCTTTGTCTGTGCAGCTTCAGGTAATTATTATTAAGTGCTTATTTCTACAAACACTTCAAATAGCTAATTAACTAAGTCAAAAGGCACGTGTTCGCCCCGTCATAGCGATCATTATTTTGTTCAATACCAGGCCTGTCCAACATATGGACCCCCCCCCATCCGTCATCCGTCCCGCGAGCTATTTAAAACTGTAAAAAAGACATTCAAAAATCGTAAACATTGTTGAAAAATGATACAATAAAATATCAGTAATTTCCGCGCCATGTATAACCAAGCGCCCCACTTCACCTCCCGCGAATGCAGACCGCGTCATCGCAGACTAGTTCGGCGAAACTAGTTTAATTTTAATGAGACATTTTTTTTTGTTCGGAGATTAGGTCACCCACATAAATTGTACCATTTAATACTGAAACGTACATTGATTTCTTTCTTATAACCCCTGGATTACAGTGGCTAAATTAGCTCAGCCTTGTCTAACCGGAATAAATGCGAAAAATCTGCAAAAACACTTACGAAAACCAACATAAATTTAAAAAGTAAATGTCAAAATAATGAAGTTGTCTGTCAACCACGAAAAAAGTGGATTTATCGTTCCACGTCAATTGTTTAAACCATCTATACGATATTTTAGTGTAAACCTTAAAAAATAACAATATTAAAAATGCTCACAGTTTAATAATATTGATTTTAATATTCTATTCTGATTCTA
Organism: Xestia c-nigrum; assembly: GCA_916618015.1. Classification (NCBI taxonomy): domain Eukaryota; kingdom Metazoa; phylum Arthropoda; class Insecta; order Lepidoptera; family Noctuidae; genus Xestia; species Xestia c-nigrum. The sequence continues at coordinate 24,292,812 of OU745245.1, read as the reverse complement.
TTATAATTATAGCAGATTTGTTTACCAATGGGTAGGTACTTTTTTAGTCAACGGAAAAAAAAACGTAAATATTTTTTATCAAATGACATTGACCACAACAGAAAAGATTTGACTCGCTAAAAAATATATCATAACATAGCTTACATTTATTATGATTTTATGATTCCGGTTTCATTTCTATGTAATTATTACTTTAATATTATAGTAAAATGGTTATTAATTTTTGGTGTAATCTATACATATAATAAAATCGTTGAGACCAAAAAATCTGTACATTGAAGATTAAAAAAAAAAAAACCGATCAGGGTGACTTTAAATAAGTAACTGAACATATTAAAACCATTTTTAAAATTCGTGTTTGTTTGTTTGACCGCGCATCACGTAAAAACTGCTGGACGGATTTTGATGAAAACTTAACTAATCTATTTAAATATACTCAGAATAACACTTAGGCTATAGAAGTTGTGGAAAATGATGGAAAAAGGGGGTGAAAAGGGGTGAAAAAATTTTTAGATTGTTCTAGAATCATGAAACTCAGAGTAAATACTTATTATTAAAAATAAAGAAATACCTGTTTCAGCGTTTTTATAAAATTTTATCCAAAGACGTAAAAAAGAGGGTTTTGTGTTAAAAATTAATTAACTTCATACACCTATAGAACAAAATCCAATGAAGTGTAAACCTTTAAAAGTTGCTGTAAATTCTTCAAATCTAATGTAGGTAAATATAATTTCTCATTTTTTTTTTAAATTTGATATTTGAAGTGAATACGCCCAAAATAGTGGAACTCAAGAAAATGGGTTTTCTCGGTATAAGTAATTGGTAATACAGGGTGGAAATGGTAAACGGGGCAGTAAGGGGAGCTACAGCTGCACGAAAATGGTCTTAGAAACAATCCATAATTTTTTCGCTAAATTTTGATCCCCATTCACAGATTTAATTAAAAAATAAAGTAGACTCATAAAAGCAACACGTCACATCGCGTCACGTCACGTTACATTAAAGCAATTTTTTTGATGCCAATAATCTGCGATTTTGGCGGTCTCTCCAGCTCTGGAGCCATAGCGCTAGATGGCGCGTCTCTTCCTCTCTGCTCCGACTTTCGGTATCTTGGTTCACTCATGCAAAGCGATGGCGAAATAGATCGTAGTGTAAAGCACAGAATTAACACGGATGGATGAAATGGCGGCAGGTCACGGGAACGATCTGCGACTCCCGCATTCCCCTAAAACTTAAGGGGAAGATTTATAAAATAATGGTTAGACCTGCTGTGTTGTATGGATCAGAATGTTGGGCCACAAAAGGGATGAATGAAAGGCATCTGCATGTCGCGGAGATGAGAATGCTAAGGGGGATGTGTGGTGTTACGCGAATGGATAAAGTAAGGAATGAGTATATTAGAGGAAGTCTGAAAGTGGCGCCGGTGACTGAAAAGTTGTGTGGTAATCGGATGTCGTGGTATGGGCATGTGATGCGGAAGAATGAGGAAAATGTCGTGAAAAAAGTTTTGAATATGAATGTGGATGGGTATTTGAGTAGAGGAAGACCAAAGAAACGATGGGTGGACTGTGTTAAGAAGGATATGGTAAGAAAAGAAGTGTTTGATGAGATGACGAAAAATAGAGGAGTATGGAAGAAGACATGCTGCGCCGACCCCAAATAAATTGGGATAAAGGGCAAGAGAATGATGATAATGATAAACCTTAACTGCACTGCTGCAGTTACATGAAAATGAGCTACATGAAAATGGTCTTAGGTTTACCTAAGACCATTTTCATGTAGCTCAGGAGGAGGGCAAAATTTGTATGGGAAAATGAGATTCATGGTCCAATCTACTTCAAATTTTGCAATCAACAATATTAACAGAATTGACGGACTCCTAAGATACACCGTTTTAAATAACTCCGCAGCAAAATAATGATCATGTACCTGGCGCGCATTTTCATTACCTATGCGGAAGGCTGTGTGTGATTTGCTCTTTGAAAATTGAATTATAGGTGCTTACGACCCACTCTCTGTAACCGTCTCTTTCTCTTATGTGACGCAGACGAAGTTGCGCGGGTCAGCTAGTATGAATAATAAATGTAACGACCAGATGGGCCAAACAAAATTATCTCCTTTATAAGTTAGTTAGATTTTGTTTTGACCCGCTACGAAACTACAGTATAAAACTATTGAACATGGTCATGTGTCAAATAATGCGTGTTGCTTAGACTTTTTAGCCTTAATATTCCGCTAATCGGAACCGCCTAATCTTTCAGGACAGTCCAGACCCCAGTTGGTGGGTGGGGACGCAACATATTCAGCGCAAGCTTACGATGGCAGTATGAGCATTGGGTATGTAGGAGGTGGAAACTACGGTCCTGGCACCTCTTTTGTCGAACGCAGCGGCAATACCTACGGTACCAACAATGGTGGCAACAGAAAAGGGAATATCGGAAGCAACAACAAATTCGGAAAAAACAACAAAATCGGAAACAACAACAGCTACGGTGGCTCTAGAGATCTTGATCCCAGCCCTTACTCACATCTCTCTGGAAACCGCGGTCCCGTCTATTTACATCCCTTTGGAAACCCTGGTCCCATCCCTTACTTAAGTCCCTCTGGAAATCCTGGTCCCATCCCTTACGCGCTTCAGTAAAAAAATCGTGCAACGAATACCGACCGAAACTGAAATACATGTTTTATAAATAAATGATTTCATTTCAATTATCCTTTTTCAATTACTACAATCTTCGTATCACAGAACTCGAGACAGCAGCGTTCTCTCTACGACTAGACTCGGAAGCCATAAGCACTTAAGTCAATTCTTTTTGCATGCAAAAATTTTACAGGAGACGGTTTAATTCGATTGGTATGAAAAAAATGTACTACGGTTATTGCTTTTATTATTTATTATCACACAATTATGAACTAGTTACATATCAAAGTATGGCTATTTAGGATTTATTTATTATTTACAGAAATATCTGACTTAAGTTTCTATGAACATCAAGAAATTGTGACTTAAGTGTTTATTAACGTACTATAACTACTTGACTTATTTATTTTATTTTACGATTTTAAAACAAACAATGAATAATTATGATTATTAATTAAAATTTTATAATATAATGCATGCAATAAAGTCAAAAACTAACAGTCACTCTCTTCTGAATCTCGTATATCTGGATCAACGTCCTTGGTATCGTCAGTGGTAACTAAATTCTGGTAAAAATTATGGAAACATTCTGGTATTAAAGATAAAAGTGATATTATATCACGTTTTTTTTCGACACTTATTGGTACTGGCTTGTCAGTAATCTGCATCAAATTAATTTCCTTATCTCGTCGCGTGTTCCGTTTGAAATTAATACTTTTAAATGATTCTTCTCTAGAAAGAGACGTTTTGTATTTTATGACGCCGAACTCAGAGTCATAACTCAGCCACTTCACATCATGCCACTTGAAAATATTTCCGTCATCGTCTTTTTTTCGGGCTACTAAAGGACCTTTCAATAAACTAGCGAAATCAAAGAAATCATTTTGTCGCATTTCTTTAACGGTAAATTTTTTGCTACTCGATCTTACTAACTGCATCCAATCGTGGGGGTGATAAATTTGTATTTCGGTTTTTTTCTTTTTTTTTTCAATAATTGCATGGTCTAAGTCAACCTCCATATGTGTATGGCCAGGTATCATAAACTTGTGATATATTAACTTCATTGAAGGTTTTATTGTCAACAAGTACGTGAACATTGCAGCCACGTGAGTGTTCTTGTTTTGTCCTCCACAAGTGTCAGAGTACAAAATCACTTCTGAGATTTCTTCCGGTTGTTCTCGTAAATATGCAAACAAACAAGAGGCTATTTGATTAGCACCACGACCCGAAATACCCTCATGCCACATGTGGTGCGTCGACATTCCAGTTGCGTTGTCATGAATTGTAAGGTTGAAGGTCCAAAGTTGTCTTTTATAAAAGGCTACTGATGATTGTAAAGCTGGGGTTGGCAAGCATTGCTGTAGGTCAAAAGTCAGGCATTTGATTTTGTTATTTGTCATTGCGATATTTTTATCACACTGCTTCTCTTTGTATGCCATATCAGCGGCTAGCAGATGAGAGTCGCGTTCTTTTTCAAGGGCTAATTTTGTGATCTCGTCCGTAGCAATATTTAATTTCATTTTAAACAGGTCGCATGTGTGACAAGTGTCCACTTTTGGTTTTTTGAAACTTAAGTTTAATTTATGAAAGTTTTTGCGGTATATCTTATCACTCACAGGATTTTCATGTGATTCGGAATAAAGAGAATACATTTTCGATATAGTCAAATGCGATGGTAAATATTTGCGGGTACTTCTACGTCTAGTGTAATGACTTTCATATAGCGGAAACGAATTGATATGATTAATCACTTCTTGAACTTCTTTCCACGTTTGTCTGTTGGTATAATTCCACTCGAGGTGCAACGTTTCTTCAAACCGATTAGTTTTACAAAATTATCACTTATTGATAGGGTTTTTAAAAAGCAGCCTTGACAAACGGATATTTTTTCACTATTGACGTTAAAATGATACGTATAAGTCCACTGTCTATTTTTTTGTAAACTAGGATCTTCGACCCGACGACGTTGGTTTTTTTTCTCTCGAATGGTAATCAAAGATGAAATGAACGCTGCCCTTAAATCATAAGACCCAAGATTCCAAACTTCTTTGTGAATTATAGCTCGTTGCTCATCACTTATTTTTTGACGACACTTATTTCGACAATTAGGTAGTTCCTTCATTTGACGTTTGCCGATAATTTTTCCAGAAGCTGTCAAATAGGATTGGCCTAAATTTCTTTTTATTTTGTTATCTTTCTTCCTTCTTCTACAGGGCACAGGTTCGTTTTGTTGTTGTAATGACGTACCTTCAATACTTTCAGGTATTTCATTTTGTGGTGGTATCTGTACATCTACTGAAGCATCATAAACAGTGGTGTCCATCTCATCTTCATGTTGTGTAAGCAAACTAGGACTATCTGGAGAGTAGGTAGGATCAGCAACAGAATCGTCACTAGAATAGTCTATAGCAGCTTCATCAGGAGTAATTTGTTTTTGAGTTCCAGATGTACTTGGTTGCGGATTAGTGAATGGGTCTTCATCGCCTGTAAAAAAGTGAAATGTAATTTTTTTGCTGTTATGGGTTGTAATTAAATCAACATACATTTGTTTTGCATATTGCATAAAAATGAAAGGAAAATATTCAAAACTTACCTTTATTCTCATTATTTAAGGCGAGATTCACTAACTTTCTCGCTCTCGAATCCATTATAAACACAGTTGATAATGCACAACACCACTACGACCGCCACAAGAAAACACTAATGAGGGAATACGTATTTAATTTTACTTCACCCACAACGTTCGTCAACTTTTTATCAAGCACTTCAAAAAAGAGAGTAAAGTGAGGGTAGATACTTGAAACTATTATTGACACAAAAAACGGATCACTGTTAACAAGTTACATAAGAGGCCGGCGTACGACACTTTCAACTGCAAGTTAACACGTATTCAAAATTCGGTAAGTTTTTTTCAAAAAGAACGACGTACGAACATAGATAAATATTGTCTTAAATTAATTCAAATATCATCATAATATGGTGGAAATATGCTCCAACTGCAAATGAGCGTGGTATTATGTTTGTATGGATAATTCATTAGTCGCCGTGCTCTTAAGTCAGTTGGTATAAGTGTTGTCATGCCGGGAAAAAAAACTTAAGTCAACTTAAGTGGTTTATGTCGCCGCTTGAATTGTTGATACGACTTAAGTTTTATGGTACAGTCGACTATTACGACTGAATGCAGTGACGGTGACTTACGTGCTTATTCCAGTCAACGGATAATACAAAAACATGGGTGCTGTGACTTTTTATAATTTTGAGCTAAAATTGACTTAAGTGCTTTTGGCCGCCGCGTCTATTGTACGCTAGGATTTAGGACTCAATATTCCATCAGCTACATGTGGTGGCAATTTCCTCTTTGACGGTTTAGTAAACTGCATCCGTCAAGGAGGTGATTGTACTAGTCATACTTAACAACTTTCTGTATTAATCTCATATTATTATCTGATACATTGAAAAAATAATCAAGTTCCAGTAAAACAGTAGACAGACTATGTTTCAGAGCATAACAATATGTTTCAATCAAAACTGTTAAAAAACCGCGGTCGCCACTCCAGAACTTTACGTCCCCATCGACAACGTGTCCTACCCACTGCCACTTAAGTTTGGCAATTCTGTTGAAGCTTTCCGGCAAATTCAAATCAAACTGACCGAAGATCTATGGGGAATGTCTATCAAAGTTTGTACATCTATACTTGAGACGATAGCCACATTCTTAGCTTTAATTTTAATTTATCTGTAGACTAAGGAGTTTGGAGTTTGAGGAGGGGTTGTAGACCTGATTTCATGAAATACATTAAATTCATACCGGGGACAGTAAAGATGCTAATAATTATTGACCTGTATCCGTGCTGCCAGTTTTTAGAAAGGTTTTTGAAAAAGTAATGCTAAATCAAATACTCCATCATTTTAACACCAACAGAATCTTACATGATCAACAGTATGGTTTCACCAAGGGACGTTCTACAACTGACGCCGGTGTAACCTTATTAAAGCACATATTTGCTGCGTGGGAAGAGTCCCATGACGCAATAGAAATTCATTGCGTGAATCACGACACATTACTTTTGAAACTTGAGTGTTAACGACCGGGTAAACTTGCACATAGCCAGGTAAAATCTTTCTTATTAGAGTGATAGAAAGCAACATGTCCAAATAAATGGTGTTAATTCACAGGATTTGAAAATCAATATCTTCAATATGGGGGTTCCGCAAGGCTCAATATTGGGTCCTTTCCTTTTACTAGTATATCTATATGATCTACCCTATTTTTTGAAAAACGAACCTTAAAATGATATGGTGTTATTTGCTAATGAGACTTCCCTAATTTTGAGATAAATAGACGGGCCCGAAATCTAGATGACGTGAATAATGCCCAGGTCCAAAATTGGTTTACCGCAAACAATTTGGTATTATATGAAAAAAAAAACGAAATGTATAAGAATTGCTTTACCGAATGTTAAAAGTAGTGATTGTGAGATAAACTTGAATAAAGAGAAACTCGAATTTGTAGATAAAACGGTTTTCCTGGGAATTATGCTTGATTCAAGGCTACAATAGAGTTCTCATTTAACATCTCTTGCGGGGCGCTTAAGTTCAGCAGCATATGCCATTAGAAAAATCCGACAATTTACTGATGTAGATACCGCTAGACTCGTCTATTTTAGTTACTTTCATAATATAATGTCTTATGGCATTTAGCTGTGGGGACGGGCTGCTGATATTGAATGTTTATTTGTTCTGCAAAAAAGAGCCATCAGAGTCATAATAATTATAATGTTCATAGGCGCGATTCTCTAATGATTAAGGATATTGGCATCATGACTGTTCATTGCCAGTACATCTACGAAAACCTGCATCTTTTAAGTAAAAGAGGTTACAGACATAATTACAGTACTAGAAATAGGGACCAATTAGTTCAGCCAGGCTTTAGACTCGCTAAACTAGACTCATCTTTCATGGGGTCCTGTTTGAGATGCTATAATAAAATTTCACCTTAAAACGCACACTATCTAAGCAAGCGTATTGCAAGTTGAGCGATTATATCGCTGATAATAATACTTGGCTCAACGCTGGTCCTGCGCCACAAAGACAGGGGCGCATAAATTGATAGCATTAAATGGTATTGTTGGAGCTGCTGAAGTGCTGAAGATTGTACAACTATCTTTGCATTGTATATGTCATCGTAAAATTGTCAAACACGTTATATTGTAATATAACGTGTTTGTCGCGATATTATAATTTCTCGAATTATTGTCAACTGAACATACGGAAGTATCTCTGCCCCCATAATCGGGACTTGGGGCACCCCCCCGTTAGGTTAGTTAGGTTCCTTTTAACCCTGCACTCGGAAATAGGGGCCTCGCGAAGCGGGGCTCCGTCGACTACGCTTTTTAGGGGGAATATAAAGTGTTTTAAGGTTATGTTAAATTAATCGGTATTTCTCAGGAATGGTGCATTATCTTTTCATGAGATTTGTGCCACTGGACCAGGGGGACCCTTCCTTCCCTCCACACCGCGTAAGTTGACTACCATCGCATGCATTTCACGAAAAATAATGCGTTTTGTTGTAAGCAGTATGTTCATTTGACAATAATTCGAGACTTTACAATATCGCTAGAGATATTACAATATAACATGTTCAGCAAATTCAGGTTATCATTATTGTCCCCGTCACAACATTTTGGACACATTTTGAAGGTCGTAGATCATCAGGCAGCGGAGATACAGGTGTCCAGCCAGCTTGGACTCAGGTTGGCTGGACAAATCTTCAAAATAGCTCGCATTTTTTTACGTCAATAGGGCACTTTATGTGACGGCTATACATCCTTATGTCAGAATTTGTGACGCTACAGAATCTTAGATAATCGTTCGAAAACGGGTCCAGCCATATTGAAAAACCACTTTTCGCTGGTCTCTCAATCTCGGTAACGAAACTGATTTTGACGACTTTTTGCATATCAACGGGCGTCACATAAGTTTGTGACAGGCATCGAGCTAAAAGTTTTGTGATACGTACAGAGGTTTAGTAGAAAAATGCAAAAATCGGTGCCAGCCATCTTGAATTTACGTATAAAACTTTTGGCTGGCACTTCCGAATCTCAATAACGGTAGCGTTTTCGAATATGGTTCCTTTACTAAAACTTGGTGACGCAATGTGTGACAGTAATAACGTTTGATTTATGGCGTCACATGCAAGGGTTTACGAGAAATCAATAAAAACCTATTGTCCAGCCAACCTGAGTCCAAGCTGGCTGGACACCTGTATCTCCGCTGCCTGATGATCTACGACCTTCAAAATGTGTCCAAAATGTTGTGACGGGGACAATAATGATAACCTGAATTTGTGACGGAGAAACTTTGCGTAGTTTCAAAGATATTGATCATTTAAATTTTCCCATACAAACATCCATTAATATTGTGAGGTGACCATATTTTCTACATAAATAAAGGATTTCTTTTTAATATACTAATCGGCCGGTAGCAGCCACGCCTGCTTTGCATTTGATTTCTCCGTGGGAATAAAAGGTTTTCCTGCAATAAAAAGCGTAAACTTACTTTTGACTACCAGCGCTGCAAAAGAGAGCCCACTTGTATTTCGCGTTTAGTTCATTATCTTAGGGAACTCAAAATGAGAACTAAACTTGACAGTCTGCAGTGTATGTCTTTTCGAAGTGTTATCACTAATCAGAGTAAGACAACTTTTAATATTAATCTGCGGTAAGACAAAAAATTAATAAGAGACGATTTGACCAGTTGTCCTAGTAGTACCAACTTTAAGCAATAGATGGCGACACAAACATCAGCTAGCATGGAAGTATTACTTTCCGTTCACATATATATTCAGCTATATTACAGAATGACGACTACCGACTTCATTTGCGCTTCAAACACTAAGGGCGGTGGTAAAAACAACGTTGTGGTACAAGGCGAGGGTTACTGAAGTGCAAATGGAGTTGATCGTCGTCATTTAAAACGCTGTAAGTACAAATAAATAAATGTGATTTTATTTACAGCAAACATTATTTTTTCATTTAAATACCTTAGACCATTAGTTATCCATAATGTAAGTACATGAGTAGTTAATGTGACCTATCTATGTACTTATCTTGAAAAATACCAATACCTACCTACTAAAAAGAGTAGATATCTGTACGTAAATAATCAATAACATTAAAAAATTACCCCCATTCCAGCTCACTTCTACACATTTGTCTTCTATTGATTTAAATATCTACAGTTGTTCTTATTAGTATCGCCAGTACACGGATTTTTGTCCATTAAAGAAAACAATAAAATATACTTAGTCCTACATAAAACCTACAATATTGGTAACCCCTTTTTTTTTTTTTTTCTTTTTAGGATGGGAAATCATCAAATGACTTCTCCCACTCTGGGCGGAGCGGGATTGTCAAACTTTTACTGACTAAAACCCATCCATGTTCCTTCCTCGCCCTTTACATTCTGGGGCCGCGGTAACTCTTTCGAACAGGCCCGCAACCCTGGCAGGCTTCGGCCCTTACGGGCCCCTCCCCTTATGCTGACATCTCTTTGAGGCGCGCGTGGAACACGAACGCGCCGTCGACATGGCCTGTCGTCGTCGTTAGACGGACGGACGGCTAGCTAGCCCATAGCCAACCGTCCACAGGCCCGCATCTGCGGTGGCCGGTAGCCACCACGTGGCCCCCGACGCCCGGTGCGTCTCCCGCGGCGGCCGGGAAGAGAGGCTCTCTCCCTTTCTCGTTCCGCCACCTCCTTCGCTAGCATGACTGCTTCGCAGAAGGAGGTGACGGCTTCCCATTCCGTCTCGCTCCTGACCATGGATTGAACCAGGGCCGGACGCGAGAGGTCGCCGCCGCCGATCGCCGCTACGAGGACACGGCGGTGCTCCGCCCACGCAGGGCAGACTTCCACCGTGTGCTCCACCGTGTCCTCCGGTCGATCCTCGCAGTGGAGACACCCGGGCGTTTCCTCCCGCCCGATTCGGTGCAGGTACCTCCCGAAACATCCGTGTCCGGTGAGGACCTGCGTCAGGCGGAAGGTGAGGACGCCGTGGCCCCTCTTCAGCCACTCCTCAAAGAGGGGACTTACCGCCACTATCGTGGCGTGCCCTGCACGGGGTTGCGACAGTCGCTCTCTCCATGTCGCCATGAGATCGCGCCGGAGGTCCGTCCGCTGACCGGCAATTTGCCGCGGCAGCGGAGTTTCCCCCCGGCGTAGTACCTCCGCGCGCCACTCATGCAGGCGCGCGAGGACTATCGCCTCCAGATCCCATGGCGGCAATCCGGCAAGCAGGCCCGCCGCCTCGCGAGAGATCGTGCGGTACCCACGGACCATCTTTACGGCCACCACTTTTTGGGGCGCGTTCAGATAGTAAGCGGCACGCCGCTTCAACGAACGCGCCCACACTGGGGCCCCGTAAAGGGCCATGGACCGCACGACCACCGCGTAGAGCCTGCGGCAGGAGGCGTTTGGCCCCCCAAGGTTGGGCAGAAGCCGCCTGAAGGCAGCCCCGGTCCGTTCCAGCCTGGGAGCCAAACGTCGGAAATGCTCCACGAAGTTTCACCGGCTGTCGAGGACGAGTCCTAGGCACTTCAACGTCGACTCGACGCCGATGGATACCCCTCCTACCGTCAGTGTGGATCCCGACGGTGGCGCATTCCGAGGCCCATGAAAGCACATGGCCTCGGACTTGTGCAGTGCCACCTCGAGACCCAGTTGCCGGATCCTCTCAACGACTATCGCAACCCCGCGTGTCATAGTTTCGGCCGCCGCCTCGTGCGACCTCCCCTGTGCCAGCACCAGGGTGTCGTCTGCGTAGCGGACGACGCTGACACCACTAGGGAGCCGCTGGTTTCACCAGGGATCTCCAACATACGAGCCCCCGTTGCGGTGACTTTAAGCCGGAGGCCCCCGGTGATCCCAAGCTCCCCGAGATCCACCGTCTCTTTTGCTTTCGCCAGCAGATCGCGGTAGGTCACGCCCTTCTTTGCCGCCTCCGGCTGTAGTGTGATCACTACAGCTGCGGTCTTCGGGGCGCGAAGGGCTGGTTGGACGGTCGCGGTCCGGTCGCAACAGCCGCTGCAGCCGCATACGAGACCGTCGGTCCCGTAATTGCACCAAGGGGGGGGGCGCAGGACAATCCCCTCCAGGACGGAGAACCGCGCCTGGAAGGCAGCCAGTTTTTTCCGCACCAAGGTTCAGGACCTGGTTCTCCACTGGTATGGGCTGGCTTGGCGTCTGGGCCCCTCCACTTTGAGGTGCCACGCGGGGGCTGGGCTGGCGTAGGCTGGCTAGGTCCGCCTGGAGCTTCGCATTCTCCTTTTGGAGAAGCTCCATGGCGGCCGTCAGGCGGGCCACATCGGCCCGCAGTTTGGCCAACTCGTCTCCCTCTGCCGAGGGAGGGGGAGGCCCCGAAAAAGTGGCCTCCGCTGCCGCCATGATGGAGGCGGAAGCCGCGGGTATGGCCCTGAGTTTCGACGATGTCTTTACTTTCAGGGCCACCGTCTTTATGGCGGCTTCCACCTCTTTGGTGAACCTGGCCTTACGCTCCGCCTCGGAGCCGCCAGGTGCACCCGCCTCGCTGCCAGACCCTTGAGCTGCTGTCATGCCCGGCTGGCGCCCCTCCTCGGCCGGTCTTGCCGACCTCTCGGAGGCAGAGGGCCCCCCCCTCTTGCCTCGGATCCCCCCGCGCTTGCTGGTAGGGATCTTGCGAGCAGAGGGTCATCTGCCCCTCCTCAGAGGACGACGACCGGTCGCCGTCCTGCCTGGGCCGCTTGCGGAAGACTTATTGTTCTCCGCAGCAGCCCCGGCCCTCTCGCGGCGGGAGCTCCCTGAGCCTCCCGCAGCGCTTGCCTCACTCGATGCGGCGTCGGACTCCGACCCCGCATCCCTCCTCACCTCTCCTTCTCCTTCTCCTCCCATGCCGTTACCGGTGGTTTGTGTTTTGTTTTGTTTTTTATTTTTATCCATTTTGTTCCCACGAGTTATAAAGGAAATAAAAGTCCACCCAGGCAGAGCCTTGTACCTGGGTAAGCCCAATACTGTAGGGTGTGGCCGGTGCCCTACAGGGGAGGCGCTAACGACTGGACACCCTCCAGCCATTCATCCTCTCGCCGCGCCTCAAAACTTAGGATTGGGTGGTTTTTTATCTTAGAGGTAGCCTTCCTCTGGGCCAGGCGGTTAAGCCAAGCCCTCGACGGTGGCATTAGGCATGCCTCCGTTCGCTGTCCGGCCAACCCGGCTCAGCGAACCCGCCGAAAGTTGTCTCTTCTGGGAATGCTCCCAGAGGAGAGACAACGAATGCCGCGTTGGTGCGCCTGCACCTCGGCGGCATGGTCACGTCCTCCGCTGTGCCCTCTGCTTAACAGAAGGTCACGCGGAGGATTGGTCCAAATTGGACCCCGCTCGTGATGCCAGACTCATTAGCCGCGGCAGTGCCAATCCCAAGGAATGAGAATTTCTTCTCATTCCAAGAGGAGGGACACTGCCGCGCCCGGGGTGCACCGGCCCAGCGGCTGCTGTTTCCTCCAGACGTATCGAGAGGAACCAGCAGCCGCCAGGCACACGTGGAAGACTTCTGGCATCGCACCCCAATATTGGTAACCCTACTGCAGTGTTTGTATGAGAAAATTTAAATGATCAATATCTTTGAAACTACGCAAAGTTTCTCCGTCACAAATTCAGGTTATCATTATCGTCCCCGTCACAACATTCTGAACACATTTTGAAGGTCGTAGATCATCAGTCAGCGGAGATACAGGTGTCCAGCCAGCTTGAACTCAGGTTGGCTGGACAATAGGTTTTTATTGATTTCTCGTAAACCCTTGCATGTGACGCCATAAATCAAACGTTATTACTGTCACACGTTGCGTCACCAAGTTTTAGTAAATGAACCATATTCGAAAACGCTACCGTTATTGAGATTCGGAAGTGCCAGCCAAAAGTTTTATACGTAAATTCAAGATGGCTGGCACCGATTTTTGCATTTTTCTACTAAACCACTGTACGTATCATAAAACTTTTAGCTCGATGCCTGTCACAAACTTATGTGACGCCCGTTGATATGCAAAAAGTCGTCAAAATCACTTCCGTTACCGAGATTGAGAGACCAGCGAAAAGTGGTTTTTAAAGATGGCTGGACCCGTTTTCGATCGATTATCTAAGATTCTGTAGCGTCACAAATTCTGACATAAGGGTGTTTAGCCGTTCTGCCGGGGTTGCGGGCCTGTTCGAAAGAGATACCGCGGCCCCGGAACATAAAAGGCGAGGAAGGAACATGGATGGTTTTTAGTCAGTAAGAGTCTGACACTCCCTCCCGCTCCGCCCAGAGTGGGGGGAGTCATTTGATGATTTCCCATCATTAAAAAAAAAGGGTGTTTAGCCGTCACATAAAGTGCCCTATTGACCTAGTAAAATGGGAGCGATTTTGAAGATTTGTCCAGCCAACCTGAGCCACATAATATAACGTATTTGACAATTTTACGGTGACATATAGATTCAATCTCTTCAGTGTTATATAATCGCATAGCCCATATTGTTCTGAGTATTATGTACTAGAAAGCTGTCATTCACTGGAAACCTACGTCTTTTCTTGACTTGAAAGTGCCCTGGCGGTTGAGGAATGTCATGCTCACTTAATGTAAAGAAAGAAAGAAAGAAAGAAAAAGCATTTATTAGCGCACACAGGACAAACACATCAAAATTAACAGTACTTATAAACACTGATGGTGGCGCGTGTGTCGGATCATTCAGTTCCCTTCAAAATGGTTGAGGTGAATGGTGCTGATCCATGCGTAATGTTCGTGAACGGGCGCTGTCAGTTGTCATCTCTTAATTGCCATGGCTTAATTGGATGAATTATTTTGTTTTTGAGTTTTATTTTGTTTTGCTATGGACACTTATAACGTGCATCTTGCTACATTGTTCTCACATAATATATCATCGCAACATGAATGATGTAACCAAGATTTTGTAACAATATTCTGAATTAAAAGAATGTCCATGGAGTTTCTTGCCCGTTTTTCTCCATAGAGATCTACGCTAGGGAATGGGCAACTACAGTACCTTCACAGTTTTGTGTCATGTCTTGTGACTGGGACTGTAGCTACATTTAATTTTCATCTTTGATTCGTCAATTCAAAAGTGCCTTTAAGTGGTCTACTTGAAATAAATGGTTTGATTTTGATTTTGATTCTTCGGGATACGTTGGTAACCTCGGTTCTTTTGCGGATGTCTTCATTTCTGATGCGATCACGCAAAAATCTCCGAACATAGCCCTCTACATTGATTAACTCTTTGGGTGACTGTAAGCCTTCTGATGAGGCCTATTGTGAGCGACCATGTTTCGTTCCGTATGACTGTAATTACTGGCAACTGGTCAAAAACTTACGTCTTGAGACAATGCGAAAACTTGGACGAGAAGATATCTTTTTCACTCGCACCAGAGCGTCACAGAATTGCTGAACTGGAGCGCAGCTGTCAATGTCAACTCATAGCGTTCAAAAAAAATTTTAATTGCGAATATTCCTTGTAAAATGAAGTATTTTAGTTTTTATTCAGTGATTTTAATATATTAAATAAGGCTAACATTATTGGTAAGGACAATGGTAGTGGTAAATGTGGTAGTTTGATCGTGTTAGCCATAAAGTACTTATTCGAGTTTTTATATCAATGTCGCTGTAATCGACATTCAACTGACATGTTGTTACTGGGCTGTTACAGTTATGTTTTTCTTGACAACTGTCATCGTTCTGTCATTTGGATTTTTGAATGATTCTGGTTTGATAAGCAGTCATTGAAATAGTACGCATTAATTAAATTTTAATATTTCTTCGTAATCTCTGTTTCAATTGATAATCCTGTAGTGATCCTTCAATCGTTGTTGCTTGGGACGACCGGCGATCATGGGAACTAGTGCGCCTTCCACGATCTCCGGCTAGTGCTAGTCTGTGGGCCTCCTCAGGTTTCCGAAGGAGTGACGTGTACACCCCCGGCGACGTCCTTTAGAGGCGCGCGGAATACTACACGCCACCGCCTCGGGTCCAGTTATATGGTGGGGCGGCTGACGTCCCCAATTCCGCCCCCTCTGGACCTGTTTAGGGATGCTGGAAGAGAGCGTTGTCCGCCCTCCACCGACGCCTGATTCGTCTGCTGCGGGTCGGGGGAGTGGTCTCGACCTCCCTGGACCTCTCCGCAGTCTTCTTCTGTGAGATGACCATTTCAAAGGAGATCACCGCATCTCACGACTGTGCGCTCCCGACCATCGCGCGAGCAACAGCTGGCAGCGACAGGTGACAGTGGAAGTTAATCATACCTAACCTAATCTTCTTTACCATGTACAATCCGGTTACAATGTCTCTGGACCACTATCACTTACTTACTGCTGTTAGCCGGTGTCGTTGGGCAAAGGTTTCCCCCCATGACTTCCAAATTCTTCGATCCCAGGCCAATGTGGACTACAAGAAAATAACAAGGAAATATTCAAAAACAAGTGTTTTCGTTGCCGTTGTTCACGTGCTATCACTGTTTTATTTTTGAACATTTGTTGATCTTTATAGACGCCAGATTTAGAGATAATGTCACCGGGTTGTTAATAACAAATCAAATCAATTATTGTGAGTTATCGTTTAATTTAGCAGCATGTGATATTTACAAAAAACAAATTAATCAAAAAACGAAAACAAAATACCTATTAAAGAACCAGTTTTACGAGAACTGGTCGATATAATTATATATTTTTACGGAAATTAATGTTTTTAAAAAGCTAGACTATCTAATGGTTCACCTGCTGTGCTGTCATTAGTGGACGCAATACCGGTTCCTTCTCAAGAACCGGGATTAGATTTTCGGTACTGGACTACGAACCGAAGCAGAGAACATACAATTACCTACGTATAATAATATCTGTAAAATGAACTCATTAGAAATAATTCAATACAAAAATAAAATAAAAGCATCAAATAGAACTTAAAGGAGAATGCAATGGGCGCCGATATATAGGTATTTGCCCTAAAGTCCAATAGACATATGATATTAATTTTATACCGGTTGACAACCCGAATGGCGAAGCAGTAGTAAGGCTGCTTTACGTTCTTAGGGTCCTGGGTTCGAACCCCGGTAGTAGCAACTGTTTGTGTGATGAGCATGGACATTTGATTCCGAGTCATGGATGTTTATATGAACAATAAGTATGTATTTACAAAACAAAAAAGTATATATGTAGTATATCAAATATCTGGTGTCCACGACACAAGTCTTGCTAACTATTAATTAGCTAACTATTTGGACACTGAAATAAGCCTTTATTTGCAACCAATTAAGATTTTCTTTCCTCATTAAATAGAGCTTCTTAAGAATATTTGCCTCTTACATGACTTTCGCTAATTAGTATTCCGTACGACGTTATTGACTTAAATGGGTGTCTATTTGATCACCAATGTTAAGAATTTCTGGATAACTAATAGCAATAAGATATACATCATTAGATATAATTTTTCAAGGAAAACCTTTGCCATTAAACGACTTGCACCAATTTGTATTCCGTACGGTGTTATTTACCTAAATAGCTGACTAGCTGAACACTGAAATTAAAATTGTATTTACAACCAATTAAGAGACTACGGGCAACTAATAGCCATAAGATATACACTATTGGATGGAGATTTACAAAGAGAACTTTTGCTACTAGCACAATTAAGAGACTACGGGCAACTAATAGCCATAAGATATACACTATTGGATGGAGATTTACAAAGAGAACTTTTGCTACTAGCACAATTAAGAGACTACGGGCAACTAATAGCCATAAGATATACACTATTGGATGGAGATTTACAAAGAGAACTTTTGCTACTAGCACAATTAAGAGACTACGGGCAACTAATAGCCATAAGATATACACTATTGGATGGAGATATACAAAGAGAACTTTTGCTACTAGCACAATTTATGCTGATTCGTAGTCTGTTTGGAATTATTGACCAAAACGTGTGCCTAATTACACTGCACCCAAGCTGTTCTGCCCCCTTTTTTTGGGGTGAAAAATCATGTTTGCCCTTTTCTTTGGGGTGAAAAATACTATAAATAAAAATAAATATTTATAACTACATAATACGTGCGCGCATACATATTTATAGTTTTTTATACTATATCCTTTTTTTTTTTTTTTTTTTTTTTGGGACAAGCCCGCCACACACGCCCAAACCACTGTAACTCCTGAAAGCCAGAATCAACAGTGGCGACCACCAGAAAAGCGCCGAGACAATGAAGCTCGACGAAGTCCCAGAGAATGAATTTAACTGTCTTGGATCCCGCAACGAAATTAATCAGAAAGTATAGCGGAGGAGTAGGAAAGAACTGTAATTTCCACTTCCCTCCATATCAGCAGGAGACAGAACGAAACAAGGCCAATAGGCACAAAGGGACGTTTACAACTGGGATAGGCCCAGTTGCCAAGCACCACGGATAAATATTAACGTTAATGGGTCCTAGTTGAGAGCTGTTATATTTGATTCCAATAATAGGTATGGCAAAAACGCTTGAACGCACGGAAATTTGCTCTAGTTTCCACAAGGTCCGTATAGTAAATAACTCCGGATGTAACCTGTACACTATCCAACATAATATTGCGTTCATTTTGCCAAAGACTACACTCCCACAAAATGTGATGAGCAGATTGTTCATATTCGCGGTCAGATGTTGAACATTGATAAAAAGGCGAGTCAACAAGCTTGAAGGAAAATAATTTACTCTTAAAGTTGCCATGGCCCGTGAGAAATTGGGCAACACAGTGATCAACCTCCAGCCATGTCCTGTCCAGCCGCTCACGAACGGATGGAAAGAACTGGTGAAGGTGCCTGCCCTTGATGGAATTGTCCCACCTACATTGCCATTCAGATAAAAGTTCCTCCCAGACGTCGGTCTGTGGTTTGAATAATCTAGAAATCCTAGCACGATCACGTACGGTTAAAAAGTCTGCGTCCGTGGTCTCACGCGCGTTATAGTACATTGCAGCCCGCCGCTGCACCTCCAGATCGACTGGAAGTACACCCGCAAGCACCGGAAGAGCTTCGGTACTAACCGTCCTATACGCTTTGCATAAGAATATCAACGCCAAACGCTGGCTTTGAAGCAATTTACGTCGCACCGCTCCTATGGTAGCCCTATCGGCCCAAACAGGTGCCCCGTAGCACATACAACCCAAGTAAGTAGCCGCATAGATGGTCTTTAAAGTTAAAAATGACAATCCCCACGTAGATTTGGATATCCTCGTTAAGGAATAAAAGTTCTTTTTAGCTTTTTCACCGACATTTTTTATGTGATCTACGAATGAAAAATTCCTCTCTAAGACCAGTCCAAGGTAGCACACGGACTGCTTTCTTTTCACGGGAACGTTATTAAATTTAATGCTCGGCCACGATTTAAGATCACCTTTTAAAATTAGTTGAAATGTTTTATGCGGTGCAAAGGTCAGACGGTTTCGATCGCCCCACTGAGATATTAATCGTAGGCAAGTGTCAGCTAAATTCTCGAGTCCAGCCCGGGTACTTGACTGAATGAGCAGCAGGCCGTCGTCCGCGTAACCGGTTAATGAACAGCCCGGTGGGAGTGGGATCGCGAGGAAATCATCAAAACCTATATTCCATACATACGGAGAGATTACCGAGCCCTGTGGACATCCCATGGTAAGGGACTTTGACATAGAATGATGTCCGAGTTTTAGTTGCGCGGTACCATTTAAAAAGAATGAATGAACAAGATTATATATGTTTTTGTAGCAGCCACGATTTTTCATTTTAAGTAGTAGCATCGGCCACCAGGCGTTATCAAAAGCCCCGGAAATATCTAAAAAGATTCCAACCACGTACTTTTGTTCAGAGTTATTAACAATTTTTCTAACAGAAAGTGCCGCGTCAACAGTAGATTTACCCACGGTGAATCCGAATTGGTTGTTTTGAAACTTTGGTCCGTCCGGTAGCAAACGCGGAACGATAAGACGCTCCAGGAGTTTTCCCAAATTTGGTAGTAGGGTTAAGGGCCTGTACGACTTAGGGTCGTCCGGTGGCTTATCACCACTTTTCGGAATTATTCGTATAAAGCCACGTCGCCATACGCGAGGAAAAACGCCTTCCGCAATACATCGGTTGAAAACAGATAGAATGGCGTCGCCCGCTGTTTTACACGCTTCTATGATCATCCGATTAGATATTTTATCTTCACCTGCTGATTTTTTAAGAGGCAGTTTCCTGACAACATTAATGAATTCGTCAATGGATGGAAGGTCTGACGCTGGTGATTCAGGTGGCACAGCAGCCCACGCTCTGATCTGTTGATGGTAGTCATTGTCATTTACCGGCGAATCATCAGGTATCAGAGTATTTAATAGAACTTCGGTCGTTTCCTCAATACCGGTGGTGTGTTTATTATTTACTTTAATGTTTTGGATAAACGCTAGGTCGACCGAACGATTAGCTTTGAACTCGTGATACAAAGGAGACCACGGACCTTCTTTATCTAATTTTTCTACAATTTTTCGCAGTAAATTACCCTTAGAGTTTTCCGTCGATGCTCTGTAGCGGGACCTGGCAACTCTAAACGCATTTAAAGCAATGGTAAATGGGTCTCCGGTGACTTTTTGTTTTTTAAGCTTGTTTAAATGTCTACGCGCTCGGCGATAGCTTTTACGTTGTTCAATTAAGTAGTCACACCACCAATCACATCTACGGAGGTTGGTCATAGATGCGCGACCAATAGCGATGTCAGCACAGTAAGTGAAGGTGTCTGACATAATTTCAGCACTTTCTTCAGCTGACAGCCCATCACGAGTGAAGTCTTTGGCGTGACTTGCAAACAGCGAGCCAAAGAATTCCCAGTTCTATATCCTTGTGGATTACCAAAATTATTTTCAGATGTACACCTACCACTGTTTGTCTCTGCATCACCCAAAGGTTGACTGGTACTATGGATCTACCCTTTATAGCAGAACTTTTTATGTCATAATATTATTTTTCATGCCATAGATAGCGTAAACTTCATTTCGCAGAAAATCGTTTGGCAGATACTCATTTATCATACGTTCAAAACTCATAATTTTGTTCGTCAGAATAATCTTTAGGCAAAAATTTCAAATGCATAAAAAATAAAAGTAGAACCATCTTTATCGCAGAAAGTTCACAATCAGAATCATGTTTTGGCATACATTTAATAATTATCGATAGTAATTTAAAGGCAGAACTATCATATCTCAGAAAGTTTACAGCTAGAATCATCTTTTGGCATGCATTTCATATGCATAATAATAGAAAGACTCATCTATCAAATCACAGAAAAAATATAAAATCAGTTGATTGTGATTGTTGTTATCCCTGTAATAAGCAGGTAAACAAGCATTTACCGTGCATGTAGCAAGCATGCAGTATGCAAGCAAGCATGCAGCAAGCATGCAAACAACCGTGCAGCAAGCATACAAACAATCATGCAGCAAGCAAGCATGGTTTCTGTCCCGGCTCCGGCGCTGCGGGGCTCCGGCGGTCTCACGCGAGCTTATCATCGCAGATGGGTTTGGGACAAACCCACCACACACGCCCAAACCACTGTAACTCCTGAAAGCCAGAATCAACAGTGGCGACTACCAGAAAAGCGCCGAGACAATGAAGTTCGACGAAATCCCAGAGAGTGAATTTATCTGTCTTGGATCCCGCAACGAAATTAATCAGAAAGTATAGCGGAGGAGTAGGAAAAAACTGTAATTTCCCCTTCCCTCCATATCAGCAGGAGACAGAACTAAACAAGGCCAATAGGCACAAAGGGACGCTTACAACTGGCATAGGCCCAGTTGCCTAGCACCACGGATAAATATTCTAAGTAGAGAGCTGTTATATTTGATTTCAATTATAGGTATGGCAAAAACGCTTGAACGCACAGAAATGTGCTCTAGTTTCTACAAGGTTCGTATAGTAAATAACTCCGGATGTAACCTGTACACTATCCAACATAATATTGCGTTCATTTTGCCAAAGACTACACTCCCACAAAATGTGATGTACAGATTGTTCATATTTGCAGTCAGATGTTGAACATTGACAAAAAGGCGAGTCAACAAGCTTGAAGGAAAATAATTTACTCTTAAAGTTGCCAAGACCTGTGAGAAATTGGGCTACACAGTGATCAACCTCCAGCCATGTCCTGTCCAGCCGCTCACGAACAGACTGAAAGAACTGGTGGAGGTGTCTGCCCTTGATGGAATTGTCCCACCTACATTGCCACTCAGATAAAAGTTCCTCCCAGACGTCGGTACGTGGTTTGAATAATCTAGAAATCCTAGTACGATCACGTATGGTTAAAAAGTCTGCGACCGTGGTCTCACGCGCGTTATAGTACATTGCAGCCACTGCACCTCAAGATCGACTGGAAGTACACCCGCAAGCACCGGTAAAGCTTCGGAACTAACCGTCGTATACGCTTTGCATAAGAATATCAACGCCAAACGCTGGCTTTGAAGCAATTTACGTCGCACCGCTCCTATCGGCCTAAACAGTTGCCCCGTAGCACATACAACCCAAGTAAGTAGCCACATAGATGGTCTTTAAAGTTAAAAATGACAGTCCCCACGTAGATTTGGATATCCTCGTTCAGGAATAAAAGTTCTTTTTAGCTTTTTCACCGACATTTTTTATGTGATTTACGAATGAAAAATTCCTCTACAGGACCAGACCAAGGTAGCACACGGACTGCTTTCTTTTCACGGGAATGTTATTAAATTTAATACTCGGCGACGATTTAAGATCACCTTTTAAAATTAGTTGAAATGTTTTATGCGGTGCAAAGGTCAGACGGTTTCGATTGCCCCACTGAGGTATTAATCGTAGGCAAGTGTCAGCCAAATTCTCGAGTCCAGCCCGGGAACTTGACTGAATGAGCAACAGGCCGTCGTCCGCGTAACCGGTTAATGAACAGCCGGGTGGAAGTGGGATCGCGAAGAAATCATCAAAACCTATATTCCATACATACGGAGAGATTACGGAGCCCTGTGGACATCTCATGGTAAGGGACTTTGACAAAGAATGATGTCCGAGTTTTAGTTGCGCGGTACCATTTAAAAATAATGAATAAACAAGATTATATATGTTTTTGTAGCAGCCACGATTTTTCATTTTAAGTAGTAGCATCGGCCACCAAGCGTTATCAAAAGCCCCGGAAATATCTAAAAAGATTCCAACCACGTACTTGTGTTCAGAGTTATTAACAATTTTTCTAACAAAAAGTGCCCCGTCAACAGTAGATGGGTTTAATGTTCACCACCGCAGCTTCGGCTTGGCCGGCCAGCCTCAGCCGTGGCGGCGAGTGTTACAACCACCTGCTCCTCAATCCATGCAATCTTAAAAGCATGTCATTATAAATTCGGACATACAAACATTCGGCCAAACAATAATTACTTATTTTTTTTTTTAATATGCCTTTAAAGTATTTGTTTAAAGAAAATTATGCCAAATGTGTTATGCCAAATGAATTTCAGTACATCATGATTCAACAAGTCAGTGACTACAGAGAAATTGTAACCTACGACCCTATAAATTTGTGTGCCTCCGGCTCTGCTTGCCTGTAATATACTTTTAAACGGTACACACCAGACTTTTATTCCATTGCCAGTTACTAGGCGAAAATTGGACGGGTGGGGGCTACACTGGCTCAGGTCAGTTCTCCTTTTAATATTCACGTTCACCAATCACGTTTGTGGGTGTCAAAAAGGTTTGTTGCGATTCTGCAAACATTATTTTAAGATTGATTCACTATTGGACTGTTTGTCAACAGGATGATTCATTCATTAGGATTTCCCCGGCAGGCTCTTTCACCGAAGGACATTTCGCCGACAGAACCTTAATTTAGTTCACTTTTGAGACGTCTTTTAACTACAAACCTTCCCATCTACTACGGAAAATTCGCCGTCAATCTTTATTTTGTTTCATTTATTGACTTACTAAAAATTCATATCGATATTTAAATATTGTATTTTTATTATTTTAGCATGTATTGTATTTACACACACACACACTCTCGTAGCCACTTTCGAGCAATTTCCCAGACGGCATCGTCTGGCATATAATGTTAAGAAGAGTGTTGTCATGGTCTTTGGGGGCAGGGGTAAATACCCAGAAGCAGTACCATCAGTGAAGTTGAGCGGTATAAGGGGTATACCGTAAGGGTAGAACAATTTAAATATCTGAGTCACCTACTGACCACTGGCCTCAACGACGATGAGTATATTGATAGGGAGCGGAGGGCGCTGTGTGTGACCGCTAGCATGATTGCCTGCAGGTTCAGACGTGTCTCTAAAGAGGTCAAGCGTACATGCGTCACCTCGTTCTACACTTGCAGTCTGTGGGATCATTATACTCAAAAATCATACAGCACCCTTCGCGTCCAATATCATAACGCATTCAGGGTGCTGATGGAGTTGCCCCGGTACTGCAGCGCATCAGGGATGTTTGATGAAGCTCGTGTAGACTGCTTCTACACAGTGATGCGGAAGCGGTGCGCATCCCTGGGCCGACGGGAATTCTCCGTTGTAGATGGAAAGGTCTGTAAACAGTAGTTCATCATCTTTTCTTATAAACTCAATTCAAATGTAAAAATAGCCTGAGCTATATCTATTTAGTAGATGTTTAATGAGCTAACAATATTTCAATGAGCTAAGTTTGGCTATAACAACTAAAGAATATTAAAATATCGTTTTTCCTCATGTTGTTATTAATCAGTTTTTTGGAAAACCCGTTGTCCACTTCTGTTCACCAAGAACATAAGCCGGTCAAGTTTGAATCTTGATAAACAGTGTCGAACAAAAAAACACAAATGTCATTCAGACATTTGTGTTTTTTGTTCGAGATTAATTTTGTAAAGTTTTATTAATTTTATTTGATTGTTGTGAATGTGAGGATCATGTGGGTCAATAATTTTTACTTCTTTTCTTCCTATGTCTGTCAGGCAGTTGGAGTACTTTATGCGACCTACCGAAATATCCTTTCTTTGGTATTGTCCGTCGTGTCGTTGAGCTCCTTGAGTTATAAGTCGAGCTACACGATAACTGACAATTATTTGCACTGATTGGACAGATCCACCCAAATCTGCGTGGTTCTCTCTTCAAAAGATCTGCGTAATCTGCATGGCTCTCATGTGAGTTGAGCAAGATTTTATGGCCTTGAAAAGAGACTATGCATGACCTCTGAGTTTTGCAAGACTCAAACTTTTGCAATCCACAATGTGTACTTAGGTGGTAAATTAAAATGAGATCCTTATGGACCCTGTCGGGCACAGCAAAAGACAAAAATATACTAGGAGAGAGGAAGCTTTAAAAATACAAAAAAAATATATATGTATATCTCTAAAATAAATCCAATAATACCACAATAAGAATTCTTTATACACACACATATAATTTTTTAAACAATTATTAATTATATTTTATCATTTAAATATTCATTTATGCTATAATAGCATTTTCCTGTTAAAAAATCTTTTAGTTTTGTTATAAATATGCTTAATTTTTCTTCTCTTTTTATTATTTCAGGTAGCTTATTATATATTTTTAAAGACAGTACATAGAGGCTTGTTGAGTGTATTTTTAATGTTTAATCTTGATTTGTGTCGGAGTGTGAAAAGTGATTGTATATCTTCGCGATTTGTGTAAAACTCTTGATATTTACGAACAAATTTGCAGGTTTCTAATATGTATAAACTGGGGAGTGTTAAAATATTATAATTTTGGAAGTGAGGTTTGCAGCTGTCGGTTTGATCAATATTTGCCAGGATTCTAAATTTCCCCAAAGGGTAACACCGTAGCTTAGCCATTTATAAAAAAAAATATTTATTTATTATGCATAGTAGGTGGTGAGCGCTGTTTGAAGATTGGTGGTTTTCTTTATTTCACGTAGAGCATATGAAAATCTTGAAATTTTTTATCTTAATATTTGTATGTGGGATTTCCAATTTATGTGAGTATCCAAAGTGAGACCAAGTAGCGTAAATTCTTTAACAATTTCTATTTTCGTATTATTAAAAGTAAAATCAATATTTAATGGTGTTTTTTGGTGGTGATGAAAGGTTATTAGTTTAGTTTTTTTCTTCTTAGAGTACGAAACGCCGGCCCCATCTAGTTTACAAAAAACGACGTGTAAAACCTATTTACAAAATAAACACCACACACGTTACGGAGACGGGTGCTTCCCAAACACGCATAATTTAAAATAACAGCCAAGCGTCTTATAAAGGGATTATTCCGAACCTGACCCGAAATCCTAACCCGGTCGCGGGTTAGGTTAGGAACTAGATGTTTATAACGAGTGTCGGGATTTGGTACGAAGGAGGTTAGTCTTGAAAAAGGTTCGCTTAGTGCGTGTTCTTGTAATATTTATGGTGTAATGTGTATGAATAATTAGTGTATTATCTATGGTGCGTGCTTTCGCTCTTATTTCCTGTGTTTGTGCACATAATAGTTAAAATGATTAAAGACATATTTTACGAGTATTCGTAGATTATGATACCTACATATTGTTTGTGCATAGGAGTGTGATTTAAGGAAAACTGTGATTTCGAATAACAAAATTAAAACCAGTCCCCGGCATCTCATCGGCCAGTCAGCGGCTCCGTATTTGTTATAAGATTATTATTTGATTTTTAATCCAGACAGTCTAGATTATTAATACTCTCGGTCTATTTTTAACGAGTGATTATGCAAATTGACGTTTTATTTGAAGCATCATTATGACTAACATTGAGTCTCAACACAATTGACATTCCTATTAAGGGGGTGGTATCTGCGAACGAAAGGTTTTCTCCATGTAACTCCTCTTTGATGAGTGAATATAAATGTGCAAAAAAAAATATGTTGCTTATTAGACTTTAAACTTTAAATTGTACAATTGAATTAATTCTAACTTTATTATTTCTATACGAAAAAAATGTTCAAAGTAAAGTATTTTTTCTTTGAAATTTCGTAGGTAACTAATCCCAAACGGCATTATGTTTTAGTTTTTTTTACACACGAATATTTGTCGCTATTTTCTTCCAAAGTGTACAATCGGAATTTTGATTTAATGATTTGTTAGGCTACAATTAAATGAAACCACTCATTTCGCACTATTCGGCCCGCTGCACGCTGTAACTGACGTAACAACCACTTTGTAGTGCAAGCTTGATTGAACCTTATTCTAACAGTAATTCAAATGATGTTTGAATCACCACAAATAGAGTTCCTAATTTAGCAGATACCACAGCCTCAAGCTATAGATTTGTATCACTATAGGAAACATTATAAAATACTATCTGTTGCCCGCGTATACGTCCGTGCGAACCACCCGTGTCACCTAGGGATATAAAAGTAGCCTACGAATTGTTCTCTGACCTACCAAATAGACACAAAAAAAAATCATTAAAATCGGTCAAGCCGTTAGATGGCTTTGCCCGCGGCTTTGCTCGCGTTGAATTCGTGGTGATTTTAATTATGAGGCAGTGAGTACGCAAAACAATGAATAAGTAGGTACGTTTCAAGATCCAGCAGAATTTAAAGATATATAGTAGATATCCAGACGTTGCTCATAAATTAGCAGGTTTCAAAGCAGAACAGAGAAACTTTGCAGAAACTTAAATTATTGTCTAGGATGTAAGTACTATCGTTGGAAAATTACATAATTATCGATGTCATACGTAGCTACGAAGACAGACAAAAAAAGCCGAAAACATGACACGCGTGGTTGTTTGTGGTGGGTGGTCATTTGTGTCATTTCTGTGGTTTTTGGGGTCGCTGATAATGAAAATGAGGTCAAAATGAAAATCCAAGATGGCGCCGAAAAAAAAACAGTTTTTCTTTCATGGGAGTCGTTTTCGTGGTTTTTGGGGTCGCTGATAATGTAAATTAGGTCAATATTAAAATCTATTTTGGACCAGGAGAAGGGCATTATAAACGTCATTTAAATTTTGGGCCTGTCTATTTATTTTAAAACTAGCTGATCCGCGCAACTTCGTCTGCGAGTGAGGGTTAGTTTTTTTTTAAATAAAAATTATCCTATGTTAAACACTGTTTTAGGCTTTCACGGTTTAAAACTAAACTTATATATTGTCACTTACGGGATATCTTCCGTGATTATTTTTAATGTTGAGCACCCTAGGTTTTTAATGGGTGCTCAACATTAAAAATAATCACGGAAGATATCCCGTAAGTGACAATATAAGTTTATCCTATGTTACTTCTAATACCTCCAAGAATATGTGTACAAAGTTTGATGATGATCGGTTGAGTAGTTTTCGCGTGAAAGCGTAACAAACAAATTTACATTCACATTTATATAATAGTAGGGAAGTAGGGATAGGGATAGGATACTAGCTGACCCACGCAACTTCGTCTGCGTCACATAAGAGGGAAAAAGCTACCTACTACTACCTACTGCTACCAACTACTGCCTACTACTAGGTACCTACCTACTACTACTACCTACCTACTGCTACCTACCTACTACAACCTACCAACATACTACTACCTAGGTAGTAGTAAGTAGGTAGTAGTAGGTAGGTACTATTACCTACCTACTACTGCTTACCTACTACTTATCATGTAATGATAGCTGTCGCGAGTCGAGTTATGGTACACAATATAACTTTTATATAATGTAATCGTTGCGTTATTGTCATTTAAAGATGATGCTTAACTGAACGAAAATATTGTAACAGATTATACCACGTTAATTTAATTTGGCAGTGTTTTTGACAGACTGACTTAATATTTACATTTTTCATGATTATTTGAGGTGATAAAACCATTCCATCAGTTGTAAACCATTGCGCAATCAATTTTACTGATGAATGTGGGGTAAGTTTATAACAATCTAGCTGACCCACGCAACTTCGTCTGCGTCACATATATGAGAAAAAAAGCTCACAAAGGAATAAATTTTCCCCGTTTTTGCAACATTTTTCATTTATGTTCCGCTCCTATTGGTCATAGCGTGATGATATATAGCCTATAACCTTCCTCGATAAATGGACTATCCAACACAAAAAGATGTTTTCAATTCCAACCAGTAGTTCCTGAGATTAGCGCGTTCAAACAAACAAACAAACAAACTCTTCAGCTTTATAATATTAGTATAGATTTTTCATGAGCTTTCGAAATTTTATTGTTTTCGCATATTTTATCAATAATTTTATTAAATGACTGCGTTATATGACAACTATGATACATAATTTCCCGACCTATAAACTGCGTGTTCATATATGTTTACGCCAAATTATCAGTTCATTTAGGGATCAGTAATAAAATAACATAATTAGTTCAATTTATATTTTAAGACAGAATAGTTGTTTTCGTGATATACATATAACGCAATTAAGTCTAAATTATACTTTTGTTTTAGGTGAACCCCACAATGATCTATATTATGCGGATGTTGATAAGTTTTTATCAATGTTGGACTTCACATAAATAATACGCGCACTTGAAATGGCCGTGGTTAAGATTATCAATATTTCAAAGCTTTGCTTAATTTTGATTAGTCGAAATTAATTAGTCACTTATTGTGTCAATTTTCGACTATCTTGAAATGTTAATTACGTTCCTGGGAATAATTAAAAAATGAAACAATTTTTACTGCCTTCTTATTACCTATTTCTTAAATGTATGTATAAATGGAGCAAAATATATTTATTTGAGTTGTATGAAACACTAATCAATTCACACTTTATATCAGTAATATAATGTATTGCTTCAGTTTCCTAAATTATGTTGAAAATGAACACGAAACTCTTAGTGCCTTAAGTTGAATAAAATGGGCCCTAATGTCGTCCAGTAAACGTCCTTATAACGTTTATACGATAATACTAAATAACATTAAGTTGCCACCATAACGTCTACTCGACGTCGTAAATGTTTGTTGGGAGGTATGGTTCGCGCAAGCAGAGGCACAATTTCAAAGAACGATGGCATAATATTGTCCGGTTTTTTTTTTGGCGTCCATTGATTTCATATACAGGGTTATTTTTTGTTTATACTAAACCCGAAAAGGGGTCATTGTACTCATCATTTTAAACAACTTTTTCTATGGGACGAACCCTGAAATCGCGAAAAAAAAATCAGCTGTTCCCTACATTTTGACGAGTTATGCGAACATAAATGTAGGGAACAGCTGATTTTTTTTTCGCGATTTCAGAGTTCGTCCCATAGAAAAAGTTGTTCAAAATGATGAGTACAATGACCCCTTTTCGGGTTTAGTATAAACAAAAAATAAGGTTGTATATGAATCAAATTTAATTAATTTTCTACGATTTTTCAATTATTCACTCCTTCTCGTAAGGGCCGGAGTTATTTTTATGTTTTTAAAAGCTTTTCAAATGATGTTCGAAATAGGTACATTCGAAATGTTAGGTTACTCATACCATTAAAATAGTGATGTGAGTATACAAATACTATGAATGCAATGTATCTGTATCATTAATTTATTAAACAATTGAACTATATGATTGACCGATCGATCGACCAAGTAGAGTTGATTTTGTTTTTAACATAATTATTGACTCTTTTCTTTCGTCTTTAATCAACTGATATATTTGAAGAAATGCTTCTACTTTTCAATTCAATGAATAATGGATCAAAATGTGATTTCAGTGTGGTATCGATTCTTAGAAAACTGAATCGAAACGCAGCACCTCTTTTGTCTGTGACAGTGACATGTCGTCTGTGGTTGTCTGTCAAGACGCTACAGAATGACAGAATCCTTCTGCGTTTTCGTCTTGGTTGTGTTTTGTGTTTATACTTGGCTTTCTATTTATTTTTGACTGTTTATGGAATGATTGATACTGCCCTGTGTGACTAGTACGTGCCCTTAGAATTACGACTCCTATCTGCAGCATTGTTGAACAGATTTGGTGTTCGTTTTAAGAATAAATACATTCCTCAGAAATATTGGATGTAATTCGAGAAAGAATTGACTTAATCTGGCAAACATGATAGAGGCTAGAGGCTCTTAATTGGAATAGACGATCAGCCCACTTTTAAAATATATGTGCTGACCAAAATAATATTTCATGTTTTCCAACATTGGATTATAGCGATTTACTTCTGTTCGCCTTGTAGATGTACCAAATAAGACAAGCTCGGTCTTAATACGGTGAACATGAACGTTTCCAAGCGGATACAGAATAGAGGTGAATAGGTGCAAAAATATCACTATAACTTAGTGTGGTATCTAAGATAGGCCAGACATCAAGAACATATCTCAGCACCATCAGGTTTTCTTGATGAGATTGAGATTATAATACGAGAAGAGGATCGGGAATAAAATAAATGCGTTATACAAATATGTTTTATTTGCCCTAACATTAGGTTTTATAACCCTAAATTTTAGGTTTACGGGGCTACTCAGGGCTAGTGTGCTTTTTTTAATACGCGCCCAGGTTTGCAAACATTCTATTGAGTACTAGGTACTCTACACAGAGGGTTAGAATTTATTTGGGTTTTTCTCATTTTATTCATAAATACTCTTATCCTCACTTTCGGCCTGGCCACATTCAAGAGCGGCGCGAATTGCGGCGCAGGTTGCGGAGCGGCAAACGGTGATCGGCTAAAACAAGTAGTAGACAACATATGAAGTATGCCACAGCAATCGTCGACGCGCTGTGCGGCGCGACCTGCGGCGCGGGTAGAGCCGCGCGGCACGCGGTGGCGATGGGCTGCGCGGTGCGCGAGTGAAATAAACGTACTGGCGAGTACCTATCGAGGCGGCTACAGCTCAGAGCAACTAGTCTAGTCTAGCTGTGACAAGCAACCGCAAATCGGGCCGCCCGTCGCGCCGCTATTGACTGGTACCAGGCTGTTTGACCACACCACATTGTACATTTATTTATGATATAAATTCAATCTGCGATGTTTTATGAATAATTGTTGTTTCGTAACCTAAAAATTTCAAAATCTTTTTTTTTCGGCTTTCCCAAATGGAAATAGTCTCATTTATAGATTCTGGAGCTAACGCCAAACCTTTTAACATACGGGACTTTTTTCATTACGGGACGCTTCAATTTGCCAGACAATTCTTAATATGGAGATCTGCATTGTTCTTTCCGGCATCAAAGACTGTCAAGCTGTCAAGCCCGAAATTTTACCATGTCATCAACAAAAGTACGGTCGCGAAGTAAAAGATATCGTGAGAAACCCTCCGCCGACCAACAGGTACGAGACGTTAAAGCAAGAGCTAACGAAACGGTTATCTATTTCACGTCGGTGTCACCAAAATGTGGGGATGTTTTCCACAAGTATCGTGTGTGATAAAATAAACTACACGTCCACCTAGAAATGTATTTATTCGATCAGGCAAACACCAAGAACATCTAGAGAAAAAACCAACTTGTCAGACTGAAGTCGACTTGACACTTCGCAGAGGAATAAAATAAGGATGGGCGTAGCTTTCAGTGATGTGCCTTCACAACATTATTCAATATGTTTAATTGTAGGCATGATGCGTGTGACACTGGCTTTCAAGGTGTCAATGGCGTCATTTTGATTTAGTTGACGAGTGGTCGCGTAGGAACGATACTTGGATAATGTCGGTATAGGTTTATTTGGATAAAGTCGGCATTCAGTCAAAATTATAACGTCTGTTTCAAAGTTGAGGCAAGACATATTTATTATGACGTCATCAAAATTGCAATATATGCTCCTAATATTTTGAGAAATTATGGTAAGGTCACTTTTATTTCTGTTATTATAGTTGTGAGCGAGTTCACTACAATCGCATTCAATCGATCTTGCAATACTCAAGTTACCGATGTCATTTAAAGTTTGTTGTAGATCACCCATTATTATCTTTTGTAAATACACGGTATACTCGTATGTTACATTTTACTCACACTCATATTAATTAGTGTGAGTATATCAATATCTGTTGAAACTTTATGTTTGTTGTAATAGTGTTTGTAGCAAATGATCTAGTAGATTTTTCCACTTTTCCCACCCACTGACATAATTAGTTTCAAGGATACTGAAGGGGTAGCAATTATAAATATAATTTTCATTTACACAACCACGACAAAATTAAAATTAAGAAACATCCCCCTTATTGAGGTTAAGTTATAATGCTTGCATCAAAAAGTCCTAGTTTATTATATTTTCGACGAAATCAAACTCCTGTTTACTTTTTTATGACACAAAATCGCAGTAAAATGTTATTTTGAAATATTTAGCTGACTGAACTAATTATACAATTTTCTACATTACAGTACCTGATACGGCTGTAGCGGTTGCATCGGATCGGGCAGCTTCAAAACCGGCCCAATAGTTAACAATTCCTAAAAGGTAAAGAAAACATATTTACTAGGTACTTTATTGATACTATTTAGTAAGCTGATGACACAGCCGCTTGGGTCAATCTACAGGTTAAGCCAGGCTTGCTTATGTTGGTCCAGCGATGAGTGACCAAGAGTTGCTTCGCGTGCTTCAGAATGCTTGAGAAGCCGTTGCTGGTCCCGGCTGTCATTGGGTAGATCTTTGACAGCCATTACAGGTATTCAGTGGCCTGAAAGTCTGATATTTACACAATATTGACTGGGATGTGGAGGTCAGATAGGCAATCGTTCCTTGTAAAATACTGCTGCATCAGGTTAGATGGAAGCTGACGGTGGGACCAAACCTAACTCAAAAACCGAAATACCTGGTCAAAATCAATTCATCAAACAAGACAACTTTCCCTAAGGAAAATGAAATGAATATTCTTCGTACTAATTACGTCAGCCGATGCGGATTTTATTTTGGGAAGTCCAAATATTTTTTATTTATTTTCATTCGACCCGTTTTCCCGGAAAGTTGTCCAGTTTTTATACCTGTGAGGTATTGCGTTTTTCGAGTTACACCTTGTAGACCCTTCTACAAGGTGTGGACTGGAGCTAACAAGTCCTGCCCCCGTAGCTTGACCACCGTAGACACGACAGAGAATCGACAAATCTTTTGTTCATTTGTAATTTTGCCGATTCAATGACAGATGAACAAAAGATTTGTCGAGTCTCTCTTGTTTCTCCGGCGGGCTGGTGTGACACAAGATATCGGCAGACGTTGTATGAAACGCCAACGCCAGATTTTTTGTGTTCATTATTTGTTTATACTGACTGTCTCGTTAATGTAGTGGTAAAGCGCGAACGCTGAACTTGAAGTCCTGAGTTCGATTCCCAGGTCATGTGTCCAGTGTTATTGGGTTTTTCGATCATGAATTTCTCAGTAGCAGCCTAGCCTACCCCAGGCTCGCTCCCATTATAAAGGATGTTAACAACCTCTTTGCAACGCCGAAAGACACTGGTTCTCCCCGTCATTGCGTTATTTTAATCGTGTTCTACACCATACCTGGCAACATTTTGTTTAAAGTTTTTGACAAGATTTTTTGTTAAATACAAGTTTTTACTCTAAGATTTTTACTGTAAACACCTCCACGACCCCGTGCTATTCAATCCATCCATACGTACAGAATGTTTTGAGTGCGTTACATTGAGTTCTGCAACAAAACATGATTCTTCACGCCAAAACAAAGTCGTTGCCCAGCAATAATTTTGCATTCATTAACTTATAGTTTGATGTACAGCATGCTTGGTTGACGGATTCGTGATAAGGTTTTTACACCCTTTTAACGGATGGGAAATCATCAAATAACTTCTCCCGCTCTGGGCGGAGCGGAAGGGAGGGAGTGTCAGACTTTACTGACTAAAACCCATCCATTTTCCTTCCTCGCCCTTTATTTTTATCTTCCGGGCCCGCGGTATCTCTTTCGAACAGTCCCGCAGCCCCGGCAGGCTTCGGCCCTTGCGGGCCCCGTCACTGTGCTGACATCTCATTGAACGCGCGTGGAACACAAACGCGCCGTCGACACGGCCTGTCGTCATAAGACGGACGGACGGTGAGCTAGCCCATAGCTCACCGTCCACAGGCCTCGCCTACGGTGGCCGGGGGCCGCCACAAGGTCGTTTACACCCTAACAATTACTTAAAATAACTGGTACACAATAATTCTTTTCTTACAGTGAGAACAATCAAAAAGACGTCCTGCCGCCGAATTTTCAACTCCTTTTCAAGCTGAGAAACAACTAGTCCTAAAACGTCAACATAAGCTAGCATTATCCAGAGGGTAGAGTAGCCCCGTGCCAAAGAATTATTTTCTGAAGACTTTGCTAACTCCACAATTCGATAAACTACAAGATAAACCAATAATGTATCCCTACACGAGTACACGCACATTCATATATTCTTACTACACATAAACATTAGTGATTTGTCTTTGCAAGGCATCACCTTAAGACTGATGCTCCAAGGTAGCCCGCAAAATTCAAATTTTCTAATCTTTTTTGCAATTTGCAGGGCAGTGCTAAGCTGTATGTTGATAAACATATCATTAAGTTGATTTTTAGTAGTAAATTAAATCATTATTAATAAAATAATAACAACTGCTTACGGGGCCGTTCATACAAATGAAATACCAAAATAATTTAGTAAATCAAACATATTCTTAAGATATTGTGTGTTTATCTCGATTGAACTACACAATATCTAGGTTCTCGAATATATATTTTCAATGGACACTGATTTAAACAAGAGTTATAGGAAAAACAAATTTTCTATTGGAATTTTTGAATTCCTCATATCTCGTCTTT
The DNA here is from genome assembly GCA_916618015.1 of Xestia c-nigrum. Lineage (NCBI taxonomy): Eukaryota > Metazoa > Arthropoda > Insecta > Lepidoptera > Noctuidae > Xestia > Xestia c-nigrum. The sequence goes on along the minus strand of OU745245.1, from coordinate 24,257,505 downwards.
ATACAATTATCCTTTCAAAATATGTATTTGGGAACATCGAAATTCTGTAACTTAATCGAAATAAATAGATACTACCTTTTTTTTTTTTTTTTTTTTTTTTAGGATGGGAAATCATCAAATGACTTCTCCCACTCTGGGCGGAGCGGGAGGGAGTGTCAGACTCTTACTGACTAAAACCCATCCATGTTCCTTCCTCGCCCTTTACGTTCCGGGGCCGCGGTATCTCTTTCGAACAGGCCCGCAACCCCGGCAGGCTTCGGCCCTTGCTGACATCTCTTTGAGGCGCGCGTGGAACACGAACGCGCCGTCGACACGGCCTGTCGTCGTCGTTAGACGGCCGGACGGCCAGCTATTGCCCATAGCCAGCCGTCCACAGGCCCGCATCTACGGTGGCCGGTAGCCACCACGTGGCCCCCGACGCCCGTTGCGTCTCCCGCGGCGGCCGGGAAGAGAGGATCTTTCCCTCTCTCGTTCCGCCACCTCCTTCGCTAGCATGACTGCTTCGCAGAAGGAGGCGACGGCTTCCCATTCCGTCTCGCTCCGGACCATGGATTGAACCAGGGCCGGACGCGAGAGGTCGCCGCCGCCGATCGCCGCCACGAGGACACGGCGGAGCTCCGCCCACGCAGGGCAGACTTCCACCGTGTGCTCCACCGTGTCCTCCGGTCGATCCTCGCAGTGGAGACACCCGGGCGATTCCTCCCGCCCGATTCGGTGCAGGTACCTCCCGAAACATCCGTGTCCGGTGAGGACCTGCGTCAGGCGGAAGGTGAGGACGCCGTGGCGCCTCTCCAGCCACTCCTCAAAGAGGGGACTTACCGCCACTATCGTGGCGTGCCCTGCACGGGGTTGCGACAGTCGCTCTCTCCATGTCGCCATGAGATCGCGCCGGAGGTCAGTCCGCTGAGCGGCAATTTGCCGCGGCAGCGGAGTTTCCCCCCGGCGTAGTACCTCCGCGCGCCACTCATGCAGGCGCGCGAGGACTATCGCCTCCAGATCCCACGGCGGCAATCCGGCAAGCAGGCCCGCCGCCTCGCGAGAGATCGTGCGGTACCCACGGACCATCTTAACGGCCACCACTTTTTGGGGCGCGTTCAAATGGTGAGCGGCTCGCCGCTTCAACGAACGCGCCCACACTGGGGCCCCGTAGAGGGCCATGGACCGCACGACTCCCGCGTAGAGCCTACGGCAGGAGGCGTTCGGCCCCCCAAGGTTGGGCAGGAGCCGCCTGAAGGCAGCCCCTGTCCGTTCCAGCCTGGGGGCCAAACGTCGGAAATGCTCCACGAAGTTCCACCGGCTGTCGAGGACGAGTCCTAGGTACTTCAACGTCGACTCGACGCCGATGGATACCCCTCCTACCGTCAGTGTGGATCCCGACGGTGGCGCATTCCGAGGCCCATGAAAGCACATGGCCTCAGACTTGTGCAGCGCCACCTCGAGACCCAGTTGCCGGATCCTCTCTACGACTATCGCAACCCCGCGTGTCATATTGTCGGCCGCCGCCTCGTGCGACCTCCCATGTGCCAGCACCAGGGTGTCGTCTGCGTAGCAGACGACGCTGACACCGCTGGGGAGGTCCGCACGCAGCACCCAGTCGTAACCGATGTTCCACAGGGGCGGTCCCAGAACCGATCCCTGTGGGACACCGCACGACATCTCTCGCCGGTTCCAGTCTCCGCAGCGACTGGGGTAGATGACGGCCCTGTCCGTCAAATAGTCCCCGACCACACGACGGAGGTAGGTCGGCACCCGGTGATACCGGAGTGCCTCCATGATGCAGCTCCAGGGCAGGGAGTTGAAGGCGTTGGCGATGTCGAGAGACACCGCCAAAACAACCCCGCCCCGGGATATCGCATCCCCCGTCGTGAGGGCTCTCACGCGCATGATGGCGTCCACTGTAGAGCGCCCCTTGCGGAAACCAAACTGGTTCTCCGCAAGATTCGGCCCCATCCCCTCTAGGTGCTCGGCGAGGCGGTTTGCAATTACTCTCTCAAAGAGCTTGCCCGCCTCGTCGAGCAGCACGATGGGCCGAAATGCGGATGGAGAGTCCGCAGGGCGCCCCGGCTTTTGGATGAGGACCAGTTTCCCCGTCTTCCAACGAAGCGGGAACTGGCCTCTCTCCAAGCATGCGCTTAAGAGCCCTTTCAGTCGGGGCCCGAGAGCCTCCGCATCCGAGGCCAGGACCCAGGCTTTGCCAGGCAAGCCATCGGGTCCCGGGGCGGTGTTTTTGGCCTTGAGCCTTCCTACCGCCACTCTCAGGTCTACCCCAGTCACTTCCGGAGTGTCGTCGTCGTCGCTTGGGTCCTCTTCCGGCACCGCAGGTGGCGGAGCCATAGGCGGGGGCGGATGTTCCCCCCGCGAGGGGAACAGAGCGCTCACCACGTCCTCCACGAGGTCTGGCCGGAGACTCTGCGTCAGCGGGGGAGCCCAGGTGCGGAGTTTATTCCGCACCATCTTGTAAGGGCGCCCCCACGGATCTCTGTCGAGAGTCTCCAGCATCTCCGATCGGGCCAGTTCCCTGGCCCGCAGGACAGCGTCCCGGAGGGCGGTCTTCGCCGCTCTGTATCCCTCGTACAGCTCCGCCTCAATGGCTGCCGCATCCGGCGGGCGGATGCGGAGCCTGCGATGCCTGGCGTACAGGCGCCGCGCTTCAACGCACGCCTCGCGTAGAGACGTTATTTCGCGCGACCACCAGTACACCTGACGTCGGGCGCTTCCTGGCCGGACTCGGGGCATTGCCACGTCACAAATGTCGGACATGGCCTCCTGGAACCACTCTGCCTCGCTATTAACGTCGGCAGGCCTGTCCGGTGATGTCACCCAGGCCTGCACGATCGAGGCTTCCAGGAGAAGCTCCCGGTCCAGCTGCTTCAGCGCCCAACGCGGACCACTCGGGGCCTGTTGGACCGGCGCGCTCGAGGACTGGGTGGAGACGTCAAACCGGATGTACCGGTGGTCGGAATATGTCTCCACCCCCTCCATGACACGCCAGTCAACGACACGCGACGACAGAGCGGGGCTAGCGAACGAGATGTCCACCACCGACTCGCCCCGCATCCGCACACACGTGGGAACAGAACCCCGATTAAGGACGTCCAGGCCCTTCTCCAGGGCCCAGTCCTCCACCATCCTTCCCCGCACATCTGTACAGCGAGAACCCCAAGCCAAGTTCTTGGCATTGAAGTCCCCGAGGACAAGCACGGGGAGGGACTGGTTTCCGACGACGACACTCAACTCTGCGAGAGAGTTGTGGAACTCGGCGAGAGTTCGGCTCGGGGAGAAGTATACTCCCACCACTTCGATCTCCCCGAACCGTGCTGCTACGCACCCCCGACCCCTCCTGACATTTTCAAGGGTCGGGGTACCGGCGGCGGCCGATGACACTATGGTCACTGAGCCGTCAAGGTCCGCCACCCAGTCTTCTCTGGGCAGGACAAAGTACGGCTCAGCGACCACAGCGATGTGAATCGACCACTGCGCCATGCTCTGAAGCAACAGATTCTGAGCACAGGCGCAGTGGTTGATGTTCGCCTGGAGGAAGCGTAATGGTGCCGTTATTGGCATTCCATTATCGCCTCCTCCCCACGGGCCCCCTGTGAGGGCCCCTCCGCAGGCGAACTTGCCGTGCTCGGGGCGACGGCGGTGGCGACAGCGGCAGCGGCTGTGTCTGTCGCAGAAGCGGCAGCGGCGGTCGCGACGGTGACGTTGGCGGATGCGGCGGAGGGCCTTCCTCTTCCTCTGGTCCTGGCGGGCGCTGTGCAGGCCTTGCCCCCGGCGCTGTGATCGGCCGGTTTGCGAGCCGCCGCACATGCAGGACAGTGCGGCGCAGCGCTGCAGGTCGCCGACACGTGGCCGGGCTGACCGCAGCGGAAGCAGAGACCGCTGCGGTCAACCTCCGAAGCGCACCGCACTGACACGTGGTGCCCCACGTGGCAGCGGTAGCACCTCAGAGGCCTGGGTTCCAGCAGCTTAACCTGCACCGAGACCCAGCCCACCAGAAGCCTTCGGCCCTCCACGATAGATTTTGCCGCCGTCACAGGGCAGCTCACCGTTACGGTTCGCAAGCCCGTAGGATCCGGACGTAGGGTGCCCGCCCTGACCTGCTCGGCAGAGCACCCCCCGGACTCAGCGACGGCGGCCACGACGTTCTCCACGGTGATCGTGTCGTCCAGACCCATGATGCGCAGGTCCGCGCATCTGACGGGCCTGGACACTCGAGCCTCGTCCGCGTTTAGGGACGCTCTCAGCTTTTCAGCCAGAGCGTCGGCGGACGAGCCGCTAGTTTCACCGGGGATCTCCAGCATCCGCGCACCCGTCGCGGTGACTTTCATACGGAGGCCCCCGGTGATCCCGAGCTCACCGAGATTCACCGTCTCTTTTGCCTTCAGCAGCAGGTCGCGGTAGGAAACGCCCCTCTTTTCCGCCTCCGGCTGTAGTGTTATCACTACAGCTGCGGTCTTTGGGGCGCGAAGCCTAGCCGCGGCCTTTTTTGCCCTATTCTGGCGCTGCCGCTCCTGCTTACGGGCCTTTTTGGCCGCCTTCCGCCTCCTTTTCTTGTCCCCGGACACCTGCCATCCGGCTTCAGCCGTGGGAGGTGCAGGGGGCTGGGGAGGCGATGGTGTTGGCTGCGGCTGACGTGCCGCAAGCGCTGGCGCTGGCCCACTCGCCGGTGGCGGAGGCAGTGGCACTGTTGCAACCTGTGCCGCTGCCTTGCCCTTGCGTTTCTTCCGGCCTCCTGTTTTCTTAGCCGGCGCCGCCGTCTGCTCGGCCGGCGCCGCCACCTGTTTGTCCGGAGGCAACGCAGCCCCGCCAGTGGGCCGGCTGGACGGTCCCGGTCCGGATGCAGCAGCAGCAGCCGCCGCATAAGAGACCGTCGGTCCCGAATTTGCACCAAGGGGGGGGCGCAGGACAATCCCCTCCAGGACGGAGAACCGCGCCTGGAAGGCAGCCAGTTCTTTTCGCACCAGGTTCAGGACCTGGTTCTCCACTGGTACGGGCTGGCTTGGCGTCTGGCCCCCCCCACTTTGAGGTGCCACGCGATGGCTGGGCTGGCGTATGCTGGCTAGGTCCGCCTGGAGCTTCGCATTCTCCTTTTGGAGAAGCTCCATGTCGGCCGTCAGGCGGGCCATATCGGCCCGCAGTTTGGCCAACTCGTCTCCCTCTGCCGAGGGAGGGGGAGGCCCCGAAAAATTGGCCTCCACTGCCGCCATGATGGAGGCGGAAGCCGCGGGTATGGCCCTGAGTTTCGACGATGTCTTTACTTTCAGGGCCACCGTCTTTATGGCGGCTTCCACCTCCTTGATGAACCTGGCCTTACGCTCCGCCTCGGAGCCGCCAGGTGCACCCGCCTCGCTGCCAGACCCTTGGGCTGCTGTCATGCCCGGCTGGCGCCCCTCCTCGGCCGGTCTTGCCGACCTCTCGGAGACAGAGGGCCCCCCCCTCTTGCCTCGGATCCCCCCGCGCTTGCTGGTGGGGATCTTGCGAGCAGAGGCCATCTGCCCCTCCTCAGAGGATGACGACCGGTCGCCGTCCTGCCTGGGCCGCTTGCGGAAGAACTTATTGTTCTCCGCAGCAGCCCCGGCCCTCTCGCGGCGGGAGCTCCCTGAGCCTCCCGCAGCGCTTGCCTCACTCGATGCGGCGTCGGACTCCGACCCCGCATCCCTCCTCACCTCTCCTTCTCCGTTTTTGCCGTTGCCGGCGGTTTTTGTTTTATTTAATTTTTTTTCCATATCTGTTCCCACGAGTAATAAAGGAATAAATCGTCCACCCAGGCAGAGCCTTGTACCTGGGTAAGCCCAATACTGTAGGGTGTGGCCGGTGCCCTACAGGGGAGGCGCTAACGACTGGACACCCTCCAGCCATTCATCCTCTCGCCGCGCCTCAAAACTTAGGATTAGGTGGTTTTTTATCTTAGAGGTAGCCTTCCTCTGGGCCAGGCGGTTAAGCCAAGCCCTCGACGGTGGCATTAGGCATGCCTCCGTTCGCTGTCCGGCCAACCCGGCTCAGCGAACCCGCCGAAAGTTGTCACTTCTGGGAATGCTCCCAGAGGAGAGACAACGAATGCCGCGTTGGTGCGCCTGCACCTCGGCGGCATGGTCACGTCCTCCGCTGTGCCCTCTGCTTAACAGAGGGTCACGCAGAGGATTGGTCCAAATTGGACCCCGCTCGTGATGCCAGACTCATTAGCCGCGGCAGTGCCAATCCCAAGGAATGAGAATTTCTTCTCATTCCAAGAGGAGGGACACTGCCGCGCCCGGGGTGCACCGGCCCAGCGGCTGCTGTTTCCTCCAGACGTATCGAGAGGAACCAGCAGCCGCCAGGCACACGTGGAGGACTTCTGGCATCGCACCCCAAATAGATACTACCTTATGTTAGGTTTGTATGGAACACGCATGCTCCGCCGGCGCCTTACCTATTTCTCGCTTTGTATCTCAATTAATGAGACTTTTTTTTTTGTTAGCCTTTACTGTCCCACTGCTGGGCAAAGGCCTCCCCCAATTCCTTCCATGTGCTCTTTTCCTGTGCCACCTCGGACCAACCCTCGCGATGCCCGTCCAAATCGTCTCGCCACCTTTTTTTCGGTCGGCCTCGGCGGCGCCGTCCGTCTTCCGGCAACCATCGGCACTAAGCGTAGGGTCAAGGTTGATGGGCAGGAAATACAGTATATCGATGAGTATAATATCTACTTGGGCCAGTAGTGTATCTTTCGTAAACAGACAAGAAAGATAAATCGATCGCCGAGTTAAAATGCCTGGAAAAGCTACTGGTCCATGAAGACGTTAATGAAGGGTGATCTTCCTATCTTCCTGAAGCGCAAACTCATTGACATGTGCATCTTACCGGTCCTAACTTACGGTGCTCAGACCTGGTCACTCACCGAGTCTCAGAAACTCCGCCTTATAGTTTGCCAAAGGGCAATGGAACGCAGCATTTTGGATGTCAAAAGACAAGATAGGGTTCGAAACACCACGCTGCGTTCCAAAACGGGTATAGTGGATGTTGGCATGAAGGCTGCTAGGCTAAAATGAGATTGGACGGGTCACGTCAGTCGCCTGCACGATGACCGATGGGCAAAGTTCTCCACTTTAAAAATTATAAAGGAAATATTTAACTTCATTTAACTGAATGGTACTGTGATTATAGTACCGATGATTTTATTAGAATAACGATACCTTTAACAGGTATATTTTTTTAAATTATTTTTTACACTTTTTACATTCAAAACATTTGGCATCGAGAACAGGATCCGAACAACCGGTGTTCAGATGCCTTGACGGTAAGATCGACAGCGCTAAGGGCACCACCTGAGAGGTACGAGCCTCTTCTTAGGGCGTCGCTGGGGAGGGCAGCAAAGGGACAGGCTGGGTCTAAGTGAGATTATCTAAGGACTGATTTAAAACTACTGGCTCAGCGCGCACTGGCTCGAGCAAGCGTCGTAAGGACGTGACCGGGAACGTCGCGCCATACCACACATACTTATAGCAGGACACTTCTGATTCCACAAGGTAGTATATTATTACTTGACTTGACGCGTGAGGATGAGGTCCCGGGTTCGATTCCCACGTCGGGCAAAGTGTAATTGGGTTTCCATCAAGTATTTCTCAGTAGCTACAAGTCTGAATTTGTGCCCGGTTGATGACATTAGGGTTGCCCCCTATTAAATGGGACTTGGCGAAATGCGGGTGTACTATTTCTGCATATTCCATCGAAGGTTACAGCATGATATAATGTTATGTAATGTTACTTATCCTAAAAAGAAATATAAATGATTGAAAGGGACATCATATCTAATAATTTTGCCTTGGAAATAACACTACAAAAACTTGTAAGATTTTAGTCTCCTAGGACAAAACAAAACCAAACAAACAAACTTACAGGTTTATGTGTGCCTTGATTGTCGCAGATCTATAATTGAAATCTAGGAACAACTGCTTTCCGAGTCACGGAGGTTTCGATACGTCGAAAGGATGGTCGGCCCCTCCACAGACTGACCAAGAAGGTCCCGTACGACTGTTAATATAACCACGAGCTGAATACAAGTGTTTGAATAGACATAAATAGTATGTAAGTACTAAATTGATTATTATTGTGCACAGAAATAATACAGGGTGTATTTCACCTCATCACCAAGCCGTTAACCAAGCATTATGTATATCAGACTAAGTAACTTAATGCAAAACATATTGCTGGGAAACAACCTGTTTTTTTAGTGGTTATAAATCATGTTTTGTGGTATAACTCAATGAAACACACTCAAAACATTTTGCGGATGGATAGATATTCAATCTATCCATCCGCACAATGTTTTGAGTACGGGGGTCGTAGTGATATTTAAAGTAAAAATCATGCGATAAAAAGTGGTATTTAAAAAAAGCTTGTCAAAATCTTGCAACTTTGACCCCCAATATCTCCGTAACTAGAAGGTTCCCAGGTATAGTGTAGAACAAAAAAATGATCAGAATGACGAGGAGAACAAGTGCCTTTCGTATTCGTTAAGAGGTGTTTTGCCCCCTATACATATAGTTACAGATTTCAGTTCAACCCCAGATTTGGTATAAGTACATGGTAAAAAGAACTGAAACTGGTGAGTAACACAGCGCCTAGCAATTAATGATCTGCAAATAGGCAAGAAACATCTCAATATTGAAATTACGGAAGGCATCGCAGAAATTATCAAGTAGGCAATACCGTTACATACATACTCGTCATCATAATCTGCCTAGCCTTTTCCCAACTATGTTGAGGTTAGCTTCCAATCTAACCGGATGCAGCTGAATACCAGTATTTTATATGGAGCGATTGCCTATCTGACCTCCACAACCCAGTCAATAATGGTTAATGCTATACCATTTGGTAAGACTAGTTGTCATGCTTTTTTGGGTCACTGACTATCTGTAATGAATGTCAAAGATGAACAGATGACAGTCGGGATCAACAGCTTATCTCTGTATGTAAGGGTGGTCACCCATCCACAAACTCACCTAAACATACATGATATTAGGTACATAATAAGCTCACACCTACATGTAACATGCTTGCTTACATACATGTTTATATACTCCAAGCAATGTAACAAACATTAAAAAATTTTTTTACACTAAATTGGCATGCGTTGGCTGCAACAACTAACCTGATAGATAATCGGAAAAAAGAGAATTGGTAACGGTATTTATAGGTTTTATGATGGTTTTATGTGTAACCTATACAAAATATTTGCGGAGGAGCGCCTACAGTCTACTAAATGCATGCATGTAGAAGCCAGTGGAGTATCTATTTAACATCTAGGCGCCGTATTCGTGTAGTTTGGTGCCGAATCTATAAGCAATGGACTTTTTTCTGACTTAAAGTATAGTTAAGTAATTACCTGACTGCTATGTTTCTTGTTCACCGCAGGTTTCACTACCGAAAGTTTTCATGCTTTTTTCATTTTACACACCACACACACACACAGTTGTAGAGAAATCCACATTCAAATCTATTAAATTGATGTTCAACATTTAAAAGTACTGCGCTTTATAAAATTCAGCACAAAAAAGCAACGAACGAAATTAAAAATAACATTTTGATTTGATCATAAAAGTAATCACCACGCAAAAGGATGCTCATAAAAAATAATTTACCATTCCATTTTCGAATTTTTTTTTTCTTTGTTTTTTTTTGCTCCTTTTATTCGTATTTGTGATGCATGACGAACGAGTTTGTAAGCAATTACAATTAAATGTTTTATTTTATCAGGCCTGAATTCTCTGACGGTCGGTCGTGACATCAGCGACAACAAAATACGGCTGTCGGTCGCCGTGACGCCGCTGACGTCAGCGTCGCAGTATGGTGCTATAATAAAATATAATTCCCAGATCCGTGCATCTGACAGGCCTGGACACTCGGGCCTCGTCCGCGTTTAGGGACGCTCTTAGCTTTTCAGCCAGAGCGTCAGCGGACGAGCCGCTGGTTTCACCGGGGATCTTCAGCATTCTAGCCCCCGTTGCGGTGACTTTAAGCCGGAGGCCCCGGCGATCCCGATATCCCCGAGATCCACCGTCTCCTTGTCGCGGTAGCTAACGCCCCTTTTTTCCGCCTCCGGCTGTAGTGTAATCACTACAGCTGCGGTCTTTGGGGCGCGAAGCCTAGCCGCGACCTTTCGGGCTCTATTCTGGCGCTGCCGCTCCTTTGTGCGGGCCTTTTTGGCCGCCTTCCGTCCCCTCTGCTTCTCCCCGACCACCTACCATCCGGCTTCAGCCGGGGGAGGTGTAGGGGGCTGTGGATGCGGTGGCGGCAGCGGCGGCTGACGTGCGGCAGGCGCTGGCACACTCGCCACTGGCACCTGTGTGTCCCTGTGTATGCCTTGCCCTTCTTTTTCACCGCCTTCTTCCTGGACAGCTCCGCCGCCTGTTTGGCCGGAGTCGGCTTTACAGGGGGCGCGGGAGGCAACGCAACCCTGCCGGAAGGCCGACTGGACGGCCCCGGGGCGGATGTCGCAGCCGCATACAGGACGTTGCTCGTCGTGCCCGCAACCGCCTTGATTGCGCCCAGTGGAGGGCGCAGAACAATTCCATCCAGGACGGAAAACCGCGCCTCGAAGGCAGCCAGCTCCTTTCGAACCAGGTTCTTAATATTAATAGTTTTGTATTTAATATTTTCCATTTTGTTCCCACGAGTAGTAAAGGATATATACGTCCTAGGCAGAGCCTTTTACCTAGGTAAACCCAATACTGTAGGGTGTGGCCGGTGCCCTACAGGGGAGCCGCTAACAACTGGACACCCTCCAGCCATTCATCCTCTCGCCGCGCCTCAAAACTTAGGATTAGGTGGTTTTTATCTTAGAGGTAGCCTTTCTCTGGGCCAACCAGTTAAGCCAAGCCCCCGACGGTGGCATTAGACATATCTCTTGCTGGCCGCAGCCTCGGCGGTGTGCGTTAAACAGATCTGCGACGATAAGCTCGCGTGGGACCGCCGCAGCCCCACAGCGCCAGAGCCGTAACAGAAACCATGCCTGTTGCATGTTACTTACTCGCTTGCATGCTGCATACTTGCTGCGTGCTTGCTGCATGCATGGAGTATGTTTGTTGGCAAGTTTATATGCTTCTTACAGGGAAATAAAACTACATAGTTATGTTCTTATTCAACTGTTTTATAATAATTGACGGATTGATTGCTTTTTAGTAACTAAAGATGTAAAATGTATGCCAAAAGAAGATTCTGACCGTGAACTTACATTGCGCTTGTACTGAACTAGCATTTGTTGGGCTAGTATGCGCTAATGATTATACAGTGAATAAATGTAATGGCGTCACCCATCGACGGAACTCTGAAATATCACTGCTTCAAAAAAACACTACAGCATACAGCTCATAGAGGATTTGTGCGATTACTCAGGCACAAAAGAGCTAAAAATCTGCAGTGATGGATCAAAAACCAGCGATGGGACAGGCGTCGGGGTGTCCTCCGACGACCTCAACATTAAAATACCCAAATCTCTCAAGGTAGTTATGGAAGCACCACCGCCAATACGAATTGTGCGTATGTCAGCATAAGAGCGGGACTGCATCGCGGTGCTTGCGTCATTCCTGGAGAGATAAAGTTGTTATGTCTAGATTTTAAGTTTAGCTCTTAGGAACACACTCCGTGTGCGCATCCGAATCTGTAAACACGTTGCCACATATTAAATAGTAATTAATCAAATTATTAATTTTATTTCAAAAATCTCGTCTAAGACGCTCCCAATCCTGACTGGCGCAGCCGGGTCGGATCACTGAGGAAGCTGTCCCGCGTTAACTAGTGATTTTTCGCGAATAGACTTTTCCGATCTTCACAACGGTACGCGTGGTGTACGGCGAAGTGGTCCAACGAACCAAACAAATATTGTCAGCGACGTGACTTGGAGACGAGAGCTGATGATGGGCGAGGCAGGCTGGTGAGTACGACTTTTCACCTCCTTTCTTATACCTCATATCCATCATACCCCTTGTTAACTTGGAATTGGACATTTTCCATTTTGACTGTTATAATTATGGTTTTCTTAAATTAATTATAAGTGCCTAATGTAAAAATACATGAGATAGTAAAATAATGAAAATAAATAGAGTGATAGAATAATAATAGAGTTTTACATCATAGGTAACATTTCAGATAACATAATTTTATTGAGTTCTAAGATATAATTATTAATCATAGGTAATATAATTATTAATAACTAGTTATAATTATTGTAATAAACAAGTAGAGTTCATAGAGTTAATTTTAACGTAAAAACTTGTCACAAATTACCGCCGAAATGACGGAAGTTAAACTCATTCCCAACGAATTATATAAAATTCTCCCAAGTTTCGATGGCAATAAACGCCATCTGAATTTGTTTCTGCGTACATGTGAATACATAATTGACAAATTTAAATCATCCAAATTACAAGAAGAATATTTAATGTATGTTGTGACTAGCCGTCTAACGGGCGACGCAGCAGCGCTGATAAGCGAGCGCGTAGACATCCGGACGTGGGCGGAATTCAAAGAATTGTTTGAGATACACTTTGGTGATCCACGAAGCGAAGAATGTCTGGCCATAGAATTAGAGACATTAAAAATTAAAAATAATGAAAGTCACACAGATTTTTGCGCACGGATTCAATCAGTAAAGTCTGTTCTATTATCAAAAGTTAATCAAACCAATGACACAAACTCACGAGTAAGTAAGACTGCCATATATAATAATACAGCCCTACAGGTATTTTTATACAATTTACCTGAAAATATGGTACGTATAGTGCGTCTTAAAAAACCACAGACCTTGGAAGAGGCCTTGTCCATAGTTTTAGAAGAAATTAATTTCTATGAGCAGTATCAAATGCGAGGTAAAATGCTAAACTCTAACCATAATTCGAAACCACAGCTTACTTTAACATCGGCACCTCAGCAATCTTTCAAATTTGGTTTACCTCAACAGCCTACGGGCTTCAGACTTCCGATGATGCAACTAAATCAACCATTTAAAAATAATTTTGGTGCAACACCCAAATTTAATTTCGGAATCCCGCCGAAAAGGCCTTTTAACTTGCCGCAAGGACCCCATCCATTCCAAGGCCAATTTGGTATGAATAAACAAAACTTTATGCCAATGCAACTTCCGTTTGGATATAGACCTAATTTCGGTTATAGACCCCCTGGCTATCAACAAATGTTACCAATGCTTCCACAACGATTCGGTAGTAATAATCGTTATGGTAATACGATTCCACAACAAAACACACAAAATAAACCTCAACCAAACAACACAGATGTTACTATGAGAACTGCTCCGCAAAGATCACCTCAGCAAGGTTTTCCTCTTAATGAATTAGAACTGTATCCTTATAATGATGATTATTTTACAAATTTCGAGGGATATTACTATGATGTTTTTCCTTGCGAAGAAAATACTTCTCCGATAGACTCGGAAACTGAAAATCCAAAGATAGAGTTAGAAAATAATGATAATGGTAACCAGACGGCTGAATCCATCCCACAAGTGGAAAATTTTTGTATACGGGCCTCCACAGAGCAACACCTGAAAGAATAACTCTAAACTGTAATACTTTAAAATTAAAGTTACCACATATATACATACCGGAAATAGAAGGCAAGTTCATGATCGACACGGGTAGCACTCGTTCATTTATACATCCTAAAAAAGCAAATCAATATTTTCATAATTATATTTCATACGAACCATTCGAAGTAGTTAGCACACATGCCTCAAGTAAACATAGTCATGTAATACAAATTCCCCTATTCTCTATATTTCAAAGTACAGATTATCATAAATTTTACGTATATAACGTTGATTCACTATACGATGGGTTGATAGGAAATGATCTTTTAAAGCAATTAGAAGCCGTTATAGATCTAAAAAGACGTGTTCTAATAACGAAGACTGCGGAAATACCTATCTGTCTAGATTCGGATATTAACGTTATACATGTTGTAGAACTTCCTCCGCGAACAGAAATTCGAGCAAAAATACCAACTAATATAATAAATGGTGAAGGAATACTAAATTACATTGAATTTTATAAAGGAGTGCGGATGCCTACCGCTCTTGTGAAATGTATTAATGGTTATGCAACAACCGTCATACAAAATGCATCAGATAAATATGTAGAAATATGTGTCACAAAGCCTTTTGTAGTGTCTGAATATAATGAAAAAGAATGCCTTGTTAATTCTATAGACAATTTAAAAATAGAGACTGACCAATTATTATGCGAAAATCTAACTAAATTACGACTAGACCACATGAATGACGAAGAAAAGGCATGTATACAAAAGTTATGTGAAGAGTTCAGAGATATATTTTATTGTGACCAAATACCTTTAAGTTTTACTAATCAGGTAAAACATTGCATTAGAACAAAAAATGAAGATCCAATTTATACTAAACCATATAGACAAGCCCCTGCTCAGGCAGCAGAAATCAATAGACAAGTCGAAAAACTTTTAAAAGATAACGTAATCCAGGAATCCTTTTCTCCCTGGAGTTCACCAGTTCATCTTGTGCCCAAAAAACCCGATGCTTCTGGTGAGGTAAAATACAGAATGGTGATCGACTACAGAAGACTTAACGCTATTACGATAGATGACAAGTACCCTCTTCCTAACATAACTGACCTTTTTGATAAACTGGGTAAAAGCACTTACTTTACAACTTTAGATTTGGCTAGTGGCTATCACCAAGTTGAATTAAATAAGGACGATATACCGAAAACTGCCTTCAGCACCCAAAACGGGCATTATGAGTTCTTAAGGATGCCGTTCGGACTTAAAACAGCTCCGGCAACTTTTCAACGAGCAATGGACAACATCATGCGAGGTCTTCAAGGAATACATTGTCTTATATATCTCGATGACGTAATCATTTTTTCATCCAGCCTTCAGGAGCACCTACAGAAACTTAGAGCCGTTTTTAATAGACTACGACAGACTAACCTAAAAGTACAACTAGATAAATCTGAATTCTTACGGAAAGAAGTTTTGTACCTAGGACATACGATCACGAAAGACGGACTAAAACCAAATAACGATAAAATTGAAGCTATTCTAAAATATCCTCTCCCTAAGACAACAACAGAGATTAAAAGTTTTCTTGGTCTCGTCGGATACTATAGAAAATTTATTAAAGATTTCGCTAGAATTACCCAACCTTTAACGTCTTGTCTAAAGAAACGAAACAAAATTATCATAGATCAAAACTACATAGATGCTTTTAATAAATGTAAAGAAGTGCTTACTACTGCCCCCTTATTACAATACCCCGACTCTACTAAACCCTACATTTTAACAACTGACGCCTCTAATGTAGCTCTCGGTGCTGTCCTATCCCAAGGACCTATTGGAGCAGACAAACCAGTCGCATATGCAAGTCGCACACTTAGCGACACGGAAACACGCTATAGCACAATAGAGCGAGAACTTTTAGCCATTATTTGGGCCGTTAAACATTTCAGGCCCTACTTGTACGGAAACAAGTTCCAAATTTTTACCGACCACAGACCTCTTGCTTGGTTATATTCTCTGAAAGAACCAAACAGTAAACTGACCCGCTGGCGCCTCCGCCTTCAGGAGTATGACTTTACAATTATTTATAAAAATGGCAAACAAAATAGTAATGCCGATGCCTTATCACGTATAAAACTTAATGCCATAGATTCTGACGACGACGACGTATCAATGGAAGTTAATATAGACGAATCCGACATACAAAATGTAATACAACCATTAAAAGAACAAAAAAAAAATACTACTAAGCCTGAAATTAAAAACGAAACAGAAATAATAACGATCTCAGACTCTGACTCTGACTCTAATGTGACCACACCAGAAGACCTATTTCAAGAAAATTTCCCTATTCCTTCAATAACCAGTAGTAGTAGAACAGATACGGTAGCCTCCAATATAGAACCAGACTCATCTGGGATGCCAATCTTAAGAGAGGCAATTGACACTAAACCAAACCAAATATTAGTGTTTTCCTGGTTTCAAAATAAATTACAAGTTCAAAATTTGTCTAGAAAGAACCAAAAAGTCTTAGAAGTATTTCTCCCATTAGATAACGAAGAATTAATCAAACAATTTTTAAAAGAGTATATTACACCCAAACGAAAATATTTTATATACTTTGAGAGCGAAATACATAGAAGATTATTTACTAAAGTTATTATAGAAATTTTCAAGAAAGATTCAGTAGAATTCTTTGAGTGCACTGATAGAGTAATATATATAGAGGATGAGAAAGAACAAAAGGCTGTTATATTAAAGCATCACGAAGGAAAGACCTGCCATAGAGGAATTAAAGAAACAATAGTTAGGATTCGTCGAAATTATTATTGGGAAAACATGCAAGATACCGTAGCAGCAGTAATAAATATGTGTAGCCCTGTAAACAAATGAAATACGAAAGAAAACCCATAAAACCGATTTTGCAATTAACACAAACACAGGATGCTCCTTTTCAGGAAATATTTATCGACTTATTTAGTATGGAAAAGAAATATTATTTAACACTAGTAGACGCTTTCAGTAAACTAGGACAGGCCATCGAAATCCCAAGTAGGCACTCGACAGAAGTAGCGCGAGCCTTATTAAAGTACTTTTCAATATACGGTGTGCCTAGGAAGATATCTTGTGACCCTGGCACCGAATTTAACAATGAACTCATGCGCGAGCTTTTAGCTATGTATAAAATAGAGATCCACATAACAACGCCAAACAATCCCAACTCTACCGGCATCGTAGAGCGATTTCACTCTACAATTATAGAGATATATAGGCTTGCAAAATATGAGCGTAAATGTACAGACGCGGCTTCTATAATGACCTATTCTATAATGGCATACAATCACACTATACATTCCACTACAGGATTAACACCTTTTGAAGTAACATTTGGACATACTGACTCCGGTAAAATATTTGATGTAAACGTAGAAAAGGCGTATACACAACAATTAGTAAAAGATCATGCAAAGCGCACAAAATATCTGTACAGGTACATAGCTGAAAAGATTGTTGCTACTAAGCAAAAAGCTAGAATAAATAAAGGCGGCGAAACTGAGCTAAGTTTACAAGAAGAAGACAGTATTTTTGTGAAGGACATTAATATACGAAAAAGTAAAGATAAACCCAGGTACCATAAAGCAAAAGTAATAGGACAAATAGATAGGAACGTATTACCAGTACAGATAGGAAAAAGACAAACTAAAGTGCCTCTTAAAAACGTTAAACGTCCTTCACAGGTCGTGGCGGATCATCGTGATCTTGAACATCGTGATCAAGATCCAGGGCCTTCAACTTCAAGAGATTAAAAATAATCCAGGCATACTACCCGTTAAACAAGGGCAGGCGGTAGTAGAGAGAGATAAGTGGACTTTAGTTAAGATATTAGATTTTAAGGCGATAAATGATGATTTAGTATTTAATATTAATAGATATAAAGAGTTTAGCAATATAGTTGACATCCATAAGCCATACGCAAATGAGTTCCAAAATATGAAATTACAGGTAGAATACTTACGTAACTCGACAGTCATGAAATTCAGGCAGCTTATTCCATCAAAACGCTTCAAGCGCGGCCTCATTGACCCTCTCGGCTCAATTATTAAAACGCTGACTGGTAATCTGGCCCATGAGGATGCTATTCAATATGACACTCAAATATCTCAACTAAAAATTGGCCAAACTCACATAGATAAGAAAATAACTATCATTTCAAAAATGATTGATTCCATTACTAATAAAAGTACATCTCTACAGGAAAATATACAAATCCTGGACGAACGCATGAAACGCATAGAGAGAATTGTTAAGAACATAGGTACTAAAGAAAATAACTCTATATACTCTACATATGTTTTAAGCATGTTTGATATGTTTGTAAATAATTTTAGGACATTATATATAGTTTTAAATGAAATCGAAACTGCGCTGTCATTTACGAAAGTTTCTGTTGTACATCAAGCCATTGTTGACCCATCTGAATTATTATCAGTGTTAAACAATATTTCTAAAACTGAAAGCTTAATTTATCCTGTAACAGAAAAAACTTTACTAATGTTAGAAAGAACTATGTCTGTTAAAGCATACGTAAAAGAAAACCAAATAACATTCATTATGGAAATCCCACTAATAGATAAGAATACGTACAACTACTTCAAAATTTATTCATTACCAATTCTTAATAAAAATTGTATAGCTACTGTTATAATTCCTAAATATCCTTACCTTCTGGTGAAAGGTCCTATATACTTACCGCTAGCCAGCCCATGTGAAGAGATTGCACCCAACCAATTCCTGTGCAAGGAAAACGATATTGTATTGTATCCTGAAAGTACGTGCATAGAACAATTGATGAATTTTGCTTCAAACCTCAGTCTATGTACACCGCTCGTGGTTGACTTGGAAAGCTTGAAAGTACAGTCCATTGATTCCCTGAAATGGATAATTTATACAAGAAATGAAATAATACTTACCGAAACATGTGCTGATGATATTATCAGGAAACCGATCAAGGGCACATATATATTGGAAATTAATGGAAAATGCAATGTCTATTTGAAAAATATAAAACTACACCAACGACAATATGATTTAAGGAGAATACAATATCAAGTAATCCCGGTTGCGGTTCTACCTAAATTAGAGGAAACATCTATCGATTGGAACAGGACAATGAACCTAAACCACCTTAATTTCGATGATTTGAAACATCTATCCTACTCATTAAATGGTGAAATAGTGGAAAGTGAAATAGCAAAAAGTGATAGTGCGTTAAAAACAAATAGTGTTAGCTTAGCGACTGTACTACTCTATGTAATTTTAGTTATAACATGTCTTAGTATAGTTATTTGGAAGAAAATGTCTTGTATAAGTCAAGTTCTGCGAAATCATCGGAATCAAAATATTACCGATGGTCTCGCACTTGGTGAGGGAGGAGTTATGGAAGCACCACCGCCAATACGAATTGTGCGTATGTCAGCTTATGAGCGGGACTGCATCGCGGTGCTTGCGTCATTCCTGGAGAGATAAAGTTGTTATGTCTAGATTTTAAGTTTAGCTCTTAGGAACACACTCCGTGTGCGCATCCGAATCTGTAAACACGTTGCCACATATTAAATAGTAATTAATCAAATTATTAATTTTATTTCAAAAATCTCGTCTAAGACGCTCCCAATCCTGACTAGGTTCAACTCTGTCTACCAAGCAGAGTGTGTAGGCATAATCCAAGCAGCATACGCTATAGAGGCCAGAGAGGTTACGGGTACCAACATTCGTATACTCTCCGACAGTGCCTCAGTCTTTGAATCCCTAAAGAGTAATCAGATCACGTCGATACTAACACTAGAATGCCACAATGTAAGGCCCTAGAACGAAGCACGGTGCTGAATCACAACACGGTAACGCTGCAATGGATTAGACGTCACAGTGGATCACTCGGCAATGATGCGGCTGACGAACTTGCCAGAAGAGGATACACAGCACAAAACCCTACGGACCCGAACCCATTGTGCCCATTCCCTTCAAGCAGCTTAGGAACTAGTTAAAGGATCACACCCGAATACAAGCATAGAAATGGTGGGGCTTGGCACCAGGTTGTAGGCAATCCAAGGAAGCTATGCCATCCTTTTATCGAAAGCTGACCAGGCGCTTTCTGCGCTTTTCCGCTCCGCCCAGAGTGGGAGAAGTCATTTGATGATTTTCCATCCTCGCACTGCTTTGGTGCCGCAGCGGCGCGACACGAAAATTTTTAATTATTTTTGATTTTAATTATTATTAAATTGAATTTAATTGAAAGCGCCCTAAACACGATAAAGCTGTTGTAAACCAAAATGTTTTAATCTTCCATTCCAAATTTCTAACTCTACGTCGCATGAAGCCGTGTCTTAAAAGTGCATAACCTCTAAAGCTTTGAAACCTTCAAATATAATACGGTGATTTTCGAGACATTCCATTTTTAGAGTATCAGCACCAAAGTTTTATGTGAGTTCAACCTTTTTGAATAAAATCGAATTAAGTTTTCAAACATGTGTCAAAATAAAATTTAGTTTGAATCGACCAACGCGAACCGTGCACCTTCGACGTTTTATAAGTGCCCATCCAGGCCTATGTGAAATAAAATATTTTGATTTTGATTTTGAATCAAAAGCTTTGAGTATCAACTTCGAAGCAAATCAACGCCATAACCAAAATAATAGTTTACCCTTTTTAAACCCCGTTAGGAGTTCATTTCAATAAAATACGAAACACGTCTGCCATCAATTCTGTTAAAAAGGTTTTTGCAAAATTTCAAGTAGATTGGTCCAAGAAATCACGTCTCTTACAAACTTTGCCCCCCTTTTTTACCCCCTTAGGGGTTCAATCTTGGAAAATTCGTCTATACCGGATCCTACATTATATAAAGAACACACCCTGCTAGTTTCAGGTCTCTACGATCAGCGGTTTAGGCTGTGCGTTGATCCATGAGTCACTAAACTAAATCGTCAGTCACTAAGTCGCTATTATGTGCGTATTCAATATTCACCTCAAAAATCAAATTTCAGGAAACTGAGAAATTACGTTTTCTGTATTAGATTTGAAGTATATGTAGCAACTTTTAAAGGTTTACACTTCATTGAATTTTATTCTATAGGTGTGTGAAGTTAATTAATTTTAAACACAAAACCCTCTTTTTTACGCCTCTGGATATTTCTTTTTTAAAATCCTGAAACAAGTATTTCTTTATTTTTAATAATAAGTATTTAATCTGAGTTTCATGATTCTTGAACAATCTAATTTTATTTTTTTAATACAAACTTTACACCCCCTTTTCCAAAATGTTCCATAATTTCTATAGCCTAATTTTTTTTCTGAGTTTATTTTAATAGATTAGTGAAGTTTTCATCAAAATCCGTCCAGCAGTTTTTACGTGATGCGCGGTCAAACAAACAAACAAAAATTTTAAAAATGGTTTTAATATGTTCAGTTACTTATTTTAAGTCAATGTACTTCAATGTACAGATTTTTTGGTCTCAGCGATGTTGATACTTCTGTAATTAGAATCGATCTTTACCTACCCTGCAGAATTCTAACGGTCCGGCATGCAGTTGTTCATACTCATGACAGTATTAAAAAAACACTCTGAAATTCCCATAGATCACAATTTCCTTTCACAATTTGTCCAATTATCCGCTTTCACACTAGTTTTTCCCAAACATTTTTCGCCTTTCTTGGCACTTTTCTTTCTATGAATAATAAAATATCTATTTACACTCACACTTAAGCTGTTTGTAAAAGAAAATTGCGCACCTGGCTATTAAGTCTTGACTACGTCTCCACAGAAAATTTACTTAAACCTGTGTGTTAACCCCAACACGTAAACATTGAAGCAATTACACACTCTTTCACACACATACACACACACATTCACACTCACGCACACACACACACATACACATACACACACATCTACTCACGCATTGTATCAATGCACTTCATCACTCCATTTCCTTATATTCATCCTCTTGATCACATTTTTTTCTTTTTGTATAATCCGTTTTTGGTCCAAGTTTGTTATGCCCGCAAGAATAATTGACGTACATATTTCTTTTGTTTTTATATACATTTTTACTGAAGTTCAAGTTTTGAACTATTAGAATGTAATAACATAGGTAGTATTTCGGTAATCTTCTGTTTTTATGTCAATTCATACTTTTATCTATGTGTAAATGTTTTATCCTTTTGATTTGATTTTAAATTTCAATTCTTGACTTAATTTTGTGCATTATAAAAATGTTAAATCTAAGCCGGAGAGGTGATCTGTACCACAGGATCTTCCTACATCAGACACCTTTCTCTATCTAAGATTGTAAATAATGTTAACCAGCGCCTGTAATTCATTATGTCGAGAAAAATAAAGATTTTATGATTATGATTAGTACACTTTTTAGGCGAATATGTTTGAGGATAAGGCACCCCCACGTTTAGTTATTTAGGTTTCTTCAAAGTGAACGGCGGCGGCGGCAGGTCTAGGCGGTTAATTGAACGGCTAATTAAACCATTTTGGCTGCGACACATACATAAAAGAAACAATACTCGTCGGATACTTTAAGAGGAAAAATAGGCATAAAAGAATAAAATTCCAAAAATACTTATTTATTACCTTAGATTATAATAACCCAAGCTTACTACTTAATTATTAATTATCAGTAGAACAAAATTGCACCATTTATCATAAGCCGTACTCCATAATTTCTAAATCCGAGTGTATCATTTAGTGATGTTTGCCGTATCCATGGCCGTATCCACCATGGCCGTATCCACCATGCCCGTATCCACCATGGCCATGTCCGTGTCCATGCTTCTTGTAGCCGGGGCTGCGGACAGCCCTCACGGGTATAGGAGCGGGACCGACGGCAGCGCTAGCCATAGCCAGGAGGGCACAGGCGATCAGGGCGAAGAATGCGAACTGTAAGTATAAAAAATCGATTTGCTTAATTATCTTGACCCTACCTTGACAGGGAATCGACACTGCCCTCGACTGAGGGAATCGAGGGCACGGACGGTGTCGATCACGAACTACAGTGCTGCAAAGATCTTTCAGCACTTGAATTGGCTCTGTCAGAATGCCGCTATTAGTGAATTATGTCTGTGGTAATTTTATGTAAAAACCATGATGACGTCGTTATGTTCCAATATGGCTGCGCGCCAGAAGATTTAGGTACCTACGGCCTACCGATGATTAACATGTGCATGTCATGTGCGACCATCGCGGCCTGAATACCTGGAGAAGTCTTAAATTCTACGTACTTGTAATAAAATCTAAGGTAAGTATATTTGTTTATTTAATTACACAAATATTTTTAAATTACTTTGCGACTGACGAAATCCTACAGTGTTATGAGAATCTTTTGACACTCATTCGACGTTGATCTGCGTTGAGTCTGCGTAAAATCCGCTATAAACTTTTTGAATGCCATGCACACATTTTGTAGATAAAACATCCATTACTGGACTTCAAAGTTATTTTTTTTTATGGTCGACACTAAAAGATTTTAGAACTAGCCACTAAGGGATATTTTAAACCGTTTTGTGCGCCACAGACAGACTAATTCGCACGATTTGCGTTGTTTGCGTAGGCCCTTCGTGTGAAGTGATTTGAATAATAGTAACTTTTTTGCATAATATTCTAGTAGGTACCGACCTTAACAACACTGGCAGCTTTTAAGGCGATTAGACGAGCTAAACTAGCAACTCTATTTGTGGTGGTTCAAACTTCGTTTGAAATGCTGTTAGAATACAACCACTTTGTAGTGCAAGCTGATTAGAGCTTGCTATACAAAGTGGTTGTCACGTCAGTCACTGCGGGCCAAATAGCGCGAAATGAGTAGTTTCGATCGATTTACAAAAAAAACTATTGATTGGATTAAAAACTAAAACACTAGCATGCTAATATATTGCTTGTAGAATTATTTGCCAAAAAGTCAGAATGATCGCTTGCATATTAGTATGTTTTTTTTTTGTTTTGAAAGATCGTTTTAGAGACATTTCGTGATTTTTTTTTTCGAGTTAAATTAATTGTAAGTATTATGTTTTCAAAACACTATCATGCTAGCATATATCCTGAAGAATATCATATATGTTTTTTCTTCTTGTTTATAGCAGTGAATCTTAAACTTTTAGTAATAATAAAACTCGCGTTTAGCTCATGTAATCGCCTTAAATAAAAACGTACGACATGAAGCCCAAAAATGTTCATGAACATAAATACGATATTTATTATTAGGTAATCTTTTATTAGTGTAACTACAATAAGTAATTGAATATGTTTTATTTAAGTAATACTTTTTTATATCAAATAATGCAGTAAGTAACTGGTATATTTTAAATTTAAATAGAATTTAAAAACAAAGTACACGAATAAACTAGATAAGTAATAAGAATGTCTACTTACGTATTTCATTTTGAGTTGATTTGTTGAGTTCTTGTGGAACAATATTAATTTGATATACTAACTCCGCATTTATATACCCAAAAACAGAAAGGTCAAAGGAACCGGTGTGTTTTTTTTAAAGAAAATTGAAAACATAGCGTAATAAAATATAACGCGTTATATAAACAGGTTTCAGGGGGCAAACATAACACAAAAAATCTAAATATTATTTAATAAAAAAAACTACAAATCTAACAAAAAACAAAAACGCATGAAACATTGTACAAAACTGTTGCTTGTAATCCTTAGTTTTTTTAATTAAAAATATTTCATGTGCCTAGTGTTATTAAACGTGTGTACCTACATGATTTTTTAATAGTTAGCAGTAGATTGAAAAATACTATGAAATCATTTTATTAAGTACTTATTGTAAGTTATAGTAGGGTGTCAATAATTACAGCCGCTCGGGTCGATCTTCAACTTACGCCACATTTAGCTATGTTGGTGAATGGGATGGGGGCCAGGACCATTAATTAGCCAGTTACCTCCGTTCGGGAAAGCATGTTAAGCCGTTGGTCCCAACTGTCAATTGTCGGGGGCCACGTGGTGGCTACCGGCCACCATAGATGCGGGCCTGTGGACGGTTGGCTATGGGCTAGCTAGCCGTCCGTCCGTCTAAGAATGACAGGCCGTGTCGACGGCGCGTTTGTGTTCCACGCGCGCATCAAAGAGATGTCAGCATAAGGGGAGGGGCCCGCAAGGGCCGTAGCCTGCCGGGGTTGCGGGACTGTTAGAAAGAGATACCGCTGCCTCGGATGTGTTTTAGTCTGTAAGAGTCTGACTCTCCCTCCCGCTCCGCCCAGAGTGGTAGAAGTCATTTGAGGATTTCCCATCCTAAAAAAAAAAAAAAGGGTATTGTATCACCCCGTACTTACTGGATTGTTGAGGTCGGACAAGTAGAAGTCGCATAATAAATACTGGTATTCAGCTGCATCCAGTTAACATAACGTATAAAACAATACCCTCATTGCGTATTGAGATAACCATCGCTTCCATCAAAATCAGTCAATCGTTAAGTTGATAGTGCATCTAATTTCGATTAGAGTGCTGGTTTGAAACTTCAATTTAATGTAAGTATGTTCAGTTGACAATATTTCTACAGTTTACAATCTCCCTAGTTATATTACAATCTAACGGTTTTTACCACAGAAATTATATCTATGGTTTTTACAATGTGACGCTGACTTAGGTTCTCCGGACATATATTTCATTGGAACCCCATACGTAAACCTATACCCCTGTCAACGTTATACAGGGTGTAAACAACCTCATCACGAGCATCATGCACGGGTACTTTTTCTGTTGGCAACGATGTGGACAAATTTTTAGAAGCCTTTGGGTTGTCAATGTTTATTGCATTGCATATCTTGTCAGATAATTGGGTATGCATAAATTAAACTTGTTTCTCTTGAATATGGGTGTATATTAGATGGTACATGACACAGTGGATAATTAGTATAATTACAATGCAAAAAGCTTTATACAAGACGTAACCCCAAAACCAGTTTCTCTCTGTGTGTAGCGTGTGTGTGTCACAGAGTATATAATCACTACGTTTTTATTTCCGGCCTGGAACCGGGGCTATATAGGTAGATATATAGCCACACCCTTTTTGATACTTGTTCATATTTTTATTTCTATTATAGAAGTAGTGTGTATGGCAGCTTCACATTATAAAAACCGTTAGATTGTAATATATCTAGTGAGATTGTCAACTAAACATACTGCTGTACTTCCTGACTGCCTTACTGCTTATGACGCATTGCTTTTCGTTAGATTTATAATATGTCGAAGTGAAACCGTAAAATTATGAAATGTATGCGTCGAAACTCACCTCACGCGCTGTGGAGGGAGGAAGGGAGAGGCAGGCTATGCCCTCTGATACCTCTCCCATTAAAAGATAATGCAACATTCTTGAGAAACCGATTAATGTAACCAGGTAAGGTTTTTCTTTTTCAAAATACTTTATTAGTCTATTTCTGTCCGCAGGGTTTAAAGGAACCTAACCCAATGTCGGGGTGTCCCAAATCCCGATTATGGGAACAGAGATAATTTGATCGCATGAATTTCACAATTTCATGGTTTCATTTCGACAGATTAAAATCTACCAAAAAATTATGTTGTAAGCAGTATGTTCAACTAACAATATTTCGACAGTTTACAATCTCGTTAGACAGATTACAATCTAACGATTTTTACAATTTCACGGTGCTGAAATCCTGGCCAAATAAAAGGGGGCGCTACAGATCACCAAACTGAACAACTTTGTACAGGTTGATTGGTACTTGAGTGCAGGCCTTGAAATGGTGGGACTAGACCTTATTTGCAACCATTTTGACCCGATAACTTGGGGTCCAAACTGGGTGGTTTTTGAGAAATTGAACTTGTAAAGTGTTCCTTGAAGTGTTCCACCTGTACACCATAAAGAACCGATTGTAAGAAATCAACGCCATTCATGATATTTAACTTATACTTTTCTGTAATCAGTGGGCCTAAAAGTCTGGCAACCAGTCTTACCAAGGGGTATCGTATTACTCTTTCTCTATTATTATCGTATGTACAATACAGGTATTCAGCTGCATCCGGCTATACTAGAAGCCGACCCCAACATAGTGGGGAAAAGGCTGGGCAAATGATGATGTTTGTTTGACATTACAGTTCAGTTACACTATGGATGCGGTGATGGTTCATCATCATCATCATCATCAGCCTATAATGTTCCCACTGCTGGGACACGGCCTCCTCTCAATGAGAGGGAATGGGCTATAATCCACCACGCGGGCCCAGTGCGGATTGGTAGATGTCACATGTCTTCGAATTTTTGGTTCTAGGATGCGATGATGGTTACATAATTTATTTTCAATTTATTTCTAACTAAGTACCTTTTTTGTACTTATTGAATAGTAGTTTTTGTAGTTATTGGATAGTGAAAGGAACGTTTAAAAGTGTGTGGGATGGAATGTTGTGGTGTGAGTGAGAGAAACATAGTATGAAAGGGAGGGGAAGGAACAAATGAGTAGTGACAGAAGAACGGACGACGAGAAAGGATTAAATTTTGCTAAAGACGTAATTTTATTTTAAGAAGTTATTTAAGTTGTTTTTGGGTGTAAAGCATCAAGAAAAATAAATATCGTCGTACTTGATTAAAGTATTTCACTTGCACGGTCCCGAATCTACATACAGGGTGTATTTCACCTCATCACAAAGCCGTTAACCAAGCATTCTGTGTATGTCTTTCGTTATGGGCATGTTCAGCGCAGTTGAGCTGTTTTAATTTAATTGTTAAGCTGTTTGTTGTTATAATCTATATGTATGTGCTGCTCTTTGTGTTGTGCTGTCCATTAGCGAATAAATGATTATTCTATTCTATTCTTTCTATTCTATTCAAACTAAGTAACTATACGCAAAAAATATTGCTGGGAAACAACTTTTTTTTTTGAGGTTATAAATCATGTTTTGTGGTATAACTCAATGTAACACACTCAAAACATTGCGCGGATGGATGAATTAAATAGTACGGGGGTCGTAGAGATATTTAATGTAAAAATCATGCGATAAAAAGTGGTATATAAAAAAAAACTTGTCCAAATCTTGCAACTTTGACCCCCAATATCTCCGTAACTAGAAGGTTCCCAGGTATAGTGTAGAACAAAAAAATGATCAGCATGACGAGGAGAACAAGTGCCTTTCGTATTCGTTAAGAGGTGTTTTACACCCTTTATATCATATTCGTTACTAGCTTCTGCCCGCGAGCTTCGTACGCAGATCCTGTTGCTTATGCCAGCGATACCGGGGTCGTCAAAATCGAAGATCTGAAACGTCTGATGTCGAATTCTAAGAGCCCGGGGAAGGGAAAATAACGAATCTTTCCCACCTGAGCAACACATACCGTTTGTTTCTTTTTTCCATTTAACAGCTTCACAAAATGTACAATTTTGAACTATACCTCCGATTGCGGAATATGTGGCGTATCAACTCCAGGAAGGTCGCCATGCTCTACGGCTATATCTTGAGATACATCCGATTCTTCACATCCAGAATGTCGAAGTCTTCGCGCTCTTCTTCTGTCTCTTCATGCCATACTTCAGCAATTCTTTCTCTCTCACTTTCTAACTGGTGATTAGGAATATTTTGTTGTGTGCGTATTCGGGGCAATGTATGATAATCTCGAGCAGCAGTTAGTCGCGCATCACGTTCCGCACTTGTCTCTTGTGACCTAGAAGCCGATGCATAGATACGCTGAGAACTCAAGCGCAATTCTCTATCCATGAACGTCTCCGACTCGCGAGACAATGCATGACGTTCACGATCAGCAGTCAGTCGCGCATCTATTCTTCACTGGTCTCTAGAGACCTGGATGTAGATGCGTAAATACGCTGAGAACGCAGGCGTGCTTCGCGATCCTAAGATGTTTCCACGGAGCAAGTTGCAGTCTGTGTCAGTTCTCGAACAGCATCGAGTCTCTCCTGACGCTCTTCGGTAGATTCTTGGGATCTTATGATCCTTAATCTTTTAGCTCCTTTGGGAAAGATTTGACCTCTTTCTAGGCATGGTTATAGTTTAGTTGTGAAGATACCTGATCAATTAAAATGTGAGTTACTGCTCCCCTACGTTACCGGGTAGGCTACCGAGTCACACTCAAATAACACTCAAATAACATAAGCCCGAAGACATATTTATTCGATAAAATATAATAATAAATGGAAGTTTTGGCCAGTAGAGTCAAATTTTCAATGATATACTATCGTCATCGAAAATCAGTCCTAAACTGTTACCGCCTTCACAGCGTGAAGCTACTAAGCTTATGTTATTTTATAATTATACAGTGAAATTAGTGGTAGCTTTTCAATAATTTTCACATCAGATGTTTCTGATCTTCGATTTTTAATAAGTCAACAGGAAATGCCCATCAGACCGAACAACTTTTGCTAAGACGTCATTCCTATATGTGTTATGGTATAGCTGGGCTATTGGAGTTCCACAACAGGTGTTCCAGATCTTCGATTTTTATAAATCAACGAGAATGCTCATCAGATTGAACAACTTTTGAGAAGATATTGTCATTCCTATATGTGTTAATGGTGTAGCTGAGCCCTTGGAGTTCCACAACAGGTGTTCCAGATCATCAAATTTATTCTCTCAGCAGAAAATACTTATACACGTGGAACAATTTTTGCTATGATGTATTTTTTTTTCTCTTATAGTTTAGCTGATCTGTTGTAGTTCTGCATCAGGTGTTCAAGTTTCCAAGATAAATGATAGCCTATATGTTGCCCAGACTTAACATCTTTACAGAAAAATTGTATCATTCAAATCCGTCCAGCAGTTCCGAAGATTAGCGTGTACAAACAGACAGATTTTTTTTTGGATTCGTGCTCGACTTTCTGTTTCTAAACACCCTCAATTTTTTTTTTAATATATTCAATGTATAGACACAGTTTTTTTTTCTCTTTTATAATATGTATATATAGATGAAGTACCTACATACCCATCTCAGAAACAACAAAAGAGATACAGCTACGTACATCCTTTTAAAAGAAAAGATACCTACTCGTACGTAGATATTTGCAAAGTTTTTGCACGCATTTAATAACTAGATTTTCAAGAAACGATGTGGTACAAACCTGATTCCAAAACTAGTTGAATTGGTTTTGTAAAAATTACAATATTTTATTGACCCATTACAATACTTTCAAGGACTTTAATAATTAAGTCTTCTCTGGTAAATCTTATAATTTGTTTGGTATAAAAGGTCATCAGCACCAAGTTGGCACAATACTGTAGGTAATAGGTATAGCAGTCAAAAATGAACTTACACAACGACGAAATTATTCGCGAACAGTCATTAAAAAAAATACAGTCGACGTGAAAAATGTCCTCCTTCTTGAAGTCGGTTAAAAACGTTACATCGCACTATGGCAAAAATTGCGTTGTGCTGCATTTGGTCACTATTCAAAAATCGTCATTTAGAGATTACTTGACGCTGAATTGTGTATACTTGTATAGGGATGTATGGGATTTATTCAGGGTATCAATCTTGATGTAAAATTTTTTTAGTAGTCGTTATACAGTATATCACAGAAAGGTATATTCCTGGTCATAATTAAGAATCTACAGACAAGAAGGAAAGACACATAATCAAGCAATATTGGGCTCTTCGGTACAAACCATCATGAACTATTTGACGCAAATATGAATCATGTAAATGGACCCTGTAATCACGGGAAACTCAGTTTACGTACTCGTTCATAAAAAACATACACATCTACCCACTAACATAGAAAATTTCTCCTATAATGAAGTCGACTAAAATCAAAAGTATAGATTGTATAAAGTAGACTAAAGGTCTACTTTATACAATCTATACTTTTTAATATTATAAAGGTGAAGAGTTTGTTTGTTTGTTTGAAGTTGAACGCGCAAATCTCAGGAACTACTGGTTCGAATTAAAAAATAGTTTTGTGTTGGATAGTTCATTTATCGAGAAAAGCTTTAGGCTATATAACATCACGCCACGACCATCAGGAGCGGAGCATGAATGAAAAATGTTGCAAAAACGGCGGTTTTTTATTAGTTTTTCTCTCTTGTATGTGACGCAGACGAAGCTGCGTGGGTCAGCTAGTCTATACTAATATTAAAAAGCTGAAGAGTTTGTTTGTTTGAGTGCGCTAATCTCAGGAACTGCTGATTGAAATTGAAATAATATTTTTGTGTTGGATAGTCCATTTATCGAGGAAGGTTATAAGCTATATAACATCACGCTATAACCAAAAGGAGCGGAGCATAAGATGATTGCTTCACGTGCTGATTGCCCAATCCAAATGAGATGGATGAGCATCATGTTGGGGCGTTAGATGTTGGCAAACTGCTGTCTGGCGGAGGCCTTACAGGGATGTAGGTGAGGTGACGTATCTGGCTCGCCGATTGATTGTTGTTTTTATTCTTTTTTTTTTGTATTTAAATGAATTGTGATTTATTTTGTATATCAATTTTATATTATTTTTTAATTAGATAATTGAATTATTTAAATTGTGTAATTTGTTATGATTTCAATGTTATTGTATTGTGATTTGTATATTTATTTTAATTTTACTTTTTACTTTTTTATGCTATGGACAATTTTTTAGTCTGAAAAAAACGTTTAAAAATAATAATAAATGAAAATTGTTGATAAAACGGGAAATGTTTATTATTTTATATCCTTTTGTGGGCTTTAAAATCTCTTTTATGTGACGCAGACGAAGTTGCGTGGGTCAGCTAGTGAGCATCTTTGTTATCATCGTAGATTAACTACTTAAATATGGGGAAGGCAGGATGTCAAAGGGGGTCCCCGCACCCCAGATTTGTTTTCACAGAATATTTTCAAACTTCGCACAGCGCGACTAAAGCTGTATAAATCGGACGTTCTGCGTCACATCAAATACACTAAAATTGCTGCCCTTAGTATTAGAATACCATAAGTAAGCGGAGTAGGCGGGCCCTACGCAAAAACGAAAGAAAATTGGTGTAAAAGTTGAAACTGGCCTCCAACAATATCTCCGTAACTTGAAGGTTCCCAAGTATGGTACAGAACAAAAACATGGTCACAGTGATGGGGAGAAAAAAATCCTTTAGATTCGTTAAGGGTATTTTTACCCCCTGTATACACATAAGTGGTTTGTAGCATTTTGACACTAGATCGAGCTTTCAAATAGCGAATTATACGTCGCTTAATGCTGATGCTAAAAGTATTGTGTTTATAGGTTTCATTATTAGGTTCTACTGGTCTGGCTAAATAATAACACCCGCTTGGGTCGATCGTTAGGTTAAGCCGCGCTTTCCTAGGTTGGTAATGGATGGGACCGGTAGACCAGACAGATGATGAGGTTCTAATAGCTAATACACATATTACCATTGCTATTCAATGGTAATATGAGAGATTCACTAACCCCCGACGCGAAAAGACGGGGTGTTATAAGTTGGACGTGTATGTGTATGTGTGTGTCTGTTTTTCTGTGGCATCGTAGCTCCCACACGGATGAACCGATTTTGATTTTGATTTATTTCTTTAAAAAGTGAATTAGTCGGGAGTGTTCTATGTTTGTGTTGTATAAATATCATATTGATAAAAATCAGTCCAAAATGGCCGCCGCCGCAAAATAGCGAATTATATTCTATTCAACATCTCCCTCAATATAGGTATCAAATGAAAGGGCTTGACTAGAAAAATACTTACGCTATTATAAATTTCATATTATCAAAGATGGCCGCGACCACAAAATGGCGACTAACATTTTTTTTTTACAACTAAGCACTTTTATTTGATACCCATAATGAGGGCATTATGGGTATCAAATAAAAGTGCTTGACTAGTAGAATAATGTACACTATATTGAAAGGGAATGAAGAACATTATACACTACATACACACAGCATACGGCATTTCGTTACGTGACGATTTCTACTTAAACGCACTACCCGTAAGAAGTGTCGGGTTTTTCAAATTTTTGACCAGACGGAGTTATCAAACAAACTTTTTTTGTGTTGCCTTCGAATTATGACGAAAAGTGTATTGTGCAATTCAATTGGGTTGTTGCCCTGCAATATGACTTGATAACCTGCTACTAAGACGCAATCAAGTTCAACTTGAACTTGATTGCGTCTTAGTAGCAGGTATGCCATGCAACTTGTTCTATATGAACTTGAACTGTTCAAGTTCATATAGAACAAGTTGCATGGCATAAGGTTCAAAACCGCCTGATACTTCGTACTTGTTTTTACATATAAAATAATATCACACAATTTACAATCAGGTTTTTACTTCTAAAACCAGTCTAGTAACATGGGCGGGTCATACGTTGTTTGTGCTATTTTCTACGTTAGGTACAACCTTTCAAAATGTTACATCCTTATTTCACAAGTATTGTTTAGTGGTGCAATCGATATTAGTAGTCACTTTCTAAAGGCTAAAACACCTCTTAACGATGCCGAAACGAAATGCCGTACTTGTTCTTCCCATCATTGTGATAATTTTTATGTTGGACACCGTATCATTGTGATAATTTTTTTGTTGGAACCTTCTAGTTACGGAGATATTAGGAGTCAAAGTTCCAACTTTTTGACAAGATTTTTTTAAACGCAAGTTTTTCTAACTACTCAATCTAACACACTTTAAACACCTCCACGACCTCCGTACTATTCAATCCATCCATGAGCACAATGTTTTGAGTGCATTACATTGAATTCTTCCACAAAACATGGTTTTTCATCCAAAAATAAAGTCGTTTCAGCAACAATTTTTGCGTAAATATACTTAGTTTGATGTACAGAATGCTTGGTTGACGGCTACGTGATAAGGTGGTTTACACCCTGTAGATTTAATGATATACAGGGTGGAACGACCGCCGATGAACAAACAGTGACCACGTAATAAGTACATGCCTCTGAATCCATAAAAATAAAAGAATTGGACATCGGCAATTTAAAAAAGTAAGCCATTTCCAGAGGTCAAGGTCTCGCCTCTCATGCATGAATTTGTTGTGGGATTAAATTAGGGCAAGTACCAATGTGACTTTTTCAGTTCATATGTATACTTTCTGTATATACTTTCTGTAAAGTCTGAAAACCAGTCTTACCAAGGAGTACCGTATTACCCAGTACTAACTGGGTTGTGGAGGTCAGATAGGCAGTCGCTCCATGTAAAATATCCGGTAAGACTGTAAGCCGACCTCATCATAGTTAGGAAAAGGCTAGGCAGATGATGATGATGTACTACGTTCTAGAAAAACATCGTGAGGAAACCGGCATCTCCTAGAACCAAAAATTCGAAGACGTGATATCTACCAATCCGCACAGAGCCCGCGTGGTGTAGCGCATTCCCTTTCATAGAGAGGAGGCCTATGTCCCAGCAGTGGGAACATTCATAGGATAGGATTATTCCTATCCTATGAATTTTCCCACTGCTGGGACACACAACTTAGAAAGTACATCATCATCATAAGATGATGATGTACTTTCTAAGTTTATTTTGGACATCACAGACATCGGTAAAGGAAAACATCGTGTGTAAACGTACCACCATTTTAGTGTTTAGACCGAGGTGTACCTAATTACCTAATGATTGGTTGACACATTTCAACAGTCATGTTTAAGCTTTTGTTATATCTGAATATCTTCCGTAAGTGAAAATATAAGTTTAGTCTTAGGTACCTAAACCATAAACGCTTAAAACAGTGTTTATAATGTTTAAGACCCTTGCAAAAGGGAGTAAGCCTATTCATTGTTAAGAGCACGATAAAACTTAGGTACTTAACTTATGCTTACAATTAATTAAAATGTAGCTTATAGTAGCTTTGACAGGCTAAACCGCGGGGTTAATTTTGTGTTAATAGTAACACAAATAACACTAGCCTTTGTTTTAAATAATTTATTAACTACATGTAGGTACTTATAGCAATTAAAGCCATCCTAGTATTCACAGTTTAGCTTCCGACTTTAATCTAAGAACCTAGAGAGATTCTAAATTACACCAAAAAAAACATACTTAATAAATATGACTTAGACATATACCTACATCATCTTATTTTTAACATTAATTTATTAACCAAACAATTCAAAGCTACCGTGACCGTGGTCATGGCCATAGCCGCCATAGCCGCCGTGGCCGTATCCGCCGTGTCCGCCGTGATGGCCGTCGTAATGACCTCCATGTCCACCGTACCCGCCGTGTCCACCGTATCCACCGTGTCCGCCGTATCCACCGTGTCCGCCGTGATGGCCGTCGTAATGACCTCCATGTCCGCCGTGCCCGCCGTGGCCAAAGTCTCCGTGTCCACCGTGCCCGCCGTGGCCAAAGTCTCCATGCCCGCCGTGGCCGCCGTGCCCAAAGTCTCCATGTCCGCCGTATCCGTACTGAGCGCTCGCCAGCGCAAGGATGGCGCTCGCCACCAATGTGAACAATACGAACTGGAAACAAAAACAAATTATCAGCTTTTGTCACAAATTTCGTCTGGATTTCTCCAGACGAAATTTGTGACAAAAGCCAATAGGTAAGGTCTGTGATGATTCTAAAAAGATCAACGGAAATTACTCTGACGGCAACGTGGCACAAGGGTCCCATGAATCTTTTTGGAATAGTTATACATATAGATAGAACTTTATAGAGCAAAATTGATTCAAAACCAACTATTAACACTTTTTTAAATATTTATTTCAAGTTTTGTTATTGAAGACTTAAAACTTAAAAAGGGCAAGCAGAACTCACTGTTTTCATTGTGTCGGTTTCAAGTAGAATAAAACTGCTATTGATTCATCGTGCACATTTATAGGAGTCAAGATTGAGGTCAGTTTAACCATTAAATAACAAAAAAACCCAAAATCTTAAAAAAACATTGAGGTTTTATGATCCTGCCAAACTTGTTATACGCTTCCTTATTAATTGGAATAAGTATAAAGGTACGGTTCCGTAGTTCCGTAGTGGGCGATACTGCCGCGTGACGTCACTTTCATAGAGATACATGGTCTGTCGTGTCGCCGCGTGCCGTTGCGGTCAATCGTCGTCCTGTTTGGCGGTTTTACTGCTGTTCGCAGTTGCGGCCGTAAATGAAAACAATTTTTCTAATGATCTAATTTTCTAATTATCGTTTTTTTTTGTCTTTTTTAGAGAATCTTTAACATTTCTCAACAGTTTTGTCTGGGGCATGCCGATAAAAAAAAACATGGCCACCTCTGCCTGCCTGATCTTTTTTCATCCCCCGGACATCCCATCTCGGACTGACAATCACTCGAACCTTTGATTCCTCGGACATATGAAATTGGACAACAAACTAATCGTATATACGATTTTCGGAAAAATACATTTCGGAATTCTGAATAAGTATTGTATTGTACTGTATTGTACAACGGGCTGGTTTATAATCCACAAGCACAACGCGGGCCCAGTGCGGGTTGGTAGATGTCACATGTCTTCGAATTTTTGGTTCTAGGACATGCCGGTTTCCTCACGATGTTTTCCTTCACCGTTTTTGAGAGCAGTGGTGATGAAATAAATTATACAAAGTAATGCGCCTGGGTTCAAACCTACGACTTACTGTTCGTAAGTCGGGGCCGCCACCAATGGGCCACCGCTGCTCTCTTCTGAATAAGTAATAAACATTATAATAATTCTTCGGTATTATGAAATTCGGAATAAAATATTTCGGATTATATTTGGGTGTTCCCAACAGAAATACATCATCTGTGAAAAGGAGACAATTTTTTTTGTTCGGGGATTAGGCCACCCACATAAATTGTAGCATTTAATAATGAAATTTACATTGATTTCTTCCTTAAATAACCTCTAGATTCCAGTGGTTAAATTAGCTAAGCATTGTTTAACCCGGTTTAACCGGAATAAATGTGAAAAATCAGGTAAATGTCAAAATAATGAAGTTGTCTGTCAATCATTAAAAAAGTGGGTTCATAACGTTCCGTGCCACGTTGATTGTTTAAACCATCTATGCGATTTTAGTGTAAACCTTTGAAAATAGCATTAAAAATGCTTACAGTTTAATAATATTTATTTTGATATTATTTCTGATTCTATAATAATTATAGCAGATATGATTACCAACGGGTAGGTAACTTTTTTAGTAAACAGAAAAAACGCCCCTATTCACGTAAGTATTTGCTGTCAAATGACATTGACCACAACAGGAATGATTTGACTCGCAAAAAAATATCATATAAGTAAAGCTTATTTATTATGATTTTCAGATTCCGTTTTCATTTCTACATAATATTTCGATTAATACCATTGTAAAATATGGTTACTTTTTTTGATGTTATTGTAAATAATAAATAGGTACAACGACCAGTTGAGCCCAAAAATAATTATCTCTAAAAAAAAAAACAGTCTAGCTGTCACTTTCATGAAATACAGCCTGGTGACAGACCGTAGATAGACAGACGGACAGTGGAGTTTTAGTAATAGGGTCCCGGATTTACCCTTTGGGTACGGAACCCCAAAAAGCAGACTAATTATAAAAATATAACGTCTAAAAATGATTTCGGTATCCTGTTCACAGAATAAATACTTTCAATTAACAAAATTATTTTTTAATAAAAGTGTTTAAATATAGCAGCGAGTTAAAATTCAGGCGAAAACCTTATAAAATAAAAACCGACCAAGTACGGGCGATTGTGCACTACAAGGAATTTTACTGTCCGAACATCCGACTTTTTACGGTCCGAAGTGGCATGAAAAACACGGATGATTGGCTTGTGCACTTGTCCGTCTTTACTCCGATGATACGCCTCAGTTTAGGGTAGCTCTGTCTTTGAAACTACACGCCACGCACGCGAAATTACTCTCAACGACGAGTTTCTTGGAACGTCGGCGTCGGCAGTTCCGTTCCGGAATGGGGAAAAGTAAAATGTCGGACGGTAAAATTACGTATAGTGCACAAACATATATATTATATGGCGTGCCATATCGGACCGTAATAAATCGGACTGCCGGACAGTAAAATTCCTTGTAGTGCACAATCGCCCTACGTGTGTGACCACTGGCAGTGTAAGGTTCCGGAGTAGCCCTTTAATACAATATAGAACGATTCTGTTGTTATTAAACTTACAATTTGATAATTTATTATGGTATTTAAGTTCCTTTTTATTTTGGATTTAGTTGTTCAATGAAGGTCTTTACAGCAACACAGTGGAGCACACGGTGGAAGTCTCCCTGCGTGGGCGGAGCACCGCCGTGTCCTCGTAGCGGCGATCGACGGCGGCGACCTCTCGCGTCCGGCCCTGGTTCAATCCATGGTCCGGAGCGAGACGGAATGGGAAGCCGTCACCTCCTTCTGCGAAGCAGTCATGCTAGCGAAGGAGGTGGCGGAACGAGAGAGGGAGAGATCCTCTCTTCCCGGCCGCCGCGGGAGACGCACCGGGCGTCGGGGGTCACGTGGTGGCTACCGGCCACCGTAGATGCGGGCCTGTGGACGGTTGTGCCGTCCGTCCGTCTAACGACGACGACAGGCCGTGTCGACGGCGCGTTCGTGTTCCACGCGCGCCTCAAAGAGATGTCAGCATAAGGGGAGGGGCCCGCAAGGGCCGAAGCCTGCCCGGGTTGCGAGCCTGTTCGAAAGAGATACCGCGGCCCCGGAACATAAAGGGCGAGGAAGGGACATGGATGGGTTTTAGTCAGTAAGAGTCTGACACTCCCTCCCGCTCCGCCCAGAGTGGGAGAAGTCATTTGATGATTTCCAATACCAAAAAAAAAAAAAAAGGTCTTTACAGCAACAACTTCATTTTAAAGGATTTTGTGTTGATTTTTTCTAAGGATTTTGTATAGGGTACAAAATTATACAACAGCCAAGTTCAACGATCATTACTGCTAAACTAATAAAGTTATAATTTTCTTTTATAGTCCATAAAAATATGCACTATCATCATGAAATTTTCCAGATTTTTCAAGTTACCAGTTCAGCTTTTAGAGGGAGAAGACGCCAGCTTTTACCGGAACGAAAATTTGCTTCAAAATTTAAATTTACTATTAGGTATGTCGGCGTAATTAATATAGGTACACAAAATTACAGGTTTTTAGTAGGTACTAACGGTCTCTTACCAAAACCGCGGATGGACGGACGGACGGACAGACAGACATTACAAAACTATAAGGGTTCCTTATCAGGACTACGGAATTCAATAACGTAGTTAAAACGCGACAACGTAAACTATTATTGATTTTTATTCACAATAATCATAGTACGTGCTATTGAGGAAAGTGCCATCTATATTGATAAGTAGGCGTTACTAAACGCCAAGCAGGATTCACAGAAAAAAAAAACAGAAGGTAAATACTTGCAGGATGTCTTCACATAATATGCCCATCACATGCTAAATGTTGCAATCAAAAACTACTAGATGGCCTCCTTTGCGCTATTAGTGACGCATCACTATAAGAATAGCCGAATACATCCTTTTTTGGAAGTTAACAAAATCACGCGCCATCCACTAGTATGTTTGTTATTGACGTAGGCAAGGAAACTTGTTCAAGAATGATTGAGTTCATTAGGGCATTAGGGCATAACATTAGGAGTCTTCCGCATTTATGGGACTACCGCTCCTTCAAAACTGTCATAAATATTCATGACATGGTTGACACATTATTGAATCAATAATCTGTTATTGATTGATAGCTTTAACTGAAGCATAAAGTTAGTCTAGGAAATCGGTTACGGTATCTTAGTGTTTCCTTACAGTTGCAGTTTGTCACTGTATTTTTGCATTTATTTTGGTACTTTTTCATTGATAGTCCTTTTTTATGTACGTTCCGAAATGTGCGAGGTGCGTTGCATAATTGCATGACGCGCTGTTCTACGAGTATACATTGTAAAAAACCCTTTAAATACGCATCTATCAATAATCAATGGCACCGGCCAAACCCCGTGGTTTTTTTCACAAATGGTGATTTTCAAGTAATTTCGGTTGAAGGAGAGATATAATTTTCACCCTAAAAATTTATTAGAGTAATCATTATTTACAATATATACACACTAACATTATAATAGAAAGAAAAAATATGTACAAATATCAAAAAAAGGGGTTACAGGGCATCGAAAAATTCGTCCACATCGCTGCCAACAGGAAAAGTGCCCAGAAGGCTGGCAGCATTGCCACGTTGGATGGCAATGCTGATTCTTTGGCCAAAAAATAGTCCCGCCCTCTGGTCACGTGAAGAGTCGACCAACCGTTTGGCAATAAAAAAAAAAAAAATAAGCTACAAATGAATATTGATCGACGTAAATGGCGTGATAAAACAATGAGGCCGAAACCAAATCTGACATTACAAGTTTGCTCTAGCTAGACCAAACTTGTTTTCCTAGTTTTTCAGACTTCTCGAAGTCTAGAAAATCACGTAATACATCATTAGATTATGTACATCATTGAATTACGTTATAGTTGTAATAATTATAACTGTGTCACAACATGACAATTTCAAAAAATTACAAATCTATTTACATATATACCGTCAGTTAGATTATTGAAAAATAATGGACACGTATTTTTTTTGTTTTTGTAAATCAATGAATATTGACAAAACTCGGGAGTGGGGGCTCGTGACGTCAGAACTAGCTAAAAATTATACCTAGGCATGACGTACCTGTTGGAAATTTTAAAAGCGTCGTATCTTCGTCAATTTTGCTTTACGTAACAATAGAATAAATACGGGTCAGATATTTGACAGACTAATTAGATTTTGTTCGTCGTCTACCGTATTATTTCACTGTTTTCAATGATAGAATATTTAATAATAATAGAATAGTTGGGAAAAGGGTGATGATGATAATAATTCGATGTCTAGTCATTGCCATTGAACGACGCCATTGCCACTGCAGTTAGCGATTGCAGCGTACTTTAAAAGTGCACCTTAAATTTTTTACCCGTGCATGTGCTTGCTCTCTAGTACATTTTTTATCCGATAGGGTGCACCTACCTACGATAATGCGCAACAAAAAAAGCAATGACATAAAGTCAAATAGGTGTCAAGTTCGCATCGTCATATACAAAAAGTACTTATATTGTAAGTCACCTCAGTTTTTTACAACATGATGATGGGTCTGAATAAATTATTTTCCAGTTATTATCTTTAATTATGTAAACAATTTATTATTCTGTGTTAAAGAACCTAAAAGCATTGTTAACATTGTAATTTTTTGAGCATGACTGACTACAATAAGGTTAAACCTTATATAAATGACTAATTAACTTGCTTACAATACGTGTTATAGTTGTGTGGTCTGTTAAAACTAAAACAAATAAAAAATTATCTTTCGTTTCCATGACTCAGTTGCCAGCGAAATTACTGAACCAAGCCAACAACTTCCAACTTATAGGTGTTATATACCCATTAGTAGGGTATTTTCTCTCTCCCCACGGGATTACACAAAGTTGGACCTAAATAATAGGCTTAATTAAGGCTATTTCCGTTAACGAAGTCGAAAGGTACATTTTTACATATTTTTTCTCAAAAGCGATGTTTTAAGCTATAGCTTGCATAGCTTCTATCGCGGGCCTTGAGCGTGGAGACCGAATCCAGAAATTCTGTAACGAAAATAACCTAACACCCCCCGCAAAAACAAATGCAATAGCTTTACCGCGGCAGTCCCCGAGTGCCACAATTCTTTTTTAAGCTATTGCATAGCTTCTATCGCGGGCCTTGAGCGTGGAGGCCAAATCCAGAAATTCTGTAACGAAAATAACCTAACACCCCCCGTAAAAAACAAATGCAATAGCTTTACCGCGGCAGTCCCCGAGTGCCACACGTCTTTTTTAAGCTATTGCATAGCTTCTATCGGGACTTGAGCGTGGAGACCGAATCCAGAAATTCCGTAACGAAAATAATTTTGTTCTAGCTAGACCATAAGTTTTGTTTAAAATTATAAAAGTTATTGATGTTATAATTCTTTACCCCGTGCTAATCCATTCATCAGCAGAATATTATGAGTGAATTACATCGAGACAGACTCGACCAAGTGGGAGTCGAACTCGTCCATGAATGGTTCCGTAGCAGCTAGTAGCATAATATAAATGTTCTTAAAGTTCGTTGTAATTGAAAAGTAACTCGTAAATTGCGTAAAAATAATATGATTTTATCATATTATTTTTTAGTTTTATCATTCTCTTATTTTGGAAGTTACATGGGGGGGACACATTTTACCGCTTTGGAAGTGTCCCTCGCCCAAATTATTCAGTTTAGAAAAATATGATTTTAGAAACCTCAATATCATTTTTGAAGACCTATCTGTCACCGTAAAATTGTCAAACACGTTATATTACAATATAACGACTACGCTTTTTAGGGGGAATATAAAGTGTTTTAAGGTTATGTTATATTAATTATTTACTGGAAATAAACTTATTATTATTATTATTATCTCCTTTATTGGTTATATAACTTACTTAATACATTTTTAAATATTCTTAAAAAAAACATATAAAAACATTTAAAAATATAAAAAATAGGGATCCGCCGGTGTCGGGAGCAGGGTCCAAGTCACCGGTGGTTAGGGTTGCAGAGACAGGAACCTCCTCACAATGCGAGCCGTATCGAGGAGTACTGCCTTCTGAATCAGGCCCTTGATCCAACCGCCTAAAGAGAGCTTCGACAGATGTTCGTCGAGGCTC
This sequence comes from Xestia c-nigrum, assembly GCA_916618015.1. Taxonomy (NCBI): domain Eukaryota; kingdom Metazoa; phylum Arthropoda; class Insecta; order Lepidoptera; family Noctuidae; genus Xestia; species Xestia c-nigrum. Next base: position 24,215,372 of record OU745245.1, on the reverse strand, counting down.
TTCGCTATCAGGCCATTGGCCGTCACGACAATCGGCACAATGATAACCGAGTTCATATTCCACATGTCGCGAACCTCGTGTGCCAAGTCGAGATACTTCATTTGTTTCTCTTTCTCAGCTTTCACGAGGTTCTCGTCATGAGGGATAGTAACATCGATTATCATTACGCGGCGCGCTGATCGGTCTATCACCACTATGTCAGGCTTATTGGCAACAATAGTCCTGTCAGTAATGATAGACTGATCCCAGTACAGCGTGACATGGTCTTTCACAAGAACTGGGTCGGGCACATACTTGTAGTACGGTACCTCAGATTCCACAAGCTTAAATTTCAAGGCAAGTTGCTGGTGAATAATTCTGGCTACTTGGTTGTGCCTGTGCAAGTACTCGCCGTTAGCCAGACGAGAACAACCAGAAATAATATGTCTGATGGACTCACCCGGACAGTGGCATGCCCGACACACGTCAACCGTCCCGTCCTTCATAATATATTTCCGGTAGTTGTTCGTTAACATAACTTCGTCCATAATCGCACAGACAAAACCTTCAGTTTCCCCGAAGAGGTCACCAAAACGTAGCCAGGACACGGACGCTAGAAAATCTACATCGGGCCCATGAAGAGCCCTGTAGAAGCGCCCGTGAAGCTCCTTGCCCTGCCATTCTTTCTTGCGGTCATCGGTAGTAAGTACCACAGGTTTGCGCCAGTTCTCTTTAGCCATGGACAACGGGGTGAGTCCCTTGTCCACTGCGACCACATCTCGGTGCATACCCACGTCGGCTTTTAGAAAATATTCTCTGAGGCTGCACACCTCGCGGTTATGGAGGGTCTTCGCATTTAAAAAGCCTCGACCCCCGAACTTCCGCGGGATGTACAGTCTCATCACTGACGATCGTGGGTGATGCATCCGGTTTTCGGTCAGCAGTGTACGAACTCTTCTATCCAAGGCTTCGAGTTCGGTCTGTGTCCATTTGAGTATGCCGAAAGAGTACATTAAAACCGGCATGACCCAACCGTTGAAGGCGCGCACCTTGTTCCCACCTGAAAGAAGGCTATTTAATACCTTCTTTAGGCGACCGAAGAAGCGCTCCTTCAATGATTGTTTCATGTCAGTTACGTTAATGCCTAACGCTTCCGACATACCCAAATATTTATAGCTCTCGGATGAGGAAAGGGATCTTAGGTGTATGGAATCCGAGAGTTGAAGTCCCTCGGATCCCATAATCTTCCCTCGCTTTACATACATGACTGCACATTTGTCCACACCAAATTCCATCCCGATAGCGCTACTAAAAGTTTCGGTTACTTTCAGTAGCTCCATCAGTTGCAATTTTTTGGGGGCAAAGAGTTTCAGATCATCCATGTAAAGCAGGTGAGATATAACCTGCCCATCTTTCCTCAACCGGTAGCCTAGCCCTGAATTCTCCAGCAATGTGCTTACAGGATTCAGGGCTAAACAGAACCAAAGGGGACTCAGACTGTCGCCCTGGAATATTCCCCGTTTAATCCAAACAGGTTCATCGTTTCCCTGGATCTGTCGACATCCTGGATATCGAAGGACCGTCCTCCATTGCCCCATACATGACTCAAGGAAGGTGCGTAGAGTTGCATCTATCTTGTACAACTCCAGCACCCTCTTGAGCCATGAATGTGGCACCGAGTCGTAGGCCTTCTTATAATCTATCCAGCATGTTGACAGATCCTTGCGGGCTCGACGGACCTGTTGGCTAATGGCCATGTCGATGAGGAGTAGCTCCTTAGTACCACGGGACCCATTCCTACATCCATTTTGAGAGGCAGACATTTAATTATTATTATTATTAATCGGTATTTCTCAGGAATGGTGCATTATCTTTTCATGAGAGTTGTGCCATTGGGCAAGGGGGACCCCTCCTTCCCTCCACACCGCGTAAGTTGACTACCATCGCATGCATTTCACGAAAAATAATGCGTTTTGTTGTAAGCAGTATGTTCATTTGACAATAATTCGAGACTTTACAATATCGCTAGAGATATTACAATATAACGTATTTGACAATTGTACGGTGACATATCTATAAATACCCCACACGTATGGGTTTGATGAAAAAAAAACTAGTTTCTGTTCTAAATATGGGGAACCCACAAAATGTATGGTTTTCAACCGACTTCCAAAAAGGAGGAGGTTCTCAATTCGTCTGTATTTTTTTTCTTTTTAAGTGTGAAAATCTTAATGCGGTTCACAGAATACTTCTACTTACCGAGAGAATACATCTACTTACCGAGTTTGAACAGCACTGCAGTTCTTATAGTTTCTGAAAAAGTGGCTGTGACATACGGACGGACAGAAAGACAGGTTAATCTCGTAGGTCTGCTGGAAGAGATTACTTATGAAATACGCAGTACCTTTGTGCTGTTCTATCTTAATGTAATGTCCTGTTAAGTATTTGTATGTACTTAAATAAATAATTTTCTGACTACTCTCTAGCTAGGTACGGGTACCGATGCTTGGTTGATGGCGATGTGGAGAGTCCTGTAACACCTTGGATGCTCAGTGGTGTAACAAACGCTTCTACTGAGCATGAGGTTCGATACCCAGGAAGAGCAACATGATACATCTTTGCTTCATCAGGAGCGTTGTATTCTTGCCCGGTTGATAGCAATCCTCACCTTCTAATAAAAGGGATTTAAACATAGCTGGCTAAAATTAAGATGTTTCTCATTCATAGATGATCGAGGTGGTGCAGCAGAACAGTACCTAGAAAGATATGGGGAGGCCTTTGCCCAACAGTGGACGGCATAAGGCTGTAATGATGATGAAGATGAAGTACAAATAACTCATTGATAAAACAGGGCCATATTCATGAATCATTTACTGATGGTGGCCTCTAGTAGTAAGTGGCTTAAACAGAAGGATCTATCTACTAAACTGCTGCCGCTACGCGATGACAGAGGACGCTACTAGGAGCCTTTTGGCCTCGTACAGGACGAGTTTCGTTTCTTTTTTTTTTCTGTTTAATTTTTATTCGTAAGTTTTAAATACTTGCTTTAGCTAATAAATGCTTTTTCTTTCTTTCTTTCTTTCTACTTGTTAATCAGTAACATTATTATGTACATGTAATTATGATGTTACATCGATTATTAAAAAAAAGTGTAGGTAATGTTGCACTTTTGTAACAAATAGCTGTTTATTTATTTTTTATTACCGATGTATAACACTGTCTGTCCGAACGCAATTGACTCAAAAACAACCGACGGATTTTCATCAATAGCAGTGATTCATGAGGAACGTTTAGTTAAGTACGTAAGTATATTTCTTGAAATTTTGTGTAAAGATGCTGAAATATGATAGGGGTTGAAGATGTCAGAAAAAATCTGCCAATTGGGAACCTTAATTCACCAACAGCTTCTGTGGTGTACAAAAATGAGGTATTATGGGGCTTACAGTCTTGGACTTAGGTACACAGTCGCCAATTACCTACGCATTTCTATTAGCTAGCCTAGTAAACTGTAGCAAAGCTTCTTCGGATCTTGTATTCTGATGGCTTTTGGTGAAATAAAGAATATTTCATTTATTTTATATTATTAATACTAAATTATAAGAGATAATGACCTTTGTTTGATTGACTTAGTTTTTTTAACACCGACTTCTGAGCTAAAGTTATTTTTCAATTTTTTGTGTGAAGTCGTTTTTAATTTTTGCACGAGAAACGAGTGTTTTATTTTTCACTTATAAGTGGTTCATATGTGCTTACTCTTTCACAGCGTACCGGCGTGATTTTTGTTATGAACTGGTGTACAAAAGACAGACATGAGATTTCAGCAATCCCAGTACATTTGCTATCATTTATTGAAGAGTTCCGTCGCCTATCTCTGAAGTTCTTCATCAGATCTGTACCAAATTGAAACGGGATCACTCCAAGAAATGACTCTTCCTAAAACTACCCAAATCGCTTCTTGTGTGCCTATAAAATTTGAAGAGTTCCCTCTATTTTCCAGGATCCTATCATCAATATCCTGACTTGATGATTATGGGACCACCTGGGAAGTATGCCCTTTCAAACATCTTCGAGTTATAGGGGGAACATTGAATTGAGATCCCCCTTTTTTTATAAGTCGGTCAATAACGACGTATGGTAGGTGACTCAAATATCCGAGTAGCCTATAAAAAATTTGGCTGAGTATCGTTAACTCCTAAGAATTGAAGAGAACCGTTACTTTGTCATGGATCCCATAATCAGAACCTAATCTAACACTCATCAAACTACCCTTGAAGTACACCCTTTCCAATGTTCTGTCATAATCTATGGGTACTAAGTTGTTTGTTTGTTTGGTTGAACGCGCTCATCTCAGGAACTACCGGCTCAAATTAAAAAAATATTTTTGCGTAGGATAGTCCATTTATCGAGGATTTTATTTATATCTTAGATGTCTAAAAATAATGTAGGTATTTACGCATAGGTCTCTGTTACCCGTGCCCGTGCAAAGTCGAGGCGGGTTATACGTTGCAACTTATTACCAATTCATAAAGAACAATGACCTAACTTTAGGAGCTGGACGGGACCTGTCTTTAATTTTTCAACTATACTTTTGAGCTTGAATAATCGTCACAAGTGTAGTTATAAGTCCGTCAAATAATGCCAAGGTCAAAACAACAAGGAAATCCCAAATCATACAGCGCGTATCATGATAAATACACAACAACATGTGAAGCGAATTAGATGCGTATACATGTGTCAATCAATGGTGCGGGTCGATGACCACAGATTAAGTAACTTGTTGATGACAGATGACGTTACGTTAATTTAACATAAACAAAACGCTACAACATAATATCTTCTATGTTTCCCATAAATTATGTGTGTGGTTGTGGTATACGTATATTTTACTGTTCTAAGATTTATGTTATGTACCTATGTAATTTTTTTTTGTTTGTTTCAGTCCAGTACTAACCCCACAGGATCTACAATAAGTCCAACGTAACAACGAAGATTTTTTTTTTTTGTTAAATACGCACTTGCCGTTCCAATTGGTTGTCTATTGTTTGCCCGAAGATTATATGCCATAATCATCATTTTCCCGAATTTCATTTACCCGAATTTCATTTGCCCGAATGTTTCATTTGCCCTTAAAGACATATGACATACTTTTAATTGCCCGAATTTTAGATACCATAAGATACGAATGCCATAAGTATTGTTTGCCTTATTTTTATGTGCCATAATAGTTATTAGACATAATATTTAAATGGCATAACAAGTATAAGAATAAACTTATTTATTCTGTGCATGGTTTTTTTTTTCTGTGCATGGTTGATGGTGGGCTAGGTCGACGGAGCCCCGCTTTGCGGGGCTCCTACTTCTGTGTGGTTTATAAAAAAATAACCACGAAGGGGATGGCGGGGTCTATTCGCTCGCTTCGCTCGCTCACACGACCCCGCCATCCCCTTCTAACCTAACCTGTCCGAGTCGGGGTGCCCTAAAGTCCCAATTGCATCCAATTTCTCTTGTTACACACCCGATGTCGATGGCAAATTATGTTATGACATATCATAATTATCCTTCTGCGGCTGACGTGGTAGTCCAACAGACACCGTGAAAAATAAAATTTGATTTGTAACTTTTAATTTTTAAATGTGAGCGCCGCCGCTCTTAGTACCTTACTATAGTAAGATTGCGCGTCAGTCTGTGTACGGAGGGCGGTCGTAGTAAGCGCACGTGAGCGTAGCGGGAGGAAGGTGTCCACGAGACCACCACATCAGGGTTAAGGTAAGTGTCTACTAGACTGCCACCTCAGTAAAATGATCTTGCTTTCATAGTGTTTCTTAAACAACCACATCAGTAATTAAGTTTAGTTTATCTTACAATAAGGTATTTTTTTGTATTATTTCGAATTTGATTGTAATCACATAATTAATACGTATACGAGTATCTATCCTTTCATACTAATATTGTAAGGGAGATATTTGTATTTTTTTAACTTGTTTTTTTAGATGGCTGACGTAAATACACCACTTCACCCCAGGCCAGGTACGTTTTCTGCTTGTATGAGAATGTTGGCTGGATTTTTCTAGGCCACGAAGATCAAATAATACAGTGACTGAAACTGGCAATTGAACATGCGTTTAGCGATTCTGATGGTGAAGATGAAGACCCAACTTTCGAGCCAGAAATCCTAGACCTTGAAGAAGATGTAATTTCACGTGAACAAGGTCCAGAGCTAAAAGTAGAAGCGCTATAAGACTGCCACAGTGGTTGAACGCTAAAAATCTTCAGACGAGTCATAAGACATACAATGAAAGATTGCCATGGAAACTGCGAATGACTCAGTTGGGTTTCAGGTAAGTATTTCCCCTCCTCCACCACCAGCAGTTCGGTCTGTTCCACCAAGTGGCAGAAAACTGGTCTATAAGTCTATTTGTCCGTTGCTGTGATTGTTCGAAGCCAATTTACCTTCAGCACTCCAAGCCATTATGTAATAATTGTCAAAAAAAACTGTGATTTTGAAACCGTCTAATTTTGAAGTCAACCAATGAATGTTTATCATATTTTCTAGACTGATTATTGTAATTGTTAATTTTTATTATGTATAATGTAAAATTTAAAAAACTTGATTTTGTATTTTTTTCCAGGTCATTAATATTTAAGTAGAGATTCATAGAATGATTTGTATGAAGTCAATAAACACCGTTTAATTTTGAAAATACTAATTGTTTTTATATTTAAAGTTCATTTAGCATAAAAATAGGCTATAACCATCTAATAAATATAAATAAAATAGCAGCAAAATGTTATTCTATGAAAATATTTGCAGTTGAAATGGTGTCTCGTGTACTACCACGTCAGTAAAATTGTTAAAATTGAGCCACGTCAGTTGCAGAGGGTTATGGCAGGTGATAATTAGGGCATGTGATAATTAGGGCTTACAATGATTATGACAAATGATGTTATGGTAAGTGACTTTATGGGAAACAATGATTCTGGCACGTGACTAATATGGCAAGAGAGTAGGGCAAATGAGTATTATGTCGTATGATATTATGGCTGTTGACTATAATGGCAAATGATATTAGGGCAAATAAAATTCGGGTAAACGGCGGTATACCGTTCCAATTCACTTTAGACATTAGCAGAATAGTCGACATCGGCTTTGCTTGCCATCAACAAAAAAATAGAATAGAATATCTTCTATGACAAGGATTTCAATGCATACTAAATCAGCATAGTAGTTGATATGATGCCTAACTACTAATTGAATTAAATAACAGTTAACAACTACATGTTAAGTAAAAAATTGAATATTTTTAATAGTCTTTGACTAACAAGTCATTTTATACGCGAAGTTAATAGTCGGCGCGGTCTGAAACTATTTATACGAAATAATTTCGAAAGAAATACAAAAACTAAAATAAGGATAACTATTTTTGTGTCTACTTAAAAATATAGTCCTTGTGTTTTTAAGACCCTAAAAATAAGGGTATTTTTCATATACATATGGCATTATATTATAGTGACACTATCGTATTGTCGTCTGATACCAATATATCTATGTCTGTTATGGTTTGACCATCCTTCTGTAGCCGAAAGACGTCCATTACATAGACTTAAACAACCAAACGATGTCGCTTCGACACGTCCACGTCCTTAATACTCTGGGATCCTGCGGATTCCCACGGCCTCCACAAGGTCACCGCTCCACCTCGTGTGGACGACTTGTCGTCACACAGTCACGTCGTGTTGTTACTTAAAAAAAACGGCAAAGTGCGAGTTGGAGTCACGCACCCGAGAGTTCCGTGCACAGGGTGGATGGAGAACTACCTTAACGGTTTCAGCTACACGAAAATGGTCTTAGGGGACTCTATCCATAATTTTTCGTGAAATTTTGTGACTAATCAAAATACTTAATGGTTAAAAAAAAACATTATTTGATTAGTCATCTTTTTTTTTGTTTTTCAAATTCACAAATTCTTTCTTAGGACTTGCAATGCCTTTGAGTGAGATTTTGATCAGAAACAGGATCGATTAGATTTTGATCAGAAACAGGATGGATTATCTACTTAATTAATAATAAAAATATTGGTTAAAACTTTCAAACAAAGGATGTTATTTGAAATTTCCGAGTTTTTTTTGTACTGGGTTGGTCCGATAGAACTTTTTGATCAATGTTAGAAACAGGATCCATTAAATTGGCTAACTGTACATTTTTCGAAAATCTGTGAATGGTAATCAAAATTCCGCAAAACATTGTGAATTGTCTCCTGAGACCATTTTCGTGTAGCTGCAACGGTTAAGGTAGTTCAACCTACTGCCCCGTTTCCCGTATCCACTTTTTATACTTGTATTTATTTTTCAATTAAGCTACGAGTACATTATTACAATAATAGTCATTTAGAGTATGCTTCTCATTACAGGTCTCTCTACAGGTCTGGAACCCCAATCATAATCTATACTTCTATACTATTTATCTATCTATCTTAATATATATAAATCTCGTGTCACAATGTTTGTCCTCAATGGACTCCTAAACCACTTAACCGATTATAATAAAATTCGCACACCATGTGCAGTTCGATCCAACTTGAGAGATAGGATAGTTTAAATCTCAAATTATGAGACGCAGACGAAGTTGCGCGAGTCAGCTAGTACTTATAATAAATCTGTAGAGAGGTCAATTCTGTACATGAAATATATTTACAAAATAACTATCGGGGGGTGATTAGTGATCGATACTGATGCCAAAAATGCAATCAGTAAAATTTTTGTCTGTCTGTCTGTCTGTCTGTCTGTATGTTATTTATAGAAAAAAAAACTACTCGACGGATTTTAACGAAACTTGGTACAATTATTCTACATACTCCTGAGCAGGTAATAGTATACTTTTCATCACGCTACCATTAATAGGAGCAGAGCAGTGAAAGGAAATGTTGGGAAAACGGGAGAAGTTACTTGGTTTTTTTTAGCTTCCGTCGCGTGTGCAGCCTTAATGGTTAAAGCTACATAGAAATCATGTATAACGGAAATATTCCACATAAAATTATATAAAAAATATCCCAAGACAGCATATGTCTATCTTTTATAGTTGACTCACAATAACACGTGTAACTCCCGATAGCTTAGCAGTTCGGAGATTTGTTATTATTATATTTGTTTACTCTTACGTTTATAATATTCTCACTCAACCCCAATAAAAAAAAATAACATCAGTTATTCTTCGAACTCCTGGGCAGGTTATAGTAGGTATACTTTTCATCACACTACAATGAATAGGAGCAGAGCAGTGTAAGGAAATGTTGGGAAAACGGGAGAAATTACTTGATTTTTTAAGCTTCCGTCGCGTGGATGTATGTTTGTTACTCTTTTACGAAAAATCTACTGAACGGATTTGGATGAAATTTTGCACACAGATGGTTTATAACCTGGATTAACACATAGGATACTTTTTATCCCGGTAGTAAGATCCCATGGGACAATTTTGAAACTTCACGCGGGCGAAGCCGCTGGCAGAAGCTAGTAATATTATAAAGCAGAAGTTTGTTTGTTTGTTTGTTTGGTTGAACGCGCTAATCTCAGGAACGACTGGTTCAAATTGAAAAATTCTTTTTGTGTTAGATAGTCCATTTATCGAGGAAGGCTATAGGCTATAAAACATCACGCTACGACTATTAGGAGCGGAGCAGGAATGAAAAATGTTGCAAAAACGGGGACGTTTTTTTCCTTTCGTTTTTCTCTCTTATGTGACTCAAACGAAGTTGCGTGGGTCAGCTAGTGTCTACATAAATCCTATTGAGAGCATACAGAAAAGGTTTCTAAAGCACATTCAATACCGGTCTAAAACGTTTTCAACGAATTATACCAACCGTTGCAAAATATTTCATATCCTTCCACTATACGAAAGGCGAAAAATATCAGATCTTGATTATTTTCAAGATCGCTCATGGAACAACTGGTGTTACCGAGTTGCTGCACAAAATGGGGCTGCGAGTGCCGTTTGTGTAAACCTCATTTATTATCCACCCCAGTGGTAATCACAATGTATAGACGGAACTCATGTTCTGCCAAAGCGGCCATTTTAGACCCCCTGTACTAGATAGCGGACGTCACGCGATTTTACCCGCGTAGTTCCCGTATTGGAGTACCGAGATAAAATGTAGCCTAAGTTACTCAGGGTGAATGTAGGTTTCAAATGGTGAAAGATTTTTTGAAATCGGCACAGTAGTTTGAGTTTATTCATTACAAACATACACACACAAATATACAAATTTTTCCTCTTTATAATATTAGTTTATAGTGTATATTATTTTCAGCTGGATACCTCCATGGCACGCGTTCCTGAGAAAAAGGGTCTTGACAGACGGACAGACAAGACAGTCCTACAAGGGTTTCGTTTAAGCCGACAGGTACAGAACCCTAAAAAGACTGCTTTTTACCAAAAAAACATGTGATGACTACCTATCCTTAATGTTTACCTATTTTATGATTGAAGAAGTTTTCAAGTTTAAAACATACCTACATACAGAGTGTGAAGTAAATGTCAAATGATATCACTATGTGCATATTCCTCAATTTGTTTACGTTTTCATTAGTAAACAGTTTTTTTTTTATGATTGACGCACTAAAAACAAACGATTGTTGTTAGGCAAGATGTACCGTAAAGCGGGGTGAATAGAGACGCAGAGGTGAACCGAGACATTGAAAGCGATTTTAATGTTGAATTCGTATGATGTGTCTCACTTTTGTGTCGATTTTCAATAGCGTTTCTATCAACCCGTCTTGACCCGGACTCCACTAAAGCGGAAGTGAGCGGAGATTTGTGAAGCGGAGAGGAGAGGAGATGTGCTGCCCGCCGCTCACAGTACACAGCAGACAACATACATCCTCGTCCACGTTCAGAGCGAAAGAGACACCTGAGACACTAGAGAGAGAGGTAGTGTTTTTGCAAATACTCTATACCCGTACCTCCTACTGCTTCGACTGTAAAAGATTTGTCGTAGAAACTAGTAGGTAAGTAGAATGGATCGTGCAGGCATCTCTAGTCTCAAGTTTTATCATGATCTTCTTTATGTGTAAGAAGTACTTTAGGTAATATAAGAAGCTGTTGTAGATTGAACAGAATACTGTAGGTACTGTTGGAACAATGTTAAAGAATTCCACCGAAGACGTATGGGAAGCCACTAGAGCTTTAGGTATACGAGATTCGGAAATGTGATCATATTTGCGTAGGCTAAATATAAATCTTTGCTCAAGTTTATCTAGTTGTCCCTTAGTGAGATCAAGGTAATTGGCATCAATGCAATCAGGGATGGGAAGTAAAAGGAATTGTGCAATCGCAGTTTAAATGGCGGTTGAAAGAAAGTTCCGCAAAACTGCAATTTTTTCCATTTTGGAACATGCATAATGTAATATGGTAGGTACAGTGAGACCGGTTTTAAATTGCACAATTTAATTTACTTACAGATTGATCCTACTCGTTTCGTAACCAATGCCGAAAACAATATAAATGGAAGATGCAGGTAAACATATTGCGCCACTGCTTTATTGCGTCAACTTTGAAAAATTCATCTCGAAAATGAGACAAGAACAGCAATGGGGTAGGCCAAGTGCCCGACAATTTGCAAAGGAAACCTAAGAAAAGTACGCAAAATACTTTGAAGAAATTCAAATGGTCCAGGGTAGACCGCGAAATACAAATGTTCTTACGTTTTTTGCAATGTGCAGACGTAAGACGTATGTTAAGTTACAGAATTCTAATCGTCAATACAACCATTCAAGTTCATAAATGTCTAAGAATAGCTTCATCCTTCGCGAGCTACCATATAACAGCCACCTTAAGGGGCCGGCGGAGCATGCGTATTTCATACAAACGTAATACCAAAATAATTTGTAAATCAAACATATTCATACGGTAGTGTTTATTTATTTCGATTGCATTACAGAATATCTATGTTCCCAAATATATATTTTGAAAGGACAATGATTCAAAGACGAGATGTGAGGAATTTAAAATTTCTATAGAAAACTTATTTTTCTCATAACTCTTGTTTAAATCAGTGTCTAATCAAAATCTATATTTAGGAACCTAGATATTCTGTAACAAAATAGAAATAAATTCACACTACCTTAGGAATATGTCTGATTTAAAAATTATTTTGGTATTACATTTGTATGAACTACGCATGCTTCTCAGGCATCTTAAACACAAACACACACTAATACAGCGACAGCTCACACGCTGTAAAAGGCAGCAAAATTCCTTTTTTCTCCACATCACGCGCTTCGATTGTTTTAATTATGTCTCCAACAACCCACTGCGCACACAGCGAATACCCGACTGTTCCCGCGCAAAGCATATAACCGCTCACCACTGCAGCGCACCAAACAGATCTCGCGGTCGATAAACCAATTCGTAGAACAACAATAACAAAATAATAACGTTTCCTTATCAGCTCACAGTATACTCGGTAAAAAAACATTTCCAGGTATCTGCAAGGAGGTACTGAGTTAGGCGTGTTGACCAAGTAAAGCTATAATTTATATTTTATGTGGCAAGTTACTTTGATGAAAAAGTTACTTCTCTCAATTGTGAAACTTATGGAACGATTGAAGCTGTTGATGTACTTGTAGAGGAACCAGAAGGAAAGAGGAAAACTATACAGTTAATCCTCATAAAATAAATGAATACGAAATCGATTCATGTGTTCAAGTTTGAGTGCATTCCAATTCTCCTCGCTGATTTGTTTAGAGACTGTGTAGTTTAGTTGATAGATAAATAAACTACGGTATTGTCTAACAAACAAGGAAAAAAACAGTTCTGTTTAGAATATATAAAGTTATGACGAAGCTCTCTGCCTTTGAGAATAAAAACTCCATTAAAAAATAAGGTAAATAAAATGTAGCAATTTTTGATCGGAAACGTTTATGTTTTGGTAGAATATGTAATAAATTACAAAGTTTGACCCCTGTGACTTTTCCTTGATGAGTCAAGAAATGTAAATAGAAAACTTGAAGTTGTTTAATATTTCAAGTTAAATAGAGTGAACAGCTTTATATTGAAGGTAATCCGTCAATGTCAATACAGAAATCACATGAAACTTTTAAACGGTGTTTACCAATCGAGGAATACTTGCACATTTTTTTTTTTAAATCCCGTAGAAATCATTCAAAATGGAAAGCGCAGCCAAAGTGCTTTCAAAATGAGCAAACACTACTGTTAGTGCTCTGGCGATAAACTTTATATAAGCTAAGTAGAAACCCTAGGTAAAGGCGTTACTGAAATAAAACCATGTGAATCTTGATACTACAAATGTGGACTTCACTAGAAACACTTATCAGTAAGTAGATGAATTACTAAGTAAGTAAGGGTACGTCTACGTTCCTGCCGGGGTTGCGGGCCTATTCGAAAGAGATACCGCGGCCCCGGAACATAAAGGGCGAGGAAGGAACATAGATGGGTTTTAGTCAGTAAAAGTCTGACACTCCCTCCCGCTCCACCCAGAGTGGGAGAAGTTATTTGATGATTTCCAATCCTAAAAAAAAAAACGTTGTGGTGTCCGCAACTCCACGTCAAAGCGCGTATTTTGCGTTTGGACTTCACATGTATTCAAATTTTTGGTTCTAGGACATCCGCCTTCCTTACGGTGTTTTCCTTCACTATTTATGAGAGCAGTGGTGATGAAAGAAATTGTACAAAGTCATGCGCCTGCCTGGGCTCGAACTTCGAACTCACGACTTAGTGTTCATAAGTTTGGGCCATTGGGCCACCGCTGCTCTCGGACCGGGATACGTAAGGACAGTCGACGCTACGTTATTAGTATACTCGTATCACATCTCTTCCATATATCTTGCTAGGCACACCCGACCTTTACGGGCCATTACCGAAGCTAATAATATTTACAATTTATTAATACATCTAAACTACCTATACATGTGTATTGTGATTGGCCTAGCAACATAAAAACTCTAGGCCACTTCAACGTGCTAACGAATGAATAAGATATAAATGTATTATTAATATCTGGCTAAAGGGTTCCGCATACGAATAATAAATATCGGTTTTTTCTTCTTCGTATATTATTATTAATGACGAAAGATTTCAAAACCTTCTGAATTACAAATTAATGTATCAAGGGAGATCCCGTGCTCGCAAGATCTACGTGATTTTATAAAAGCTGATTTCTGTAGAAGTACCCTTCTATCACTTTGTATCAGGGAACAAACATGTTTGATAGCTGCTTAGTTACTTTTCACACTTAACTGGCTATGATAATTTACCTCCTCCACTGCCAGACACTTTGTGCTGCGGAAAATCCCTCAACACAAAGGCCTACCTTAAACATACCTCCTCCTTAAACTGTGATAGATGCAGAAAAGTTAGTTTTATTCTCGAATCCACATTCATCGATAATCAGCCGAAGCCTTGCGAAAATCGTCTTTCCTCCAAGCATGAGTATCTTACTTTAACTTAATGTTCACCTTCTTGGTCAGACTTACTTACTGAATCATTTTGTTTTGTAAGAAAAATGTGATATTATTGACACATGACACAAACTTTTCCTCAAGACCCAGTTTTATTTGAAATATAAAATTCATTAACACAACCGTCTGGCACATTTCATTAAATTAATTCAATAAAACCAAAACACCTAATAATGCCAAATTCGAAATCCAAAACTGCTAACAATAATAATCACTTTCCGAAAATTTTGAAACAAACAACGCTGAAGAACGGCGTACTAAAACAACACTAAATCGAAATGATGTGACAAAAGGTACAGTCAATAATATATTATTCTTTTTTGTAGCAAATAGGTTTTAGTGAAAAGAGGGCAATGACATGATTACCCGACGACGGTGCGTTAACAACAGTTTCCTGTACTGACTGACGTACGCTTTGCGTTTTCTTTACTTATATCACTGAAAGTTTACAACAAAGTTTTGAAAACCAGTCAGGCACATATTAAGCACAGATTTACTACACAAATAAAAGTATTGTTACAAGCCAATATGTTATGTTTTTAATTTAATTGTATTAACTGGCTTGGATGTAAAATGTAGCACCCGCCCGGCCCAGCCTCCGAGGACGGATTTGCATTCTGTATCCAAAACTGTATCTGCCAGCCAATCAAGAGATCCAATTCACAAACAAAAGGAAGGTTATGGAAGTGTTGCTCAGTTCTTAAAAAAGCTTAAAACATAGCTCCATGTTATAATCTAAAAGCCGTCAGCAATTATTTGTGTCGATCTACGTCCATATCCACCTCGATGCATAACATCAGGATATTTGAATTCAGCGGAACCTTAATAATTATTACAAAAAAGAGCGCGGCAAAAAGTGAAGAGACTAATAAACATTATTTTGTTCGTTGAAGTCCATGACATAAGCGAGCCTGTATATAAGCTTAATCGAAGTATTTCGAAGCACAGACCAACATGGCTCGTCTTGCAGTAGTCACAGCTATAGCCTTAGGGCTCTTCGCTATCACTGGCGCCGCACCAGGTATTGTTCTGTTCTTGTTATTCTATTTTTGTTTTGATTTTAAATATTTATTTCCAAAAAAAACTGTGTATATTTCCACAATTAAACATGAGCTGCGTCTTTATTAATACTATAATTATGTGGAATGGAAAAATAATATTGCATTAAGATGCAAATTGGTCGTTGGTTTTAAAATGGTTCTTGAGATTGTTTTATTTTTAGAACAAGATCTAAACGCTTCTATAGACACGTGTAGATTCATCTTTCTGGATCTCAACGCCTACATAAAGTAAAATTATATCAATTAGCGATAACAGAACACGAAGGGAAAGATCAAAAAGGATTGACGTTTGGCACCGAAAATGTTATTGAAAGTGATTACCATTTATGTTGTCCATCAAATTTCTTGACTTAAGTAATTTTGGTGGTGTACCTTATCTTTATTTACTGCCTTATTGAAGACCGATACGTTGGAAATATCTGGAAACATGGTTACGAACATCCAAAAGTGACTCCGCAAATCTAAATCTTGTAACATTTCAAATTTTCAGGTTATGGTGGAGGCGGCGGAGGAGGGGGAGGTGGAGGTGGCAGTGGCGGTAGCAGCCACGGCAGCGGCGGTGGTGACGGCGGCGGTGGTATCCATGGAGGCGGCGGCGGCGGTCCCGGAATTCATGGAGGCGGTGGTGGTGGACTACATGAAGGCGGCGGCGGCAGTCAAAGCGGCGGCGGAGGCCATGGCGGCGGAGGCCATGGCGGCGGTGGCAGTCACGGCGGCAGCAGTCACGGCGGCGGCGGTGGATTCGGCAGCGGTGGCAGTAACGGCGGCGGCAGTCACGGCGGCGGCGGTGGCTACGGCGGTGGTGGCAGTCTAAGCGGCGGTGGTGGCAGTCACGGCAGTGGCGGTGGCCATGGCGGTGGCAGTCACGGCGGCAGCGGTAGCCATGGCGGTGGCAGTCACGGCGGCGGCGGTGGCTACGGTGGTGGCAGCAGTCACGGCGGCTACGGCGCCGGGTAAATGAACTTATTTATATATGTTTTATGTATTTCTGCTCTGAGTTAGAAGGTCTTATTTCTTTTAGCCATATGCATTTCTATCACAAAAATCATTTTTCAAAAACACAGTCCATCGTATTAAACAAAAAACATTGTAGATTTGAACTTTTTAGTGTGAGTAACAGAAATGTCTCTAGAAATACAGAGAAGTACTTCCTGGGCCTCGTTTATTCAAACATATTTTCATTCGTGTTTTTTTTTTCTTTATTATTAACATTAACCTCTTTTTACTTGTTCCAGACGTTAAGTTGCTTCCTGAAGATCCTGTACAAAGAAATTCAAAGCTCAATGTGATACAAAAAATAGTTTCGTTTCGCCATACATATGTATTAATGCAATACGAATAAAATTTATCGTTTTATAAAATACTTCAGCTTTTTAATCACCTTACCTGTTAGGATAAGCTATATGATAACAAGCGACCCAAAAGGTACATCTCAGCGTGGTAATCATGAAGTCACTACGTTACTGCCTCATACCCTCTCAGCAGCCTTTCCCAAAGTGGGCGATAACGCCCCTTTGTGAGCGCTGCAGGCTTAAATGGGGGCAGTAAGACACCCAGAAAAAAAAATGGGTGCAAAAAATACTATAATAGCTAGCTAAGCTAACATAACAGTTGTCTTTTTTAAACTTTCACGATCAGAACACATTATAAAACTTAAGAAGACGGGTATTTATCGCGAATTTACCTTTAATTTAATCCCGACGTTTCGACCGGATTGCACCAGCCGTGGTCGCGGGGAGACTGAAGTATTGGAGATACCGCGACAGCAAAGTGAAGGCGTTTATTCAACTACCCTCACTCATCTTCATAAATGTTAATTAGGGCCGGTTCACACTAGGACAGCACACTACACTAACAGTGTCCGTATATTGAGGCGATTTCACTTGACGACTACACTTAGTGATTACTGGATTCCAAGCTGAAGAGAGTTTGAAGCCGTGTTCGCGATTGAAATTAGGGTACTTCTTGATCTCAATCGCTTCCCGAACCATTCTCTTATAATAGTGCTTCTCATGGGCAAGGATTTTTGGGTTGTGTAACTCTATCCAGTGGTTGGGTCCTGAGTCTATCACATGTTCCGCTATAGCAGACTTGTTCGTTTGTCGATTCTTGACCGCTGCTATGTGTTCTTTAACCCTTTCAGCGACTGTTCGCTTCGTTTGGCCTATGTAGGAACGCCCGCAGCTGCAATCGATCTTATAAACACCAGGAACCTAGAATGGTACTACATCCTTTGGTGTACGCAGACGCTTCGCCACTTTGTTTAATGGAGCATAAACAGACTTTATTGAAAGCTTCTTGAAGAGGTTCCCAATTTTGTCCGTTACCCCCTTCACATAAGGCAAGAACGCATGAAGATTATAGTAATATAGTAGATAGTGACGATTTACCTCCTCCACTGCAAGGGTTGTCTATTGTTTACCCGAAGATTATATATGTCACCGTAAAATTGTCAAATACGTTATATTGTAATATCTCTAGCGATATTGTAAAGTCTCGAATGATTGTCAAATGAACATACTGCTTACAACAAAACGCATTATTTTTCGTGAAATGCATGCGATGGTAGTCAACTTACGCGGTGTGGAAGGAAGGAGGGCCCCCCTTGCCTAGTGGCACAACTCTCATGAAAAGATAATGCACCATTCCTGAGAAATACCGATTGATATAACATAACCTTAAAACACTTTTTATTCCCCCTAAAAAGCGTAGTTGACGGAGCCCCACTTCGCGGGGCCCCTATTTCCGAGTGCAGGGTTTAAAGGAACCTAACTAACCTAACGGGGGGGGTGCCCCAAGTCCCGATTATGGGGGCAGAGATACTTCCGTATGTTCAGTTGACAATAATTCGAGATATTTCAATATCGCTAGAGAGAAACACGTTATATTGTAATATAACGTGTTTGACAATTTTACGGTGACATATACACCGTGCCTTATAGTCGTCTTACAAAGGCAGTCCAGTTCATGTATCCAATGACTAGTAATCGTTCATATTAAAAAAATAGGTATTTATGAGATTTGAATAATTTAAAAGTAATATAACGTGTCTGACAATTTTACGGTGACATATATATCATAATCATCATATTTCCGAATTACATTTAACCGAATTTCATTTGCCCGAATGTTTTGTTTGCCCTAAAATACATATGACATACTTTTAATTGCTCGAAACTTAGATACCATAAGATACGAGTGCCATACGTATTGTTTCTCATATTTTTAATAGCCATACTAATGATTAGACATAATATTTAAACGCCATAATGACTATTAGACATAATATTTAAACACTATAATAATTATTAGACAAATATTTAAACGCCATAATAATCATTTCACATGATATTTAAGCGCCATAATAAATTGTCGAGGGCAGGCTTTGTCGACGGAGCCCCGCATAGCGGGGCTCCTACTTCTGGGTGGTTTTAAAAAAAAATAACCACAAACTAACCTAACCTATCCTAGTCGGGGTGCCTTAAAGTCTCGATTGCATCCAGTTTCTCCTAATATAACAACCGTTACACACTAACACACCAATGTCGATGGCAAATGATGTTATGGCATATGATAATTATGGCATGTGATAATTAGGGCATGTGATAATTAGGGCACGTGGTTATTAGGGCTTACAATGACTATGACAAATGATGTTTTGGTAAGTGACTTCATGGGAAACAAAGCTTCTAGCACGTGACTAATATATGGCAAATAAGAGTAGGGCAAAATGAATATTACGTCATATAATATTATGACAAATGATATTAGGGCACTGCAAGACGCTTTGTGATGAGTAAAACCCCTGAGACCATCAGGATAGTTAAAATGGAGCTTCAGATTCATGCTCAGATCCTCACTCACACACACACACACTTACAACGTTCATACAAATATACGTGTAATCCAATAAGTAGCCTATAACTTTTCGTTTTTTTCCGATGGTTCACAACTTTAAAAAAAAAAACGTTGTTAGCGTTCGATGTTTCAAAAGTAAGTTATTTAACATTATTTATCACAAGTTTCTTTTAATTTTGGTATTTGTATAGTTTAAAACAAGGTAGTGATCAATTTCGGTTTTCTTAAAATAGCGGATAGATTACAGACGCGTCGCGTAGTCGTAAAGATTCTGTTTCGTCATCGGGTTTGTCGAGTTCCGCAAATTCCTCTGAACCGTCACCATCGGGTTCAGAGGTAGAACTGGTTGATAAATCCCGTAAGAGGAAGAAGGCGAGTAAGAAGATAAGAAGTAAGAGTCTTCGCGGGCAAAGCAAGGTAATCAAAAAGCTTGCAAAACATGTCAGTGATTTGAAAAAATATGTTACTACTACATAATATGACACATTCTGAAAATAGCCATTATTACTGTGATAATCCGATATTATGGTAATAGCTTAAATATGGCCCAGGCGCAACCAGATTCAGATAGCTTGTCAGAACCCGGCGCTGATCCTGCACCCGCCGGTTCAATCACTTGATTCTGATTTGGCAACGCAATTAAAGGAGCCGGCTGTCATTGCAACTCCATCTAATCAGTTAGAAGTGTTAAATTCCATACTGTTACGAGCTGGGTATGAGATAAATTAATTACTACCGATTAAACAACACAATAACTTTATTACTCACAAAACAATCAAAACTTAATCACAAATACGCTACTGTTCACTATTCAGATATCGCACTTGTAATTCACTTCGATTCGCTACTTGTACAAAACAAACAAACATGAACCGTATGCCCTAGGCGTACGGTCGAAATTCTAATGTCTTTTATAAATAGGTCGCGAGTTTGTACCTACCTAACTTCAAAAGTAATAAAAATGGAAATCACTCGAAATTCCAACGTACACATACTGTAATCACGTCCTTTCTCGAATGTTCTATGGTCCGATGTAACACTGCCCCCTCCTTAGACATGCTCGTCCCGAGCATCATCAGTCCCGTGGTATCGCGCCAACCGGTCTCATGCACAATCTTAGGCGCACCTCGTGGACCCTTCTGTATTCGGTAGGTGACATCGTTGATCCTAGTCACGATTCGGTATGGTCCATCCCATTTTGCTTATAACTTCGGAGACTTCCCCTTGCTCCGCACTGGGTTATGCAACCACACCAGTGAACCCTCCTCGAAACCCCTACCGTTTGCCTTCCGATCATAACGGGTCTTCATCTTCTCAGACATCTGTTGGCCGGATTGCCGGATATGCTCATAAACATCGATCAACTTACTACGCAAGTCATTCGTGTAATCTGTTGCACTACTTGGAGCATCAGGGGGAGTTCCAGTGATTAAATCAGCAGGTAACCGTAATTCCCTTCCAAAGTTCGCGAAGGCTGGTGTCAAAGTCGTACTTTCGTGGACTGCACTTCGGTAAGACAGAAGAAACGGCTGTATGTGCTTGTCCCAATCCCTTTGCCGACTTTCCACAACTTTCGCCAGATATCTCTCCAACGTTTGGTTGAATCGTTCCACCATTCCATCGGATTGTGGGTGGTAAGAGGTGGTTCTGGTTTTATGGGTACCCATCAATCGACAAGTCTCTTGAAATACTTGCGATAAAAAATTTCTTCCTTGATCGCTGTGTATTTCTAAGGGTACTCCAAAACGACAGAAGACTTCTTGAACTAATTTATCTGCGACAGTTGTTGCTTCTTGGTTAGGAATGGCGAAGACTTCCGGCCACTTTGTAAAGTAATCCATGACCACCAGGAAGTACCTGTTTCCGCTCTCGCTTACTGGAAATGGTCCCGCAACGTCAAGTGCTATCCGTTCCCAAGGGGCTCCAACGTTGTACACTTTTAATGCACCTCTACTGCGTGTGTGCGGTCCTTTCACGGCCGCACAACTGGTACATTTACGACACCAGTCCTCCACATCATCCCGACAGTGGATCCAGTTAAAGCGTTCTCGAATTTTTAGAAGAGTCCTTTTTACCCCCATATGTCCTCCAGAACATCCATCATGGTAAAGCCGTAGAACATCCGGTACCTTAGCTTTAGGGACAACCATTTGTAGATGACAGCTGTCCCCTCTAGCGTTTTCCCATTTACGGCACAAGACTCCATCCTGGATCACCAAGCTGATCCATTGCGCCCAATAACACTTTGTGATGGAACTCATCGCAGCCACATCATTCCACTTGGGTTTAGGGACACCAGCTTTGATCCACTCGAAGATCGGTTTGATGTCCGAGTCATTGTGCTGAGCCTGCTGTATAGTTACCTTCCATTCATCGCTAAGATCCGTTCTTAGCATCCTCACAGGCACCACTTCCTTAGACTCCTGTCTGGAAATGTGCTTATAATCATCAGGCAATGGTCTTCTTGACAGTTCGTCTGTGTTGTTGTGGTTTCTCCACTGTTCCTGACTAGTCTTCTTAGCCGCTTTTCCCTGCTGAGATTGATCTTCTCTAGGTACGCTGCGCTTTTTACAGTTCGACCGAAGGTGACCCTTTTCTCCACAAGTGTAACACCTAGGGCTGTATCGTCGCGGACGATGGCGTTCAGGTGATGCCACAACTTGCTGTGGGCAACTTGGCCGAAGATGATCCCTTTCTCTAGCTCTGTAACCTTGCGTACGGTCGTGTACAGGTGATGCCACAACCTCCCTGTCGTAGTGTGTTCAGTGGTCTTGCCTCACTGCCTCTACTTCCAAGGCATGGGCCAAGGCGTCCTTCAATGTCTCATGATGCCCAAGTCTCACGGCGGTTCTAACTTCTAAGTCACGTATTCCATCAACGAAGGCCTGTACCAGATTTCCATCGATCAGCGCAGGGGCAGACCGGTGTGTTTTTCGAACCAGCTTCTCAACTTCCAGGCTCTTACGTCTTCCTGGTGATAACACCCAGGAAGAGGCTCCTTTTTTTTATTTTTTTTTTGGATGGGAAATCATCAAATGACCCCACTCTGGCTTCCTGACGTATGCTATTTGCTGACGACATTGTGGTAGTTGCCGAGAGTGGCCTAGAGGTCCTGAGCAGAGCAGCTTCCTGGAGAATGTTGGCCTGAAATTAAGTAGAACCAAAACGGAATCCTTGTTTTGTGATGTTGGCGGTCCTGTGCCTGTAACCCTTGTCGGAACGCTCATATCCATCAGCTCTGGTTTTTGGTACCTCGGGTCGCTTATCCAGAGGGATGGCGAAGTAGACCGAGATGTAACACACCGGACCAACTCAGGATGGATATAATGGCTAGCTATGACAGGTCACTCGAAAAACGTGCGGCTCACGGATGCCCCATCATCCCTCTTATGAAAATGTACAAGTCCGTGAATATACCAGAGTGTTAAGCTGTAAAGAAGATGGATGAAAAAAGATTGCATGTAGCGGAGATGGGAATCTTGAGATGGATGTGTGCGAGTGAATAAAATGGATAAAGTAAAGAATAAGTATATTAGGAGAAAGTTTATAAGTGGCACCTGTTACAGAAAAAATAAAGGAAGACGTTTGTCTTGGTATGAATACGTAATGAGGAGGGATGAAACGCACACACATGAATTTTGATGGATGGAGAGATTGAAAGATAGGAGGATTGGGTGAAGAATTCTATGAAAAAGATAGGAGTAAATGATGCCAGGGGAGAATGGAAGAGAAAATCTTGTTGCGCCGACTGTAAATAGAATGGACCACAAGTGCCTAATGATGAACTATTTAACGTTTTCCTCATCTTTACTTTTTGTAAGAAGACTACATATTCTCATTTTTTTATTTTTTATCGTAGAGATTCACCCAATGTAATATTATAACAAAATTAATGAAAACACAATGGAATTTTGAAGACATTGATAAATTGTTGGTGGCCGGATAAATGTGCCCCTAAGACACTTTACTCACCACGCAAGTCACAGACTGATTATTTTAATAATGAGAATATTATGGCCATAACACCAAAATTATGGTATTTCATTTGAATAATTCCAATTACAAAAGTAAAAAAAGTTATAATGATTTGATTTTCCTGTTTTCATTTTAACCCATTTGCACAAATATAAGAAACATCATACTAACAAATTAATATGGATAGATTTGTTTATTTTCATCCGGATTAGATCAAAAATCGGTTCTTAAAGTCCCAGATTTTAAAACAGAATGGATTCCCTACACCACACCCTACCAAATTTACAGCTTTCTAGTAACAAACCTCGGACAGACAGACATACAGACGGACATGACGACTATATAAGGGTTCCTTGTCAGGACTACGAAACCCCAAAACTGTGACTGGTATTTTTGACACAAACTTATCCTCAAGATCCAGTTTTGTTTGAAATAACATATGCAATAACAGAACCGTCTGGCATGTACCATTAAATTAATTCAATAAAACCGAAACACCTAATAAAGGCAAAACTGCTAACAATAATAATTCACTTTCCGAAAATGTTGAAACTAGTGCTGAAGCTAAAACAACACGAAATAGAAATGATGCACAGATTAAATATCAGAAGGTATCACAGAGCACAGGTACAGTCAATAGTAGTTTTTTCTATATTGTAGCAA
Source organism: Xestia c-nigrum (assembly GCA_916618015.1). Classification (NCBI taxonomy): domain Eukaryota; kingdom Metazoa; phylum Arthropoda; class Insecta; order Lepidoptera; family Noctuidae; genus Xestia; species Xestia c-nigrum. The sequence goes on along the minus strand of OU745245.1, from coordinate 24,191,367 downwards.
ATAGGTTTTATTTGAAAATCAAACTGTGAAAAGAGGACAAATAACATGATCAACTGACTGCTTATTTGTTAACAACTGTTTGCTGTACAGACAGTTTACAACACTGCCTCCAAGCCTGTATCATTGATGAATTAAAACTAATATTGAAATTGCATAACTGCAGCCGACCTCATGAAGTCCATATCATGACTGAACGAAGTCGAACGAACCTACGTACCAACAACTGCATGCAGTTAAATATATAGACTGTGCGCGGTTACTGCGATGCTTCCCGTCTGAAGGCAGCCTAATAAACACTTGTCGTTCGAGTTGATTCATGTTTTTATTTTCCTTGTATTCGTAGCGAAAAGCACAGTGTTTAGCTCGGGTTTCAGACTTATTTAGTCCCTCGAACTATTGTCGCCCTCGCTACATTCGGGCACCAAACCGCGTCTCGGGACTAAATAAGTTACTTTCGCCTATAGGGTGCCATAGGTGGAAGTAATTTATTGACTAACTTATTGTTATACAATTAATGTTGTACCATTAGGATTTTTTTTCTTTCTTTGAAACAACTTTTGAAGTGATAACTTCTTATAGGATACTCAATTCGGCACGGTAACGAAGTAGTTCTGAATGACTGCGCGAATCAACGCACAGCCTAAACCGCTGATCGTAGAGACCTGAAGCTACGTAGGCATCCGATAAGAAAGGATTTTCCGAAATTTATTTACTTATTCAAGCACAGTTTTGCGACATAAATAAAAGTATTAGTACCAGTCAAGATGTTATGAATTTAATTGTATTTTCTGGCTTGAATGTATAAGGTAGCACCCACCCGGCATAGCCTCCGAAGGCGGTTTTATATTCTGTATCCAAGCCTGTATCTTTTGATTAATCAAAATTAAATATTAAAATTGCATAACTGCAGACGACCGCATGAAGTTGATTTCATGACTGAACGAAGTCGAACGTTCCTACGTACCAACAACTGCATGCAGTTAAATATATCACCTGCGCGCGGTTTCTGCGATGCTTTCCGTCTGAAGGCAGCTTAAACATTTTTCGTTCAAGTCAATGACATAAGCGAGCCTGTATATAAGGTTAATCGAAGTATTTTGCGACACAGATCAACATGGCTCGCCTTGCAGTAGTCACAGTTATAGCCTTAGGGCTCTTCGCTATCACCGGAGCCACACCAGGTATTGTTTTGTTGTTGTTATTCTATTTTTTTTTGGTGTTAATAACAAGAAAACTTAAATATGTGTCTCACTGCTGCTTATTATAATCTTCTCACAAAAAACTGTGCATACACCACTAATTTTTAATTTGTAGAAATACAAGCCCTTTAAGACCTCAAAAAAGACCTGTTGGTCTTTTTATTATGTATGTCAAGTTTCAATAAATAATTTTGATAAACAGCCAGGTTTTTATAGAAACATTGTACAGGTCATTCTTACTCGTAATAGTATTCATTCATCATTTTTGTGAGAATAATCCGTCATTCCGTCATTCATCCGATCATCATAGCGTCATTCAGTTATGAGTTTACCAATTATGACATTTTCTTTTACTACATTTGATCAATAAAGCGTACAGATAGAGCCCCATTTTTTTTACTAATTAAAAGTTTGTGGTGTATTTCTTCAATTAACATAATCTGCGTTTTTACGAATACTTTATTTGGAATGTAAATTAATATTGAAAAGTTAGATTTGAACTTGTCGTCGGTTTCAAAGTAGTTCTTGAGATTGTTTTATTTTTTTAAGAAATATAAAGACTTGTGTAGATTCAAAATAAAGTAAAAAGTTTTTAGCGAAAACAACACACAAAGGAAAAGTAATAATTAAAGAAATCCATCGACTGATTTAGAAGATGTGAGGGAACAGAGAATATTACAATCAAAGATAGGCGCGAGAAACATATCTCTGATCTTGCAGACGGATGGTAAAAAAGGATTGATGTACGCCACCGAAAACGTTGAAGTCAAAGTCATTCATTGCGAACTAAGTGTACAATGTGGTGTTACGTTATGTTAGTACTTGTGACTCAGTAGCCTTTTACAAGCATTGTAATTTATCATGCCATCGCCTGCCTTTCAGATCCTAAATGATCATGCATTTAACATTGTTATTACTTAAAGATGTTCTTTGTGATTGCCATGTGTGTTGACCATAAACTTTCTTGACTTAAGTCATTTTGGTGCGAGAAGCCTTGTTCAAAATCAATACGTTGAAAATTTTTAGAAAAGAACTTACAAACATCCAAACAAGTTATTCTTGTTACATTTTTAAATTTTCAGGAGGCGGCGGAGGAGGAGGAGGTGGTGGTGGTGGTGGCGGTGGCGGCGGTGGCAGTAGCTACGCCGCTTACGGCGGCAGCGGTGGCTCCGGTGGCTACAACGGTGGCCCCGGACAGCCTGGACAGCCCGGCGGAGGCTACGGCGGCGGTTACGGTGGAAACGGCGGCGGTGGTCCTCTAGGAGGCGGCGGTGGCGGTCCCGGACATCTTGGAGGTGGCGGCGGTGGTCCTCTAGGAGGCGGCGGCGGCGGTGGTGATGGCGGTCACGGAGGCTACGGCGGCGGCTACGGCGGTCCGGGCGGTCCCGGTGGTCCTGGCTCTCTTGGCGGTCAGGGAGGCTACGGCGGTGGCTACGGCAGTCCGGGCGGTCCCGGCGGTCCCGGCGGTCCCGGTGCTCTTGGCGGTCACGGAGGCTACGGCGGCGGTCCGGGCGCTCCCGGCGGTCCGGGCGGTCCGGGCGCTCCCGTCGGTCCGGGCGGTCCGGGCGCTCCCGGCGCTCCCAGCGGTCCCGGCGCTCCTGGTGCTCCCGGCGGCGGCAGCTACGGCCGCTAATAAGCAGCGGCTACGACGGGTAACTAAACTCATTTATGTTTTATGAACCGGTGTATTTCTGTTCTGTGTTGGAATGTCGAATTTCTTTAAGCCGAAAATGCATTTTACAAAAAACAGCGCATCGCAATTATTTAAAATGTAGGTTTGCACTTATGTTGTTTTCAACAAAATTGTGTCTAGAAATATAGAAAAATGGTTATACGTCTCGTTCGTTCAAACATAACGTTCGTGCTTTTTTCTCTATTATTAACATCACCTCTTTTTGTTTGTTCCAGACGTTAAGCTGCTTCCTGAAGATCCTGTACAAATAAATTCAAAAGCTCAATGTGATACAAAATATAGATTCGTTTCGCCATACATAGGATATATTTATGCATTACAAATAAAATTTATCTTTTTTATAAAATGCTTCATTTTTATTCACCCTACCTTAGGACGAACTACATGATAACAAGAAAGTGAAAAGGTACATCTCAGCATGGTAAAAATGACGTCACTAAGTAACTAAAAGTTATCTCAGCCCCAACTTTTCGGCCCCATCGGCCATCCGAATAATAATAAGTTTAATTGAATTTTAATTATTTATGTACACACAATTATATTACAAACAGACAGGGTTTAAAGAAACTCATCACGAAGCCGTCAACCAAGCATTCTGTACATCAAACTTAGTAACTTTCATTACTCATACTCAGAAAGTAGGTCTGAAGTTGCCTGAGGAACGGGTTGAAAGCAATACTTTTCAGCCCTAGGGAGAAACGTTTTCAACTGACAGCTGTCAAATTATAATAAAAAACTAGTTCTAAGAGCAGCGGTGGCCCAGTGGTGGCGGCCCCGACTTACGAACAGTAAGTCGTGGGTTCGAACCCAGACAGGCGCATTACTTTATAATAACTTAGATTTGGGCAAAATATTCACCATTTCTTCAACGATGAAAATGGCAGAATACCTACTCGTAGCTAGCCGGCCACAGCACAAAAAAAAACGAAAGAGGCGGGAAATCGGCATTCCGATCTCCATTCGTTTTTTCGAGTTGATTCATATTTTCATTTTTATTTTCCTTGTTTTCGTAACGAATAACACAGTGTTTACCTGTTGTTTAAGGGCTACCGCACACTAGCGGTAAAGCTAGAGGCTGAAGCTAGAGGTAGAGCTACCTTAACCGTTGATGCGACATGAAAATGGTCTTTGGAAACTATCCATATATTTTCGTTAAATTTTGTTACCCTTTCACAGATCAAAAAGTTTATGTGGACCAACCCAGGTTGGATTTCTCAAAAAGTCAGAAATTGCAAAAATCTTTTCCCATACATTTTGTTTGAAAATTTTAACCATTTTTTTATGCTAATTTATACTGTTTGTAATACTGATCAAAAACTTCTACGGGACCAACCCAGGTTGGAGTACTAAAAAGTCAGAAATAAAACCCTAATTCAAATCAAATATAATTATTTTGGGCATCTAGGTCCAATGGTTCCTAAGTTATACAAAAACTTAGGAACCATTGTTAGTACTTAAATACAATTACAAAGAACAACAGTCATCAGAATAATTAAACCAAACAAAAATAAAATATCCAAAGAGTATTTTATTTTTGTTTGGTTGTCTGCTTCGGTTGCTGAGACACGCCAAAATAACCAATAGGGAGATACCTCCCTAGTAATCACCAGCCGAACGAAATGCCTCAACACAGGTGCACGAACATCTTCAGCTACAGTTTTCAGGATGCTGTTGTGAGTCCCCCGCACCCTCCTCAATAAGTGACATGACTTTTTTCCAAATGACGGCATGGAAATCGTCAGTATGAGCCTGCGTGAACATCTCGGAAGCACTGCAGAAACGAGGAAGTCCCAACATCATTTTGAAAATGTTATTGTATTGGACGCGCAGAGTATCTAAGGATTTTTTAGTATAACTAACCCATAGACCAGCAAAGTTACGTACCGTCTTCGTGATCATTTCACTTATTTTCTTTTTTTGTTTTTAATGTTCACAAAGTCTTTCTTTGGACCTGCTATGATTTCGAGTAAGTTTTTGATCATAAGCAACACCAATATTGAAATAAAAACAAAAATTTGGTTCAACCTATGCCATTTCTGACTATTTAAGTACTCCAGTATAAATGTTTAATCCGTATTAGAAACAGGACCGATTGGCATTACGAAAATATCTTGTGTAAAATGGCAATTTTCTTACATCTGTGAATGGGGATCAAAATTTTAAGAAAAATTATGGATAGTTTCGTAAGACCATTTTCATGTTGCTGCAACGGTTAAGAGAGCTCCCCTTACTACCCCGTTTACCATTTCCACCCTGTAGACAAGACTGTCTTGAGACAGACTTGCCTCACATAGACAATTTAAGTCTGCCTCAAAAACTGTTTTGTCTATGAGACATCGCACACCTAAAACGAAACTTTTTGGTCTACTAACTACGACGAAGCGGCGAGGCAAATCGTTGGCGTCAATTCCTTTTCAGTATCCTCAGAGCATGGTACAATAATATACTAGTGGCAACTGAATAGAGACGTAAGTCTTGTACGTGTCGCTCCCGGAATGCCAGACAATATGCTTCAGAGTACTTTTATGTCAGTACCAATATGGACTTCATCTATGTTACGCGTGTAAAACGACGCAGACGTAAAATTTGGGTACATCGCATATACAGTGTGGAATATTTAAATGCCATCTCGAGGGAAAGTACTGGAAATACTGGAGATGGCAAATTTTACTGAAAGGAAAGAAACATTCCTTTATTTTTAATAAGATAAAAACTGCATTAACCGATTTTCGAAAATTTGAAACACTGCAATCGAACCGACTAAAGTTCGAGAAAAATACATCCTGTTTTTTTACGTCAATGGACAGGGCCAATCATATGGATCAAATCTCTCTAACAAACATTATAAATTAAATGAAGGGAAAACCATGAAATCTAAAGAACAGTTATAAAACAATGGGATAAATTCAATAAGATAAAGCACTTTTATGCATGGTTTTCCTTTCATTTAATTAGTCACATTTCTTAGAGTACAGGATAAAAGTAAAGGAATGTTTCCTTTGAGTAAAATTTGCTATCTCCAGTATTTAGAGTACTTTCCCTACAGTTGGCATAAAAAAATTCTACCCTGTGTAGTGAAATACTGCTATGGAAAATATTAGAAAGAAAGAAAGAAAGAAAAAGCATTTATTAGCCCGTACTGGACAAAACACATAAAAATTAACATTACATTACACACACACACGCACGCACACGCACGCACATTTTTATTATACACTGTAAAGTGCATACACTGTTAGTGTGTGTATTAAGACAACATCCCCGGAAGCTTTTAGACTATTTCCGAATGAACGAGTCAAGTTTTGATAATTTACTGAAATTTTATGAATGGAGCCTTACATTACTTTTTAAGACACATAATATTTTCGCAAAGCTATACTTACTCCTGAGGGACTAGCAGTCCCTGGACTGTTTTGTTGTAGTTGTGGGCGCCCTCTTGTGTTATTTGTATGACGTAGGCATCCGATAAGAAAGGATTTTCCGAATTTATTTATTTAAGCACATGTTTCCGGCATAAATAAAAGTATTGCTAAGCCAAGCCAAGATGTTATGAATTTAATTGTATTTTCTGGCTTGGATGTAAAATGTAGCACCCACCTGGCTTTGCCTCCGAAGGCGGTTTTACATTCTACATCCAAGTCTTTTGAGGAATCAAAATTAAATTAATATTAAAATTGCATAACTGCAGCCGACCATATGAAGTTCATATCATGACTGAACGAAGTCGAACGTACGTACGTACCAACAATTAAAATTAAATTAAATATATTGACTGTGCGCGGTTACTGCGATGCTTTCCGTCTGAAGGCAGCCTAATAAACAATTGTCGTTTAAGTACATGACATAAGCGAGCCTGTATATAAGCTTAGTCGAAGTATTTCTAAGCACAGATCAACATGGCTCGTCTTGCAGTAGTCACAGTTATAGCCTTGGGGCTCTTCGCTATCACTGTCGCCACACCAGGTATTGTTCTGTTGTTGTTATAATATTTGCTTTTATGGTTGAATAACAAAAAAACTTAAATATTAACACAAAAAATAATATGTGCCTCACTGCTACATATTATTAAAAACAAAATGTGTATAATTATGTCACCGTAAAATTGTCAAACACGTTATATTGTAATCTCTCTAGCGTTATTGTAAACTCTCGAAATATTGTCAAATGAACATACTGCTTACAATAAAACGCATTATTTTTCGTGAAATGCATGCGATGGTAGTCAACTCACGCGGTGTGGAGGGAGGGAGGGGTACCCCTTGCCCAGTGGTACCACTCTCATGAAAAGAGAATGTACTCGTACCATTCCTGAGAAATATCTATTAACATAACCTAACCTTAAAACACTTTATATTCCCCTAAAAAGCGTATTCGATGCAGTGCTGAGAGCAGGGTTTAAAGAACCCAACTAACCTAACGGGGGGGTGCCCCAAGTCCCAATTATGGAGGCAGAGATACTTACGTATGTTCAGTTGACAATATTTCGAGAATTTACAATATCGCTAGAGAGAAACACTTTATATTGTAATATAACGTGTTTGACAATTTTACGGTGACATATACACCATACATTTTTTATTTTCATAAATATTTAAAGGGTTTGTTAAAGAAGGTCTTGTTACTATGTATGTAAAGTCTCAATAAATAATATTGATAAACAGCCAGGTTTTTATGGAAAGATTTTACAGGTCATTCTTTATAGTTTCCATTAATCATTTTTGCGACAATAATCCGTCATTCAGTCATTCATCTAATCATGATAACGTCACTCAGCTATGAGTTTACCAATTATGTCAATTTTCGTTGAAAGTTTTGTGATTTCGTTATTTTGACTTTTCACTACATTTGATCAGTAAAGGGTGCGAATAGAGCCAATTTTTTTAGTACTAATTAAATGTTAGTGGTGTATTTCTTCTAATAACATGAGCTGCGTCTTTACTAATACTTTATTTGGAATGAAGAATACCTAGTAAGTATTGAAAAATTTGATTTAAATTGGTCGTTGCTTTCAAAGTAGTTTTTGAGGTTGTTTTTTTTTTTAATTTCTAAGTTAACGTTTTATAGAGTCGTGTAGATTCAAAATAAAGTAAAATGTTTTTTTGCGAAAACAACACACAGGAAGGACTAATAATATTAATTAAAGAAATCCATCGAGTGATGTGGAAGATATGAGGGAACAGAGAATATTACAAACAAAGATAGACCCGAAAAACATTACCCTTGTCAAGACTGCAAGCAGTCGGATAATAAAAATAGAAAGATGTACGCCACCGAAAATGTTGAAGTTAAAGTCATTAATTGCGTATAAGTGTACAATGTGGTGTTACGTTATGTTAGTGTTTATGACTTAGTAGCCTTTTACAAGCATTGGTGTCGATTCTGTTGTGCACAAACTAAACTTAAATAAGGCTATTGCTATCTTTTGCTAAAAGGCAGTGCGAGAAAAGGACGGCTATAGCTATGAACTAAGTTAGAGATGTCAAACTACTTTATGCCTTGCGCTTCAACGTGTTTTTAGTCGACATGTTTTTACGTGCACCCTTCATTTGTATGGAAATATTAGTTCCAATTAAATTTGACAGCTCTAAATTACGTCTGTCTCTTTCTCGTTTTATTAGAGAGAAAAAAATAGCAATAGCCTAAATTAAGTTTGGTTTGTGCACAACAGAATCGACACCACTGTAATTAAATTTATCATTTGCTTGCCCTTCTGATCACATTTCATCACGCAGTTGACATTGTTATTATTAAGTAATAACAATGATGTTCTTTGTGATTGCCATTTGTGTTGACCATAAAATTTCTTGACGTAAGTCATTTTGGTGGTGTGCCCTGTCCGTATCTACAGCCTTTTTGAAAACCAATGCACATACCTACGAATATGCAAAAGAATCTCCAAAAAACTAAAACTAAACATTTCAAATTTTCAGGTGGTGGCGGAGGTGGCGGAGGAGGGGGTGGAGGTGGTGGCGGCGGGGGTGGCAGTAGCGGCGGCAATGGTGGTGACGGTGGCAACAACGGTGGCCCCGGACAGCCTGGACAGCCCGGCGGAGGCAGCGGCGGTGGTCACGGTGGAAACGGCGGCGGTGGTGGTATCAACGGAGGCGGCGGTGGCGGCCCTGGACCTGTTGGAGGTGGCGGCTACGGCGGTCCCGGAGCTCCCGGCGCTCCAAGCGGTCCCGGCGCTCCCGGCGCTCCCGGCGGTCGCAGTTACTAAGCAGCGGCTACGACGGGTAACTAAGCTCAATTAATATCATAGTGCGTTTTCAGTGTCCAGGTCCAGGCGGAAAACTTCTTTGATTATTATAATGGAATATTTTTTATACATATAAGCATCAACTTTGAACTTAAATTTCTGTTCCTTTCTTTATTGGTGTATTCCCGCTGACTCCACTGGTTCGTCCCATTTGGTGGGGTCAACGAAAAATCAAAACTGTCGTTTCGTTGACCACACTACTAGCCTACCCTACTGGTTGGGGCAACGGGAAGCTTGCAATTTTTTTAGCATTTTCCTTACCCGTAAAATAAATAGGTAACTATACTGAAGGGCACAAAACAACTTGACGCCAAGCTGTAAATGATTTATGAACTGGTGTACTTCTGGGGGTCTAAAATGCCTGCTTTAGCAGAACATAATATGAATCAAGTAGCAGAAATTAAATTCTAAAAATGGACTTTAAGGGTATAATCATTGAGTCCATTTTAAGAATTTTATATTTTTACAGTGTCCATATTATGTTCTGCTAAAGTGGCCATTTAGGCGTGCTGTTCGGCGTTAGGTATAATTTCTTTAAGCCAAAAAACATTTTACAAAAACACATATTATGGGTTTGCACTTATATTGTTAGCAACAAAAATGTATCTAGAAATATAGAAAAGTACTAATGGGCCTGGTTCAGTCGAACATAACCTTCGTGTTTTATTCTCTATTATTAACATTACCTCTTTTTGTTTGTTACAGATTTAAGCTGTTTCCTGAAGATCCTGTACAAAGAAATTTAAAAGCTTAATGTGATACAAAATATAGATTCGTTTCGCCATACATAGGATGTATTTATGCATTACAAATAAAATTTACCGTTTCTATAAAATGATTCATTTTTAATCACCCTACCTGTTTGGACAAACTACATGATAACAAACAACCGAAAAGGTACATCTCAGCAGGGTAAACAAGACTTCACTATGGAACTATGTTATTGTCTCAAACACTACAGTATGATAATTCAACAATTTAATTCGTCTTAATAAAGTCAAAAGAATGTGGTGCCTTACTACATTTAATCCGTGGAATACGCTGCCTTCTGTCTCGCATGACGCGAGCTTGAGACATAAGTTTGTTTCAGCGATCAGTTGCCCTCGCTCTGTTGAGACGGGTAAAGTCCGGTCGCGGAGCCTGAAGTATTTCGTACAATGACCTCTTTACTTACTGACAGTGGTCACAAACATTTTTCTATTAAGTGTGGTTTACATATGAAATATTGAAAGGAAAAAGAAAATTTGGCAACTTATTAAATAAATTATTGTTGTCATGTAAATTATTTGTTTAGATGTTAAAAAAAAATCGAGATACAATTACTAATTCGGCAGAAATAAAAGTTACTTCTGTCTGGATATTTTGTCGTGACTCACGGCCAACCAAAGAACCACATTCAAACATGAACAAACCTTACAATGTTAGGTAAAAGCCACATCCAGTCACCGTTTATCTGTGTTTCACAGATACTTGTTTACATGTATTGAACGAATATTTTGTCCGCAATGATTTGTAATCTAACTTCAAAATATTTATAAAATCGACGTCTAATTTTTAGTAATACCCCAACTATTTGTTCTTTTTAAGTGTCTAGTATACTCTAATATACTCAATCAAAAATCTTGAACTTCAAGACGTTTTCAATCCTTGAGGACGGCGGCCATTGCATTTGTGCGAGCGGTACACATTATATTAACACTGCATACACTGGAGTGACAGAGACAGGTAATAACAGGTCATTGTACGAAATTCTTCCTGCTCCGCGACCGGACTTTAGTCTATCCATATGTCACTTTGCTCCTCGCCTAGGAACCATTATTGTTGAGTAACATGGGAAATAAGAAAAATACAATTGAAAAAGCGAGCACTAAAACATTTGACGACTCAAATGATGGCTACTTGGCGAAGTCGAACATAATTATTTATTTTTACGTGCTTATGCGCATAGTACAACAAAATAAACGGATGATTGATTCGACCGTACATTGTTTTAGTGTGAAATTACTATAATTATTATCCTCTTTATTATTATTTATTTATTTAATTGTTTTCTGAGTGAATTCACAAAAAATGCTTTGTTTGTAATTAGTTACGGAAATTAATATTGTTATTGTTTACACTATCGCATTAGGTAACCCTGTAAAGATAGTCGTAAGGTGGAGAAATAAATAAATAAATAATTACATACAACCCACATTATATAGGTAGGTAGTAGTCAGGTGGTAAGTAGTAGGTAGGTAATAGGTAGATATGTGGTAGGTACGTAGTAGGTTTAGGAAAAACCAACTTTCCTCACTGTTTTAGTAGAGAAAAGACACTTCTTTCGTGCGGGAGTGGTCAAAAGCATTTTTCAATTCGAGCCGGTAGTTCCTGAGATTATTGCGGTCAACCAAACAAACAAACTCTTCTGCTTTATAATATTATATTATATATTATAATTTTATATATCATAGTACGTATAAATAAATAATATGTAGAAACATAATTATGTAAATAAAATCTGGCATGAATAACTGTTAAAATTTAATAGTTTATTTTCGAAAATCATTTCTATTAAAAGGTTTTATAATAATGGCAATACAACAATGTCATTCTAACACAATTGCAAGGCCATTCATCGAACCACTATGATGAATTTAGCAGATTACGAACTTTTAGCAAAATGACGATGGAGATCCCATTGTCATTCATCAACAATTATGAGATCAATGATAGACAATTGTGACACTATTGCAATAGCAGAATCGGGCCCAGGTTGGAAACGGTAAACGAGGTAGTAAGGGGAGCTACCTTAACCGTTGCAGCTACATGAAAATTGTCTTTGGAAACTATCCATAATTTTTCGTAAAATGTTGTTACTCATTTACAGATTTAAAAAAAAAAACAGTTAGCAGGAACATTGTCATTTTAAACCAAACTTTTTTTTACCAATCGATGCTGTTTCTAATACTGATCAAAAAGTTTTTGTGGACCAACCCAGGTTGGAGTTCTCAAAATATCAGAAATTGCAAAAAATGAACTTTCAGCGGGGCAGTAACTGTATTACCTTAACCGTTGCAGCTACATGAAAATGGTCTTAGGTGACTACATAATTATTATTTTTTTCGAGAAATGTTTGATTCCAAATTACAGATTTTCAAAAAAATGTACAGGTAGCAAGAAAATTGCTATTTTATACAAAACATTTTTTATGTCAATCGATCCTGTTTCTAATACTGATTAACCTTTTGACCGCCACAGCATAAACGCTCATGCGTGCCCTCCATACCAAGCAACATTTTATCTACTATTTTTTCACATATTTGTGTCGTTTGTATACGCGTATAAAAGGTTAAAAAGTTTTATTGGACCAACTCAGGTTGGAGTACTAAAAAAGTCAGAAATTGCATTGTTTGACCAACCCAGATTGGGTTGGTCTTTAACTTTTTAATCAGTATTAGGAACAGGATCGTAATCGTTTGTCGTGGTATGGGCATGTGATGCGGAGGAACGAGGAAAATATCGTGAAAAAAGTTTTGAGCATGAATGTGGATGGGTATTTGAGTGGATGAAGACCAAAAAAAGCGATGGATGGACTGTGTTAAGAATGATATGGTAAGAAAAGAAGTGTCTGATGAGATGACGAAAAATAGAGGAGTATGGAAGAAGAAGACATGCTGCGCCGACCCCAAATAAATTGGGATAAGGGCAAGAGAATGATGATAGGAGCAGGATCGATTGGCATCAAAAAAATATTTTGTGTGAAATGGCAATTTTCTTGCTAACTGTACATTTGTTTTGAAATATTTGAATGGGGATCAAAATTTTACGAAAAAATATGAATAGTTTCGTAAGACCATTTTCATGTTAGAACAGTATAGATGAAGTCCACATAGGATACTGAAAAGGAATTGACGCCAACGATTTGCCGCGCTGCTTCGTCGTAGTAGACCAAAAAGTTTCGTTTTTCGTATTACGACGAAGCGGCGCGGCATATACAGTGTGGAATTTTTCAATGCCAGCAGGGAATGTACTCGAAATACTGGACATGGCAAATTTTACTCAAAGGAAACATTCCTTTATTTTTAAAAAGAAGCAAATCTGCGTTCACAGATTTTCAAAAATTCGAAACCGACTGAAGTTCGAGAAAATAACATCCTGTTAAGCTATTGCATTTTTTTTACGTCAATGGACAGGGCCAATCATATGGATCAAATTTCACTAACAAACATTATAAATTGGAAATTTTACATTATAAAGGGAAAACCATGAAATCTAAAGAACAGTTATAAATTCAATACGATAAAGCAATTAATGTTTCTTAGAGTACAGGATAAAAATAAAGGAATGTTACCTTTGAGAAAAAATAGCGATCACGAGTATTTAGAATATTTTCCCTTCAGGTGGCATTAAAAAAATCCACTCTGTATAGTGCATATGTCACCGTAAAATTGTCAAACACGTTAGATTGGACAGGTTCACTCAAATCTGTATGGTTCTTTCTTCAAAAGACCATCTCAGACACTAATATCTACTTGATCCTCGTGTGAATTGAGCAAGACTATGTCTGGACTTCAAAAGAGACTATGACCTCTGACTTTGTTTCGGCTGTTTCTTCTCAGAGTAGTTAGGTACGAAACACCGGCCCCATCTAGTTTAAAAAAAAAATTACGTGTAAAAGTGTTTGTGAAAACCTTACTTACAAAATAAAGATCATTTATCATTTATCATTTATCATTGTAATCTCTCTAGCGATACTGTCTACTGAATCGTAACTTTTTTTGTTCTACACCATATCTGGGAACCTTAGTTACGGCGGCAGTGGTGGCGCTGATGGCTACGACGACGGTGGCCCCGGACAGCCTGGACAGCCTGGCGGAGGATTCGGCGGCGGCAGCGGTGGTGGTATTAAAGGAGACCTCTGCACTATGCCGGTGGCGATTTTCCCTAGAGTATGACGGAATTAAACGGCTTCTGAAGAGCCTTAAGGCCTTATTGGTTTTCCACCCGCCTTCAGGAGTTCGGCCGTAATTCCATCATCACCCGGTGCCTTGTTGTTTTTTAGCTGTAAGCTGTCAGTTTAGTCTAGTTTTTGGGTCGTTTGCTAGGTTGACAGTGGGTTAGCTGGTTTACGTATACAACTGTCCATAGAAGCTATCGATCTCCCACAGTAGCTCCAGTTTCGCGAATAAGATCCTGCCATCGTCGGTCTTCACTTTTGTGAGCTGGTTCTGCCCAATAGCCAGATTTCTTGAAAAGACTTTGGAGCCTTTGTTCCGCTTGATCGCGTCTTTAATATGCTCGGTATTAAAGCGGCGGAGGTTTAGATATGCGTCTATTGAGCTGCCGGTATTTCGAGGCCTCGTCTGAAGACTGCAGTATCATCTCACGCCGCTCCTTCATGAGCTCGAGAGTTTGATCGGAGAACCTCTTTTTCTGATAAATATGACGTGTCTTGAGGAACTTAGACCCGGTCGTATGAACAGTTTCCACGAACCCATCCATGTATTCGTCCACTGAGCTCCCTAGGCACTCGAAACGATTCTGGAGTTCGAGCTGAAAGCTCTCGGGGTTTTGGATTTGGATCTGTGCTGGACGGAGCGTAGACTTCATCAATCGACCTTTCTAGCTTTATATTGATGTTCAATGTGCCTTTTACCATGCGGTGATCGCTCTCGGTTTTCACCGAATCGATCACAGAGACATCATTGAACAGTTGCTTCTTGGTTGACATAATGAAGTCAATCTCGGTTTTTGTTGCACCATCTGGGCTCTGCCAGGTCCACTTCTTGTGCTCACGTTTTTTGAAGAAGGAGGCAGTCGTTCTATGTAAAATATTAGTATTCAACTGCATCCGATTAGACTGGAAACCGACCTCAACATAGTTGGGAAAAGGCTAGGCAGATGAAGATTCATGTTTTATTTTTATTTTTCTTATATTCTTATCGAAAAGCACAATGTTTACCTCGGGTGTAAGACTTATCTAGTCCCTCGAACTATTTTCGCCCTCGCTACGTTCGGGCGCCAAACTGCGTCTTGGGACTAAATAAATTACTTTCACCTATAGGTGGAAGAAACTTAATGAGCTATTATGTATATACAATTAATGATGTACTATTACGCAAAAAATATTGCTGGGAATCAACTTTTGAAGTGATAACTTCTTAAGAGCGGGCCTAACGCCAGGAAAAATTCTGATTTCCCCCGCGCGTCTCGCCACACCCGCATTAGTGCGTTTATCAAACACGGGCGGCGCCACGATGCGCGACACGCGGGACCGAACTCGCGCACTTGAAGTCATTGAGCTGAGTATATGCAACATAGATAGATGAAAACACTTTCTATTCTTATTTTTTTTTTAGTAAATTTAACACCTTCAATGCATTCCCATGTTGTTTGTATGTCGTGAAATAAAAGTTTTGAGTAGGTAAGTATTCTATTTCATCTTAGTTTTCTTAATATAAGATATCGGAATTGTAGACAATGGAATGCATGATTAATAGGATACAATGGTTGGAAGCGACTTCTTAAATAGGTGGTAATTTTTTTTCGGCAAACCTGGGTATCTTGACGTTTGTTACGCCATTTTGGTAATCTACTTTTCGACATCAGTTAGCATTTGATTCTGTAGTCAGAAAGTTAAAAAAATGATCAATTCCGGAATACGGAGTAAAAACAAACGTTGCAGGTACCAACACACACACACACATACACACAACGGTGCTATACATTCGATTCTATAATTAGAACCCTAAATTGGTTTTTAATTTTGCTACAAATAAGAAACGATCGTAAGAAATATCGTATAATCATCATATTAATATTTGTTTATAAGTTTTATTCACAACACTGAAGCTTCATTTACATGAGGTTATTTTCTTGGACATACCGGTGCAATAATTGAATACATACCTTCAAGAATGCCAAGCACCTGTTTACATAAAAAACTTGAAAGCAAATATTATATATTTTACAATTTAATAAAAAAACGACCAAGTGCGAGTCGAACTCACTCGCCCATGAAGGGTTGAAACAGCAACTCAAAAATGAATTGATTGAATGTACGGTAAACGGTTTATGTATTAAAAAAATACTTACTAGATGTCGTTCAAACCACTTTTCGATGGAAGTTTACATGGTAATGTACATCATATATATTTTTTAGTTTTATCATTCTCTTATTTTAAAAGTTACAGGAAGGGTACACACATTTTACCACTTTGGAAGTGTCTCTAGAAAAAAACATAAAAAAACCTCAATATCATTTTTAAAGACCTATCCATAGATACCCCAAGTATGGGTTTAAAGAAAAAAAAAATCAGTTTCAGTTCTAAGTATGGGTGAAACCCTGAAAGTTTTTCTTTCTATTATTGTGTGAAAATAGTAATATAAAATAATACGAACAAGTAAAATTAAATTAAAATTTAAAAACCTTCCGACACATAATGTAATTAAAGTTAAATAGAAAATAATTGATTATAGTTAAATTCTGGGAACCAGGCATCACTCCACTTTCCGTGTCTCATTTCGTTAATATTCCTTATTCCCTTTGAATATAGTCATTATTGTAGGTTTATAGTCAAAATCTTTCATTTGATAAATTGATGCCAATATTGAAAAAAATGTAATTCGCCATTTTGTGGTGGCGGCTATCTTGGATTGTAAATTTATCATAGTGAGTATTCTACTAGTCACGCCCTTTCATTTGATACCCATATCGAGGGAATTGAAAAAAAATATATGCAAGTAATCCGTAGTTTTGTGTCAGCGGCCATCTTGGACCAATTTTCATCAAACATAGCTAAGAACACTCCCGACTAATTCACCTTTTTAATAAAATATAAAATTAAAATCGTTTCATCCGTTCGGATGCTACGATGCCACAGACAGACACACACACACAAAGACACGTCAAACTTATAGCACCCCGTCGTCTTTGCGTCGGGGGTTAACAAAGGAACTTTGGCATAGTATAAAAAAAAAACAAGTAGGATATCTTCATATAAACGCACCGCACGCGGCTTGTATGTGTGCGTCATACTATCTTTACGTCGCCGCACGCACACTCTAACAAAATCTCGACCCGTGTCTTACTGCCGCCAGTCGAGGCTTGCACACCGCGTAAATAAATTAAAAATGGGTGATTATCGCAGGAGAACCTATTGCTGTGTGTATGGGTGTCTAAAAATAACCGAAAAGGTTAGCAAGTCGCTTATTCTAGCATATAATTTATAGGTATAATAAATAATAAATAATAAATAATAAATAATAAATAATAAATAATAAATAATAAATAATAAATAATAAATAATAAATAATAAATAATAAATAATAAATAATAAATAATAAATAATAAATAATAAATAATAAATAATAAATAATAAATAATAAATAATAAATAATAAATAATAAATAATAAATAATAAATAATAAATAATAAATAATAAATAATAAATAATAAATAATAAATAATAAATAATAAATAATAAATAATAAATAATAAATAATAAATAATAAATAATAAATAATAAATAATAAATAATAAATAATAAATAATAAATAATAAATAATAAATAATAAATAATAAATAATAAATAATAAATAATAAATAATAAATAAATAAATAACTTTATTTTTCCAAAATACAGATTTAACATGTTTTATAAGTATCAACAAAATGTACATGAGCGTTGGTAGTAACACAATGCAGTACAATCTAAGCACTGAGATCTGCACACAATATGGAAAACCCTGCCTCTCAAACTAGGTAACCTGTATCTTGAGAGACAGTGATTCAGCTTAAAAAGTGATGCGATAAGTATAATAGTAGACTGTGTCGATCTACCTTAGCGACTATGAATATAAGCTAATTTGAGCAACTATGAATATAAAGCTAATTTAAGTAATAGTAGTAGTAAATATTATTAAAACGTGATGTATGTGTGTGTTTTCGCGTGTGCGTGTGTGTGAATGGGTGTATGTGTGTGTGAATGTGTGTATGTGTATGTGTGTGAGTGAGAGTGTGTTGTGTGTGATTGGTGATATATAGGTAGCTAGGAGACGTACTTAAGTAAGGATTCTGTTTGTAGGTAGTCCTGTTCCAGTAGCCATTCCGTCAATTTTGTTTTAATTTCATATCTGTTTAGGTCGACTATGTTTAGATTTTTATGAATTTGTTTGTATATGTATGTACTTAATGTGTAGTATTGGTGTTGAACGAAAGCGGTTTTGTGAGGGGTACTTAAGGGAAGTTTTTTCCTTTTTTTAGGGTCAGTAGGGGGTACGCTGGCGTGTTTCCTAACAGTAGACTGTAGTACAAAAAGCTGACGCACTGAAAGTACCTTAGAATCAGCGTATAGTTGCGTAGTGGGAAAGCGATAGGGTTTGCGCAACATCACCTTCAGTACGGCTCTCTGCGCTCTCTCGACCCTCAAAAAACAGGTTTTATTTGCTCCACCCCAAACTGTGATGCAATAACCAATGACGGATTGGCATAATGCATAGTACACCATCTTCAGGGTATCAGGTGCAGCAGAGTCTCTAAGGGATTTGAAAATATGTAAAAGTTTTAAACATCTAGTGGTGGTGGCGTCAACGTGTTTGTCCCATCGTAATCCTCCGTCTATTTGGACCCCCAGATATTTCACGTTATCAGCTCTTACAAGTGTCGGACATGAACATTGTGGGGATTGTTTGGAGCAGGTGTGCGCTGTAATGCAGAAATATTTGTCGGGCAACTTGTTACGCCGGATAGCGAAGGGAACGAACAACGTTTTGTCGCAGTTTAGAGTGAGCAAGTTCAGGTTGAGTCATTTCATTATCGTTGACATTGCCGCTTCTGCATAGCGTTTAACGCTATCCCAGGTTGGTCCTTGAACTATGACTGCAGTGTCGTCTGCATACGCAAAGATCTTGGAGTTGGGGATGGTCATTCTGCACAACTCATTGACGTATATTAGGAAGAGAGTGGGGCCCAAAATGCTTCCCTGAGGCACTCCGTAAGTGGTCGATACTTCTTCACTTATATACTCTCCAATTTTAACTCGTTGAGTCCGGTTGTGAAGGTAGTCTTTGAAGATTTCGAGGGTGTTTCCCCGTACCCCTAGGAGTTCCAATTTGGAGATAAGTTTGGGAACAGAGACTGTGTCAAATTCTTTAGAAAGATCTAAAAAGATCCCTAGGCTTTTTACTCCACTGTCTAGATTCCTGGCAGCCAATTGTGTCAGCTCAAGAACTGCATCTTCAGTAGAGATTCCTGTGCGAAAACCATACTGATTATCAGCTATGAGCTGATGTTTGTGCAGGAATTTATTTAAGCCATTATTTAGGATCCTTTCTAATAACTTAGAGAGTGCTGAGAGGACCGATATGGGTCTGTAGTTGTTGACACAGTTTCTGTTCCCTCCCTTATGAATTGGATGGATGATAGCCTTCTTGAGCGCATCAGGAAATACGCCTTGTTTAAGGCAAGAGTTAAAGATATACGTCAAAGGTGGCGTCAAGGTCTGGCGGCAACTCTTTAGCACTAAGGGGGATATGCCATCCCAACCAATTGCACAATCATTACGCAGTTGCAGAATAAGAGACTCCACCTCGGATTCATCAACCTCAAGTATCACAAGAGAGTTGGCGGGGCTTGACAAGAGGTTTTGACATGATCTCCTAGGTGGGTTTGTTGGTTGGTCAGATTGGGACAAGATTTTTTCAGCCAAGTTGGTGCCTATGTTGCTGAAAAATCGACATACTTCGTTAACGGACGAGGTAGCGTATAGTAACTCAATCCCTATTTAAAGTTACAAAATACGTAATTTAAAATGATTGACGAATAGGGTAGACGACAAAAGACATCTAATTAGGTAGTCCGTCAGTTAGATTACTAACAAATATTTAACCCGTATTTTTTCTTTTGTTACACAAACCAAAATTTACGAATGTGACGCCTTAGTATAATTTTGAATGAGTTCTGACGTCACGAGCCCCCACTCCCGAGTTTTGCTGCGTTTAATTCTTAGTACCATTGATTTACAAAACCAAAAAAGTATGTGTCCATTATTTTCCAATACTTACTGACGGTGTCGGCGACGAGACTCTTTCTCCACACCAGGGTGCAAGCAATGGTGCAAGTAATGGCCATACGTAAAAGGCATCGCGAGTCGTTTTAGTTTTGAATCAAAATTTTGTGTTTTGAAAACTTGTGATAATAATTTTATGTCGTAAATAAGTATTTTTTTTATGGTATCTTATTGGAATCTTCATATAGTATTATGATGAATTAGCACCATCACAATTTTAAAGTCCAATAAGACCAAGAAAAATGTAATTTAGAGTGTTGTGTCACATATTTACGTAATTTGAAAAGGTGATTTTTTGTTAATTAAGATATGACGTTGAAATTAGTGTAAAAACGTTGGACTTGGCTTAAAACCGATATCCATGCATAAATCATGTAAATCGGTCCAGTAGTTTAGGAAATATAAGATAAAACAAATAGTAAACACTGTGTTCATCGTAAATTTCACAGTCTTTGTTGTAAATTTTTTTTTTTGATAATAGTTTAGGAGACATAGTTCATCAGAACAATGTTTTGAATGCGTTATAATCGTTTGAAAGATAGACCCATCCAAAATGTCCCCCCCGCCCCTCTAAATTTTAAAATAAGAGAGTAAAAAGAATATGCTGTAGATTTCAATGAAAACCAGACAACACATTTATAGGCACTGAATTTAAATATAGCTAAAAGTGACAACCCTGAGACAGTAATTATAACGCGGATTGAGCTGTAGATGCACTACTGCTCTTGTTTATACTATGACTTTGGTAAGCACGACAGGTGGTCAAGCTATACAAAACCAGTTTATGCAGATCTCTCATTGTACATAAAGTATATACATGGTGAGGCCACGTTATACTGGAAATGTAAAAAAATACTTAGCCGGAATGTGGCCAGAGTATTGTAAATAGGTATTCATAATTCTTTATGAAATCCTAGGTGCACACATAAGGTATGTGAGATTTCGGTAGTAGGAAAAGATAAACGTACTTCTCCAGTGAAACATTTTGGTCATTATTCAAATTCTTTTCGACCTCGATGGTACTCCCGACAGAACCATCAACAAACTCGATCACTCGATTTGCATTATTTTCTGGGAACTAATACCTGAAACAAGCGAGTGTTCGGAATCACATTACTTTTTATATTTTTTAACGTGATTCATATTATGATTCTACTAAAGCGGCCATTTTAGGGCCCTAGTCTATTTTAAATCTTTACTAGTCGACCCGACCTACCTACTACCTATCTACTACCTACCTTCTACCTATCTACTACCTACCTTCTACATATCTACTATCTACCTTCTACCTACCTACTACCTACTCCCACCCACTACTTTCACGTAATAATAACACATAACGTACCGCGTGCGTAACGTATCTACAAGTAATAAAACAAATCCCTTTAAATAATAACTACCATATTTTATTAATTTATAATAAATAATATACCTACATAACGGTTAATTCGTACGGGTTGTATCAGCCGAAAGACGTCCACTGCTGGACATAGGCCTCCCCCAAGTGTCGTCACATTGACCGGTCAACGGCGACTCGCATCCAACGTTGTGTGTAATTATCATAATTTCACACAAAAACAATGCACGATCAAATCAATCATCCGTTTATTTTGAGTTTACTATGCGCTTAGGCACGTAAAAAATACATAAGTACTTTCGACTACGGCAATCAGCCATAAATTGAGTGTTCAACTGCTTTACTTCTCGCTTCTTCCGTTTTGTTACTGTATTTTTCATGTTAACCATGTTACTCAACAAAAAATTAGTAATATTATGAAAATAATAAGGGCGGCTGGGCGCGGAGCAAAGTGGCATAGACTGCCCGTCTCAACAGAGCGAGGCCTACTGATCGGTGAAACAAACTGATGTCTCAAGCTCGCGTCCCGCGAGACGGAAGACGGCGCATTTCGCGGATTAAAAATGTAGTAAGCGCCAAACTCTTTCGGGTCTATTATCTCTTAAAATAGAAAATATTTTGAAAATTTTCTCAGAGTCTGCCCTAGGTTACACATGAGTGATAATATTTATGTAGTTTTTGGTTCAGTAATATGCACCAAAATAGAATACAAACCAAAATTCTTGAAAATTAGAGGTAACTTTGTGACGATTTTCTATCGAGAAAATTTTATCCTATTATGTTTTTGCTCAGACCCAACCCTCACATTTATAATGAAGTTTCCTGACATATTTTTTTTTTTCTAATTTGAACATGATTTACTATTCTAAAAATCTAATCTAAGATTGAAGATTTTGCTTTAGGCCCGCTCTTAAGGGAGGGTGACTTGATTCGGAACGGTAACGAAGTAGTTCTGAATGACTGCGCAAATAAACGCACAGCCTAAGCCCCTGATCGACCTGCAACAAGGAGGGTGTGTTCGTTGTATGACGTAGGCATTCGATAAGAAAGAATTTTCCAAAATTTATTTATTTATTTTAGCACAGATTCACGGCATAAATAAAACTATGCTGCCATCTAAGATGTTATGAATCCAATTGCATTTTCTGGTTTGGATGTAAAATGTAGCATCCACACAGCTTAGCCTCAGAAAGGCGGGCTTACATTCTGCATCCAAGTCTGTATCTTCTGATAAAACAAAACCAAATCTTGAAATTGCATAAATGCAGCCGACCACATGAAGTTGATATCATGTCTGAACGAAGTCAAATGAACCTACGTACCAACAACTGCATGCAGTTAAATATATCGACCGTTCGTGTGAAGGCAGCCTAATAAACATTTGTCGTTCAAGTACATGACATAAACGAGCCTGTATAAAAGCTTAATCGAAGTATTTCAAAGCACAGATCAACATGGCTCGTCTTGCAGTAGTCACAGTTATAGCCTTGGGGCTCTTTGCTATCACTGGCGCCACACCAGGTATTGTTTTATTGTTGTTATTCTATTTTCTTTTTTGGTTAAAAAAAAACTTAAATATGGCCACAAAAAAATAAATAAAATAAATTGTTTAAATACTTAACGGGTTTGTTAAAGAAGGTCTTATTATCATGTATGTAAAGTCTCATTAAATAATATTGATAAACAGTCATGTTTTTATAGAAATATTGTACATGCCATTTTTAATAGTTTCCATAAATCGTTTTTGCGACAATAATCCGTCATTCATCTAATCATGATAACGTCACTCAGTTATGACTTTACCAATTATGACAATTTTCTTGGAAAATTTTGGGATTTCGTTATCTACTTTTCACTACATTTGATCAGTTACGAATAGAGCCAATTTTTTTAGTACAATTAAAGGTTAGTTGTGTATTTCTTCAATTAACATGAGCTACGTCTTTACTAATTCTTTATTTGGAATGAAAAATACCTAATATTGAAAAATTAAATTCAAATTGGTCTTTGCTTTCAAAGTAGTTCTTGAGATTTTTTTAATTTCTAAGTTAACGTTTGTATAGACTCGTGTACTTTCAAAATAAAGTAAAAGTTTTTTTAGCGAAAACAACACACGAAGGAAAGTAATAATTAAAGAAATCCATCGAGTGATTTGGAAGATTTGAGGGAACAGAGAATATTACAAACACAGATAGACGCGAAAAACATTACCCTTGTTTTGCAGTCGGATAATAAAAGAGGAAAGTCATTCATTGCGTATAAGTGTACAAAGTGGTGTTATGATATGTTAGTGCTTGTGACTTAGTAGCCTTTTACAAGCATTGTAATTAATCATTGGCTTGCCCTTCTGATCCTAAATCATCACGCATTTGACATTGTTATTACTTAATGATGTTCTTTGTGATTGCCATTCGTGTTAACTATCAAATTTCTTGACTTAAGTCATATTGGTGGTGTAAATACGGACAGGGCTGCCCGTATTAACAGCCTTGTTGAAAACCAATACATAGGAAATGTTTAGAAACATCCAAAATTGTCTCGCAAAAAGTTAAACTTATAACATTTAAAATTTTCAGGAGGTGGTGGTGGTGGCGGCGGCGGTGGCAGTAGCTACGGCGGTTACGGCGGCAGCGGTGGCGCCGGTGGCTTCAACGGTGGCCCTGGACAGCCTGGACAACCCGGCGGAGGCATCGGCGGCGGTTACGGTGGACTCGGCGGCGGTGGTGGTGGTCCTAATGGAGGCGGCGGTGGCGGTCCCGGACCTCTTGGAGGTGGCGGCGGTGGTCCTTATGGAGGCGGCGGCGGCGGTGGTGATGGCGGCTACGGCGGTGGCTACGGTGGTCCCGGCGGTCCTGGAGGCCGTGGTGGCGCTGGCTACGGCGGCTACTAAGCAGCGGCTACGACGGGTAACTAAACTCATTTATGTGTCACGAACTGGTGTATTTCTGTTTTGTGTTAGAACATCTAATTTCTTTAAGCCTAAAATTCATTTTACAAAAACACAGCCTATCGCAATTATTTACAATTTAAGTTTGCACTTATATTGTCAGCAACAAAAATGCATGAAGAAATATTGAAAAGTTCTGGGTCTCGTTCATTCGAACATAACGTTCGTGTTTTTTTTTTCTCTATTATTAACAACACCTCTTTTTGTTTATTACAGATGGTAAGCTGCATCATGAAGATCCTGTACAAAGAAATTCAAAAGCTTAATGTGATACAAAATATAGATTCGTTTCGCCATATATAGGATACATTAATGCGTTACAAATAAAATTTTCTGTTTTATAAAATTGTTCATTTTTTAATCACCCTACCTGTTAGGACAAACTACAAATACCGAAAAGGTACATCTCAGCATGGTTTACATGACGTCACTATGCAACTAAAAGTTATCTCAGACACTCCACTAATATTTTCAAACACTCTGATAATATTCCACAATTTAATTCGTCATACAAACATCACCCCGTCTCTGTCTTCTTAAAAGATTGACAGAACGAGAACAACGCTCAATACGTTTGTAACAAGTGGAAACAAGCGGGCATGTATTCGATACAAGAATGATCTTAAATAGTATATTTTATATCGAGGGACTAAACGAAGCCATTATGCGGTTTGACTATATTAAATTGGCGTTTAGTCTCGAGGTGCAAACTGTACTTTTCACTTCGAGTGCGAGAAAAATAGTCATTTAAAACCGAACAAATTAGCACTCGACAAAAATTCTGAACTGAGCGGTCAGTTTTTTTTTCTACCAGGTCAGTCACAGATTAACAATACAAAATACACACATACTTTTCAACAACAATATTTTTTCTCGCCTCGAAGAGTTTTTTTTTTTTCAATAAACAACTTGCTATTTGCAAGCCAATTCGAAATTTAAATAAAACCTTTGATAAGTTACTCTTTTGTGACCATGCTTCAGAGTAAAAGATCGTTCCATTTTTAAATTACTTTAACTCCCTAGGGAATAAATGGTCAGTTTAATCCCACTTGGTAGGGCTATAATGGCGTACTTGTAGAGCATGAGAAGTGAAAATATTATTATTATTTATGTATTAAAGTATTTATGTACACACAATTATATTAGAAGCCTACAGGGTTTAAATAAACTCATCACGAAGCCGTCAACCTTCTGCATTTAGATCAAACTTAGTAACTTTTCATTACTCATACTCAGAAAGTAGGTCTGAAGTTGCCTAAGGAGCGGGTTGTAAGTAATACTTTTCAGCCCTATGGAGAATCGTTTTCAACTAACAGCTGTCAAATTGTAAAAAAAAAAACTATTTCTATGTTTTACATTTCTATTGAACCATGTTCCAACTTTCTAAACAGCCACTCAAGCGTGATGTAAAATTGTAATAACATAAAGTAAAGCATTAATCAAAGAATATGCAGTCTTTAAGTACCTAACTTTATTATAAGTAATTTAGTTTCTACTTTTGCTTTAAAATGACATAGGTTTGGGCAAATAATCACCATTTCTTCAACGATGTGTTTATGGCAGCATAGCTGGCCGGCCAAAAAACAAAAAAAAAAAATCTTCGGGAAATCGGCAATCCAATCTACATTTGTTTTTTGAAGTTGATTCATGTTTTAACCGAGTTCAAAAAGTAGGAGGTCCTCAATTCGTCGGAACCTTTTTTTATTTTTATGTATGTTCCCCGATCACTCGAAGATATGGCTGGAGCGATTTAAATTATTCCCTTTTTTGTTTGGAAGGGTATACTTTCCAGGTGGTCCCATAATCATCAAGTCGGGATCTGATGATGGGATCCTGGAGAAATTGAGAGATCTCTTCTTTCTTCTTATTTTATAGGCACACTTGATGTGATTTGGGTAGTTTTTGGAAGAGTACTTTTTATTTTTATTGCCCTTGTATTCGTTACGAAAAGCACAGTGTTTACCTCGGGTTTAAGACTTATTTAGTCCTTCAAATTATTGGCGCCCTCGTCTCCCCGGTCAAGGGACTAAATAAGTTAAAGTGGAAGTGACTAATGAAGTGGTTAGTGAATTTATACATTCAAACAAAAGCATTGAAATACGCTTTGGTTCCACCATTACATACCATCATATTATCATACGAGACAAATATAATAATTTAATAACCAAAAAGGGAAAAAGTAACAATACTTACAAACTGATTCAAGAACAGGTCTTTACAGTGCTATACTTCTGTAAGTATGCCGTTATGTTGTGGAAGAAGAGTCACTCTTTAGCAATAGCGATGGAATAGTCAAAAATGTGTCAAATTGACATCAACTAGCGAATAATTTTGTTACTCCTACACCTGTAAATTAAAGTTTTCATTATTATTTCGTTAGAAAATTAAGGGCACAACACAGCACAAGAATGTTAATAACGTAGCCCGATTATATCAATATAATCTCAATTTACTCTATTTGGCTCTCTCTACTACCTCACTACAGCCGTGTTCACTGTCAAAAGCCTAACGGTAATCTACTAAACTCAATGATAGTAAATTTAGCTGGATTATCGCTGGAACTAATCAAATTCTTCCTAGTTGACGATAACATTTGAACCTTAATTACAATTTCGAACTTGATTTGACTAGCTAGAGCCCAAATTCGTGTAAATCCAATCAATAAGCAAATGATAGTAATTAATTTATACCAATGTCATGTCAATCAAAGCGAAACGTAAATTCTTTAACAGTTGTATTATAAACGGTAATTAAAGATAGATTAGATTGTTCAAAACCTTTTACTTGATGCAAAAAATATCACGAAAAATCGGAAAGTGAATGAGTATTTAAAGGACAGTTGGATTCAAAGTGATTGTAGTCGAATAAGAAGAGTAAGATAAGAGAGTTCGAGACAAAATATTACTCGCACAAGTACAAGTTTATTACTCGGAGGAAAGGAAGATATAATATATTACAAGATGAAGAATTTAACTGTCGTTGCGCTCATACTAATAGTACTAGCAGTATGTGTTCACGCAGCGCCTGGAGGTAAGGACAATTCAATTATTTTTATCGTAATATATTCTTATCTTTGTACACTGTCTTAATGCACTCCAACATACCGTATTCCCCATCTTAATGATTGTGATAAAAACATATTAAACTTTTTAAGCTGCATTCCATCCATGCAAACATGTTACACAATGATCGCATCACTATTCACCGAACCGTCGTAATAATAACATGCTGTAATCCGTAATAGAAGGATCATTATAATTACACCTTTGTTACGTGGCATAGGATAACATTAATCAAATGAAAATTGTCTTAGAATCGAGTTCAAGGTGCAAACCAGATTTTTATCTTCATATTTTGTAGGTGGCAAAGGTGGCAAGGGTGACGGCAAAGGTGGTGGCAAGGGTGGGAGCAACTCTGACAGCAGCAGTGATAGTAGCAGCAGTAGTGAGAGCAAAGAAGATGGTGGGAAAGGCGGCAAGGGTAACGACGGTGGCGGCAAGGGTAACGGTGGTGGCAAGGGTAACGGCGGCGGCAAGGGTAAGGGTGATGACAAGGGTAAAGGCGATGGCACAGGTGATGACAAATATGATGGCAAGGAATATGGAAAAGGATATGGATGGGGACGATGAAAACAAACTTCCTAATCATGTTACTATAACTGTAGTTGGCGAAAATGATTAAAACTGATAACTTATGAAAACTTTACTTAGGAAAAGTAATGTGTTTAGTATTTAATTTTATTATAATCATGATAAGGGCTTCATCTTGCATCGCATAGTTGAACATAAATAATTTAGTTGTGCACAATGTTGACAAAATAAATACACGTTTGATTTTTTCTGATCTTTTTGTTTTCTAAATTAAATCATGGCCTTCGAATAACCTACTATGTTTTACATTTGCTAGATATTTTTCCCTATCCACACACTATCCATTCGGAATATTTACATAGAAATAAACCGGTATTGGTTACTTGATCCAGTTCGAACTCCGCAGTCACGAAAACTCGTAATCATTCCTTCTGATAGTTAATACAATAATAGCGAGGCTTCAAGTCCCTAAAAAAAAACAACTTAACGGCATCCCATGATATATCAAAAAGTGTTACAATAATGAACTAATTGTATGCGCATTCTTGATTTGCTTCAATGAAATGATCACCTTCTACTGGTAATATTTAAGTGAACCTATTGAGGTGCCCATGTTTCGCTCAGACAGATGTATACTACTTTGTGTTGAGATGACATAACCAACTATTGAGACTTATGTACTGTACATAATATAAGTAACATTAATCTTCTGAATTTGTCGCGTATTCCAGAGAGTCTAAAGACGTCTACTAGTGTTTCCTGCACAGAAATGTAAAAAGTGCCTGTTATGATTTGACTTACGGAGCCGGACAGTCACGGTAGGGTTGGTCTGTAAATTCAAGATTGCACAGCGTGCTATGGAACGCGCTATATTCCTGGAGTCTTTCTGAGGGATCGCATCCAGAACGAGGTTATCTGACAGAGAACCAGAGTTGATGACATAGCTCACAGAACAAGTAAGCTGACGTAGCAATGGACCGACCAAATTGGCCGTACAACCGATGTCCGTTGGAGTAGACTTGTTCTTGAGTGGAGACCGCGAATCAGCAAGTGTAAGCTGAGATTATCTCGAACTCAGTGGAGCAACGATTTTTGCAGTGTGGCTGGTAGCAACTGGATGAGAGTTGCTGAGAGTTCAGTTGATTGGCGTGCGATTGTTGAAGCCTACGTCCGCAGAAGGTGTATGTCAGCAGTCGACTGTTGATGCTAATGAACCTTCCGAAATGAAATCTCCAAATGATGATGAACCGCAAAATCCATTATGCCCTTCAAGAAGAATAAACAGTGTTATAATGCATCAGCACTTTACTGCATAAAAAACATGTCATGCTGAAACATATTAATAAACATAAGCTTAAGCATAAAATCACGTTTATTTATTCATAGTCAGTTCTTTATGATGGTATGTATCTCTTGAAATGTTTGTAGTAAATGGTTGTTAAGAGGAAAATAGTTGTGTTTTTTTTTTCATTGAAATATCTTCATCGCTCCAATATATATCACGCCGGTAAACCCCGAATGGTTATGCAGATGTGTGCCTAATAGTACGTAGACCAAATTTTGCCCATTTTGTTTAACTCCCATCCCAAGTAGTAGTGGGCGAGCCTATCAACCCATGCAGCACAAATCCAGACTAAGTGACTGCTACTGCGAAATTCCCGATGGAAAACCCAATAACAATGTGCCCGAACTGGGAATCGAACCCAGGAGCTCATGCTCAGCAGTTGCGCCTGCGACCACTGGATACTTTTTACTATTATACATATGTAGGTAGAGATGTGTGTTACTCTTTCACGCAAAAACTACAGAACGGTTTTGGATAAAATTTAACATGCAGATAGTTTATAACCTGGATTAACACATAGAAGAATACTTTTTATCCCCACAGTACTATCCCTACAATAACCAAACTCCACGTGGGCTAAACCGCGGGCATAAGCTAGTCTTCAAGAAATCTGTCAAACAATGACTTAAAGCTAACAGTTGCATTTTTCTTTGATTCAGAAAGGGAATATATGAGCACAGTTTTTGTCATTATTCCAAACGAACGAATCACGTCGACAAAGCAGTTACAAAATGGCGACAAGTAACCAGGTACCACCGAGTTGACTGAGGTTCGACCTCTGTTGAACCTTATTACTTTGGGTATAAGGGTGAAAAGAACATAAGAGGATGTTTGAAGTGGCACCGTTGATTGAAATGTTGCTTGGGAATCGGCTGTCGTGGTATGAACATATGCGAAGGAATGAGGAAAAAGTCGTGAGGAAAATGTTGAGTATGAATGTAAATGGTTAAAATACTTAAATGTGGAATGTGTGTGTGTGTGTGTGTGTGAATAATGGAATGTGGATGGGCTGGATACATGTAAACACTGTGTTAAGCTTTTACGGTTTGAAACTAAAATTATTTTGTCACCTATACTGGGGCTACACTATCGCGATAACGCGAAGATTTGCGTTGTCGCGACACGTCTGGCCAAAGAATTCGTCCTATTATCGCGAATCAGTTCGCGAATTATGAATGCCCTTCGCGCCACTGTCGGTAAATTACAAACAACAAAAGGACACATCAAATACACAAAGGGATCAAAGGGTTTTGTCGCGACAAAGTTCGTGCGTTTGGCTATACTTCGCGCGCTCTAGTTGACTGCGATACTCCGAGAGGTTTGAACTTGTTAATCACGGATTTGAATAATGAGAGGATAAGGAAAGATGCAGTAAATAATTTTTTCCCGCCATGTGATACAGTGTAACCGCCTCTTCCATGTTTTCCCGGAAATGAATCATCGCGACGTTCTAGATTATCGCGACAGTAGAAAGGTTTTTTGAAGTGTGGCCAAGCACTTCGTCATAGATCGAACTTTTATCGCGACAGCACGAACGCGAATCTTCGCCTACAAGTCTGGCCTTAGCATTACGGTATGTTTTCCGGGATTATTACCCGCGATAATGGCGCTTGCAACAGTGTCGAAATATCATGAGCTCAAAATAATGATATCCAGTGACAATATAGATGTAGATCCATAAGTAGAGGAAGACCAAAGAAACGATGGTTAGACTGTGTGAAGACTGTGAAGAGTCGTATGTAAAGTACGAGTATCTAGGTGAGGACTGTCGAGATGACGAGTTTTAGAGAATGCGCCGACCTCAAATAAATTGGAATAAGGACAGGGAAGAAGGATGAAAGTGCCAGACCGTTAGTGTACTCGGTAGTACCTACCTAATGATAATGACTTTAATATTTTTATACAATTGCACTCGGTGAGGGTAGAACACAAAGATAATTAAAATTACTTTTAAATTGATAACTATTGTCCTCTGAATGTTCAAGGAGAAAAAGATGAATAACGAATCAATTCAGACACTTCACTATTAAATACTAATTGACGCTAACCATTACACAGGTACCTAGACGCCGACAAAGCACTAAAAATCACACATTTGCTGCAAATGATAATTATTCCGAAGAAATAACATATTGCAATCTGCCAAATGGTTACATACATCAATAAAAAACCGTTATTGGCGCTAATACATACGTTTAGATAAACACATTTATATACATATTAGTAAGTAATAATTTTCTGTGAAGAAATTACATAGAAACCCAAGTGTTTGTTGGATAGACTCATATTTTCGGTTCTCTACATAAAAATGCGTTTTGATCTTTTATTTTATTTCTTGAAAAGTGTATTGAAAAACGTCGTTTCATATGGGCATTAGTTACTATAGTTCTCGGCTCCATAACAACCTCGCCTGCGGCTCGGGAGTGAACTCCGCCTCGCCTGCAACGACAAAGTTTCCCCGCGACATCAAAACGTACTATTGTGTAAAATGTGAAATACCTTGCCCAATTTTTTAAATTTTCACGTAAGGTTTTTGAGTTTGGTTCGAAGACATGGCGAAACCCATCTACCCGTACTCGACCTGCGTGGAGCTTATGAGACATTCCGTCGCAAAGAGAGCAGGCCTATTTCCCAGCAGTGGGAAGATTACAGAGCAATTATGCTTAAAGTGTACGTTTCTTTTTTTGCAATTTGCAGGCATTTTATTTCGATTACATAATTATAAAGTTAGTGTGTACCTATATATTGTAAATAATTAGTCTGTGTTTAATAAACCTTAAATTTGCAGGCCAGTGGTAGGTTGTATTAAGTTAAAAATATCGTTCACGACTGTAAAACGTAGGTATATGTAGTTACAAAATTATAATCATCAAAATCATCAATACGATCCCCTAAGCTCATATGAGTCGAGGAACGTTACGATTTTTTCAAGGCCTAAGTCGTTCCTGATTTTGATGATTATAATTATGTTAGACGTCACGGCATCATTAACTACTTTTTCTTTCGGATTGTGTAAAGAGTGATATGAAAGAGAAAGGAGTAAATGATACCGTGACGTCTAACAGGGGAGAATGGAAGAAGAAAACGTGTTGCGCCGACCCCAAATGAAATGGGACAAGGGCAGGAAGATGATGAATTCTGTAACTAACCCGTACAGTCGCGAATTCGCGAATATTTTTGACTTCATACAACCTACCACTGGCCTGCAAATTGCAAAAAAAAAGTAAGAAAATTTGAATTCCGCGGGCTACTCTGACGCTCCACCCATAAGGGAAAAACAATAAACGAATAAAACCACTCCTTAGCTCCTGTGAAGCTATTCTGACTGATACGAAACACCAAGATCAGTCTCTTCTTAACCAAAATCTCGACCGAAGCCGGGTACATTACTCTAGTTTTAAATTAATTTACGCTCAGTTGATTCCGAAAGGTTCTACTGAACTCTTTTTGTTATGATTTCGAGAGATGATTGTTTAGAGAAAAAAAGTCGGAAAAAATGAAGCGAACGACCGAATAGACAAGGTCAGTGCTGACTCGGAGTTCAAACTGGTTTTGTAATAGTGTGTTAAGTAATAATATTTATGTTTCACTAGCTAACCCGCGCAACTTCGTCTGCGTCACCTATGAGAGAAAAACGAAAAATCCCCGTTTTTGCAACATTTTTCATTCCTGCTCCGCTCCTTATGATTGTAGCGTGATGTTATAAAGCCTAAAGCCTTCCTCAATAAATGGACTATCCAACACAAATATATTTTTTCAATTCGAACCAGTACTTCCCGAGATTAGCGCGTTCAACCAAGCAAACAAACAAACAAACTCTTCTGCTTTATAATATTATATAGTATAGAAGATGTAAGTATAACCAATCCGATCAATCTGATTGATACCGCGTTCGATCGTTAAAAGTAAAGCTCGCTGTAAAAAAAAAAAAAAAAAAAAAAAAAAAAACAATTGTTCTGATATGAAAGCAAAAATATAGCAAGCATCGTGCCATGGAATAAACTTGACATAATCTGAACTCGTTACGAAACCTGGTCTTTCCATCCTTCTCGGGGAACAGGCCTTGCGCAGCTTTATACTGTTATGTATGTACTATAATTAGAACTTCAACATTGGTTGTTTAAATAAATATCGCTGGACATTAACACACAGCGCCATCTAGTGCCACACTAAATGTTTAAAGTACCAAGGCTTGTGTCGTGGACACCAGATAGTGGATATATTACATATATACTTTTTTGTTTGTAAATACGTGCTTATTATACATATAAACATCCATGACTCGGAAACAAATGTCCATGCTCATCACACAAATATTTGCTCCTACCGGGATTCGAACCCAGAACCCTATGAACGTAAGGCAGAATCACTACCACTACGCCATTTGAGTCGTGTTTGAATTGTTCTCATGAAAAAATTCAATTAGGTATCTCCTTCAGTAATTCTACTAACTCATGTCATCTTGTCGCCTCATACATTACAGGTCATACGATCACAATTTACCTGTCAGATTTTCCCAGAGTTGCCTCCAAATGCTTTTCGTCTGACATTTGTAAGGTCAACACAACTATGGCTAATCGGCTCCTGTCCCCAAAGTCAAGGGCGGCAAACAATTCGTCAAAAGTGAATTAAACCGTCGCAGTGGCTTTGTGCAGGCATCACGGCGTGTCACCGAAATCATGACGTTTTGACAGACCGTAACATCCGATGGGCACTGGCCATCCTGTTTGGATGAGGAACGTATATATACCATGTGTGGGTGAATAATGGAACAGAGTGAATTCGGATTTCATTAATCATGGCGAAGGTAGCTTCGGTGTTAGCTTTCATGATGCTGCTGGCTGTGATTGTGGAAGGACGAGGTAAGTTTGTACAGCCGAATTTTAATTTTTTGTAGTACTTTTTATATAGCCTCATGGGTTAATAAAGACCATAGGTACTTATATCACAAGACAAGTTCATGGACCAAATCGAGCTCCCAAAGTTGTGAAGTTCAATAGTTTTGTCCAGTGATAGTAACTAGATATAACCAGATCGGCACTGACAGTTAACTCACCCATATCGATCTTTGTGGACCAGCAAACACTGTATGAGACAGTGTTGTATAACATTTGGTGAAAAAGAAAAACTTCCTTGGTACTTCATTCTCATTCACAAACACAGGAAACAGTCGTCTACTCATTTACATAACATATCACTTACAAATAAGAATAACAAGTACATAACAATTTCACTGTTGGGAGTTACGCCCCAACAGATACTTTAAGGTTCTCTCTTGGTACTTTTACATTTTAGACTGGAGGTTCGAATCAGTGAAACGAGTGAAGCGCGGCTACAATCCTGGTGGTTTAGGCCATGGAGACCAATACGGCCGGAGTGATGAGCGCAACGCCAGCGGGAGTAAGGAGCGGCTCGGCTGCAGCGAGGAGCAAGGAGGTGGCAGGTTAGTGGCATAACCAAGAAAGGCAGAAGTGAGCGTTCCACCGGGAAACCAGAAACCTTCTCGAAAGTGCTTACGGTCTCTTTAAAATTTTAAATGTAACGTCTACTTCACATGTGCACAGAGCAATCAAAATTTTGAGTTAGAGTTTGAGGGCGAGTCTTTTGTTAGAATGTCGATCAATTCTCATCCTATTGCAGCCCCTTGTCTGACATAGGTTTCTCTCAAGCTACTCCATAACACTATATTCTGCACTTTCCATACCTATACCTTGTTAAGGTGAAAGTGTCAGGGTGGCCCGCGAAATTCAAATTTTCTTACGTTTTTTGCAATTTCCAGGGCAGTGCTAGTTTTATGTTGATAAACATATCGGTCGCGACTGTAAGACGTATTAAGTTACAGAATTCTGAAGAGTCGATGAACGAATTTTTCACGGTCAAAGTCCTTCTTCGACTATGACAAACTTCTTCTTCGATATGTTTATCAACATACAACTTAGCACTGCCCTGCAACTTGCAAAAAACGTAAGTAAATTTTAATTTCGCGGGGTACCTTGGAGCTCTTAAGGTCGCTAAATTATTATACAAGGTTTATCTACATAATAAATGGAAGACCATGTGACTGAGACATGAGGAAGACGAAGTCGAGACGCAACTAGGCCACCTGGACTAAGTAGGTTTACCGTTCTGACATCGTCTGAAAGTGCCCACAAGTAACGGTTAAATGACCAAACATGGTGCTGATGATTGACAACCATCTCCTCTCTAGAGGATAGTAGATGACTCTAATTGTACCTCCATTAAAGGTGTTTGTTTATCTGAAAGGACAGCATACATCTCTCAGAAGTGAGTCTATTTAACGTAATAAGTAGTTAATTGCCTTCAATAATTAACCGTCACTGATAAGTCAACAGTTCTTACTAGATCAGACAGTCTGTTTCATGCTCAATTTGTTTCAGTTGCAAGGATTTTAAACTTGTAGTTCAAAACAAAGACAAAAGCGAGCCCCCATTCAACAAGAAATGAAACACTATCTATAACTCTAACTATTTTATTTTATATGTGGAGGCTTGTTATTAGCAATTTGAGTATACATATCTTTTTTTATTATGATGCTATTATATTAGTCTATAGTCTACAGTCTAAAGCTTTCCTAAAATGTAAAAAGATTAAAAAATAAATTTCTATAGAGGTCATGTCAAACCGGTTCCGACACAGTGCTAGCGCGACGGATAGCAGACTTTAACAGATAATTTCCTGAAGCATCGGACATGTCAGGTCTCCGCAGTCGGTCCGCAAACGGTCCGGGTTTACTTCGTCCCGGTTTAAACCAAACCTTTACAGAGTTAACATCTTGACAATCACTTGTTTCAGCTACGGAAGCGGCAGTCACGAGCTATCCTACAACAACAACCGACCAAGACACCGCTCCTTCAGTAAATCATCCGCCTCCGCTTCCGCGTCCGCTGTCGCTTTTAACCAGAAACACAAGACAAATCTTTGAATTTAGAACGCTTCGAATTTAGAATGTATGAAATTAAACGGTCAGGAAATGTAGACAAAGAGTTTTTATCCTGTCTTAGCTTTTTTACTATCTTATTCTTAGATCTTTATTGTAAGGAAATTGGTTTGGTTCTAACAAAGACTTCTTATCGGTTAGGTTAGGTTTTAGATCTAATTATATTTGTATTAAGTTGACATTGAATTACCAAGACACAAAATGAGTTTGTAAGTCTTATAAACGGGTTACAAGGAAAAATATTGTTTTTGTTATTGTCCTGTTATCGAAACATTATACCTGTCGGCATAAGTGGTCAATTATAAGACGTATAACTATGTATTAAAATCGAAGGTTATCATGACGTATTATGGGAACTAACTGAATACATCATAATATCAGTATTAAATCATCGTAGATAATCACGACCATAGCACAATTTAACACTAAAAAAAAAAAAAAAAAATTTGTTAAACTAAATGGCATTTAATACTTTTCATTAAAACATTGACATCGATTTATTACTGTACAAAATAAAAATAAAATAATCGATAAACAAGTATTGTGTTTATTTTATTTTGTATTTTGTACCACACGTATAGTGATCTCTGACCACGAATCAAAACAGCTTTAGTTCATTAAAAAAATGGACTTTCTTAAGGAATTGACGCGATCAGCTAATCAACAGGTATGGTAAGACTAAAAAACCCGCCAAGAGCGAGTCGGACTAGCGCACCGACTGAGGGATCCGTACAAACTTTTAGAAGGACAAACTTAACTATACTGTTCGATCCCATCAAACGGCTATTGCACCAAACTAAGTTTGTTATAGTTAAAAGAATTTGTCAATTTTGGTTAAAAGGGAGGTCTTACAAGTTACACCTAGGGAATGCAATCTCGCGAGATTGAGGATCGGACGAGATCTCGCGAGATTATGAAAATCAATCTCGCGAGATCTCGGCAATTTCGAGATCTCGCGAGATTGGTAGTTAAGAGTATCAATTTTTGCAAATAATTTCACTAATAAAATATATATAGAACTCCCGGGACATTGAAAGAAAAAGAACCATAGGTATTTTGAAATCAACATTTATTTTTACGAAGTCAAAAAGATTAATTAACAAAAATAATAGAATTTGAGTTGAGATCAATCAAATCAATGGCTCATTTCGCCAAACTAAAAAGAGAAATAGAATATAAAGTGAAAATCAAATAAAAACAATCAAATTAGGAACATTAGCAACATCTCGCTATACAATTATTTACAAACTGTTTTGGAAGTAGCTTCTTAGAAAGCACAACGTATTTAAGGTATCGTCACCTAACCTACACCTTATTTTGCAGGCTAGATAGCCAGCCGCTGAGAATGCCCTTTCAGATTCCACACTTGTTGGTACTATAGTTGTGAGGCAGTTATCAGCGAACTGCAAAAGTTCTCCTTTAGACCCCCCGGACTCGTATAGATTCATTTCCTTCTTCAACAATTGGTCCAGCGAAATCTTTGCTTTCCTAGGGTCTTTGCAGGAAGTTATTGCTTCCTCCAGTTCTTCTTGCAAAGAAAGCTTGCCTGCTTCGTTCAGAGTCTGGGAATGGGATGAGAGGGGTTCATCATCCTCATCAGGGGTGGCAGTGGCAGCAGGCGCAGGTGATGTTGATGTGACTGACTCAGTCTGTTTTATACCATGCTGCGAATGCAGGCGCTGTATTAATGCTTTAAGTTCAGTGCGAACTACACCTTTCGGAAGTAATTTAAAGGTTTCATCTCTCGCAAACTCTTCTTTATCTTCTTGGTACTTAGCTGGGTTTCTTAAATATAACAAGCATGCCGTTAAATTCGTCCGACGCTCAGCAATGCGGTTTCTCAAGAAATCAGTTAGTTTTTCTGCCAATGGAGTTTTTAGCTCTTCCAGTTTACGAATCATAAACCTAAGTGTTTTCTCAGCAGTAGCCAAGTCGGTATCTCGACGACATAGCACCTTCACTGCCAGCTTAACGGGTTCAAATACCTTGTCTAAGTTCGCTAAAACCGCATGTTCTTCTGCACTCAAATAGTAGTTTGGGTTAGCTTCCAGGCCAAGATCGATTAAAGCTTTGCTGACACATAGTTTGATTCGTCATTAGTCAGTTCGCGCGCTGCTGCGCGTCAAATAGGACGTTTTCATGCTCGAGTTCAATCTCGCTAATCTCGCGAGATCTCGCCCATTTTTAGGCCGAGATTAATTGCATTCCCTAGTTACACCACAAGTAAAATTATATTGGGAAATTTCCGAAGGGAATATTCCGAAAAATAAAAAACGTTGAAAATGAAGGTATAACATACAAGTTTTCGCGAAAATCTTTATTTGCCTATATCTTTTTATCATATTGACTCAGGACCTTGATTTTTAAACGCCTAATAGGGATTACATATTTCAGTGTCTGGTATAAATTTCAGCTTGCTAGATCCACCCGTTCTTGAAAAAATCGGTGGTGACAGTCAGAAAAGAAAGTGATCTTATAAGGGTTCCTTCTTTTACGTTTTGAAGTACGGAACCCCTTAAAATTAAATTTACATAAGTTATAGAACATGGTCTGAGTGACCAGCCGACAGGTTATGCGTTTTATGTGCTGTAAAGGGTGTAAAACACCTCTTAACGAAGCCGAAAGGCACTTGTCCTCCCCATCAATGCGATCATTTTTTCGTTGGTTACATGGATAATAAATGGTTACGGAGATATGGGGGTCAAAGTTACACATTTTTGACAATTTTGTTTTTTTTTTTTAAATACATTTTTTTTTTGCAAGATTTTGAGTGCGTAACATTGAGTTCTACCACAAAACATGATTTATAACCTAAAAAATAAAGTTATTTCCTAGCAATAATTTTTGCGGATAGTTACTTAGTTTGATGTACAGAATGCTTGGTTGACGGCTTTGTGATGAGGTGGTTTACACTCTGTATTATATATGTAGTTCCACCAAACATCTTTTGTTTCCTGGACTCAACACAGCACGTGTAAGTAAATAAAAAAAATCAAGGTGATTCTTGTTTCAAATCGTATAACGGTTGATGAACACCAATTCTCACTAGCAATCAATAAAATTTCCATAGCATAAGTTATAACTTCCTAGTTCTTCATTTAATGAATTACGAACGATTAAAACAAAATGCTACGTTTGCTGAAAGTACTAAGAAAACCTAGGACTTAGGATTAACTAATGGCCTGTCTGATGTTGTATGGACAGTTCCTAATAATCTTACATCGATCATTCGATGTACTTACGGCCACTGACAACAATAAAGATAGGTGTGCAGGCACTCGGATGACTTTTTATTTCTAGTGTTACGTCGACTATCAAGTCATTTTTATTCATTATGCACCGTCTGCGATACAGAACACAATAGTACAATATAATTTATTTAATATTTTTTGTAAAAAAATTACTGTGCTGGTCGAGTAATAGTAACCACACCGGAAACACCACCGGTAGTACCAGTAACCCTAAATCATTTTAAAAGACCTATTCAACGATACCGCACACGATGGAATACACGACACAAAAAAATGTAGGGGAACTACCCTAAAAGAAAATATTTAATTCATCATAATGTAGGTAATTAATACACACCTCTACAAAATTACAGCTTTCTAGTATTAACAGTTTCTGAGCAAAACCTCGGACGGACGGACGAACAGACAGACATGACGAAACTATGAGGGTTCCTTGTCAGGACTGAGGTACCCTAAAAAAATCTGCATGATTTTCTGTAATGAGGTGCTTATTACCCTACTTTCAGCCTGCATACCAATTCTGTTTGTTAACTGTACATTCTAACCGCACTAACTATCTCTTACAAGGAATATGAAATTACGGAAAACCTGGTAATTAAGGTTTTTGAATCTTTGTTCGCTTCTGAAAAACCCAAGGAGTCACGTAAAATCTTGTTTTTGATGTGTAAAAGGTAATTCCATTTTTCCAGTGGTTTTAAGTGATCCATGCGAAAGATAAGGATCCTTTTATTTTACTAAGTGTATTTAGGTATAATTAGTCAGGTACTTTAGTTAGTTTTTAATGATTAACATTAAATTAATATTCTGGCTTGTTAACGTACTTTCCGAGGCACGGACGAAACTTAGTACCAGTAATGGATGGGCACCCATCCTCAGACTTTGCAATTAGGCGAGGTTGATCTTTGTAGGTCGACCCGTGTGGCCGTAATCATGTAACCACGAGCTCCTCAACAACAAACAAACAAGGAAAATCCCCTTTTGGAATTTTAGAATGTTCCTTGATTTTCCTTGTTTTCGTTTTTCCTTAATCGTAACACGTACCCATGTAGTCATAGAATTATAATCATTGAATCATCAGATCATTCAATTTCATTCA
Source organism: Xestia c-nigrum (assembly GCA_916618015.1). Classification (NCBI taxonomy): domain Eukaryota; kingdom Metazoa; phylum Arthropoda; class Insecta; order Lepidoptera; family Noctuidae; genus Xestia; species Xestia c-nigrum. The sequence goes on along the minus strand of OU745245.1, from coordinate 24,150,624 downwards.
AGTTCTATTTCATGAAAAAGTAATTCAATGGGATAACAGTACATGAACTTAAAGGATTGTATTGATGGTTTTAATGATTATAGCTCTATTTATCTCTATCTATCTAAATCGAAATAAATATATATAACTCAAAGGTGACTGACTGACATAGGAGCTGAAATTTGGCATTCACGTAAATGTAATGACGTAGGCATCTGCTAAGAAAGGATTTTGATCAATTCTACCCCCAAGGACATAAAATAGGGGATGGAAGTTTATTTAAACGTGTTTCAGCGTTTTTGATAATTTCACTCCGAAGGCTTAAAAGGGGATGAAATTGTGTGTGAAAAATCCTTAATTTTCTACGTAAAAAGTACAAAATTTGTTATTTTAAGCTACTTTATTAGATTTTAATTTAAGTTTTTATTTTTGAGTCACTAAATAGTATCAAAGTTAGAAAGACGTTAGTTTTTTATTATTTCAACCCACAAAAGGGTAAAGGGAATGAAGATTGGCATTGTAGTTGTTCATTCGTTCACCAATAACAGCAGCAGAAGAGACTTTTTGCAGCAGTGCAAGTTAATAGTACAGGTAGGTACCAATCGTATGGACGCGCACACGTGACTTCGCGGCTGGTAGTACTCGTACTTACCGTTTTGTAGGGTCCTAGGTAAGCCGAAGAATATGGAGTTACGGCAGGAGCAGAAAAATAAAGTTTGTAAAGTAGAACGGAATGCGTAATAAAATTGTCGATATCATATTTGATACCAACTAGATTTTTTTTATTTTGTTGATTTCTGTTTTTATTCTAACTCTTCTGCATTTCTGATCTTACTTTTGATGAATGAAGATGAAGTCAAAATAAAAAACCAAAATGGCGCCGACGAAAATTTTTGGATTTTTCATCATGGGTGTCGTTTCTGTGGTTTTTGGTGTCGCTGATAGTGAAAATGAGGTCAAAACTAACATGGGGAAAAAAATAACACAAGCAAAAGAAACAGTTTTCTTGTTTTTTCTTCGGCTTCCCCTGACACTATTTTCACCCTTCGCCACTGTTAGGTAGAGGTGTATCTAATCCTACACTCACATTTCGCACATTTAGGTTATTTCCATCAACGGGGCACAAATAATACAATAACACTTTGGCCGTCCCGCAAATCGAACCCAGGACCTCATGCTCAGTAGCGCTTGCGACAACTTGACCAACGATGCAGTCTCACACATGACCCATCAATATTTTCACGCGAACAAAGTCGTGGGCAACAGCTAGTTAGTGATAAAGATAGAAATCTCAAAAAAATATGAACAAAGGTGATAAAGAAAATGTATAGCTGCAAAAAGAACGGTGAAAACTTTATTTTATAACATAAATTACTTATACAAATAAATTAAGTAGTTATTACTAAAACAGACATATTATTATTTATTTGAAAAACTTATCACATTAATTAATACTAGCTGTCTTATTCAAAGCTTATATTGTAATGATAGATCCATAATTAATAAACTATAATTATTGTGTGATTGCGAAGTTGTAAGAAAAAAATCTGAAACATAAAACAAAACAACAGCTTAGGTTCCGTTTACTTACTCATGTAGCCTAGGTGACCCTTAGACGATCACGAAAAAAAACCCAACTTATTTCCAAAAAAGTTGCCTACTACAGGTTCTTAATAAAATAAAACCAGTTTTCCAAGCGATTTGAGACAAAGTGGAGCGGTTCTAGTTTTAGCACAAATTGTGTTGTTTACCTACTGAATTACGAGGAAAACATTAACTTTAACAATGTAAATATTCATGTGTGTTGTTGTTCTTGTCGAGAAAAGAGGAAATAGCGTCGAGAAATTAAATGTTTAGTAAATTTCCCTACGCACAGAATACATACCTAATAATACAAGTACCTACCCTACATCAATTTACCGTATAACAGCCACTTTAAACAACAATGTAGCTACACTGTAAAAACGGAATGTTCGGACAATTTGAATTGGTATTCAATTTGCTTATGACAACGAATTTCTCTGATAAGAATGAGTAATTTATTAATAAATCCCGTACCTTCCTCTTCATCCTACAACTGTCCCACCAAGACTGCTGCTGCTGGCACTAGCGGAAGACTTGGAGAAGGACTGGGAGATAGGGATGTGAGCCCCGCCGTATCCGAGACCGTGGCCGTGACCTCCACCGATCCCGTGGCCCCCGTGGCCCCCGTGGCCTCCGTAACCACCGTATCCGCCACCATAGCCCCCGTGCCCGTAGTCATAGCCGTGTCTTCGTACTCTTTCTCCTGTACAAAAGTATTAAATAGGTTATCGCATGCAATGAGCTGTGACCTAAAATAGCCAGTTTTTGGAGCTCTGAAGAGGCGGGGGCAGACCTCGTTGAAGATGGCAGGACCAAGCTGAACCCGAGCAGTGGTCTACGTTACCCATGAATTGAATAAAACTGGGAGTCATGGGGAGAGGTCTCTATACAAAGCAGGCTAACAGTATCATGTTGTTTAGAACTTCAGTGCATGCGTGCACAGAACACATTTTGGATCATTATTTTTCCTTAACAGTGTATTAGAACGTGTTCTTATTTAAGTCGGCCATAAATTGTATCATGGTCTTTTATTTTTACTTACATATAAGCTACATATTAAGTATGTCTAACGATGGGAATACCTTTGGGAGGGAGATTCTCTCGGGGGGAATAAAGTGGAAGAACTCAAAATGAAAAGAGGACTTTATGTTTTTTTTTACAATAGAGTTCAGTTTTCCCTAGGAATAGTGGAATGGTTATTCCAACATTGCAACCTAGTAAACAAATATGTAAGAACACGTTCTACGTGTTCTTATTTAAGTCGGCCATAAATTGTATGATGGTCTGGTCTTTTATTTTTACTTGCATATAAGCTACATTATAAAGTATGTCTAAAGATGGGAATACCTTTGGGAGGGAGATTCTCTCGCGGGGAATAGAGTGGATTAACTCAAAATGAAAAGAGGACTTTCTGTTTTTGTTTTACAATAGAGTTCAGTTTTCCCTAGGAATAGTGGAATGGTTATTCCAGCATTGCAACCTAGTAAACAAATACGTACCTGGCGCTGCCAAACAGGAGACGACAGACACAACGAACATCACAAACGCTAACCTGACCATGTTAAGGCTTGTTGATCCCTTTTCGAAGTAATGACAGATCGACGCCGGTACATCATTTTATACGGGGCCCAGGCCATTGTCCAAAACTGAAAATCATCCATGTTTGTGCAAAAAATCTGTAAAGTTTCTTGTCATACTCTTTTTTGTTAGTGGTGACAATGCTGATTTTTACGCACGTAGAAAATAGTATCTAGCAATAATATTGTCGTGTTTTCCTCCTATTTGAACTCCATGAATATACCTATGTAGGAATACCTGTTTAGTAACCTGTTTTGAAATGACGTGGAATTTGAATTTATTGCAATAAATCACTTGGTTGGAAAAGCCCTAGGATAGAAAAGTTAGACTAGATTGTCTTACCTTGCTATTTAGAACGGTACGCCATTTTACTATTCTAGGTTTTTTCGTCTTTTTCTTTGTGTCGCTGGCTTCTGTCTGATGCAGCAGGTTCAGGCTTTTGTCGTATTAGGTAATACCGCGATCACTGACCACTTTTCAATCTTATCGTTCAGGGCATAAGGGTGAATAGCGGTCAACCGTCATCAGCCCATCGGTGGTACCGCACGTCATCAGCGGCGGAATTACGGAGGTATCTTTCGGACGGAATTTTTTGGGGCACAAAGGGCCGAGTAAAAGGTGGACTCTAATTTGTGACTTAGATCCATCCTGCTTTTGGTTCAGGTAGCAACTTCATTTCACTTAAAGTACTTACGGGATTAAATCCGTGTAATATCGCGTGCACACAGAAACAACTGATAACCACGGATATAATCCCGTAAGTACTTTAAGGGCCGGCGCCCACTATCGGCATCGGCACGGTTGGGGATTTTAGGTGATAAAAAGCATGATACATTAACTTCATGGCAATAAAGTAGACATTTCCATGATATATACTCAAGCATACCGAAGCGGTATTTTTGTTACTACGGTCATATATCATGGAAATGTCTACCGTCGTATCTAATGTGTACCCGTAAGTACTGTATGATTAACCGTGAAAGTCTAAAACAGAGCACCTTCATTTTTATGCAGCGAAAATAAACGTGATCGTTTTGGCACTGGTTGGAATGGGATGTTGATGTTCTCGAACTATTTTTGGTAAGACATGGTGTTGAGTTGAATTTATGAGCTCCCATCAGTCTATCAACAGATGCACTTTATCTAAACACTAGCTGACCTGCGCAACTTTGTCTGCGTCACATAAGAGAAAAAACCCAAAAATCCCCGTTTTTGCAACATTTTTCATTCCTGCTCCTTATGATTGTAGCGTGATGTTATATAGCCTAAAGCCTTCCTCGATAAATGAACTATCCAACACAAAAAGATTTTTTTCAATTCGAACCAGTATTTCCTGAGATTAGCGGGTTCAACCAAACAAACAAACAAACAAACTCTTCTGCTTTATAATATTAAGTATAGATTATGTTGTGCTGTTGATGTAGTTGAAGTAGTTTCAAGAAGGAATAAAGTATCTACACAATTTTTTAAGGAGTTTTTCGACTTTGAATACCTATACATATACTTATACCTAAATAAATTACCTATTTAATGTACATAACATAACAACAACAAACGCGCGCATCAAGCGTGACTGCTGAGCATAAGGTCCTGTGTTCAATTCCCGGTCGGGCAAAGTATTTTTGGGTTTTTCCATCAGGAAATTTCTCAGTAGCAGCTACGGAGCCTAGATTTGTGCCCAGTAGAGGGCAAAAGGCTCGCCCACTATTATATGGGACTTAAACATAACTGGCATATCTAAATGTAGGTGATGTACTATTAGGTTTAGGTAGATACACCTCTCCCTAACCCCTCGGGTAGTACAGGCGTAATGTTATGTTCAACAACAACAAAAAGTAGGTAGATATAGTCCCATTTAGCATAAATTAATGTATCAGGTAACGAATGTTGCACAATCATTACCAAAAAACCCCTAATTCTATTGTCTAAAACAACGTATTACGCCACAGTGGGTGAATCATGCTAATGCTAATCAATTCGAGAATGACTTGCTCGTGACCTGCGTGCATCTATCCGCAGACTAAAGAAGGCTACATACAATCCGACCAACCCCGCTGGCGTCGTCGGGTCGATAGAAGTAAAGGTGCGTCCAGACCTGGCGAATGCGCCGTGAAAAGACCGCACGTGCATGAACAATGAGGCTGAGGCTACATCAGGCCGCGAGGCGACCTGCGACACATGAGCGATTAAAACAAGTAAATGAATGCTCATTGCTCACGTATATGGCTACACTGTACATCAAATATTACTAGCGATCTTTGATTTCTTTGTGCAATCGGAACAACATTAAATCACGGCATCGGCTACACCAACAGCGAAATTGAGGCGAATTTATTATAAAATACGCCGGAATCTCGCTTGTAATGTAGCCATACCATGTTTTTCTCGCAAATCGCTGCCTAGTGTAGCCTCAGCTTGAGCCTCAGTGGTGAATTTGCTTCCGAAGATATCGGTGCACAGCGGGCGGCACGCGCGCACCTCCACGAGTACGACGCGTAGCTTGCGCGCGAGAGGCGCGCGGACGGTGCAAAGCCTGCGTCTGAACATGAAATGCACGCACGTAAGCGGCTCCGGAGCAGCACATTCGCCAGGTCTGGACGCATCTTAAGAATAGACACGATGGCACGAGAATCATCATCTTCAATTTAGCGCATGGACTGCAGCCTTGCACGGTTCCTCACGGCACGAAATTAGTCTAGATTTTAAGTTTCGGTCTCAGAGTTGTAGATTAGGCGAACAAACTATTGATCGAAGGAGAGTGTAACAAATTGGACCACCACCACCGACGACCTGGTAAACGGTGATGAAGGAAGCGTAGAACGAATCGATGTCAAATCGAAGCCTAATGTCCGGAGTTAGACACTTTTCGTCTGTAATATAAATGACTAGCTTCTGCCAGCGGCTTCGTCCGCGTGAAGTTTCAAAATTGTCCCATGGGATCTTACTACCGAGATAAAAAGTATCCTATGTGTTAATCCAGGTTGTACAACATCTGTGTGCAAAATTTCATCCAAATCCGTTCAGTAGTTTTTGCGTGAAAGAGTAACAAACATACATCCATCCTCACAAACTTTCGCATTTATAATATTAGTAGGATTCTGATGTAATGGTTGCAAAGCCAGGTTGTCTGTATGCCACTTAACATCGACCAGTGTATATAGCACAGATCTTGCTCACAACTTGAAACACCGGTTTCTGCTAATCGATTTAGTTTTTGCAGTAACTAATAAACTAATAAGATAAAAAAGATAATACACTATATTTATCTAAAACCTGCTCAACTCTTTAGTCTCTACATATGTGAGTTTTGAAAAACAAGCTTCATCTTTTATTTTGTGTAGGATTGTTATTTAAAACATTAATTTAGTCAGACTGAATAAAATCCTGGTAGCGGGTGTAGGTAAGTACCCCAAAGAGCGGTTTCAAACGAGAGTATTTTCGAGATTATTAAGGTGTATTTTTGCATCTTAGTTAAAATTCTGGAGCTCGTCACAAAAGACATAGTTATCTTCTTCTCAGTCGTTCACTCTTGACAGAGTGGTCGTAGTCATTAGAGGTCGCTCTCAGCTGCGGTAGCTGCCTTCGCGATCCTTTTCCACCGGTCTCTATTGGCCGCATGGCGAGTACATTCTGCCAGAGGGATCTTGGTGACAGTTTTAATGTAGTCTGTCCAACGGATTGGTGATCAACCACGTGGTCTCGTGCCTTTGACTCTACCTTGGATTACCAAACGCTCCATGGAATCATTGCTCACTCATTACTTACGAACTTAAATAGTCAATATAAATTGCGATACGCATTGTCGATAATAAAACAAAGCTGCTTTTTTTAAATTGTTCAAATTTATTTAGTTTATTTATATTATAAAGATATCTATATTTTACAATATTCAGAATAAAACGACAGCATAAATACTTAAACAGAATCACCCAACGCGCGACATGTCGGTATGTGCGTATATTTGTATGTGACATGAGCTAAACGAGAGTTTTATAATTACGTAAAGTATAAACAAGACCAGACAAAAATATATGATATTCTTTAGGATATATGCTAGCATGATAGTGTGAAAACATAATACAATTATTTGACTCTCTCTCTTTTCTACACGCGCAAGCGGTGCACATCCCTGGTGCGCAGGGTGCAGGCACAGATATTATAATACTTCGTGTGCGGGTCAACCGCAACAGTATCCTGAGATGTTTCGCTGAACGTTTCGACTGTCAGTACCTGAACCACTGCTGCATGGTTCACGTACTGACAAATGTTATGATATTGTATTAATTTGATTTAAATTTTATAATCATTTTAATTGTAATTTAGTTGTGATTTTAATTTTATTATGATGTTGATTTTAATTTGATTTGACTCTGATATGGATTGACTTTATTTTGATTTAATTTTGTTAATAATTTTGATTTCGAAAATGATTTTAAGTGTGATGTTGATTTTAATACTATTGAGCATTTGATTTTGTAATTTTTAATTCTGTGTAATTATACCTATTCTTCTTCTTCATGTCGAGGATTTCCCCTTTTTATTTTTAAATTATTGTCGACCAGTAGGTACTCTGCTACCTCGACAGCGTTGGGGTTGGCCTCGGAAAGGTCCCTCAGAGTGCAGGTGGAGCCATAGTTTGTGTTGAGGCACCGCAGTCACATAAGGCTTCATCGGAATACCCCCACCGGACCAGGTTGTATCTGCAGCGGCCCACCTGACTTCGCAAACGGTTTATGGTCTTCCAGGTGGGCCATGGCAGGTGTCCCGCTGGGAGCTTTTCTGCTACTTCGACGTAGTGTGTCGGAGGATGCTTGAGGAGCCACAATTTTTTTTTGCTTCACTAGGCCTGTTGTTGTCTACTAGTAAATTAGTCGACCTGAGGAAGCTCTTCCGAGTCTTCAGCCTACCTCTTTGCGATACCTATGATCCAATGTTGATTGAGATAAATAAATAAATAAATAAAATAAAATAAAGCGACAACTTGTTTATTACTGCTCGTATCGACTTACGCGCACGTGAGCCACTTTAAAGAAATCGAATGCGCGTGAAGGCGCGTTTGCTCGAACCGGTGCATTCTGTAATTCAGTAGCAATATGTGAATACCAACTACCACTCAGTTCACCGCCACCCTGTTTCCAACAGCCTTCTTGATCACATAGACCATCTTGCCGATACTCGCCTTGAGCGCGTTTACCTACTACGCGGCCCAGTATCATTCGCCTTTTCATACAACGCATGGGTAATATGACCGAAAGCTGAGGGCACGCTCCAGGCAGCTTGTGGGAAGCCGTTTGGCGATGTTGATAGTGGAGTACCACTATAGATTCACTTAGTTAGACCATGGTCTATACGTAGCAACCGCCGCCAACATCTCGAAAGCCGTATCGAAAGATCGATCTAACTGCTTTCACGACTTTTAATGCACCATGTTTCAGCACCATACAAAAAGACCGAGAACACCAGGGAAAACATGTACCATCGACCCAGTGGCGTGCCTAGGGCCCTACAATACGGTAAGCCCATAAGGCAAGCTGATTGTTCAGAAACCCTAACGTCATGAAGAGTAGTAGGTTATAAAGGCAAGCCAAGCATTTAGAAAGAAGAAAGAAAGAAAGAAAAAGCATTTATTCGTCGCAGTCATGACGTGCATACAATATTGATAAACAGAACGCAATTATACAAACACAAAGATTTAGACTAAAACCGATTAACACAATAACAACATTAACATTATAATAATTGCAAGACAAAGCGGACAAAAAATAAAAAAATTGCAAGTCGTGAGTGCGACAATTACCACTCAGCATGGTGCTGCATGGGGAACCCACAGAACACCGCTGGTTTTCAGTGGTCACCTGTCAAAACGTACGGAGGCCAATACAGCTATATTTGATTAAGGGCTGATTTTTCAATCATTAGGTGAAGAATAAATCTGTCGTTTTGGCAGAGAGTGTCCATATAAAAACAGTCAAAATGTCAAACTTATTCGTAGGATAAAAGTTAACTGGCGATTGGGAAACCGGCCCTAAACAGTTTTAGGCTTGTATGAAAATAACGCCACTACATCGACCATTCTCTACGTAAATAACTTAGTTTACTTAGGTACTCTTTATTCATTGCACGTAGGCAGGTAGGTAGATGCTAGATTCAAGCAGGTGTTTTATTTAATTACTAACGGACGTCAAGCGGTTTTACCCGCGTAGTTCCCGTGTGGGAGTACGGGGATAAAATGTTATGCCTATGTTACTTAGGGTAAATGTAGCTTTCTAATGGTGAAAGAATTTTTGAAATCGACACAGTAGTTTTTGAGTTTATTTATTACAAGCATACACACACGAATACAATTTTTTCCTCTTTAGTGTAGATGTAGATGACCGAATCATCTTCATTAATATGCTGGACATTTCGCATTAGTGCGATCTAGTATTACAGTACCTAACCGCAATGAAAAGTGGTAATAGACTACTACAACGCAATGGCAGTTTAAATTTTTCCTGTTGAAAAATCCTAGGTAAATCAGTCACTGGTAAGACCAATGGATTTTTCCCGAAGACCCCACCAGTCTGACGAACCAGTGCGGTCAGCGGGAACACACCATAACATACCTTTTTTTTTTTTTAAGGATGGGAAATCATCAAATGACCCCCCCCACTCTGGGCGGAGCGGGAGGGAGTGTCAGACTCTTACTGACTAAAAACCATCCATGTTCCTTCCTCGCCTTTTACGTTCCGGGGCCGCGGTATCTCTTTCGAACAGGCCCGCAACCCCGGACAGGCCCGCAACACCGGACAGGCCCGCAACCCCGGACCATAACATACCTTAATATACATTTCGTCCATTTATGTTCAATTCCCAAGTAATACTTCGGTGTGCGAGCCCTTTGCTATCAACCCGGCACAAATCCAGACTTCCTTATTTGTTTACCTTTACCTTTTTTTTCGGATGGAAAATCATCAAATATCTTCTCCCACTCTGGGCGGAGCGGAAGGGAAGTGTCAGAATTTTACTGACTAAAACCCATCCATGTTCCTTCCTTGCCCTTTATGTTTCGAAGCCGCGGTATCTCTTTCGAACAGTCCCGCAACCCCGACAGGCTTCAGCCCTTGCGGGTCCCTCCATTATGCTGATATCTCTTTGAGAGACGCGCGTGGAACACAAACACGCCGTCGACACGGCCTGTCGTCGTTAGACGGACGGACGGCTAGCTAGCCCATAGCTAACCGTCCACAGGCCCGCGTCTACGGTGACCGGGGGCCACCACCACGTCTTACCAAGGGGGTATCGTATTCCCCAGTATTTTTGTTAGTAAGTTGGCTAACCACCGTAATAGGTAGCGGTTAATAAACTGTGAAGAGACTATAAGTAGAATGTGGAGGTCAGATAAGCAGTCACTCCCATCACCCATGTAAAATACTGGTATTAATCTGCATCCGGTAACACTGGAAATCGCCCCTAATATTGTTGGGGAAAAGGCTCTGCAGATCATTATGAGGTAGATGTAAGGATAAGGGTATAATAAAATCCTGGTGAATTATCTCAATAATTTTTATTTACAAATAATTAAAAAATATGTGATCCGAAGTCACAATAACAAATCTACACTGTACTTATGTTATAATCAATTATACTTGTAAACGTATGTACTGGAGGTGTACCGAACACGGATTTATTATAAAAAAAAAACAATACATTCCTGTATAAAAAACTTCACACGGCGTACATTCGTGTACAAAATCGTTAGAAACTCACTGAATGTGCGTTACAAGTGGCAGCAGGGGCGTAGCTACCGCCGTATCTGCCGTATCAATTATACGGGGCCCCTGGGCCACGGGGGCCCCCGAAATGAAAAAAGTAAAAAAAAAACAAATTCTTCGGTTCGTTTCGTTTGCCGAAAAAAAGGCAAAGATAGTGTGTGCTTTTTGTAACACAAAAAAAAAGGAAAAAGTGATGATAAATAAATATTTCTTTAAATTTAATGCAATTATTTATTTGTCCGTAGTGAGGAATCGTTACCACTCATAAGGGCCCCCAAATAAATTTCTATACGGGGCCCCGCCAAGGCACGCTACGCCACTGAGTGGCAGGTTTTGTTCCAAAGATTATTTTTATTATTTCAGTTCTGAAATCTCAAATATTATTCAAAAGTAGACGTATACATGTATTACAAGTAAAGTTTATATAGTATGTGACAGATAAATATAAATTATACATACATATCAGAATTTCGTTTCACAAATCGTTTGTTCTCGGATACATTTTAAAGTAATAGACGGTTACAGTATTTTACATCTAAAATCCAGAGGTATTATTCTCTAAAACTAAACGTAGACTAGTAAAATTGTGTTCACTATTACGAGAGACATTACACTTTAAAATCTTAATGTATTTACTAATATTAGAGCAACAAACAACAAAAATTTAGCTAAAAGCTACCACTGAGGAGTAATTTGTAACTGCGGCGGTTAACGTTATAATATACATACATAGATATGTACCTAGATATTTATATAAATGTTAGTGATAGGGAATGGCCTATTTAGTACTACATTGGAGATGGATGCTAATCGAGCTACAAATATATCGCCGTTTTCTGTGACTATTCACATTATTTTCCCCTATCACATATATTTTGCCTCCCAAGTTAGAATTAATATATGAAAAAGCTCATTCTTACCCACTATTCCGGCACTATCATCACCAACTAGTTTCAATTGATTTATTATTTTTCACAATTTAATTTCAAGATATAAAAACATATCTCTAATAAGTTTACACTAATATTACGCACATTTATATACTTTTAAAAATCGTTACACCTAACGATACTTCGTGATTACAAAAAATATTTTCCTAATATTTTCCCGCTAAGAATGCAGGACATTACTTAATTAATTTTACTATGCCATTAGTCAATTAAATAAGTAGCTAATGCATGTAATTATATATGTTATTTAGTTAAACATTTAATAAATCTTAGTGTGAAGAGTAATAAAAGACAACATTAAAAAGATTGCACGTAAATAATGCACACTTTTTCATAATAAGGAACAAGGCGAAATAATGTGTTTAGTAAATTCGTAAAATGATTATTTATTTAAGGAAATTAAAAATGTTTATTGTTTAGGATTTGACATAAAAACTGATGACGCTGACAATCGAACTAACCTCTATTCTTTGTACCTAAAAAACAGCTTAGTTTATAAAATGTGCTTGTCTCGTTCATAATTAATAGTACAGAGTTCATTATCATTGCACTGGTTAATTAAAATAAATTCAAAATACGAAATTAAGTAGTATTTTCTAACACGAATACATAATGCACTAAAATTTTACTGAACACTTTTGCTAGTGATTGTACTATTGATAAAGAATAAGGTTACTCAAACAAATGAAATAACCTCAACAATATCATTTAAAAGTCATTGCACAAACCCACCTCTAATCGAAGCTGTGTATTTATTTATGACCTCTATCACAATGACGATAGAATCGAAAATTGCGTGTCAGTGCTTCAATAAAATTAAGCGCACTTGAAATTCAGGTCGTATACATTGAAATATGATTATTTTTATATTAAAAACGTTACAAAACATCACAGTTCCCGTATATATAGGTATAAATTAACTCCAACGTAAAACGTAACCTTACAACCGCTATTCTAATTTATTTTATTAATTAGTTTTACACGGTGCCCAGCCTTTTTATCAGATATCCTTAAGTTCCCGCTACAGCTATGGTATTTCGTCAAAATACGAATAGTTGTATTTTATTACAATATTTGGAACTATACTTGCTATTTATCTCATTTTTATGAGGCCAAATGCTCAATATTCTTCTCATATTGTGATAAACTTAGAGAATCAATATGTCTAAGTAACCCAAAAAGGGTGACTCAAATTGTGATTATTATTATTTATTTCATTTCATCATTTAATTGTGATTAAATATATATATTTAACAATACGAAGAAAATATAAAGTAAATAAAGATGTATATTTATTTATAATATTGTTAATTAAATAAAACTTAAAAGTTTAGGTATAATTATACCAACGATAGACCGCAGCACGAAGAAAAATCGTAAAATAAAATATCAATTACGATTTAAAAGATAACAGTAACATTATGCTAATTAAAAAAATCTTACAATTATTACACTAATATTATTGTGATTACAGTTTTTAATTCATTTAATATTATTTACAGGGATTTTAGTAATAATTTGTTATAAAAAATTGGACTAACACTAATATAAACGTCTAATCACTAGCCATGTAAATCGCAAATATCGAAATAATTATATTATGCGTTCGCCGAGGTCGCACGTTGTCATAGTAATTGATGCCATTCTGTATACTGATTCAAAATCAAGCCTACCTGGTGAAACATTGGTGTACTATAAAGGGTGTAAGAAGCCGAGGCACTTGTTCTCCTCGTTATCGTGATATTTTTTTTGTTCTAGACCACACCTGGGAACAAAATTCCAACTTTTACTCTGGAAACCTAGTAGCAGAGATATTGGCGGTCAATGTGCCAACTTTTACTCTAGGAACCTAGTAACGGAGATATTGGCGGTCAAAGTTCCAACTTTTACTGTTTTTTTTTTTTATAATTCGTGTTTTCAATGTAGGATTTTTAAACACCTTCACGACCCCCCATACTACTCAATCCAACCATCAGCAAAATATTTTAAGAGCGTTACATTGAGTCGTACCGAAAAACGTGGTTTTACACCACAAAAAAAAGTCATTGCCCAGCAAACATTTTTGCGTAGTTTGATGTACAAAATGCTTGGGTGGCGGCTTCGTAGAGTCTGTTTACAACCTCTAAATGGTACACCATGTTAAACATACAATGCAGCCAATATATAGATCACAACTAGAAAAAGTTTCCATTTTACTACTACATGATTGGTCGATCTTGTTTTTTTTTAATACGATTTTGTTACTTATCCTTTCAAGACATCTTTTGAACCCGAATTCTTTCTAAGTCCTATTAAAAAAAATAACTATTAATTCCTCGAAAATTGGTTCATATCGCGTTACAATTAGGTTCAACATTTCACACGCTTGGATTAGTTTCCTAACAATTCATGAAAAAGTAATTTTCATTCTATTATTATATTTCTTAGAAATGTATTAAAGAAAACGTCGTTTTATATACGTGGGCATTTGTTTTGCAGGTTCCCGGCTTCATAACAACCTCACCTGACGGCTCGGGTGTGAATTCCGCCTCGAATGCAATAACAAAGTTTCCCCACTTATATCAAAAAGTACTATTCCTCAATAACTATGACAGCGTGTGCCCTACGAATAAACTCAGCCCCATATGAAGAGATTGTGATTACATTGTGATGTATTAATTACAGTGATGTGTTTTACGCGATCATTTTTATAAAAAAAGGAATGGGACTGAGACAAGAAGTGTGGAATAAAGTTCTTTACCCACTAACACAGAATCAGTGTTATTTACTATATAAAAAAATGTATGCGTTAGTGGGTTAAGATCTTCATAAAAAGTAAAAGGAATAAATATACATTTTATACTACGCTCGCCACATATATCGGCCCTAGTTTTATATCTGTAGAATTTGGTATATGAAACACTTGCTCCCAAATAATTATTCTTTATCATTTTATTACGATTAAGTTTATATTATGCCTGACCCCAGTTCTAGTTTTATTATTTTTTATTATGTTTACAAAATTGAGCACATACTTATGCAGTAAAGTAACTAGTGTATAAAATGCATAGATACAAAATAAAATACACAATAAAACTATTTCATTGTTCAGTCACGTTGGAGTGTTGCCATACAAACTGTACAAGTTTCAACAAAAACACTGGTATTCTACTAAAAAGGTAATATTAGCAAGAATCTAATAAATAACCAAAATATTGGCGCTTGTAAATTAATTGTATATACAAATATATCTAGATTTTGTCCGATTACAAAATAAGGCATGCAATGTTCACATTTTAGTTATATGGCTCATAATGGCGGCTGGTCTTCAACCGATTTATAAACAATAGTCCGTAACGTCGGGATGACCTCTTAAGTTCAAAAAGACGACTTTAGATGTCGCACAATAAGATTCGCTATTTTAAGTAGACAGGAATCCCGGCGTTGCATTCTAGACCGTATCACTGGGTAAGGTAGATTGAATTTCCTAACATGTAAACTCGGATATACCGGGAGCACGCTCACTATTTTATACCGCAACATTGTAGATAGATTCAGATCCGTGTCGTTGCAAATTAGACCGTAACACTTAGACGTAAAATTCACATCGTCCACACAAAGTTTGCAGCCTTGTCGTGGCATTTCGAGGCGTATTACCTGGGTATAAGTTCGTCAGTGGTCGCTCAGAGATGCGACTCGTAGTTGGTGTGCGGTCAGAGCTGCGTGTCGTCCGGGTGCGCGGGTGCAGTGTGTGTCGCAGTCAGTGCGGCCGTGTCCGGCGTGCGTACGTCGCGTACGTCTCGTACGTCGGCCGGGTTCATGTCGATGCGGCCCGCCTTGCTCCACACCAGCAGGTCCATGATGAACGCCAGGAACATTAGCGCTGCCGACAGACCTGGAACGAGGACACACTGAGATTAGAACGATATGGAACTCGGCTTTTTTTACGGATCTAATCGATTTATCTAATTAAAACAATTAATCTGAGCTGACATGATCGCATTTTTAGAGTCCTAATTGGAGTAAATCAACACAATCCTTTGATTTTAAATAGACTATAAAGAAGATAATGCACCGTATCATGAAAGCAGTATGTATAAAGAGCTAGTTTCTAGCAAAATGTTAATGAATTCCCATTATTGAAGTGAAACTTCTTTATCGGGGTTGGAAAAAAATTTAGTGTAACATTTTTCGTTACGCGTCACATTTTTCCGTTACGCGCCATCTTTTTCTTATCCCTACCACGCGTGATTCGAAGTATACTTTCTCCAGCGGAGTAGGGATTGGTAAATGTCTCCAATGTATTTTGCGGCCCGTTTTGAGTAGTTACATTTTTTTTTGAAAAATAACGTCATAAAGAAGTTTCACTTCTTACGAGTGTACGCTAGTACACGCACACATTTTTTTACAGTAACTTGAGTAGTTTTACATACTACAAACTAACCAAAACGATTATTGCGCGACAAGTTCGATTTTCATGGAGGGAACAATCTTTTTTTTGGAAGAAACATATTTTTAAATGTTTAATGCTTGCTCATTTTAGGGTCAATATTATTCATTTGAATCTAAAGTATGCACAATACGCAATAAAATAAACTTTTTATGAAGTTATTGGTGCTTTAAAGTATCAAATAGAATGAATGACAGGACCTTACTCGCCAGTGGCGCCATCTGGTAATCTTAAAACGATAGCCCTCATTTCTTGAAACAAAAACGCGCAAACGCTCGTCTCGCCGCTCCGAAACAAACAGTTTTAAACTCACATGCGACGCGCCGCCGGAAATGCACGCTGCAGCGGCCGCGTACACGTCGGCCGACGTGTACGCGGCCCACTCACGTATAGGTACATGATGTATGTTTGACATGAACGCTGCACGCGTCGCACGCTCGATTTAAGCGGGCACTCTGGCCGTACACTTAGAATTTATAATAGCAGATGACGAATACAGTGTTAGATGAATACGGCGGCACCGAACTGTTTACATCTGTTAGATACAACACTCACCTAGATACAGATGTCGGAAGCTATCGTTATCGTAGCTAGCGCAGGCACCGATCATGCCGCACACGGCGTCGCGCGCGCGGCAGGCGGCGTCCACGGCGGCACCGAACACGATGGGGCACGGGACGTTACCGAACACGCCGATCGCGAACTGTATCACGCCCATCGCCATGGCTTTATCTGTGACGAAACGAAAATAAAATGGTAAATGCGCGACGAAGACAAGATCCCGTGTAGTTGCTATGAAGTTATCTGTAGGCGCTGTACGACGGCGTGGCCAGGACTAGGTAAGATCCCGCCACGCAACTGTTAGCCACTGCGTATCGCGCTCTGTCGTGTGGTTGCTACATTATGAAGGTTTCGGGTAGGCGTTGTACGACGCTGTCGCACAGCACTTTATAATCCGGGAGGTACCGTTGCAAATAAAAAAGTAATAGTTAGCCGGTTGATATTGTCATCGAAGGTTGATCTTATATTTCCAATATGTGAACCAGCCGTCAGCTGCTTAAGCTGCGGTGGGTGTGGGATTGGGAGGTTACTAAAGTTGTAAATAAAAAAAATTAAGTCATAGTACGCCGGCTGAAACTTTTTTCTTGAATAGTTTACATCTTTATGAGCTTAAAAAAGTCGTCAGCTGCATGGTGGAGGGGGGTTATGCGTCGGCCGCTCGCTTGAACTTTTAAATGATACCGGTCTGATGAAAACTAAAAGCAATCTACCACCAAGTAGAGAGTGTGTGATAGATTGCTTTTAGTTTTTTATCAAGCGTGAATCATTTACAAGTTCATGCGAGCGGCAGACGCATAATCCCCCCACCACTATGCAACTGACGATTTTTTTGCTAAGCTCAGTGTGATGTTAACTATTTATGAAACAAGTTTTAGCCGGCGTACTACGACTTATTTATTTTTGAAGTGAAACTTCTTTAGAATCGTTGTGATTTCAAACCGGATGCAACGGAAAAAACGACAGGTAAGAGACACAAATACAAAAATGTGTAGGATGAAGCCAGGAAAGAATGAGACAGAAATATCCATTCTATTTTGATGTCGATGTGTATGTATATTGCACACTGTTTAATACGTGCTTGTATTTGAGCATTTAACGTGTGTTAGTGTATGTGAAAACTACGTGAGCTACTGTACACTGTATGCGGATGCGTATTACAGCTTTTTAGTAAGATGTCAGCGTGATGTGATATTATATAACTGTGTGTTTGTGAGTATTTTTATATCTTGTTGTGCTAAATAATAAATTTTATAAGATGCCGAAAACTAAAGCCGAAATGTGTCGTCAATATCGATGCAAAAAAAATAAAAATTAAATTAAAATGAAAAAAAAATCCAGGAAAAAGTTCAACAGAACGTAGTCGCGAGTTTCGTGCACGTAAAAAACAATTATTGAACAATCAAAATAAATGTTCAAATATAAGGGTTAATAAAATTCCGATGATTTTAAGGGGATTTTAACATAAATTTTGCATCAGATACAGCGCTTCCTTTGATTGTGTTTCTCGATACAAGATTTAATTTAAAAATGTGTAACAATCGCACTCAATCAACTACGAGATCAAAAACGGTAATAGATGCAGTATTCCAAAGATATATCAACCAAATTGAAACTAAAACATTTGTATCGTATTTTAGTTATCATAAGCCTCTTGTATCATTTGTTGAAACTGAAAATATGGAACTTGAGCGATAGATTATGTAACATTATCTTAATATATATAAATCTCGTGTCACAATGTTTGTCCTCAATGGACTCCTAAACCACTTAACCGATTATAATAAAATTCGCACACCATGTGCAGTTCGATCCAACTTGAGAGATAGGATAGTTTAAATCTCAAATTATGAGACGCAGACGAAGTTGCGCGAGTCAGCTAGTGTTAAATAAAATATAAAATATCATTTTAAAATTAATCAAAATACTTTCATTTTTAAACAATTAAACTTTGTAATTATCCTACCCTTTTTATATATATTCATCTCATTCTTTTGTCGATTTACTGAAGTTTCACTTCTATCGTGTGTGAATCGCACACACCTTTTTTTTTCATACCTAACTTAATCCTACACCCACCGCGGATGCGTCAGCTGAGGCAGGGTTTACTATTAATCATTCGAGATCTATTGAACAAGATGGCAATCGATCTGTGTAAAAACATTACCTCCCGGACTAACAATGAGGTAGTTGACACACCAATCATAGATTTTATATGGCAATAACACGCTGTGACGTCAACTCAATGATTCCACTACTTATTGATTTCAAAACAAACTGAATATCGAATTTGGCAATTAATTGAAAATAATTCGGGTTTTTAGGCCCAAACTAAAATGGTATTTTTAGAGATTGATGATTGTCTTGGAATTACTCTTTTATGGTACCAACTACCCTACTCACGAGACCCAGTCAACTGATTTCAATGAAATTTTGTGTATGTTGGTTCCAAATTGAAACAGATAGTTTGGAGCCGATAGCTAGCGCCGTGAAAGCAGGGGCAGGTGGGGATTAGTATAACAAGTGTAGGCTTACCTTGTTTATCAGTGCAGCGTATGATGAGCAGTACGGCGCCGACCTCCCCGCTGGCGTGCACGAACATGACGGCCGCGAACACGGCCACGAACACGTAGATCTGGTAGCACGGCCCGCCGCACGAACCCGACACCGCGAACCCGAGCGAGCGGGACAGGATGCTGGACGTCGTGTTGTACAGGTCATAGTTCTCCAGCCTGGACCAAATTATTTATTAAAACCATAAAAAACAGCAATCTAATCAGTTTTCAAGTTTAAAGATCGAATATTATTTTAAACTAGCTGACCCCCGGTTGGATCCAGCTTGAAAACTTGGATAGTTTTGGATTCAAGCGGCAATTTGAATTCACAGGAAGCTAGATTCTCTACCGTCAAATTTTTTCGCCAGTTCTACTACGTATTGCAAACATTTTTACCATCTAGGTATTGCACTTTTATTATTCACCTAAGATTTATCTGCTGAATTCATGGTAACCATTTTTTCGTTGGATTCCGTCCTGTATCACTATGAGCAGAGTGTACAATGTGTAGATATAAACTCACGTCTGCATAGCCTTGTCCCCGCGCGCGTCGCCGTTGATGCAGGAGCAGTTGTAGTAGAGCCACGTGCTGTTGTCCAGCTGCTGACTGCTGAGGCAGCCCGCCTGGCACGCAGACACGTACGTGAACGAGTCCTGCAACCAAACGAACTAACACTTGCAATAGGGTAGACGACAAAAAAATAAATCTAATTAGTCTGTCAGGTAGATTTGACCCGTATTTTTTTATTTTCTTACGTAAATCAAAATTGACGAAGATACGACGCTTTTAAAATTCTCAATACGTAACGCCTAGGTATAATTTTTAGCTAGTTCTGACGTCACGAGCCCGGACTCCCGAATTTTGATGCGTTTTATCTTTGTTATTATTCATTGATTTACAAAACCAAAAAATACATGTCCATTGTTATTTATTATGTACAGTCACGTCTAACAATATGTTCCAAATTCAAATTTTTGTTTTTTTTTTTTTTTGTTGTTATATTGGCACAACTGTTTCCCATTTTGGCGCTGAGTTTGAGTTGCATCCGTTATTTATATTAAATACAGTGCTGTTTTAAATTATATCATATCTAGTGTGTAACAACGACCATACAGCCTATAGACGCCTAATACACGATCTAACGCACGAAAACTATTCTGTCAACTCGCTGAGGTACGAGGTACGCGAGGGGGACGGGGGGGGGTGCGTTTTGATTGGGCAATTCAAGGTCATTGCATTTTACTAGGGATGGGGCAGTTTTTAATCAAACAAGAAAGTATCGATATTTTTTAACTGTAGGTAAATAAAAATTTGTACTTAACTTGCATTTAATTACCTTCTTTATTCTAATTACGATTGAATCATGTAGGTAAAATATCTGAACTTATATGAACATAGTAGGCGGCGACGGTTTTTCATAGGGATAAAACAATCTTCGGTAAAATGACGTGAACAAATTACACTATGAGTAGATGGAATCCAGTTCTCTCGCTTGGTTGTAATTATCCATTTATTTTTAAATCAGGATCGTACCTAAAATTAATAAATTAAAGTTTCACAATTTATCAAATGTCCCTATTTGTTGTAATTTTTTATTATTAAAAATATTTTTTATGCATAAATAAATAGTTTTAGGTTTTGGTTTTGCTTTATCGACAACAGAGGTGGTCGTACAATTTGGAACATCACTAATTATGTTCACGTAACATCGAGGAAAAGAGATAGCGAAAAAAATACTTTCAAAAGAAAGGGACGCAATCATAAAAGACATTAATTAGTGTTTGCGGCTCACAGGAGTGGTCGAAATTAATTCGAACTCGGTGAGGGACGACGGTTATAAGATCTATACCCCTTATGTGTTGACAGACAGCGGTCGCCTGTTATTAGGAGTCTATATTCTATATGGTCGTTGATAGCCATCGAACAAAGAGTTTGTCTTAAATTTTGCATCGACAATGGAATTTCGTGTTCGGAGTCACTGAAAATGTTACAGAAGGCTTACGGTAAATCGACTTTATCAAAAACACGTGCTTAAGAGTGGTACAAAGCGTTCAAAAGCGGTCGAGATGTGATGGAAGATTTGCCTCGCTCTGGTAGGCCATCAACGTCTGCAACTGAAGTTAAAATCGCAAAAGTGAAGGAAATAGTAACCGAAAATCCTCATTAAACTTTGAGAGAGATAGCCGCCGAACTTTTTATATCTCACGAGTCGATCCGTACCATTTTAACTAATCATTTGGGAATGAAACATGTTTCCGCTCGGCTAGTCCCAAAAGCCCCAAAAACTCAATCGCATGAGAGTCGCTGAGGACATGCTAGAGCGAGTCAATTCCGACCCAACATTCATGAAACGTATTGTTACTGGTGACGAGACGTGGGTTTACGACTTTGACATGCAAACTAGGCAACTAGCACTTCGTAGGACCTTTTTAATCGGTAGAAGACTTAAAGGAGAATTCACGGCGTGTTTTTATGATTTAAATTATTCGTTGGCGTAAGTGTATCGTTTCTGGAGGAGCATACTTTGAAGGTGATAACATAAATTTGGATGAATAACAAACATTTTGTGTACTATCTTTTCCCGTTACTTTCTTGACACAGTTTTGGTTCGTACGGCCTACTGCCTAGCAGAGAGAGGTGGCCTGTGGCCCAGCAGATAGCATAATAATATAGGCTGATTATTGATTGTTTTTGCGACTGTTAACTGCCGAAGTGCCTACAGGTAACGAGTATGGCCACCACGCAACGAGTATGGCCGCTTAGTAGTCGGTATAATACTGTCGATTTCACGTCATGAATCATGATAAACTCATAACTCTCCATTTGTTGGCAATAAGTCGTATCTGGCGCCCAATTGGGTCAGCCAAAGTTGTAATTGGCGCCCAAATCGGTCAGCCAGTTGTAATTGGCGCCCAAATGGGTCAACAAAAGTTGTAATTGGCGCCCAAATGGGTCAGTTAGTTGAAATTGGCGCCCAAACGGGTCAGCCAAAGTTGTGCTTGGCGCCCAAATGGGTCAGTTAAAGTTGTAATTGGCGACAAAATGGGTCAGCCAAAGTATACACTTTGGCTCTTTAATATTGTGTGTACTTGTGGCAATGTCATTTGAATGTGTTTCCTGTCTTTCATATTGATGTGTTTCTTAACTCAATATAAAAATTATCAGAACTCACTGAATCAATATTTATGCCTAGTTACTGATACGAAAATCAAGACAAAAAACTTGGTAACTAAAACTGCCAAATGCCCATAATCAAATGTGATTGGTTGAAAGAATTATGAACAGCCAAGCGAATCACCTGACTTGTGTAAATGTATAATGGGTCGATGAGTTCCGTTCCTAAATGCGGGTGTTTATCGTACAGTATACACGTGTTGTATCACTGACCTGTCCACACACGGGGTTGAAGGGCACGTCGGCACAGTAGCAGCCCGCACTACATTCCAGAGTGCTGTTGGCGATGCTGACCTCGCTGATCATGCGGTAGTTCTCCTCGGGACAACTCACGAACATCAATACTACCATACCTGTAAAATAGTTTTGAATTACTTGACTGTTATGAAAGACTCGTTTGGGGATAGAAAAGAAATTAATTAAGCTGTTCCAAGCATACTTTGTGAAATACGAATAGCCTTTTTAGACTGCCTGTGTCTTTGAATATTAGTACCTAGTGATTTGTAAAAGAGTTTTTTCGTAGAAGTATAACTAAAACACCTAGCGTTAGGAATACTTTTTGTAGTGAAAAAAACCGCAGGCAAACAAAAGTTTGTCAATATGGTTGGCAATAAATGTAACCCTAGTGACTAGTAACTAAGATTAGATGTTCCCTTACCAGCACTGTAGATAGCAGCACTAGCCGCCGTCCACGCGGCAACCTGCCTCGCGGTGGGCACCAGCTTCAGTATCACCACGCCTGACGTGATTGTGCCCAGACCCATCACTAAAATACCACCCAAACCTGAAACGATAACACTTATGTAAAGTAAATGTGTGCCTCCAGTCTTGGAACACAGTTGTAGACACACAGATTATAAGGCATGGTTTGTCGGTAAAATTAATAAGACAAAAAAGCATTAGAGGGGTGATAAAGATATAATTATTATCAATTCAAAGGATCCTTTATGTGAAAACTGCATTATTCTTACGACAATAGACGTTAATCCTGTGAATGATGTTATCTGACCCCGCATGCGGGGCCACTACAATAACACAAATCTCTATTCCTCAAACATCTATTTAAAAAAAATGTCCAAATAACGATCTATTATACTTATCTACTCTGACGAAATAAGTCACTTCCGCCACTAAAATTCACACAAAATCTTTGTTATAACAATTTTACAAATACGGAGCATCTGTGTGATCGTATCCCACTACAAATTACATCATCGTCGCATCGCTGACCATGGTATCCCACTGCTAAATATAGTATCGCAGTTGGTTACCATGGTCTTCACCATGGTATCTAACTGCAGGCCATGGTTGACCACCAATACCAAGTGAGTGTTCATGTTAGTACCTCACCCGAGACAAGGTTGGCGTCATGCGTCGGCAACCGGAATTGCTTCTCGAGGTACTTGGGCAGGAAGCTGTACACCCCGCTGATGGGCATCAAGTGGAGGACCGAGCTCGCAGTACGCCACATTAGGATGTCGTTTGTAAGCTGCCTTTTTATTGTTGCGAAGAAATCTGGTAAAGAAAACATGTGGCTTAGAGTGCAATTTTAGATAAAAACAGTCCAATTGTATACTGTGGAGTATTGTCATTGTACTAGGCGTTTGACTGACCAAGTTAAGATAACCAGCCGTGCTATGAAACTGCTAATTAGTTACTCTTTTTATCCCAAGGCTAAACCTCGTGGATATTGCGCTCAAGTCCTAAAATAAACTTAAGTACGAAAAAGGAAGTACCATAGGTTGTGGAGAAGAATAATATGATATGCAGTCCCACAAGGGACTGTATTAGGTCCACATTTGTTTTATGAGTTAAATAATTCACGAATTTAAAAAGTACAGATAAACTCGAACTGACTGTAATGTGCACGATAAGCATAGAGCGCCGAGCGGTGTCATCTGTCGACACCATGAAGGTGAGTAGAAATTAGGACCTAAATGCACTCAGGCTTGTCCAAGATCTGGTAGAACCCGCTAAATTAAATTTCGCAATCAAAAATCTTATAATAGTCGTAACCTACAACAACTCAACGTTACAAACATTCATTTGTATACAAAACAAAACAAATTCTATCAAAAGCCTCGTACAAATTATTTACGGAAGAGATATCACACGATACAACATATTTGTCAGTCTGATAACTCGAATTCCCGCCGCTTTTTAATGATGTCACAGTTTTTATTATTGTTCTGTTTGGAAACCGTCCAACTGATTTCAAACCAGAACTTGGAACTAAAAACTGGGTTAGGTTTAGATTTTAAATAAAAATCGCATTTTCCATCCGGATAATTTAACCATTGTGAAAAAGTAAAGCGGAACCATGGTTCTCGAATTTTCACGAATAAATTCTGATACAGATAATAAATTAATCAAAAGAGATATCGTGTTATGATAAGAGTTCGAGTGTGGTAAATATTTTGGACAAAATAGAATCCACATTTGGGTTGGGCAGGAAACAAACTAGACTTAGGCGTAATAAAATTCTTGACATTAAATCAAATAAAAACAACAAATTCTTACATATAAAAAAGTCATTAAGAATCTCAAGCATTGCCAGACTAAAAGTATAATAGATATGCTATATGAATCATTGTCTGGGGACAATCTTCTCTTACACGATAACATATCATTTGTTAGAATTTTATTAGAGGTTGGTTTATAGGACGGAATTCATCAAAGTCGTGCTACTTCTGTCAAGCGGATTACTACTACAATATAAAAACTAGGCCACCCACGGAGATACAATAAACAGTCGTGTAGTTTTTATCTCAATTTACCAAGATACGTCAAGTCTTATAAGAAAAAAAAAGTTAATCAATGCCATGAACAACTTTTTGTGTTCCAAATAATACTAAAAGCAATACATTCTACAAGAAATTATTCTTTGCAAAAACTACCAATTTCTTTATGAGATTTCAGGAAGTCGTTTTGAGTTGAGCTAAGAAAAGGGAGAACCCAGAAGTGGCAATTGAAGTTAAGCGTTTCGTCTACAACTACTTTCGGATTGATAAATCTTTACGGTAGCATAAGGCGATTCCAACTTTTTTTACTTTTCCGTGAAGTACCGTATGTCACTTTGCCTAAGCCGTCAGTTCAGTTGATCGATAGACCGGTCCCTCAAGTTCTTCTGCTGCTACAAATTTGCAACATAATATTAATTACCTTTGAAGAACGGCTCATTTCTATCTTTGATCTTCTTGGGTGGCAGCGGCATGGGTTCCTGTCTGATCTGACGCGGGAAGCAGAACATGAGAGTCGACAGGAGAACGATGAAACCCGCTATGAACACCATACCTGTGGAACAACACACCATAAGTTATTAGTAAGGTGAATTTTTAGATGTTTTTTGTCTATTTGGGAAAAAACTCTGGGACTGGAATAGCCCAAACGGGATTCAGAAGTTTTTCTAGTAAATTGAGGTTAGAAATTGACTGTGACATTACACAATAAGTCTTTCATGTCAGTCGCAAAGTTTTCTTTCAAGAAATGTCTGAAGCTGCTACAATTTTCGATCAGTAGGACAATTCTCAATGTTAAACCAATTCATAATTTCGCCGAATTTTCTATAAATAGAGATTGATGGTCTTGTGATGTGAAAATGTTCACATAAAAAAATCACGGCTGGACAAACACAAATATTACTTGTGGCATCATGTCACACTTAATTTGGATAGATGAGTGGGCCAAAGATCAACACATTCAGTTGCGTCTAACAGTTTTTTACAATAATACTGACAATATGGTGAGTTTACAACCATACTTGGGCCTCTTTAAACAAGAGTGATGTATGCAATAGTGGGCGTTAATTTACCTACAATACCTACCCTAGGGCCATTCAACCGCATTTGAGGTACACATAAGACATCTATTCATCTAATGTGTTTATAACAGTCTATAAAATACTCTTTTGTATTATCAGACATTATAAAACGGTGTGCAAATACTCGTAAAAGGTTAAAATCCTACAATCTAATGAATACCATACACAGTATCTATTCGAGCAAATAAAACACGATGAAAATCGAAACCGCGAAAAATATAGCAAGCAAATACAATTTGTTGCTAGTCTGTATGGACGAGTCACTCATTGTTTATGGAACATATCAGCAGGATCGCGTTATGGCATATTCTAATTATGGCTATTATCGAGGTGGCGAGTGAGAAATGCTCCTTTCAATAGCATAATCTGTTAGCAGTCCGTCCGGAGATTATCTCGAATTTGTGGAATATTTCACGCATCGCGAGGCGCCACCGTGCGAGACTGATCGCACAATCTCTGTACATGTACAATGTGCAAGATACTCATGTTTTTAAAAGTAGCCAAGTTTCTGGAACATGCTACGTAAACTTGGAAACAAATCCAAACAATGACGCGGCATCAGAAGCCTCAGTTTCTGTCTATATTTGAGGTAAAACCTCGCGAAAATCTCACCAACACAGCCAATTGTTAGAGTTGTCAAAACTAGTGACCGTAATAATAACTCATGAAACCTTGGATACGATCAAAAACAATTCCGATAGATTCAAACAGAAAACATTTGCGCGTTCACAAGGTCGCCCGGTCGACGTTCAGTCAAGGGCGTTCGCTAGACACGGTAGGTATGGACTATGGATACATAAGCCGACCAACATTGTTTACCATGCTCAATTGTACCATTAAACGTAATATAAGAGTCGCAGCGTCTAATACATTTTGGTGAGAACTTGAGAACTTGACCAGCAAGAGAAGACGAAGGTCAAGAGAACCGGTTTAAAAGTAAAAGTGAGCAAGGCGTCGGTCGCGTGTCCACCCACTAAATCCTCATTACGGGCAACGACGACGGCATAATTGTCGGCAACAAGGCGCGCAGCCTTGGCCGTGACCGGCTGTGGATAGAGCGCTTATTTTAGCTGTGGTGACGCGGCGTGATGTAAGACGCGTTATATAACTAGTGGCGTGCGCCCGCGCCGCCGCCGCCGCGCCGCCGCCGCCGCCGCCGCAGCGTGACGCCTGCGCACAAAAAAGCGAAAGCCGACTGGAAATTGCATCGCGCGCCATTCTATGACACCACATCATACACGTTGCACCGCGGTTATAACACATCACGAGAATACGACTTCCTAAAGCTATCAATAGAACTGTAAGCTCGTGTAAGCACATTACCTACAGTGAAGTGTTAATTATGCAACCGTGGAATGTCTCGCTCACCCTTTCGCAGAAACAATTACAATGCAATCGAGCCGCTATGGGAGTCGGTTGGGGAAGTAATGAGCGGTGATTAACATCTTGCAACATACGATCTGTATGCTCATTATCCCTTGAGAAATGTTCTTATAATAACGTAAATCGTCGCAACTTCACTTTAACTGACATTTTATAGACGCACGTATGCGTAGAGCTATTGCGTGTCAAAATATGTAATTTATTTCCAACAGATTATAAATTCAGCGTTTCTTTAAAACAATTTAGCTTTTATTAAAAAATATTACTGTTAAAAAAAGAGGACCACGAATTCGTTCACGGTGGTCCTCTTTTTTTTCATGAGTGATAAAGGGCCTCTGTATTACAAAATATCAAGCTTCGCGGACGCCACAATGCTCCAAAATACCCATATGGCATTGCTTATGCCTCGGATTCCTCGGAGACACCAACATTTCAATTATAGGGGCGACAGCCGCCAATTTAGCACGTCCAGACAATACGTTAATGATTCAAAAACGTCCGTTAAAATAAACTTATTAAAATTCAAAACTTCATTCATGAGTGTGGCGTTGGAACAATAAGGAAATACGCAGAAATCATTCAATGCGTATTCGCGAATTCAATGCGTTGGCAGTCGGGACACGCTTGCAGCAGTTTTCTACCGCGACACGACGCATAAATGACTTCCTAAAACCCTTTACTGTTGAAAATTGATCTTTATTTTGTAGAAGTGAAGACATGATGGGTCCTTTTTGGATAGTATTTAGGAGTTTGTTTTGTTTACACGCATTCGGTTGGCGTGCAGGTCACGCACGTGCTTTCTTCGTGGATTTTGCGCGCAAATCTGCGCAAGTGCTTCGCTAACGGTAGATGAATGTTCCGCGTTGGAATGTCTGCTGCTTCGATTTCGTTGTTGCAACAGACAGGTCATCGGTTTAGTTGCAAGCTTAGGGAATATCCCGCCTAAGAGGTCGAGAATAGAATATCTAAGAATAGGAAAACGCAACTTGAACATGAAGATAGCTTCATTTTCGTTAATAATTCTCGAGATACCGGTACGAATTTGCATCGCAAATATTGTGCAGTCGAATATGCATTACATGATCCACTTTGACGACAATGACAACTGATAACTTTTGAACTAAATTGATAAAACTAGTTCACAAGCGACGCCAGAATCAATTATTTCGAAGTCTGGCGCGACTCGTTTCTTGATACGTAAGAAAATTGTAGCGGCTACGGCTAACACCCACTTGTATCGATTTTCCATTGTGAAGTTTACTCAGCAGTAAAACGCCAAACGTTCGTTTGGTATTGTGTGTTCTAGACTTTATTTACATTTTTAATATCACCTTTCAACTTGCCGACTACTGTTGTATAATTTTTTTATGACAGGGCGCAAACATAGCCCTAATTTCCAATCTAGAATATTCTAGAACCATTTTAGCTTGTTCTGTAGGTACGTGTGCTGTGAACTAAGTGAGGCCCTGGCAGCAATTTAATTCTGAATGGATAATATGCAATCGATTACAACCACCCGTTTGGCTGTGCTGACGAAAGTCTTAACAAGGTACTAGCTATTCCAAGAACTGTATATTGTGAGAGAGTTGGAAATTGTTTACAGGTGAAGCTTTTAAATCTGTATTCATTTAATTCTGTGTTCTATCCTAGTTCGGATGATTTTTCAGGTCTTTTTCTGTAATTCCATCTATATTATCCAACATCTCATAATTAACGTCTATCCTATCGACGGCAACAGTGATGGACAGTCCGCACATTCTTTAGAACCAGAATAATTTACAAGGACTACCATTAGGTAAAAATACAACCATAGCTTTTACTTTATTTTATCATACAAGGATTCTAGACTAATGATGAGGCTACTCACTCTCTACACACAAAATAATTGGCCTATTACGGGATCAATATGTCAACATGGTCTATACAACAAGAAAGAAAAAGTATCTGTTGGGATTTGCACAAGAAAATAAAAAGAAAATATGAGTACTTACCCAGCCACCAAGCTCCAACCCACCTTGGGTCGTTGGCATCGAAGTCTGTAGGGGTTTGCAGAGGGTCTACATAGACCCTGGTGCATAATGCCCCCAGTAGGAAGCCAAGAGCCGGCCCGATCACCCTTATGCCGATGGTAATAGCTGTGGACAAAAGACATGGAAAATTAGAATATTTCGCAATTCCTGCTACTCTCCTAATCTAGGACTAGCAACGGAATCCCGGAGCCTTCTGCCCCCGTATTCACAACGCTTCGATTCGCTTCCGATTCGGGAAGTATTTTGTCTATCTCGGTCATTTTTGTAATGCCAGAAGAAGACAGATATACGAGTTGTCGAATCGGAAACGAGTCGAATGTTTGTGAATACGGGGGCTGGAGTTTAGAATAGTATCCTGTATGATAATTACTACGCCGCTATTGCATTAGAATAAGGTTTACTATAACTGATGAAGACAGACGATTATTTCGATTCGACATTCATCATGGAAGATAAGAAAGTACAGTCATCAGTTTTCCAATATTAAGAAAAAAAAACTTGCAAATCTGTCTACCGACACTCGACACCAGTTAGTCGAAGACAAATGCTCGAAATCACAGTACAAAACAATCATACAAGAAAGACAACCACAACGTCCAGCTGCGTTTTATAATACTTTATCATGGTGAGCAGTAGAATGCAGAATGAATGAGCTGAATGTAGTTAACGTCTGGTTAGACTGGAAACTAAGACTAACGAGCCCTAGCGTAATTTCCTAAGGTCCATGGTCAGGTCACCAAAAAGATGACGCTCTGATTATCTAAAATCAGCGGTTTAAAACACATTTTTGTAGGAGAACATCTCACAGTGACAGCTGTTTTTAGATAATCAGACTGCTATCTTTTCGGCTAACATGGACTTAAGACTAATATTACGGTAATAATGTTTGCCCTAGGTTAGGAATAGTAAAGAAATCCAGTGGGCACTCTACATTTTCATGGATGTTTATATGTAAAATAAGTGTGTATTTGCAAACAAAAAAGTATCTATGTAGGATATCAATCAACTATTTGGTATACGCGACACAAACCTCGTTGCTTAATGTGGCACTAGATGGCGCTGCGTGTAATAATATTTTAAGTAATTGTCGCAGGATTTAATATACCTTGCCTTGATTAATAGTTTTTATAGAAGGGCTTTTTTGAGACCCTAGTGTAGGTCTGCGCTGTAACTATGTATGGTTAAGCTACGTTTTTAAAGGTTAATCTTCAAATCTATATATGTTTTTGTTTCTTATATTAAAATCAAAATACCTAGTGTACATAAGCTATAGTATTGCTATTTGTAGGCATATTTCTTTTTTATTTTGTGTGCAATCAAGAATAAGAATAACGTCTGCCAAAATCGCATAATCAATCACTCGTAAATTCAATCTGAAGCGAAAATCTGTCAAACCAAATCCGCTAGTTTAAAACTGATGTTCATGCTTATGTTTGGATTTTTTACGGCGCTTTATTATCATCGAATGTGACAAGTACTGTTTTGTTTTTTTTACAGTAGCATGCAGCAAAGGTAACACCCATTCTGCTGAAATAGTACATTAAGCAAACATTGCAAGCAATTATATGTCTTGCTCTCACGAAGTATTAAATAATATTACGCTAGCAGATTCTACTCCTATTACGGCACTTGTGCACGAAACGAATATATTTTCCAGTGCACGCATCACTGGAAACACTCTATTGCACGAAACTGCAGATACAATGAAATATAGCAACACTGACTTAATTCGAGGAAATATTATCATCGGGTCACTTAATGACGTAGTAAATATTAATTTGCATAATCGGTGAGGCGGAGATGGCCGTTATGCAAATTGAGATGGACTCTCGCACACACTGGGCCGCAGTCGTTTATCTCAATAGGGCTAGGGCTCTGGGGCTAATTGAGGGCCATTGAACTCGCCACAACAAATTATCGTATGAGGAATTGCCGCTGTCAACGATCGCTGCTGCATACGGCTACTTCATGTTAGAACGAAAGAAAAACGAACGCACTGCGAGCTTGGATGATTACTGACATTACTGTTCCGAGAAATGCTAATATTATTATAGCCCATTAAATTATACGATTATTACTGAATAACATATTATAAACAGTAAACAACTCATTTAAATACATAATGAGGCTGAAATATGTTAGGGAAAAGCCGCGCCGCGACCCGAAGACGAATCATCCGGCGCGGCTGAACATGCGTAAGAACTGTCCCAAATTTCGAAATTAAATTAAAACCTGTTATAATAAAATAACAAAGGACCGTTGCAGGGTGAGTGACCGAAAAACAATCAGGTACTTAGGTCCCGAATGTAATCTTTCCCAGAAAGCAACCGCATCGCTTGCCAAAAAACGGACAGGCGTGCGCTGAGCTCGCGTGCTTCACGTTCGACACAAAGTAAAATATACGTTCCTATTATCATCATGCGCTTTTGTAATAAATAATGGCCTCGTCAGGATCGTTTTTCAAAACGGCCGCTGCCCGTGTCTCGGTACAAGTTTTTATTATGTCCCGGTACACTCGTCCTTACCGGTTCCGATGCATCATTAACATCGTTCAAGTGCTGCTCCCTCGAATTAACGCTCAGTGATTGTCAAAAAATGACGAATTGCATCATTAAATGAACCCGGTAGGCAAACGCGGTTAAGCTCCAATATTATAGTGTATTTTCGACTCTTGTACATTATTACATTTATGTCGGAATTGTAGGTACCTTACATGCGGTTAAAAAAAGCAGAGTGTGCCACCATATCTACTGACACTATCTACAATAATAGAGACAAACATAAATACACTGATATGAAAGGCAACAGGGCTCGCAGAGATAACCTTGCGAAGCCCGCCTCTGTAAATAAGGTCATCTCAACTGACAGCTACAATCACCTCTGATATACGCCTAATAGATATAAAAAGCCGCTGAAACATTTCCAACGTATCCATTTAGAAGAATAAATAAACAAGCCCACCGCAGGAATCAATATTCACGTCTAAATAAGGTGTCCGACGAGTTCTATCTCTGGTATCGAATTCCGTTTAAAGGAACATGACTTTATCATTACTTGGTAATGTAAAATCTAAACGACTACTTCAACACCGGTCCTCCCTCAATAGAATTTCAAATTAATGTAAATATAGGTATTCGATTAGCGCCATAAAACTTTTATGACTCCCTTGATTACCGTTGGAAACTTAGCAAATGTTTCATGAATTTATCCTCAGCTAATTGTTGAAACCAAAGTCTCTCAACATTACAGACAGTCGAGACTACACAATAATATTCGCCAGTCACGATATTTTTAATGGCCAAGAAATAGGAACACAATTCCTAATCGGTGCAGAGTTCATTGCTCTTTCGAATGCAAAATCATTTTTAGAAGTATGACTAATTCGGTTGGAAAACACACTAATAGCAACCGTAGTGACGCTTCTACGAAAACACCTGCCTAAACAGATATACAGGAAATAGTTTTGAGGCAATCAATAATAATCATTCGACTTGCGGTGTATGAAATAAAGGCAATTTGACGTCATAAAAAGGTTTAATCAACTGTCGGTACGATAATAACAACAGCCCACATAATCATATCTAATCATACGGACGTAATCTTATCTGGCGATGTTGCAAGAAAACTGACCTATGACAACTACAGCAACAAATGATTAGGTGGAGCGCAATTTGATAGTGCACTCGCAAAAAAGTTGCATAAGGTGCACATTGCAATATCGTGGTAACGTAATCGAGGTAATTTTCTCGTCCATACACGGCGTAATTAATCGCAATCAGATTGCGAACCGATAGTACCATTAAAGAAAAAACATTCCAAAATATGGTGCGAGTGTTTTTTGATTAATTGTCAGCGTTTATCATCCTTTCCGGGGTCTTACATTATTATTTTTTCTGAATTTTGTTACACGTTCCCGCATACTGCATGTAAAGACATACACAACTCGACAGGACATAGGATCGTTTTTATCACAAAACAAATCGTCGAAATTAAAACCAACAAATCAACTTTAGAAACCAAAAGGTACGAAAAACCATAAATACCCGACTTCGGCATTTCCGGCCAAATCCTTTAAGCATCTCGGACATAAAATTTCAATTTTAAAAGATGCAAGGTCCATAAATTTAATTGGGACCCGAATGCGTGTATCAACACTGTCCCAAATAAACACAAGCCTGTGGCGTATTCTCTGAAAACTTGATGAATCACAACATTTTGAATGAAAAAATGTAATCGCTGTTCAAGGAAAACTACAATACACGTTTCTATGCCGTACTGAATACATTAGAATCTAAAATGAAGTAAATTTTATTTACTGCTTTGACTGTTAAGATTCTCTTAAGAATTTATTCATGTTAAATATAGGCACCTGTCGAATTCCGTAGCAAATTGTTTCATTGACATACCATTTAGAAGTAAAAGTTAAATACCTAACTTTGGAGGTAGGACGGTTAATTGGACACTAACAAAACAAGTTGAAATTATAGTTAAAAATACTAGAGATAGTATGCCTCATGAAGTGCCAGCATAAATGTTGATAGAGTATCCTAACTGTGAAGAGATAAATGCAAAAGACGGTAACACCCCAGAAAGAAAGCGAAACAGACAATTTTAACCAAAAGTTATAAAAAGAATCAATTATTATAACAGCAAAGACATTCCAACAAAATACTCTCCAAATATAAAGAAAAAACCCAAGAACGCGTCGAGGAAACGACTCGAAGTCGACCATTCCCGAACGGTGATCGCGAGGGACGAAATTAGGGCAACGTCTCTAAGGAACGAGACACACGCACTGATACCAACGAGCTGAAATTGTCGCCGCGACGCGTCGGCACACTGACACACTTCGCTAACCACCTACTGAAATAGCAATTGCATACGTTTTACTGCACAACAGGGCTTCAGTGAAGAACTACGGACCAGCCATGAATTATAAGCGAGCTGTGTTCCGAACTGTACGGATATTGATCGGGAAATTGTACTAAAACCTGCTAATACAGAAAGCAATGAACTCGGGAAAACTGAAGGATAAAAAAGAGCGAATGTGGTTTCATTTGCTCAAAGCTACAATTGAACATAATGGTATTTTCACTTGAATTAAAACAAGGCAAACATTATTCAACTTTAGCTAGGACAAAATAGGATGTGGATCTAGTTTGCACAAAAACAAAGCACAAGGAAAACAGGTGCGAAATAGTCTCAAAAACATTCGTAGAGCCCATTAGATTATAAATTTAAGATAACACCAATTTCGTACTGTGCAATAGTTATTTCAAGGTCTTTTAAAGAACCTATTGACAATTTCAATGAACCGTTTATATCAGGTGGTTGGTTAAGAATTTCGCTATTCGAAATAGGTTCACTGTCTACTTTATAACCGTTGGTTGAAAAATATATGAAACTAAAATTATCAGTGTCTATTTATTTAGACGAGTCCGTTTTGACTGCAAAATCAAAATCAAAGAATTTATTTAAAAGTAAGCCAGTTGCGGACTTTTGAATTTTGGAAACAAACAACAACATTAAATATAGCTACAGTCCCAGTCAAAAGACATAAAAACTATATGAAAGTACTGTAGTTGCCCATTCCCTAGCGTAGATCTCTATGGAGAAGAACGAGCAAGAAACTCCATGGACACTCTTTTAAATCAAATTATTGTTACAAAATCTTGTTACAAAATCTTGGTTTCATCATGAATGCAATCAGTTGTTAAGTAAAATGCAAACACTTATGCCGAATTTAGTTTCAATTTGTACAACATGGTGCTACAAAATAACATTATAAGTTTTGCCCCGTTCAGTCTTCGTAATTACTCATAGCCCAATCATGCCCTACTCGAAGTACCTAACGGCTAAGTTCACGATCACACGTAATAATTGACCTAAATGATCCTCATCACCCTGGTTTCAATCAATGAATATCCGTGCGTACTGTGCCTTATTTAGGTCAACACAAGTTATAGCTAAATTGAATTTAATTGGTTAACAAATTAGCGTAATGCGTTGCGTGCTATTAAATAATGTTTCCTTTATCGCACGCGTTCTAGTATGTAGTGGTTATGAAGATTTAGGATTTTTAATGAATTAATTAATGAGTTTAATTGAGAGTACTGCTTTCATTAATCGCTGCAATGACGCAGTGAGTATAAGTACTAAACTTTGTACTGAAATTAAATAATGTATAGCTGGATGCAGGAATTCAAATTCATCTAAGTGTGAAGTGAACAATCAAATCAACCTCTAGTTGTTAACCACAGAACACAAGTAAGTAATAGTTTACCTAAGAACATAAAATACATGACATGGGTCAAAGGAGAATGTTTCTGCCGTACAGATTCAATTAAAATATAAGCATAAAACTTCAACATACGCTTTTGTAACATCTCAGGAAAAACGATAAATTTATATGGCTGTAAAATAATTATAACTAGTAATGGGTACCAATGTAGCATATTCTCTACCACTAGTGTCTACAAGTTTCCTATAACTGGATTCTGAAAGCTTTACATGTGACGGCATAAAGCTATTCTTTGGTACCATTATTTACTTCATACTCAGTAATTTTACAATTTACAGTAAATTTATGAAACATCTACTATTGTAAGAGATTTATTTTAAATTAAATATAATACCTGGAACGCAATTTAGTCTGTGGCATTGAAGTTTGTAATGAAAAAAGAAATAAGTGTATGAATGAAATAAGTTTAGAAGCGACTAAGGAACATCAAAAATCGAGCCACATAAGTGAACAATTTTTAAGAACATTGTATAATACTTACAGTAATTATCATAAAACCCTTAATTGCCTTTAAACAGCATGTACGTTAAAGATACAGACTACGTGTACCTAAAACACGAGATAAGAGAAGCTCAATTGAAAAGGGTACATTGAATGAGTGTCAGATAATGAGTGGCCCACATAAAACAAACGGACTTATTCTGCGTTTATCTAATCATTGGCAAGTTCACTAGATGGAACATTCATCTATATTATCAGAACGGAGTTGTAACAAAAACACGAGTATGCTCTCATTTTGAGAACAGAGCTACTTGTGCAGAAATAGCCACATTGAACTACTTTGAAGGGAAAGATATAGGTCGGGCAAAGGGTAAGGCATGAATTTATTGGAAAAGAAACGAACTCTTTGTATTTTAAAACGAGAATCGAGCTACGTTCAGTAAATAGCAACCATACCTACAAACAACGCTTAAAGGAAATAAAGTAGACAAAGATGATGTTCCTAAAATAGGAGAGGATATAGCTCATTCTCTTGATAAACAAGATGACACGCACAGGATGAGACTAGAATACTAGATTATGCACTTAACTTAGCCAAAACCACAGAACATGACGTCCTTATTGAAAATATGATAAAATAGTCACCGATGCTGTTCAACAAAATTGTTACAAGGCCGATATATGAAGCTAAGGGCCCATTGTTAGCGAAAAGGGACTCTGTAACTGCAACAAATGTGGGAATAGCTATAAACTTCCGTCCTTCCTAATAAAACCAGTCATAACAGTGTTGAGTAATTCATAATATTGTAGACTAAAGTGTTATTTTTAACATATACTCGTCAGTCCACATATTTTTTAATGCCCACATGTCTACCTTCAGAGTCTACTCAAGATTTAAATCAAACACGACAAATGTGACATAATGAATTTAAATGAGCATTACGAAATGTCGATGGTAAACATAACAACATAAGAAATCATCAACATTTTTATAAAAAAAAAAAATAAGTTCCACTTAACAATTTTTGTTTGTTAGATAAACAGATTACTTATGAAAAAGAGGAAAATATACTTGAGGAAAATATACGATTCGTAACAGTATATTTTTTTTTGCTGGTGTCATATTTAAACACGCAGCAAGCATTGTTAAGGATAGACCTGGGACAGTTGGGAGAGACCTATTGATGTTTCAGAAGTGGTGTCCAGGACGCATTCGATGACGGAAGAGACGTGGCATCAAGGTGCGATAAAACAGCGGACTGGACAGCAGATTGGCTACGGACACCAGACACTGCCCGAAGTCCGGTGCCCTCTAGTTCACTTCGCTTAACCGGACCTTCAGAAGGGAAATACACAACCAATACTGCAGTTCTGAAGCTCTCTGACATCGGCAGTCCCCGTAAAGCGCTGGCCACACAGAAAAGACGTAAGATGAGGACAGGGAGCGGACGGGGCGCAGACGGGGCGCCGTCGCGACTTTTGACGCTGGGCGCCACAAGAGATTTTCAATCAACTTCCACACGCGATTACGGGCACCCGCACCCCGCCCTGCCCGCAACCCCGTTTGCCCGCCCCTCGTCCGCTCGCGCCCGTGCACCGTCCTTTCCGATGTTTTTACAATAGGGCGCAGACGAGTAAGCGTCGTGTCCGCGTCCGCGCCCTGTCTTTTCTATATACGAGTATTTTGAGTCGCGACGCTTCTATACATTTTGTATGAAAAGGACGCGGAAGAGACATATTATGTCTGCGCCCCGACTGCGTCTTACGTCTTTTCTGTATCCGTCCAGTGCCCTAGACGCGCAAAGCTCGCTGTAGAGCCTACTCCGTATGTTATGGCAGTGGTGCAGTAGACGCATTAGATACGATGCAGACTCAACAATACACACGTAACACTCTACACCTCTGTGTATAAAAACGTTCGCGGCACCCAAACACCATTGTTTTGCTTTTTATGCATTTTATACTAACCCCGCCATAAGTTCTACGGGTTCTACCTGAGTTTTTGAACTTTACATCATCGGGCGTGAAATAGTAGCGTTATGCTCAAAACGAATTGGTTTATAGTAATAATTGTTTAATATCTACCAATAATTCGATCGATAAACATTTATTCATTCTCATACTTTTATAGCAAATAACTGGTACTGAAAAACTGTCCAGGCCTTTGCGTGAACAAGGCAGATTTAAAATGAACGTGAATATCTCAAGAGGATGTTTTGTACAAAATTGCAATGAATGTGAGTGCGGGATGCACTCAAGTCGATTGTTAATTACCTACGCAACGCATCAGAGGGCGGCCGGCAGAGTAGGCGGGCCGTGGGCGGTGGCTATGATTTATACACTTTTATGTGCCCTTTTTATTACCAGTACTCGCAAAACGCTAACAATCGACCATCTTAATCGACACACCGAATTTATTTAAGAGACCATCAAGCTTTTGTTTCAGGGAACGCCCCAGTGATTCTCCGGATACTTCATACAATTATACTACAGTTCATCCGGAAAATAAAAATAAATCACAATCAATATTCACTCACCCATATAAAGTGGTGACTGCTTGCTGCCAACGTTGTCGTCCACGTAGGGAATACCGAGCGTGGCGATGCCGGTCTGCCCCACG
The DNA here is from genome assembly GCA_916618015.1 of Xestia c-nigrum. Lineage (NCBI taxonomy): Eukaryota > Metazoa > Arthropoda > Insecta > Lepidoptera > Noctuidae > Xestia > Xestia c-nigrum. Next base: position 24,111,467 of record OU745245.1, on the reverse strand, counting down.
CCCACCACCAGCAGGCAGACGAACAGCCAGGGGATGACGACGGCCGTGATAGAGGAGCGCGTCGTGGAGCTCTTGACATGCGCGGCGTCGCACAGCACAGAGGAGTTCTGGTTGGTGTAGCAGACGGGCGCTGCGCCGGCACGGTGGTCCTCCATGTGCACGTCCAGTAGCTGTGTGCCGTACATTATGTGTGGCACCACGCAGCCGATCACGCCCACCGCCAGCACCAGCATCATGCACGCGATCCAACGCGGCCGGTGCCCCCGCCCTGCTAGGTACGTCAGGAATAGCGCCGTGCATATCTGCCCGATCTCTGTCGCTGCTAGCAATGTTCCCGTAGTCTTTGACTCTACTTGAAACAGCTTTTCTACTGTGGTGGTCACACTAACGAAGTACGTAAGGAACATGCCCTGCAGCACCCAGCCCGATAGAAACACCAGCATGAAGACCCGCGTGGACGCGAACACGGAGCGCTTGCGCAGCGGCGTCGGGTGCGCCGCCGTGTGCTTGCAGTCGAGGGATCCATTGTTGTTTCCTGTCGCTAGCCGTTCCTGTTCTTCTGGTGTGGCTTCGACGCCTTTCATGTCGGCGTCCTCGGCCGCCGGGCCCGGGGGACCCGCCTCCCCACCCGCTGATGATACTGTAGTGACGACGTTCGCCCTGCGACAATACAAAAACAACCATTTACAGCCCGTACAAATAAGCTTTATCTGACGCTTAACTTAAACATTACTGCTACTTAAACTCACGTCATGGTCGTCACGACTAAGCGGTTACTGACGCGAATATTACACAACCCCTATGCTATCAAGTCTATGTGATCGGCCGAGCGAAAAAGAAACGCACGCTAAACGCCAATGTCGGCGACGACGCTTCCGGCTAACGGGACCAAAACATACAGATTGATCAACGATCGCGAAAACAAGGAGCGGGCACGATGCGGCGGTGGTGAATCGTACGCATACTTGATTGGGGAGTCGTTCACCCGAGTGCGGGCGAGGGATGGAGGCTGCGTGCGCGCACCCAACGCGGCGGAGACCGACTGCAACATGCAATTACTGGCGCAGCGCGCTGCACCCGCGAGCCCGCCCCTCGGCTTCTCTCCACACGGGGTTTTTATTGGCCGTCTATCCGTTTTTTGTGCCGCACGCATTTACACACGATGAAAGCCGTCTGCGCGCCGCCCTTCACTGAAGATTCCCTCTCGTCTCGACACTTCGGAATGTCTTTGTCTCATTGCTCTCCCGTACGATTTACATTCAAGTGAATTTAAAGATAAATCAAGCATGGTATACCTATTTTAAATTCTTATCATACGTACAATTAATATTAACAATTTAAACTATCTGTTAAATCAATACCTACAGACGTGGAGGCAAACGCTAGGTTCGCAATAAAATCAACCGTAGAATATTAATGTGATCGACTCATACGGTTAACTGGACTTGCGAAACTCACCGATGGGGGCCGATGACCACCGGCGACACCGACCACGACGCACTATTGCACTACACCGACAAGTTCCAGCAGGGAAACTATTTTACTGATACTACTAATTGCCGAGATAACGTTTTCAATTGATAATTTTATTTTTAAGGGTGACTCAAACGACCCATTTTTTTACGTCTGATGCCAAATGGAGTGCACAGTAAACTGCATTCCGAGATAAGACCACGAACTTGTGCAATGGTCGAGCTATCGACCAAGTGCTATCGCTCCAGTGATAACGGGACACAGCAAATAGGTTTACTTGTGATGTGAAGCGGGTTACTGCTGCACCAATATCACACAAAATGCCATATTTATATCAAATTCCAGTACTGCTCGACCTTTACAATAAAACGTTTTAAACATATCTTATTTCTCAGAAGAATCATCCGTCTTTGATATGCAGCAAAAATTAAAATTTATGTTCACTTGTCCATGTCCACCGCACCTTGTTATATTATTTTTTTTCTGACATGACGTTAAGAAATCAGCGTGCCATGTGGTAAAGAGAATGAGGCAAAAATTTTGAACCAAACAAAATGAACAAACTAACCAACAAAATATGAATGAAATGAATTCAAATACCTACACATACGAAACCGATATCTCAGTAGAGTGAACTCGAGTGTCCTAGGCAGCGTTGCGAGACGCCACGATCTAATTGGCGGCAATATTGTATGAAAGTCAACCCCGCACGCACATACAATCACATCGACGATACGAGGACGGCGACTGACGATTTATTTAATCTCCCATCGCGATTGAGTGGCAATGAATCATATGAATATGGCGAGCGCCGGACAATCTATTGACATAAATTGAATATCTATAACATCAACGCAACAATTCTAAAACGCTCAGACTTGTGTGGAAATCAGATTAAACGAACGCGTGTTAGGATGGACACAAAACTTTGCTCAACACCGTGTCCTCACTTATGATTCAGTGACACAACCAAATGAGCCACCAAAGAACAGAATCGACGTCAACCCGCATCAAAATTCATCTTCAACACAAAAAGATACAGTTCGGTCTCATACATACATTCTGAAATTGATACAAACCGATATTGATATAAAATTAAAAAGTTAAAGAGCGTACAAAAAGGGAGGTATCATAAATCTTTCATGATGAATAACAAATCAAGGATGTGATGAAAATTCTGGGAAATACGATTGTTATTGGAGAAACAATATCGTAAGTATCTAGGAAGGTCCAAAATATGAGGAGACTGAGGAACACGAATCAGGGTGCACGCTAGTAGCACAGGCGCTAGGTGCATCGAAGACGTCTATGATCATTCTATAAGTGAGAGGACAACGTGCGCGGTCAAGGTAAGTGAGCAGATACCTGTTGTCGATGACACTGTGCACTCGACATTAATCTCCATTTTAAGCCCACTTTAATAACGTAAGGTACAATTTACAATGACAGTGGCAAGCACGAATGAGAAATACAGTGGTTACCAACGGAGAAACTTCATTATAAATCTGTGTAAGGACCTAGACCTAGTCTAGATAAATTATTGTACTATTTAAACGGTTTTTGACGAACTGAATCTGGTAAATTAAACGCCGATCACGGTAAATTATGATCTATGCAATGTTAAAGTATCTGTTTAGGTTCCAGAGTCCCGATGCCACGGCCCTAACAGGCTGTGGCGACAACATAGCTCTCACACAAAGGACAAACACTTGTCTTACGCATACAAATATTGGTGGTTTCACATGGAAAGCAGATGCACCAACAACTGGTCCTGACAGGTTACAATTGTTAGCACGAGCATTTCAAATATGTTTGCATTCTATTAATTTATCCTTCAATATATTCCACTTCCAACGCTTCAGATGAATGAAACCAAACCTGTAAATCTGAAATATCAAATACATTCCAATATTGCGCTATAAAATGTTAAGAGCCGTCGATTTGTAGAGCCTACTGAACTACTAATTTGTATACTAATACAGTGATTTCAATATTCCACACAATGACATAACAATGCAATTAATGAAAGAGGAACATTTCGTTACGAGCGCTAAATGTCTTGTAGCTATGTTACTACAAACGCCACTGCACTTTATTAACGATTCAGAATTCACAGGTTTATTAATCAGACAGAACCGGTTGCTTGTACAGTGGGCACCGAAAGTAAACATATGCTCAGGTGAGTATTAATAGTAAAATTTGTTGGGGTCTTAATTAAGTTAAACCGGATTCTGCCCACTGGCTATTAATTAACGAGATTCATGGCTGTGCACTAAGCTAACCGGATAATTACGGAACAAAATAACTGATGAGGAATTACTGGCAAAACAAATATTCGAAACGTGCTGCTACGGTACAGTGGGTTTTTGAGAACCTGTAATTAGCGCACGTAACTCATCTCTATAGGGAGAATGTTTTATTAAGAATATAATTATGTATTATCATTGAAAATTAATATTAATTTGGTAGGTACGCTCCGAGTAATTCCTAGGAGCAAGTTCCAGTTATTTTAATTGAGCACAGTCCTTAAGGCCGACCTAATGATAGTTAATAACGCTTACGAACCTACTAGCATGTCTGCCACTAAGACTCTATTTGCAAATCAAATTCAACTTAATGCGTGTATTAATTTTCAACAGCAGCTGTTAAGTGTCTATGAGACAAATGATTTATATGAACAGATAAGTACACCGGCCGTAATTACTCGTAACCAATACCAAGATTTGCAACGTGATAACTACAAAGTTCAGTGACACTAATATTTTCATCGAGCACCACACCATTGGCCACTCCAGGCATTAAGATGCGACATAGTGATTTATAATCAGCGATGTCCAAAAAGATAAAATTGCGAGGAAGATTAATTTTAACATAAATAAAGAACCAACGGCAGAACCGAAACCAAACAAACAGGATATTGAGATTAACTAAAAAATAAAACAACAATGCATCGAAATCGAAATCCGATAAAACAAATGCGAAATAAACGAAAGTCTGATTAAGAGTAATATTTCAGCTGCGGAGACAGTCGTGTGAAGCAAATCTTCCGAGTAGGTGTGCCTGCATAAACCAGGCTCGGACATCGGACACCCCGGGGCGGAGAGCTGTCTGAGATATACTGACTTACTGCCCTCTACGCGCTCGACATAATGGACGCGCCAGCCGACCTTTACCACTTTGCTTTTAATAAAACATTTACATACAATTGACAATGTTCATAATTATAGTAGTTGAAAATTCTAAGCCACAATAGACTCAGGAGCATCACACAAATGTGGTAGCATCGCTGGAGGTGTTGATTTTGGTACAGTTACAATCAATAATAAATTGTGTAAAATACATTCACTGGCAAGCGCATAAATCACGACAGGCCCTTCACAAGTATCTGTGTAACAAAAACAAAATGGCCCTTCGTGGAAAAAGATTAATATGTAACGACCAACAACAAGAACAAATCGGGATGTGGTGGAGAAAAACTTCCAACGATACACATGACCGCTTACTTTAAAACTGTCCATTTGCAATTATAATGTACAATTGCACGCAATTGCATCGTACTTTGGACTGTGGCACAGAAAAAGCTTGATGTATTTTTGTGATGACCGGCCTCCAGTGGACCAAAGGTGCTGTTGTATGAGCGAGTGAGTTGCGCAAGACTGACATAACATAACCGTGCCTTGACATTGTTGATCTCATAGTCGGAGCTCCGTGCCAAAGCCATTGCAGGTAGCATGGCGGTCAAGAGGCTCGCTAATCGACCGTAGAATATGAATAGCCTACACGAGGATAAACACCTCAATAAACTGTACACTTTAGTGAGAACAAGTACTCCACTCGATCATTGCTATTCTGTTGAGATGGGACGTCTAGAGAGAATCATGCCGACAAGACTATAGTAACAATCAGATAGCCAATAACTTTTAAGTGGTGACAACTATGCGAACATAAAAAATATACGTAGGTATGTTCAAAGTTGAAATCATCTGCGTAACGCACTTTGCCGAGCAACTGCGTGCTCGATGCGAATGAGTGTTTCGGGCAAGGTCGCTACCAACGAATCACTAGTACCACCAATTTGACACTGCTCACCTCCGCTTATTGGACAAAGTGGGACGTGTAAATGAAGAAACGAAACGCTACCCTGTAATCATTTAACAAGCATCAGCTGTGATGAAACAGATGTCACATTTGAAGGCAAAATCAATTCAGACATCGAGTAGATTATAGATGTGGCAAGGGTGTGCTCAAAGCAGGTTAATGCACTCTGTGACAAAACTAAATATAAATATTGGTGTGAGACCTTCTAGAATTTAGTAAGTAATATTAAGAAATAAATAAAAAAAAAAAAAAAAAAAACCATCGTTGGAATCCTTATCTTAATTCCCAAAGTTCAAACATCATTTCAACAGTGCAGTATCTTACCTTCAACTTTTACAAAGCCATACATACCTACATCACTGAAATATACGCACGTTTTTGCACCTTTACGACTCTTCACACCGAAATTAAAAGTCATTACACTGTCGACCGTGTCGGCAACGAACAGAGTATTAAGTCAATTAAGATTAAGAGGTGTTACATCTCCCCAAGAACCTTTATCTCTATGTATGATTGTAAATAAATAACATAAGTTACGGGTATCCACAGTATCCACTCAGTGTTGCTAGTCAGGCTGACATTGAACAATTTTAAGATGATGACGCTTCTTGCATGTTATTGCACAATCATTTTACTTTATTCACGCAATGGATTTAAATAAAAAGTATGATATGATAGGTATCGAAGTAAAAGGTACGGAGAAAGTGATACAGCACGAATGCATTGGGCGGGGTGATAAAAATGTCATTGCAAAAGAAACGCCTCCGCTTTGGCGTGTACTTATCGACAATTTGCATACAACGCACTCTTGAATTCGCATGGTGAAATCTGGACACACCACTTTTTAAAACAACGAGCTTTGGTCTCAGACTGCAGAAGAAATGCTCTCGATGGCATATTTTAATATGCATTTATTTACTTAAATATTTAATGAAGGTACTAGGTCACGCTCTTCTTGACTTGAAAATTATCTTGAAAGATAGCAGTTGAAGAAAGTTGATATAACAATTTATCATCATTAATGATCTTATCAAAGTAATTCCAACGTAATCCTAGATTATTTCCAGATAAAACTTATTTCTAAATATCATATAAGTATTTACTACTTTGCGGTAAGCGGAACATTTATTCTGTTCCATACATTTCAGAGCATGTTACTATATTTTCCTTCCTTCGTCGTAAAAGTAGGTCAAACGATTAGAATCCAACATCGCTTTAATAGGCCACTGATATTGCAACTACGAGTTTATTTATTTATTTCCAATAATGTTTGCACTAATTGCCTTCATATTGAGGGCATAAGCGAGGTTAATCACATAAAAAGTTTACGTATTATTTAATTTCTAATATTATGAACTTGGATGACAAATAATTAAACTGGTATATGGTGGAGCGCCCCAATTTGAGACTGGGAGATTGAAACCATAAGCATCATTCAAATTGACCTCAATCGAACGCCTTACTAGCGACATGAAATGGTTTTCCTTGTCACGATGAACTGTGTAAAAAACCGAGGAACCAGTTGTACTGGCTCACAAAAAATGTAAGAGAAAACACCAGCATTTCGAAAAAATCAACACAAACAATTTGTTACCTGAAAACCCCGAGCGTGAATGAACACTTGCAGCTGCTAATAATAAAACAAAAAATGTATAAATAGACACACATGAATCTATCGGCCTGCCTAGTATTGAGCTATAAGTACACTCATTTGATATTCAACACATCTGTTAAGGGAAAAGAGCGCAAGGATAGGATACATTAAACTATGCACATAGACACCAAACTACCTCCTTACCTAACCCGAGACGCGACGTCTTCAGTTTCCTATGCATTCAAACATTACTACCTAACTCAAACAAAGAAGTTGGTTTTTACTTTTTGGCCTCACCAAACAACTTAGCGGCGCGCGGCGGCAACCACTTCCGACACGAACTGTACACATGACGGCCACACAAATATAAAAACTTTTATACAGATATACTGCAACTACAGACGTTTTAGACACGACCTTGAGCATACGTATATAGATAATAATAGGCTATTCTTTACGTATGCGTGAAAATGACGGTGAATAAACCTTCGTTACAAACATTTTTAAGCGAGTAATTTAAACAATAACGAGCTTAAGTAAGAATTTTACTGGAAAAGTAACGTATCAACGTAGCATATACCTTTCCAAAATACCTAATAAAGGTACTTTGGAAAGGTGTATGCTATATCCTAACAAGCTTTTAACTGTGAATCATGTTGATAATCCTGTAGTTCTAACTACATATTAGGACAAAAATAAAGACGGGAATGCGAAAACGTGCTCAATCTTATAAAGACTTTGTATTCTCCAGTACAAACTGCAAGCTTTTGTAGACCATTCCTGATGCATTGTATAAATAGTTCTAACATAACTCTTTTTAGTCTTGGCAAAGGCATGCAGAAGTACCTACTAAATAAAACCAAGATTCTACTTCATGAACAACTCTTAGGACTGCAAAAAAACAATTTAAAGATAGTTGTACAGAAACAATGTAAGCGTTAAAGATAAAAATCGTAATCTTCAGTCAGACACGCATTTTAACAAAGTTTTCTTCGTGAGTGCCACAAGGTACTATGTTTGGACCCACTCTAAACGAATGAGTGCGACTATATTTTTAGAAAGACTCACTTTCGGACAAAATTAGGTACTTGATTGTTTAAAGACTAATAGTTTTCTTACTATTAACTGTACCCCTTGCTATTGCTGAGCGTTGTTATGCTAACGTGTTTAGGTAGAAAATTGAGGTCTTGAACTAAACGCACGATGCGTCAACAATACATTTTCATTTAAGCACTCATTCACAGGCATCATCTATGGTTTTAGTAGGTTCATACGTAACACAGCTGTTTATACGAAATTTATAACAATAAACTTTAAAGACTTGATCATAATAGCCATATATCACGTCATTTTAAGCCCCTTTGTTTATTTAGCATTGCACATATGCAAAACATAATATGAACATCTTACCTTACTCTCGTTATTCTTGAGATAAAGTAGTAAATGTATTACATCAGTAAACATTCGTTTTATGGCAATTGTAATCCCTATATGGACAGGACGGATTACAAATTAGAGCCAGCGCGGTACCTACTTGAAACTATGTGGCATATTATGGATTACAAAGTAATTGAAAATTTTCCAGTGTTATCTGTTTTATGTAAGTAAGACTTTGTTGGTAATTTTCCCCTAGTTCTGAATATTGTGCTTCAATCAATGAGATTTATGGATCGAAGCTAAATTACTAACTTAAATATATTTTAGGAATAAATACAAACGGGTAATTTAGTTAGCATCCTGGAATTATGCTCTACACGTGAAATTTTAATGGCTTTCTAATTCTAAGTTCGACGTTTATAGGTAAGCAAATACTTACGAAGAATTTTGAATAAGTAAATAAAATACTCTTTCAACTCTCTGCTAACGTTTCAATACAACCAGTCTAAACGCCCAGCGCAGAGTGAATGTTCTCTTCGAAGTTCGAACTTACAAAAAGTGGACCGATAAAGTCAGGTCCTATATTGCAGGCAATACTAACAAGCTGTCAGTGTAGTGCAATGTTGCAATCTTTATACCCTGTGCAAAGCATTACATGAATTACGAGTGAGGCACCTCCTCCAATGTAACTCATAACGATAATGTAGTGAACTTCACTATCATAATACTCAGAGGGAAAAATAAGCATAAAACACAAGGCCTACTTGGTGATAAAATACTCTGATATGCATTACGTAACTGTCAACGAGAAACAAATCCAAATTCAAGGGTCACGAAGTCACACACAGAAAACAAACTTTAGTGATTTTTACACGAACCAGGAATTGTGGGGTTATCTAGGGGTTCAAGGGGCGAAACTGATGAACCCGCATCGATTATTTACAGACAAGTTCAATGACTTCACTGACATTTTGTTCATTTTATGGAGAGATTACCAAATACCAGCCAAAAGTTACACGAGGAAGCTCTATCTTACCATAGGAAATGTTGAAAGCTGTTTACACCATAACTTGATGGTTAGAGCCTTTAGAGACATGAATTATTAATCGATAATAGGAAAATAGACCCTGAAGTTCAAATTTCACGGAATTTGCTTTAGAGGTAAATTATTTATCGAAGTAAAATAGAATATTTATGATAGCAGGAAAGAAAGTGCAAAAGAAACATTTTAACGATGTTTATAAGCCTTACAACTGTAAAGTGAAGCCAACTAGTAATAAGACACATAAAATTAACGCTTGTAATACTTTTCATTGATGACATCATACTTCGAAAACCTGACTTCAACTTTTGCGCAGATTTAATGACAAGACATCCACGTAAAAAACTAGACATTCGTTTAATTCTAAAACTAGAAACGCTCTAAGTACATGCGCTTTATATTAAGCGCAATGAGGAAAGTGAATAATTAAGATCCGGTAATAGAAGCGAAGAATAAGAAGTAGACGAAGATAACAAAAGTGTACATTTAATGACAGATCGTTATCCCACGCCTACAGATTACGCCAACTCTAACCATATCTTCTTAATTAACGGACCGAAAAGTGCACCTTTAAAACAACTTATGCCTAGCGAGGAAAAAAAGATTAATTAAAATATAACAACAACTGATGACATGGACTCAAGAGCTGGTCATCCAACACAATTAACATTCTTGATGTGTTACCAGACATAAAAGCATCTATAAAGTTGGCAAATCCATGTGGTACATGAATTTGCCAACTTTTTACAGACATTAACAATTTAGCTCTGCATAATGTACTTACCTATAGGTAGATCAGTAGCGGACACAGTAATAACTGAGGCGTGAATTGCCAATGTAAATTGATAAAGTCTGCGTTTGGCCATTTTAAAGAACTTGCTACACAAAGAACCTAACCTAAGCTAACCGTGATATTCAGAAAATTTATAAATCCAAAATGTTTTCCTTTTCAATATGAAACATAGACGGTCGTACTAGCGCCGTAGTCATAATAATAATATTAACCTACGACATTTGTAAAAAAATTCAAAATTTCAAATTTTGTAAGATTTGTAAAATTTTAGCTTCTATCATCTTCACGATCAGTGATTTGTCAGCATGCCGATTTTTGCTATAAGAGAATTCTCATGTACTCGTAGGTACTGTACGTCAGACATTCGTAACCGTCTTTTTGGCATTCACCGCTGTCAGGTAAAAACTAGATGTTGGAGCAACCTGATTTTAATGCGCGTTAAAAAATTACAACTCACAAAAACGAACGCGATGGCGTTCACACAATACATCAATTACGTCTACTCGTGATACTCAGAATTATACGAGCCATAATCGCTAACGACTCCTAACATTTCGGTGGCCGTGAACTACGCCTTGACTGCCGGATGCTAAATGTAACAAACAAAAAAGTTTCAATTCTAACAGATAGCTGTTACTCGACCCACATCGATGACCTCGTTACGGCGAAATCGCAATGTAATTTCGCGACGTAAATTTTTTGGAACACTTTTACTTCGACACCGGGCGTACGGTCCAGCGGCTCAGTGTATGGGTTCGGTGATGACACCAATTTCTCTTTCAATGAATGGGTATGGAGCTTAAAGCTGGGTGGAGTCTTCACGGCCTCAAAATTGAACGGATACGTAGTTTAGCGAATTGTATTTGCGTAACACTTGACATAGATAGTTGTTCGATGTGGAGCAGCAAAGTATCGAGTAAGTTAAAAGTTTGCTTGGCGAATTCATTCATATTTTCAGGCTGGTCTTCTATTGACGTCATGCCAAAGTGCTAATAGACACTCCCCTATGTGTTATCGGCTTTTGCAAATTTTTCCGAACAAATTTTCGCAACACGCACGTCACAAGCACGTAAATCCGTCGGACGCACGCGCCTGCCATATAGTGCGACTTTCACTCCGAGCTACGCAATCACATTTGGTTAAATTTCGCTTTTTTGCACACAAAGCGATTGATGGAAAATTTATTTCGGTGCGGGAAAACCGACAAGAATACAAACGACACGATGAGAGGAATTACAAGTAGAAAATTAACTGCTGGTGCTTTTTCGGGAGAGTTTAGCTGTTCCTAAGCTTTTGAGGTCGAACCTTAGAATGATTCAGAAGTATTCCTGACAAAGCGCTCGAGAGCGAAACTAATACAAACTAGTCACTTGAATCACTTTCATCTGGTGGAGATGCCGAAAGTTAACTTTTACTTTCGGTATGAAAAGATCGGTTTTCTTCGGCTACCGCTTTATTTTATGCTACAACATTCTTAAATACTATATTACCTAGCGCAGTGCATGATACAGCTATTTAAATAAATAATATTTGTTTGAGAGCTTACATACACAAGTACGTGTAAACCATTCTTCAGTGTCTAACAAAATAGAGGCTTACCGTGTTCAGGTGACGCATTTTGGTAATTTATGCACCATGAAAGACTTCGTAACATTTCTGACAATGATTTTTAGGACCCCGAATCAAGCTATCATCGTACAATTTGAATAGTTTTGTTCCATTTTAAATTTTGATCTGTATTCTGCACCTTTATTTGGTGATATCTGAAGGCGTAATCGAAGGCAAGAATAAAGTAAATGCTGCGTGTTACGTGGTACGCCTAATTTAGTAGAAATCCAAGTATACACTCAACTAGTTCCAAGATCAGAAACTAACCAAAATTCTATAATATTTTGCACTACTATTGATTAACGAGTAAGGAAAATTACGCTAACAACGCTGCGACAGTAGGTTCGCCAAAACTGGTTGTACGAAAGCGAAAACACTTAATTGCTTTCATCTATTCGTACAAAGTGGAACTCGTAACCCAGATTATTGAATTAGAGCCTTTCAAGTAGATGCTTTATGATTTATGTACTTTCGATTGGACAACGCACATTTATTCTTGATCGTAAGAAGAGCCGCGCTTGGAAAACCCCATGACGGCATCAATAACTTTCATCTTTTCTTCTTTTATCATTTTGATTTTCAAAGCGGAATTTTAAATTATTATACGTTTGTAATTTTTGTACTGTAAAAGGGGTTATCTTCAGAACGACTACTATCGAGTTTATCGGGAACCTAAATTATCCCCAAGTGTATAGCATAGTTCTAGACGCCGTTTCAAACGTTCCCGTGGGTGCATTTCCGTACACAACGAAAGCAAAGCCACGAGCGAAAGCTAATTAAGAATAAAGGCCATTGGTCGATTTAATTCTAAAATTGAAAATGAATTTTCTCCGAATGCCTATCTAAACCGGAATACGATGAGAATATTTTAATAAAGTTTAGACGTAACTCCACTTATATGTATCATTATTATTCATATTATATGATTGAGCTATTATGTCTGAACCGTTGCAAAATAAACGTTTCATAACTTATCTATCGATTAGTTCATACTCCAAGATATATTAATAATACTCGTAACGTTATAATATTACTAAAAACTAGTTAGGTATCAGTTAACCGATCGTAAGTGGCTGGCGGTCAATGAACGATAACGACCGAGTTATCATCATTACCACTTACTGAATTACCGAGAAGTTTACTATAACAAGCCTACCAGTCTTCTTAGCCTTCAAAAAGATTATGCAGGTCAAAAGATTGTCAATTAACTATATCTCCATGAAATCTGAATTCTCTTACCATTATTTTCAATTAGCCACTTGGACTTCAACCTGAAGACCATATTTTTCCGTGACGAGAAAATATGACAGTTATTCCTACAGAAGAGGCTGTTAACAACATAATTACAGCATGTCTTCAAACACATCACTTTTAAACTGGATTTTGACACTAGAGACACCCACAAATTAAAATAAGTACTTAAAGGGGTGGGTGTCAGTGATGAAAAGACACGAGAAGAATTTAAAAGACTTCGGAGTTATTTACTAGTTGCAATCCAGATTGACAAACAGGTTGACTGGCCTATAAAAGGGCCAAGGAAAGAGTAGAGATAAAAATATCATCATTATATAGGACACGGCGCATACGCAAGTCACCAAAACAAACTTTGCTTTTACGGTAGAACTGAATCATAATAAGTGCCAAATTTAATATGTCAGGTGCACGTAGACATTTAGAAAAAAAGTTAAGATCACTTGGCAGATCCCATACAAAGCACGATAGAATAAAATACTAACATTTTTAACGTAGAAAACTTTAGAGGACTGAAATTTTATGAAACACTAGCTGACCAACGCAACTTCGTCTGCGTCACAAAGAGCTCACAAAGAGAATAAAATTTCCCCCGTTTTTGCAACATTTTTTATTGCTACTCCGCTCCTATTGGTTGTAGCGCGATGTTATATAGCCTATAGACTTCCTCGATAAATAGATTATCCAACGCAAAAAGAATTTTTCAATTCGAGCCGGTAGTTCCTGAGATTAGCGCGTTCAACCAAACAAACAAACAAACTCTTCTGCTTTATAATATTAGTATAGATTTGTGCCCGAATAGACCTATGGAGGAACCGACCTGCAGCAGCAGAATTTTTGGATTAGGTATGGGCAAAAATAATAATAACGAACTTACTTTCAGTGTAGCACAATGTTAAACACTTTTCTATTTAAACACTACCCTTGACAAACAGATAGCGGACGACAATATAGGACCTACGAAAAGTTACGAAGATTGATGAAATCACTTATCTAAAACCGACCTCACAAACTAATAAAGATTCAATATTTAACAAAGCCAAACAACTGATCAAAGAAATCAATGCAAAATTATTCTAATGGCTTTCCCAAATCGATACATGACGAATATTATTGTGTAACAACAATTGAGTGGCGGGCCCGGAGCTGAGGTCAACCGTCTGGAGGTCGCTGGGAAGAGGGTGCTTACATTACAATTATAGCAGGAGCGAAGTCCCAGACGAAAACCTACTCATAGGACAAATTGAGGGCATTTCACAATAGACTACTCAAAATTGTTCTCTCACTCGTTCAGATAAGATCGAAATACCTGTAGAGATTTCAGCATCGTTTGGTTTGCTTATTTGGGAAAATATTTTATACAAGAATGTAGATTTCAGGGGTTGTTGATTATCGAGGAAAATTTTCATGGAATCTATTAATTTTAAAGAATCAATATCCGTTTATTGTACAAACTCTTGTAAGATTTCCTTTTGGAAGGAAACATGTCATTGTCGAAATGTACATCCCTAATCTTGCTAATGTTGGTGGACATGCGCTCTACTGTGGATACTGTTGATCTATTCGGACTGTATGTTTTCCGCATTTTGTTGGTTCAAAAGCATACATTTTATTTCAATCATATGCTGTTTTTTCATTAAACTAGGTAAATTTAATTCATATTGGGTAATATTGGTTATCTCAGTGTTAAATCACCTTCATTCACTAGGTGACATCGTTTAAATAACAGGTACTTATGGTATAATCTCGTTGACGCTTTTATGATTAATCATAGTTAGGAGAATAATCCTTAATAGGTATTTGCCCAGCAGTGGGATGACACAGGATAACAGTCTCAGTAAGACACTAACTAACTAACAAACTAGTTTCAATTTAATAGGATGTTTATACAAAATGCTTTAAAGGGATTGATTACTGCAAAGATTATGGATCAGTCGTTTCAACATTCGAGTTATACAATGTATTCGGAAACGAATTCTTTTTGATACATTGATTTATCCGGTCATTAACATGTTCCTTTACCCATTCTGTAGCACTGCTTGTATAGATCGTTAACAGATAATGGAAAAATATATAAGAAATAAATATCTTTAAACCTACTAACTATTACAAAATGCGACTCCTTGTCTGGTGCCTGTTAATGTGTTTACAGCTTGATAATCATTCGGCTGTGGTTCTTCAACTTTACGCATGCTCTTTTGCAAGACACCTTGATGCATCGAAAGTAGTTAGGTAATACCTACCCAAATTACAGCTATTAAGCACCAATAGAGTTACGAATACGAAATGAAGAAGGTAGAAAACTGTATACATGTGCAGACAAGGTACGAGTACTACATAGGTACTTGCAGCCCTGAAAATCAAAATAACTTTCAATGACCGATATCCTCCCTTATCTGCCCATGTAAACAGTGTTTAGATCAAATGCAAACAAATGGCGACACCACGCGAGGGGAGATACGCACTGATAGTGAAGATAAAGTAAACAACGAATTTATGCCAAAGTTAGAATTTGGATACCATCGTCATTTTTCTTTGGCAAGCTAACAAACGTAGCCAATGGGTTGCACTTAACACTGAAACTGTGTTGTGATTGGTGGTGCAAGAGGGTCCCCTAAATTTAAACTAAAAGTACCTGAGAGTGCCACACGTGCAGCGATCCCTGCTACTGATATGTTAATTTTATTGCGCCAGTTTAAAAAAAGATCCCAACCGGTTTTTGGTTTCGAAAAGGAACGTAAGTGACATAAAAATTACGACCTTCACAAATATACATGATGCTTGTTCCTAAATTAAAAGGCGGACTTACAAAAACGTTCAACGAGCAAATAGATCAAGCACACCGACTCTTGATGATGACTATTTAGTTTTGAAACGAAACATTTCCATGTATGTCGTAACAAAGTTCACAAACACAAAACTGGTTTAGCATACAAAATAAAATTGGCAATATGACACTTACGATAATTTTCGGCGATATGCAGGTCCTTAGCACACACTGGTTGCACGTCTAAATTCGCGGATATGATCTAATGTAAACTGAATAATGAATAATAGCTCCAGTTTTTTCTGCGATGACTTCGGAACCGGTAATGTGTCCTCGGGGCCTCAACACTTGGGGGGCATCACTTATCAATGGTTAGTGAGGAGGTTATTAGCGGTAGTGGTTTAGCGTCGCGAGCGTCGCGTCCCGCGTGCTGACCGGCTGCGAGTGCCGGCGCTCAGGCGTCGCTCTTGTAAACAAAACGTAATGGTGGGGGCCCCGCCGAAAAGCCTGGCCGAATAAACACCGCTCACTCACTTACGTCACTCTATTCTGCTGCTCCGGTAAGTGTTTGATGCATGCCGAGTTCCGACAACTGATTGCTCTTGAAACGTTTACCTTCGGACACAGGCATTTCTACCTTCACCGGCTTTTGACCCAAAACATTTTCATTTAGGCTGTCGATATAGATAACCTTTGTATTAGAATACACGTGATGTTCAACAAATAGTACTCTTTTAATGACAAGTCATCATAGATAGGATAGACGCCGTGTTTCGACGTTTCTTCAATACTATTTCATAATCGGTAATTCGTCACAGATTTATAGGTAAGCGTTTTAAAAGCAGGAATTTTTAAAATCAGGATTTGACACACTTGTACGTGTTGGTATACGGTAATTTTCCGCACCCGACTGCATACTGGCTAACTTAAGAGTGGAATGAGTCGACAAAATCTTAAGCCTCATTCACTCCTCTATTAAATGATCCTTTTAGTAAAAAAAACTATAAAGTGGGCGGCTGCTCATACCAGACAGTTCGATATCAATTAATTTAAACGTTAAGCTCGAAATAGCAGGATCGGCAAAAAAGAAATTAATCAAGTAAATTCCTGACTTTACTTCGAGTTTGTAAGACCATATTTTATAACCGGTAGCTGATCCTAATTTTAAAGGCTATTCCACACGCAATACTAATTTAAAAATACCTTTTATTTCACACGATAACTGGCTTTAAATAGAATTAAAGGTGCTAGAGTCAGCCTGCACCAGAGTTATGGCAATGTAACCGGAGCCTACAAACTGCAGACAGAGCTGCTAGTAAACCACTTTTTGCCCTGTGTCTTACTTTAGTCATAGATATAAGGTGTAACTGTTTTATTCGCTTGTGTAGTTTGGTTTTCCCTATGTATATCAGTGGAAGTGACTTTTATTTTCGTATTGACAGCTTGACAAGAGAAATAAAAAGTTTTGGGCCCGATAACTCTCTCACTCTAACTACCTATCAACGTCCATCGGTGCGCCTAATTTAGCTAAATTAGGTCGCTATAATTTGCATCAGTGCTGAAAGTACTGCAATTTAATAATATTTTTCGCTGAAATCCAATACACAAAAGCGCTTTACATTAGGTATATCACATGAGTACCTACAGCATGAGCCTCACATTCGGCGTATTTTGAGAAATGATACAATTCGAAATTTTACCATGAGACAATAACAAGTTTTTCACTTAAAACGTATACATATTTAATGTTGCACTCCTAAACATTTAAGAGCGGACAAATCAATATAACATGAACGTTGAATTTTAAAATGTATCCCATGAAATGTGTTGAAATTCATGTTCATGCAATCAGGTAGTTCTGTTAGTAAAATAGCTGGTAATATGACGCACTCGGTGTCCACTGTTAATATTAATGTGGAATATAAAGCAGTTGTCATAGTTACAGATACCAAGATCCCGTCACTCCGGCACATGTCTAATTTGCATCAGCATCTTCCTCCTGCCCTTTATTCCAATTGAACTGGGATCGGCGCAGAGTGTCTCCTTAACGTCTCAGAAGTTCCCCCTCTCTTTAGCCTCTGCGCTTTCATCGATGACGCCATGGAAGTGGCGAAGATTTGGTCCAACCAAATGCAAAGCATTTCGTACCACGAAATGACAAAGACGAAGAAGCAGCCTATTCAATAGCGCTGTGCTTTCTGACATCAATCTATATTCCGCGGCAACAACTAAATTTGCAGAAGCAAAATAATGTACTTTGACAAATAGGTCACCATGAGTAATAATTAATAGAACTTATTAATGGGTCTTGTCTCTTGCCAAGTGTAGCGAACCGGAGCCTGATATCGAAAGTGAAAAGGTACAAAATAGGAGAACAGTAACTTCTTAAATTAACAAATAACACAACTATAAATTTTGTTTAAATAAAACTTAAACCACCAGTCCTGTTGCACTTTCTATACTGTGCGTAGGAAGTTCATACCTACCCACAGCATTGAAAGTGCAACGTGTCCTAATAATTTCGCTTTTCTTACTTAGAATAGTGAAATTATTAGGGCACGTTTTCAAGTTGCACAGAACTGTCCTAGTTTTACAAATAGTTACGAATTCGAAATTTAGGGATGAGATCTCAAGGATTTTTTGAAGTGAAAACTATTTAGGCGCGTTGAGCACTTGTTGGGTGAATAAAAATCATGGAATTCGCGTGACAGTCACCTAACGCTTCGTAGCACTCGTAGCCGATCCGCTACGTCGTAGCACCACTTAGTCGTGCGCGGGGTACAACCCGTATTATATACAGATTACTTACGGCCAAATACTGAAACATGGTACGTTACCACGGGTCTTAACAAAAATGTTTGTCAGAAAAGCCGCTCTAGGTATTGTATAACGAATAGCTTTTTTACTTATTTTAATATTAGGTACCTCAATGGCATAACAACATTATAGCACATCACGTCATACCTTGTATTTTGCATAGTTTATTATGTATTTATTGTCCCTTACTGGTCCGGTAAATTATGTACATAGCCACTTGTAATACGCGTGATATCGGAGGGCCAAAACAGACGTACTTACTAGAAAAAAAGCCTATTGTATAAAATACTATGATGATTATTCACATTTTTTTGGGGCAAAAAATAATGAGTAGTACTTTTTTATTTTATAAGCATTTAAAGATAAAGTAGTTAGATACTTATGTAAATAAGAAATTTTACCTTATACAAGTTATGATTAATGCGTAGGTGTCTTGTCCGCATTATTATTTTTTAGGATATACGATTGTTTGGCCTAAGATTCGCCTGAATTAAATAATTATATGTAAGTAGATAGGCATCCGCTCCGCTCAAAAACTTCAAGTTTCAGTTCATTTTTAGCAGATTTTCCAATTATTATTAGAAGCAACTTTTTAACGTGATTCTAGATCAAAATAAAATAAAGAGAGACCAATGTTTATTTGACGTCAGTTCATTATAATACCACAAAAAAAGCAGTAACAATCACCTCGTAGCAATCATTGACGTCATACTTAACATCAGTAAAATCAATCATTGAGAACCTGCTGAGACAGGACCACATACTAAGGGGACTTTGAGGTAATACAGAACTTATTTACAGTAAATTAATTCGCCTGACGCGTTCCTGCTAGCAATCAGTTGCAAATACGCTGAAATAAGTTACTAATAAGTTAACCAAATGTACCAACATTATCGACGAACTTTATCAACCGCATACCAAGTAAGTACCCACAATTCTTAAAAACAACACGATAACAGGGCAAATAAATCGATTAGCTCCATTAAAATTACATATTTAGTGGATCTGAATAATTAACATGATTCGTTAGCTGTCTAACTCTGATTTTCAGTAGTCTCTGATTCTCGAAGTGCTAAACAATTACCTATCAAAAGCATTTTCGAGCATGACTTAACACGCTACATAGGTACTTATTGTTTTTAACGAGCGTATATATGTATATTACCTATACATTTATAGTATACCTACATAGTGAAACAACAGCGCAAACCATCGCAATGGGGTTTAAAAGACGTAGCCCAAGGCATGAAAGACCAAATATTAAAGCTTCTAGGTAAAACCAATCACTCAACTGTTATTATTTTAGTTCTAGAACCCCTTTCATAGACCAAAACTGGAATAGCAGCATGATAACAGTCATAGTTCCTTGTTAATCCATCAATTAAGTATGTACATTTGTACAAATTCCTGTCCATTTGGCGCAATACACAGCGACCTACATCAACACTTGTTAGCTAGACTCAGTACTAGGTAATTAAGATCACTATCTTTTATATTTCGTTTAGCAACAATCCTAAATACTTCTGTACTTATTTTAACACATGTTATTGCTTATTGCTTGAGGTTGCAGAATCCAACAACAGATATTTGTTGGATTCTGCAAGCTACAAATGAAAGGTGTTTCGAAAAAAAAAGGTAGGTATACATTTCTTTCTTAGTGCTGTACATTCGGTCCGGGCGGTGATCCGATTTAGCGTGGGACCGAATCATTCAACATTTCCCTGACCCTTGCCTCATTTCTGTGCTACTATTGGCAAACATGAAGCCAAGGCAGGTAGACACGTCTTGTCCAGCCGCCCTTTTTTTATCAACGTTTGTGCTGAGCGAAAAAATGGACGACCGGGTCCAAAATACTATCAAAGACTAGTATATATAGTATTAATATACATACATACAGGGCATAAACCACCTCATCACAAAGCCGTTAACCAAGCATTCTGTACATCAAAAAAATTTTGCAGGGAAACATTTTTTTTGAGGTTATAAATCATGTTTTGTGCTGATGGATGGATTATTCAGTACGGGGGTCGTGAAGTTGTTAAAAGTTATCTTACAAAAAGTTGTAACTTTGACCCCCCCAAATCTCCGTAACTACACTGGACAGCAAATAAACCGAGCCACCCGCTACCAAGGCACTCTAATTCGATTCTCAAAAACTAAAAAACCTACAATTATAAAAGTTGTACCTACAGAAAGTGCGTTTCATGGTGATTAAAATGAAAGGAAACATTGGGTTTAATCTATATTTCAGTGTTTATTAAGGATTTTACAAGTCCAGTCGTGACAATCGTTAATAATGAGAAAGTGAAAAAAAAATTAAAGCCAAAAACAAAGATACAATAAAAAAAACTTTTTGATCAATATTCCGTTCCCCTTGCTCGGATAACTGCCAGCATCCTTGTATTCATCGACCTAACGAGCCTGACGATAAAATCTTGAGGAATTGTATTCCACTCCTCTTCAATTGCGATTCGCAGCTCTGGAAGCCTTGTTGGAGCAGGTACCCGGGCTCGAAACCGACGTTTCAGGTCATCCCATAAGTGCTCAATCGGATTCAAGTCCGGACTTCGAACTGGCCAGTCCACCGTACGAATGCTGACGTCACGTAGATACTGGGTCACCACATGAGCAACATGAGGCCGTGCATTATCATGCATCAATTGCATATCCTGTCCGATATATCCTGTGTAAGGTACCACATGGTCCGCGAGGATTTCAGTAATGTAGCGATGAGAAGTCAGTCCACGTGTCGGTTCGATGAAAACTAACGCTGTATGTGCTGTTAACGAGATGCCGCCCCAGACCATTACAGATCCTCCTCCATAAGCAACAGTTTCCTCGATGCAACACTGAGAATAACGTTCTCCAGGGCGACAATATACTCTCCGACGTCGATCACTTCCATGGAAACTCACCCGGGTCTCATCAGTGAAGAGTACATTACTCCACTGCTCTAATGTCCAATCCCTATGCTCTCGAGCAAATTCAAGTCGTGCTCGACGGTGTGCTATCGTTAATGCTGGGCCTGTTGCAGCTCTTTTTGGGGTCAGGTTCCGTTCAGCAAGTCTCCTTCTGACGGTATCTGAACTTATGACCACTTGGCGTTCGTCACGAAGACTTTGTTGGACTTGAACTGCGTTGAGGTGGCGATTTCGCAGAACCGTAAGGTGGATATAACGATCATCTGCTGCTAATGTAGCCCTAAGTCTGCCCGTACCTGGACGGCGATCGAATGCTCCAGTCTCTAGGTATCGTCTGTAAACTCGTTGCACCGAAGATCTGCTGATTCGAAGCCTTCGAGCGACTTCACGTTGCGCAATGCCTGCTTGAAGTAATGCTACAGCTTGAGCTGCTTCCTGAGGTGTTGTATCCATTATTAATCGAAAAAAGTAGCAAAAACACACGCGTCTGAGCAAACGATGGACAAAAACTGAAGAAATGACAAGAAATATCCGACTACCCTCATTGTAGAGAAATAGAACGCTAATTTCAAACTCTGGTAAAAACAGAGCAAATCGTTAGCATTGTGTTTGTTACTTGATTACAATGTGAGTTGACGGTACTTCCGAATTAATTTGTAGTCATTTTAATCACCATGAAACGCGCTTTTTGTAGGTTTAACTTTGATAGTTGTAAGTTTTATACTTTTTGAGAAAATCGAATCAGAGTTCCTAGGTAGCGGGTGGCTCGGTTTATTTGCTGACCAGTGTAGAAGGTTCCCACGTATGGTGCAGAACAAAAAAAAATATCGCAATGATGGGAAGAACAAGTGTCTTTCGGCTTCGTGAAGAGGTGTTTTACACCCTTTATATTATTTCATAAATTAAATAAGACTTCTTCACGGATTACTTACTTCTATTGCTTACTTCTTTAAAAGTACTGAAACATTTAAAGTTACGGTCATAGACTATGAAGAGACACGTCGCAAAAAACATGTTTTTGCGTAGCTTAGCTAACTTAGATTTACGCTTATCACCCGAAAGACTGCGACATTTGCTACAGAGATTGGGTTATTGTATGATCTCGATGGAAAATGGATGAAATGATTTTACCGTTAGGTACAGGTCGTAGAAAAACCTTGAATTTCATGAAAACAGGCTACGATGTCAACCACTATTAATATTAAAACGGGATTGTTGCTTTTCTACATACATTTCTATTCACTTTTTCCCGTTCATTTTTCATAAGAAACACGATCATGTTTTTTTTTCAGTGACACGATTTATGTGTTATTTCAACCCGTATTCATACGTGTGGGTTAACTGTATTTGACTTTGTAATCCTGTGTATTGGGAATACGTAAATTCCGGAGTGGTGTGACGAAAAATGCAACACAATGTTGCTTCCCACTGATGTTACGGTTGTGGGTACTAAAAATCTCCCAAACCATTAAAAAATCTAGGTGACTAGAACTCTTGTTAGGTATCATTCTATCAAGTAAGTTAAAAAGATGTAAAGTATGTAGATATCTAATTCAAAGCTGATAAAAGAAACAATATTGGGTATTTTATCAGCGATAAGACGATATTTCATATCAATATGAACTGGTAAAATCGTCTTCAGATTTTGTTTGACCACATTTCCAGTATTAAGTACCTAAGAACGTAGATTCAACACGTGCAGATAACGCAAATTTTGTGAGTAACGGTTAAAACGATTTAAATTTTGTTTTATTCATATAGGTAGATATTGAGGAAACGTGTGCTGAACGCTGAATTTGAGTTTCGATAGGAGAGTCAGACACTTACCACGTTCTAGCTAAGCATAGGTAACAGGTATCCTCAATAGTTACATTACTTTCTAAATTTAAATAATTTAATTTTCACTTAATTAGAAACATTTTTTTTATATGGATGAATATTACCGACTAATCCTTCTTCTTCCTTATTTTCTTCTTAGTCTAACTAATCTAATCATTATTTGACTAGCAAATAACATTGAATTGCCATTCTTCTTTGCAAAACAGTGATTAAGATACAACAGCACCGAATTAAATTCACTTTTGATACTCTTTTATCTATTAATTTAGTAACTAACCGGACTGACTTACTACAATACTGTTACGAGCTGGGAATGAGATAAATTAATTATTACCCCCTCCTTAGACATACTCGTCCCGAGCATCATTAGCTCCGTAGTATCGCGCCAATCTACATGGATAATCTTAGGCGCACCTCGTAGACGGTAGGTGACATCGCTGATCCTAGTCACGACCCGGTACGGTCCATCCCATTTTGCCTGCAATTTCGGAGACCTTCTCCTTGACCCGCACTGGGTTATGCAACCACACCAG
The DNA here is from genome assembly GCA_916618015.1 of Xestia c-nigrum. Classification (NCBI taxonomy): domain Eukaryota; kingdom Metazoa; phylum Arthropoda; class Insecta; order Lepidoptera; family Noctuidae; genus Xestia; species Xestia c-nigrum. The sequence goes on along the minus strand of OU745245.1, from coordinate 24,087,354 downwards.
TGACCTCTCGTCGAAACCCCTACCATTTGCCTTCCGGTCATAACGGATCTTCATCTTCTCAGACATCTATTGGCTGGATTGTCGGATATGCTCATAAACATCATTCAACTTTTTACGCAAGTCATTCGCGTAATCTGTTATACTACGTGGAGCATCAGGGGGAGTTCCAGTAATTAAATCAGCAGGTAACCCTAATTCTCTTCCAAAGTTCGCGAAGGCTGTTGTCACAGTCGTACTTTCGTGGACTGCACTTCGGTAAGACAGAAGAAACGTATGTGCTTGTCCTAATCCCTTTGCATACTTTCACCAGATATCTCTCCAACGTTTGGTTGAATCGTTCCACCATTCTATCGGATTGTGAGTGGTAAGAGGTGGTTCTGGTTTTGTGGGTACCCATCAAACGACAAGTCTCTTGAAATACTTGGGATTCAAAATTCCTTCCTTGATTGCTGTGTATTTCTAACGGTATTCTAAAACGACAGAAGACTTTCTGAACCAATTTATCTGCGACAGTTGTAGCTTCTTGGTTAGGAATGGCGAAGACTTCTGGCCACTTTGTAAAGTAATCCATGACCACCAGGTAACAAGTACTTATTTCCGCTCTCACTAACTGGAAATGGTCCCGCAACGTCCAGTGCTATCCGTTCCCAAGGGGCTCCAACCTTGTACACTTCTATTGCACCTCTGCTGCGTGTATGGGGTCCTTTCACGGCAACACGATGGTACATTTGCGACACCAGTCCTCCACATAATCACGACAGTGGAGACAATAACTCTTCCTGATAGAACTCATCACAGTCACTCTATTTGTCTCTATTTGTCTCGTTATCTATTTATTCTTATTAACCATTTGTTTATTTGTTTATACACACATCAAAAGTGTCTAGGGATCAACATATATTTTTGCAATAACTTTTCTCCTGATTGATATTAATTAAAATTTTCTTTAAGGATTCATCAAATAAAGTGTTTTCGTTTGTCACAGTAACGATAAACAAAGTCACCTTTGCATTAATAAAGAAATTTGCCATTTTCCTAATAAAGGGATTTTTGACATTTGAACCACTAACACAAAAGTTCGAAAAAAAGACTGAAATAACAGTTTTCTTTAAAATTTTATTGGGTAACTTAAACAATTAATAATCCGTGTTTCTACCGCGAACACTAACAACACAAGAACATCGGTTTGGCATACTCAAAATGAGTTCATCCAAATCACGCTGTGGAATGGCCGCCCATGTTCGTTGCAACAACAAAAAAAGGTCTTCTTGCGACTGGATACCCTCCATATTCGGCAGAGCTCTTCTCTGTAGCATATCCCATGCATGCTCAATCGGATTCAAGTCTGGCGACTGAGCAGGCCAGGGCAGGACATTGATGTTAGCTGCGGCGAGAGTCTGTCTTACAACTCTTGCGGTGTGCGGTCGTGCATTATCATGCATTAACTGAAATAAGGGACCGATTTGCACTTGTAGAGGAACGATGACGTCTGATACAATCGTCTCAGCATAAATTTGAGCGTTGAGGTTGCCTCTGATCCAAATCAACTCAGTTCTTCCGCCGATCCAAATACCCGCCCATACCATGATGGTTCCACCACTATAAGGATGGACTTCCTGGCAGGATTTTAATCGCTGTTGGCGTCCAGGGGTTCTCCAGTGTCGTATACGTCTTGTATCCGGTCTCATACCTAAACGAGACTCATCAGAAAAGCACACGAAACGCCATTGTTCTTCTGCCCAATTTCTGTGTTCAAGAGCCCATTGATATCGAATCCTACGATTGTGCATTACTATAGGTGGTACCCGTAGCGGTCTTCGGGAATGAAGGTTCACTTCATGCAAGCGGTTTCTGACTGTTTGGTCGCTAATTAAGTTCCCTGAAGAGTGATGAAGCCTCACGGCTAACATCATGGCGGTTATTGTTGGAGCTCTTCGAGTTAAGATTTGAATGTATCGGTCTTGTCTCCGTGTGGTGCAGCGATACCGTCCTCCATGGCGCTCAGCCAAGGTACCAGTGCTTCGGTAACGTGTCCAAAGTCGACTGATAACACTCTGACTTGTATTCAGAGCTAAAGCCACAGTACGTTGCCGGGAACCAGCTTCTATCATTCCCACGGCTCTGAGCATTTCTTCCCTGCTTAAATGACGTCGCCGCTCCATAATAACGTTGGTTTTAATCAGTAGTAGGGAAACAGTAGCACTAATAATGTCTTCAATGCGTTGTATGTTTTTATAGGGAAAATATTGACAGCTGATTTTCATCTTTTACTCGAATTTGATTCACAGTTCCTGATTCAAATTATGAAATGCACCAAAAAGGATCCATATAAATTTATAAAATCATAAATTTATTACAAAGCCACATCTCAATCTCAAGAAATCCGCATAAAAATGCTTGATCCCTAGACACTTTTGATGTGTGTATATTGTTTGAAATCGTTTATTCTGTAACGTACCCTCTCAAGGTTCATTGGAAGACCAGCGTCAGACAGCTTCTACACCTGTCTGGCATGAATGCTGAAATGGACCTTTTTGGCGCAGCCGTGAGGCACACAGCACATTACTACTAAGTCCAACTTATTTTATCTAACTTTTGTATCTTTTTTATTTATTATTGTGTGTGTGCTTTATTAACTGACGTCAAATAAATATTTTTCTTTCTTTCTTTCTCTCTATTTGGGTTTAGGCACCAGCTTTGATCCACTCGAAGATCGTTTTGATGTGCGAATCATTTTGCTAAGCCTGCTTGCTGTATAGTTAAGTTACCTTCCATTCATCGCTAAGATCCGCTCTTATCATCCTTACAGGCACCACTTCCTTACGACTGCTGTCTGGATTTATGCTTACAATCTTCAGGCAAAGGTCTTCTTGACAGTTCGTCCGTGTTGCTGTGGTTTCTCCACTGTTGCTGCCGCTTTTCGTTGTTGAGACTGATTTTCTTTTCTAGATGTGCTTCGTTGTTTACAGTGTGACCGAAGGTGACCCCTTTCTCCACAACTGTAACACCTAGGGCTGAACCGTCGAGGACGCTGGCGTACAGGTGAAGCTTTGGACAACTTGGCCGAAGATTATCCCTTTCTCTAGCAGTGTAGCAGCTAGGGCTGTACCCTTGCGTACGGTCGTGTACAGGCGATGCCACAACCTTCAGGGCCCACTGCTGTAGGTTCTCGGCACTACGTTGAACACGGTCCTTCAACTTAGCACGAAATATGTGCTCCATGCGCGCGTCGCCGTATCTGGACTCCAACCACTCTGGACCATTCCTGGTGTTTTTATAAAGATTGCGAATTTGTACCTACTTCAAAACTAATAATAATGGAATTCTCTAGCAGTTTCAACGAAAACACACGGTCACGCTTTCTAGAATGTTTTTATAGGTACAACGTAACAATACTTATCGCAGTAAATTGTAAGATCCAACGGAAGAAGTGCTTATTTGGATTCATAATTAAGTGCTGTAGTTTTAGAATTTTCAAACGCATTCTTCTAAATTCGTCACTAAGATTTATCGAGGAGCTGAACTGATAAAACAAAAACTGTCAACAATGTTAAGCGAAGTTCCAAACAAGACCAGAGGGGTCGAAAAGATAACAAAAGCTTTAAACGCAAGGATGTGTCAGTAGCAGATAGTTTAAAATAGGGACAGGTACAAAAGCATGCTGATTAGCTATCACTTTACCAACAGTATTTCCATGGTCCTCGACTAACGAGAGACAAGCCAAGCAAGGAGCGAAAAAGGATGAACCAAAGAGCGCAGCAAATGCATATTCATGCAGTTTTAATCACGGAAATTACTACTTAGACCGATGGAAAAGGAAGACGCCGCTATTTTTTTAACGAATGATCGACATGGATCTAGAACTACGATGACCGGCCACCGCTAAAAGATAACACTACAAGAAAAAAAAATCGCTCATCTTTTTTGGCACTAATAACTGAATGACTAACCACAATAATTTTATCATACCTATAACAAGAGATAGGCGGAGCATAACATTTTGATTTATACAAAGACCTTCAACAGAGAGCATTTTCCTCAATTCGAGAACAACAAATTCATTAGATGTTCTTCTCAGAATCGAGCAAGTTGTGACAGGATTTCAAATATATCGTGTTATTGACGCAGATTTTGACGTGACTGCCAACTGAAATTAAGATTTTTGGAGATCTTAATCAGACCGTTAACAATAGCAAATGTTGTTAGAACTTCCAGAACGTTATTTATTGATGTACCAAATTCTTTGTTTGCAAGTAAAAGGACCAAGCATAACTTGACTAATGTGAACATGGTAGTCGCGCTGAATTATTAATGTAGATAGCATCAATTCACCCAGTGTCACTATCCTCGGAAGGGGTTTCTTCTAGATTGCCTTTACTACAAGTCTTGAACAGTGAACTTGAAAGCTATAAACACAACGTATAAATTATATAGCACCAAACTTTTTGATGGACACAAAATTTTAGCCGTAGCGGATTGATTATACACGAGGCATTGATATTGATCGAGCGAGCAGTACCTATTATTAAAGTTCTAGTCCAACTACAAAGTGACAAAAATGACCGCAAATTTTAATAAATTGAAGTTTCATACTTCTCTAGAAGCAATGGAACATACCCAAATTAGGCAAAATCACGTAACAATAAACTAAATAGTAACAAATGCAACGTCCGTCAAATGATTTACAGTCTGCGGACTCCAAACTTGATTGAGATAAATTGACATTATACAAATTGTAAATGACGAATTGATCACCCTTCGTGAGAGATTGTCTTTGTATTCAATCGGCCATATTGCCGCTGATTGGTAGAAGTGGTTCTTACCAACCTGTAACTATGTCAGCGAGGGCAATGTCAAAGGAAGGATCGAACAATCAACATGCAACGGCTTCGTGATACTTTGATGTTAAGTCAGGGCTGTAGCCAGAGTTGAATTTAATACCTCAAACGCCGCAGCAGTGGTTAGAAGTAGGGTAGAACTTCCGCCCTACCTATTTACATTTTTTACTTCTGCCGCGAAAGTAACAAAAAAAAACTTGAATTGCCCCCCCAAAGCACGCTCTGCTAAATCATTCGCCATAGCAGTTTGCCTGTACTTTTGATAGCATTTCGTAGCGTAGAGACTACGAAGTTAGAAACCAATACATCAAGAATGCCATCTATGAACAGAATAAAGAATTATTAAAATATTAATGTCACAAACTGTGGTTTATTCGGTTAAGTTTAGATACCCGCCGTATTTTTTTTTATCTCAAACTATGAACAAACAGCTTTCTTAAAATAGCAGACTTATCTTACTTTTTGGTAGGGGTTGCCCACTAATCACGTGAGTCTCGAAAGGGGGGGAGGGGTTTTTGGCAAAAATCACTAAATATCGGATTAGATTATACTTTAAGTATTAGTACCTGTGTTTTAAGACATTTTTCAAATTGTAAGATTCTTGGTAGGTACTAAAAACACACGTGATTTTGGGTGGGGGGTCTTAAACCTCACCAGGTATTACCAAGGGGGAGGGGGGGTTCAAAAATGCTAAAAAAACATCACGTGATTAACCCCTAAGGCATAGCCCTACAATGCCCTCACCCCCCTGTCCCCCAACTACAACTAAAATGATCAGTCAAAACGTTTGCGTTACCTGGCGGATTATTAACAGTTGTACTGCTTCTTGGCTATACGACCAAAGCACTGCACTGCAGCCTCAAGTTTGTCGACAATAATACTGGAACTTGGCTAGTGCCAGGTACTAGGGGGGCAATTCTTGCCTCATTTCATGCGAATCCTTTCTCCCTCGTATACATACATAGGTCAGAATAGAGATATTGATAAAACCACAAGCCGACTTCCCTCGTAGCTTTATTAATCACAAGTCTACATTATTGCATAAGAAAAATGTAGATATCTAAGGCGCTTATCATTTTATGTAACTAATCAGTCCTCACTAATCAGTCACCGTATGTAGGTTTATTGAATAATTAGGTTATTGTGCTACATGGCGGGACAAATAAAATGTGGATAAAATGTTACTATTGACACGATGACAGGCCCACGGATTGAGAGGATATTTAAACATATACTGGGAAAAACATGAAGGTACCCGTAACACGGGGTAAATAAAGAGTTACAGGGGTGAATCCTGACAAAACTTTGAAAGGGGATTTAATGTTGAATTCTTCTCTCTTTATCGTGTGATACTGCCAGACCCGGTGTCAGAGTTTATAAGCCGCCCTTACTTGGGCCCCTAGCTTGGCATTGCATGGCGCAGAGAAATATCTCTCAGGCTTGCTGGTTCCTCACGATGTTTTCCTTCGGCGAAGCAAGTGATAATTAAACAAAATGCAAATGAACACGAAAAAATCCGAGGTCTTGGGATCGAACTTGAGAGCTTTGACTTGGTGGCGGTCCGACGCAGCGACGACGCCACTAGGCCATCACTGCTTTAATTATATGGTATGTTACCTACCAATAAGAAGCCGGCTCTAACGTAGTTGGGAAAAGGCAAGACGGATGATGGTCATGATACCAACAAGTACCTACTCTATTTTATTCACTTATGAACACGAAGATCCCGGAATCGTGCTACACGCAGTATTACGTTATTTATCGAAACAGTTCTAGTCCAGTTCTTCTTAGTTCTCAGACGAGACCCTTTGTCTCTATGCACCCCGTTTTACGTAGGTACAAACAAAACATCTTACACCCCGAAGTTCGGGCTGACAAAAGTAAAACGTGTAAGATGTCAAATACTCCTCTGCCTAACCTTCTGGCCCCGAAGATTAGGCAGAGGAGTATTTGACTAGTATTTGAATGTTATAGACCGATAGTTTCGGCACCAAGTAATCAATAAATTGTAAAGTAATCACGACTAAGTTATAAGGCAGTCTCCACAATATGTATAATTATTGATGTTGTTTGTAAAACTACCAAGGTGATCGAATCCTCTCTCTTCGTGCATGTTTATGTGTGATCTCTTCCCAGTGATCTAACGACCAATATTCTGGAACGTGGGAAATATTGACGCGTAATAAATATAATTCAGTATTAACTTCGCTCTTCGCAGTGCTAAATTTTGTTAAATAATAAATGTAAGCGTCCTATGGTTCCTTCACATGGTAATAAGCTGTTTGCTTTTCCTTCACAGTTATAACAGTCACTAAACATCTAGTGCTAATCATTATGGTAGTGCTTGTCAACCTCCACATGACCAATGAATTGGCTACTCCATTCGGTGGGATCCATACTACACTAATATTATAAAAAGGAAAAAGTTGTATTGTTGTATTTTTGTGTGTGTGTGTTTGTAAGTTTGTAAGAGGGCGTCCATTAATGAGGGATTTTCTTTTTCAACTCCTCTAGTCGCTGGATAGATGGCGCTGACTGGGGTATGTTACTGGAAGGAACGGAACGTGACAATTTTCTGATTATTTCACTTGTATGTTATTTTGAGAACGTAAAATGAAACGTAAATTAAAAGTAAATAAATAAAGTAATATGACAATGGTCACATCATATCACATTGATATTTTGAAAATAGCCTCTACATGTAAAAGCATTGTTTTATTTTTCCTTTTCGTTTAGTTTTTTTTTTTGTTTTTTCTCAGTTGCCATTAAAGGAAAAAAAAAAAAAAACTAAACGAAAAGGAAAAATAAAACAATGCTTACCAATACTTTTTAGGGTTTTCCAAGAAAGAAAATGTCCCAAGAGAAAAAGAAGAGAAGTCGTTGCCTTGTGGATTTATGTACAAATGAAGGCATGCATCTTTTTCCTAAAGATGAAAGTCGTAAAGCGCAATGGGTACAAGCCATCGTACATGTCAAACCTGGACGGGCCATAAAAAGAAATTCGCACATATGTTCAGCACACTTTAAACCAAATGATTTTGTAAGAACAGCATTATCAGTGTTACAACCAAGTAAGTTCATCTATGTTTAGTATTGTAGGTATTTTATTAGGTTCAAAAACACCAGAAGAATTGGGTGACGCCTTTGCCCAGCAGTTGGACTGAATAGGCTAACAACAAAAAACAATAGTTTACCTATTTTTAGATGTGGCATCAAAAGTATTGAAGCAAACAGCCATTCCATCCATATTTCCATGAAAAAAATCATTTCAACCTCCCACAACATCCCATACCATAACATCTAAAGATCAAGATTCAACATCATACGCTGCTCCAGAACCTGATGAACATCAAGATTCTCAGGCTCTCAACTTCTCTCTCTCACTGATGGCATACCATGGGGAAGGCCTACGACCAGCCGTCTACGTTTATTATATGCACAAAACTACAAACACACGCTTTGTTATCAATTTAATAGCAAGTACTATTTAAAAAAATATTTGAAGCCCCTAAAAATCCCCCTAATCTTGTCCCTAAAAATGTCCCTTTTAACAATTCTATTCCCTGAATTTAGGGGTAAAACCCTTAAGCTGGCAACCATGCCAAGCGTTTTGACTTTGACACTAGTAACGTAGTCGGGTCAACGCCATCTATAGAGTTGTTGGAAACTATTTTTTTTTTTTAATTCTTAAAATGAAAACCTCTCATTACGTGGGGTGTTCTAGGAGGGGAGGGGATCAAGTTAAATCTTTCCAAATCTCACTTAGGGGGGGAGGAGGGGTCTTAGCAAATATCACGTACTTAATTATGTTTCTTGCAGAAAGCGGTGTAAAATTGAGTTAACAATTATTTTTAGTATAAAATATGGCCAAATCTCAGAAGTAGTAGGTATCTATTTATCGTATTCGTCCGCACTTCGCAGAGCAGCGAAGTAGCGCTCGACTGTTTAGCTGTATCGACACGTGCGACTCGACAAACGTCACGGTGTAAAGAGCCGAATAACAGCTAGTCTTCAATAAAAGTAGATAAGTAATAGACCAAGTTTTTTTTTCTCAATAATCCAACACGTTTTCAGTCCAAATAGAAGTTTTGAAGAATCTCGCGTGAGATTAGGGGAAGGGGGAGACAGTTGAAGAAAATCAGGGAAATCAGAAAAGAAGGGGGAAGAGGCGTTCGAAAACTTCTCAAAAACGCCTCACGTAATTAATGGACGCCCCCTAGTATAAACTCAAAAACTAATGTGCCGATTTCAAAAATTCTTTCACCATTGGAAAGCTACATTCACCCTGGGTAACATAGGCTAAATTTTATCCCCGTACTCCCACGTGACGTCCGCTAGTTACTTATAGGTATCTATAACCGTATGAAAATCATGGAATGCGGACCGCAATGCGATAAACTTAGCTGGAAACTAAGACTAGAACTACGAGGATTTCGCCTGCTGCATTCAGTCTAGTGTCTAGACTAGACTGAATGGAGCAGGCGAAATCCTCATCATCCTCTAAACTTAGCTTAATCGAGCTTAAGGGGCCGGCGGAACATGCGTCGTTCATACGTTAATACCAAAATAATTTGTAAATCAAACATTCTTATGGTAAGTAGTTTTTATTTATTTTGATTGGGGTACAGAATATCTATATATTTTGAAAGGACAATTAAATAAAAACGAGATATGAGGAATTTAAAATGTCTACAGAAAAAAAAATCCCATAACTCTTGCTTAAATCAGTATCCGTTCAAAATATATATTTGGGAACCTAGATATTCTATAATCCAATCGAAATAAATCCATACTACCATAAGAATAAGTTTGATTTACAAATTATTTTGGTATTACGTTTGTATGAACTAGGTACGCATGCTCCGCAGGCTTTATAACGACTTAACCTAACCTAACCAGTGCTCTTCTCAGGCCTACCTATACCTGTTCCTAAATGGGTCCTAGAAGCTAATCATAAAATGTTAAAGAAAATCAATCACTATTCTATTTCAAATGCTAAGTTGCTATAGAAACATAGCCCTTCAGTTCGATGGCTGATGGGTATTAAAACCCATAACAATAATCACATCAAACCATTGAATTTACTAATGAATTGAAAAAAATCCAGACAGCTAGTTACGGTTATACCAATAAATAACCGAATATATATTTCTAAAAGGTAGAGTGTCTATGCTACACCGACAGACTTTTTTGTTTCGTGTGTGGCAATCAATACTGATGCAGCGTCGCCCGATCCGCCCCGGGAGGTCATTGACTGTGTCAGGACTCCTAGACATAAGGGGTGGCAAAGTCGGGGGATCGATCGCGCATGCTCCGTGCGCGCGGGACCACACCCTACGAAGTCAAATCCGCCATTTTGTTCTTTCCCTACCCAATTCACATGACTCACAAACCATGAAGTTATGATGGGGTTTTTTCCAGAACTCACCAAATTAACGCCACCATAATACGCATATACATACGCATGCATAATGAATTAAGATATGAAATTTCTTAAAAAAAACTAAATAAAGTTGACAAGGTTACGCTTTCTGCGTGCTATAGAGGAAAGTGAAAAAGTGGGCGAGTCGAATGAAGTAATATTAGTCCGTTAAACTAGCGCCGCTCACCGACCGCACTCACTTTCGTTCGTTGAGATAACCAGTCTAACTACCAGTTAGAGCTCAATACTAGTATTTTAACATAGATTCTCGTTATTAAACTATCCAATCAGCCTCTAAATAAACGAGGGACATGAGGAGAATAGACCAACCTAGCAGCAGAGAATTTAGTAGTCAGATGAATATATCAAACTTCCTAATTCACATTACACAAATACATGGGGGTATGGAAAGGTCATGTATTTTCACACATGTATAATATCTGAATAAGCATGACAAGTCAAAATATATCTACAGATAAGTATAATAACTTGATAACCACCGTAATTGCAAGATATGTACTTATATGACTAGACATTTTATTTATGTAGGCCAAGTAAGAGACATTTCCCTAGCAGTATTCATATCTAATACAGGTTTTCACCCAAAACACCCTTCGTTCTAGATTCTTTTACCAATTTGTAGTGAAATAAGTACTATGGTAGTAAGTTATGGCTGTCTTACTTCCTGAAAGTTATCACTACCCCTTCCCCTATCCCAATAATAAGCTCTGAAAAGCAAGAAAGTACCATTTATTCAACCAATGTCTCCAAGAAGGCATTCCATGAAACACAATGTAACATGTTTATGAGAATTCTTGTTTTTTAATAGGATATGGCAAAATAATGACCAGTCTATCAACCAGTAAAGCGAAAGCAGCACACGTTGATTATCCATTCCAATTGATCTAAACGAAATTGTTTAATTGACCTTTCGTGTTCATTAATTTCTGCTATAATAAGAAAAACACAATGATAGCTCATACACACTCATTCAAGACTTTACCTGATTTCTTCGAAGATAATACATATAAAATTAAAGTCAATGGGACAATAGATGCATCATGTAGCGTGGTCTACCAGCCGTGAGCTACCTGTAGAGACGAGCTTCTGATGTCAATACTCACAAAAGCCCGGAACTACAGGGTAGATCACGAATGGGACATATGTTTTGGTGAGGCCCGCTGAATCCCGCAGCTCCATGACAAAGCACATTTTAGGCAAAATATAATTTAACACCAGGAATCAGTAAAACATATCAGTCTGATGCATAGAGTAAATTTAATGAGTAAAAATGACCTTTGTTCTGCAAAATATATACAGATTACATGTTTCACACAACATTATGCAGAAATCCAATAATTTTAATCTCGATTGTTTGAGAATAGTGGCACAATTCGATTTGTTAGGCTAACAATAGCTACAAAGATAACAAGAAAATCGAAGAACTATAACTGGACAAATCATATACTGGGTTTTTCCAACACATGGGAACATTAACTTTACTCTAAGATCAGCAGTTTATGACTAAAAATATACACAAGAAATAGTAGATGAACGACTCACCTTACGATGCCGAGGTGTTACAGCTCCACGGTGACCACAGTAAACAATCTCATTACTTTTACTTTCATGCGTTAACGCGCTCGCGACCCAAGCCTCACGCCGTACTTACTAACAGCCACGAATAACAAGACTACAATTAATAAAACAGCACCAACAATAAAACCGGAATTGTATAAAATATTGATAAAATACGATGCTTGCTCCAAATTGGAAGCCAATACTTGGCTAATGACCGAATTAAATAATAACTCGTTGCCGCAACAAGAACTCATCACAAATTATGTTTATAACAAATTATACTTAATAAAACTATTAAAATATTGCCTAAAGAATTGATCTAGTTAAAATTGGCCTAAAATAATTAATTTTCAATATCGGCATGTAAGTAAACACCTGACAATGACACAATAATAAATTTGACAAACTGACAGACGCCCAGTGTTGCCAACGTAGTTTCATTTGTTTCTGTAGGTTTGTGCCTAACTCAGTAGTGCAAAATCAATAAAATTATTCCCGGGGTGGTTACGTACATTTATCTATGGTGGTTACATGATTTGCTGACTGGGCAATTTTTTTTTACTACGACATCATCATGACTGCATGAGCTCGATATTTTATATGTGCTGCTAAGCGATACAAAGAGCGGACGTCCAAAGAAGTTTGCCTAGATACAGAACTGTTTACCTTTTCAGCAACGGCCTATCGATTGAATAAATTTGAACACAGGTAGAGAAGAGAATTACTTGTGTAGTTAAGAACTGGGATACTTTTTATCCCCGTTACATTCATAAAGCCATCTTGGCATAAATTCTACAACCAAAAATTCTACCAGAATGCAATAGTTACGCTAAGTTTTCAATATCATCACCTCATCCTGAAAGTATAGTGTGTAGAAGGCCAAGAATAATCCACAAAGTGACAAAGCTCACGGCCGATCATGGATCACGGATCACCGAGCCAATCTGAGACGCAGTTACAGGCGCTTAGCGCAAGTTTCTGCTATTACAGATTTGTATCTGAACAGTCACGGATCGTCAGTTACAATGACTAAACGGTGACGCCCATTGATACACTGTATAAATTTGTAAGGAGTGTTTACCGTATCTATCAGCCACCGCCTTATGGCCCCGACAGGCGTTTCTGTGCTCCGTAATTTGGCTAAAATACTAGTGATGATTATGAAAGTCCTGTCCTGAAAACAATATTCCATAGCAGGCAAATACAAAATGCCTTTGCTAATATAGTATTAGGTACCCGATTCGTGGTTTCCACAAAATAAAAATAAAATAGTCAATAATCACTTATATTGACACTAAATTGTACAGTTGATTAATTATAAACCAATCCACATCAAACATAAAATACATACAATACATAAAAACTTAATTGTACATAATTGAATACATACATTATTAACAGAACTTAAAAATGTAAAATATAATTAAGTATGTAAGTAGGTATGAAAATATGCAAACAATAATCATATTTATTATTACTTGTCCATCAACATTTTTATAATTTAAACACTGGTGTGCACATTTTTCAAAATATCTCTTTGAAGGAATAATTTTTAAAGCATTGTATAGATGATTAACGTCATATTATCTGATTGTGACATCAAGTCACAATATATATAATATAAACTATTATTTGTGATCCAGTCATTCATAATCTTACAAACTAATATACTTGCAATAAGTTCATAAATTATAGAACAAGTCTAAGGAAATAAGTCAGTTCAAACTAAGTTTTATAAATAAAAAGTAAAGCTAATATTATAATATTCTTCTTTGAGGCACAATCTGTATGGGAGAAGTGGTAATAGGTTTCTTTGGGCTTAGTTTATTGGGAGATCTCATTACCACATCAACAGCTTTTCTTAATATTTGGTGCTCACTCTTCTTATATTCTTCTGTTATTTGGGACAAATCCAAGTCAGCATCTATCACTAAAACCTGAAAAAAAAAGCAATGAATAATCTCAAATCATTTGATTATTTCACTATTTTATCTTTTTAATGTCATGATTATTTAAATATTCTTAGTATGTATTTATTTTTAACCAAACAGTTTTCTACATTTATTTTTCTTTCAAATTTAAGACACTACAACAGCATAGCTAGAGGGGTTAATTTTACTTAGTTCTTTGCTCCAATAAATCCGCCATACAATGAAAGGGTTTGAATTACTGCAACCAGCCCACTACCTATAAGGTTACTGTATTTTTAACGAGTAAAAAGTAATAGCATAATTACAAACAATGCATTTTGACTTATACCCACCACATTTTACAAATGAAAGTAGAAAATACAGTTTATTAGAAATCATTATAGAAGCACCTCATTTTGCAGGCATACATACATGACTAAAAGGAGTTAGAATGAAACTATTTAACTTTTTGTATTGCTACTTACAGGTGCAGGACACTCGGCATGCTGTCTGTTGATGAGCCAATCTTCATGTAACTTGTGGAGTTCTTCTATGTAGGAGAGTGGGACACACTGCTCCTCAGATCTTGCTCTCTTCTTTATCCTCTCGTACACAACGGAGGGCGTCGTTTTCAGGTATACTGAAAAAATCATAGAAAATGTGGATTCAGTTATGTATTATGCTCTCATCATCATCTGCCTAGCCTTTTCCAAACTATATTGAGATTGGTTTTATATTAAGTAACTATGGGCGTGTAATAAATGGCATAATAACAGATAGTATATTTTCACTTGAAACAACATTCACATCTTACAATTCTCAAATGCTACAAAAACAAATAACCTAATTTCGTGTGATCTAATGTTACATGTATAATGTAAATTTAAAATAATTTTCAATTTGTATAATGCTCTTTCTGTCATTCAGTTGACCTAATTTTCAGCCAAAACTCTGTAATGAATAAGTAAATATCAGAAATCTTCATACTGAAGATACATGCATACACAATGTTATAAAACCTCATCTAACCCAAATGATTCATCAACAATAGGGGAGATCCGGCACTCAGCGGCCGTTACCGCAGCACGCTTGTTCCGCTCACTCGCCTTAGCGCGCTGATAGTCATTGTTCTAACCTAACCGAGATGATTCATCAACAATAGGGGAGATCTAGCAAGTTCGGCGGCCGCTACCATGGTACGCTCGCTCCGCTCGGTCGCCTTCGCGCACAAAAATGGTCACTGTTCTAACCTAACCTACCCCAGATGATTCACCAACAATAGAGGGGGTCGGGGGGGAACACGAAAGTAGCTGGCGTATAGTCAGTTTTTGCAAAAATTTAGAACACAAAATACCTAGTTAGTTTCATTATATTAAACGTTAACATTTTACTAACTGAATATTAGTTCAAATGTGCATTATGGAAAATGTATAGAAGTATATGACATGAAATTAGGTCATGTAATTGATAGAACTTTTGTTATTACATCAAATGGTACACACCCAGTAACTACCAATCTGACCACAACCCAGTCAGTGCTGGATATTATGATACCCCTTAGTTTAGGGAACAGCTGTTTTTTTTACAATTCATGGTTTAGTCCCATAGTAAAAGTTGTTTATAATTATGAGTACCTACAATGACCCTTAATAGAGACTAGTTGTCAAAATTTCCCTGTTATGACCATGTTTATAGTATGCTGTGCTATCTATTTAGTCCAGTAATATCAATATATTATTGTATAATTGCATAAGTATGGCTAAGTAAAATAAAAGTTGCAAGCATGACATGTACAACAAGCCAAACACAAGCCCACAAAGAGATGTATCAGGCCAGAGTAAGGAATGTTAAGCACTTTTTGGGTCCAAAACTCATGACAGATTGTTTTCATGGAATAAATAGTTTGTCAAAATCAACCTTATACAATTTAGATTAAGGTTATTTTAGATTACTTAGTTTTCACATTGATCAACAGTCCGAAAAGACTGCCCTGCTGTTTTTCAATTCTGAAATGCAGTGCAGCCCACCAAAATCTGTATCATTCTATGATGATAATTTAGAGTGACTGGACTGCTTAAATTACCTGTCCTAAATAAATAAAGCATGACTAACAATTTGATAACAAAATTCAAGTTTTAACTTGTTTTAACATAATTCTAATTTCAATGTTTTGCCCTAAACACTAAGCTAGGCTCTGAATGTGGGGTGTGTGGTCAGCTGTAAACATTGAAATTGGTATGTACCACAGCAGGGACATGGGATTCCTCTAGGAGAGAAAGTAGTGATTAAATATTCAATACAAAAAAACTTAAATAATTTATACAAACCAATAAGATCTGCATCAATCTGTATCTGATTCATAATGAACCGGAACCATTCGTCAAGAACAGCAAATTCTGCAGGATGCAGGGTCCCACTCCTCATCATATGCTCAACGAAGCAGTACCGTGCACTGTACAGGGAGCGTTCCATCAACTTCACTGGTGTAGGAGTAGACCTCTGGTGCATGTCTAACATTGTTAGAGATACGTAAGATTGGAATGTCATTGCCCATTTAGCTGTGTCCTTGTACATGAGGTCCTGAAAATAATAGTAAGTACATGTACAGGATTTGGTTGAATAAACTTCAGGGATTTTATGAATTTAAGTATTTTCTTTCTTTCTGCTTCTAATCAAGCGTCAATGCCCATTGATATGAATTTCTGACATCGTGCACGGTATGGCGCAACCTTGGGGCGCAGTTCAGCAAAGAGTGTGCATATAAAAAACTATAAATGAAAAGCGTAGAACTCCAAGTTTTTGTATTTTACAATAACAATACAAAACCTTAAAATGTTTAAAAAGGTTGTTTTTTATGGTCTAGAATACCTATGACATTAGACACAACTAACCTCAAGGTGGTACATTGATATTTCATAACAAATCTGAATGCTTACCAATAAGTTCCATCCCTTCAGATTTCTCCATTCTTCGACTGGCTCTGTCAACAACGTGATGTCTTCAAATCGGCGAAAGTGTTCCAGAAATGTTGTTTTGCCGCTGCCAATATTACCCTCGACGAACACAGTGAACGGCTTGGTATTCATCGCCATTGCGCTCAATTTACGACAAAATCTGACGGGGCCCACGGCTGCAATTGCAGTAAAAATGATGATGATGATGATTGAAGACACAAGACAAGAAGGCGTTGATGACGCCGATTTCCCGCCTAAATTGTCCCAAAAATAAACAAATACGCGCGAACATAACCTGTCAAACATGAAATTAGTAAATACAAATACCTTTAAAACATAAAAATTGGCCGATAACGATCCTTAGCATCGCCACCAGACATTAATTCCTAAAATTATATTCTACTGAATACCGTTTTCTTCTGATGCAAAATGCCGCTGACAGTGATACAGAAAATATTGATCGTTTTTAATTTTTATTTGAGGCATGCGTCACAGGATGTTACAACCATAGAGTTCACACATTAAACCCATGCTCATCACTAGACATCAAACATTTCCAAGTTATTGTATTTCTGATATTTTGGATACATCGTATTTACAGAGTTTATGTAGAAAACGTACAGGTTTTGAATATAAATCTTGCTGTCAACGTACAAAAAAAAATATTTCTGTTAAATTTTATGTTTTATCGAGTGGGCTGTTTTGTGCTATTGCAAGGTGTTCATAGACAATTAATCGACTAACTCAGTTGGAAGATTTGCTTTTTTTTACCATTGTAACTCTAATGAAACGACCAAAGACACACCCCTCACCACCCGCTAAACACTCCCAACTCAAAATCAATAATCTCGTCTGGCTAAGTATGAGATGAATCTTAGAATATTGATTTTGTGAGAGAGAGAAAAGAGCGTTATGAAAGTATTAGGGAAAAACAACGGGTCGGTCACCCGACATATTGCGAACACACTATAAGTAGTAGAAAAGTTGGCATGAATAAAATAAAATAGAGGGCAGTGGCTTCGTCTGTGAAATCATCATGGTTTAGGGAAGTCGAGGCTCATGCCTGCTCCTAAGACCTACGTGCGATTAGAGGATGTAATATCGATTTGATCAAATCATGAGGCAATTTCAAACTTGTTTTTCGTTTTTTTTACAAATTAAATTAATTAAAAGAGTTACTTGAGTTTAGATAAGTGAAAGCCTTTATTTTAAACATGAAAATCTTCTTCTCCAAATAAAATAAGCCCAGGTTATAAAATTGATCCACTCAATGACCACGCAATATAACACGATTCAGACCTGACGGAATAGAACCGCAACAGAACAACGACGCGCGCATAATCTGCTCTGCAAGTGCGTCAGGTAATTTACGCGACGCGCATGCTTATCAGTCACATTCATGTTAGATAATTATTATAGTTTTACGACCTGTAGCGTTGCTGCTCGCTGGATTATAGGGAATGGAGTGAGTGGGAGACGACGCGACTACAGCAGTGATCAATGGCACACGGGTGCCCGCGGATACTACCGAGGACATAAGGGCACGCGCCATCCTGGCAGTCGTCGCCGTCATCGCTGCGGCGCGACTGGGTGCAGTCGACAGTATGCAAGCAATCTATACTTCTATAGTTGGTGCGTTTTGGCATGACAATAGTGTTCATTGACCTTTCCCCAAAACTTCGTTGGAATTTTACTATGACTACATATATAAACCATTTTTCATTAGAAAAAAAAAATACCATTACACTGCCATTATATTTTCAAAATAAAAAAAACAAGTACTTACTAGCATTTAAAGGGTGTTTCTGTACCCTATTACTAAACCCAAGTCGTCTGTTTGTTTATCGATCTGTCTCTCTGTTTGTCACAGGGCTGTAACTATATACCTAGCCAATGGGTTTGTTTTTAATAGAATTTTAATACCACGGTTTTGATCGTAGTAAATTAGAAAAAGAATGAGCTTAAACTACAATTTGTAGGTAATTTAGTTTTTAATAGTACGGAACCCAGAGAGTGAGTTCGACTCGCACGGTTGAGTAAAGTGTTGCCACTGTAAATAACATCCAAATTATAATGTATTTTTTGCGGGAAATCTGAATTGACCAATGAAGCGAGTCCACGAATTCCATTGACAATATCGTGTCTTTCTTCTCCGGTATGCCAAAATGATTGACTGACGTGTTTATTTCTTCGGGTCGTTGTTTAACCGATAACTCGTGCGATCTCATTAAAATATTAGTCGGTGTTTTATAGTTTCTAAATTAAGTACCATATCATCAACATACAATGTTACACACGTATTTCTTGGGTATGTTTAAATAACATCATTAAATCCGTGAAATCAATTGGTAATGTTTGTAATATTTCTATGAGCCGGTTGTAATGGTTATTATTTGATTTTCAGGGGTTTTATTGTTCGTGGGGTCTGGGTACGCCTTGTACGACTCTAACTCGGATGTGGTGGAGCTGACTCCCGATAACTTCGACAAACTGGTCACAGACAGTTACGAAGTATGGGTGGTTGAATTCTACGCGCCGTGGTGCGGACACTGCAAGAACTTAGTTCCGGAATACAAGAAGACTGCCAGAGCATTGAAGGTACCTGTCTATTAATTATGTAAAAAAAAAACATGAATGCCAAATGTGTACTTAAGCAAGAGTGCCATGTATTTTTTTTCTAAAACATCATGTATGGTCAGAGGCGGATTTTTGTATGAACGGGCTATTCGTTGGAACAGCAGATCTCATTTAAAACATTCCCATGAGTTAATTTTCCTACTTAACGGGAGTGAAGCTGCAAGCAAAAGCAAGAAAGAATCACATTTATTTGCATAAAATACAAATGTTCAACAGTCTGAGAAACAGTGGTCGGAGTGTTGCCTTTAAAGCACTGGTTGCTATTTTGTTTGTCATTGTTTCCAACAACTTTTTCATAAATATTTCTAGAGAGAAAATATTTTTTGGTTACCCACTTTCCATCTTGCACGGCATGCCCTGTCAGTGCTCTGACTTTTTCAAATTATATGCCAAGAATAAAAAGAAAATAATTTTTTTCAAGGATTCGCTTATTACTTTTAGTGTTGCATCATACCACTGCTGGGCAAAGGCCTCCTAAGGGTGATGTTATGCAACAAATGTGTTACAGAAACGGCTACTGTATCATTGTCAACTGGAGTCAGATATAATTACGAATCTTAGAAAAGCATAAATTCTTACACATAATCAACACATCTTTTAATTTTCTTAAAAAAAGATAATGGCATGATTTAATAATTATTGTTTCGCTATTGATTTTGATTGCAAAATGCTTTTTTTATTCAAATAAATTTAAAATTATAAATTTTATAATATGTCTAAGCAAGCATGGTAACCTACACAGTTGTTGCATTTCCAATGGAAACAATTGTCAATTAATTATTTCTGTATTTGCATTCATCCATAAAGACAATGTTTCATACATATTCATATTTTTTTCAGGGCATTGTTAAAGTTGGAGCTATAGATGCTGACAAGTATAAGAGCTTTGGAAAGAACTTTGGAGTTACTGGCTTCCCCACAATCAAGATCTTCACGGGTAGCAAACACACACCGTACAAAGGTGCAAGGACAGCTGATGGATTAGTTGAAGCTGCCCTTAAATCAGTCAAGAGCAAGGCCTATGAGCGTCTCGGAAAGAGACCTGAAGATTCTGGATCAGACAAGGTAAACATTATGAAAGGTCTTGAAAACCTTATTAAAGGTTACGTATCCCGGAATGAAGGAGTAAGGCATAATAACATATATGACAGAGATAATATGTGGTGATAGTAAATTTTAATGATTTTATCGCATCACCAATATATTTTTTATTAAATACTTCTTTCCTGAATTTAATCACAATATTTATGCATTAAAATTAAAGAAATGCTATTGCATTTCTTTCAGAATGCATTTGAATAAACAGTCCGATTTATTATTTATTTTATGGTTCAGTTACAATTTATATTTGATTCCAAGTGTTCACTAATACACATGGAAACTTATTATTTTT
Source organism: Xestia c-nigrum (assembly GCA_916618015.1). Lineage (NCBI taxonomy): Eukaryota > Metazoa > Arthropoda > Insecta > Lepidoptera > Noctuidae > Xestia > Xestia c-nigrum. The sequence goes on along the minus strand of OU745245.1, from coordinate 24,066,619 downwards.
ATATTGCAATTTATAATGTGCTGCTCTCTTCTCATTTTCTTTTTTCTGCCAAAGAAAATTGACAACAATTGCACTGCAGGTGAACTAATAAATTGATCAGCCAAATCAGGGTATTGCAGTCCATTGCCATACCTAATTATTTGTCATTCAAAAATTTAAAAACAAAACTCAATCACTATACTACATATCATGAATACAGTAAAATCACACCAAAGTCTATATTATAAACTCATTTTACCACAAAAGATACTACATCACAAAGTTTTCACCAGCAACCTACGCCAGACACTTTTGGTCACAAGATACCATGGAAAAACTCCATAAGATATACATGGGCAACATCTCAACCACAACTAGTTGACCAACAAAATGGGCTTGTAGAAACTTGTGCACCTGGCTCTATAACAGATGAATATCAACAATATACTACAGAAAAAGTAATACAACAATATTCAACTGCAGTAATGATAGCTCGGATGAAAAAACCTCTAAAACCAACTTTATTAAAAAAGAGAAGGACCACAACAGCGTCCGTAAAGTCTACACGTATTTCATCCTCTCCCATGACAATGTACGATAGATTTCAAATGTTACAAAATCAGCTGTTTCGAGGTAATATAAAGGATGAAGAGAAGGCAAGAATTATTAAGGTTTTAATGAGGTTGAAGTACATGCTTCAAAAGAAGGGAGTTGTACACAAAAATGCATCAGTTATCAGGCGACGTCTACGCAAACGGCAGGGTCAATGAGGATGAAGACCAAAAGAAATCTTAGAAAAGCATAAATTCTTACACATAATCAACACATCTTTTAATTTTCTTAAAAAAAAAGATAATGGCATGATTTAATAATTGTTTCGCTATTGATTTTGATTGCAAAATGCTTTTTTTATTCAAATAAATTCCTTAAAATTGTAAATTTTATAATATGTCTGAGCAAGCATGGTAACCAACACAGTTGTTGCATTTCCAATGTAAACATGATTACATGACATCCACGTGTGTTTTAGAGGGTATTTTAAAACGTTGATACCTTATTCAATCAAAATGTTGTTATAAACTTGTTTGATAAAGAAAAATAGTAACATTGATTAATGTTACGTTTTCCGATGTACATTACATTTCACATAGCTAACGTCACGCCTGTATTCTGTATTGAGCTGATTAGGCAAAAGCTTAGTATACACCTACATTTTGCCAGTAAGATTTCGCCCATTTGTAGATCTTTGACAGTCGTTACAGGTAGTGGCCCAAAAGTCTGACAACCAGTCTTACCAAGGGGTTTCGTATTACCCAGTAATATTTGGGCTGTGGAGGTCAGATAGGCATTCGCTCCGTGTCTAATACAAATATTCAGCTGCTGCTGTGGTTAGATTGGAAGCCGAGCCCAACATAGGTAGTTGGAAAAAGGGTAGGCAGATGATGACTTCGCCTGTTTATTTATTTAAACTTCATGTACAATAGTGATACATAGGCGGACTTAATGCCACAAGGCATTCTCTAGATTACTTAAGATTATTAAACTCTAATTTTAAAGTTTTCATAACGATTTTAATACATTATGGAGGCGTTGACATCTTATCTTCATATCACGTGGTTCAGTAGACATGTTTGTTATGTCAACAAGTTATCTATTTTAAGAGGTAGACTGATAAGGTTTACCCAACTTAGTAATGCTAAAAGGGAGGGTTAGGGTTACCTAGGACCATTCTTCCTCTTTCTCTCCCTAAGGAATTTAAAATTAAGGAATATTAGAAGCTAGATTATTTTTGTCATAAAAATAAACTGCATGTTTTGCCAAAAACAAATTTTATTCATAAAAAAGGTGAAAGACATAGGTAACTTAAAAGATCATAAACAATGAATGAAACTGAAATCTATACCATAAATTATTAAATCCTTCTGATACAGCACACCCAAAATGATACTTGAAATCTCTAGTAATCAACATCTCGTGCCTGTAACATCTAATGATATCGCTACTCTTTTATGTATCATATTTGAAAAGAAATCGAAGAATCTCAGACATAGCGTAGGAGGAAATATATTATTTTGTTGTCACATGTCATGCGTGTGCGCCCACGACACTCCTACGCTTCCTCTCACTTTAGAAAATTATTCTATTGCGACACGTCAGTGAGCTTACTGACCTCCTTTTAGAATTGGCGTTGAGTATGTATATGGAAGGATGATTTAAACGCATAAGTGGTACAAAGAAGGTTGTATTTATCACTATTCTTCTTATATGGCTATATCGGCAGCGGCTCGATGACAGTCAGCAAAGTGGTTGCTAGAATTAGGACACCGACAGCCCCATAGGTTTGGTGTCCTGGGGCACTTTTAACTATTTTACTCACTTAAGGTTATCAAATAACACTGCTGTTAGGTTGTAGCTGTAAAAAAAGTAGGTTGAAACTAAGAAAATCAATAATTTATTTTAGTCTCCTCTGGATAAGTACTGGTTTATTATTTTGGTGGCTTATATTTTCGAATTAATTTCGTCTGTTAATTGGTAGGTCTATAGATAGTTCATATCCAGTGCAGTGCTAACATATAATGCACGTTACGCACAGTACATTTTGTATATCAATAAAACAATAAGTGCACCAAAGATCGTCCCTATTTTGCGTTTACTGTGCGCAGTAGACATTGCAGACAGATCATTAGCTTCAAGGAGTAATTTATTGTATTTACACATTATTTTCTTTATTCGTCCCAACAAAAGTGGATCTTAGCCAACTGTTGATTTAGAACAACAACAAAGTCCACTCACGGAAGTATCTTCGAAACATTGCGCACTATATATTTATCTGGACTAAATATACCAAAATGCCAAATTAGTTATTTTGTGATGATAAACTTAGGAAAATTAAATGAAGATAATTTGATTTTACTTTGTTGTCTTTCATTTACAAAGCATACCTAACCTTAAGCTAAATAACTGTCCTAGTCTAAACAAGTTTTTATTTATGCCTTAATATCCAAATGACTTTATCACCGGTTTGCAAGCCCGTAAAATAAATCCCAAGTCAGTTTTATATTGAAATTGAGCCACAATTGTTTTTAGTCCTTAAATCTTACTAAGAACTTGCTGTTGGTTTTTTTAAAGTCGTTAATGCTATATTCTTCTAATTATTTTCTTCTCCACAGTCTGACTCAGATGTGATCACGTTGACCGACGAGAACTTCAAGAAGCTGGTGCTGGACAGCGATGACCTGTGGTTGGTGGAGTTCTACGCTCCCTGGTGCGGACACTGCAAGAACTTGGAGCCCCAGTGGGCCAAGGCTGCCTCTGAACTTAGAGGCAAGGTTAGTAGGATAAGAGTTTTTTAATTCGTGTACTTGTGCCCCTGACTTATTTCCAGTATAGAAGGTAGCATAAGGTTGCTGAAGTTCTAACACAGTAAGTCAGAAATAGCAATCTGACTGAAGAGAAAAAATACTGTTGAAGTTTACATGCAAACCATTACATAACTATTTTATAATTTGTGGATACTTCAAATTAGATTCAGACGTTGTTTGTTTCTGACTGGCTGGAACAACGCGGGTTCTGATTCTCTAGCAAACGGCACGAACTACCTATATGACGATAAACATATTTAATCTCGTTTGTTGAAAATCGTGTCGCCGTCGATTGTTTCTTTCTCTATACGAAAAATGGGCGCCATCGTGGTGCGCCAAGTGCGGCAGTCGCAACACCATACTGCTCCAAGAGTAGGCTGGAGTTTTTGAATTGTTGGGTCTTTAATCTCGGTTTGAGCTAGTCGGGATCTCATATGACGCCAGTGGTAGGTTAGGTTGAGTGTGGAGTAATAATAACACAGAAAAAAAAAATTGGTCCCAACATATTAGAGCTCTGTTACAAATATAGCATTCCCACTGCTGGAACTCGGTCTTTCTTGTGAATGTGCTGTAATTTATATTGTGGGAGATTAACAGTGAGTACTATTTACATTAACACACTTAAAATAAGGTTGAGATTTGATAAGATTTATGCCCGGGAGAGCCGCTCGGTTCGCAACAAACAAGCATCATTCTATATCACACAGATAAACTGCAAAATTAGAATAATTGGATACTCATTATAATAACTTTTATTTCGGGTTTACTTAAATTACGAGTCTTATTTAAAAGTAGCTTATGTACCACCGTCATATAAAAAAATATTGCAACACGGTGATTAACAATAATTTTCGGTAATGTGATACAGTAACCTTGAATCATAAAATGAGTAAGTAAGTGAGTTTTTCTTATAAAAACCGTGAAAATGTTACTCATCCCAGAATGAATGGGTCCAATGCATCCTTATTTATTATTAGAAAGGCTGGCGTTTCGGGGACTCTCTCGCAAATATGACGTTCTAAACCGCTGATTTCTAAACTTCAAGTTTTGGTTTTCATTGACCACTCTACAGTAACTAGTACCAACGGTCGTGAACCCAAAAGAATAAGTCAAATCGTTTGCTTATCGTGCTTAGATACCTACCATTATTATTTCTGCAGAATTGAAGTTAAAAACAATAATATACATGAAGTTAGGTGTTACACAAACATATAAAAAATCACACGATCATAAACAGAACGGTTGGAAAATGTCCCAATTTTATTATTCTATAAATTAAACCTTCGGCCGCCATAACCATTACATTACTGTAGAATTAATTGTTTAATCGCATTCATTAATCAGTAATACACCATGAAATTATTACTCTGTTAAACAATTTCCCACTTAATCCCCTTATCAGCTTAAGTTCTGATAACGCGGTTGTATTGAAGTTATCGGGTTTTTTTAAAACTTCTTTACTTTAACTACTTAATTATGGTATCTGATATTAGTTATCATGTTTTTGTCATTGTGTTTGATATTCATACTAATTAAAATACTAAATATAATTAATTAATGTACTTTCTTTGAAACCTTTACTGTTTAGAATTGAACCACCACTTACCTAAAATAAACTAGAAACGTATTTAAACCTTATGACACAACATTCACATATTTCTGAACTTACTAATAGTCTTCTGGCACCTACTGCTTGACGACTCAGGCCCATCGGTGCTGATGCATGTTGCATCATGATTTAACTGTGTGGAAATCCTTAATATTATAAATGTGAATGTAAGTTTGTTTGTTACACTTTCACGCGAAAGGTACTCAACCGATCATCATGAAACTTTGTACACATATTCTTGGAGGTATTAGAAGTAACATAGGGTACTTTTTATTAAAAAAAACTAACCCTTACTCGCAGACGAAGGTGCGTGGGTCAGCGAGTAAATAATAAATTAAATAAATAACAACTCTCTCCTACCTTTCAGGTGAAAGTAGGCGCCCTCGACGCGACAGTCCACACGAGTACCGCATCCCGCTTCCAAGTCCAAGGCTACCCGACCATCAAGCTGTTCCCGTCCGGTAAGAAGACCGCGGACTCCGCCGAGGACTACAATGGAGGAAGGACGTCTAGCGACATCGTCACGTACGCTCTAGACAAGCTCGCCGAGAATGTACCCGCTCCTGAGATCATTCAGGTAAGCAGTTCCAATATGATACACTTCGACTGTGTAGAACGACGTCTCTATCTTGACTCTAGAAAGATCATTATCATCAAATCAGCCGAAAGACGTCCACTGCTGGACATAGGCTTCCTTATGTGTCGCATCATTGACCGGTCCCGTGCGACTCAGATTCAGCGAATCTCCGCACCTTCGCCAGGTTATAAGTTCACCTAGTAGGAGGCCTTCCAACGCGAGGTCTTCCGGTTCGCGGTCGCCACTCCAGAAAATTTCGGTCCCATACGCCATCAGTTCTGCGAGCAATGTGAGCAATTCTTCGGAAAATTCTGGAAAGATTGTGGAATACAAACTCAAAGCATGTATTTCAATAAGACCATTACAGGCGTTTTTGAATGCTACGTGAATACGTGGTAAGCTTTTTTTTGCGTCGGTGTCGGGATTCCAACCTGTATAATAAAACAAAATAATAATTTTATAAGTAACTTATGAAAATTAAAAACCTTGCGTTCTTTCCGCCTGCGGCTTACGGCCTAAACAGATTATAAAAAAGAAACTGAATTTCACACGTGCACCATTTCCAATAAGTCGTAAACTTGTGTTACTGAGCGAATATAAACATAATCTCAGCTTATATAAGAACTCCGATTATAATTTGTTTATATATTACTAACACTAGTGACCGACTTTTGCTTCTCTCGTTTTTTTTTAAAGAAAAGGAAGAAACAATTAATGTTTTCACTTCTCATGCTCTAAAAGTACGCCAATAAAGCCCTACGAGCGGGATTAAAGTGACCATTTATTCCCTGGGGAGTAAAAAGGAATTTAAAAATGGAGCGATCTTTTACTGTGAAACATGGTAACAAAAGAGTAACTTATTAAAGGTTTTATTTAAATTTCGAATTGGCTTACAAATATAAACCGGTTTAAAAAAACAAATGAACTCTTCAACGCGAGAAAAATGATTGTTGTTTGTGTGCATCGTTGATTTTGAAAAGTATGTGCAATGCATATGTTGCTAGCCGCTGCAGTAATGTAGGTACTAATTGTCTGTGGAGTGTGGATCATCTTCATTGCGAAAATGTTGAGGAAAAAACTGACCGCTCAGTTCAGAATTTTGTCGAGTGTTTTGTTCGGTTTTAAATTACTAGTTTTCTCGCACTCGAAGTGAAAAGTACAGTTTGCACCTCGAGACTAAACGCCAATTTAATATACCCTCGCTTTCGTTCACTCCCTCGCAAGCTCGTGAGTCAAACCACCTCGGGTATATAATGGCTTCGTTTAGTCCCTCGTTATAAAATATACTATTATTTAATGGCAATACATTAAGCACTCACACAATAATATTATAAAAAGTTACAAAAAAGAAAATACATAATATGTACTATGTGCCTCACGGCTGCACCATAAAAGGTCCGTGTCAGCATTAATGCCACACAGGTGATGCTGTCTGACGCTGGTCTTCCCATGCATACTAGTCTTTAAAGTCATATCTTTCCTCACCACTATTAAATGCGTCCATCAGCATAATTTTTTGAGTGTGTTACATTGAGTTTTACCGTAAAACGTGAGTTTAATAAAAAAAGTAGATTCCCAGCAAACATTTTTGCGTAGACTTATTTAGTTTGCTGTCCAGAATGCTTGGTTGACTGCTTTGTGAAGGGTTCGTTTACAACTTATATTTGGCCCAAAATGCGAGCTTCGCATAGAGGATAGAACAAAATTGCCAAATTATAAAATTAAGTTGCTAATAGTAAACACAGATTTGTATGTGGATTTCACCACATTAAAATCTGTGTTTTTTTAGTTCAGAAGAACTATACGGTCTCACAGTCACAAAAAGACTTTTATATAAATATTGTTTTCCAATTATTATGGACATGAAAAAAAAACATGACTCTTTTAATAAGTTAATTCTAAATAACATGCAACATACAACCCCGTCGTACCGTTTGCACCATTGACCTGCACCATCAATGGTGCAGATGAGACAAATTAGTTTCGTTTGCATCATTAATATTAATACAACTATATCACCCTACTTTGCTTGTCATCGTAAAATAAAAAAACCAATATAAGGCCGTATTTTGCTTGTGTGGGAAACCATTTTTAAACCCCGAATTCATCATAAAAAAATTGAATGAGCAATAAAAGAAAGAAGTAATGGAAACAAGCTTGCTGTAAAACAGTTTTAATAATGATGTTATGTAAGCCTATTTTCGAAATAAGGGTTTCGTGCAAAAACATGAAACCTTGAAATTTCACACGGCCGAAGGTCACGGGCAACAGCTAGTCACGGTAAAATTGTTAATCACGTTAGATTCTCTCTAGCGAGGTTGTAAACTCTCGAAATATTGTCAACTGAACATACGGAAGTATCTCTGCCCCCATGATCGGGACTTGGTGCTCCCCGTACGTTAGTTCAGTGAGGTTCCTTTAAACCCTGCACTCGTAAATACGCCCCGTCGACTACGCTTTTTAGGGGAATATAAAGTGTTTTAAGGTTAGGTTATATTAATGGGTATTTCTTAGGAATGGTACATTATCTTTTCATGAGAGTGGTACCATTTGGCAAGGGGAGGGGTCCTTCCGTCCCTCTCCTCCACACCTCGTGAGTTGAGTTGAGTTGACTACCATCGCATGCATTTCAGTGAAATGATGATTTCACGAAAAATAATGAGTTTTATTGTAAGCAGTATGTTCGTTTGACAATATTTCGAGAGTTTACAATCTCTCTAGTTATTTTACATAACACCACTAGGACCAAAGCGTAGGGTAGACGAAAAGAAAATCTTATTAGTCCGTCACTTAGATTATCAAAAAATATTTGACCTGTATTTTTTCTTTTGTTACATACTTCGATCAATAATAGTACTAGATTAAGGATCAGGAAAAAAATACGTCGCTCAAGTGGCCATGTTTGATTTGAACACACGTAAACATCTACACTTCATACAAAAAAAAAAAATAACAACTACAGTTTAATATAAACCGCTTAAACGTAAAATTTAATTACCATTGCAAAATATATATTTCTGCCCGTTTTTGAAGCGCTGATTACAGTACTATTATTGATCGGAGGTTACATAACCGACGAATAAAATAGACGATGATACGACGCTTTTAAAATTCTCAATACGTCCGCCTTGGTATAATTTTTAGCGAGTTCTGACGTCACGAGCCCTATTCCCGAGTTTTGATGCGTTTTATATTTGTCAATATTCATTGATTTACAAAAACAAAACATACGTGTCCATTATTTTCCAAGTACTGTAACTGACGGATTAAATAGATTTGGAATTTTTATACTTTCGTCATGCCCATTCGTTTCGATCACAATAAACTTAACAGTTGACATCTTTTACTTGCAGATCAAGCAAGAAAGTCGTACGAAAATTAAAGCTTTTCAATATACAAGTTTAGCTGAGAATATGACGAACCTGAGAATGTACCTAAAAACACCCTTTTTTGCGAGTTCCTAACCAACGCCGTTAGTAAAAGATAGCAATTTATAACTCTTAATTATTCTAAATAGCTATTAATTTGACAAAAATATTTAATGCTAGTCCTCGTATCTCTCTTTAGACACTGTGCTTCTGGAGATGGCAGTAATAATCAAATTCGTTTCGCCAAAGTGCGTTGAACGCATGTTCTGTCACGACGACAATGGGGAACACCGTTAAAAGCTAATTGTAGATGGCGCCCCCATAGCTGGTCTCAATCTGACCAATGAGGTCAAGGTATTTTAAAATATGAAATGACATTCCTTGATTTTCAACCAATGACGATGCTTGGAACTGGCTATACTAGCGCCATTAGTTTCACAGTGTGCATCCCCATTCAAAATAGTCCGTTTCTATACGTCATTTGTGTCGTATTGCGAGTAAACTGTGGCACGTGGTACGTTTGTAAAGTAAGCAATAATAAATGCCGCTTTTGGTCCTGGGTTAGATTCCCAGGTCGGACAGTGTTATATTTTTCCATCTGGAATTGATTTGTGCCCAGTTGATGGCATTGGTCTCGCCCCCTATTACATGGCACTTTAAACATAACTAGGTACACCCACATGACACTTGTAGCAGAGGCCGCCGCAGCGTCTCCGTCCACTGTCAGTCTGTGACTAACACTATGAAATAGTAAGATACCAGATAAGAACACCTACCTCTAGAAGACCGCTATTATATCATTTTATTGTCATCGATAAATCGTTACGATTATCGATTATTAATCGTTTCTGTTATCTATAGGTGTTACAAATTGATTCATAGAAATAATATTATTAGTGAGGTTGTAAAGAGAAATGGACAAACTGCAGTGTCATAGTTCTGAAATATTAAAATGTGTCATAGATTGCGACTGTGGACCACACCTCACTTGATCGATAAGTTGGCTTATGGATTCTGAAATAGGTATCTTGAACTTAATAAGAAACTTTGAGAATCAATAAAATAATTATTTATGGCCATCCCTACTACTATCCTATCTTAGAATAATTATTGTAAATGTGAATGTAAGTTTGTTTGTTACGCTTTCACGCGAAAACTACTTAACGGAATTGGATGAACTTTTGCACACAGATAGTTTATAACCTGGATTAAACCATAGGATACTTTTTATCCCGGTAGTAAGATCCCATGGGACAATAATCAAACTTCACGCGGGCGAAGCTAGTTTAAAATAATTTACTTACAGGTAACGGAAGGTTACACTCTGTCTTTTTGACATTTAGCTTACGGTCCGTTAGAAACGAAACGTCACAGAAAAGTTTTCATTGATTTTTTCTATGAATCAAGTGACAGGTTGGTGACGTGGATAGGATATTTCAAGCTAACTTGATTTACACAAACACCGATAGCTATGAGAAGTAAGACTAAGGGCCAGTTTCACCGGTTGCGGATAAAGTGTCAGTTAGCCTATTAGGAACTTATCTGCCAGATAAACTAACACTTTTGGTTTCACAGGTGTCGGATAGCGATAGCTGGTAGATATAGTATTAGTTATAACCAGCCTTTAAGTGGTAGATAGTCTTAACTATCAGATAACTAACCGACACTTTATCCGGAACCGGTTGAACTAGCCCTAACAGTTATAATGTGAGTCGTGGATGTTTATACAGTATGTATTTATAAACAAAAAAGTATCTATGTAGTATATCAACTATCTAGTGTCCACGAGACAAGCCTCGTTGCTTAGCGTGGCACTAGATGGCGCTGTGTGTTAATAGCACACAGCGCCATCTAGTGCACACACATACATTATAACTGTTAGTTAATATTTATATATTTATACGCAAGTAAGTTATAATGTTCCGTTATGTCCGCAGATCACCGACGCGCAGTCGATGCAGGCGTGCAGCGACAAGCCTCTGTGCGTGGTGTCGGTACTGCCGCACATCCTCGACTGCAACGCGGCGTGTCGCAACGACTACATCTCCATACTAGCGCGCCTCGGAGACAAGTACAAGAGCAAGATGTGGGGGTGAGGCACTATTATACATTAGCTTGTGAAGTTGGCACCCCTGGGACGCAAGTCACACAGAAGCTTATGAAGTTGGCACCCCTGAGACCCAAGTCACACTGGCCTCTCGTTTGTGAGAGGGAGTGTCATTAATCCACTAAGCCGCAATCCGGGGTCTTTACGATGTTCTACTAACTAGACCGTTTTAACCTTTTGATCGCCATGGTCACATAAAGGGTGTAAAAACCTCTAAACGAAACCGAAAGGCACTTGTTCTCCCCGTCATTGCGGTTTTTTTGTTTCACACCATACCAAATCAAGGGTCAAAGTTTCAACTATTTGACAAGTTTAGATTTTTTCAATGTAAGATTTTCAAACACCTCCACGACCCCCGTACGATTTAATCCTATCCATCAGCACAATAGTTTGGTAGGTTACATTGAGTTTTACAACAAAACATGATTTTGTCAACCCCAAAATATTAATGCATATCATAATAAGTAAGACCTATGAGTGTGTATTATGATGATACGCTTGTGATATGGTATTTAGCGACAGTTAGTATGGGTAGCGATAGTTATCGTTTAAAATTGCGAGGTTTTGGTACAAGTTGACATTCGTTTGTTTACCAGCTTGAAACAATTTGGACTACAGTCACTATCCTAACAGTTGCTAATCTATGATGTCATTAGCTAATATCTGTTCTGTGTACCTATAGCGTGATGCACGTCGACTTTTCCGGAATGGATGACTTAAATGGCCTATGTTTTCAAAGTAATTTGACATATGTAACTGCCACTATACTTGTCAACTGTTCGGGTTCTCAAGTTTTAAGACTTTTCCAACATCTAAAAGTAGAATAGAATACTCTTTATTATGTACACCCTAAAAAATATAAATACAAAACATTTTACAAGGGGTGACACAATGGGCGGTCTTACCGCTAAAAGCGATCTTTTAAAGACAACCTTTGGATGGATTTAAAGGGGAAGGAGAGACAATACTGCAGGTAGCCTGTGGTGTACCATTTACATAATATACAATAAAAAAAAAATTGAAGTAGACGAAAGCATTTTTCCTTGCAAAATAGGTTGCTTCAGATTACTGCATTGTATTGCTCTTAATACCTGTGATCACAGAGGCCCGAGTAATGATATGAGCATTATTTCCTATGGGATTTAAAGTCGGTCAGTTAGTACACTCGACCTTGAGGAAAGTAAAACATCGCTAAGGTTAAAACTATCAGACAAATTCTTCAAGCAAAAATGGACCTTGACCAAGCTACAAAAATCAATTACATTCAATCTTAAAAGTAATTACGATTCGATAATGCGAGAAAATATAAATAACTGTTTAATAAATATTGGCGACCCGAATTGCATAGTGGTAGTGACGCTGCCTTAGGGTCTTGGGTTCGAATCCCGTTAGGAGCAAATGTTTATGTGATGAGCATGGACATTTGTTTCCAAGTCATGGATGTTTATATGTATAATAAGTATTTCTTTACAAACAAAAAAGTATATATGTAGTATATCAACTATCTGGTGTCCACGACACAAGCCTTGCTTAGTGTGGCACTAGGTGGCGCTGTGTGTTAATGTTCAGCGATATTTATTTATTTAATTAGTTCATCTTTACTTACTAATATTATTATGAAGAAAGATTTGTATTTTAGTAAGTAACGAATGAACTTAAAAAATACAGGACTGATATGAAAAATTCTTTCTACAATGGATAGTTACATTATCAGCGAGTAACAAGGCTTTTTATCCCCGTACTCCCACGGGAACGGGAACTATGCGGGTGACACCGCGTGACGTCCGCTAGTTTGTTAACCTTTTGGACGCCATTGTTACATATACGTGACAAGCAAGCGCGTGCCCTGTACGCCAGGCGCCACAAATATGTGACAAAATAGTAGATGAAATTGTGGCTTGGCGTGGAGGGCACGCGTGTGCATTTATGCTCTGGCGGTCAAAAGGTTAATAAAACACTTATTTTTCAGATGGGTGTGGGCCGAGGCTGGCGCGCAGACTGCTCTAGAAGAATCCTTGGAACTCGGCGGCTTCGGCTACCCAGCCATGGCTGTCGTCAACGCCAAGAAACTCAAGTTCTCCACCCTCAGGGGATCTTTCTCGGAGACTGGCATCAATGAGTTCTTAAGGTGAGATTACTAAGATTCCTAGTTTTACGTACCATGGTGATGTTGAGAGACTGAATGAAAGGTAAAGGTATTACAAAGCAAATGTGACGTGCAAGGCCTGCCAAGTTCTTTAATCGACAAAATTACCGATTTTTTTTATTCATCTGTCATTTTGTCGATTCTTTCCTCGAAGAAACCCATTTCTACGGTAGTTATGCTATGCTTGCTGGATATGCTCCTTTATAGACATTGACTTTATTCGTCATGTTATGCAGAATAGTCAGGTGCATGGACCCAGGATGCGCGTATGACCTGATGTAAGACGTGCACAAAAAATCGTAATACGCGTTCGGTAGTTTCGGCTAATCTCCATGAGGTACCCAAACTACACATACACCCGTGTTTTTCCACAGAAACCTTGCATATTTTTTTCCTATGTCACTCTCTGAACAACAAAAATATCCGGATGCAAAATTCAAGTTGATCTGTTGCTCCATGAGGAAGGACAAATCAAGAAATGATTCATTATTAAAAAAAAATCTTAACATATAAAAATCCTATTCACTATGACATCCCAATTTCAATGAAGTGATTTGTGTGTTTGGTTCTCGCTTTAAAGCTAAGATAGTTTTAACGGCGTTTTTAAGGGCGCGGGCGGGTCGCTAGGTTTATAAAAAAAAACATTGATGAGGTGTTTTTAGATTAGTAGAATTTCTGTTGGCTATAGGTGTGAATCACGTCCTAAAAGGAAGCTGTTGAATTTTACCTTATAATTTCTATTCATCGCCAGTCTCAGGTATTTCCCCAAATATTTACCTTTCGAAACAATCAATATGCATACGTCATCGAAGATTCCGATGACGTCTTAATTTCGAGCGCCAACCTTGAATCTATTCTTGAATGTCTTGTTCCTTTTTTGTTGGACCTATATTAGGTGTAGATGCTATTATGGTCACCCATGAGAGGGACAAATACAAAATGCCTAATGTCTTAGTCCGAATCTTGCAGTGCTGTCATCCGTCAAGCATTATATAAATTCTAATAAACCGCTTTATTCCAGGGACTTATCCTTCGGCCGTGGTCAGACTGCCCCAGTGAGAGGCGCAGAGATGCCCAAGATCGCGTCCACAGACGCCTGGGATGGCAAAGACGGTGAACTGCCCCAAGAAGAGGAAATTGACCTCTCCGACGTCGATCTTGAGAAGGACGAATTATAAGCAGTAGTTAATTCTGCTTACCTGGACTTTATGAACGGTTGAGTGTCTCTGCCATATTCTCGTATGATCTTCAGTGTAAATCATATCAAAACCTCTGATTTTAATAATAAGATTGCGACAGTGACTACACGGGCTCAAGCATTTAATTGTAACTATATTTATTTTCACAAGTGAGCCAGTGAATCGTATATGTAATGAGTGGCATAGCTTAAAATATGCTGTTATTGTAATACAGGGCCAAGCGTAATTCCATCACAGATTATTTTATTTTCTAAGACAGTTTAACCGATTTTAATGTATCTGAGAATGACATTTTTGTAACTGTAACTGGTAATATTCGTGAGTTTTTGAGCTGGGCTCGAGAGAGCGTACTACGACTGATGTTTTTGAATCATTGTTATTTATATCGTTATTCATTTGATGAATCTTGATGATAAAACAATTGGATCCGCGCAACTGATACTTAATTTTAGTTAAATTAATCATTAATTGGAGTGTGCATTAGCTATCCATCATTCTTCATTCTTCCAATATTTGTTTAATTTTGGTAAGCATTTATTGTAGTGAGGAGAAATTTTGGATAATTTTATGAATTGTGAAATCGCTAATGAATTTATAATATAATACAAATCAATTATACTTGCTCTTTTATTACTTACATCCTAATTTAACTTTTCGTATATCCTACCTTAATACAATTACTTTACCTTGTAGTGGAATCTCCCTATTTAGAACTGCGTACGGGAAAATAATTAAGTACTTAAAATAAACAATAAATAAGTTGAGGACAATAGCGACCTATTTAATAAGTTGCGATGCTAAGTCGCAGTATTTTATGCAAAATGGAAATCACCATTGTGAGATTAAAACAGGTACCTATTCAAATTATTGTTGAAAAGCACTCCATTGTATTCCAAGTTGACAGATCTCCACACTATTGAATAAGTTTGCACAAAAGTTATTTATATTAGGTAAGTAAGTATATGAATGTTACATATGTACTTATTAAGATATATGTAAACTTCCTAGAAAACAGGTGTGACAAAATACATATTTAAATAAGTAAGGATAAGGAAAACAGCTAGTTTGTCACAACGAGTTTTATGAATAACTCACGTTCTAGTGATTTAACCTTTTTTTTTTATTATCACGATTACATCTGGCATTGAGGAGCTAGTAACACTTTATTGCATTTTTATCACTCAAGTAAAAACGAGAGTAAGTTTAAAATTTTCCACCTTATCTAATACTCGTGTAGGTAAGTCGAGCCAAAAATAAGTTTATCTAGAAAGATCTAGTGTGACTGCAAACCGCCATTAGTTTGTCCCGTAACGCAATACCGCCTATTCACAGAGCCAAGGCCACATTTTTCGGCTTTGAGTGTCCTTGCATTCGACCGTAGAGCATTAAACCAACCGAGATGCGTGCGATTATGTTTCCTTGAATAAGGTCTTGGTATTTTGGTAGACAGGGGGTCTAAAATGGAAGCTATAACAGAACATAATATGAATCACGTTAAAAACTTAAAATTCTTAAAATGGACTTTATAGCCATTACCATAAAGTCCATTTTAAGAATTTTAATTTTTAACGTGATTTCATTTTGTTCTGCTAAACCGGCCATTTTAGGCCCGCAGATATGCGCTCTATGACGTACGAGTAGGTTCTAGAAAAAAAAAAAAACGCTACCTACACATAACCTGATCACGTGTGTTGTGCAGTAGGTATCTGTGTTGAGGTCCAAAATAAGCGAGTCATCAGAATTACCTCGAACACCATGATCCGAGATTTTTTTTTGTCTTAAGCCAAGTAGGTAGGTAAAGTCCGCTTTTATCATTCTGCCGGCTACCCACGCAGTCATGCGATATAAGGAAGCTTAGTATAAATCTTTAGTCTAAAACGCCGATAATATATTGTCATGTATTAGATAATATATGACTGTCGTCAATCACTCACTACTACACGAAAATGACTCATTTTTTATTGTTTACTTACCCCAAAAACAACAGGTGTTTAACTTTACAGTTATTTAGAAACTAGATAAGATATTTCTGATAAACTAAGGATGCATTGCAGGTGGAAATAACAAAATTTGTCTTTAATTTTAACAATATTTATTTGAGCATTGGTTTTGAACATAATGAATATGAAACTAAGACTTATTCTACATATTATCTGCTAGTGTGTACAGTCTTACGTATAGACGGCTGGGCAATATCATGTTGGATAATGCTGATAAATGGTTTAGATAAGGTAAGGCAACAGTTATTTATGACATAATTAGTCTAATTGTCCGACGTGCTACATTAATTCCTTTTGTGATACATGTTTAAACAGTTAAATTAATATTTCCGTCAGATAACTCGACCGCGTCACGATTAATCACTTAATTATTATTCAAGTAATCATTTGCTGTTGTTTTAACTATTAAAAACTTGACTACATTAGCAGATTAGATGTACGATAAAACGTTTAATGGAAGTTCTTGTTTTGTCCGTAACACTATCTGCAATCATTATGATTACAACTTTTTCCTAGGAAGCAAGGAAGGAACATTTTGAGATTATAAAGAATTTATATGATAAATACATTAAGTGATGGATTATCAGCATTACCTTTGTCGACAATTAAATTATTAAACAGAATAATGAAGTGTAACCATGATGAGTAATGGTTGAAAATATAAATAGATGGAAAAACATCTCAAATGGAGGTACATTACACAAGTGTTGTGTAAAAATAAGGAAAACTTTAGTGATCATGTTGTTTGTATGGCACCTACTTATGTCTGAGGTAATTCCTATTGTTGGTTAAAACCTGCTAATCATCACCTTTTATAAAACTTTGTTTAAATGACAAGTATATTAATACATACTACAATTAATGAACACATAAAAGTGCATTACATCAATAAATATCATCTTAATTATTAAAAAATGGTTTTTGTAATTTTAATATTGGTCCCAAACAGTCTTTTTCAATCATAAAGCCTTTAATACATTCTAATCCAACGCATGTAGCACCCAAAAATTCATTAGCAAGGATTATAAAATGGTGTATGATATGTGTAAAAATTATAAATGTAGGTCACAACCTTTTAAAACCTCTTTAGGCTTATTTCTCTCATTATTTTACAAAACAATAATTATGTCACAGACATTCTAAGGCCCCATTTATAAACATATTCAAAAATGTGATAATACCCTCTAATTCAACTTATTGCTTTACTTATTATGATATGTGGGAATGCAATTTTTTTGTTCCCTTTTTTCGAGACAAAATTCAGTCATTACATACCTATGTATGGTATATATTTTTCGTAACAATAATATTCATACAAATGCATAGCCAAAAAGCTACAGCAGTAATATACTTTTAGCACTTGCTATCAAACACTCTCAAGTTAAAAATATAAAATCATCATTTATCTGAGTGTTCTCAATTCTTTAGCCATATCTAATCACAGGGCTTCACAAAACTTACACTAAGCCATAGTAGGCATGCCCATTTTGTCATACTTATTGTTCTTGCTTGGTCGGCAAATCTCATAACAAATTGTAAGATAATAGACTCCCATTCCAGCCAAGATTAAAGCCACAATTAGAAGAACGATACCCCATGCAGATATCCCCAAACCTCTTCGGGTAGCATGTTGCGTTGGAAGTCCAGGAGAAGTACCAGATACAGTCTTGACATAGCTTATGTCATCATAGCCTTTTTCGTAGTTGCTGTCCCTGTACTTCAGAGCTTCGGCCGGCGACAGCAAACAGTTGAAAACTAAAACAACACCAAAGTCAAATCATTTTTGAATTTGTTAATATTGAGGTACCTAAGTCAGCAAAACCAGGGTACAACATCTCAAATCACACGGAGATGAGAGTTTGCTGAAGTTAGAATTTTTATTGATCCGAGGAGGGATTTATTCAATAAAATGAAAGTGTTAACTTTTTGTTCGTATGTAAGTTTATCTAATGGTAAATTCCATATTATTTCTAAATGAAATATGAATCAATTGTCCACTTACCAAGTAGTGCAAGGGCCGTGCGAAGCAATAGACTTATCATCTTCGATAACTTTCGACTTCCTGCAGGGAGTTCCACAAATTAAGTAAAGTACCACTCGGACTCGTCCTAGGCACTGCAAGTTCTCTACCGGAACGTCGAATTTCCACAGTAAAATGCACTTCGTGACTGATTACGTGAAAGTTATTTTTAACAAGACTTTCGAAAGATATGTTTCACAAAAAAAAAATTTTAATCTCTTCGGTCTATTTACTTTAGCGCACACCACACAACAGTATTCTATGAATCGAATGAAAAAATTAACCGAACGAAACGAGTCTGTCGTCCTAAAATATAATGAATGAAGTAATGAAGGTCATGAAGGTGACCGAAAGATACATACATTGAATGAAAAACCTTGAATGAATGGAAAATAAACCATAGACATAGTAGTGTTTCAGGTTACTACAGCGCCAGTAAAGAACAACAAAAGGACCACACACACAATCAATAAAAATCGACTAAAAAATGTTGCAAACAACCTTACCATAGAGTCGATGCACCATAACTTCAAGTTTCCGGTTTTAGCTGATGGCGTGTACATCCGGTTATTGCGTTGTCAAATGTCAAAACTGAAGATGTTGCCGGCGATGGCTAAATTAGGGTTTTCTTTTATATTTCTCCTTTTCATCGTAATAAAATGTGAGAGTGTCAATGTAGACACCATATCTAGTGATGTAAGATTCAAAAATGTTGACCGAACATTAGATATATCAGCGCAACTCGTGAAAATTACAACGAAAATAACCTTGGAGAACACAGGGGGTACGCCGGTAAAGAATTTCTTGATAGCTTTGGAAAGTTTTGCAAAGAATAACGTAGCTTTCGTTGGAGCCAAGGACAGCAACAACAAAGATTTACGACTCGTCGAAACTACAGTGAGTGGTTATGACTACGTCAAATTCTGGCGTGTGGAGCTCAAAGATGCCGTCAACTCGGGTTCGACGGCGCTGGTCACGGTAGACTACGTGTTCACTAAAGCTCTTCTGCCATTCCCTACTGCCATCACACAACAGGAAGACCAACTAGTCAAATACATCGGTAACTTGTACACGTATACGCCATACTATGTCGCATCTCAGAAAACAAACGTTCTTCTGAATACAAAGGTTGTTGAAACGTTCACGAAAGTGAAGCCATTCTCTCAACAAGAGGGTGGACTGCAGTACGGACCTTATCCTACTGTAAAACCATTCAGTGAGAAGGAATTAGTAATTCATTATAAAAACAACTCTCCTTTCCTGACTGTCACACGCATTGAGCGTTTGGTCGAAGTCTCCCATTGGGGCAACATCGCCATCGAGGAGGTCATTGAGATTGAACACACTGGTGCCAAGTTGAAGGGTCCATTCTCCCGCTATGACTACCAACAGGATCATCACAGTGGGCCGGCCAGTGTCAGGTCTTACAAGACCCTGCTGCCTGCCTCTGCCTCCGATGTGTACTATAGAGATACCAACGGCAACATCTCCACCTCCAACATGAAAGTGAGGAAAGATTCCGTGGAGCTGGATCTCAGACCAAGATACCCTCTGTTTGGTGGGTGGAGAACTCACTACACACTTGGATACAATGTTCCCAGCTATGAATACTTGTACCAGTCTGGTAATGATTACCTGTTGAAGATGAGGGTCATTGATCACATCTTTGATGACATGCAAGTTGATGAGGTGGTCACAAAGATAATTTTGCCTGAAGGATCAGCTAGTGTGAAAGTAAACCTGCCTTACCCAGTAACAAGACTGCCCGACAGCCTACACTACACCTATTTAGACACTAAGGGCCGCCCCGTGATCTCGTTCACCAAGAGGAATGTTGTTGAAAATCACATTCAAGATTTCCAGGTGCGCTACACATTCCCTCGTCTCCTGATGTTGCAGGAGCCCCTACTTGTTGTAGGCTTCCTCTACGCCCTATTCCTTTGTGTAATTATCTATGTTAGATTAGATTTCTCTATCCATAAGGCTGAACACCATCATAAAGATTAATTTCTATTAATATCACTAATATATTTCATTTATGTTAAATATTATAACACATCTAGTTCTTGTGCATTTTTATGGTGTTGCAATATTGTGTGCTGAATACAAGTGATTTTTAATTACATTGTGGTTTTATTGAAATATTTACATAATATCCTATTCCTTGTTTAATCAAATAGTTTTCTTATTAAAAGGGCTTTAGAGTATAAAGTTGTGGGTGTAGAATTTTACTATGAAAGTATGGATTAGTAGAAATATTCTATTGTATCCTATTCACATGATATTTGCAGAACCTGGTGTGGTCCCGTCATTGTGACATTCATGATATACTGCCGTTTCATTTTAACAAAAATAAAAATCATTGTTTCCTACCAAACTTGTTAAAATCTAGAAACCGAAAAATAAAGGTTGATAATAACAACAATTTTTATAAATAAACTTTTATTTACACTCCATACTCTGATAACTTAAATCTCAGTACAACAGGTGCGCTGGTGCAGGGCAGAATGGCTAGTTCAGTCACCACGGCCGTGACGAGGCTGGGTGGTGTGACGTCATAGGTGAGGTTCAATGGTGTCAGGTTGGGGTTCGACCGCCAGTCCTTCAACGGGGAGTTCTCGTCTGATTTGTCGATTAGGTCGTCGGGATCGCCTGGATAATAGAAATAATAATGCAGGCAAAAGGTTTTCATTCTTGTATTTTGGGTCGCTGAAAATCTTGCGTTTAGGGCGCAATTTGTGTATTGGTTTAGTTTTTTTTAATAGTGTTACCCATATTGAGCAATGTCATAAAAACTGGTTGTCAGACTTTCGGGTTTCCGACGAATAGAGGACATATTTTATATAAAATATAATTTATTTATTTATTATAACTTTATGCACAATTAAAACTGTACAAAGGCGGACTTAATGCCTAAGGCATTTTCTACCAGTCTACCTTAGGGTGATGCAGAGATAAAACACAGTAGGTGCAATATTGGAAAAAAAGACTAAAAATTATTTATAACTCAAATAAATAGATTATATTCATTTTGAAAGTGAAACGACTAGTCAACGTCCTGATACTCTGAGGGAGCGCATTCCAAAGGAAGACCGCTTGGACAGAAAAGGAAGATTTAACCTGCCCTCTTAACATTCATACACAATAAGGGGCACCGCTAACGAAAAATTTAAAACCAAAGCAGAGATTGTGTGCGACTATTATATTATTTCTGGCGCGACAGACAAAAAAATATAGGATACTTTTTATCCCAGTAGTAAGATCCCATAGGACAATAAAAAGCCGCTGGCAGAAGCTAGTTTCATATAAAAGACACTTCATTACTGTTTCAGTTACAGTTTTGCAGAAATGGTATCCGAAAGACATCCATTGCTAGACATAGGCTTCCCTCAAGTGTTGGTCATTGACCGGTCCTGAGCGCATCCAGCGAATTCCCGCAACCTTCACCAGGTCAGGTAAAATGGTATGATTGTGTTTTGTACAGGTTCCTCTCCTGAAACAGATACATACTATACCGCCAGTCTGTAGCGGTTCAAATAGCAGGCATTTTTGTTCTACCATACTTTGACAGCTACAGCACAGGGTGTCTAACAAATGCAGGGGAGATATTTCACGGGCTCGACGACAAGGAACAGAGGATTGTTGTCAAATACCGACGTAAAACCCGAAACCCGCATGCGAATCACGTTGTGCTCGGTGTGTCCCCTGTGATCTGGAGGAGGGCGATTGAGGGGGGAAAACTCCGAATCGACTTTCAGCGAGTTCGCGTAGAGGACCAGACGCCTCTGGTGCAGTGCACCCGCTGCTTGGCATACGGGCACGGGAAACGCCTGTGCACGGAGCCAGCCGATCTGTGTAGCCACTGCGGCGGGCCACACATCAGGGCAGACTGCCCGGATAGACAGATCGGCAAAGCAGCGGTTTGCGTGAACTGCACCAGAGAAAAGCAGGGAGCCACCGAGCACAACGCATTCAGCAACGAATGCCCAGTGCGAAGGAAGTGGGACGCATTCGCAAGAGCTTCTATAGCTTACTGCTAAAGATGGCGATGCGCCCACTTCCAGACACAGAAGTAAAACCAATTCGGCACAACCGGAATCCAGGTGCGTTAAGACAACCACCAGCGTTGGCAACATGCGAGTAGGTAAATTGAGTCAATTTCATGAGAAACTGGCTCAAGTTATGCTGGAGCGGCTGCCAGCTCTGGTGGATATGTCAAGCTGTGCCGAACTTGGCAATACTTGTATAGACGAAAACCCATTTCTTGATCAATGTAAAACACTAGAAACAATAGAAATAATAATATACGATTATAGTGAGACTTAAAAATTAATGATATATAATTACATATTGAATATGTACTATATGTATTATAACATTAAAAATAGCAAAATTAAAACTTATATGTAAAAAGGGAAACAAAAGTAAGCAAAATTAGAAATGTTAACAGGGGCAAAATTAAAAGGGTTATTAATAGATATGAATGATTACAGCAATAAATTTCAAAAACAACAGTATTAAAATAGAAACTAACTAACTAAGATACACATGAACAAGACGAAATTAGCGTAGAGTTAAGAAAGTGTAACAGAAATGTTGGTGTTAAAAATAGGTATTAAATACCACGAAAAAACCAAAAACGCACTAATGTGGTCTCTCCGGCCACCTAAGTATAGTAGACAAGCCAAAACGCAAGGTGTCAAGGACTCTGATCACCATGTTAGAGGAACACTGGCTTGGCAGGAGTGGTTTTTAGCCGGTTCGAGTCCGGCACTACCTCGACTGTCTCACAAGAGAAATTCCTGTGAGATAGTCGAGGTGTCCGCGGGGATTTCCCACTCCTGCCCAAACAAAAAAAAAAAAAAAAAAAAAAAAAAAAAAACAAATGCAGGTGACATACCGATCTCGTTATAGACGAAGGCGTCAGTCTGCACTCTCTCGGAGAACTTGTGCGTCTCGCAGGCGACGAGCACGGGCACGTTGTGCGCGCGCGCCGCCAGCGCCACCTGCGCCGTGCCCGCCGCGCCCAGCACCGACCCGTTCACCAGCAGCGCGCTCGCGCCCAGCACTACCTTGCTGGTCTACAACACGATTACACGGACATGCCTTCAATTGGAACTGAGCCTCGACACCACTCGGGGCTGCGGGCCTGTTCGAAAGAGATACCGCGGCCCCGGAACATAAAGGGCGAGGAAGGAACATGGATGGGTTTTAGTCAGTAAAAGTCTGACACTCCCTCCCACTCCGCCCAGAGTGGGAGAAGTTATTTGATGACTTCCCAGCCGAAAAAAAACAAGCCTCGACACCACTTCAATTTTCTTTTGTACCCCAATAAGCGACTGGTGACTAACTAGCTGACACACATCTATGGGAAGGAGTACGGTATAAATAATAGTGAGATTCACACACTCAAACAACCTGGCAACGTTTGGAACTACAAAGTTTAACATTGCTGGCGTCTCTTTTTTCTTTTTTGTCTGTCTGTGTGTTCCGTCCGACTAATCTCTGAAACGGCTGAATAGATTTTGAATAGACTTTAATTGGCAGATAGCTGATGTTATAGGGAAAAACTTTTTATTTTAGAAAAATAATAAGGATTCCGTAAAAACCTTTTGAAATGGTTGATAACATCCGATTCAAATGGGAAAGTAATGTTTTTAATAATCATTTCACACGGCCGAAGGAGCAACAGTTAGTCAACGAAAAATAACTAAACAGAACAAACTGGGCCCCGTTTGAAAAACGTTACAAATTGTAAATTGTAATTGTATATTACAAGTTACAATTCTACGAGTTTCTGATTAATAAAAATACAATTTACAAATCTATCATGGAGGAAAATATACAAAATTGTACCTACGATTTAACATATTTCTGTTTAATAAAGATTTTCATTTTACAGGTGACATTTACATATTTGTAAGGGAATCTGTTATAATGAACACAAAATTGTAAGTAATTAAAAGTTTACATATTTTGTAAATTGTAGAAAAATTCCGACAGGTAGATTCGTCTTGTGCCGAAAATTAACAATTTTGTACTGTTAATTGAAATAAGTACATAAAAACTGATTTTAACAAGTAGTAGTGGAAGTAGTGACAGTAGCGATGATGAATATACGCGTGAACAGCAACGGCAGTCCTTAACCGACTAGTTTCCAAAAAGCGGAGGTTATCAATTCGTCTGTTTTTTTTTGTGTATATTCAGTGATCTTCGCCAATTGTGAACTGATTTCGATGTCAATTTTGTCAGTTTTCTATATGGTAAAGTAAATTGTATTTATCATTAAACAAAAACTTGTAAAATACAATTACAATCTGTAACGTTTATAAAACAGGGCCCTGGTCTATGCAACCATACCATACTCCCACATTTGGGATCTTCACTTTCATTTTATCATCCATATCTACTCACCATACGCATGACTAAGGAGAGCGATGTGATGTCCACATAGGTGCAGCGCAGTCCGCACGCGACCAGGCGCCGTAACATCTGTGTGGCGGAGGTCTGGACGCGGTTGCCGACGATGATGGTCCTGAACTTCAGCCCGGCTGACCACGCGTCACGGAGAATCCGCTCGATTAGGGATGAGCTGTGAACGTGAGTTTGTGATGTTGGCGTAATCAGCCTGGAGTAAGTGTTTCCCAATACTAGGTACAGTCACGTCTAATAATAAAATAGACGCTTATAGCTATTTTCGCGAGAAATAACTAGGAGATTGGATCTTTTTCATAAAAATATGAGTTCCAGAATACTATGTGCGTAATAACATTAAATTTTAAAAATTCTTAAGTGTTTACATATTATTTAGACGTGACTGTACTATAATACTACACAGAGAGCAGCGGTGGCCCAGTGGTGGCGGCCCCGACTTGCGAACAGTAAATCGTGGGTTCGAACCCAGAACACTGCTCTCAAAACGGTGAAGGAAAACTGCGTGAGGAAACCGGCATATCCAAACGAAAATAACCAAAAAAACCGAAGACATGTGACATCTACCGCACTGGGCCCGCGTGGTGGATTATAGCCCATTCCCTCTCATAGAGGGGAGGCCTATGTCCCAGCAGTAGGAATATTAATAGACTGATGATTATGAATACTGGGACATAGATCTCTAGAGAAGTGGTGGGCTGTTTCACCACGTGGGCCCAGTACTAGTTAAAAGATAACTTAAGTCGTCGAATTTAACGATTTAGAACATTTCTGGTTGACCGAGTTAAAACCCTTTAGTTGTGACGATAGAGCTCTTATTTGATATGATATTTAATAGAAATTGATAAAATCTCTGTCTTTTAAGTAAACACGATATGTAATTATGTATACTCAATAAAGTGACTGTCAATTATTTGAGTAATTATGCTCAAACATTAAGTTAAAAAAAAAAAACCTGCACAAACTCGGATGTTAGGTAATATTGTTTGTTTATTTTTTATCTATTTACTCGATGTTCGTGGGATTTACGTACCATCCATAAGTGAGTATAATATCTCCATTAGATATTTTGTTGCGCACCGTTATACTGATCGCCTCGCCCGCCATATCAATTTGTTCCCTAATGTACCGTTCGATTTCTTCCTGCAATGTCTTCTTTGCCTGTGGGTCACATTTTGTTAATTAAAACAAGAAAAGGAAGAAGATTTTTGCATTTAAATGCTTCATATGGTTTACAAGTAACATAATGTCTACCTAGACACTTCTTGAAAAAAAAAATGTTTCACGTAAATTAATCGAACTTGATTAGGCTTGTCAACTGAAAAAATCTATTTAGTCCGTCAGTTAACAACAATACGACAAAAGACCCATATCACATATACCTTACAGACTAACATACATATTTATAAAAACCACTAAACACAAACATTGAACATTGGATGAAAGATTATGAAGTTATGCAAATAAATTATGAGAATTACAATGTGAGCAGTTGCTTTAACCGTAAACTTAAGATGCGTGGGGGTTCATTAATCTTAGTCAAAAATTGCATTAAATCTAAGGCTCGTAATGATATTGTCGAACTATCGGTTGAGCATAGTATTGAATTATCTTGTGTTGAGCTAGATAAGCATGTAATAGTGTGCGTTTACAGACAGCCTAATTACCTAAACTACTCTATCTTTGAGTCAGTAATGGAAGATGCTTTAGCAAAACTTGTAACTGGTAATAAAATAATAATAATCTGTGGGGACTTTAATGTTAATGTCTTAGAGAATAATGCAAACAGCTGTAGATTTTTAAGTCTCTTTAAATCTTTTAATTTGTCAAACGTTTTTTTCAGAACCAACCCGAATTACTACAAATACTGCTACATGTATTGATAATGTTTTTTGTTGCTGCGACTACTTAGATAAATCTATCGTAAATTACCTTCCTTCAGATCACAGCGGGCAGACAGTTACTTTCGCGTACAATAAACAATTACAAAGAATTCAGATTCAGACCAGACAAATAACACCCAGCAAGTTAGAAAAGTTTAATAATAATTTAATTAGCAAATATACCAGGCCATATTAGAAACAATGTAAATGAATTGTATGAAGAATTATTTTCGGTAGTGCACACTGAGTTCAATAACACTTTAAAAAAGAAAACCAAAACTATTGGCTCAAAGTTTATTTTTAGTGACTGGGCAACACAGGGAATTAGAAAAAGTAGGGAACGATTGTTTGAGCTGTACGGCCTTAAGCCTTACATCAACACAGAATCTTTTAATAAATATGTTGCTAATTACTCGAAAATTTTTAAAAACACCTGCAAGGTTGCCAAATCCTTATTCATTAGCAATAAAATTAAATCAGCCGATAACAAAATAAAAACGGTTTGGAAAATTATCAACAGTGAAACAAACAGAAATATAAAACATAGTAATGACTTCATACTAGAGACTTCAGGTGGCCTTGTCAGCTCCAATAACGAAGTTGCTCAAGAATTTGTAAACTTCTTTACCAGTATCCCACTTAAAACTACTGAAACCTTAAATTCCTCTCCGTTGCTCTCTATTGATTTATTAAAAGCAAACGTTTCAGCCTGTCCAAATGAATTTAAATTTCAGCATATAAACCCCACGACAGTCATAAAAGCTTTTAAACAAATCAAGATCAAATTAACCGAAGACCTATGGGGTATGTCTATTAAAGCTTGTACCTCAATTATTGAAACTGTAGCACCGTATTTAGCCTCAATATTTAATTTGTGCGTGGATCAAGGAGTCTTCCCGGATCTAATGAAATTCAGTAAGGTAATACCGCTTTTTAAATCCGGGGACAGTAAAGACACCAATAACTATAGGCCCGTATCCGTGTTGCCTGTTTTCAGCAAGGTGTTTGAAAAGATAATGCTCAATCAAATGCTTTGCCATTTTAACACCAATAAAATATTACACGAACAACAGTATGGTTTCACCAAGGGACGTTGTACAACTGACGCCGGTGTTACTTTATTAAAACACATATTTACTGCGTGGGAAGAGGCACAAGATGCCATAGGAATCTTTTGTGACCTTTCGAAGGCATTTGATTGCGTAAATCACGAAACCCTGATTTTGAAACTTAAGCATTACGGTTTAGGTAAACTTGCGCTTAGTTTAGTAAAGTCGTATTTGAATGATAGACATCAGCAAGTACAAATAAATGGTGTCAATTCAATGGGTTTAAAAGTAAAAATGGGTGTACCACAAGGTTCGATTCTGGGTCCCTTCCTCTTTTTAGTATATATTAATGACCTACCCCATTTATTTAACAACCACCCGCAAATGGTGTTGTTTGCTGACGATACTTCGTTAATATTTAGGATAAACAGACGTGCCACTAATTTTGACGATGTAAATAATGCCCTACTGCAGGTCCATAACTGGTTTACCGCTAACAATTTAGTACTCAATGGGAAAAAAACTAAGTGCATTCGATTTGCCCTACCAAATGTCAAAAGTAGTGATTGTGACATAATGTTGAATCAAGAGAAACTAGAATTCGTCGATAAAACAGTTTTCTTGGGAATCACGCTCGATTCAAAGCTACAATGGGGTCCTCATTTAACATCTCTTGCAGGACGGCTGAGCTCAGCTGCATATGCTGTTAGAAAGATCCGTCAATTTACTGATGTTGATACCGCGAGGCTAGTCTATTTTAGTTATTTTCATAGTATTATGTCATACGGTATTTTACTATGGGGACGTGCGGCAGACATCGAGTCTATATTCATTCTGCAGAAAAGAGCAATCAGAGCCATATACGAATTACGTAGACGCGACTCTCTGAGAGAACTGTTTAAGGAAATTAACATCTTGACAGTACCTTGCCAATACATCTATGAAAACATCATGTACGTTAGGAAAAATCTGCATTTATTCAGTAAAAGAGGTGACAGACACCACTATAATACTAGAAATAGGGACCAACTCGTTCAGCCAGGTTTCAGGCTTGCTAAAGTAGATTCATCTTTCATGGGGTACTGTTTAAAATGTTACAATAAAATACCTCCTCACATTCTACAACTGAATGAGACGAAATTTAAATCTTGTATAAAACGCACACTATGTAGGCAAGCATATTATAATTTGGGGGATTACATTAATGATAAAAGTGCTTGGCTCAATGCTGGTCCTGCTCCACAACCATAGGCAAACTAACTGATTCCCAGGTTACGTTATTGTGGAAGCTGCAGAAGATTGTAAAATATCCTTGCATTGTATAGAATCCATTTCGTAGTATTATATAATTGCATAGCACATTTGTGTGAGTTCTTTGTGCTGTAAAGCCACTATTTACATTTAGTTGTCTTTTTTTTTCTTTTTGACTTGAATATGCCTTGGCGGCTGAGAGATTGTCATGCTCACTCAAATGTCTTGCTGATGGTGGCGGATGTGTCGGGTCATTTAACTCCCTTCAATATGGTCGAGTTGAATGGCGCCGATACATGCGTCATGTTCGTGAACGGGCGCTGTCAGTTGGGACTGGTCATCTCTTAGCTGCCATGGTTAATTTTAATTTCTGTTTTTGTTCTGTCATTGTTGATTTAATCTTTTCTCTGGACGCTCTTAATGTGCACGTCTTTCTACATCGTTCTCACATATATGTATAATCACACATGAATGATGTAACCAAGATTTTGTAACAATATATTGATTTAAAAAGAGTGTCCATGGAGTTTCTTGCCCGTTCTTCTCCATAGAGATCTACGCTAGGGAAAGGGCAACTACAGTACTTTCTCAAGTTATTATGCCTTGTGACTGTGACTGTAGCTTTGATTTTATTTGTAATTTGACATTCAAAAGTGCCGTAATGGTCTAGTTGAAATAAATGCTTTGAGTTTTGAGTTGAGTTTGAGTTTGAAACTATTACACACGAGGAGACGGCGTCATGCTGCGCTGCGTAGCCTTCCGCGGAGTCGCCGATATTATGACACCCTTCGGCCAAAACTCTTCCTTGAGGAAGGTCTCCATATGATGAGTCGGAACTCGCACCACGAACGGCTTAAAATTTGTGTTGTGGCGCGACTCCAACTTCTCAACCCTCAAGGTCCAGCTGGTCTTCATCCGGACGTACTCCACGATCTCCTCAACCTTCGTGGTGCGATGTAGCCGGGACACATAGAGCTGCGTCGTTGGTATCTCCGGACGCAGCAGCATATTGGGTCCTGCCAGCGCGGTTCTGCACTGGTTCCGACTAGGTGGCTTCTTCCTCTTCTTCTTCTCCACCATCACAAAGCCATCCTTGTCACACGTGGCCGTTGCTGGGCCTTGCTGTTTCGAAACCCAGTTGGAAGATTCACAGCAGCTCTTATTTTCCCCCTTCTTCACCTGCGATACAGGTTTGCGCGTGGTGACAATAGCAGCATAGGCACGTTTAGGGGTCGACGTACCTACACGAGAAAAACCGACGACGACCGACGAACCGACGTAAATATACCAAGGCGTGACGTATTGAGAATTTTAAAAGCGTCATAACTTCGTCAATCTTGATTTACGTAACAAAAGAAAAAATACGGGTCAAATATTTTTTGATAATCTGACTGACGGACTCGATTCGATTTTTTTGTCGTCTACGCTGTTATCAGTTTCACCTATAACTCACATCAAACTCATCGACGTTGTTGGGCAGCTGGGTGAGATGGTAGCGGAAGAACTTGACGGCGTTGGTCTGCGAGGCTGAAGGGGACCTCATCGCCCACAGGAAGTCCAGGCTCGTGGCCAGGTGCGCCTCCAGACCGCGAGCGAACTCAGTCTTGGCTGGGAGGGTGTAGTCGCGGACCATCTGTGGATAATAGAAAGAATAAAGGGTGTAAAACACCTCTTAACGAAGCTGAAAGGCAATTGATGTCCTCGTCATTGGGAACATATTTTTTTGTTCTAGACCATACCTGGGATTCCTGGGAACCTTCTAGCTACGGAGATATTGGGGGTCAAAGTTACAGCTATTTGACAAGTATTTTTTTTTTAATAAGTTTTTATTGTAAGTTTTTTTACTTTAAATACCTCCACGAACCCCGTACTATTCAATCAGCACAATGTTTTGAGTGCGTTACATTGAGTTATACAACAAAACATGATTTTTCACCCAAAATAAAATTCCCACCAATATTTTTTGCGTAAAGCTACTAGTTTGATGTTCCGAATGCTTGGTTGACGGCTTCGTGATGAGGTGGTTTACACCCTGTGTTATTAACATTTTGAACGGCAGAGCATAAACGCACGGGCGTGCCGTCCAAGCCACAATTTCACCGCAAATACAAACAGAACAGGTATTCCAAAACTATTTAATTCATTATTTCGTGTTGCAGTGCACCGTACATTTTTTGTGACATATTCGCTCTGGCTTGTCACGTATATGTGACATTGGCGAGTCTGTTTTGACACCTCCGGAGGAATATAGATTTTTTTGGCTAAATTGTCATTTTTTCTCAGTGCCTCGTTACGTACACTCTAACCCTTTTCTGTCAAAAAATGCGACTCCCTTCTGCTGGATAACGCTCAACCCAAATCAGCCTTTAATGTTTCCTCGCCAGGGAACACACCAAGGCTCCTCGCTTTGAGAGGGCGCTGGCTGGATGCATGCCAGGGGCGTAGCTACCGCTGTATCTATTAAACGGGGCTCCCGGGCCACAGCGGCCCCCGACGTGCGTAAGCAAAAATTAATTAAAAAATCCAAATTTTTTAATTATCAGAAATGACAAAAGTAAAAATAAAGCAATTTCTAAGTTTCGTTTCGTTTGCTGTAAAAAAGGCAAGGAGAGTGTAAATTTATTTTGAATTGCTTGTAATTTTTTTGGAAAAAGTGACAGATAATAAAATAAAAAAAGTTTGCATAAAATTAAAATAAATATTTTTTATAATTGTATGAAATTTTTTTTTTCCGTTGTGAGAAATCTTTACCCTTAATAAGGACCCCCAGAAAAAAAAATATACGAGGCACCGCCAAGGCACGCTACGCCACTGATGCATGCAGGTCTATAGGCCCAGCGCAGACTTACTTACAATTCAAACTATTCATTTTAAAATCAGTTAACAGGAAATGGACATAATTATCTTATCTCATTAGACACAAATGCAGCTGAAAACATAAAATAACATTGTATTTTTAATTAAATTATAAATTACGTTTGTTCACTATTACTATTCAGATAATGATAATACTCATAAACGAACCATGAAATGGAATAGTTAGTTAAGTTTATAATTAGTATTTCCTGCACGATAGTTATTGCGGCGACAATTCATTAAGGGTATCTGTCATCTGAGATAAATACTGAGTATACGGACTGATGCTATTGTAGCGCTGTTGGGGTGGACTGTATTGAATTAAAGAGGTGGATACTTTAACACTTTTATTGTATATTAGAGATCGAAAATAGCTTATATTTAAAGCGGGGCACAAGAGTTTACACTGTTAAATGTTCCTGTTATATAAGGAATGTACATAACGTATTACGACGTGGGGAACGTGGGACTCATTTACTTATTAACTTTGTTACGACACTAGGTAACTGATAAGAACTATGAATCTACTTTATATCTTTGACAATCTGTCTGATATGGAGCTCTTCCTTGACTTCTTGAAGACTTCTCCTTGATTCACTGGTTGAATGAAGTTATTACTTGTTTCTATTTGTTCTTATTTGACTCGATTATCGATTAAATAATCGGTTCCCCTTACATAGATTATTACGCCATTGCAAGTTGTGGGGGCACTATTGCGTCTTTCTGGGACCTTTAATCAATCATAGCCCGTGAAAATGGACTTTCCCATTAGCTGATGCAATAGTTTAACTTATTGCGTAATATCTCCCTTTGGACAAGTACTGACTTGACCAATATCCCCTCCACAAAAGCTGATGCAACATCGCAAATCATTGCGTAAGGCTTAAGGCCTTTTAGTATATAATAGTTCGGGGGTAGACAGACATAGAGGTCCCCGTTATTTTCCTAAAAACTACTTATACTAGGGTTACATTTTGTGAAGGGCTCGTCGTCCGTTACATCTCTCCCCCCGGCGTAGCCTGCGCAGCCTTCTCTTCCTTTTGTAGAACGACGAGCTTGCTGACCGGACGCTTGAAGACGCCGGTCCTCGTTCTTACGTCGACTACTCTGATGCCGCCGTCAGGTCCCGGGTAGATGTTCTCGACGACTCCCAGTGGCCACACGTTTCGTGGCAGGGTGCTGTCGGCGATGATGACGACGTCGCCGATCTCCGGCGGTTGGCGTTTGCTCTGCGGCTCGCCGCGGGGTACCAGTGTAGGGAGATACTCCCGCAGCCAGCGTCGCCAAAAGTGATCGGCAAGGGCCTGGCTGGCCCGCCAAGCACGTCGGTCGGCCTCGTCACAAGGCCCTGTTGAGGGTAGGCCCGTGGAGGATCCCAACAAAAAGTGGTTGGGGGTGAGGGCCTCCGGATCGGTGGGGTTCACGCTAACGTGAGTCAGAGGGCGTGCGTTAATGGCGAACTCTGCTTCGGTAAGCAGAGTCAGCAGCACCTCTTCAGCAGGCGCCCTTTCGCGCAGAGTCGCAGCGAGGGCAGTCTTTACGGAGCGTACCAGCCGTTCCCACGCACCGCCCTGATTGGGTGCGCCGGGAGGGATGAACCGCCACTCCATTCGATGCAGTAGTCCCTCTTCATGCAGTGCCGGTGTCCACTCCGCATAAGCCGCTCGCAGTTCTTGATCTGCTCCTCTGAAATTAGTTCCGTTGTCGGAATACATGAGCCGCGGCCAGCCGCGGCGCGCAGCCATCCTTCTCAGCGCCATAATGGCTGAGTCTGTTGACAATGTTGCGACGAGCTCGAGATGCACGGCGCGGGAGGTGAGGCACGTAAACAGTGCGCCCCATCGCTTCTCTCGGCGCCGGCCCACCTTCACCATCATGGGCCCGAAATAGTCCACACCACAGTTGGTGAACGGGCGATGGAAGGGGTCCAGGCGGGCGCGTGGCAGGTCTCCCGTGGCCGGTGGCTGCGGCGTTGCTCGCAGTCTCCGGCAGTATGTGCAGGTTTTTTCAATAGTTCGCACCGTGGGTCGCAGGTGGATGATCCAATAGCGTTGCCGTAAGTCGTTGGTGACTCGTTCCCTGTTGGCATGCCCAGCGGCGCAATGCTCGCGCATTACAATCAACTTACTTATTCGGTGGCGACCATCCAAAATGATGGGTAGCTTGGCCTCCACAGGCGCGCTAGAGGCTTCAATTCGTCCTCGCACGCGTAATAGGCCGTCTTCCAATACGGGGTCCAGTCTGTACAGCCGACTCGTCCTGGGGACGGGGCGAGCAGACTGGATTCTCTTCAACTCTTCGGGGAAGCTGTCCTGCTGTGCTTTCAGCAGGAGCTCCCTTTCGGCGCGTTCAATGTGCCGATGCTCGAGTCGAGGCGAGACGCGGCGGCACGCATCAATAAATGCGAGCACGCGCGCAGCAGCGCGTACCAGCGTCTCGTACTTGGAGAAGCGGGCAGGATCGGGCAGCCAGCTGTCTCGTTCAGGGGCCGGCGCAATGTGCAGGACCTCCTCTTCGTTTTCTTCCGACGCCGGCGTCCCGGGCCAGTCCTCCTCCAATAGACGGAGGAAACCCGGCCCGCGGAACCAGCGGTCGGTTGCGCAGATCGGCGCGTTGGTGAGTCGGGTAGCGTCGTCCGCCACGTTGTGCTCCGTGGGCACCCAGCGCCATTCTTCTTTGCTGGTGAGCTCGGCGATTTCTCCGAGTCTGTGCGCGACGAACGGCGTGTACCTCTTCATGTCGTGATGGATCCAGTGGATCACCGTAGAGGAGTCCGACCAATAAGTCGTACTGTTGACCTCGATACGGTGTTCCTTCTTGATGGTGTCGGCGAGTCGGGCTCCTATCACCGCTGCCTGCAGCTCCAGACGTGGTATTGTCTGGGCTCGCCGCGGTGCTACTTTTGCCTTGGCCGCGACCAGCACGACGTCGATGGTCCCATCCTTGTTTGTTGCTCTCCAGTATGCTACCGTCGCGTACGCTTGTTCGCTTGCGTCGCACAGCACGTGCAGTTCGATGCGCTGTGTTTTCTTCTTAAGGTAGCACCTGGGTAGCCGCAGTCTGTTTACTTCCTCCAATTGACCTAGCCAGGCCGCGAAGAGCTCGTTTTCTTCCTCCGGAATGGGCGTGTCCCACGTTGTTTGTAGGCGCCACAGGCTCTGGAGTACTATCTTCGCTCGTACTGTGAAGTGACTCAGCAGTCCTAGCGGGTCGTAGATGGACATCACTGCGCTCAGTGCCTCCCTCTTGGTGGGAGCACGAGTTCGTTCTCTTACTTCGGACGGCACTCGGTTCATGGATGTATTAAACCCGAGTTCGTCTCGTTCTGCGTTCCAGTACAGCCCGAGTATCTTGCTCTCAGGTTGCTCCCCTCCTAGTTGTGTCGGGGCGGTGGCGTGGAGTGTCTGGGGCACGTCGCGCAAAACCGTCGCGTCGCTGGAGCTCCAACCTCGTAGCGTGAAGCCGGCGGTCGCGTGACCTTTCTTGTTTCATCAACTGTCTTCCACGCCTCCTCTGGATCGCTGTAACTTGCCACCAAGTCGTCCATGTAATGGTTCTTGGTTATGGCCTCTAAGGCCCTGGGATACTCTCTGCCGTGAAGCTCCGCGTTGTAATCCCGGACGTAATGAGCCATATACGGGGAACTGGCTGCTCCGAAGATCATGCTTCTCATCTTGTAGTGACGCGGGGCCGACGTCCTGTTTTGGTCTCTCCACAGGAACTGCTGAGCTGGTTGGTCTTGCTGCCTTATTCTCACCCGCAGGAACATCTCCTGTATGTCTGCGGTGACTGCCACTGCCCGCTCTCGGAACCGGAATACTATGCCCGGCAGGGACTGCAGTAGGTCTGGACCTTCCAGTAGCTCGTCGTTGAGACATTTTCCATAGCTCGTTGCCGCCGCGTCGAAGACTAATCGCTGTTTCCCAGGCTTGTTTGGGTTCTGTACGGCGAAGTGAGGCAGGTACCAGCAGACGGGGCTATCCTTTTCTGTTCCGTCGCATGGCATCGCGTATCCTTTGTCCAACAGGTTCTTGACCTGTGTGGCGTACTGCACGGCAAAGTCCGGTGACGCATCCATTTTCTGTTCGATCTTCTTCAGTCGTCTCAGCGCTGCTCCGTAGCTTGGTGGCATGACCACGTTGTCAGTCCGCCACGGCAGCCCCACCTCGTAGCCTTCGTCGATCTTCTTGATCGTCCTTTTCACGATGGTCGTCGCCCGCTGGTCCGCTTCGTTCACGCGGGGTCTCTTGGCGACGCCCAAGGCTTCTATTTTGAAGTGTGCTTCGACTAGATCGTGCAGTTGCTCGTCTCCTCTCCCGGTCTCGATGACGTGCAGTATGTCTTCTTTTTGCGTGATAACGCTTCGTGGTGCTGTTCCGTGCACCACCCATCCCAACTCCGTTCGAGAGGCGGCTGGCTGATCGCGGCCACCGACTCGTAGTTCCCTGGTCACTATGCACTCCCAATGGTCTGTGCCCACCAAGAGTCCTGGACGAGCTTGCTCGTAGCAAACCTCCTCTCTGGGCAGGTCTCGCAGGTGCTTGTGATTCAGCAGGTTGTCTGGGATGGATTGTTGATGGAGCCTCAAGTCCTTGATGGTCCTTGCTCGAAGCTCGTGTGACTGACCGTCTTTCCGGATGCTCCTAACCTGCACCCGTACCGCTCTGCTCTCCTGCACTTCCGAAGACATGTTCACGCCGCGTATGTGTAGCGGGCGTGGGGTCCCTTCAGCTCCTATTCTGGTCGCCAGGTCTTGATCAATGAGGGTGACGGTCGCTCCTTCATCGAACAATGCGTACGTCATTACCTCCCCCCGTGACCCGGTGACTATGATGGGGCACATCTTCAGCAGTACCTTCTTCTGGTCGGCCGCGAACTTGGTCGCCACCGACAGCACCGCTTCTTCCTTGCTGGGCTCTGCGGTAACCTTCACGGTCGTCACTTCTTCCTTGGTGCCTTCCCTCTCTTCGTGGAGGGAGGCGTGATGAGGCCGGCGGCATTGGCCTAAGCCGCACGGCTTCGCCTTACATCTATATCGCCCATGTTTACTTTCGACACATCTAAAACATATGCCGTTGGCTCTGACATACTCCCATCGCTTCTTGACGCTCATCTCCTTGTATTTGGGACACTTATGTAATACGTGATCTTGTTTACAGTTAGGACACCGACCTTTTTCTTCTTGGCTCTCGACGGCTGTGTAGACGGGGGTAGCTCTCTTCTTTGCTGTCACTGGTTGTCTGGTTTCCTTCTTCTGGTTGGCGGGCGCGGCGCCAGTGGGCGGGGCGTAGGCGTATCGTAACGCCCTATCCGCTTCCCGCATCAGGAAACGAGACAGCATAACTATCTCCGGCTCCGTTTTGTCGTCGTTCTCGCAGGCGAAGTCGCACCATTTCGACTTCATATGTTGGCTCAACCTGTCCAGCACTTCGCCAGTCAGTACTGGGTTGTGTAGGTATCTTCCTCGGTCGACTGCTTTGATCACGCATACCGCGTTTTGCACCTTGATGGCGAAGTTGTTTAAGTCCGAGGCTGATGCCATGGGCTTCGTCATCTTCTTCATATCTTCGATGGCGCGAGCGATGAGTGCCTCTGGTCGTCCGAAGCATTGCTCGAGTGTCCTCATGATGGCCTCTGGATCAGTGGCAGTATGTAGGAGGCCGGAAACCGCCTCCCTTGCCTCTCCCTTGAGACAGCTCCTTAATCGCTGTATGTTCTCAGCAGGCGATATACTGTACATGTTGGTAGTGTCGTTCACGGCCGCCCTAAACGGCAGCCACTCGTTCACACTACCGGAGAACACCGGTAAATCCGTATGCCGTAATCGGGGTCTTGCCATCTTTTCTAAGGTCGTTGCCAAGTTATCGATGCTGTTCCTGTGCTTCGTCGATGCCGGCGACCTTCCCCGTGGCAAGTCGAATTTAATATGTCTTGGGTCCTCCCGGGGGGGGCCTTGGTCCCCCTCCCCCCGTGATCTGAGGGGGTTCGTTTGAAGCCATTCATCCACTTTACTGTGATGGCTTTCCTCCTGAGTGATGAGGGGCTCATCCTGCAGGCTGTCCTGTTCATCCTCTAGGACAGATACTTGGGCGGCTAATCTTCTCTTGACCAGGTCCTCATCCAGGTCGAGAGACTTCTTCCGGATAGCTGCAAGCTTCTCTGCTGCTTCCAATTCGGCTAGCCTTATGCGCGTTGTAATACTGTTGGTTGACCTTTGTGACTTCTGTGACCTCTGTGACCTATGTGACCTCACCGATTGGGTGGGTGACCTCGTCCTTTGTCCATGTTCTTCACTCAGAAGAAGTCCTGACGATGGTCCTGCTAAGGTCGTGTCTGCTGTCGTAAGGGGCGCGGTAGTTGGTCGTGAAGATATAATATTTTGCTCACTTGTCACTGCCGGTGACAAGGGTGGGTTTATTGAAATCCTCCGTAGTCTCTCTCTTCGAATCCGTTCCGCTTCCTGGCGTAGAACTGCCTCTCTATGCTCGTCTGCCCTCTCCTGCAGGGCCCGCCTCCGGTCCTCAGCTTCTGCAGCATCACCCTGGCTTCGGGTGACCACCATTGTCCGAGATGGTACGCTACAGGTTGACTTTAAGCGGGGAGAAAGATGCGCGACAGTCCTATCCTGTGGTTTTGGACTTCACCAGATTCGTCCACTACGACGTTCACTTAGCTGCACTTCGACGCTGTTATTATATCACGACTATTCCTCTATTTACCGCGACGGCACTATTACATACTTGTGACGGCACTATATACTTGTGACGGCACTATAACTTACGACGGCCCTATGTACCATACGGCACTATATCTAGTCACGGCGGCAATACGTTATCAACGGGCGTGCGCTATGTTATATAACGCGCGCTTGTATATGACGCGTAACTATTTATTCACAACACGGTCACTTCTATATGTTTTATAACAATATATCCGTTAGTATTTCATTCCACAACGCGAATCGAGTCAATTTACTTTTTAATATTCACTTATGAGTCCCACTATTCTGCTTACCCCTTTATTAACGCGCACTATGATTGCGATTTAAACACAGAATATCGCTTATGAATCCTGTTATTCTGCTTACCCTTTTTAAACGCGCACTTATGATCGCGATTTTGGCACACAGAATATCACTTTCCTATCACGGAACTTTATTTACGCACGATATATATAAAGTTAATTTCGTTCAGTACTTACAGTTTTATGTGCCCGCTTATAACACTTTATTACGCGCTATGTATTATACCGGCACTTTTCGCTATTTAACTGGATCTGAAGGACCAAATGTTGGGACTTCACTGCTTATCCGTCTCGAATGGACCAAGATGTTAAGCTTGGTCTCCACTGTCCATATATCCGGCTCGAATGGACCAAATGTTGGGGTGGACTGTATTGAATTAAAGAGGTGGATACTTTAACACTTTTATTGTATATTAGAGATCGAAAATAGCTTATATTTAAAGCGGGGCACAAGAGTTTACACTGTTAAATGTTCCTGTTATATAAGGAATGTACATAACGTATTACGACGTGGGGAACGTGGGACTCATTTACTTATTAACTTTGTTACGACACTAGGTAACTGATAAGAACTATGAATCTACTTTATATCTTTGACAATCTGTCTGATATGGAGCTCTTCCTTGACTTCTTGAAGACTTCTCCTTGATTCACTGGTTGAATGAAGTTATTACTTGTTTCTATTTGTTCTTATTTGACTCGATTATCGATTAAATAATCGGTTCCCCATACATAGATTATTACGCCATTGCAAGTTGTGGGGGCACTATTGCGTCTTTCTGGGACCTTTAATCAATCATAGCCCGTGAAAATGGACTTTCCCATTAGCTGATGCAATAGTTTAACTTATTGCGTAATATCTCCCTTTGGACAAGTACTGACTTGACCAATATCCCCTCCACAAAAGCTGATGCAACATCGCAAATCATTGCGTAAGGCTTAAGGCCTTTTAGTATATAATAGTTCGGGGGTAGACAGACATAGAGGTCCCCGTTATTTTCCTAAAAACTACTTATACTAGGGTTACATTTTGTGAAGGGCTCGTCGTCCGTTACAAGCGCCGTTTGGGAGAGGCCTATATCCCACTTTAGGCTGCGATAAGCCGAGTTGATTGATAGCATGAACGCTTCTGACGCGGCTACACACAATGGTTGCTTACTGGGCAATATCAGCTTTATATTACCTAACCTACCTGTCTCGCGAAAGCCCACCTATCGATAACTTATCCCTACGCTACGGGGGTCCGTGTATAGGAAGGGGGAGGAAGGGGAACGAAAAGGGGAGGTTTGGCACTTTTCCCATGCTCGCGAGAGTTACTTGTTTACGAATCTGTCAAAATATACCCACCTTCCCCTTCACTATCTGGGAGAACAATTATGTCAGTGATTCAGTCAGTGGTAATCGAGCTTTATAAAGGGTGTAAAACACCTCTTCACGAAGCCGAAAGGCACTTGTTTTCCCCATCATTGCGATCATTTTTTTGTTCTACACCATACCTGGGAACCTTCTAGTTACGGAGATATGGGGGGTCAAAGTTACAACTTTTTGACAAGACGTTTTTTTTTTAATACTAGTTTTTTTTGTAAGATTTTGTCTTTTAACACCTCCACGACCCCCGTACTATTCAATCCATCCATCAGCACAATGTTTTAAGTGCGTTACATTGAGTTCCACCACAAAACATGATTTAAAACCTCAAAAAAAAAATGTTGGTTTCCCAGCAATATTTTTAGCGTAAAGTTACTTAGTTTGATGTACAGAATGCTTGGTTAACGGCTTTGTGATGAGGTGGTTTACACCCTGTATAGTACTAACCGACCCGACATACGTTGTCCTGTCACCTGCTACCTACCTACCTACTACTACCTACCTACTACATTTTTTTAGGGTTCCGTAGCCAGATGGCAAAAAACGGAACCCTTATAGATTCGTCATGTCTGTCTGTCTGTCCGTCCGTATGTCACAGCCACTTTTTTCCGAAAATATAAGAACTATGCTGTTGAAACTTCGTAAGTAGATGTATTCTGTGAACCGCATTAAGATTTTCACACAAAAATAGAAAAAAAAAAATTGGGGGTTTCCCCGTAGTTAGAACTGAAACTCATTTTTTTTTTATCAAACCCGTACGTGTAGGGTATCTATGGATTGGTCTTCAAAAATAATATTGAGGTTTCTAATTTTATTTTTTTCTAAACTGAATAATTTGCGTGAGAGACACTTCCAAAGTGGTAAAATGTGTCTCGCCCCCCCCCCCCCCCTCTGTAACTTCTAAAAAAACTGAAAAAAAAAATATGTGGTACGTTACCATGTAAACTTCCAGCAAAAATTGGTGCGAACGAGATCTAGTAAGTAGTTTTTTTTAATACGTCATATATCGTAAGCAGCTTTTTACACAATTTTGATACGGAACCCTTCATGGGCGAGTCCGTCTCGCACTTGGCCGCTCATTTTTCACCGTTTAAACCTTCCCTGGACTTCCACAAATAATTCAAAACCAAAATGAGCCAAATAAATTAACTAGCCGATGCCCGCGGCTTCGCCTGCGTAAATTTATAATATAATTTTACGATTGATTCAAGAGGTATATCATTCGTTCTGTATATTATACAGAACGAATGATATACCTCTTGAATCACTCTATCTATTAAAAAAACCCGCATCAAAATCCGTTGCGCAGTTTTAAAGATCTAAGCGAACATAGGGACAGACAGACGCGGCGGGAAACTTTGTTCAATAATATGTAGTGAAGATAATAGGAGGGTCACCAACGCTAAAACGCTTACCAGGTTCATAATTTTAAACGCTCACAGAAATTTTTCGTCATTCATTTAAAAAACACGGCAGGTATCGCGGTTTTGAGGAAACACCCTACAACACTGTGATATAATTATGATATCTACACGGTACTCCAAGGTGGTACGTGATAAACGTATTAGCGTTGGTATCCCTTCCATCTTGTAGATGTGGCAGCCATATCGTAGAAAACGCCGAATTACATAGAGGCGCGCCGGATTGCAAAACGCCGCTGTTAAGTAATGCGGCGTCTTTACGTTCAGCCGGATTACAATTCGGCTGAAATAAAGTACGCCGCATTGAATGGGCACTTTGCGTTCGACAAAGCGGCGTAAACGTGCCGCCTAAATACAAGCGCATCGTCGATACTCCGCTTTGAAAGTGAGCGAAGCAAGCTCGGTGGTATATTAGGGCACCCCACCGACGTTACGTTTGGTTAGATTACTTAAACCCTTTTTTTTCGGATGGGAAATCATCAAGTGACACCTGTCAGACTTTTACTGACTAAAAACCATCCATGTTCCTTCCTCGCCCTTTACGTTCCGGGGCGGTATCTTTTTCGAACAGTCACGCAGCCCCGGCAGGCTTCGGCCCTTGCGGGCCCCTCCCTTTATGCTGACATCTCTTTGAGGCACGCGTGGAACACGAACGCGCCGTCGACATGGCCTGTCGTCATTACACGGACGGACGGCGAGCTAGCCCATAGCTCACCGTCCACAAGCCCGCGTCTACGGTGACCAGTAGCCACCACGTGGCCCCCGACGACGCCCGGTGCGTCTCCCGCGGCGGCTGGGGCGAGCGGCTTTCTCCCTCTCGCGTTCCGCCACCTCCCGCAGAAGGAGGTGACGGCTTCCCATTCCGTCTCGCTCCGGACCATGGATTGAACCAGGGCCGGACGCGAGAGGTCGCCGCCGCCGATCGCCGCTACGAGGACACGGTGTTGCTCCGCCCACGCGGGGCAGACCTCCACCGTGTAGGCTACTTTAAACCCTGCAGACAGAAATAGGAGCCCTGCATAGCGGGGCCACGTCGACTACACCGTTTTCAAAATTTTCAGTATTTTATTCGGTTGTTTCTTCTTGCTGACAATACGCCACCACAATCCGGCCGAACGTGTTATACGAATTGGCTGCGACATAGATGTAATGTCGATACGAAAAGTCTTTACCTTCTTTAAAGCATCGAGAAGCGCGACGCACCTCGCATTAGAACCGGACACGACTCGGGAAGCCAACTGCACACCCAGCTTTATGATAGCGGGGTGCAAGCTGAAAAGAAGATAACACTATAAAGAGACAATACATTGCATTGTGTGAAGGTTTTTTTTTAATTTATCCTGGTCAGCAAGGTTAGAAAAAAGATATATTTACACTATACAAACTACAACTCTAAATAATAATATGTACAAGTATCAAAAAAATCGTCCACATCAATGTCAACAGGAAAAGTGCCCAGAAGGCTGGCAGCATTGCCACGTTGCTGATATGGCAAAAAAAAAACACATACAATACTGCCTCGCTACAAGCACTGCTGGTGAGCATGAGGTTTTGTTTCCACGTCCATCAGGAATTTCTCAGAAGCAGCTCACAGTCTAGATTTTAGTGCCCAGTTGATGGAAATGGGCTCATTCTCTATTATATGGGAGTTAAAGAAACTGGCGAAATGTTGGTGTCATACATCTGTCCCTAACTCCCTACGTCTAATCTTTTGGTGATTACAGGTGTTTATGTATGTGAATTTATGTTATGAAGAACTTCCTGAGTTTCTATAGGTCACTGTAACATACCTATAAATATTAATGTTATATTAAAATATAACGTGTTTCTCTCTAGCGAAATTGTAAAGTCTCGAATTATTGTCAACTGAACATACGGAAGTATCTCTGCCCCCATAATCGGGACTAGGGGCACCCCCCCGTTAGGTTAGTTAGGTTCCTTTCTACGGTCGACTACGCTTTTTAGGGGAATATAAAGTGTTTTAAGGTTAGGTTTTATTAATCAATATTTCTCAGGAATGGTACAGATCTTTTCATGAGAGTGGTACCACTGGGCAAGGGGGACCCGCTTTCCCTCCACACCGCGTGAGTTGACTACCATCGCATGCATTTCACGAAAAATAATGCGTTTTATGGTAAGCAGTAAGTTCGTTTGACAATAATTCGAGAGTTTACAATATCGCTAGAGATATTACAATATAACGTGTTTGTCAATTTTACGGTGACATATTCATACCAATTAAATTTTTCTTTGATTTCATTTTATTCAAATTAAATTATTGTTCTTCTATTGTTGTCGAGCCGATTGGCGATCGGCGATTGTGTTCAATAGGCATTCAAGGTTCTATATAAAATCCATTGACCTAATATAAGCACTATACAATGTACTAGTACCTAAAGATAATACACTACACTATTTTCAGCTTATAACATACAAAATACTCCAAGATAACAGTATTTAACTGTTATGCTGAGGATTGTCTAACAAATATAACAAAAATATTGTTCAACAATGATACAGAAAATTGTATTGCTGGAGTACTTTAACAACAAACATATTATGTAATAATAAATGATAATATATTTTCCCTAACAATACTAAAGAAACTATGTAACACAGAAAGTGCAATTCAATTTCAGTTTTATTCACTGTACACAGAGTTTACTTTTACGTTAAAGACATACTTAACATTCAGTGGAATCTTGAGTAAGGGTGGGTACTCACTTGGAATTGATGGCAATTGATTTAAGTGATTCCTTGTCATGTTCTTTGTACAGG
Source organism: Xestia c-nigrum (assembly GCA_916618015.1). Lineage (NCBI taxonomy): Eukaryota > Metazoa > Arthropoda > Insecta > Lepidoptera > Noctuidae > Xestia > Xestia c-nigrum. The sequence continues at coordinate 24,022,191 of OU745245.1, read as the reverse complement.
TGTTGGAACCAGTTCACTCTGTGAGCACTCTGAGATTTCACTTTAGCCTTCTCTAACGTTTTCTGTTTGGGTACTTTGTCCTGTAACAATTTAAAAAAACTTTATAGGTAAGTACTAATATTATAAAGAGGAAAAAATTGTATGTTTGTATGTAACGAATTAACTTAAAAACTACCAGACAGATTTAAAAAATTCTTTCACTATTGGGAAGCTACACTATCCACGGGTGACATAGGCTACTTTTTATCACTGTATTCCCATGGGAACGGGAACTATGCGGGCAAAACCGGGTGACGTCCGCTAGTAATAACAAAATCATAACGTAGATTAAAGGACACCTAGTAAGGTCCATGTTCACCGAGAAGATAACAGTCTGATTATCTGAAAACAGCTGTCAATGTGACATATTCCCATACAAAAATGTGTTTTAAACAGCTGTTTTTAGAAAATCGTCCGTCATCTTTTTGGTGAACATGGACCTAAGGTGCAGTGATGGCAAGTGGACTAAGACTGGTAACTAGTTCAAGTTCATCAGTTTAAAAAATTACCTTTTTCTAACTAAAACAGATATTACTAGTGAGTGGCTGTGAACGTACCATAGTACCGTCATCTATTTGTTTTCGGTTTATTGTTACTGGTTTATTCAAATTGAGTTTGTCCATTAATAGAAAGCTCAACTTTGAATTTATTTCAATAACTAAATAAATAAATAATGTTGGACATTACACACAGTGCCACCTAGTGCCACACTAAGCAACGAGGCTTGTGTCGTAGACACCAGATAGTTGACAATTATACTACATAATACTATTTGTTTGTAATTACATACCTATCTACAATATACATATAAAATACATTTCTATCAATAATACACTCACCTCCTTAGCTTTCGAGACATCAACTTCTGGAGCCTTCACATCAGCCTTTGGTTTAGCCGCTAATTTCTCTTGAGTGGCTTGCTTGGCAGCCCTCTGTGCTTCTTGCTTAGCGCGCCTCTCTGCCTTTAAATCCGCTTTACTTTTGTTGCTTTCTTCGGGCTAAAGTTAATAAAGCCTGGTTAAATTATTATCTCAGATTACATGGGATTTACTCAGAACTTGTAAAAAGTGAGTGGTCTTCTTTCTTTATTGTGTGGTGAGTGCCTAACCTGGTGTTAGAGTTTTTATGCCGCCCACGGGCCTCTGATTTGGCTTTATCTGCTTTTATATTGGTGGTACACATCAAGCTATCATAATCTGCCTAGCCTTTTCCCAACTATGTTGGGGTCGGCTTCCTGTCTAACCAGATGCACCTGAATACCAGTATTTTACATTGAGCAACTACATATCTGACCTCCACAACCCATTTAGTACTGGGAAATATGATAGGGGTATCATTTTACCCATTGGTAAGACTGGTTGTCAGACTTTTTTTTGGGTTACTAACTACCTGATATGATTGTCAAAGTTTTACAAATGACAACCGGGACCAACTGCTTAACTTGCTTTCAGAGGCACTGATTCTACTCAGTATGTAATGGGTGGTCACCCATCCATAGAGCAACCTAGCCAAATACGGCTTAACCTAAAGATCGAAGAAGAGTATAACCGAACCTTGTTTTTTATAAGCTTGCTTTAATGAGTGATCAGCTTATACTGACTATGCATAGCTTGAATGCATACTATTACATCACAGTCTAACCCTTCATGGAAACACAGGCGTGATGTTATGCATATTATCCCAGAATCTACTTATCAAGACTGCTGAAAGATGGCATTTACATACAAAGAAACATTAAAAGAGAATTAGTTAGTCTTTTCATAGATATTCTACTCTGGTTTGGCATCACAGTAGGCTTTATTTTCATGGCAGTAAGGTTGCTTTTAGCAGAATAACTGTGTAAGAACATATTTCATGCATAATGTTATGTTTACCTTTTTACCACTAAGATCAATAGCATTGACCTTGTTAGTAACCTCTTTCATATCCTTGGCTACATTATGTATATCTCTTAAAGTTTCTACTACATCTTTGACAGTCATATCTTCATTTACAGGCTTAGAAACTTCTTTTACTTTTACAGCAGGTTTTTCTGAAGGCCCATCACCTTCTACTGCAGCACCACCAATCTTTTTAGCATGCTTTGAAGCTTTTTTAGCAGCTCTTTCTGCTTTGATCTGTTCTTTACTTCTACCAGCTTCAATTACAGGCTCTATTTTTACAGCTTTATCAACTTCATCTTTACCTTTTGGTGAATTGACTTTAGGAGTAGGTTTTTGTTCTTCTTTTGTTTCTTTTTTAACTGATGTTGCAGCTGGAGTTTCTTTTGTGTCAGCATTCTGTGCAGCACCTTGTTCTTTGTTTTCTGTTGGTACTGCCTCCTTGCTCTTATCTTTTAGTTTAGCCTGCCTTTTTGCCTGTCTGGCAGCCATTACATCTTCTCTGGAAGACATTTTTACTTTTTTTTCTACTTTGTTATTTACTAAACTATCTTGCACATCTCCCGGGTCTGGGTTTAAGTTAACTATAAGGTTCTTGTTAGAATCTTCAGTTATATCAAGATGCTGTGTTTTTTCTACAGTATTATAACTTCTGTTTGCTCCAGGTTTGTGTTTGTTTGACAAAATAGATTTTAGTTTGAGCCGTCTTATTCGTCTTTTAGCACTTGCAGTAACTTTTTGGTAGGTTTCCTGTAAGAGATAAGTTGTATTACTGGGTAGTCTTTTATTTCTACTGACACTCAACTTGATGTTTACTGTTTATAGTTGAAATAACTAACTATAACAATGCGCACAAAACACGGTTGCAAAAATAAATAAAACAAGATTTGTACATTATACATATAGGACTATACATAAACAAACAATCAAAATAAAGGGTTTACATAAAATTTAAATCAGTGCAATTTTGGGGTAGGATTGTAAATCGATCCCTTAACTTTATCAATTAATTGCATATGCATTGGGTAGTATTTCATCAACATAGCAATACAAAATATGTTTCGAACATAACCTCAAAATTATATAGTGACACATCATAGCAATAAGAAGTAAATGACGAATACCTGAGGCATTACCATGGCTGCTATTCCTTGGTAAGCTATAAAACATTGATGAATATACAATTTGCTATAATTTTTCCATAAAATACCAAAATAGTACAATTTTGTTTAGAACCAAATCGAGCACTTACGTTTCTTAAAACCTTTCGACGAAATGTAGGTGATGAGAAGGTAATTATGACTTGAAAATCACGTAATTGTGTTAAACATTAACTTGTTTATTAAAAATTTCGCTGTTCTACAAGAATCTGATGAAATCTGAACACGAATTTGACACTTGTTGAAATGACATTTGCCAGCTGACACTTGGCTCAAGGCTGACAGACACAGGATGGCAAAGGTGCATTTAAATACAGTAGCGAAGGTAATATAACGCGCTTCGTAAAAGTTGGATGTTTTCTAACTTTCTAAGTTAGACCAAAAAAAGGTGAGGTCTAGAGTATGTCTAAAGTCGTTAAGGTGTTTTCTTCTTTTTCTTGTGAGATTAAGATTAAGAGAGAAAAGGATTGAATCTTACTGTAGGTATTAGAAATAAATAGTCTAGTCAGCAACTTCAGCGAGGACTTACCAAGGCGAGCGAGTAACCTGCCATATATACGTCCAGAATTTTAGCTCAGTATCCAGAATGCGGGGGAAAATTTTAAACATCAGCAATTTCCAAAGAAATTGTGATACCTACTTAGATAAAACAATAAAGGACTACATCAAAACCTTTTTTTATGAAATCCATTGTATGAGTTGCTTACCATCACATACAAACGGGGTGTGCTCGTGGCCAACTTGTGAATAGACAGGAAACGAAACACCTCTTAACGAAGGCGAAAGGCACTTGTTCTCTTCGTCATTGTGATCATTTTTTGTCCTGCACCATACCAGGGAACCTTCTAGAGTTACGGAGATATTGGGGGGCCAAAGTACCAACTTTTTTTAATTTTTAAAATTCAAGTTTTCACTGGAGATTTTTACTTTAAATACCTCTACGACCCCCGTACTATTCAATCCATCCACCAGCACAATGTTTTAAGTGCGTTAACATTAACGGATCGTGTTCGAAATACAATAATGCGCTCCAAAACAAACATTGCTGACGTGGCTCAAAAGTCTGCCTAACTCAAATGGGACTGGGCAGGACACGTCTGCCGCATGCCGGACCAACTGTGGGCCAACTGGTGCCCTGACATAGTGAGGCGGGAGGCCACGAAGGAGATGGCGAGACGAACTGGATAAGTTCCGTCGGAACTGGAAGGAGGACGCGCGGGTCCGCGAGAGGTGGAAAGAGTGGAGGGAGGCCTTTGCCCAGGAGTGGGACAGAGCAGGCTAGAAAAAAAAATTGAGTTCACCCCAAGAAAAAATGTCGTTTCCGTTGCGTAAAGTTACTTTTCATTTCTCATACTCGGAAAGAAGTGTTTGTTTGATCCGAATAACGGGTGGAAAATGCTACATCCCACCCTTGGGCGGAAAGACTCATAGTAATTGCTTCCCTCCCTAGGGCGGGAATAAATTTAAAAAATAGAACTAAATTTTGTTGGGCAATCGGCTGCAGAAATTCTAAGTGAGTGTATAGACAGCCAGTGAGTGTTAAATAAAAAAAAAAACTGAGCGGGTCCGCCCCCGTCTGAGACGCAGAGTTCTCCATAGTTTAAACTTTAAATAGAATATATATTTGGCGGGATACTAACTCTGTAAGCTGTATCGACATCTCGGTATTTTTTCCAATATCTTATTAAAAATGAGTTCAAGTAATTCTGAAATGCTGATATGCCCAGATAATATCAGTTATCGATAATCTATTGCCAGAAATTCAGAAAATACTTATAAAGACTTTATTAAGTGGCGAGCAGATCTAATACTAATATTATAAAGCAGAAGAGTTTGTTTGTTTGTTTGGTTGAACGCGCTAATCTCAGGAACTACCAGCTCGAATTGAAAAAATCTTTTTGTGATGGATAGTCCGTTTATCGAGAAAGGCTTTAGGCTATATAACATCACGCTACGACCATTTGGAGCGGAGCAAGAATAAAAAATGTTGCGAAAACGGGGATTGTTTTCCTTTCGTTTTTCTCTCTTATGTGACGCAGACGAAGTTGCGCGGGTGAGCTAGTAAGAAAATAAAACTGCTATTTATATTTTACTTTCCATATATTCGAAATGAAAAGTGTAGCTTACCTCGGGTGAAAGACATCATTCCTTTCGACCCTCGTGTAACAATCTACTATAGTTTGATGTAGGTGCAGAATGCTTGGTTGACGGCTTCGTGATGAGGCTGCTTACACCCTGTAGGTATGTATGTACAGTCGTACACTACTTTATACCCGTTCCTTTATCCATCGAATTGTTGTATTGTATTGTTTGGAACAGATTGCCTTTTAATGCCTTACAGGGCAGCCATAATGTACTTAGTAGTTCAAACGAATGTCAGGTGTAGGAATTATATCCAATTTTTAACAAAATAAAACACAGAATGAAACTTATTATTTATTTTATGTTACCATTAAATTACACAATAACGAAGTTATCTAGATAACAATAAAAGCTTACTTGACTGTTTATTTTATTACTATTAAATGCTGTTGAAATATATCACCTTCTGAAACAGTTATCGTAAAATGTTATTTACACATTAGGTACTTATTTACATTCGTTTTATTATTTTACAACTGGCTAAATAATATATATTGGTTATCGAGAGTTTCAATAATTAGTTATCTTTTATGTTATTTGGAAAGAAATTGAAAAAATGTTGCGGTATCAGTCTGAAATCGGTACAACTCCGAAAACCTCAGTAACAAAACCTGTTAAATTCTTCTTTGATAACTTAATTATTTTTTTTAATATTTTAATTTTAATAATTATTTTAGAATACAAATCAAAGTACGATAGTGGATATAATGTTATATTAACTACGACAGTCTATGACTTATTCATTTAGCCACATGTATTTCCGCGCCGTGGTTCGGGGTAGTAGCGAACACAAAAGAACTAGCTTGACTCTTATCTATTTTACAATGTTTGACGTAAAAGTTCTCTATTAACATATCAATATATGTATCGACTTTCTCTTTTGGGCACAAAGCTATAATACATCCGCCCCAGCCGGCACCAGTTACACGAGAGTAAACGTTCATTTCTTTTGATAGATTGACCAAACGATCTAAATTCTCATGAGAGCACTCATATAGTACTTTTAGGCTCTCGTGACTACTGGACATCAGTTTCCCAAGAATATTTATCATATCATTACCGTCACCATTTTCGTGTACAATAGGACCGTTATTTCCGGTTACACCATGTATGCTGTTGCCATTTGATGTTTGTGAGCAATGTTTACGAAAATCTTCGACACGTATTGCTTCTTCGTAAACGTGAAGAGCTCGTTGTTTCAATTTAAACTCCGTTAAATGCTTCGTGTTTGGTGTTAAATACAACTGCTCTAATTCTTCTTCATTAACATTCAAGATATCACATATTTCTTCTTTTGTATATAAATCTTTTGGCAAATACTTATGAACAAGGTTTACCATCTCTTCTAAAGTGTTATCAAGTTTATGTTGTACTTGACTAAGAGTGATAATTTTGTTATCAGTAACAGCACCTGCATACGTAGCTATAATTTTACCTGCCAGCCGACATTCTATCACCCTTCTATTGAAATCATTTGTAGCTGCTTTGTTAGCCTCCGCCAAACTGTGGGCCACAACAAATGCTGCATTTTCGGGTAGAGCCACGGGCGTTGCCTTCAAGGGTTGCCACGTTATATATTGGGCGCAATACTTCTCCGCCAAGAATGCTATCGCTTGATCCATACCACCTCCTTGAGTTCCGATATATCTTTCGCATTTTGCACACAAAGATGCGATGTCAGTTTTACTCAGAGGGACATTTTGAGCGTAAAGAAGAGCCAGACATGCTGCACTCACTAATGCTGAAGAGCTTGACAGTCCAGACGCTGGAGGAATTATTCCATCTACGCAAAGCTGCAGACCATGGGTAATTTCATCACTTAGAAACTCCAAAGCTCCTTTAACTCCACAGAGAACATAATTATACCAATATGGCTTTCCGTTTGGGTCTGATATGATATTTATATCTGCATAAGATTTTATCTCAGCTTCATAATTGTTGTATTTATTATTTATATTTCTTACGTGAAGCTCTGGCTTATTTAGTATAGCAGCAGCAATCAGTATATCCTGTTCCAGTGCCATGGGCAACACTGGATAGCCGCAATAATCAATATGTTCTCCAATTAGATTAACGCGGCCCGGCACTCTGACAAAAAACATTGGTTCACATCCGAATTCATCACAAAAGTGCTGTTTTAGCCGGCTTATTCTTGGATTGTTTGGAATTCCTGTAATAGGCACTTCGTCACTTGCACCGTTGACACTCATATTCATTTATTAGTGTAACGTGTACTATGTAAACAAATACGACGCGCTGACACGAGTGCACAGTGCCACTGAAAACGTATGACTGAACAATGCTGTTATCAACGATATCCTACATACGTATGTACATGTACCAATTCGCTACACTAAAATGAAATGAATGTTATTTACCGCGTTCTTTGTTATTCCCAAGAACACAACATATTCCATGTCCATGTATTAACACCAAACTATTTAACAGCAAAAGTCACAAAAACACGTTGGTTCTTATTTATTTTGAGAATTATTTGTAGATACATGGTAAATTAACTTTCAAAGATACTTTCAAGTGATGAAAATGTGTTGGGACCATTTGTAAAAATATAACCTCTAACACAACTTGTAGAATAATGGATGACGTTCGCGAGCATCAGCAATCTTGCGATACCTTTGATATTAAAAAAACACGTTAGCACGCGTATATTGATCCGAGTCATTTACCGTTAGGAAAAAACTGGTTTCTGATTTTTTTCTAATACTAATTCAGCTACATAAGGTTAAAAAAAAACTTTAAGCACGCTGGTCCTATGGTATTATTTATACCTATGGATAAGTTGTTTATGTAAAAATGTATTTAACGATAACAACTGGAATGAAGTTAGTTTAAGTACTTATCTACCTATTTACTTGTGAAATTAATTATTACGGTAAGTAATCATTAATTTCACAGGTACTTAACACGTGCATATACTTATGTACCTACCTACCGTGTACAGTACGAGTGCATTTTATTTTTATTTGTCTGATAGTGTAGGTAAGTAAGATATACTCGTAGAAATACCTTACAGTAGATTAAAACTACAGTTAGTAAAAAAGTACCTAGGTAGGACATATTTCTTTTATCAGATAACGTAATCCAGTATTAATCAAAGACTCAATCTTTGTTTGTGTTGATGATATAGTTTTCACAACATGAATGTCTTGCTCAAATTTTATCTAGGTTCTTAATAAAACAGGATATGAGGATATTGAAAATATCTAAGTAGGTACTTGACATAACTTGCGCATTGTACTTCCCTAGTTATATTGATTGTTGTAGATAAAATTGATTGTTGTTGTAGATAGAATCAAGATCTCTGAAATGCGCTTGAATTCGTAAAGATTGAATTTTACTCATGGTAAAATCTTTACCAATTTTACAAATCTTTTATCGCTAGTTCATGGTTATCCTAAGAATGTTACGGTTAAAGTGAAAAATATGACAACTGTTTATTTTCATTTAGGTAGGTACACAATAGTTATTTGTTATACAAGAGTGCAAAGTTGTTTTCTAACCGCGTGCTCAATTTTGATGACCGAGCAAGCGAATGATTCTGTAATTGAGTCACGAGCGCAGCGAGTGATTCAAACCTTACAATCTTGAGCGTTAGCGAGGGAATCAAAAGAGCACGAGGTGAAAAATCTTTGCACTCGAGTGTAACACGTAATTTATCATCCCACCTCAGCGAGGAAATGAACAAACGCAAAAAATAATTGCGCATTATTAACAAATTCAGTTAATTCTGTTGGCGTCAAATAAACTTCCTCGTCGATAGATAATGAGTGGTCATATTAGGGTTTTCACTTGTTTTCAAGTTGGATTCCTTGTTTTTAACCATATGTTAACAATATGACGAAAGAAAATGGCGCGCGCAAAACATAATATGTCACAGTCTACTATTTATATTGTGACTATGTTTGGTTTCCTAACACTAAGGCTACATTCCGTATACCGTATTAGAAAATATTCGCTCCCAGCGCTTACATAAATATTTTGCGTTCCGATTTAGCTTTCACGATTATGACAGCTAAGAGCTGTCATCAGGTAATTTTTGACAGCGCTCACGATGATATTACTGATAATTTTGATGTGTTTTGTCCTGTGCGGGCAAATAAATGCTTTTCTTTCTTTCTTTATATTTATTTGGGGCATGGTCATGGGCATGGTTTCGGCGTAATCGCAAGATGGCGCACATCATGACGTCATGTAACACGATTCAAGAGACATCGATCTCGCGCTTGTAATTTGGAACGGGTTTATGGTCGCTCAAATCGATTACAGCCTAAAACGGAACGCGGCGTAAGGCGTCAAAGTCATTTTGGTCTTGGTCAAACTCATGGTACAATAATTGTTTTATTTGACCATGGTCAAACTCAGGCCACGTTCCGAGATAGACTGTAAACGCTATGAGCGTCCATAAACCTGTTCCGAGATACCGTGAACGCGATCATAAGCGCCATACCGATGTTACTTGAGTCGTCATAGATGACGTCATGACACGCGCCATCTTGCGATGAGAGGTTTTCTTTTTGAGAATTAAAAAAAAATAGTTTCCATGAACTCGATAGATGGCGTTGATACGACCACGTTACTAGGTGCCAAAGCCAAAACCCTTGAAAAAAATGGTTGCCTGTAAAGTCGGTTTTACGGGCGAAGATTTTACGTGACAACGTCATAGTTGAGTGGGAGAGAGACGCAAGGCATTCGGCGGGCCTCTCTCTCGTTCGGTGACTCATCGTAACGTTACCGGGCGTTACACTTTTTCATAAGTGACTCCCAGCCGCAACCTAATTTAAGACGTTGTCACGTCAAAACACACTTCACACACGCTCGTTGACTTAGACTTAAGCTTCCGAATATAACCATTATGTCCAAGTGAAATTATGTGACGTTCTGTTCATATCAGTAACGTAGTCAGAGCAACGCCATCTATCCAGCGACTAGGGAAGAGTTGAAAAAGAAAATCGCTCATTACACCGACCATGCCCCAAAGAAATATTACCGTGAGCGCTGTCAAATGACCTAATGACAGATCCTAGCTGTCATAATCGTGAAAACTAAAACGGTACGCAAAATATTGCTGTGAGCGCTGTGAGTGATTATATCGTATCTCTGAACGCACGGTCAAACTCATATAAAAGTACCTACTCTGTGGTCAAATGTCACCGATCGTCAAAGTCAATGTCAAATTTGCCAAATTGTTGAGAGAGATGACACCACTTGACACCAGGCTCTTGTTTTTGTTTAGCAATTACCATTTTATTTACCTTGTAAATTTAAGCTAGAGCTATTCTTAAAAAGATCTACAGATATGGCTAGTCTTTTAGATTTCAAAAGGATTTGTCGTACATGTCTATTGGACACGGGACCCATGAAAGATTTGTTCATGGTCTGCACACCTGCAATGTTTAAATTTTGCACGTCTGTTGAGGTTTGTGACTGGTTTTTATTATTTAAATTGTGAATTACTCTTGTTACATTAGGTTGCAGTAAAAAACTACACCTTGAAGTTCCCAGTCCCAGTCCTCTCTTCTCATGGCGTCGAGGTGTTTTAGACTTGTACAATGTAAAAAAAATACAACAGTATTCTTGTGCCTAATTTAAATGAGGCCATTTGAAGTTCAGTGACTCATCTAATGAATGATTATTTCAGGCCGAAGAAGGGGACAACTTTCCTCATCAAATATGCCAACCGTGTTTGGATATGCTGAACAAATCTTATTATTTCAAACAAACTGCTGTGCGCTCCAATCTTATTTTACAACAACAAGTAATAGATGAGGTAAGGGGATTAAAAGCACTTATCTATCACATAATAATATTTAAAAAAAACAGTGTTCTTTTACTTCTTTTTTTCAGTGCATAGTTTGTTTTGCTGAGGGATGAATGAATTTATACTAATGTTCAACAGGCAATATTGACTAAGGATCACTCCATTAATTCTGCCTGAAATGTTTAATCAATTATAGTTTTTATTCCAGCAAGAACCAGTTAAAGCAGAGCATCATTCCAATGATCATGAAATCCTTGAAATAAATGTGGCAGAAATCACAACAGATGATATGCTCAGTCAGAATCTTACACCAGACATTGATACAGTGCCAGAACGCTCTATGGATCCAGCTGAAATTATCAGGTATGTGAAATAAGTAGATATTTTGCAAATATTACTATGTTTAGCATTGCCATACAGCATCTAGTGTCCACGATACAAGCTTTGCTTAGTGTGGTACTAGGTGGCGCTGTGTGTTAATGTCCAGCAATATTTATTTTAATATAACTGCTTGTATTGCAGGGCAGAGTAATAATGTGTTCTAAAATATGTGTTTCAGGAGAATAAGAAAACGGAGAGAACTGGCAAAGTGTCTCAAAAAAAGAACTAGAATGAAGTGTCCTAAATGTGAGAAATCATTTCAAAAGTATGATAACTTTGAAGCACACATGAGAGTTCATTTTGGTAAAAAGGTATTTTCGGGTACTTCTAACTAATCTCAAAGGTCTTTGTCTTACATCCGACTAGGAAGAATCTAGCTATACTTAGACTTTTTACTTGCAAGAAGGGTACAAAAGATCGTAAGGCCCTGGACTAGTATTGATTAGTTGATAGCCGACTATCCACACTGCTAGAAGAACTGTCAAACAAACAGCTTGATTAATTTTGCTAGCTGCTCTTCATGCTTTTCGGTAATGTGGCGTAGGTGCCTAAGTTGCAGGACATTCCAGGAAAATAATGTAAACTGTCAACAGGTCCCTGCCAGTCTATGTAATAGTAATATTAAAGTATAATACGTACAAATTCAATAGGCTTGTTTACTGAAAAATTCTAATTAGTCCATCACTTAGATTATCAAAAAATATTTGACCCGTATTTTTTCTTTTGTCACATAAACCAAAATTGACGAAGATACGACGCTTTTAAAATTCTCAATACTTCACGTCGTGCTATAATTTTTAGTGAGTTGTGACGTCACGAGCCCCCACTCCCGAGTTTTGATGCGTTCTAACTTCGTCAGTATTCATTGATTACAAAAACAAAAAATACGTGGTCATTATTTTCCAATACTTTAACTGACGGACTAAATAGATTTGCAATTTATTGATGGCGGCAACTAGCCTATTCTTACTAAAAAATCTTCTTGCCTTTCAGCCAGACATAAAATGTCAATATTGTGACAAATCATTCCCTACAGTCCGCAACCTCCATAGCCATATCCGCACTCACACAGGGGTCCGTAAATATCAATGTTTGACTTGCGGCAAGAATTTTGCATACTTGAATGTTTTGAAGAATCATGAGATGATACATGCAGGCATTAAAAAGCATGTGTGTCACATTTGTGATGCAAGATTCGTGCAGAGTTATAATTTGAAGGTAAGATGAATCCTTGCGTGATTATTTAGTAGTCGCTACCGGCTAAAACATGGTGAATAGGAACACAGGCTTGAATCAACAAAAAAGTTTGAAAGGGATTTCAATGTTGAATTATGTTGCCAACAAAGTCTTTAAACAATTTAATATCTATACTAATATTATAAAGCAGAAGAGTTTGTTTGGTTGAACGCGCTAATCTCAGGAACTACTGGTACAAATTGAAAAATTATTTTTGTATTGGGTAGTCCATTTATCGAGGAAGGCTTTAGGGAGTATAACATCACGCTACGACCATTAGGAGCGGAGCAGGAATGAAAAATGTTGCAAAAACGGGGATTTTTTTCCTTTTGTGTCGCAGACGAAGTTGCGCGGGTCAGCTAGTAAGTACTTAATAATAATAATTCAATAGAGTACTTTTTGGTAAAATGATTCTTGCTGCTTATTTCTCATAGAATGAACACAATATCGAATCTAAATCAGCTTGAGCCAATCAGAAATCACATTTAATTTTCGGCGCGGTCTTGTCCCCCTTAAAGTCGCTTCCGAATAACGCCTTTTAAGCTCTCGTGGACGTAAAGCTCTCAATGTCAGGCCGAGGCGATTCCATGTGAACAAGTGTGGTGTCACCCAGTAAAAACAGCGCAAGTGTCTTGAGAATAAACATTGTACCAGAACCGGTGTCGCCAAACTCATACATTTGCGATTTACTCTTACTACAAACCCAAAAATACGATTGGCTAAAAATAAAATCAGGGCGTAAACGAAATGCAAAAAAAATATTATACGAAATGCAACTTTAATATCAACAGTCTATCAAATTGATAAAAACAATAAATAAATACATCTTGGCCTCTTCGTTGGATGGCATTGTGTGTTATGTGTTCAGTATGAACTGTAAAGACGTAAAAATAAGGGTGGTATTTGAATGGCGTATCACTGACACGAATGCAGGTTGCTACTCAAATAGTGATGTAACCTAATTCGATCGAAATACTATCGATAGTATGAAAACTTATCTAAAACATACACACTAGCTGACCCACGCAACTTCGTCTGCGTCAAAAGTACTACCTACCTACTACTACCTACCTACCTACTACTACCTACCTACTACTACCTACCTACTACTACCTAACGGGATAAAAAGTCTAAACTATCTCCCTGATAATTTTCAGCTAAATCGGTTCAGCCGTTCTTGAGTTATAAGTGGAGTAACTAACACGACTTTCTTTTATATATATAGATAATGCAAAAAAATATTGTATGCGATAGTGTGATAGTTTTAAAATAATGAAATTAATATATCGTTGGGCAATTTTTTATCGTAGTAAAAAGGGTTTATTTGCAAGTAAATCAAGTACCTTTTTGTTTGTTTTTGTTCATTTAATACAGGATAAATTAGGAAGGAAAATAAAATGTAACAATTATCATCATCTCAGCTGAAATCATCGTCATCGTCCACTGCTAAACATAAGAATATTAAGGTATAATCCAAACGCCCTATATTGTTCTTAACTTTTTAGCTAAATTTAATTAAAATTACCTACGTCACGAATAATCATCCCTCAATTTTTATTTTATTAACTTTATTAATTTCATAATTATCTGTATTATATTACCCACAGAAATTATTAAACTAAATATATAAATACTTTTATTTAAAAAAGGCAGTGTAATACATATCGATTGATTTATCGATAAAGTCGCGCACTATTTGGATAGCGTTAAAGGTATAGGTAGACAAACGAATATTCCAGAAAGGCTAATAACCGGGAAAAGAAAATTAACTTTTTTGTCATCTTATTAAAGATTTTTGTATGTATTATGTTATGCAATGTGTGACGAAATTTTATTTTTTCATTTTATTTAAATAATCCGAAAATAAAACTTACCGGTGGTATGATACCCCTCCATGAGTTAGATTTTTAGTCCGACTATGGTTTTTACAATACAGTATGGCACAATAAGGCATTTTAATATTATGTTGACGCAGTCTAGTAATAGAATGAGAGCGCTTGAACAGCAAGTGCGCCACGCCTACTTACTTTTTTTCCACTGTTTTTACTGTTCCGTGGTTTCATCCTAATATTTAACCCCAAATTGATCAATCCATTTATGCCTTATAATCCTTAAATCATTGACACATTCTAAACCATTGATTAAATTCCAGACTCATTTAGAAACGCATAGCAACCAAAAGAACTATATTTGTGGGCAATGTGGGAAGAAGTTTGCACAGCAAGGTAACCTAAAGACCCACTTGATAAGGCACACGGGCGTCAAGAACATAGCCTGCCAGGTGTGTGATATGAGGTTCTATATCAAGGTGCGTAATAGTTTTCATTAATAAATATTTTGATTATGAAATTAGTTAACCCCTTACTGCATGGATTTTTTTATTGGGACGAAAAAAAATATATACTTAGCGTAGTATGACCCCAAGACAAAAAATATTTATAAAATCTAGACCCAATATTTTCGAAAAAATAATACAAAAACCTTTCAATGCCAAATATGGCATCTTATGCAGTTCTAGGTTTATTATTAAGTTTGGCAAATATGTCATTGTATGCAGAATAAACGTTTTTGGGAGCTCTATCTTAGTCCTAAAATGATAGTAAAAATGTTGGTCAGGACTGAATTTCTGGCGTATAACTGAAGCTTCTTGCAACAAAAATAGTAGCGTTTTACCTGCAAATAAAACGCTTGTTGTGTCCGGAGACTCATTCGGGGTCATATAGACATTATATGAGTCAAGCATCTTCCGTTTCCGTGTCACATCCATACAGGTATATGCAAATATCGCCTTTTGACAACACGATGATGACGTATTTCCGGCTTCGTTCACCAGGTGGCTGCAGCGCGCCAAAAGTTCATTGTGGCCTCAAAAACCTAAAAACTTGAGAACCAATTAAACCAGGCAGACTTTAAAATTATGACCCCGAATGTGTCTCCGGACACAACAAGCGTTTTATTTGCAGGTAAAACGCTACTATTGTGTCCTTCGGCCTCATTCGGGGTCATATAG
Organism: Xestia c-nigrum; assembly: GCA_916618015.1. Classification (NCBI taxonomy): domain Eukaryota; kingdom Metazoa; phylum Arthropoda; class Insecta; order Lepidoptera; family Noctuidae; genus Xestia; species Xestia c-nigrum. The sequence continues at coordinate 24,006,564 of OU745245.1, read as the reverse complement.
ACATTATATGAGGCTTTGTTTGTTATCGCCTGGTGAACGGGACGCCAATGTGTTATAAAATAAATAAGACCAAGCAACTATTATAATGAGACCAATGAGTCTAAAAATAAAAACACATTAATATATTGCACGCAAAAGACTATACTTAGTTAGTTAACACTTAACATAATAAACTGAACATTTGTACATACCATTTATCATCTTCTTGCCAACTTACCATAATCATGTAACATTATCAATCACCTCATTTAGTATAAATAAAATTACTTCTTTAATTGAATCAGAGATAATTAATTAATTGGCTGAAACAGATGAATCAAGGAGCTTCCCTGTGCTGGAACTACTTCCCTCCTGTAATGTTTTTTAATAGTATTACAGGATCTCCAATTAGCTCGTGCCATTATCTCGTCAAGAGGTTCGTTATCCAACCAACTTCGGGAAGCAACCGCAGAACGAAAACTACCCGGAGTAGCCTGAATTCCTGCCTCCTTCAAAATCGACTTAACCCAACCAGCCAATATAGTTTTAGTAGCTGGCTTAGCTTTTCCACAAACTGTAATAAATAATCTATCACTGGAACAAAACAAACGACGAGGTTTTCCAATTTGTATGAGTTTTTTAAGCCAAACCACAGGGTTAAGAGCCTCATTTTCAACATTACCTAATAATCTCCAACCTGACTGTATGTGAGTTTCCGAATCAGTTTTGGACCCAAAATGCGGCCAAAACATTGTTATTTTCACCTACTATACATCTATCTGGAGATACACTTAGCAATGTTAAGTCATGTACCCTACGCCCTGAACACAACAACAAAAGCACTGCACTAATTCTTGAAATGTCGAATAGGCTTTGATCTTGAAGAGGTCGACTGCCCAACCAACCTACAAGAATCCGAGGATCCCAAACAGTGGGTGGACACTTTTTCGGTTGCTGCAACGCTATAGCTTTGATCATTTGCTTTACTAAAATGTTTGAACTCAAACGGGCCTCGATTTTTGTATTGCATAAAGTAGACACAACCGATTTATGAAGTAAAATTGTACGATACGATAATTTTTCTTTTAGGTGTAAATCGGCTAAATATCGAGCAAGTTCACTACCTGAAGGATCGGAAAAATTTACACCAGACTTGGAACACCAATTTAACCATCTCTGCCATGCTGGCCTATATGTATTCAAAGTTGAAGACCTCCAACCTTGTTTTAGCAGACACTTTTGTTCTGCAGACCAGTCACCTAAGGATTCAGAGCACCCCCACATCTCCATACTTCTAAGACCAGCTCCTTCACTCGAGGTGGTGGCTCTCCGGTCCTCGTGTCCACTAGCACCTTCGATAATCGATGAATCGTGAACGGAGGCGCGGTCGCTCTGGTCTTCAGGTCTGCTCTCCAGAACGCTCGAGACCACCTCGGTGCAACTATTAGGAATACACCTCGAGCCTGATTGAGATGCATTAGGACCCGGGGTAACAAACTCGGAGGAGGGAAGACCCACGCTAGACGAAAATCCCATTTGAATGCAAACGCGTTGTGTCTCCATGCTCGCTGGTCTCGTTGATCTAGAGTGACATAGCAAGGCACTACGTGAGCTGTGTTGGAAGCAAAAAGATCTGTCTGGGGAACTTCTTTCTTCTTCACTTCTTTGCAAAGTGCGGTCACTTTGCAAAGACAATCCTGGTGAACTCGGGGAGCAGATGCCATTCCTGTAACGCCGAATGACGAGATAGACCGTCTGCGACGTTGTTGTACCTGCCTGGTATGTGATGGGGGATTACATGAATGTCGTACTTCTGAAGTAAATGGAATATCCGATATATTAACTCCATCAGGATTCTCGACTTGTTTCCCCCTTCCTTTCTCAAGTACGCCACCACCGCCTTGTTGTCGCACTGCAGTAAGAGAGATGTATGACTCAGAGACGGAGCGAACTCTAACAAACATTTTAGAATAGTTAGCATCTCTTTGTGATTCGAATGAAGCCGCTCTTCTTCTTTTGTCCACATGCCCGATAAATGAAGACCATTCAACTCCGCCCCCCAACCTGAATCGGCTGCATCCGTGGTCAAAAAGTTTTTCACTGGTGGTGGATGAAGTCTGGACCTTTCTAGACAATGAACTTTCCACCAATTCAACTCTTCCAGCACTTCCGCAGGCAAGAGGTAAGTCGACTGACATGGCATTTTCAGGACTAGGTTGCAAAAAGCCAGAAGATGGCGAAAATTCAAACGACCCATCGGAACTACTAGACGAGCAAAATTTAGAACTCCTATGATACTCTGTATTTCTCGAAGAGCCGCCTTCCGCCGTCGGAGCAGCTTCGACAAAACTATTTGCATGCTCTGAATTTTGTTTTCTGGTAAAAAAATTTGATTTTGCCACGAATCCCACATCAACCCTAAATACTCTATTGTTTTCTGAGGAACAAGAATCGACTTCTCCTTGTTTACCTGCCAACCCAACTGGCTGAGAGTTCGAAGAACAATGTCCACGTGTCTTATCAGTGTCGTTCTGTCCTGTGCTACTATTAGATAATCGTCGAGAAAAACCACTATTCGTATGCCTAGATTCCTGAAAATCTCGGCGGTCCAGTTTGTCAACGATGCAAAGACTTTGGGCGCTGTCGCCAGGCCAAACGGCAAACAAGTCATTTGCAGTAACCGATTTCGATACAATAAGCGGAGAAAACAACGATGTACTGGAGCAACATTGACGTGGTTGTAGGCTTGCCGGAGGTCTATTTTGACCATCCAAACCTTGTCCTGAATAAAATCGGGAACCCGATTTACCGAAATCAAACGAAACTTGGTTACGATCAAATAATTGTTTAAACTTTTTAAATTGAAAATGGGACGGTAGGATGAACACTATTTTGTTTTAAAAACTATGCATATACCAAAATTAAAATAACTTGTGATATTATTATAATTATAAAATTAAATATTTTTGAAATATCGAACGTTAACAACGTTAACTTTTTAAAGATGTGAACCGTCCGAAAAACAGGACGCCAAAAAACTTTTGGCGCGCTGCAGCCACCTGGTGAACGAAGCCGGAAATACGTCATCATCGTGTTGTCAAAAGGCGATATTTGCATATACCTGTATGGATGTGACACGGAAACGGAAGATGCTTGACTCATATAATGTCTATATGACCCCGAATGAGGCCGAAGGACACAACATGATTTTCTAAAGTCATTATGTTTCGCCTACAGCTGAATTTCAATTATCTTTTTCTGTGAAGTTTCGCCTGTTAGTATAAATAAATACTTTTTCTTACATTTGCAACTTTGAAAATTAAAACTGTTTTGTTTATCTTTAGGGCGACCTCTTCAAACACATGCGATCACATTCCTCGGAAAAACCATATTCTTGTGGATACTGTGATAAAAAGTTCAAAAGTCAAAGTTTCAAAGTTCAGCACATGAGAACACACACAGGTTTGTTTGTTTATTTTTTAATCTACTATTTCTTATCTTCTGCCTAGTTTGAGTCGGCTTCTAACCGGATGCAGCTTAATACCAGTATTTTACATGGAGGGAGGGAGTACCTATCTCCGAAAACCAATTACAGGATAACACGATTTTTAGACTGGTTGTCAGATTTACGGGCCGCTGACTATGTATTGTATTGCATAACGGGCTGGTGTTTGCAACTCCACGTCAAAGCGCGTATTTTGCCACCCTAACTCCTCGAGAAATGCCAGCAGCGCCTTGATGTTGCTGACAATCTCGCGGAGATTACCTGGGTTACCGAAATACTTTGCCCTGTATGTTGCAACCACTGGGCGGTGCAGAAGCACATGGGCTGCTGTCTCGTCTTCCTCCATGCATGCACGGCACAGGAGGCTGTCTGTGACTCCTATGACAAAGAGGTGTTTATTAATAGAGGCGTGTCCAGTAATGGCGGCTGTGCACAGCTGTGGTTTGGTCAGCCGAAGCGCGCGTTTGGTGAAGCGGCCGTCGCGCGTCGGTAGTAGGAAGCGCTTTCTTGGCCTGCCTGCACTCGCCTTGGTCTAACCACAGCTTGTGGTGTTGTTCACTAGTTCGTTTCCTTACCAGTGTGCGTATCCGAAAGGGAGTGGTACGATAGGTGCGGGTCCCACCGCTGCCATGCTCGATCCCCTTCTAGAGACTTCGTCCGCCGCATCATTGCCACAGGAATTATTGTGTCATCCATTGGATGGTTATATTATTGATATTACCAACCTGGCTCAGGCATTGATGACAGTCGTGTATTAACCCAGAGTTGACCGTGTGATTGTTTAGTGTTAGCAGTACAGCCATGCTGTCAGAGAGTATACGAATTGAGTGGTCCACAACCTGCCTGGCTAAGATGGCTGATGCCGCCAGGGATATGCCCATGCATTTTGCCTGAAATACCATGTTGTGGGCCCCCAGAGGTTTAGCTATGTGGATGTTGAGATCCTCCGAGAACACTGCAGCACCAGTGCCAGTACCTGTTTTAGATCACTCCGTGAAGATCCGTAGTTCCGCCGGGTTTAATCCCTCGCAGCGATGATCCTCGTGGATTTAGTATTTCTTATCGAATACGAATTGTATGGTTATCCGATCGTTTGTTGCTTTGGCTAGGGGGAACTCGTCATGGAATCAGCCGTCATTAGTAGTGCAGCCTGTGGTCGCCATGCGGGCAAACCTTTGCATGCGTTGCAGTTTGATGGAAGCTGTAGTTAGTTTAGATTGGATTACTGCGCAGTATAATCAAAGTATAATTTTAGGGGATAGGCCCCACTTCTTACCTTTTTAGGGTTCCGTAGTCAACTAGGAACCCTTATAGTTTTGCCATGTCTGTCTGTCCGTCCTCGCTTAATCTCTGTGATCGTTAGCACTAGAAAGCTGTAATTTGGTACCAATATGTGTATCAATCTCGCCGAGAAAATGGTAAATACAGGGTGTAAGGAGAACGCTTCCGAAGCCAGAACGTAGATTATATACAACCTAAATGCAAACGAATACCAATAACCTTTCGCTTTAAATTGATTATTTTCAAAACTTCATATTTCGTAAACGCGCAGTGGAAACGAAAGTACAAAAGTGAGGTCACTGACACGCAAGGCAACGTCGCGCCACCGCGCCCCCGCGCTTATCAGTCGCCGAGCGCCCGCGCTCGCGGCCGCCGAGCGCTCCGGCCGAGTCGCGGGATTTAATACGGAATTTACAAACATCACTTTCAAAATACCTAGGCCGCCGCCCCCTACAACCCTTCATAAAATTATGAATTTTAATCGCAATTGTAGTCTATTGTGAAAAGCTGACAGAGGCATTTTACGTACCTGTCTAAATCCTTTGCGACCTTATGAGGTTTGGCTCGAACTGGGCTCCATCCATTTCAATACAAAGCCGGGCCCGTTGCTGTGTCGACCCGTGAACACGAGGCATTAGTGTTGGATCCTCAACACATTCTTCTCGTAGTTTATTAAAAACGCTCACTATTCTGCCCCGCATTTCATCAGCACTGTCACAAATGTTGAATGCATGCTTGAATGCATGCTAATTTAAAATGAGAAGGGCAATCGAAGGAGAAATTGCAATGCTTGTAAAAGGCCGCTAAGTCATAAGTACTACCATACCATAACACCACATTGTACACTTGGTTCGCAATAAATGTTTTGACTTTGACATTCCCGATCAAACACTCTTTCTTTCACATACCCCCACAAAAAGAAGTCCAGTGGCGTTAAGTCGGGTGAACGAGCCGGCCAGGCGTGCGGCCCCAGCGTTCCGATCCAGCGGTAATTAAAAAGTTCAGTGAGACGCTCGCGGACGGGACGCGTAACATGCGGTGGAGCGCCATCGTGCTGGAACCATGCTCGACGAAATTCAGCCAGCGACACATTGTCTAGCATATCATCTAAACGTTCATTTATAAAATTAAGATATGCTGATCCATTGAGGCGCTGCGGTAGAAACACTGGTCCTAAAATTTGTCCATTAAAAACACCAGCCCATACGTTGACGGACCATCTGGTCTGATGGCCGGTTTCTTGAGTGGCGTACGGGTTCACGTCTGACCCGTTACTCGTGAATGTGGACTCGTCCGTCCAGATAATGTGCTCAATGAAGCCAGGCGCACGCTGTTGTTGATCTAGCAGCCAACGACAGTACGCACGACGACGAATGCGATCATTGGGCAGCAAAGCTTGTACTTTGTGTATTTTGTAGGGCCGCATTCTGTTCCGGCGCAAGACTTTATGAACTGTTCAGTGAGAAACTGTCGGTAAACCCCGTCGCCGCAATAATTTCGCCGCACTTCGTGTGCCTAGGCGTGGATTTTGGCGAATCACATTTAAAATACGCTCCTCAGTCTGAACATTCACTTGTTGTCCACCACCTGCCGCCATCGGAGCAATCGGTCGATTTTCTAAGACTCGCTGAAAAGCTGCCGTTATCATGCGAGAATCAGACGGATGCCGGACGTTTGGAAATCGGTTTCGATAAATTCTCAACGCTAGAGATGCATTCCCAAGGGCTTCTCCTAAACACATCAACATGTTGCCGTATTCACGAGCACTGTACACGTATGCCTGAGGCATTGTTTAAAACAACAAAAAATAATAACTAAAAATAATAAAACAGCACTAAAAACGTAACAATAATAACTAAACACAAATTTAAAACTAACAAAACAATAATTAAATACGATTCAATATCGATCGGATAAACGTAACGTACGTTAGCTCACGAACCGAGTCGGAAAGGAACTGACTAGATTACTATTATTTACTAAAGAAGTACTATGAAGATCATACGACGAGCCGCAGTCGTTTGATCTACCGACAAACGTTACCGCCGCACGTGCCGCGTTGCGATGTGCAAAGACCAACAATTTACAGAGGCGAAAATGTTAAAATATTCATTTTAATTGTTAGGAAATTGTACTTATGCTATTACAAACTGTTTTCATTTTCTAACTTTTAAATAAGATTTAACCGGTTTCTTAGATTCAATTAATTAAATTATTCACTTTAAATTGGTTTACTTACTAAATGAAGGATCCAGTTCTTGCAATAAACAAACGCGCATCGTGTGACTTTAATTGCATTGACATAAAGTTCAAATTCAATTGATTCACGCGCGCTGGTTGCTTTAAACTGTACATGCGATGAAAATTTTTTAGTCAATCACAGCTGATGTCGACGATCTTTTAATTTATTTCATTTACTATCGATTATCGACATAATACAAAACTGTTATTAAATGCACGACATAGTGCATCAATTTAAAACTGTTGACGCCTCTGTAATGTTTCTTTTTATTTATTTTGGCGGCGCTTACAAAGGATACTTTGTAAAGCGCCGCCAAGGCGCCGCCGCCGCCGCGCCGCGCGCCGGCGCTGCGCAGCAGTAGCGGCGTAGGTAGTCGACGCAACGCATCTCTCTCAAACTTGGTGGCCCGGGTTCAAACTTCGGCCTATACCAATGAGTTTTGTCTTATTAGTCGTGCAGAGTGCAGACAGCTACAACACGGTCACAATATCTCTGTACCTCACTGGAATACGATACCCATCTCGCTTCCATCCATTCGTCGGGTCAGTACGGTGAGCCTCTTCGTTGCTTAAACGCAACTCGTTATTTTTACCGACTTCACAAAAAGGAGGGGGTACCATGTTCGGCTGATTGTTTTTTTTTTGTATTTTTGTTCATCGAATACTCAGCCGATTGTCGACAGATTTTCAAAATTATTTTTTTGTTAGAAAGTAGATAGTTCTGAGGTGGTCCCACTGACGCCAAGTTAGGATCTGATGATGGAATCTTAGAGAAATCGAGGGCAACCCTCAAATTTTATAAGCTCACTTATTGTTTTTCGCATATTTTATGAAGTATCTTGTGTATTCGCGTATGGTTGTCACCATCTCAGGTGGCGTGGCTGATGATGGAAGGTACAACTCCTTGACAGTAAGAAGTTACTCGAATAGGCAAGGACTGTTTATTTAGTAAATTGTTTTGATGTTCGATAGGGTATTTGCCATATTTGGTCTCATGATCATCAAGTCATAACCTGATGCTGCAGTCAGGATAGTCTGCAGAGTACCTAACTCCTCGACAACTAACAGCAGAAATGTCGTGTTTAGGCTCATTGAAAAGGGTTCTATGTGTGGATAAACGTACTGTTAATGAGGAAGTTAGTTTTTAAGGTGTTTTTTTTTTTTTAATTGAAGTCGGTTGTATTTTTTAGCAAAAAGTTTTTGTTTCGATATTTATTGTTAAGTTTGCCGATATGAAGTCATCGACGCCAGGTCTAGAGATAATGTCGGGATGTAGGTTGGTAAACATTTTAGTTTTGTTGCAAAATTTTAGTGACGGAATTAACAGTTTCAACTTTTTAAACGTTTCTTAAAAGTAAACTGGATTTTTCTGACTTGTAAAAGAGATGGCTAAACGACTGCCCCCAAAATGACTAGCACAAATAGGAACCTCACACTAATCAGTAATTTTTAAATATTAATTCATGAATTATTTAGTGTTTAATAATTTCTTATAACTTTCGTGAAATAATAAACATAAAAAAGTTTCTTAATTGTATTTATGCTTTGTTTTGGTTTGACTTGACAAGGTCAAGGAATACTGACAGCTAGGGAAGAGACATATTGCAATACCAAAATGCCAAATAAGTTGAACTTCAATCGATATTTAAGAACAGTTATCAAAACGATTCGTTTTCTGAAACTACTTAATTGATTAATTGTATCTGGTTATGCATATTACTAACACTTCAGGCGCACAATCTTAATATATATTTTCTGTCCGTCAAGATCGACAAAAACAATTTCTTTTCTTCATTCGATTATTTTATCGATTTCGTTACATTTTAAATCAGATTCATCTCTACTCTATGAAAAAAAAACGTCAGACATCGTTTGAACGCTCTGCCGTTTATTTGTACGTTGTGCTTTTTATTTTGAATTTTCATTGACCCCTCGCTTGTTTATTGGACTTATTGTTTGCTCGCCTACCTACTTCAAGTACCTTAGTGCAAAGTCGCCAGTCAAAAACACAATTATCAATGAAAATTGTCGCAGACACATTAAAACGCCTAGATAAAAGTTTATAGCAATATCATTGTTTGAAGTTTTTGTACCTTTGTCGTAGGAGTTGCGCGATTTTGTTTTTAGGATTGTGCAAATATTAAAAGTTCCTGAACCTTTTTAAATTACAAAATACTAATTTCAGCTATTTAGCACTATATATTGCTAGGTACCATGTTTATACATGCGTTTTCATTGCGGGGGCAGTCGTCCATACTTCAATTTAGCCATGTCCTTTGCGAATATTCAGATCAAAATAAAATTGTAACCCTGTTCAAGGGGAAAATCATTACGATCCTTGCACGAATGGAACCCGAAAGCAGATATGCCACTACTAGGTAGAAGTGAACTGAAAAGAAATTGCTTCAAGCGATCGAGTAAAGGTTAGTAGTTTAGGAGCGCACTACATAGTCAGCTGTCGCGTCGCACGTCGCGTCGCGTCGGCTGCGCGGCTGTCGGCGACCGCGCGCGGTCTTTGAACCCGAGGTCATGCGCGAGCGTCAGCTGATATTTATTTACGAATACCTTGCTTGTTAGAGTTTTTAAGAAAAAAAAATTGTTTAATCGCAAGTAATGGTTTCATTTAACTGTTCCCACAGCATAGTGTATTTATTTATTTATTTATTATTTAACACTTCAAGCACAAAGTACAGAGGCGGACTTAATGCCAATGGCATTCTCTACCAGTCAACCTTTAGGTGATGCAGAGACAAGCAGTGTATGAAAAATGATAAAAAAAATAGGTAAAATTGTAAATAAAAAAAACTGATTTTTTGATGGCATCGTATCGAGAATCACTAGCCTTATCACCTGTCTTCGTTTTCGGAAGCGTTTCCCTTACACCCTGTATAAAAATTGGAAAAAAATGTTTTATTAGGGTAAAGTGTAAGTGAAGTGTGTAAGTAGAACTTTATAAGAACTTTCTAGGAAAATCACTTTGAACTTGGATGGAAACAACAGTTTTTGTACAAAAAAGACAAAAAATTGTACAAAATAATAGCTGGACTAAGTTTTTTTTTGGATGGGACATCATCAAATAACTCCTGCCACTCTGGGCGGAGCGGGCGGGTGTCAGACTTTTACTGACGAAAAACCATCCATGCTCTTTCCTCGCCCTTTACGTTCCGGGGCAGTATTTCTTTCGAACAGTCCCGCAGCCCCAGCCCCACTTCTTACCTATCATCCTCCTGCATTGCTGCTGACTATAAAACAGTAGCGCAGTTTGTTTTCGTTTAAGTCCAGGCATTCCCGTGTGTTGTACGATGCTATACTTGCTTATACGTGATTTTCATTTAATTTCAGGTGAACGGCCATACGGCTGCGACCTCTGTCCAAAACGCTTCATGTCTCGCAAAGACTTGCGGAACCACAGAATGATCCACACGGGTGAAAAGCCACACAAATGTGTGCTATGCGACCAAGCGTTCATTCAGAAATGTGCCCTCAACAGGCACATGAAGGGACATATGCAGAAAGAAGCAGAAAATGTAGATAAACCACAGAATATACTGCTACGGGCTAGGTTACAAGAAACTGTGGCAGAATATTCACAGTGGAATACTGATGTCTGATGATGATCACGAGAGTTAAATGTGTGAATTTAATGGCTAGGCAAAACATGCTTTTCTGCTAGAGCTAAATATAATTTTCAAAGTGTGAAAACTTGTGAATTTGAAATTGAAAGACTATTCTTACTGAAGGTTAATATGGTGGTGAAAAGTTATAGTTTTAATTACTATTAAAACCTGTAGTTTATTGGAGGATAGTTTATTTTGTCCGTTACATATCCATGAAAGATTAAATCACTGTTTCCAGAACCTAAATCCACTCATCGGTAAGTCGATTTGGATCTTTTTGGACTCATGAGTTGGTTTTAATAATATCTCAGTCTGAGCAGTCTGAAGCCGGGTCCAGACGTGTGTAATGCGTAATGTAAGATTAAGATTGTAATTTAGCGTCAACAGTGTGGACGGCACAAACGAGCACTCCAAACGAGCAATGCGAGTGCCTTTTTGTTAGCGAATTCGGGTTACATTTCACGATACATTACGTTACACACGTCTGGACCCGGTTTAATTTTAATCCTAAGCATAAGGATTTAATTTGACAAATAAAAGTGAGCATGAATAATCTAGTTGTTCTTTTTTCGAATTCTTCTTACTGAAATTGTAAGAAAACGCACATTTAAATAAATAATATACGATTTATTTTCAGTTCTCTACATGTTAGACATTGATTGAACTTATGAACATCAAGGGGCTGTATCTCTGCCACAATAGCCTGCAGTTTCATTGCAAATCCATTGGTATCAACCGGTGTAGCGGCTAGATTCGAAGAATGATATTAATTGAAGGGAATCAAAAGGCAGTTCCTTCAAATTTCCTGCCCTTATTATGCTCAATATGATCAGTACTTACATATTTCAGTAAGAATATAGAAAATGCATAGCTATCTGCATTCAACAAGTGTCGATGCAGCCCTATCGTGCACTTTCATATGCCTCTTTAGAGTCCCTCTTTGCGTAAACCTTTGTTCGCACATCGTGCATTTATGCGGCTTATCTCCAGTATGTATCCTTACATGATCAGTGAGTCTTTTCCTTGAAACAAATGGCTTTAGACAGTAGTTGCATACAAAAGGCTTCTCACCAGAATGGAGGCGCTTATGTTCTGTTAACGTCGAATGTGTGGCATATGAATTGTTACAAATGTCACATTTGTATAACTTATGCCCTTCATGTATGAGCAAGTGTTTGGCCAAGTTGTATTTATCTGTGAAATTGTACGAACATACTTGGCATATGAACTTGCGGCCTGAATGTCGCCTTGACACATGTGATTGTAGTATCGTTTTAGTGAAAAACTTCTTTCCACACTGATCGCAAGTGAAATGTCGTTCTCGGTTCTCTTTGTGTGTTTCTAAGTGAGCCTGAAACAATCAAAATATTTTATTTCACATAAACCTACGGGCATTTCGAAACCAAGGGCTTAGGACAACCAGCAAGGAACTATTTGCTATTTTGGAATATAAAAATATGCCTCCCTCTCGCCTTAGTTTGAGTTTGAATCATTCTCTTGCCCTTATCAAAATTCATTTGTGGTCGGCGCAACATGTCTTCTTCTTCCATACTTCTCTATTTTTCGTCATCTCATCTGACACTTCTACCAAAAGACATATGAAACCAAAATCCTACTAATATATATATATATTATATTATATCCTTCCTAAATGTGAAAGTTTGTAAGTATGGATGTATGTGTGGATGTTTGTTACTCTTTCACGCAAAAACTACTGAACGGATTTGGATCAAATTTAGCACACAGATAGTTTATTACCTGGATTAACACATAGGATACTTTTTATCCCGGTAATAAGATCCCGTGGGATAATTTCAAAATTCACACGGGCGAAGCCGCTGGCAGAAGCTAGTAATATTATAAATGCGAAAGTTTGTGAGGATGGATGTATGTTTGTTACTCTTTCACGCAAAAACTACTGAACGGATTTGGATGAAATTTTGCACACAGACAGTTTATAACCTAGATTAACACATAGGATACTTTTTATCCCGGTAGTAAAATCCCATGGGACAATTATCAAACTTCACGCGGGCGAAGCCGCTGGCAAAAGCTAGTAAAACTATAAATTAAAGCTATTACACAGTCAACGAATATCTAATGGATAAATTTAATAATAATAGGTAAGTAATTATTAATAAAAGGTTTTTGTTTGAGTATTTATTATACATTCGCTAACTAGTACATACTTACAATTATAAATGAAAAGCGTCAAAAAACTCCTCCTCAACACTGTCAACTGCCCCAGGAGACTGGCAGCGTTACCGCGCTGTATGGCAACGCTAAAAAGCCTTGGCCAAGATAAAAGCCAGCCCTAGGGTCACGGGAATTAATGTCAGCGATTAAAAAAATCCTTGAAAAGGCTGTGAGCACTCGGACCCCACGGTCCTAGAGTTTCAACCCCAAACGGCTCGAAAATATAGTTACCAATAAGGTAACTATATTTACGCCGCTTGAGGTTCTCAGCAGCGGCAGCGGCAGCCCATGCACAGCACGATGAACTAGGAAGATGGGAAGGCGCAAGAGTATCGACACATTGCGTCCCACACTATAGGCCTACCCATCTTCCATGGAAATAAAGACATGCCGTCCGGTCTCTTGCCATCGTCGCGTGCCAAACTATTGGGTTCTCATAAAGCTGGAACGCGTGGCAAGAGATCGACGTATGATGTCATTCAAGTTCGTGCGTGCAAAACGGCCTGCACTTCGGCTGCATGGCAAGCCGTGGTTTCCGAGACTCTTGACAACTTCACCACAATGACAGCGGTGAGGAGAACATGGGGCGCCTAGGCGTAAAGCAACAGCGAGGCGGAAGAAAATGGTGTCGTCGAGCAACAGCGAGGCGTATTTGGCAAGCGAGTTTCGAGACGTTAGCCTCGGAGAAGCACGGCACATCAAAATCAATCAGTTTGGAAGCTAGGATTTTCTTGATTAATTTCTCAGTGCCGTTGACCGAGGATATGTATAAGCCGGTAAACTAATAAGTAGGTACTTGAAATTCTGTAGAGGCCGAGTCCGCCCATGCGAATGGGAAGAGAACCTTGTGTTCAAGCTCGGTCGTCCAAGAGCACATTTAAAATGGATGATAAAGTGTTTCTGATCATTTTATCCATTTTGTCCAAAAAAGATGAGTGCTTAGGGTAAAACACTTAGGATTATGGTGATGGCCGAATGCATGTAAATTTTTAGCAACCTTTCCGAAATATCACTGAAATTTTTCCTTGATGAAATCAGGAGAGGTATTTTCCAAGGAGACGAAGAGATACTTTTTCAATCATTTTGATGTTTGTAATTGTCAGTAATCTGTTGGCGTGGTTTAAGTCAAGGCCAATGGACTGAAGTTTATTTTTTAAGAAGATTAAATCATTTAAAACTGTCTCCACATCGCCACCCAAGGTTCTATCATCCAGATACCAAACATTAAATTTTGAATTTAGCTGTCGAACAATTGGATGAATAGCTATACTAAATATCACTGGCCCGAGGGGGTCACCTTGTTGACAGGCAACAGTAGATTCTAAAAGGTGGTCCAGATAAAGTATTTAATTTATTGAAAGTTATTTAAACTGTTTGTCCAAATCAATATCAAATAATTATAATTACCCTTAACACTACAGCAGAAGTGAGTCCTCTTCCGCAAACATCGCACATGATCAGCCTTCTGTTCCCGTGCACCTTCTCATGCATCTTCAGAGTCTGCCGGCTTTTGAAGATCTTCCCACAAACAGGACATTTCAGACTTTCTAGGCTCACTTGTGTATGTTCACTCTCTTTGTGACGTTTGAGACCACTCCATGTCACAAAGGTTTTGTTACATGGTGAGCAGTGTATTGTAGCCTGGAATGAGAAAAATCACAACATTCTATAGCAAATATAAATAAATGTTATGCTTGAACAGTTTTCGTAGGAAGTCTTTATTTGACCCACAATTTCAAATTCTCATATCCAGGATGGACAGGGGAGAACGGGAAACGAAAACTGGGTATCCCAACCCCAAGTAGGTACTATGGGGACAGGAATAGGATAATTTGGGGCATGAGGAGTGAAAATTGAACATACTTACTATTTTACCTTCATGCTCGAGCTTGTGTGCTTCAAATCTTTCCTTGAAGTTAAACTTTTTTTGACAAATATCACAAGTGTAAATGAATGTCTTCTTTACTTTACGCTTTATTTTATGTTGCTTTAATTTTACCAACTTCTTCACTTTTCTGGAAAATTCAATCATATTAGTTGTACACTATGTTGAGTGCCAAATTGAAACAATACCAAATGTGTACATTAACATGTTTTAAGTTTAATAGCCAACCTTTTAAGACTTTTTTCTTCAATAATTTCTGGACTTGTATGTTGATCAATTCCATCAACGTAATCTGAAAATAATTTATTGACAAAATGTTAGGGTAGGTACTACACATCATAGACAGATCAAGAAAGGTAGCGTGGCACAAAAGGGGCCTAGTAATCGGCAGTGGCATGTCCCACAAAGGTGCTTAGTTTTAAGGTAATTAAAACTAAAAATAATCTGTACACATAATACATGCTTTGAGCCATACTTATTTTCAGAAAAAAATCTAATTGTTTGCGAGGCATGGACAGATATCACACAAGAAAAAAGGTGAAGTAAGAGGAGCTGTTTGCCCAGCAGTAGGACACCTAATAGACTAATAAAAAAAAATCTACTTCACCATAGTCAATATCTTCCACTTTCACAGCATTGTCAAGTATCTCAGTTTTTATGTTGTTTTTCTGACTTTTTGGTTCATAGTTTTCAACACCATCAGTTTTTATGTCTAATTCCAGTTTTAATTCTTTTGCAATATCAATTAGAGCTGCCTGAGACCGTAGGCATGTTTGCTTGAACTCGGAGTATTTTTGAAGAAGCTCATAACATGCGTTACAGATGCCTCTTGGCAATTGTTCATCTTTGGATACCTGAAATGGGTTTTTTTAAGTAAAGGATATTTTCAAAATTAAGGACTACAATTATTATTTTATCTAGATTAGTTTATGACTACAATATAATTGATTTACTAATAATGTAGATAATTTACATCAACTCAAAAAGAATAAGCTATGGTAAAATTTTTCCATATGTAGACATTATTTGCTGATAAGAATCACTTAAACTTATTGAATTAATTTTTCACTATGATTTTTTACCTGGACAGAGGTACAAAAACAATAAATATCGGGAGAAATATTCTCAAATATTAAATATGAGAACGATTCTTGTGTTGTGAGACATGCCCGACATACACTGTTATTTAAAATAGTACTGTAGGCCATTATTGTATGCAAATGTTCCTGAGAAAATACTTTATAGTAAATACATTTATTTAATTGGAATACATAACATTTAGTGAGGCTCTACAGTGAAACAAGTGAACACAACAAAACTGACATGAGCATCCTATCCAGTGTTGCCAGTATGATTTCCCAAAAAAGTACGGCTGGCCTTCTGAAAAGGTACGGTTTTTAACGTCAAGGTACGGTTGTGTCGGGATACTTCTGCAAGAACTAGATAAGTATTTTTTTTTTGTTTTTTTCTCCTTCCTGTTGGCTGTCTGCGACCATAGGTTGGAAAAAAAGCGATAGGGAATCGAATATTCAAAGGGATATAATATGGTAAAGTAGAACATTATTACCGATTGCCAATATCGAACAAATTCATTTGTAAATCAATTATAGAATTAAGTAAAGTCATTAAATTCGTTAATGATGCAATGATTAAATGTTTTTTTGATAATAATTTATCATAGGAATAATGTGATGAGGAAGTTCAGATATGAAGCGATGTATAAAAAGGTACAAAAAGTATTGTTTTGTTTGATTGTTTTCAAACTAGTGTACAAAATTCTATTGTTTACACACCTGTCAGAAACTTGAGATGAAATTATTACAATAATTTTGTTAATTGATACCGGTAAAAAAAATTGATGTAATTTGATATTTTTAAGTCTAAAAAGACTTTGTAAATCGAAGTTCAAATCAATCGCAACTCGAAGAAAAAAAAACTGATCTGGTTCTTGCAGAAGTATTCCGACCCGTACGGTTTTGCTAGAATTTTGAAAAATATACGTGCTGTAGTCATATTCTACAGCGTAAACAAGTTGTTTGTCAAAAAAAATTATGAAAATAATGTTTAAGGAACTAAGAAAATTCCCTTTAAGTAATTTGTGTCCATATTTTAGTTAAAATCTGACAGAAAGTTGAAGATAGTATGAGTCTCATTATTTTCTATTACTTTCTCGACAGACTGTAATCGTAAAATAATAATTTAACCTACCACACTACCACCTATAAATATTTTACGAGTTTTTACATTTTGTTTGCCCTTTGTAGTGAAAATAAATCACTAGTATAGAAAAGGTACGAAAAAGGTACGGTCTACACTGAGGTGCGGTTGTGGTACGATTGTGTGATGAATAGTACGGAAAACCGTACTTTTTGGTACGGTCTGGCAACGCTGATCCTATCTATTCCAAGGTTGAATATAAGTTCCTTGATCTATTCCATAGACATATAAATAGTATGGACTGGAAATACCTACAAAAAAAAGGTGCATACCTACAACACAAAATTTCTCACAAAATGGCTGCCAATGCTAGGGTTGTGCCAGTCACGGAATAAAGGTTACTACAACCATACCATAACAAGTATCGATAATAACATTATCCAATATTACTACTATTACTATTTCTCGTTTGAATCTAGTTATATTCTTACAGTCTGTTGTAACTGAAAAATGAGTAAGTAAGTCCTTCTGATATCTGACAGTTAATAAGTGTTTTTTCTGCACAGAATTTAAAATAGTAGATTGTTTGACAAGGGTGAAAAATAATATTCTTACGGCTGTTGTAGTCTATGGTTAAAAATATAATGTTATTGTCTATGGAATGACGAAGCACTCTTTCGCTTTCCATATTCAACCTGAATCATGTCGTGTACAGTCATACAGTGCTAATTAAATATTATCTTTGAGTCTAAGGCAGTTTACTTTGATATTAAAGCAATCCCGACCGAACCCCAAACATGGTGTCAGAATTGGTGTCATATTAAATTAAAAGGAAAACGAAAAAGCCAATAAAAGTCGAGAAAACTGTAAGTAAAAAAGTCAAGTCATCCAAGTCACCAACATGGCGGACAAAGCGTTCTTTGTGCAATTGAAACCGTTTATCATACAAAATGGCGATAACGTGGCAGAAAAATGGAAAAAATGGAAACTTAGATTTGAAATTTTTATGGATGCTAATGATTTATCAAAAGTAACGGATTCGAAAAGGACAGCAATTTTCCTAAATGCTATTGGTGATGACGGAATAGAAATTTTTAATAGTTTCAATATAGATCGAAATACAACAAAGTTAGATGACATCCTAAAGAAATTCGACGAAAAATTCAGTCCTCTTTTAAACATAACAGTAGAAAGGTATAATTTTTTCACAAGAGTCCAAAAAACCGAAGAATCTTTGGATGAATATTTGACCATATTGAACAACCAGGCTACCACATGTGAATTTGGTAATTTGAAAGAAGAATTGATCAAGGACATGCTCGTAATAGGCATGATTAGCACACACATAAAAGAAAGACTCTTACAGGAAGAAAATCTTACAGTTGAAAAGGTGATGAAAATAGCAAAAAGTCTAGAATTGTCGCAAGAAAGATCAAATAAATTAAACAACCAAGAAATTAAAAAGGAGAATATTCAAGGGATCAAAGAGCAAAAACAAAATTATAAAAATAGAAGTCGAACACCCTACCGAAGTAATTCGAGACATCATAAAAATAGTCATGGGAGAAACAATAGTCATGGAAGAAATCAGTCAAGCAACAGGAATAAATCATTAGACAGGAATTGTACCAGATGTGGACAAATTCACAGATATAAATGCCCAGCACAGGAAAAAACCTGTAATAATTGTAAAAAACAAGGACACTTTGCTAAATTTTGTTTTTTCAGGAAATCAGACCATAAAGTTAGTAATATTTCTTATGAACAGCCAATGTCAAAAGATTTTTCTAATAATTTTGTCATAAATTCAGTTCAAAATTGTGAATCTACAAAAAATTGGCAAATAAATGTTTATTGTAATAATGTCAAACTTATATGTCAAATTGATACAGGTGCAGATACAAATGTCATAAGCAAGAAAATGTTAGATAAAATTATGTCCAGTTCTCACTCAAATATTAATATTTCAAGAACAAATAATAAACTTTTTTCCTTTTCAGGACAATTAGTGCCAAATTTAGGTACATGTATTCTTAACTGTAAATTTGAAAACGGAATAACCACAAAACTCTATTTTGTTATTGTTGAATGTGAATGTAAAACAATATTGGGTTGGAATTCATGTGAAAAATTAGGTATTGTGAAAAGAATATATGGAATCCAGCAAAGGTCAGTACAAGAAATTATTTCCAAGTTTGCTAAAACATTCGAGGGTCTAGGTTGTCTACCATATAAAGCTCATCTAGACATTGATAGTAGTGTTCCACCTAAAGTCTGCCCAGTCAGAAGAATACCTTATTCATTAGAGAAACGTCTTAAAGAAGAATTAGAATATATGGAAGAACTACAGGTCATAGAAAAAGTCGATAAGCCAACTAAATGGGTAAACTCAATTGTCTTAGTCGAAAAACCAAATGGTAAACTGAGAATATGTCTTGATCCTAGAAACTTAAACACGGCTATTAAACGTCCTCATTTCCCGTATCCAACATTCAATGATCTTAGATCTAAAGTTGCAGGTGCATCAATTTTTTCAAAATTAGATGCAAGTTCAGGCTATTGGACTATATGTTTAGACGAGGAAAGTAGTGAACTTTGTACGTTCAACACTCCATACGGTCGATACAAATTTCTAAGACTGCCATACGGAATCAACTCTAGTGGTGAAATTTTCCATAGGACAATGAATCAATTATTCGGAGATTTAACAGGTATAATTATATATGTAGACGATATACTTGTTTATGGGTCTACTATTGAAGAGCACAATGAAAGACTAGAATCGTTATTCAAACGAGCGTCGGAAGTCAATTTGAAGTTCAATAAATCCAAATGTCATTTTGGTTTGTCTGAAATATGCTATGTAGGACACATTTTCAATAAAAAAGGTGTATCACCTGACCAGTCAAAAG
Source organism: Xestia c-nigrum (assembly GCA_916618015.1). Lineage (NCBI taxonomy): Eukaryota > Metazoa > Arthropoda > Insecta > Lepidoptera > Noctuidae > Xestia > Xestia c-nigrum. The sequence goes on along the minus strand of OU745245.1, from coordinate 23,986,791 downwards.
TAGAAGCAATTTCGAAAATGCCAAGTCCAAGTAATGTCAAAGAACTGCAAAGATTTTTAGGAATGGTCAATTATTTAGGTTCCTATATACCAAATCTCGCAGAAGAAACTTCTTTGCTGAGAGAATTGCTCAAAAAACATAATCAGTGGCAATGGTTAGAACAACATGAAACACAATTCAAAAAATTAAAGTCAATGTTATGTCAATATCCAGTCTTAGTCCATTATGATATGAAAAAACCAATTAGATTGTCAGTCGATTCGTCACAAAATGCAGTAGGTGCAGTTATTTTACATGACAAAAATCCGATTGCTTATGCTTCAAAGTCATTAAACAAAAGTCCAATTAATTATGCACAGATTGAAAAAGAACTATATGCTATAGTATTTGGGTGTAAAAAATTCCACCAATACATATATGGAAAACCTATTCAAGTTGAAACAGATCACCAACCTTTAGTCACATTATTCAAAAAACCCTTGTCAGAAGTACCAACAAGATTACAACGTATGATGATCACTTTACAAGCTTATAATCTTATTGTGTCGTATACAAAAGGATCAGAGATGTATGTTTCTGATACATTATCTCGTGCTCCAGTCAAAGATGATAAATTTAACCAAGAATTAGTCAGTTTGGAAGATTTAGATTCAAATATTAATATTCACATAAATTTGTTAACCTCTAATTTAGCCATTTCTCCAGAAAAACTTGAGAAAATTACAAGACACACTAAACAAGATTTAGTTTCTCAAAAAATAATAGAATATTATAAAAATGGATGGCCTAAATGTAAAGAACATTGTCATAGTTTAACATTGCCTTACTGGAACATAAAAGAGGAAATTCATGTAATTAATGATATAATTTTCAAAAACAATTCTGTTATCATACCTCAGACAATGCGTACAGAAATATTAAATATATTACATGAGGGTCACCAAGGGATTGAAAAAACAAAAAACTTAGCAAGAAATGTAGTTTATTGGCCAAATATTAATCAAAATATTGAAAGTAAAGTTAGACAATGCGAAACATGTTCAATTTATTCTGCAAATAAATCAAAACAACCAATGTTAACTCATGAAAAACCTTTATTTCCATGGCAAAAACTAGCTACCGACTTATTTGAATATAAAGATAAGAAATACTTATTGGTAGTAGATTACTATTCTAACTACATTGAAATAGCAAATTTAAATAAAGACAGTCGAACATCTAATGTTGTCGCACACCTAAAATCTATTTTTGCACGTCATGGCATTCCAATGCAACTAGTTTCAGATGGAGGACCGCCATACAACTCCAATGATTTTAGAAAATTTTTGCATGAATGGGACGTTGAACACATTATCTCAAGTCCAAATTTTCCAAGATCCAACGGCTTAGCAGAAGTCTCAGTAAAAATAATAAAAAATATACTAAGGAAAAGTGATGATTCTGGATCTGATCCTCACTTAGGTCTTTTGCAATATAGAAATACACCGAGAGGAAATTTAAGCTCTCCAGCACAGCTTTTAATGTCTAGAACGTTAAGATCTCAGCTACCTAACAAAATTAGTCACTTACGACCTAAGATTGTAAAGCATTCGGAACATAACAAAAAGAAACAAGAAAAAAGTCAAAAAACCAAGTTTTATTATGACAAAAACTGTAAAAATTATCTGGATTTTCAAATAAATGACAATATTTATTTTAAGAAAAATCCTAAGGATATTATATGGACAAAAGGTACTATTATGTCTAAAACCAAATATCCAAGATCATTTATTGTCAAAGATTATAATAATAATACTTACCGTAGGAATAGTCAGCATATTCGTTTTAGGTTCAAGTCAGAAAGTCAAACGTCAAGTCAGAAAAATGTCTCTCAAAATAATAACAAAAAAGTCAACTTTAAGGATAGTCCTAGTCCTAGTCAATTAAATAATGAACTAAACAAGTCAAAATTTTCAGAAAAGGAGGATGATAGTTATACATTTATCTTCACTTATCATGAGTCAAGTCCTGAGTCAAGTTTACAAAATCAGGAACTGAACAATGAGTCAGATTCATTCTTATCTATAGAGTCAAATCATTCTTGTCAGTCAGAAAACCAGTCAGAAAACATAGTAAAGTCACCTATATTTGTTGATATCGATGAAACATTAGTTTCACCTGAAAGTCTACATGACTATAACGAATTTGATAATGAAAGTCCAATGTCTTCTCAACGTAGAAACTTAGAGAACTTACTTCAAAGTCCAAATGAATTAAATATACCAAGTAGTGTAGAACAATCTCCATTACCATGTAATGATGAGGCTGTAAATGCTGAAAAACAATATAGCTCTAGGGGAAGATTGTTAAAGAAAACACAAAGACTTGATTTATAAGATTTAATACATAGAAAATAATACAAGTTCACAATAATATTATCACAATTTAATTCAAATGCAAATTGTATTTTTATTGTATTATTGGCAAGCACTCACTTACTCTTACTATGATATTATTGTATAATTATGTTAGTAATGTTTATAATGAAATGTATTTTAAAAATCTTAATTCTTCAATGTAAATTGTTATGGTTGTGTTTAACTTGGATTAAGTCATCTGTCAAATAATTGTAATGTCAATGTCAGTCTGACAGCTCTCTTTTAAAAAGGGGCATGTTGTAGTCTATGGTTAAAAATATAATGTTATTGTCTATGGAATGACGAAGCACTCTTTCGCTTTCCATATTCAACCTGAATCATGTCGTGTACAGTCATACGGTGCTAATTAAATATTATCTTTGAGTCTAAGGCAGTTTACTTTGATATTAAAGCAATCCCGACCGAACCCCAAACAACGGCAAGGGCGCTATACTATAATCCTGAGCGAGGTATTCAACGTACTTCGCCTGAGGGACTCTATTCTTACTCTACTTTTCATCTGTTAAATTAAAAATATTATTTTGTTCAAAAACTGTCTCTGTGACACTTTTACTGATCTCTTACCGTGATATTTGTACCTTGTATCTAGGAAGATATCAATTATCGATTTAATTAGGAGTAAGTTGTGGTTACTATTATGCTCGGGATCAGAGTTCGCATGAAAAAAGTCTTTAAATCATGCAATTCACATGAATTTAAAAATGTACAGATAATACAACTCTGGTTTAGATTTTTGTTCGATGTGAGTTTTCATATTTTTTTCTGTCTTTATCAGAATATCTATCACACTAGAAGAAGCGTAATTATTGAAGTCCACTTCTTGACTTTATGTAAATCAGTATCGTAAAATATTACGGCAACGGTACAACACTATTCCACCATGACGTATAATGTAAACAAACTAATGAAATTATGAAATTAAAAGAAAGGTCTGTTGGTCGGAAATAAGCCCAAATATGAACACTACAGCCATAAATGTATGATCGCATACCATTTTTTCATTGACAGTGTATTACTATGTGTAATATTGCATGAAAACCGGCTCCTAACCTGTGCAAAGACAATTGAGGTTGATTTTCCGTCTTTCTTGTACCACACTTCATAAAGCAACACAAAGGCATGTTGAATGACTGTTTTTCACTATATACGTGCAATTTTAAAACTAAACTCCTCGTAATTTTCTCACAAATCTCAAAAAATGTAAAAGTAAACACTCATTTGACAGCAGAACTACCACGAACTCGACGCATAATATGGCGAATACGGCACTTACCTACGATTATCACTACGTCACAACAAAATGTTGCCAATAAGAGCAACAACAGAAATATTGTTGTCTCTTTCAACAAATACGATTACCACATTAGATAAAACGAAACAAAACGATATTTCACAATCTGTTTCGTATTTCATCCATATATGCATAAGCAAATGTAGGTATAGAATATCGCGGCGCCTCCATATATTTTCTATCTCAATGATCTATTCTGACATTCTGACGTAAGGCACGTCATGTCGTCGTCTGTCATTTTTTTCGTGACAAGAATGCATCTCGGGGCACTGAAAAAAAGAGAATTTAGCAAAAAAAAAGGGTTATCTTGGCAAATCGTTTATTTTATCGATTCTATCTGGTGATCGAAAAAAACAATTCTATCATGGTATAACACCAAAATTGACTTGGTGTTTTTTGTCTTAAAAAAAATCTGCTGTTCCCTACAGTAAATTATGTTCGCCAACTCGACAAAATGTATGGAACGCTGATTTATTTTTCGCGATTCAGGGTTTGGTTCCATTTGTAAATGTTGATCATAATGATGAGTACAATCACCGGTCGAAGTTTATGGATATCGTCCGGAAACACGGTGTATAAGCGTCGTAAGTGACAATACAAGTTTAGCTACGCCTTTACTCCCTCGAAATTGGTCGCAGTAAAAAAATAGTAGGTACCTAGAAAACGCTGGCGTGACCGCGTGACGACTTAGAAGCGTTTGCGATAGATTGGCCTGAGAGAACCGCACGTAGGGAGGAGTGGAGACTATGGGGGAGGCCTTTGCCCAGCAGTGGGACAATACAAGCTAATAAAAAAAAAAGTACCCCATTTCGTTTCCACTCACCAAAAAAAAGATGGCGGCGTTGATGGTGCTGTGGCTTGTGTTGTGATGGTGCTGGCTATTTGCGGCTTCCCTGGTAGCTCATAAGTATACGGCACAGATTTGTGGATGTCTTTACCTATTCTCAATCTCATTTTTCTTATAGGTAGATTTCCTTTAAAAAAAAAGAAACTACTTGATGGTCTCTCACATAAAGACGGAGATATAATATGGTCACCGTAAAATTGTCAAACACGTTAGACTGTAAAATAACAACGAACGATCGGTGTAGTCAACTCATGCGGTGTGGAGGGAAGGAGGGGTCCCCTTTGCCCAGTGGTACCACTCTCATGAAAAGATAATGTACTTACCATTCCTGAGAAATACGGATTAATATAACCTAACCTTAAAACACTTTATAATCCCCTAAAAAGCGTAGACGACGGATAAACTATTTCCCAGTGCAGGGTTTAAAGGAACCTAACTAACCTAACGAGGGGGTGCCCCAAGTCCCGATTATGGGGGCAGGGCAGAGATACTTCCGTATGTTCAGCTTCGACCGGATGCAACAATCCAGTTACAGCCCCCTTGGTAAGGACTGGTTGTCAGACTATTTGTGCATAAAACATTTCAACTAATTTTAAAAGGTGATCTTAAATCGTGGCCGAGCATTAAATTTAATAACGTTCCCGTGAAAAGAAAGCAGTCCGTATGCTACCTTGGACTGGTCTTAGAGAGGAATTTTTCATTCGTAGATCACATAAAAAATGTCGGTGAAAAAGCTAAAAAGAACTTTTATGCCTTAACGAGGATATCCAAATCTACGTGGGGATTGTCATTTTTAACTTTAAAGACCATCTACGTGGCTACTTACTTGGGTTGTATGTGCTACGGGGCACCTGTTTGGGCCGATAGGGCCACCATAGGAGCGGTGCGACGTAAATTGCTTCAAAGCCAGCGTTTGGCGTTGATATTCTTGTGCAAAGCGTACAGGACGGTTAGTACCGAAGCTCTTCCGGTGCTTGCGGGTGTACTTCCAGTCGATCTGGAGGTGCAGCGGCGGGCTGCAATGTACTATAACGCGCGTGAGACCACGGACGCAGACTTTTTAACCGTACGTGATCGTGCTAGGATTTCTAGATTACCTATTCAAACCACAGACCGACGTCTGGGAGGAACTTTTATCTGAATGGCAATGTAGGTGGGACAATTCCATCAAGGGCAGGCACCTCCACCAGTTCTTTCCATCCGTTCGTGAGCGGCTGGACAGGACATGGCTGGAGGTTGATCACTGTGTTGCCCAATTTCTCACGGGCCATGGCAACTTTAAGAGTAAATTATTTTCCTTCAAGCTTGTTGACTCGCCTTTTTGTCAATGTTCAACATCTGACTGCGAATATGAACAATCTGCTCATCACATTTTGTGGGAGTGTAGTCTTTGGCAAAATGAACGCAATATTATGTTGGATAGTGTACAGGTTACATCCGGAGTTATTTACTATACGGACCTTGTGGAAACTAGAGCAAATTTCCGTGCGTTCAAGCGTTTTTGCCATACCTATTATTGGAATCAAATATAACAGCTCTCAACTAGGACCCATTAACGTTAATATTTATCCGTGGTGCTTGGCAACTGGGCCTATCCCAGTTGTAAACGTCCCTTTGTGCCTATTGGCCTTGTTTCGTTCTGTCTCCTGCTGATATGGAGGGAAGTGGAAATTACAGTTCTTTCCTACTCCTCCGCTATACTTTCTGATTAATTTCGTTGCGGGATCCAAGACAGTTAAATTCATTCTCTGGCACTTCGTCGAGCTTCATTGTCTCGGCGCTTTTCTGGTGGTCGCCACTGTTGATTCTGGCTTTCAGGAGTTACAGTGGTTTGGGCGTGTGTGGCGGGCTTGTCCCAAAAAAAAAAAAAAAAAAGACTATTTGTGCCACTAACTACCTGTGACAGCCGGGACCAACAGCTTGCTGTGCTTTCCGAGGCACGGAGGAAACTCGGTATGTAAGGGTGGTCACCCATCCACAGATCAACCTAGGCAGGCACGGACTGTTATTATTGAGCCACGAGCTCCTATGCCGAGATTAAAAAAGGTGTGGAATAAAATTTGTTGTCATGAACTAAAATTTACATAGCACATTTCTCTCGTTTTTCTTGAAAGTTAAGATGTTTTTGAGTTTAGTAAGCTTATGTGATAGCAGCCGTTGTTGATTCGGCAGAAGGATAAATTTAATGAAATTTAATAAATACATTTTTTTTTGTCCGCATGGTGCCGGACGTAAAGTATAGCACCATCCCATATCTTCCCGTGGGTGTCGTAAGAGGCGACTAAGGGACTTACCAGAGAATGGGCAGCAGCGTTCTCTGTTCTTTTGTGACAACCGTACTGCGATCGCCAACCCGCCTGCCAAGCGTGGCGATTATGGCAAAACCCCCCAAATGGACACCGCATTAAATAAATGGCCCCTAGTGCCCGGCAGCCCGTCTACCCTCGACTACGGCAGTGGTCGAGGTTATGGCGTGGCAAGGGGTGAGAAGAATCCCCGGATGGGATCCGGCTGCCAACACCAACGACTGGACCTGGCAACTTACAAGTGAGACGCGCACACTCCGCACTGACGAGAAGATAGCGGAGCTCGAAGAGGAATTGAGCAGGCTGCGATGGAGTATTGTGGGATTATCTGAAGTGCGAAGAGAGGGAGAGGACACGATAATCCTAAAATCCGGCAACCTGCTTTATTTCCGAGAGGGTGACCGCCAGTCCCAGGGTGGTGTTGGGTTTATCGCCCACAAGTCCCTTGTGAACAACGTGGTGAAGATCGAGAATGTGTCGACCAGGGTGGCGTACCTTATACTCAGAATATCGTCAAGATATTCGCTGAAGGGCATACAGGTCTACGCACCGACCTCGGCACACCCCGACGACGAAGTGGAGACCATGTATGAGGATATCTCAAAAGCCATGCATGGTTTCAAAACTCACTTCACCGTTGTCATGGGGGACTTCAACGCGAAACTGGGCAAACGAGACGGGGATGAGCTCCAAGTGGGGCAATTAGGAGTTGGACGTCGGAACCACCGGGGCCACCAACTGGCTAGTTTTATGGAGGAGGAGGGCCTCTGTATGATGAACTCCTTCTTCAAAAAGCGTGAGCACAGAAAGTGGACCTGGCAGAGCCCAGATGGTGCAACAAAAAACAAGATCGACTTCATCATGTCAACTAAGAAGCAAATGTTCAATGATGTCTCTGTGATCAATTCGGTGAAAACCGGGAGCGATCACCGCATCGTAAGAGGCACATTGAACATCAATATCAAGCTAGAAAGGTCTCAACTGATGAAGTCTACGCTCCGTCCAGCACAGATCCAAATCCAAAACCCCGAGAGCTTTCAGCTCGAACTCCAGAATCGTTTCGAGTGCCTAGGCGGCTCAGTGGACGAATACAACGATGGGTTCGTAGAAACTGTCCATACGACCGGGTCTAAGTTCTTCAAGACACGTCGTACAGATCAGAAAAAGAGGTTCTCCGCAGTTCTCCGATCAAACTCTCGAGCTCATGAAGGAGCGGCGTGAGATGATCCTGCAGTCTTCAGACGAGGCGTCGAAATACCGGCAGCTCAATAGACGGATCTCTAAATCCTTAAAGAGCGACCTCCGCCGCTTTAATACCGAGCGTATTAAAGACGCGATCGAGCGGAACAAAGGCTCAAAAGTATTTTTAAGAGATCTGGCTATTGGGCAGAGCCAGCTCACGAAACTGAAGACCGACGATGGCAGATCTTATCCGCCAAACCGGAGCTACTGAGGGAGATCGAGAGCTTCTATGGACAGTTGTACACGTCAACCAGCAAAGACTGTACTGTTTTAATAAAACAACGATAACAGTACCCAATGAAAATGTTACTTTAACTTGAAAAATTGCAGTAATTTTACATTACATTTTTAAATTATTTTCATGAATAACAGCTCTCTGAAAGGAAATAATAATATATATTTTTTTTTTTTTTTTCCCTAGCCTATCGTGTGTCCCACTGCTGGGCAAAGGCCTCCCCTTTTTCCTTCCAAACCTCTCTATCCTGTGCGGTATCTGGCCATGTTCGCCCCGCAAACAAGATTAGATCGTCACACCACCTTCGCCGCGGTCTACCTCGACGGCGATTCCCTCCGTCAGGCGTCCAGTGAGTGACGATCTTTGCCCATCTCTCCGGGTGCATTCTAACTACGTGGCCGGCCCACTCCCACTTCAGCTTGGCTGTTTTTTCTCCGACATCTGCAACCTGAGTTACGGAACGCAGGGTCGTGTTTTTTACGTGATCTGTACGCTTCGCACCGATTATACTGCGTTCCATTGCCCTCTGGCAAATCTTGAGTTTGGACTTCTGTTGTTCAGTAAGTGACCAACTTTGCGCACCGTAGGTTAGGACGGGCAGGATGCACATATCGATGAGTTTTCTTTTCTTTTCAAAAGTAGGCAAGATAAAGAAATAGAAAAACGAGTCCAAAATGCTTGGAAGACCTTCTGGGCCCTTAAAGAACACAATAATATAAATAGGTAATTAAGAATTATTTAGATTTGCTTTGTGACTATTTAATTTATTTACCTATGATGACTGAATACTTTCTTGCTGGGAGTGGTGAAAAGTTTTGTATGCAACATGTGAGCAAGTTCTTTGCTAGTCGTTTTTTTTCAAATCAAAACTCATAGGAAACTTTCCTCACATGTTGGATTAATAACTATTTTTTAATTTTGTGATTTCATAATAACTTCATCTAAAAAAAAACCCATCCATGTTCCTTCCTCGCCCTTTATGTTCCGGAGCCGCGGTATCTCTTTTGAACAGTCCCGCAGCCCCGGCAGGCTTCAGCCCTTGCGGGTCCCTCCATTATGCTGACATCTTTTTGAGGCGCGCGTGGAACACTAACGCGCCGTCGACACAGCCTGTCGTCGTTAGACCGGCGGATGGCTAGCTAGCCTCGGTCGCCTCCTCATTTTTTAATAACTCACTAATTACTTGGGAAAGTCCGTCATAGTCCCACCTTTTAAAAAAACGCGGTTATTTTCATGTTGACATTAGTTACATTGATGTTTGTAGAAGTAACTGATAACTAACGAATCTTTAGTCATCATTAATATCTAAAACACACAACTAATTTGCGATAAAATATGACGGACTTCGCCACCTTGACCTTAATCGGTATTTTTAGGAATGGTACATTATCTTTTCATGAGAGTGGTACCATGGGGCAAGGAGGAACCCCAGCCCTCCCCTTCCTCCACACCGCACGAGTTGACTTCCATCGCATACATTCGACAATATTTCGGTTTCACTTCGTTGGATTATAATCTACCAAAAAAACATGCGTAATACTGTAAGCAGTATGTTCGGTTGATAATCTATACGAAAATATCGCCGCGATTCTCTCACTCGTGGAGAAGGCCCAAAAGAGAGTGTGTAGAAAAACGTGGCAAGAACAATAATATCGCCGCGATTCTGTAGCTCGTGGAGGCGCCCCCCTTAGGTCGGAAGACCTTTTTGTCAAAGCTGCACTTCGAACACGAAAATAAAATATAATGTGAGTTCCACAGGCTTCGCAGAAGAAAGCATTCGTAGAACGTGTGACTAAATTAGAATAGTTCCTATATCACAAAGGTTCAGCCCACAAGGTATCCGTTGTTAGGAAGTTATGTGTTGTCACGATTACGAGTTTGACTGATTTTGCTGGGAACTTTTGTTGTTGAAGATACTTTTACTCAGAAGTAAAAACTTAGTCATTACAGTCAATAAAAGTACAACTCGAACAATATATTAAAAACTTTATTGTAAATATTTTTAACATAAATCTCATGATTAAAATCTCCAGTCTAGACTGTAATACTGTAATATCTACGTACAATATAATATCTATAAGGAATGATTTACATCCACCACCTAACCTTGAAGTATTATAAAAATATTTGATTTTCTATTTTATCCTTAATATAAGTAACCTCACCCATAGACACAAAATATTAAATGTAACTTCAAAGGCGACTGCAGACACCAAACCGCAGCGGCAAAGCATTCCAACCGCATTGTACGACCGCAGCGACACTACTGTTTTTTTATATCGTAACTAACTATAGGGGACTAGTAATTAGTGTACGATACTTTTTTGTTCATGATAAAAAACCACTTTTGCTATGGGATTGGTCCCACCTGACTACGCGAAAAAAAATCAGCTGTTCTGTACATTTATGTTCGCCTAATGTACTGAACAGCTGATGTTTTTTCGCGATTTTCTGTTTGGTCCCACAGTAAAAGTTGTTTGTTATCATGAGTACAATCACGTGTTTAAGTATCGTACACTAATTACCAGCCACCTTATATAAAAACGCTTCAGTAGATGACATTGCCGTCTGCGACCGTAGCAGTTGAGATGTCGCGTTCAAAATCAAAACCACAGCGGCAATGTCGCTTGCGGGTCTTTCAACAGGAAAGCCGCGGTTATCTGCAGTGTGCCGTCACCTTACGACGCATCTCTTTATAATTTACAGTTACTCGAAAAGCAACACGACACACTTGGTGTATTTGTCCAAATATTCTTTGGGTCAATGTAAAATGAACGCTATTATAAAACCATAGAGACATTTTACAAAACTCAATATTTTTCCCAAATATACCTAGTGCAGCGCCACCGTTAAATACATCTTGATTTAGAGACTGAAGATAATTTTTATCTCGCATTAAAAATGACTCACGTAACTTTAGCTACGTCTAGAGAGCTACTACAGCAATATTTTCTAATGTGTTGTTATCATAGTTTCCCCTGCATGAAGGGCTTAAGATATTTGTGGAAGCTCTGGTTGACGGGCTCCGCGTTGAGGGGACTCTTCAGCGCTTCCTCCATCAGGCGCTCGTACACACGACCGTCGTATGCACCCAAAGCGGAATGGAGAATCTGTAATTAATATTTAAATTGTAGATGTCGGACTTCGTACATTCATATAATTATACAAGGTTTCGCTCTTAATGTATTTAAAATAATGTGGTAATTATTGTGTCATTTCAATTTTAATTTATGTTTCTAATCTTATTATCAAATGTGTTATGATTTTAATTCTAATGTAATTTTCCAATTTTATTACTAAATATGTGTTGATTTCAATTTTATTTTTTAAGTGCAACTATAATTTTGTTTGCTTGGTTATGTCACCGTAAAATTGTCAAATACGTTATATTGTAATATCTCTAGCGATATTGTAAAGTCTCGAATTATTGCCAAATGAACATACTGCTTACAACAAAACGCATTATTTTTCGTGAAATGCATGCGATGGTAGTCAACTTACGCGGTGTGGAGGGAAGGAGGGGTCCCCCTTGCCCAGTGGCACAACTCTCATGAAAAGATAATGCACCATTCCTGAGAAATACCGATTAATATAACATAACCTTAAAACACTTTATATTCCCCCTAAAAAGCGTAGTCGACGGAGCCCCGCTTCGCGGGGCCCCTATTTCCGAGTGCAGGGTTTAAAGGAACCTAACTAACCTAACGGGTGGGTGCCCCAAGTCCCGATTATGGGGGCAGAGATACCTCCGTATGTCCAGTTGACAATAATTCGAGACAGTACAATATCGCGAGAAAAAACACGTTATATTGTAATATAACGTGTTTGACAATTTTACGGTGACAGTTATACATTTTATTATGCATGCTGTGGTCTCCTGTAAGTGAAGGAGTACACCTACGTGCTACTTTTGTCGTCTTTTATGTAAATTCTTTGTTGGAGTTCCTAAATAAATAAAAGAAAATATAATAAAAGTAGAAATGAATATTGAACCAATGAGCTTTAAAATCGTGCCATTATTTTACATCATTTGTCGAACTATAAGCGCAGTAAAGATTCTATAACGAATAATAAATTGAAAATCAAATATAGCAGACGACAAAAAAATCTTATTAGTCTGTCAGTTAGAATATTAAAAATAATTTGACCCGTGATTTTCCTTTGTTACGTAAACCAAAATTGACGAAGTTACTACGCTTTTAATATTCTCAATACGTCACGACTTGGTATATAATATTTAGTGCGTTCTGACGTCACGAGCCCCACTCCCGAGTTTTGATGCGTTTTATCTCGTTATGTTCTAAACCAAACTCTTTTCATTTGTAACTTGCAAAGTGCAACGCTACAAATATTCATTGATTTACAAAAACAAAAACTACGTGTATTTTCCAATACTCTCTGACGAACTAAATAAATTTGGATTTTTTTGTTACTGTCTTCATGCCTAATAAATAAGCTGTCAGTTAAACCATTTTTTTTCATATTACAAGAAGCAGACGTACCTCGTCCCGTAGGTCAAACGCGTCAACAAGCCCGATCGCGTTCGGTCGCAGCTTCGTCAAGAGTTCCTCGTACCAATGTTGTAGCTTCTCAATGTCGCGCTCCGAGATAGATGTGAACTGTCAAATAAAGAAAGTAATTATTATTACCAAAGTTGTTTAAATAGCGAAAAAAATACCGCCAAGCGCGAGTCGGACTCGCGTATGAAGAGTTCCATCCTAGCAGGGTAGTTTTTAAAATACACATTGTGAAATTTCAACTTTCTATCTATTACGAATCATGAGATACAAGCCTACTGAAACAAGGGATGGACGGACAGCGGAGGCTCTGTAATATAGCCTTGGAAAGTAATTCTTTGTCAACGCTTCCGTTGATGCCGCCATTGCCATGTGCTTGTACGTGTGATGACGTCGCGTGTAACACTTACCCTGAGCAAGTCTCCCACTCGCTGCAGCGCCCAGTACACCACGTACAAGCTACTTGTACGTGTGATGACGTCACGTGTAACACTTACCCTGAGCAAGTCTCCCACTCGCTGCAGCGCCCAGTACACCACGTACAAGTTACTTGTACGTGTGATGACGTCGCGTGTAACACTTACCCTGAGCAAGTCTCCCACTCGCTGCAGCGCCCAGTACACCACGTACAAGCTACTTGTACGTGTGATGACGTCACGTGTAACACTTACCCTGAGCAAGTCTCCCACTCGCTGCAGCGCCCAGTACACCACGTACAAGCTACTTGTACGTGTGATGACGTCACGTGTAACACTTACCCTGAGCAAGTCTCCCACTCGCTGCAGCGCCCAGTACACCACGTACAAGTTACTTGTACGTGTGATGACGTCACGTGTAACACTTACCCTGAGCAAGTCTCCCACTCGCTGCAGCGCCCAGTACACCACGTACAAGTTACTTGTACGTGTGATGACGTCACGTGTAACACTTACCCTGAGCAAGTCTCCCACTCGCTGCAGCGCCCAGTACACCACGTACAAGTTACTTGTACAGTGCCGACCAAAAGTCGATAAAATCAAAATCAAAATCAAAATCAAAGCATTTATTTCAAGTAGGCCAGTTACAGGCACTTTTGAATTGTCGAAACAAAATTGAACATTTAAAGTAGCTACAGTCCCAGTCACAAGACATAAAAACTGTGAAAGTACTGTAGTTGCCCATTCCCTAGCGTAGATCTCTATGGAGAAGAACGGGCAAGAAACTCCATGGACACTCTTTTAAATAAAAATATTGTTACAAAATCTTGGTTACATCATTCATGTTGAGATGGTATATTATGTGAGAACAATGTAGCAAGATGTGCACGTTAAAAGTGTCCATAGCAAAACAAAAATAAAATACAACTCAAAAACAAAATAATTAATTCAAATAAACCATGGCGACTAAGAGATGACCAGTCACAACTGACAGCGCCCGTTCACGAACATGACGCATGGATCAGCACCATTCAGCTCAACCATTTTGAAGGGAGCTAAATGGTCCGACACACGCGCCACCATCAGCGAGACATTAGAGAGAGCATGACATACTCTCAACCGCCAGGGCACATTCTAGCCAAGAACTGCCGTAGGCTTTCAGTGAATGATAGCTTTCTAGTACAAAGTACTCACACAATATGGGCTATGCGATTATATAATACTAATATTGAATCTATACAATGCAAAGATAGTTGTACAATCTTCAGCAGCTCCAACAATACCATTTAATGCTATCAATTTTTGCGCCCCTGTCCTTGTGGAGCAGGACCAGCATTGAGCCAAGCATTTTTATCAGCGATATAATCGCTCAACTTGTAATATGCTTGCTTACATAGTGTGCGTTTAATGCATGTTTTAAATTTTGTCTCATTCAGTTCAAGAATACTTTGTGGAATTTTATTATAGCATCTCAAACAGTACCCCATGAAAGATGAGTCTACTTTAGCGAGTCTAAAGCCTGGCTGAACTAATTGTTCCCTATTTCTAGTACTGTAGTTATGTCTGTCACCTCTTTTACCAAAAAGATGCAGATTTTTTCTGACGTACATTATGTTTTCGTAGATGTATTGACAATGTACCGTCATAATGCCAATATCCTTAAACATCTCTCTTAGAGAATCGCGCCTACGAAGATTATATATGGCTCTAATGGCTCTTTTCTGCAGAATAAATATGGACTCAATATCTGCAGCTCGTCCCCATAGCAAAATACCGTAAGACATTATACTGTGGAAGTAACTAAAATAGACCAGTCTAGCGGTATCTACGTCAGTAAATTGACGGATTTTTCTAATGGCATATGCTGCTGAACTTAGCCGCCCCGCAAGAGATGTTAAATGAGAACCCCATTGTAGCCTTGAATCAAGCGTAATCCCCAGGAAAACCGTTTTATCTACGAATTCAAGTTTCTCATTATTCAATAATATATCACAATCACTACCCTTAACATTCGGTAAAGCAAATCTTATGCATTTGGTTTTCTTTTCATTTAATACCAAATTGTTTGCTGTGAACCAATTTTGGACCTGCAGTAGGGCATTATTCACATCATCTAAATTTTGTGCCCGTCTATTTATCTTAAAAATCAGGGAAGTGTCATCAGCAAATAACACCATATTTTGAGGTTGGTTTTTCAATAAATAGGGTAGATCATTTATGTATACTAGAAAGAGGAAAGGACCCAATATTGAGCCTTGTGGAACCCCCATTTTTATTTTTAAACCCTGTGAGTTAACACCATTTATCTGAACATACTGTTGTCTATCATTTAAATATGATCTTACCAATCTAAGTGCAAGTTTCCCCAGTCCGTAATGCTCAAGTTTCATAAGTAATGTGTCGTGGTTAACGCAATCAAACGCTTTGGAGAGGTCACAAAAAATTCCTATAGCGTCTTGGGACTCTTCCCACGCAGTAAATATGTGCTTTAATAAGGTTACACCGGCGTCAGTTGTACAACGTCCCTTGGTGAAACCATACTGTTGATCATGTAAGATTCTGTTGGTGTTAAAGTGATAGAGCATTTGATCAAGCATTACTTTTTCAAAAACCTTGCTAAAAACTGGCAACACGGAGACAGGTCTATAATTGTTAGTATCTTTACTGTCCCCGGATTTGAAAAGAGGTATGACTTTACTGTATTTCATTAAATCAGGGAAGACTCCTTGGTCCACACATAGATTAAAAATTAAAGCTAAGTATGGGGCTATAGTCTCAAGAATGGATGTACAAACTTTGATAGACATTCCCCATAGATCTTCGGTCAGTTTGATTTTTATTTGCCGGAAAGCTTTAATAACAACCATAGGGTTAATGTGTTTAAATTTAAATTCAGCCAGGCAGCCAGACACATTCGCCTTTAATAAACCCATTGAGACTTCAGGAGAGGAATTAAGAGCCTCCGTAGTTTTTAATGGTATCTCTGTAAAGAAATTTACAAATTCTTGAGCTACTTCCTGATTAGAGCTTTTAGGACCACATGCTGTGTCTAATGTGTAGCTGGTGTTGCGTATTTTCTTCCTGTTAGTCTCGTTATTTATGACTTTCCAAACTGTCTTTATTTTATTTTCTGCTGTTTTGATCTTGTTGCTAATGTGCAGGGCTTTAGCAAACCTGCATGTATTTCTAAAAATTTTTGAATACTTAGCAACATACTTGTTAAAAGTTTCAGTGTTAATAAAAGGCTTAAGGCCATAAAGCTCAAATAGTCTTTCCCTACTTTTTCTGATACCTCTAGTTGCCCAATCACTAAATATGAATTTAGGGCAAATACTTTTTGTCTTCTTTTCAAAATTTTTGTTGAATTCCGTGTGAACTATTGAAAAGAAACGATTATAAAATTGATTTATATTAGTATCGTCATGGCTTATAACACTTAGCTTGTTCTGTAGGGAAATATTAAACCCATTTAATTTGCTAGAAGTTATGGGTCTAAATTTAATCTGTACTTTTTGCAATGGTGTATTACACCTATAAGTTACAGTTTGTCCGCTATGGTCGGACGGCAAACAATTTACTATGGCTTTATCTAAGTAATCACAATCGCAGAAAACATTATCTATACAAGTAGCAGAAGATGCTGCGATTCTAGTAGGTTCAATAAAAACGTTAGTCAAGTCAAATGATTTAAAGAGATTTAATAACCGACCGCTATGTGAATTTTCTTCTAAAATATTGATATTGAAATCACCACAAATTATTGTAGATTTATTACTGGCTGCAAGTTTTGCCAGGACATCTTCCATTATTGATTCAAATATGGAAAAGTTTTGATAGTTTGGGGGTCTGTACACACACACAATTACATGCTTATCTAGCTCAACACAGGACAGTTCGACGCAATGTTCAACCGAGAGACCTACTATGTCATTACGTTGCTTATATTTAAAACTATTTTTTATTAATATTAGGGAACCTCCACGAAGCATCGTTTTACGGTTAAAGCAGCTACCCACTATATAGTTCTCATAATTAATAAGCATTTGGTAATCCTTTAGCCAATGTTCAGTAAGACAAATAATGTCAAACTTACTATTTTCTAAAAACAATTCAATTTCTAATAATTTGCAAGACATTCCTTGGATATTTTGGTGGAATAATTTTAAGGTGTTCTGCTGAGGCCCTTTTTTAGTAACTAATTGAGTGCAAGAATTAATAGTACCTTCTGTTGTCTCACTTTCTAGTTTAAATTAATATTAATATTTGGAGTGAGGCCGGAGACTCCCGTGCCATTCTCAGACAACAAGACCCTATCACTAATAGACCCTAATTGAGGATTCACCACGGTGACAGATGGATCCTCCTCTGAGCAATATTTGTAAAGATTTATAGCACTACTGCTATATTCATTTAAAGTCACCTGTACATTAGTAGAATTACTAATAGTCGCAGTGTTAATAAGCAATCTCACAAAGCAATAGCTTGACGTTTAGTTTGACTTACGACCTTCTACTTTCAACAAAATAGATATTGTCAGCAACTAGTTGTAGTTCATAATTTCAATGCCAATATCTAAGACGTGATGGCCTAGCGGTTGGGCCCGTCCAGAATTAAGAGCGAATCAGTAAGCTGTGAGTTCAAATCCCGCACAGTTACTTTTAGTCTTTTTGTAAGTTTTTACTCGACAGAAATATTATATTATTTAACTTGTTTGCTTTGTTCACACATTTCGTAAAGTTAGGGAGGTAGATAGAAAAATAGGTCAAGAATTTTGATAGATTTCTGTGAGGTAGACATGAGTTTTATGAATATTTTAACTTGATCGGAATGAACTTTGTCGTTTGGTTGTAGTCATACAGAATACACTATATAATGTGGTAGTTGATGGTCAGTGACGTGTGGTTTAATAGATAGCGGTATTGTTGTTGGTGTGATTCTTAAAATGCGGGCAAATATTAATATTAAGGCGAGGGCGACTATTATCGCGAATTATCCGCGCTTCATAAAAGTGGCCTTAATAGGACTAAATGTGAGTATTATAATTATTTATGAATTGTAACTTAAACATTAAAAATTTAAAAACGAATGGGTATTATAAATTGTTCATTTATTTGGTGACCTGTGGTTTACTTAATTCGTTATTTTTTTTTTCAATCTATCATGCAAGATAAATAATTAGTGTTTATTATTGGATTTATAAATGCAGAGTGAATGAAGTCACTTTAGTATTTATTACAGCTGCCTAACATCATTTTTTTTGTTTAGAGAAATGCAGTAAGTCTCTGGATCAAAAGGTATGAGGAAGAAGGGAGCCTTGCAAGTAGACAGCGAAGTGGAAGGTCGTCGCTTATTAGTGAAGCGCAGCGACAACATATCGTGGGCGAGTATGAAACCAATGGTTTCACACCTACGACACACTCGGAGTCACCGCAAACTGTTCGCCGTGCCCTCCACGCTGAAGGCTTGCATCACAGAAGATCAGCTAAAATGCCCTTCTTGACAGAAAGACATAAAGAAGAACGATTACATTTCGCACGGGAATATTTTGACTTTCACTGGATTACTTCCATTTTGTTCCGGTTCGCGGTCGCCACTCCAGAACTTTTCGACCCCATCGGCCACCCGTTCTGCGAGCAATGTGCCCTGCCCACTGCCACTTAAGTTTAGCAATTCTTCGGGCTACGTCGGTGACCTTGGTTCTCTTGCGGATGTCTTCATTTCTGATGCGATCACGCAAGTAAACTCCGAGCATAGCCCTCTCCATTGCCCTTTGGGTGACTTTAAGCCGCATACGTCTACTTGACTGCATTGAAAATAATGGGGGTTATACCAAATATTAATCCCTAATGTTCTAGTTTTAATTAGACGTGTTACAAAATATTTAGCGATAATAATAATTCCTAAATTGAGGTTTAGTTTCAATCTTCTTTTCTTCAGGAAAATGAACACTTAAACTATAACCTCAATATGAGTTACATTTATTGTGACGTCACATAAAAAACATATTCACGAAGTATAAATTATGTATTAGTTTTCAGTAAGCTCTGTTGAATACCGATAGATAGAAGTGGGTATCAACAATTATATTTGTGTTATTAGAATATCCTTGTTATGTTAATAAAAAATGACTATAAAAGTGGGTATACAGATACACAAAAAAATCTTATGAACGGTTACAAGAGAACTTCTTATATCTAGGTAGGAATGTGACGTTACAAATCTTATTAAAGTTGTTAACTAAATGAATAAATGAAACGAATAAAACAATTTTTGTTATCTGTCAGCATGACTTTTTTTTCCACCTTCCAACACCGAAAAAATATTACACAATCTCATAAATAGTTATGATGGGTTATTACCCATCATAACTATTTATGAGATTGTAAGATTTTTGTGAGATTTTAAGTTAATAAACTTATATTAAAATATTTATAAAAAATAAATAATGAGCATGAACCCATTTCAAAATAAATACCTAAGTAAATAGTTTTTGTATAAAATACAAATATAAATTAAAGTGGTTACAAAAAAAAAACCCGTATGTAAACGGGATTTGAACTCAAGACACGTTGATCGTGAATCCACTGCTTAACCTAAACAGCTATCAACACCTGGTAGATATGGTCGAAGTTTACCTATCCAATGCAAATACGATCATGCGTTTGCTGCGTGTATAACAAAAGAGACGGTAATATATATCTTTTTGTTTCGTGGAGAGCGACGCGACAACTTGCGACAGTAGGCGACTCTGTGGCTGTGGTGTGCGTAGGTACTGTATTGAGACAGCTTACACATACAGCCGCACGGACGCTCGGCCGTGCGTTCACAGCAAAATGATCCTTAGTGTGCCTGTGCGCTTATGAACGCTTACTGTACGTGTGATGACGTCACGTGTAACACTTACCCTGAGCAAGTCTCCCACTCGCTGCAGCGCCCAGTACACCACGTACAAGTTACTTGTACGTGTGATGACGTCACGTGTAACACTTACCCTGAGCAAGTCTCCCACTCGCTGCAGCGCCCAGTACACCACGTACAAGTTACTTGTACGTGTGATGACGTCACGTGTAACACTTACCCTGAGCAAGTCTCCCACTCGCTGCAGCGCCCAGTACACCACGTACAAGCTACTTGTACGTGTGATGACGTCACGTGTAACACTTACCCTGAGCAAGTCTCCCACTCGCTGCAGCGCCCAGTACACCACGTACAAGCTACTTGTACGTGTGATGACGTCACGTGTAACACTTACCCTGAGCAAGTCTCCCACTCGCTGCAGCGCCCAGTACACCACGTACAAGTTACTTGTACGTGTGATGACGTCACGTGTAACACTTACCCTGAGCAAGTCTCCCACTCGCTGCAGCGCCCAGTACACCACGTACAAGCTACTTGTACGTGTGATGACGTCACGTGTAACACTTACCCTGAGCAAGTCTCCCACTCGCTGCAGCGCCCAGTACACCACGTACAAGTTACTTGTACGTGTGATGACGTCACGTGTAACACTTACCCTGAGCAAGTCTCCCACTCGCTGCAGCGCCCAGTACACCACGTACAAGTTACTTGTACGTGTGATGACGTCGCGTGTAACACTTACCCTGAGCAAGTCTCCCACTCGCTGCAGCGCCCAGTACACCACGTACAAGTTACTTGTACGTGTGATGACGTCGCGTGTAACACTTACCCTGAGCAAGTCTCCCACTCGCTGCAGCGCCCAGTACACCACGTACAAGTTACTTGTACGTGTGATGACGTCGCGTGTAACACTTACCCTGAGCACAGATAATATAATACTAGCGTACAGATACCCCATCCCATACAAAGAAACGTGACCGCCGTAACTACGTCATTTCTACGGGCTATTCGGGCAAATGTCTAAAGTGGCTGAGCCCTGCTTGTTTCACTAACCTCGGCTCTAGATGGAGCTACCAGCGTTGACTCGCCAGCTTGTGGGCCGCGACCAGTTTATTTTACACTTTACACCAATAGATGGCGTTAAAACTATACTCTACTTTTGTACTACCTCTAAAACTAAGGTAGCCCCGTGACCTTGAAGCTTACGTCGTTGGTGACTCGGCAATTGACAATAATAATTTCACGTTCTTTCATGCCTACTTTGCGATAGCGCATGATTTCTTGTGCATGGTAATGGTACAGCTAGGTACATGTTTTTCGGCCGACTTAGTTATTTGTTATGTTCGGCGTCAAACGTCAACGCAAAATATTATAAATAACAAGTCGTTCAGTCAACTATAATCATTCATAATATCGAAATACGTAGCTCTTGAAATGATTATTTGTTTTTTTTATTTGTATGTTTTTTTTTTTAATTAGATGACTTAAAGGGAGAGTTATTTTTTAATTCAGCGTCAGTTTCGAGTGTATAGAAAACATTTTATTTTAATTACAAGCTGTTATTACTTAACTAAGTATACAATATTTGTAATTGTATGTTGTGTTGGTACCTACATAAGTAGGTAAGTATTAGGGAATGCAATCTCGCGAGTTTAACGAGATTGCACTCGAGCTTACGTCTTATTCGAAGCGCGGACTGACACGGACAGAGTTGCGATCTGTCGGTTTAGTAGAAGACTGGTTGTTTCTTTTGTTATTTTGATAGATACGTATGTCAAAGTTTACTACTTAGGTCCACGTTCACCGAAAAGATAACGGTCTGATTATCTAAAAACAGCTGTCACTGTGACATGTTCCTATACTAAAATGTCTGTTAAACATTAGATATTTTTAGATAATCAGAGCGTCATCTTTTTGGTGAACATGGACCTTAGAAGTTTTAAAAAAAATATATAGATAGAGACGTAAAACAATGCTTGATGATTATTATGTCTACTAGCTGTTGCCAGCGGTTTCTCCCGCTAGAACTCGAAAATTGGAAAGGAACATAAAATCGGGATAAAACTATCCTATGTGTTAATCCAAGTTATACTCTATCTGTGTACCAAATTTCATCTAAATCCGTCCTGTAGTTTTTGAGTGACAGAGTAATAAACATCCATCCAAACTAACTTTCACGTTTGTAATATTTAGTAGGATTGTCTTATAATACTTATAATGTTTTTTTTTATTTTATTTATTCAAACATTGTGATTATTTGCAAAAAAACACAAAACTGCCATTTTCGCGAGATTTCGCGGTATTGTTATTCATAAACGAGAGATTTTGCATTCTCTAGTAAGTATACTTACCGGCTCGGATCTTGAGCGCTAGACGACCGAGTGGGGATGACCTTCCGCATTGCACAGACGGTACAGTACATCAACTTACCCCAACCTGTCAAATTTTCCTAATCGAAAATGAACCATCTGCTTTTGTTATAAAGTTGAAAATCGATTAAATCAACTTTACAGTAATGATTACGTTTACTTGCTGGCGTCTGTACGCTCGCGCTCATAGAAAAACACTTACGAGATCCAAAAATGTATCTTCTGCGCATGTGGACGTAAGCAAGCGCTCAAGATCCGTGCCGATTGATAGGTAAGTACCTAAAGTCTTTCCATTCTACTATTATCCAACTACTTGCTGGCGTTCGATTGAACTGAATGTTGGACTGAGACAACAACAATTTTATGAGTAAGTAGGTACCTACCTAAGTTTCGAGTCGCTTAATTTACCTACTTTTATCAGTTTCATTTGAATTGCGTTTTGTGCTACAAGAAGAAGCATCTAAGGCCGCGTTCCGAGATAGGCTGTAATCGATTTGAGCGTCCATAAACCCGTTCCGTATTACCGTGAGCGCGATATCGATGTTCCTTGAATCGTCATAGGTGACGTCATGAGTCCTTGACACGCGCCACCATGCGATTACACCGACCCTGCGCCAAATAAATATCACCATGAGCGCTGTCAAATGACCTAATGACAGATCTTAGCTGTCATAATCGTGAAAACTAAATCGGATCGCAAAATATTAATGTGAGCGCTGTGAGTGATTATTTCGTATATCGGAATGCATCAATGCACCCTTAGTCCAAGCTTAAACCATGGAACCAGTTTTTTTTTTATTATGAGCAATAATCCGATGACAATAGTCCTTAATACAAAATTGACCACCTCACCTCAGAGTCGGTTCAGTCGTGATTGTGTAAAATACATACAATAAACTGGATCGAAAATTTGCGTGCCGATTATAAATAATAATTATTAAACTAAATAATGAATATAATAGAAATCGGATTTTTTGGATGTGTACATTACACGCGTGTGCGCGGCTTGCAATGTATATGTCACCGTTGAATTGTCAAACACGTTAGATTGTAAAATAACTAGAGAGATTGTAAACTCTCGAAATATTGTCAAACGAACATATGTGCTATAAAACGCATTATTTTTCGTAAAATGCATGCGATGGTAGTCAACTCACGCCAACTCAGGTCACTATAAACGACTATATCGACTCGGGATTCCAGTTTCATCAAGCGATGTGAAAAGATTTTATCGTTGATTTCATTTTAGATTTTATTTTTATGTAAGTAATGTTTCTGGAATGGCTTCAAGGTTCAACATTAATTTGAGAGCGCAGAATTGCAGATATTTTTTTACACGTCTAAATATATTTTGTTTTATATGATATATTTGCATTTCATAAATATTCCTAGATAAATGGTAATGTGTTAAGTATAGATATTGAGCTGTGTAGTAAAACTCAGAAAATGAAAACAGCGCCATCTATTGGTAGAAATAAACATAACAATCCACAACGTAGTACAAATTCTATTCACCAGAGGCAACACAATAATTTTATTTAGTAAAATCATGGAATTGGGAACTAGGAGCCCATTATTCCTTTTTTTGTGTTAAGGGGATTTTTTAAAACAAGTAAATACTTTTTCCACAGTCAAATTTAAACAGATAAACAAGCTTCAAAAACAAATCGATACATGTAACGCCATCTAATGAGATTTTTTTGAACTATTTTTTCTTTCTTCGCAATGAGACCCCATGCCCTGAGCAAGTCTCCCACTCGCTGCAGCGCCCAGTACACCACGTACAAGCTACTTGTACGTGTGATGACGTCGCGTGTAACACTTACCCTGAGCAAGTCAACTCGCTGCAGCGCCCAGTACACCACGTACAAGTTACTTGTACGTGTGATGACGTCACGTGTAACACTTACCCTGAGCAAGTCTCCCACTCGCTGCAGCGCCCAGTACACCACGTACAAGCTACTTGTACGTGTGATGACGTCACGTGTAACACTTACCCTGAGCAAGTCTCCCACTCGCTGCAGCGCCCAGTACACCACGTACAAGCTACTTGTACGTGTGATGACGTCACGTGTAACACTTACCCTGAGCAAGTCTCCCACTCGCTGCAGCGCCCAGTACACCACGTACAAGCTACTTGTACGTGTGATGACGTCACGTGTAACACTTACCCTGAGCAAGTCTCCCACTCGCTGCAGCGCCCAGTACACCACGTACAAGTTACTTGTACGTGTGATGACGTCACGTGTAACACTTACCCTGAGCAAGTCTCCCACTCGCTGCAGCGCCCAGTACACCACGTACAAGCTACTTGTACGTGTGATGACGTCACGTGTAACACTTACCCTGAGCAAGTCTCCCACTCGCTGCAGCGCCCAGTACACCACGTACAAGCTACTTGTACGTGTGATGACGTCACGTGTAACACTTACCCTGAGCAAGTCTCCCACTCGCTGCAGCGCCCAGTACACCACGTACAAGCTACTTGTACGTGTGATGACGTCACGTGTAACACTTACCCTGAGCAAGTCTCCCACTCGCTGCAGTGCCCAGTACACCACGTACAAGCTACTTGTACGTGTGATGACGTCACGTGTAACACTTACCCTGAGCAAGTCTCCCACTCGCTGCAGCGCCCAGTACACCACGTACAAGCTACTTGTACGTGTGATGACGTCACGTGTAACACTTACCCTGAGCAAGTCTCCCACTCGCTGCAGCGCCCAGTACACCACGTACAAGCTACTTGTACGTGTGATGACGTCACGTGTAACACTTACCCTGAGCAAGTCTCCCACTCGCTGCAGCGCCCAGTACACCACGTACAAGCTACTTGTACGTGTGATGACGTCACGTGTAACACTTACCCTGAGCAAGTCTCCCACTCGCTGCAGCGCCCAGTACACCACGTACAAGCTACTTGTACGTGTGATGACGTCACGTGTAACACTTACCCTGAGCAAGTCTCCCACTCGCTGCAGCGCCCAGTACACCACGTACAAGCTACTTGTACGTGTGATGACGTCACGTGTAACACTTACCCTGAGCAAGTCTCCCACTCGCTGCAGCGCCCAGTAAACCACGTACAAGCTACTTGTACGTGTGATGACGTCACGTGTAACACTTACCCTGAGCAAGTCTCCCACTCGCTGCAGCGCCCAGTACA
This sequence comes from Xestia c-nigrum, assembly GCA_916618015.1. NCBI lineage: Eukaryota > Metazoa > Arthropoda > Insecta > Lepidoptera > Noctuidae > Xestia > Xestia c-nigrum. The sequence continues at coordinate 23,961,127 of OU745245.1, read as the reverse complement.
CCACGTACAAGCTACTTGTACGTGTGATGACGTCACGTGTAACACTTACCCTGAGCAAGTCTACCACTCGCTGCAGCGCCCAGTAAACCACGTACAAGCTACTTGTACGTGTGATGACGTCACGTGTAACACTTACCCTGAGCAAGTCTCCCACTCGCTGCAGCGCCCAGTACACCACGTACAAGCTACTTGTACGTGTGATGACGTCACGTGTAACACTTACCCTGAGCAAGTCTCCCACTCGCTGCAGCGCCCAGTACACCACGTACAAGCTACTTGTACGTGTGATGACGTCACGTGTAACACTTACCCTGAGCAAGTCTCCCACTCGCTGCAGCGCCCAGTACACCACGTACAAGCTACTTGTACGTGTGATGACGTCACGTGTAACACTTACCCTGAGCAAGTCTCCCACTCGCTGCAGCGCCCAGTACACCACGTACAAGCTACTTGTACGTGTGATGACGTCACGTGTAACACTTACCCTGAGCAAGTCTCCCACTCGCTGCAGCGCCCAGTAAACCACGTACAAGCTACTTGTACGTGTGATAACGTCACGTGTAACACTTACCCTGAGCAAGTCTCCCACTCGCTGCAGCGCCCAGTACACCACGTACAAGCTACTTGTACGTGTGATGACGTCACGTGTAACACTTACCCTGAGCAAGTCTCCCACTCGCTGCAGCGCCCAGTACACCACGTACAAGCTACTTGTACGTGTGATGACGTCACGTGTAACACTTACCCTGAGCAAGTCTCCCACTCGCTGCAGCGCCCAGTACACCACGTACAAGCTACTTGTACGTGTGATGACGTCACGTGTAACACTTACCCTGAGCAAGTCTCCCACTCGCTGCAGCGCCCAGTAAACCACGTACAAGCTACTTGTACGTGTGATGACGTCACGTGTAACACTTACCCTGAGCAAGTCTCCCACTCGCTGCAGCGCCCAGTACACCACGTACAAGCTACTTGTACGTGTGATGACGTCACGTGTAACACTTACCCTGAGCAAGTCTCCCACTCGCTGCAGCGCCCAGTAAACCACGTACAAGCTACTTGTACGTGTGATGACGTCACGTGTAACACTTACCCTGAGCAAGTCTCCCACTCGCTGCAGCGCCCAGTACACCACGTACAAGTTACTTGTACGTGTGATGACGTCACGTGTAACACTTACCCTGAGCAAGTCTCCCACTCGCTGCAGCGCCCAGTACACCACGTACAAGTCGACCAGTTGGAGCAACACCTCGCTAAGTTGTGGCGACGTGTTCTTCACTTGTCGCTCTGTTTCCTCGAAGTATGAGCTTAGTATGAATACGCGGCAGTGAGCCTGCAGGAAATAAAACATATATTAAAAGAATCCTTTTAGAACACTTGTCAATTTAGTTTCAGGCGGGGTGTTTCCGCCGAGGGGCTAACTAGTGGTCTCCATTATTTTTAAGCGAAATGACGTATAGCCCCTCAGGCGGAACAACCCTGGCCGAGGATATTATGTGTTACCTCGGAAGCCTGCGTGAGCTGCACAGAGGTCATGTTCCAGGCGTCCTCGTACGACAAGCCGCTCTTCTGGCGCCGCTCGATGTTCGCCACGCACAAAGCGATCTTACTGTAATCAAAACAAGGACGCTCGTAACTTTGTTTATCTACCCAAATATCATAAACCCTCTCTAATGCGTTCAAAAACCATAGGCAATGACCAGCATTACCAACCTGCAGAAATGAACGGTACTGTAATGAACTCATAACGCAACTGTAAACAGTTGCGTTATGAGTTTTAAATTTGGAACAGGTGTCAAATTCAAGTGAGTGTGCTATTCTAGTACCACCTACATTAAATCAGATATCGATAAAAAAAAAAACCCCAATTCAGTATGATTCTAATTATAAATCGCACGACATTTTCGATCTCGAGTGACACAAGAATAGTGACTTTGTTCGTTTGCCTATGATTTAAAAAAAAATGACAGATATCCGAAACGCCGCCATTTCGAGCTGTCATTTGTTCGTTAGCTTTTTATTTCCAGTAACCCATTCTTTATTTCTGTCGAAAATGAGTGATAGTGACTCAAAAATTGACATGAATACTCCGCCAGATATCGTAAATGCAGCGACGAATGCAACTAATAACCTGTTGGCACAAAAATCAAGGGCCAAGTAGCAATGCAGGTCATTTCCCTATGGTTCCTGAACCCATCATAGAGCCCTTATGATATTTGGGTAGATAAAGTAGTGTATGCAACTATACATAATTAGGCATTACAACACTCGTGTGATGCTATTAAGAAACTCGCCTTCGGCTCGTTTCTTAAACCCACACTCGTGTTGTAATGCCCTTCATTATGCACAGTTGCATAAACTACTATTATATCAATCAATAATTTTATTAGCAGGTAACTAAGCAGGCACGTATCCAGAGGGGGGGGGGGGTCCGGGGTTGCGGGCCTGTTCGAAAGAGATACCGCGGCCCCGGAACATAAAGGGCGAGGAGGAAGGAACATGGATGGGTTTTAGTCAGTAAGAGTCTGACACTCCCTTCCGCTCCGCCCAGAGTGGGAGAAGTCATTTGATGATTTCCCATCCCAAAAAAAAAGGGGGGGGGGGGGGGTAGTTAGGTTTTATCCTCCCGAAATACGACTTATAAATCGGGATCGTAACCACTGCGAAATACGTAAATTATAGTGCAGTGAGCTATTTTTACACAGTTCTCAAATTGTAGTTTCAATGATTGTCCCCTCCGAACCAAAACTTTGGATACGTGCTTTCAACTAAGGTCTATAGATAAAATACATAAAATTACATTTAACAAAAATTATAAACTAATACATAATTGTTTTGATTGATATAATGTTATATAATAATGTTTTAAACGAGTTCCTAATGTGGACATAGGTTTCTATGTGGAAAGATCCTAATGTGAAATTAAACTTTTTAGGTTACGGTAACGAATAATAATAGTGATATAATTTAATATTATTGTTGGAAATATGATTTTCCAACTGTTTTCAACTTCGCAATCTCAAAAACATGATCATGCTAGAACTCCCTACACTGTTCTATATACTGCGACATCGACGTTCCGGCACAAATCAACAGACGAGGTTTCAAACGCCGTATGATTTTGAAGTCGCTGCTGGATTTGCGAAGTTGGGCTCAGTACAAAAAACTGAAAATTCAACAGCACATACAAGATAACTAGTATCACTTACCCAGCAGCGACGACCTCGAACCCTCTGATGATGCCCTCGATAGTGTTGTCCCAGGGCGGTGACCGACGGCCCGCGCCCACCCGCGAGAGGTAGGACACAGTGGGCGGCAGGACGTTGCCGCCCACTGCTTGCTGCCAGGTCTTCACTAGGTATCTGTGAACGAAACAATTGTTACTAAAATTTCGCTCGAGAGTAATCTGGGTAAAAACTCCGCCCCTCGTATATTAAACTAACTAACTAAATTATTGCTATTAATGTCACAGATAAATTTCTGAAGCAAAAAAATGTAATAAGGTCCTCCATTCTTATGCAGGCCCTACATCCGGATGAATTTTTTATATGATAAGTAGATTTCTTTTCAGATTGTCCATAGGTTATACTTAAAGACATTTCAAGGTCATCAATTAATTACCGGACACCCTGTAGATGGCCCAAAAGTTTGACAGCCAGTCAAGTTTTTACCAAAGAGTGTTAAATTAGTTTGTGGAGGTCAGATAGGCGTTCGCTCCATGTCAAGCCGACCCCAACATAGTTGGGCAAAGGCTAGGCGGATAACGATGGATACCCTATCCCTGGCGCAGTACCTGGCAGTCTGCAGCAGCAGCACGGTGTTCTCTCCCTCGTAGGTGCAGGCGGCGGTGACGTGTCCGTAGGTGACGGGCAGGTTGGAGGCCAGCATGTAGCCGTGCCCGCCGCACGCCAGCCGGCAGCGCTCCACGCACTCCGCCGCCTCCGACGTCGTCACCGCCTTCAGGCAGCACGACAGCGCGTGCAGCTAAGGGTGCACACAACGACCTTATTAACCGGACCGGAAACGTTATTTCAACTCTTCCCTAGTGGACTGACTACGTTACTGCAAGGAACAGAACGTCGCATAATATCACTTGGACCTAATGATTATATTCGGAAGCTTATGCAAACGAAAGTGTCAGTCAACGAGGGTATGTGACGTGTGTTTTTTCAAGCGTTTTGGCTTTGGGACCCAGTAACGTAGTCGGATCAACGCCAACTATCGAGTTCATGGCAACAATTTTTTTTTAAATTGTCAAAAAGGAGACCTCTCATTGAAAATTGTTATGCAATTGTGCAGTTCTAACTTCGAAAAACGAAATAATATTTTATACCAGCCGTTTCAAGGTTACGTTGTTCAATAAGCGACGATTTGCTGTTTGCAATAAATAATAATAAATAAATAAATGATACAGTGATATAGTGAATCGTGTGACGTAACATTTGAGTACATTTTTTAACCGGCAAGTGACGTCACAAGCCTTATGATCTTTGACGAGTTTCATCTTCGTAAACTTTTACTCATTGATAATACAAAAATACACTTACATATCCAATATTTTTCGATAATCTAATTAACTGACAAAACAGAATCATATTTTTTTGTCATGAATAATCCCTACTATTCTGTAGTTTCTAGTATAATGTAGGTATGTTTATGTATTTACCTCTGGCAGTCTCCCTAGTGTCAATAATCCCTACTATTCTGTAGTTTCTAGTGTAATGTAGGTATGTTTATGTATTTACCTCTGGCAGTCTCCTTAGTGTCAATAATCCCTACTATTTTGTAGTTTCTAGTGTAATGTAGGTATGTTTATGTTATTTACCTCTGGCAGTCTCCCTAGTGTCAATAATCCCTACTATTCTGTAGTTTCTAGTGTAATGTAGGTATGTTTATGTATTTACCTCTGGCAGTCTCCCTAGTGTCAATAATCCCTACTATTCTGTAGTTTCTAGTATAATGTAGGTATGTTTATGTTATTTACCTCTGGCAGTCTCCCTAGTGTCAATAATCCCTACTATTCTGTAGTTTCTAGTGTAATGTAGGTATGTTTATGTATTTACCTCTGGCAGTCTCCCTAGTGTCAATAATCCCTACTATTCTGTAGTTTCTAGTGTAATGTAGGTATGTTTATGTTATTTACCTCTGGCAGTCTCCCTAGTGTCAATAATCCCTACTATTCTGTAGTTTCTAGTGTAATGTAGGTATGTTTATGTATTTACCTCTGGCAGTCTCCCTAGTGTCAATAATCCCAACTATTCTGTAGTTTCTAGTGTAATGTAGGTATGTTTATGTATTTACCTCTGGCAGTCTCCCTAGTGTCAATAATCCCAACTATTCTGTAGTTTCTAGTGTAATGTAGGTATGTTTATGTATTTACCTCTGGCAGTCTCCCTAGTGTCAATAATCCCTACTATTCTGTAGTTTCTAGTGTAATGTAGGTATGTTTATGTTATTTACCTCTGGCAGTCTCCCTAGTGTCAATAATCCCTACTATTCTGTAGTTTCTAGTGTAATGTAGGTATGTTTATGTTATTTACCTCTGGCAGTCTCCCTAGTGTCAATAATCCCTACTATTCTGTAGTTTCTAGTGTAATGTAGGTATGTTTATGTTATTTACCTCTGGCAGTCTCCCTAGTGTCAATAATCCCTACTATTCTGTAGTTTCTAGTGTAATGTAGGTATGTTTATGTTATTTACCTCTGGCAGTCTCTCCATGTCTCCAGCATCCAGCTCGGCGGTGACGTTGTTGTACATGTTCCAGATCCACTCGGCGCTCAGCTGGAACGCGTGCGCGGTCGAGATGCCGACCATCAGCTTGTGTTGCTGGGTCAGGTAGTCTATGATCTGAGGCTCCGGTTCACTGGAAATTAAGGTGCAAATAAAGATGATGTTTATCGTTTAGCAAAGGAGCGTTTTTAAGCGAATTAGGACCCTTTATCAATCGTTTTCGTACAAAAGAAAAAAATGTTTTGAAGTAAATTTGCTGAACACTTTTTATTTCTGTCACAGGCATAATAATAAGTTTGTCTCTTTAATTTGCGAGAAGTACTGATTCCGTGGATCTTTTATAGAGTGAATAATGAGTTTTCAAACAAGGTCGGGACTCTTTAGGTCCATGTTCACCGAAAAGATGACGGTCTGATTATCTAATAACAGCTGTCACTGTGACATGTTCTCATACAAAAATGTGTTTTAAACAGCTATTTTTAGATAATCAGACCCTCATCTTTTTGATAAACAAGAACCTTAGTCGTCACACAATAAATCAACACATTTTTATCTTACTAGCTGACCCAAGCAACTTCGTCTGCGTCACATAAGAGAGAAAAACGAAAGGAAAAAGAATCTCCGTTTGCTACATTTTTCATTCCTGCTTCGCTCCTAATAATCGTAGCGTGATGTTATATAGCCTAAAGCCTTCCTCAATAAATGGACTATCCAACACAAAAATATTTATTCAATTCGAGCCTGTTGTTCCTGAGATTAGCGCGTTCAGCCAAACAAACAAACTCTTCTGCTTTATACGAGTAATATCAGTATAGCATAGATGAAAATGAATAACAAGTACTAAAACCTTGAGCAAGTGTGGTACCTGATCAATATTCATACCGTCTATGAGAAGAGGCCTTGAACCTGCAGTGGCAGACTTTGATAGGCTGGTATTATTATAATTATAAATAAAAAAAAGTGAACGATTGCGGCCTGTGGTTTCGTATGATAAAGATAGGTCGATGACTTTTTTTTTTAATTATTTTATTTTAAAAGGGGGTTTTTGTCCATACGGATATGCCAACCCCATCATACCTTATTACCTAGTTACATAAATATTAGGAATACTTACTTACTATGTTTGTACTTAACAGAAAGGGAATCATTGAATAAATATCTTCACCAAGCCACATAACTTCTTTGTTCTTTGTGGGTCGATGACTTAATGTTATCTTTAATGCTATTTTTGCTGATGCCAGTGCACGCTACGCTGGAGAATATCGTTTTATACTTTACAAATAATAATAATTTGTGCCGCTCATGGGCCTCTAATGCGCAGGTCAAACACAAAAGGCGTATGGCGGTGGCGCGGCTCGGGCGAGTTGATGGCGTGGCGCCATTTCTTTGATATTTCATACAAAATGTATAGAAGTGGCGCGACACATACTGAGCAGCGTGGCGAGGGCGCCACTTCCTCGCCCTCCGCGCACTCGCAGTTAGCAGTGGCATGTACAGAGCGGGAACTAGATGGCGAAAATGCGTGACAATTTAGACTTTAAAGTCTAGAATGCGCCCGCGCCTCGCCATTCTGGCACCGCTAGCGCGGTTGTTCTGCGCTGCCGCCGCCACGCCCGAACCTGGCCCGCGCCACACTACCACCATACACCTCTTGTGTTTGACCCGCGACTTACTTGGCATCCTTGTACCTAGCAAATACGTTCACACGGACAAAGCTGCGGACAAAAGCTAAAGTGTTAAATTGACTACTTACTCTGGCTTCGGCTGCGACTGTCTCCTGACGGCAGAGTACCTCGTCGCTATAGTAACGGCCTTCGCGATGTAGTTGCACATGTCCTTCACTATGACGACGCGGACGAACATCATTGTACCGTATGTTAGTTTGGAGCTCGGCGACTTTACGTATGTGCCATCCTGCAAAAAGAAAGGTATTATTATACAGGGTTTAATGCTGATGCTTCAGCCCGTGTAGCATGACCACTGTAGACACGACAGAGAGTCGACAAATCTTTTGTTCATCTGTCATTTTGTCGATTCAATGACAGATGAACAAAAGATTTGTCGAGTCTCTCTCGTTTCTCCGGTGGTCATGCTAAGCGGGCAGGATTGCCCGCGAAATTCAAATTTTCGTGCATTGTTTTGACGACCCGAATGGCGGAGTGGTAGTGAGGTTGCCTTACGCTCATAGGGTGCCGGTTTCGAATCCCAGTAGGAGCAAATGTTTGAGTGATGAGCATGGACATTTGTTTCCGAGTCATGGATGTTTATATGTATAATAAGTATGTATTTACAAACAAAAAAGTATATCAACTATCTGGTGTACAGGACACAAGCCTCGTTGCTTAGTGTGGCGCTGGATGGAGCTGTGTGTAAAATGTCCAGCGGTATTTATTTATTTATTTTTGCAAAGGTGGAGAAATAATTTTGACCTTGAAAAAGTCGTTCTTCGACCTTTATAAACTTGGGCTATTGATAATTATAATTATGTTACTACATACGTCGCGAACGATATTTACATCAACATACAACCTAGCACTGGCCTGCCAATTGCAAAAAAAAAAAAACGATAAATCGATTGTAGTGCAAAAATAATCATTAAACTGAAATAGTTAAAACTCAATACTCACTTCCAAAACCTGACAATTTTTCATCAGCATATGCTCTCTGGGTATCCTCACGTGTTCGAAGCCAAGGAAGCCATTGTTGGTGCCGTTCATGCCAAGCTTGGCGCCAATCTCGCCGACCTTGATGCCGGCGAGGGGCATGTGGGTCTCTTCGTCTCTCAGCTGGACTATGAACGGGTGGATGCCGTGGCATTGGCCGTTGGAGTAAAGTTGGGCCATGACTATGCAGTAGTTGGCTGTGTGGGCCACTGAGAACAAACATTTTTTTTAATTACATTTTTAAATTTTGATTTTATGTTATTAAATGAAATAAATGGTAAGTGGACGCCAACGCTTGGTTACCTAGTATTTCCTATGATAAGTTAATCAACTTTTTACACTGTGGCAACTAGCATCCATGTCAAAATGTGACAGAAGCCATTAGTGCCATTAGTGTGCAACCGAATTTGTCAATATATTTCAGAACTTGGAAAAATCTATGATTATTTAAAGATCGCCGTTTTAATTCCATCCCTTGACTACTCGGTAAATTATATTTTGTTTAAGTGTCATATATTGACAAATTCGGATGCACACTAATCGCGTCTGTCACATTTTGACATTAAGGCTGGCTACGCATTATTATTATTTTATCTACCCAAATATCATAAACCCTCTCTAATGCGTTCAAAAACCATAGGCAATGACCAGCATTACCAACCTGCAGAAATAAACGGTACTGTAATGAACTCATAACGCAACTGTAAACAGTTGCGTTATGAGTTTTAAATTTGGAACAGGTGTCAAATTCAAGTGAGTGTGCTATTCTAGTACCACCTACATTAAATCAGATATCGATAAAAAAAAAACCCCAATTCAGTATGATTTTAATTATAAATCGCACGACATTTTGATCTCGAGTGACACAAGAATAGTGACTTTGTTCGTTTGCCTATGATTTAAAAAAAAATGACAGATATCCGAAACGCCGCCATTTCGAGCTGTCATTTGTTCGTTAGCTTTTTATTTCCAGTAATCCAGTTACGAGTAGACAAATTTTCTGATAAGTTCTTTATTTCTGTCGAAAATGAGTGATAGTGACTCAGAAATTGACATGAATACTCCGCCAGATATCGTAAATGCAGCGACGAATGCAACTAATAACCTGTTGGCACAAAAATCAAGGGCCAAGTAACAATGCAGGTCATTTCCCTATGGTTCCTGAACCCATCATAGAGCCCTTATGATATTTGGGTAGATAAAGTAGTGTATGCAACTATACATAATTAGGCATTACAACACTCGTGTGATGCTATTAAGATACTCGCATTCGGCTCGTTTCTTAAACCCACACTCGTGTTGTAATGCCCTTCATTATGCACAGTTGCATAAACTACTATTATGCTACTTCTACTAACACAGCTAACTATGAATAAACGCTTTTGTTTGTAAAATTAGTGGACTTACTTACGGTTCATTATATTATTAAGAGAGATTCAGACTAGCCAGTCATTCCGCTTCGTTATAATGAAATCTTCGTTTTTGGATTTGAAATTCGAACGTTATTCCGGAAAACGCTCTTATATCTATAGAGTTTAAAAAGGGAATGTTAATATTCGCTTCCATCGGAGAAATCGTAATTTGAAAATTAGGATTGATTCTGTAATTAGAATGTTCGAGAATTCTGCTTGAAATTAATCTATAACAGATGTTTGCCTAGTAACTCAATCAAAACAAACTTTATCGAAATAATGTTACAATCAAATTCCGAAATGAGTACATCTTTAAACGTAATATTAATACGATAAGCACATGAAAGATAAATGCGACGTGTCTTCGAACAGTAGTGATTTAGTGACAATTTCGAATTATTTATGTACATACATCGCCCCTAGGTCATAGATAAAAACATAGTCATGCATGCTGTACTTGATGAGAATAATTCATGTATTTCGACCTCGGCGTATAAACATACATAAGTCATTGGGATTATTGAAAAAGAAAATTGAATTTTTTCAAGCTCCACGTTTATTTGCCCTGATTCTGCCCAACTAGCACACAAGCTGCTTCAATGACTTCTTTACAACCTGAATGTTCTATAATAGCTGTTCAAGGGGTTCACTATAATACTTAAGTGATACAGTAGCGTATTTAATCGTTCTTTAACAGGCTTGTGGTACAATAGCCGTACAACAGTAAACATAATCCCAATGGAGATACAAAGGCGTATTTTAAAGTTATTGTACGGGCATTTAATATAAAGCAGAGTTATAAATAACTTGAAAACACCGCTAGGTCTTGTAGAGGGCTTTAATAGTTAAAAGTGTTTAAATAGAGTTACAAGCTTCCTTTAAAGCGCTTTAGGTAGTATATTGCATATTTGTAACTCTTATATCTACAGCAAAGAAACAGTTTGTATAACGGGCTATCAAGTACAACCTTAGACTCTTAAAAAGATATATTAATTACCGATATACACCTAGAAGAGTGCAATAGACCTTCAATATCAGTGCCATCATAGAACTGAAATGTCTACAATGGTCGATACTAGCGGCTTAAATCGATTGAATGGTTCTAGTAAACTCTGAAAGCTGTTGTTACCGAGACGCCATTATAGTTTTTAATAAAAACAATGCTCATGATTTTTTTATAATTTATTTATATCATAAATATGTATAAAAACCGAATTCACGTCACTCTTTTCCACCCAGGATTCTAAAGAAACTACCTAAAAACTAAATTCAAACCCTCTAATAAAATGTGCTTTTTATCCAAAAACTGCATAAACAGCAGGCGCGTAAATTTTTTTGCTAAAACATATGTATATATTCACAATAAAGTGGCACTCGCGCTGGTACTTTGCATGCATAAAAGGAAAAATCAACACTACTGTTGTTCATTTTCCAAATTATCCATTAATCACTCATAGGTTAAAATTTCAATTAGTTTTGTTCATTTCCCCAAAATATCGTTACTGTAGATCTAATAAAGATCAATAAAATCTAATTCAGAGATAAAGACGCGTTTAAATAAGATTCGAGCTCTACAGTCGCGCTACAAGAACTTATTTTAGATTGTGAGGCGCACTCCACCGCTCGCATAGCACCTTAGTATCTCCGTACTAACACATCAGTACGACCATTGTAGAACCTTAGGCCGTATAAATCGGGGCCTCTTTCAGGGGTACAGCGGCGCTATAGCCGCTTGTACATCTACTGTAAAACTTATCTATGGAGGCTATGCCGTTATTAAAAACCTCTAACCGGCCGGTGTACGGCTTGTTATAGAGCTTGTGTGCTAGTTGGGTGATCTTCTTGCATAAAAATATCGTCGACATAAAAGCGTCAAGGTAGCCCGAGGAATTTAAAGAGGCTTGAAACTTTAAAAAAAGAAATCAGGCCGGCCAGACTTCACAAACAAATCTTGTAAGCCCTCTTCTTCAATTTGCAGATCAGTGTGAAAATCATCAATAAGCCCTTATGTTCATTCAACCCTATTTAATGACTTTTTCATCAAATAGTCTTTCACTCGGATTATCTATACTAAGTTTGAGTGTTTGTGTGTGTGGTTGAACGCGCTAATCTCTGAACTACTGGTTCAAATCCAAAAATTCTTTTTGTGTTGGATAGTCCATTTATCGAGGAAGGCTTTAGGCTATATAACATCACGCTACAATCATTAGGAGCGGAGCAGGAATGTAAAATGTTGCTAAAACGGGGACGTTTTTTCCTTTCGTTTTTCTCTCTTATGTGACGCAGACGAAGTTGCGTGGGTCAGCTAGTCATCAATAAGCCCTTATGTTCATTCAACCCTATTTAATGACTTTTTCATCAAATAGTCTTTCACTCGGATTATTGTATTGTATTTTACAACGGGCTGGTGTCCGCAAATCCACGTCTAAGCGCGTATTTTGCGTATAGTATAATCCACCACGCGGGCCCAGTTCGGATTGGTAGATGTGAGGTTTTTGGAGATAATAAATAAATAGTGAAATAAAAAAAAAGAGGTATGAATGTCATAAAAATTAACCACTCTTTCTTTGTAATTATTTTCTATCGAGCCGGTTTCGTCCAATTATGTATCGAGTCCGTACAGTGTCTTCGAAATATAATGAATATTAACATATTTTTTTAAATGTGCTGGAAAAAATACTTTTTTTAAAAACTGCCTAAATAATTTAGTTGTTGTCAGCCACTTATTAAAGCCGTAAAAGTTATAGAAAGTTACATAATGGTGGCAAAAAAATGTCCAAAAAAGGACCTTCGGAGGTAACACTTAAAACATAAGATTACTTACATCCTCCGGGCCACCATTTGTAGGCTGTGAGCGTAGGACTGTGCAGTACAAACTCCTTGGTCTTAGGGTCATAGGTAGCCGTCGTCTCCAGACCACGGATGAACGTACCGTGACCGAGTTCAGTCTACGAAGCGAAAGAAACAAAAATATTTATTTGACGTGAGTTACTAAAGCACGTACACACAATAATATAAAAAAGATACAAAACAATGACTAAAACTCAATGACTAAGACAATGTGAGACAAAAGGTTCACTTAAATCCTCTTGGATAATGACGGCGTTAAGGTTTTTTTGAGTCGTATTTCGCGCATCTTCGAGTTTGTTTATTTGGTTGAAGGCGCTAATTTCAGAGACTACAGCGGGCCTAAAATGGAAGCTTTAGCAGAATCATAAATGAGTCACGTTAAGAAAATGTAATTCTAAAAATGTATTTTATGGTCATAAACAAAAAGTCAATTTTAAGAACTTTAAATGTTTAACGTGATTCAAATAATGATTCTACTAAAGCGGTCATTTTAGACCCCATTTTTTTTTTTTTTTTTTTAAGGATGGGAAATCATCAAATGACCCCCCCCTCTCTGGGCGGAGCGGGAGGGAGTGTCAGACTCTTACTGACTAAAAACCATCCATGTTCCTTCCTCGCCTTTTACGTTCCGGGGCCGCGGTATCTCTTTCAAACAGGCCCGCAACCCCGGAATAGGCCCGCAACATCGGATCATTTTAGACCCCTTGGTTAGAATTAAAAATCTTTTTGTGTTGGATAGTCCATTTATCTCGCTACGACCAATAGGAGCGAAGCATAAATGAAATATGTTGCAATAACGAAGAAAATGTCTTCCTTTTGTGAGCTTTTTCTCTTTTACGTGACGCAAACGAAGTTGCGTGTGTTAGCTAGTGTTTGATAAAATTATGCTTCCGTGGACAGTTAATATTCAATAATAGGTTTAACAACTCTGCGAACGATGTTAAGGGATCCCCCTTAACATCGTTCGCAGAGTTGTTTAACTACGAAAAGCTTGTTTCATTTGTAAATGGATTAGAGAATCGATGCCAATATCTATCGGAACAAAAAAAAAAAAAAAAAAAAAAACCATCAGATGCCAAACCTGTGCATAAGTCCCGATGATATCAAGGTTGAATGCCCTGCCGATCCAGTAAGCTTGCTGCTCCACTGATGCCTGTCCCATCAGTGTGGGGATGAACATCACGTAGTGCAGGGTGAGGGGCGAGCCGTCCTGAAGGATAGCTGCGCCGAGGGCACCGCCCAGAATTGCCCTGTACGCATGAAGAGCGGTGTTACAATTTTGGTGCAAAGTATAAACATTATATCTATCATTTAATAACATTATAGCGATATAATGGCATAGAGGAGCTCGTGGCTAAATAATAACAGCCGATCGGATACATTTTCAGGTTTAAGGCGGACGCACACTTATCCGTACCCACAGAAATATTAAAAACAGGAGAAGTGGCAAGGGGGCGTGTCGGTGACCACGTGGAGCTGGCCGCGTCGCTCAGCTATTGAAAAAATGGCCGTAACCGCGAGTTAGTGTGTCGTCAACCGCGTTCGTAAAAAAAAACGATTATGCCGTCTTGTTCGGTGGTTTCGTGCAAAAATAGAAGCCAAGACAAAAACTTTAGAAGACAGGGCATCAGTTACCACAAGTTAGAACAAGTATTTTACAATATTTGTCTTAAAAATCACGAAAAACCATAATCCCTAAAATATATCTGACTTGTACTACTTGATTTATGTTTTCTTGTATTACTCCGACTGTATTATGTTTGCATTAAATACATTGCTCTTTTACAACCACCTTAGTCAGTCACTGAGTGACTGAACGAGCAATGTGCACCTTTTTTTTTTTTTTTAAGGATGGGAAATCATCAAATGACCCCCCCCACTCTGGGCGGAGCGGGAGGGAGTGTCAGACTCTTACTGACTAAAAACCATCCATGTTCCTTCCTCGCCTTTTACGTTCCGGGGCCGCGGTATCTCTTTCGAACAGGCCCGCAACCCCGGCAGGCTTCGGCCCTTGCAGGCCCCTCTCTTTTTGCTGACACTCTTTGAGGCGCGCGTGGAACACGAACGCGCCGTCGACACGGCCTGTCGTCGTCGTTAGACGGCCGGACGGCCAGCTATTGCCCATAGCCAGCCGTCCACAGGCCCGCATCTACGGTGGCCGGTAGCCACCACGTGGCCCCCGACGCCCGTTGCGTCTCCCGCGGCGGCCGGGAAGAGAGGATCTCTCCCTCTCTCGTTCCGCCACCTCCTTCGCTAGCATGACTGCTTCGCAGAAGGAGGCGACGGCTTCCCATTCCGTCTCGCTCCGGACCATGGATTGAACCAGGGCCGGACGCGAGAGGTCGCCGCCGCCGATCGCCGCCACGAGGACACGGCGGAGCTCCGCCCACGCAGGGCAGACTTCCACCGTGTGCTCCACCGTGTCCTCCGGTCGATCCTCGCAGTGGAGACACCCGGGCGATTCCTCCCGCCCGATTCGGTGCAGGTACCTCCCGAAACATCCGTGTCCGGTGAGGACCTGCGTCAGGCGGAAGGTGAGGACGCCGTGGCGCCTCTCTAGCCACTCCTCAAAGAGGGGACTTACCGCCACTATCGTGGCGTGCCCTGCACGGGGTTGCGACAGTCGCTCTCTCCATGTCGCCATGAGATCGCGCCGGAGGTCAGTCCGCTGAGCGGCAATTTGCCGCGGCAGCGGAGTTTCCCCCCGGCGTAGTACCTCCACGCGCCACTCATGCAGGCGCGCGAGGACTATCGCCTCCAGATCCCACGGCGGCAATCCGGCAAGCAGGCCCGCCGCCTCGCGAGAGATCGTGCGGTACCCACGGACCATCTTAACGGCCACCACTTTTTGGGGCGCGTTCAAATGGTGAGCGGCTCGCCGCTTCAACGAACGCGCCCACACTGGGGCCCCGTAGAGGGCCATGGACCGCACGACTCGAAGGCAGCCCCTGTCCGTTCCAGCCTGGGGGCCAAACGTCGGAAATGCTCCACGAAGTTCCACCGGCTGTCGAGGACGAGTCCTAGGTACTTCAACGTCGACTCGACGCCGATGGATACCCCTCCTACCGTCAGTGTGGATCCCGACGGTGGCGCATTCCGAGGCCCATGAAAGCACATGGCCTCGGACTTGTGCAATGCCACCTCGAGACCCAGTTGCCGGATCCTCTCAACGACTATCGCAACCCCGCGTGTCATATTGTCGGCCGCCGCCTCGTGCGACCTCCCCTGTGCCAGCACCAGGGTGTCGTCTGCGTAGCAGACGACGCTGACACCACTTGGGAGGTCCGCGCGCAGCACCCAGTCGTAACCGATGTTCCACAGGGGCGGTCCCAGAACCGATCCCTGTGGGACACCGCACGACATCTCTCGCCGGTTCCAATCTCCGCAGCGACTGGGGTAGATGACGGCCCTGTCCGTCAAATAGTCCCCGACCACACGACGGAGGTAGGTCGGCACCCGGTGATACCGGAGTGCCTCCATGATGCAGCTCCAGGGCAGGGAGTTGAAGGCGTTGGCGATGTCGAGAGACACCGCCAAAACAACCCCGCCCCGGGATATCGCATCCCCCGTCGTGAGGGCTCTCACGCGCATGATGGCGTCCACTGTAGAGCGCCCCTTGCGGAAACCAAACTGGTTCTCCGCAAGATTCGGCCCCATCCCCTCAAGGTGCTCGGCGAGGCGGTTTGCAATGACTCTCTCAAAGAGCTTGCCCACCTCGTCGAGCAACACAATGGGCCGAAATGCGGACGGAGAGTCCGCAGGGCGCCCCGGCTTCTGGATGAGGACCAGTTTCCCCGTCTTCCAACGAAGCGGGAACTGGCCTCTCTCCAAACATGCGCTTAAGAACCCCTTCAGTCGGGGCCCGAGAGCCTCCGCATCCGAGGCCAGGACCCAGGCTTTGCCAGGCAAGCCATCGGGTCCCGGGGCGGTATTTTTGGCCTTGAGCCTACCTACCGCCAGCAATGTGCACCTGACATAACGAAACATCATTAAGCCGTCTTGTCGCATGGTGCGTCCGCTGCTTCGGTCCGCCGTTTTTGAGCGCGAGCTAGTGATGTGCTCGTGGAGGTTTGACAAAGTCTGTCGACAAGAAAGTGGACTGCGAATTGTTATATTACTATTTCACATTTTTTTTCAATTTGTTAACTCTTGTAATCCGGTTGGAAGGCCGATGTGGTTCTATGCTTAATTTTCTTTTTCTCTTTGGCAATTCAAAAGAGCCTGTAACTGGCCTAATTGAAATAAATGCTTTGATTTTGATTTTGAACTACGTGTAACTGTGTCATTTGATTTTTAATTGATTTAAAAGTATTTTTATTCATTGAATAATGTTTGTAGGTTTCATATTATTTTTATTTACTTTATTTCCAAATCCTTTATAAAAATAATCGATATATTTATCGATAACTCTTCGATTTAGTCAAGCACTGTGTCGTATCCGCCCCCGTGTCCCGACAACACACAATGATAATTGTTTTAGTGTGAGTAAATTATACGGAAAAAGTACGCTGTAGTTTAACAAATAAGGTTTGTATTTAAATGACAGAGTTATCGATGGCGCGTGTGTGCACTTGTTCGTAGTATTGTTTTGACAGAGCTCTGTGTGCAATATTAGCGTTATGGAGGGGCAACTGTGGCTTCATCGGTTTTCTATACATTTTGAACTCCACGCCATATCTCCTTCTTTATTATATCTATGTCCGTACCGAACGCGCCCAACGAATTGAAGTCAAGGAGGCCTCGCACACATATCCACACCGAACGCGCCGAAAGAATCAACCGCGCCGAAAGATTGGATTGACTCATTTTTTAAAACAATGAAGAAGAAGACTTTGGCCAGCGAACGCTGTCCAAGAAAAAAAGCGGGAATTTAAAAAAATCAAGAGCTGATAACCCTCGCTGTACACTGATTAAACGGTGTTGACACTATTTATTATTCAATGAAGTAATTTTTTTAATATGTATTATGAGCTGTCATTTTTGTCGGCGACGAAACACCAGGGCTCCGATTCTGCTATTGCAACAGTGTCAGGATAGTCTTTGATTGATCTTATAATTGTTGATGAATGACAACGGGATCGCTATTGTCATTAGGCCTAAAGTTCATATTCTGCTAAATTCATCATAGTGGTTCGATCAATGGTCTCGTAATTGTGTTTGAATGACATTGTAGTTTTGCCATTATTAAAAAACCTGTTAATAGAAATGATTTTCGAAAATATACTATTGAATGTAAACTATTATTAAGGCCAGATTTAATTTATAGTATATATTTTTACATATTATTTATTTGTGATAAAAGCAATCTGAAGTAGTAAGAAGTTCGTAAATAGCAAAAAACATAAAAAGTAATGTGGAACGTGGACAATTATCCAAGGGGATAAATATAATGACCACCATAAAATGCTTTGATACCCTTAGTTTTGTAACCAAAAATATCTACTTAACACCAGAAAAATAAAGTCTAAAAATACAATAGTACCAGCTATTTTAGTCACGACTCCACTTTAAATTGTATTCGACCACCAAAAGTAAATGATCACCAAATCTTGACGACCAAATTAATGTATTATTTTTGCCTAAATAAATCACTGTGATTGCCATAAAATGTAGGCTTATTATCAAATAAAGTATTATGATGGTTATGTCTGTCACCGTAAAATTGTCAAACACGTTATATTACAATATAACGTGTATTTTCTCGCGATATTGTAATGTCTCGAATTATTGTCAACTGAACATACGGAAGTATCTCTGCCCCATAATCGGGACTTGGGGCACCCCCCCGATAGGTTAGTTAGGTTCCTTTAAACCTTGCACTCGGAAATAGGGGCCCCGCGAAGCGGGGCTCCGTCGACTACGCTTTTTAGGGGGAATATAAAGTGTTTTAAGGTTATAGGAATGGTGCATTATCTTTTCATGAGAGTTGTGCAACTGGGCAAGGGGGACCCCTCCTTCCCTACACACCGCGTAAGTTGACTACTATCGCATGCATTTCACGAAAAATAATGCGTTTTGTTGTAAGCAGTATGTTCATTTGACAATAATTCGAGACTTAACAATATCGCTAGAGATATTACAATATAACGTATTTGACAATTTTACAGTTTACTTAAACTGACTCCAAAAAAATATAGCAAGGATAGCAAGATGTAAAAACTTTGATTATAATTTTATCGTAAAACGCTGGTATAATTTTGGTGATAATTTACTACTTTTGGTGATCATTTACTACTTTTGGGATAACAATGATTTATTTGGACTCATTTTGCTTAAATAGGATAGCAGAATTTAAAAACTTTGGTTATAATTTTACTTTAAAATGTTGGTTTAATTTTGGTGATCATTTACTATTTTTGGGTTACTCATGATTTACTTGGAGTCATTTTACTTAAATAGGATAGCAAAGTGTTAAAACTTTGGTTATAATTTTACATTAAAATGCGAGTTTAATTTTGGTGATCATTTACTATTTTTGTCTGCTATTTGTTACTAAATCTGGTGGTAAGTTAAACATAAGCCATTATCCAACTCATTGTATCTGTTTAGCTGTCAAAGTCAAATGTGACATTTCTACTTTATGTTTATTTGTTTTTATTTCTAGTGGCCAGTGTTTAGATTTATTTTCTTACAAGTGTTTTAAATTATCTTTATTAAAGAAGCCTATATGGATTGCAATATAAAATAGTGTTATTTGAGCAAATTTCCGCTCTATTTCTCAAAGGAACTGTCAAAATGTTGGCAAATTACCGCGTAAGTCAGTCATTCATTTGTCATTATGTACGAGACTACTATTATGCTATTTTTCAATGCAGTATCCGTGATTGTTCATTGGATAGTCATAATGACGCCATGATGTTATTAGATCACTAAACCTGTCAAAATGAACAATTATGAGATCAATGAAAGACTATCGTGACACTATTGCAATAAGAGAATCGGGGCCCATGGTGCAAGTAGTGGCCATACATAGAGTATAACGTGAGTCGATCAGTTGAATTAGTATTTTGAAAACTTATGATATGAACTTAAATACGTAATTAGTGTTTTTTTATAAATAATCACACTAAAATCTTTTTGGTTTTATGTTAACTTGGCATCATCATAGTATTAACGTCCAATAAGAAGGAAAAACGCAGATGAAAGTTATTGTGACATATAATTACGTAACTCGAAAATCTCGAAATAATGATTTTTTATTTGTTGAGATATAACGTATAAATTGTGTCAATACGCTGGACTTGGCTTAAAACCATTTTCCATGCAAGAATCATGTAAATCGGTCCAGTAGTTTAGGCAATATAAATAGTAAACATTGTGAACATCGTACATTTCACACTCATTCTGATTCAAATCACTTTTTATGTCTTTATTTGTCAATCATAGTCAATAGAAACTTCCTCGTCGAACATCTGATTGTTTTCGGCGTTATTTTAAACAAAACCAATGTAAATGTGATACACGTAAGCACAAAGGCAAGATGACTCAAGTACCAAACGTGTAAATTTTGACAGCCTTAAATTATTGCCATACTTATTAAAACTTCTGAAAATTATTCATGGGCAGTTTTCATTGGCCAAACGGTTGGTACTCTAACGTTGCGCTGTCGTACGCAACTTATAGAATGCGACCGCATCGGTCGAATCGCCCGCATCGGCCGCGCCGAATCTGATGACGTCATCCGAATTGGTCTAGGATTTCTGAGGTTCTGCTTGATTCGGACAATTCGACGCGGATAAGTGTGCGAGGTTTCATAGAATTTCATACAAGTAATTCTAAAATTCGATTCTTTCGGTGCGGTCGATTCCTTCGGCGCGGATATGTGAACGTCCACCTTTAGTCGCGGTTGGTCTGTGGATGAGTGACCACCTATTACAAACCTAGTTTTCTCGGACCTCGAAAAGCACGTTAAGCCGTTGGCCCCGGCTTTGTAGATCTTCGACAGTCATTACTGGTAGTCAGTGGCCCGAAAGTCTGACAATGAGTCTGGACTCATTGTCAGACTTTAGTACCCCTAGGGGTATCGTGTTACCCAGACGCTAGTACTAACGTCGTGGCGTCTGCCTATCTGACCAGATCTGACCAGATAGGCAGACGCCCTATATAAAATACTGGTATTCAGCTGCATCCGGTGAGACTGGAAGCCGACCCCAACATAGTAGGGAAAAGGCTAGGCAGATGATAATCACCCGTGTTTCCGAACATGATGTTCCGACAGACGTTTGTTTATTTATCGCAAAGTGGATTTTCAACTCACGGTATTTAAGCCGAGCATATACAACCGAGTACCAGTGTTTAGAAAAAAAATCTCCTTTGTTTTTTAAAAATGGAATGGAAGGCGAACGTGCTCAAAAATTAACTTGTTAACATATATTACGGGAGTATGAGGCCTTGTAGCTTCTGAAATATCAGTTCCGTGCTATTTCGAGCCCGTTCCTGTTCATCAGTAACTGTATCCTCACCTGAAGCTTTCCATCCCATTGTTCTCCTCCTCCTGCAGCCTGCGAATCAACTTGAATAGCAGACATGCCTTCTTCACAGCCAGCTCGTATTTCTCTTTATGACTGAGGTACTCTGATGGGACTTCTTCGATGTGGATGCCTTCATTCAGAACTGTTGTCTCTGTGAAGGAAGAAATTTTAAATATGAGTAAGTTTTTAGGGTAACTTCATTTTTGGGGTGCGTATTTTAAGTTTACTAACCTAGATAAGTTAATTTTACTTAATAGGTAAACTGATCCACTAACTCTTGGAGAAAAGGGCCAAGAGATGCGTACTTGCGAATGACTGGCTAACTTTTGGAGCAAAGGGCCAAGAGATGCGTACTTGCGAATGACTGGCTAACTTTTGGAGCAAAGGGCCAAGAGATGCGTACTTGCGAATGACTGGCTAACTTTTGGAACAAAGGGCCAAGAGATGCGTACTTGCGAATGACTGGCTAACTTTTGGAGCAAGGGCCAAGAGATGCGTACTTGCGAATGACTGGCTAACTCTTGGAGCAAAGGGCCAAGAGATGGGTACTTGCGAAGGATTGGCTAACGATTGGTGTTTTTACTGATCCATGGCGCCGTGCTAGCCTCACAAGTGTGATTTAACAGGCGCATTCGATGAGCAGTCCGAATTTATGACGAACCTTCCTGCTACGTTATGTCAAACCCAAAGAGTTGTTTTTTGGGCAGATCCACCCCGGTTACTACTTTACCAGATTATGAATAGATTGAGATGAAACGTCTCTTCAAAGTTAAGAGGAGCCATAACAAAACAGACTGCTTTTATCTACACTCATAATCAAGGTTAAATTGAATTAGCTAGCGAAGCTCTGCAGACGTGACGGCTCGATATGCGATCTAAAGATGATGAAAAAAATGCTATTTATATGGGGGTCAGCGACCGCACCTTTTACTTCGGCAGGTGGTGTCAGCACAGATTGTAATTGTAAATTAGTTTGATGTGAAAACTATTAAATATTTAAATGGCTGATTTGTTAGTTTTATTGTTAATTTCTAACAAATAGTTTTACTACTGTTAGTAGGTAACTACTTACTATCTAATTATAGATTTCTATAGTTGACGTAAGTGCATGACAACGCTTTTACGAGGAAAACTATTAATTTTGTGTGTATTATGCTCGTTTAAGGGCATCCTCTCACTCCTGGACAAAGGCCTTCCTCGACTTCTAACACCTATAACGAACCCGAGCGTCCTCCATCCAATTTTGAGAACCTACTCAGGCTCCGTCAGATTTGGAAGTATAAACTACTAGGTACCTATAGTAGCAAGATATGATTATTTTAAATGTGCAGTTCAAACTGGCGTTGCTTGTCAAGAAAATTTGCTTCGATATGTAACTTGATACATGCGGCCAGTTGCCTCTAACAAACACAAAAGAAACACGATAATCGGCCCAGTAATCACGGAGTAGTCGGTGTAAAGACGGCAGCACACCAAGCTACGACAATCTGTAGTGAGCATTTAGAAATGAAATAATCCTAAGGCCTGAATTCCTGTAACGCTGACGGTCGGTCTGCCGCGTACTTCGGCGTCGCATCATGGTGCTATACAGGGTGTAAACAACCTCATTACGAAGCCGTCAAACAAGTAACTTTATGCAAAAAATATTGCTGGGAAACGATTTTTTTTTGGGGGAAATATCATATTTTATGGTAGAACTCATTGTAACGCTCTTAAAACATTGTGTATGGATTGAATAGTAGGTACGGGGGTCGTAGCGGTGTTATTAAGAATATGTTGTCAAAAAGTTGGAATTTTGACCCCAATGTAACTAGAAGGTACCCAGAAGCCTTTCCGCTTCGTGATTAGTGTTTTAAACTCTTTATAAAACACAATGTAGGTATGTATTCTCGTACGCGCGACCGACGCGTACGACCGACGTAAGCGCGACGGGAATTCAGACAGGTCTGAATTCTTGCTTAATTTTAAACACAGTAAGTTACTATGTATAAAATTAGTCACTTTGAAATTATTTTTTTTTCTAACGAAAGGCATTCTTTCTGTGGAGATAAAGAATAATTGTGAAAAACGTTCATAGTGCGCGCCTTGGGTCATTACTAAATTGTTTCTATGTATAAGTTGATTATGAATATCTAAAGTTACTCAAACGAGTATGTTATTAATAGACGCGAATTGAGGTCGACCTTTGGTCCCTGATGTCATTGACAGCGTGATTTTAAAGCTTATATCTCGGCCATAGACTACTACTATTTGTTTTTCTTGACGTTGGTCGTCGATAAGAAAACCTTTTTTTTTCGGAATGGCTTCTCGCCGTTCAACCTAGAGAGGTTCGAGGGCCGTCTGCTTAACCGGACTATTATGACGTAGTATAGTCCTAGTATGGGAATCTTGGGTTTCTTATTATTAATAAGAAACCCAAGATTCCCTTCGCTTTTAAGGGGAACGCGGCCGAGGGAGGGTCAATAAATGAACTACATATAATAGAGTTTGGCGTTATGTGAGGTAATTAGAGAAACTCCGCTCACTAAGCAGGTATAGAATTTCTCAAGTTTCGCTGTTTTTTCCTACCTAAATAAATTAGTTTAGCTTTAATAAGTAGGGTTATGGAGTATAATATTGCTATGCTTTTCTTTTTTAAACTTTGCCAGATTAAAAGGACTTAGTTAACGTACATAAGTACATAGGTCAATATTGTGCCAGCCTTGAAAAAAACAATGCATACTAAAGTGTAAAATAACACAAGACAAAAGTTTTAGGTATATGGCTTGCAAAAAATACATAATTATAAAGTGCTGCAAATTATCATAAAGGCATAACTATTTCTTTGGCTTTTTATAATTTAATTTAAAACCTCATAAAGACACACTAGGGCAGACCAGTTTTAAAAACATGGCTTTAATTAGTTGAAATTTTGCCAAATTTTACCTAATTGTTAATTTAGGGCCTAAATAAAGAATTTTATTACATGTTTTTTTTTTGTTAATTATAACAGTATTGTTAAGTATATGGCTGTGCTGTATAGCTCAGTGAACTTTGAACTACAGTTAAGACTAAACTACAATGTAATTTATTCAATGATGAGAATTATATTGTTTCTGTAAATTAATGTTTGTAAGATATTATCTTTTATCTTACACGCTTTATCTTATTTTATGGTGTATTACGAATATACAGGGTGGATACGGTGTAAACGGGGTAGTAAGGGAACTCGAACTACCTTAACCGTTGCTACTACCCAAAAATGAGTTAGCAAGAAAATTACCATTTTACAAAAAAACATTTTTTTGATGCCAATAGCCTGATCAAAAAGTTCTATTGGACGAACCCAGGTTGGAGTAAGTAATAAAAAAGTGAGAAATTGGAAAAAGCATTTTGATTTGAATTTTTTTTTTGGTGTTAATATTATCCAGGTTTGTAATCTACATCTACATAAGTACATAAAAATGAATTGCTGTTCGTTAGTCTCGCTAGAACTCGAGAACGGCAGGACCGATTTGGCTTATTTTAGTTTTGAATTATTTGTGGAAGTCCAGGGAAGGTTTAAAGGTGAGAAATAGGTTGGTAGGTAGGTAGGTAGGTAGGTAGGTAGGTAGGTAGGTAGGTAAGTAGGTAGGTAGGTAGGTAGGTAGGTAGGTAGGTAGGTAGGTAGGTAGGTAGGTAGGTAGGTAGGTAGGTAGGTAGGTAGGTAGGTAGGTAGTAGTAGGTAGGTAGGTAGTAGTAGGTAGGTAGTAGTAGGTAGGTAGTAGTAGGTACGTAGTAGTAGGTAGGTAGTAGTAGGTAGGTAGTAGTAGGTAGGTAGTAGTAGGTAGGTAGTAGTAGGTAGGTAGTAGTAGGTAGGTAGTTGATATGCAGGTTAGAAAAAATGCATTGCAACGCATACAGGTACAGCTAGTTTCATCTAAATCCATTATTTTTTTTGTGAAACATTAACAAACATCCATCAACCTATCCTCACAAAGTTTTGCATAAAAAGAACATTTTTTTTAAGGCTACAACTAATTCCCACCTGTCTGCATGAAGAGGTTTCAGACCGACAGATGAGCATCACTACATAGTATAAAACAAAGTCGCCTTTTCTGTCCCTATATCCCTATGTGCGCTTAAATCTTTAAAACTACGCAACGGATTTTGATGCGGTTTTTTTTTAATGAATAAAGTGATTCAAGAGGAAGGTTTATATGTATAATACATGCATATTATCACTATCACTACATAGTATAAAACAAAGTCGCCTTTTCTGTCCCTATATCCCTATGTGCGCTTAAATCTTTAAAACTACGCAACGGATTTTGATGCGGTTTTTTTTAATGAATAAAGTGATTCAAGAGGAAGGTTTATATGTATAATACATGCATATTATTGTAGAGAAAAGTCGAGAAATTTAAAGATTTGTAATGTGATGTCGTAACAAACATATTTTTTCTGCGCTTACATTGCAAACGCTGGCTTAACCTTACGAGATAGATCAAATTTATGTACTACGGAATTGTATATCTTTAAAAGATGAATAAAAAAGTCCGAGACAGCATATGTTTATCTCCTAAGGATAACCCACAGTAACCATTTTTATCTTTTGCATATTACAAAAAAAATATGGGTTATTTACCAAGCTATTTTAAACGATACAGTATCATTCCTTATCCAATTAAATACATTAGATACGTTGTGCATTTCATGTAGATCAAAATTGCACTTTATAGCATGTGATTTAAATGAATATTTTCGAAGATATTACAGATTTAAAAATTGCGGGACGTAGCGATTGCGGCGGTACCGGCCGCCGCGCGGCGGGAGCGAGCCTATGTTTTTATACAACGTTCACAGTTTTTCTGTAGTGTATTTAGTATCAGCAATGTACCCGTGCGAAGCCGGGGCGGGTCGCTAGTTCATAATAAATTAACATTAAAGATTTTGTAACTACTCTGAATATTTAAGATTATTACAAGTTATTAGGTTTATCTCAAGTAGTGATTGAAACCTAAAATTATCGTTAATTAATTATTGATATTGTCAATGATAAACGGATCAAAATTCTAATTAATCTTATCAAAGTATGTTTATCCCTCCTATGTTATAGCCTCCTGTAAGAAGCCCTGAAACTTAAATAATTTAGTGTTGATTCAGTAGTCAAAATCAAAGCTTTCCACTAGGAAAAATAATTATTTTTTTTTAAATAAAAATAAAATATTTTAAAACAAAACAAAATAAAACATTTTAAATAATATCAATGGGCCTATTAAAATAGAAAGAATTAATGATTCTTTCAGTTCCACTATCTATTGGGTAAGCTAACTTAGTAGTACCACATCGTGATAAGTTATCACGATGTGGTACTGGTACTACTAAGTTAGCATTGTGTTTAAATCTAATATGTCAGCCAGAACTAATGAGCTAGCTAGTGACAATGGGAGACGAGAAAAAAAATCTAATTAGCCCGTCTGGTAGATTTTTGACCCGTATTTTTTTTTTGTTACTTAAATCAAAAGTAACGAAGATACGACGCTTTAAAAATTCTCAATACGTCACGCCTAGGTATAATTTTTACCCAATTCTGACGTCATGAGCTCGGAGTATTGATGCGTTTTATCTTTGTCAATATTAATTGATTTACAAAAACAAAAAATATGTGTCCACTATTTTTCACTAATCTAACTGAAGGATTAAATAGATTTGTATATTTTTTATACTGTTATCATGCCTTTTGTAATTAAATACCATTTTAACTTCAATACACTACTTAGTTTACTGAATAACGTCTACACAAAACTGTTAAAATGTTATTGTTTGAGTAAATTAACTGATGAATGTATGTTTAGATAACAAAGGTTGTAACCGTTTAAATGAAACTTTGGACTCGCTACACTCTCACAATAACATTTAACATTAATAAGGGAAATAATTAAATTAGCAATGCAAAGATAAATATGCTGTGTTGTAATCTACTTAAACTTTTTTATTAGGACCATCATATAAGTCTGGGTTGAAACTTAATGTATGTTGAAATCATGAGTGATCAAAGTCATTTCTAGTCTACAAACATTTTTTATAAATAAATTCTGCCAACCTGTTTTACATATTAAGGTATCTGTCAATTACTAAATATCTAAGTCATGGAAAGTTCTTATTGCAAAATTACACAATAACAGACAAAGGAAATGTTAGCACATTAGGAAATGTTAATATTTTATGTTTTCCTGTGTGATTGAGATTCAAGTATTATGTTGAAACTGTGCAAAGTTTAAGTAAGCATCAGGCCCTGTTGGCAAAAAAAGTTGGCCATACATGACACCAGTCAGTAAACACATAATAACAGTGATTAAAAAAATACAGTGTAATTACCCCTTCTCCTCCTTTCCTCTGTCATCTGAGGACCACCATCCAACAGATTCGTAAGTTCTGTTATATTGAAAGAGCATTTCTCTCTTTCCCTTTGTAAATCCGGGTTAACATTCGTGGATTTGCTCATTTTGTGTCGTAAGATAACGCACGGAAAAAAGCACGACGTCTCCGATTAACGGTGCACGGACAACTGACGAAACGGCGATAAATTCGAGATCCACTTGCCGCGGCCAAGTAATCGCTACAGGTTTTGCGTAACGGACGATGTATTGCTCAACAAATACCCCAAGGAAACTGGTTTAGACTGATGATGATAAAGCCCTAAGCTTCTTTTTGACTTTTTCAATTGCGATACATTTATGTTTCGCTCGGGAGAGTATGTTTTCATGCAGATTTTAGTTCACATTTTATTTTTATGTCATTGTCTAAGTATTCCATAGCGTAGAATATGTAATCTATGAGAATATGTACGCCAATACTCGGACGGTGTGTAGTCCAAATACAAGTACAAAAATATTCTGTAATAGTTAAAGGTAAAGCAAATTACGCCGATTACCGTACGCACTTTCACTTTGCTTAGTTTGCTTTTTTGAATTCTTTGTTATTTTATTTTGACCATGCATGCGTCAAAAATAAATATGTCAAAGTCAAAATTTGATAAGAGCGAGTGTCAAAATAAATATTCGCGGACGGCAATTTAAGGCTTAGGGTGCATTCCAAGATACGAAAAAATTGACATCGCTCACATCAATATTTTGCGTTCCGATTTAGTTTTCACGATTATGACAGCTGTGGTCTGTCATGCATGTCATGACGTCATCTATGACGATTCAAGGGATATCGACTTCGCGCTCACGGTAATTCAGAACGGGTTAATGGACGCTCCGCTTACAGCCTATCTCGGAACGCGGCCTTAGTTACCCTTTGTGAAACGGTGAAAAATGTCTACAACTTGGTTAAGTGGGCTACTTGAACCATTACTTGCTCGCATTTTAACTGGTACTGGGATTATGGACCAACATGTCTACAACTTGAAATCAATGAGCGATTTTCTTTTTCAACTCTTCCCTAGTCGCTGGATAGATGGCGTTGGTCTGACTACGTTGCCAGAAGGAACAGAACATCACATAATTTCACTTGGACCTAATGGTTGTATTCCGAAGCTTATGCAAACGAAAGAGTCAGTCAACGAGCGTACCGTATGTGACGTGTTTTTTTTTCAAGTGTTTGGGCTTTGACACCTAGTAACGTGGTCGGATCAACGCCATCTATCGAGTTCATGGAAACCATTTTTTTAATTCTCAGAAAGGAAACATTTTATTGGGGGCAAGAGAATTATGATTAGTTGTACTATTTATTATAGAATATAATAAATATGCATTCATTTGTATTATTTATTTTACTATTTGCAAATAATAAAACAACATTGTTATTACACAGTGGTGGGGGATGACACAGTTCAACAGCCAAACAAATCGACTAACTATTAGAAGGACCATTAAGTTTTAGTAACATTTACCCACCACTGAGAAAGTCGGCCATATTTCTTTCTTGTATGCGTTGGAGCTCACCTAGTCAAGATGAGGTTAGTTTTGATAAATAATTAAAATATTTAGTGATAAATGCCTTGAAAACTGTTATTTTAAGTGATAAAGTACTTTAGACTCATGTTAGACATTCATTTTGAGTTGCGAAAACAGACCTTTCGTCAACTTCTGCGTCTTATCGGTCCGCCTCAAAGCCATGTGGTCATACAAGATTTTTTATCGTTTTCAGTTCCCTCAAGCTGCAGAAGAGGCTTGCAGCCTCTGTTATGCGATGTGGTAAAAAGAAGGTGTGGTTGGATCCCAATGAGATCAATGAAATCGCCAACACCAACTCCAGTATGTACCCACACCTAAATATTTTAGCGGTGCGGCGTGATCTTGATGGACATGCCTTCCTGTCGATAGTAAACAAAGTGTTTCAGGAACTTAGAAAGGTCTTTCACAATCTTTGAATCAATGATCAACAAGTGCAGTGAATAGTGAAAATGTTAACATGCCATCTAGGTGGATATTTTTTTGTGTGGAATATAACCCTTCTTTGGTTCGAAGAAACTGCTTTCGTCTTTTGTAAAATGTAATCATGTTTCCAGCTTTTGTGTGTGCATTCAATTTTTGTAGTTATATATAAAAAAGACAACATAACCTAGATTACACTATGAAGGGATTACCTTTTAATTTTTTTAATTTTACCATATTACTTATTTTTAATTTCTCTAGCATTCATGGAGCAACTATGGAGTTGTATTGTGTGCCACTCACTAGGTTTCATCTAAGTCAGATAGTTGGTCCTTGTGAGTCGGGTATTTGGGCAAAGCAGTGAAACTGTTCTAGTTACTATTTCCAATTTTCCTAACTGTTGTTGTGTTTACACAATCAAGATTCAAATAAGTAAATATAATTCTTTAATTTCCAGGACAGAACATCCGTAAGATGATCAAGGATGGTCTCGTCATCAAGAAGCCTGTAGCCGTACACTCTCGTGCTCGCGTCCGCAAGAACACAGAGGCCCGTAGAAAAGGACGTCACTGTGGCTTCGGTAAGAGAAGAGGTACTGCTAATGCCAGGATGCCACAGAAGGTGAGTTTAAAAGATGATAAATATCAACATTTTATATTCTTGACCATGCTTTAGCTTGTAGCCTTTGGAACCTATACAGATGAACAGGAATTTCACAGATGGTGTAATTTCTATTTGTTTTAAAGACTGCCCTGGACATGGTAGTGTATCTTATTTCTAGCATGTTGATGACAATTCAAATTGATAACAATTTGATAAAAATTGAAATTTTCTGAATCAGGTGCAGATATCTCGGTAATAAACCAGTTTCATAAATACCCTGCTCTGCTCAAATTCAAAACAATTTTTTTTTTCCTTTTGCACCTTGCCATTGGTTGACCAGTAGATTTTACGTGTTGTAAAAATATATTGGATCCTGATTTTCTTCTATGATTTTAACCGAAATTTCCTCTACTCTTCATCAGGAACTTTGGGTACAAAGACAAAGGGTCCTTCGTAAATTACTGCTCAAGTACAGAACCGCCAAAAAGATCGACAGGCATCTATACCACGCCCTGTACATGAAGGCAAAGGGTAATGTCTTCAAGAACAAGCGTGTACTCATGGAGTACATCCACAGGAAGAAGGCTGAGAAGGCTAGGACTAAGATGCTCAGGTAAGAGATGCTTTTGTATTCATAAATAGAAACCTCAATTTAAAAAAAAATGCCTGAATTATAGACAAAATAATAGCAGTCATATGACAGATTTTGTAAACACTGTCCTACAGTTCTTTTAGCCTCTAGCCGCAACCACAACTAACACTGCAATCTTTATTCTCCAATACAAATTTCACAAATGTTTTGCTAACCTGCCAAAATTACCCAAATCGTACCTCATGTTAGCTCCAAGCATAAACATTAACAACTTTTATTTATTTTCCAGTGACCAGGCCGAGGCCCGCCGTAACAAGGTCAAGGAGGCCCGCAAGCGCCGTGAAGAGCGTATCGCCGCCAAGAAGGAAGAGCTGCTGCAGACGTTCGCGCGGGAGGACGAGGCCGCGGTCACTGCCAAGAAGTGATCACCACTTTGTAATTAACCTAAAAAAATATGATCCAATAAAAGCTTTGGGTCCATTTTTGTGTTTTATTTAAATGTTTTGTGCATGATAATCCAATCGTCTACCAGGAGCATCCGCTCCAACACGTCTGTGTGCCTGCTGTCAAAATATCGTAACGAAGGTTATCCATATAGCCCGTCGCAACAAAGCTGGTGGCCATTATTTTTATTTTCTTAATAAGACAGAACATAATATACCGTACGTTAGGGAATGGGCAACTACAGTACTTTCACAGTTTTTATGTCTTGTGACTGGGACTGTAGCTACATTTAATTTTCATCTTTGATTTCGACAATTCAAAAGTGCCTGTTATTGGCCTACTTGAAATAAGTCTGCGGGTACGAAACTTGCGTCGGCCGGAGCGACGGCGGGGCGGCGCGACAGCGATGTATTCAAATGTATTAAAACATTACGCGCTGTGTACGAAACGGGCGATGGCGGAGCGGCGCGATCGAGCGATGCACGGGCGGCGCGGAGCGACGAGAACAAACTAGTTTGATTTCGCCGCTCGCGCGACTTACTTACTTACTTACTTCTAATTTTCTGTAAAACATAATCGAATGTCTCTATACTCATTCTTGTGTAATTGTAGAACTTTCTTGAATGACAACGTAGCTCGTAATAAAGTGTAGAAAATTCTCCCAAACTGCGTCGTCGTTGATTTATTGGATGAACACCATCTCTAGGTAATAAAAATTCTCTCATTAGAAGACTGGACTCCAATAGTTCTCTTCGACGTGAATTCATGTTTATCACAACACTAGGTACGTGAGCGCGATTGAGGAAGTTTGTTTCGTACACACGCAAGACACCGCTGTCTCATCGCCCCGCGCCGCATCGCCCCGCCCCGCTGTCGCTCCGGCCATCGCAAGTTTCGTACCCGCAGACTTAATGCTTTGATTTTGAATAGCAGCAGCAGCAATTGCGATATTATCGTCTGTATTTATGTATCCAGTATCTTCTGCGTGAAGCTCCCTTCGCTGAAAGTCACATGATAAGTGAGAATATCAATATTCATAATGCTTGGCTTTGCTAGTGGTCAAGACGCCGCTCCGGCAGTGCGGCCGGCCGCTAAGCTTATGTTTTTTTTTTAAATCGGTTTCGGGTCGGGCAGTCGGTGCAGCGTACTATCGATACGATAGAAAGCACACGAGTGTTTGTCCACAAATCTGATCCTAACCCCTAAACTAGGCCTCGACCTGTATGTATTTTAGGGGGATATTGTTGGCGTGTTTACGCCTTCTACTCAATTACAGGAGCAAAAAGAATAGGATAGAAGAAATAAAATACGTGGACTGATCGGTCTGGTGTAATACAGGATACAACAAGACGTGGTTTACAAAGCATTGTCTTCGTCGTGCTAAAATTTAGAAGCTCGGCGGCGGCCGTGCGCCCCTCAGCCGCCGCTGACGCCCTCAGCTGCGAGTGCTGGTATTCAGCGGACAAAATGTAAAATACCTACTGGTATTCAGCTGCATCTGGAAGAGGTTAGGCAGATGATGAGGAAGGAGGCTAATTAATAATAGCCGCACGGGCCGATGTCCAAAGGTTAAGCTGTGCTTGCTCAGGTCGGACTGTAGATGGGTGACTATTCATGGAAAATTATTATTTTTCGTTACCAAAATGGGGGGAATAGGGATCCAGGGGTGAATAGAAACAAAACTTTGGAATGGATTTTAAAGTTGAATTCACATGATATGGTACCAACAAGTACGCTATTGTGTTAACTAAATTATACTTAATTATAAAGGTACCTTGTTGGCCATATACAATATAAGTTCAGCGATAAAATCCCTTCCAAAGTTTTGTTTCTATTCACCCCTGGATCCCTATTCCCCCCATTTTACCGGTACTCGTACTCGGAAAGTAGGTCTGAAGTTGCCTGAGGAGCGGTTTGACAGTAATACTTTTCAGGGAGAATCGCTTTCTACTGACAGCTGTCAATTTTGAAAATAAAAAAACTAGATCTATTTTCTCATTTGTATTGGACCATGGTACAATAATATTATACTATTGAACCATGTTCCGACTTTTATACAGCCTCTAAATTACAGCGCGATGTAAAATTTAAATAACTTAAATTCAGTATTAAATCTATACTAATATTATAAAGCTGAAGAGTTTGTTTGTTTGTTTGTTTGAACGCGCTAATCTCGGGAACTACTGGTTGGAATTGAAAAAACCTTTTTGTGTTGGATAGTGCATTTATCCAGGAAGGTTATATAGGCTATACATTATCATCACGCTATGACTAATAGGAGCGGAACATAAATGAAAAATGTTGGAAAAACGGGAAAAATGATTCCTTTTTGAGAGCTTCCGTTGCGTGCGCTGCTTAAACAGTACAAGTTACATGAAAATTATGTACTAAGGAATTATTGCTCTTAAAAAGTTCTAAAAAAAAGGCCGCGACAGCATATGTCTATCTTTGAAGATTGACTCACAATAACCATTTTTATGATTTTAAAATTTCGACATAAATAATGCTTCATTTGCGAAGGTGTTTTACAGACATAATATTAATCTTTATCAAAACAAATACGTTAGTCATCTTTAGCGTTTAATTGTAACCAAAATTGCGATTTACACCATTTCATTTAGATGAATATCTTGGGAAATATAACTGAATTAAAATAACTCGCGAGGGTGTAACCACACGGGCGGCGCGGCTGCGGCGTGGCGCCTGGGCGGCGCCGCTGCGGTTTTCTACATACAAAAATGCATTGTAGCCACATGGCGCCGGGCGGTGTGCTCCGGCGCCGCCACGCGCGCGCATCGGAATCGAGACGAGGCGGGGAGGGGTGTAAGCATACCCCTCATTTTGCCGCCGCTGCGGCGCCGCCGCGGCTCCGTAGAACGTTGCGACGCGCGCCGCTCTGCCCGTGTGGTCGCCAGCGCGGCGAAATGGCTTGCGGTGCGGCGCCGCACCGCCCGTGTGGTTTGCCTCTCACAAAATAATTTCATAACAACGACGAGGCCCATTAGAAGATGACTTTCAATGGGAAAGTACGCTATTGAAGCATGCATGAGTGTTGGACAGCCCATTTATCGAGGAAGGTTATAGGCTATATAACATCACGCTACAACCAATAGGAGCGGAGCATAAATGAAAAATCTTACAAAAACGGGGAAAATTTATTCCTTTTGTGAGCTTTTTCTCTCATATACCTATGTGACGCAGACGAAGTTGCGTGGGTCAGCTAGTAAATAATATTTTTCTTAGCGTAGCTAACCACTGACCCTGAAAGAGTTAAATAACTTGGTTTAATTCAGG
Source organism: Xestia c-nigrum (assembly GCA_916618015.1). Classification (NCBI taxonomy): domain Eukaryota; kingdom Metazoa; phylum Arthropoda; class Insecta; order Lepidoptera; family Noctuidae; genus Xestia; species Xestia c-nigrum. Next base: position 23,926,726 of record OU745245.1, on the reverse strand, counting down.
AACAAATATTTTATTTAAATAACATAGATTTGGGCTAAATATTTAATATTTGTTCAGTGGCAAAAGTGAAAAATAAAGTCTGAATAGCCGACCACTGAAAAAAAATCAAAATAGGCGGGACAGCGGCAATCCGATCTTCATTTTTTTTCGAGTTGTTTCGTGTTTTTTTTTTCAGCAGCAGTGTTTACCTCGGGTTAAAGACTCATTAAGTCCCTCAAACTATTGGCGCTGCCGCCGTCCCGGGACCATATAAGTTACTTTCACCCCTAGGGTAACAGTATGTACAGTCAGCAAAACAGTTAGGTATGCAGGCTAGCAATCTTCTTACACTAATTATAAGTGGAAAAGGGTTACAATCAATCTGTTTGGAATTTCATCCAAATCCTTTCAGTCGTTTCTGCGTGAAAGAATAACAAAAATCGATCTTTACATACTTTTACATTTGTAATAGTCGTATTCTAAGATTGCTAGCCTGCATACCTAACTGTTTTGCTGACTGTACCATTTATATCCTGCGTAGTTTATTAAGTCGTAAACTGTAAAAGATTTATAGTGATCCTTTGACATGTAGACAATATGATTTATTGTTAATATGGAAAAAACAACTTAAAAGCAATAAAAAATGGGAGATTAAACGTCTACTTGTTTTGTTAACTGTATTAGTACATTACAGCAGAATCCAGTAAGTAAGCCTTCCTGGCCGAGTATGAGTTAACCGGACCGAACCGCAGGTGAGGTCCGGTTATATACGAGGCCAGGATGGCTTTCTTACTGGTTGAGGTTTGTATAATGCTTTTCTCAAAAATGAAAGAAAGTTTAACAACAAATTCGTTTAATTAATATTGAAGGTTACATTCATATTAGGGCAATTACTGATAGATATTGTGATCGATTTACCGGGGGCATTTATATTTGTTTGTTGTACATCTTGATTAACGGACTCTTGGCTGGCAGTAAATGTCTGTGAGACATTAATTTGGTTGTTTGGGAAGGTGGATGCTTGCGATGATGTTACGGGCAGGGGAATAGTGGTCGGTTCTTGGCGAGAGGTAGATGGCTGCGGAGCCAGGCTTAGCTGCTGTTGACGCGATGTAGACGGCTGCGGGGAGGTGGAAGATGATGTGTTTTGAGTATTCAATTTAATTTTTTTATTTATATTGCTTGTAATTTCACTTTTATTTTCTAATGACTCTTCTATGTATCCTTCTGCAACTCGGTCCGATTTCCACCCCCCGTGTCGTGAGATTGGCTCCAGAGTCAGCAAGAAGGGTAGCAGACGACCTCCGGAAACAATGGCCAGTATAGCTCTCTGGATTTGGTAAATTCAAATATTCTGCTATTTGTTTAGGTATTGCGGCAATCTTATGACGACCGATGTTTTGCCGCAAGCATGTCCCGTTTCTATAATTGATAAAAAAATTATCACTTTTCATATTTTCAGGGCGCAGGTCATGATATTTCCTTACAATATGAGCTGACTCCTTGTGTATAACAAAAGAGCGATCAATTTTTGTTTTTGTTTCTCGTACTTTTACCGAAATTATTTCATTATGGTATTCCACGTCACTGTTTTTAATATTACAGAGCTCCATACATCGGCAGGCGCCATTAATTCCCATTATAGTAATAACCTAAAAACAAAAAAAAACTATTTAAATCGAGAATATAAAAATAAGTTTATGTTATTTGGAACCAGATTTAATAGCATATTTATATTATTGCAACCGACTAACAGACCACTTACTCGTACATCACAACAAGTTAAATTAAATAAGTAAACAAAATAAATCGTCGGTTCAAAGGTAAAACTCATTAAGTGGCATAACTGACTAATGGAGATAATTAAGATTTCGCGTTTTTTTAGTCTGAAAAATCAATAGATTGTTAAGAAGTACTGAAACTTTCTGTGAACATGTGAAAATGTGTATTTTATAATAGTATTTTTATATTTTTGTCTAAAATCAATTAGATTTTATGTAAATAAGAAAAATGTACTTAGTGATTTTTTCCTCTTTCTTTTTAGGTAAAATAGTGTATTTAGTGAAAAATTTGCTTATAATTCTATAGATATACGCTTGAAAAAATTGCTATTTTTTTTAATATTAAATGGCTTTAGGTTTCATCTCTACTTTCTTTTTTATCTGGTTCAGGCAAGCGCTCCAGACCATTAAGTTGTATTGCTGGTAAGTTCTAATACCAAGGATGAAGTTGTTCTTCTAGTATGTGGCCAGCATTCACATGTTTAACGAAGTCTGCTTTCTTTGCATTAGATATTGGCAGTAGGCAGGGTTCAAAACTAGAATTGCAGCTGTTCTTCTGCGGCCTTTTACCAACTACGTTTACCTTCTTGTATTCTGAAGAATGATCATATCGACAGAACAGTATCTCTGGTGATTTTTTTTCGACTTTTATAGATTTGGTCTTCAACCATGAGATTGTATTTCCATCTTCATCTTTATTTCTATTTGTTATCGAAGATGACGCTAAAGACTGTAAATCATAGAAATCCGTATACTTTAAATGGTGCACTATGTACTCGTCATTGAGGTTATTAATCATTTTCGCAGATGCATTGCAGCTTTATTGGCACTCATGTCTAGTTTTTATGTCGTTCATCAAATTTTGATATTAGACTTATATTTTGGTCGAGTTTTGATTCCGAACTGGTCGCCAGATTGTTTTTGACTACTTGAGAGTACGAGGACGGCTTAGGTGGTTGGTGGGTCTCCTTCTTTTCATTCGTTTCTTTGGTAGTTGATGGTTTGGTATGATTCTTTGGTTGGGATGCAGATTGATTTTTAGTGTATTTTCTTTTTAATACTTTCATCTCCTTTGCAACTACACACCCTCTATAGTTAGCTGGATTTGGTTCATGACAATGGTCTTTTGGTCTTTCTTGTGCTGGTTTGGCGCAGTATCTTGTGATGTGTTTGCCCGTGTACTAGACGCACCTTGGTTCTTTTGAACAGTATTTCTTGGTGTGTCCAAAGGCTTGGCATCTTTTACACTGAGGAACTAGCTTTGATGCTCTTAGTGGGTGAATTTTAACTTTGCACCCTAGAATATAATAGAATTTAATTTTTCTACGGAAAAGTCGAAAGTTAAGCTGGCCTGGCCTATTTTTTCGTAAACAGATCTCCAAACTAATCCGACTTTCAGTTTCTATTTTGTTGCTGACTCTTTGTACTCAGACTAGCTGCAGTATGAGCAGCAACTAACTTTTATTGTAGTTTTTTTACGGAATAGTCGAAAGTTAAGCTGGCCTGCCCTGTTTTTTTCGTAAACTGATCTCCAAACTAATCCGACTTTTGGTTTTTATTTCTTTGCTGACTCTTTTGTACTCAGACTAGCTGCAGCACGAGCAGAAACAAATTTTCACTATAGTTTTTCTACGGAATAGTCGAGAGTTAAGCTGGCCTGCCCAGTTTTTTTCGTAAACTGATCTCCAAACTAATCCGACTTTCGGTTTTTATTTCTTTGCTGACTCTTTGTACTCAGACTAGCTGCAGCACGAGCAGAAACAAATTTTCACTATAGTTTTTCTACGGATTAGTCGAGAGATAAGATGGCCTGGCCTGTTTTTTCGTAAACTGATCTCCAAACTAATCCGACTATCGGTTTCTATTTTTTGCCGACTCTTTGTTCTCAGACTAGCTGCAGTATGAGCAGCAACTAATTTTTATTATAGTTTTTCTACGGAATAGTCGAAAGTTAAGCTGGCCTGGCCTGTTTTTTTCGTAAACTGATCTCGAAACTAATCCGACTTTCGGTTTTTATTTCTTTGCTAATTATTTGTACTTAGACTAGCTGCAGCACGAGCAGAAACAAATTTTCACTATAGTTTTACTACGGAAAAGTTGAGAGTGAAGCTGGCGTAGCCGGTTTTTCGTAAACCGATCTCCAAACTAGCAACTAGAGCAACTAGTTATTTACCCCTCTTGTCGGCAATCACTCATTATAGCAATTAAAACCGACTTTTATCTGAAAAATACTGTAAAATCGAAACAAACTGTGCAATATTGTGTCTCCCGCCAACATTCAATTTTAACCTTCAAACCTAATGTCAATTCACAAGTGACAAATGTCACAATACATTTGCCAGGTTTAATTCATTAGCAACTTAGTGAGTTTTACATGCTAAACATAACTTTAAGACTGACATAAACGATTTCAGGTAAAATTAATTAAGTGTCAAATGAGTTTTACCTGCAAACGGATTACAGAGGATTTGGACATAAAGACTTTTATCACTTCACAGTTTTGTTAGGGAGCACAATACGCACTTAGTGATTTTTTCTTATCGTAGATTTTCTTTTTAAAGAAGCAAAAGTAGTAAAATCTCATTTTGGGTCAAAATGTCACTTGGTGAGTTTTACCTTTGAACCGACGAAATATTACCTTCACTGCTAAATAAACTTCATCGGGTGCTTCATTTATAAACTTCTGTATGTTTTGGCTGGTAAATACATTCGATTTTTTTCCTTTGTAGCCAGTCGATTGTCTTTTCAACCAAGTTATTAAATTGGAATAATTCTTAATGTTTACATCGTGTTTATTTTGCACTACACATCGAAGCATAGAATACACAGCCCATAAACTTGTCGGCTGCATTGTTTGGCGAAGAAAGCTGAAATATGCCAAGAATACATTTTCAGACCAACTGTTGGCTTGTTTTTCTGCCTTCCACTTCATAAATTTTTCATAATTTTTCATGTATCGCTCCTTGGATTTTGGCGGAAGTAAATTTTCTTTTGCTAATTTGGCCTCAGCTTTTAAATCAGGAGGAGTGCCATCTATTTCCGAATCAGATTCGCTTGAATTCATTTTTTGGGATTATTTAAATTCACGCGGTAAATTAAAACACAATTGTCGCAATTGATTTTTTTTTTTTTTTTATCAATTTGTTCCTGACGGAACAGGCTAAGGTCTGAGACCATGCTGCCTAGTCATCAGTTGGTAATTTTCTTGAGTAGGGTAGATCCAGTTCAATTCATCAGTATGTAAATCCATCATTTATGGAAAACCAGTAAAATTCATTAGTTTTATATTTATCCATTAATGAGTTATTCCAGTAACGTCATTAGTATTTTTATTCTTTTAAAAATCAAATCCAGGTATATTCATCAGTTTCTTATTGTCCATGTAAAGTTAATCCATTTATAGTCTTCAGTTTATTTCCATAAAATCCATGTTAAGATTTGTTATTCCACAATATCTTGAGTCAAGTCCAAGTAATTTTCATTGATTCATTCTGTTATTTTGTAAAAGCCGAGTGTCAAGTCCATAGTATTATTGTCATTTTATTCTTTTAAAATCCCAACTGACGGGAAGCAACCTAACCTTTAAATTGTATTTCCATATATATTTACATTTACATACTCTATCTAGAACTATTTAATTTAAAATTACAAAAATAAAAGTAAGGAAGTATACCTATAATTAACTATTATATACACAAGGCAATTAACTCTAAATACCATGAGTTAAATTTGTCCAACTGTATTATTAATAAAATTAAACAAAGCTACATACGTCGAGCTATTTACAAGAAGAACCTGAATGGAGCGCGGTACCTCATCAGGGTTACCATAAATTTCAATTAGCTCATCCATCAGCACAAGGCGCTGGATACCAAAAGATGAGCACTCGAAGAAAATGTGAGCAAGAGTTTGTTCTGCTTGAGAGTTACAATGATCACAGAGAGGACTTTGTACAATTTTCAGACGAAACAAATGATAGTTTAGTCGACAATGACCAAAACGAAGCCTGAGTATGGTGGAGTAAAACTTCCTGTTCATGAAAGTATTGGATTTACAGAACCAAGGCATGGTTCCTATGGGAATGTTGTATACTGCATACCACATACCTTTATTTTCAATTTGGACTGTATGATTCCAGTGCCTTTTCCATATATCAGTAGACCTTTTTTTCAACAGAGGAACTATGTCTGTACAAGGAACAGATATGTTGAGGAAACTACTGAGATCAGGGACATCATCGGAATTTGTTATAGCTCTAGCTAAAAAATCAACCCTTTCATTGCCCATCACACCAACATGTGAAGGGACCCACATGAACAAAACCTTAATGTTATGTAAAGATAAATCAAACCAAGATTCTTTTATTAATGATATAAAATAGTTTGTGTTAGCATTCAACCTATTATTTTTGAGATTTTCAAGAACACTCATGCTGTCACTAACTATTACCCAATGACAACATCCATCATTTGTATGCCTAATGTGCTTTAGTGCAGCAAGTATAGCCACAGCCTCAGCAGTGAATATACTTGTGTTTGAGTTTATTTTATAACCAGTACCAGAATTCAATAGCTCATCAAAAATAGCAAATGACACTGCTGACTCAGTTTTAGACCCATCAGTATACACAAATCTATGATCAGTAAACTCATGAAATTTACTATATACATTTTCTTTAGTAGATAAATCGTGATCAATAATGATGTCAATTGCAGGAAATTTGCTTTCAAAATCCCCCTGATAACATGGAAGAATAGATGACTTATGAATTTGGAGGGTTTCAAGAAAATTGAAATATTGAGAATGGCCCTGAAGTATATATGTTAAGTTACGAATGGATGATGTACATGATTGTTTCAAATTCGAAAACAAGTGATTATTATTTTTACTATAAAGTTTTAATAAGAACCTTTCCTTCAAGTAAGAGAATCTTATACTTAATGGAGGAAGTTTACATTCAACTTGCATGGCATTAATTGGAGTACTTTTAAATGCCCCGGTAATGAGTCTCAAACTTTTATTTTGTATTTTATCTAGAATATCTACTAACCTTTTATCACCAGCAAAACAGAGAAAACCATATTCAAAGTGACTACGGATCAGAGATTTATATAATAATAACAATATTTTTGGGTCAGCTCCCCAGGAGGTTCTACACAATGTCTTCAAAATATTAAAAACTCTGTTAGCTCTAGAACTTATCAGTTCAACATATTTTTTCCAAGACAAATTATTAGTGAAGGTTACACCTAAAAACTTAGCTTCATAAAAAATTGGTATAGATACTTCATTATAATAAACAGACGGACTGAAATTGCTAGTTTTACCAAATACTACTAATTTAGATTTAAGGGCATTTATATTTAGATTTAAATAAGAAAAATATGTGCATAATCCTTCCAATGCCTTATTAAGGCACTGTGTCATATTTTTTAAATTTTTCCCAGACAAATATACAACTAAATCATCAGCAAATTGAAGATTTTTAACTTTGGAACCTAGTATCAAATTTAAACGTCGTATGTACAAAATGAATATTAATGGAGACAGGATTCCTCCTTGACAAACTCCTACCGAAGCAAATCTTGGCCCATATAATTTATCATTATATCTAACATAAACTTTCCTTTCAGTTAAGAATTCTTGGACCCAGTGGACAATTTTGTCTGGAATTCCAATAACAAGTAATTCAGAACAAAGTACATCAATATTTACACTATTAAAGGCTCCAGCAACATCAAAGAATACTGACATTAAGCAATCCTTGTTATTTAAACTATTTTCGATATCAAGCTGTAACTGACAAATACTTTCACGAGCTGATGTTCCCCTACGAAAACCAAACTGATTAGCAGGTAAAATATTGTTTTGTTCTATGTAAAATTCCAACCTTTGTTTTATTAATTGCTCAAAAATCTTACCAACACAGGATGTTAGAGCAATAGGTCGATAGGAATCTGGATTAGACCGAGGCTTATCTGGCTTCAAAATGGGTACCAAACAATCAGACTTCCATAAATGAGGTATATCATTGTTCAACCACAAATTATTCAATATTTCGAGAAAAGTGTGCAAACCCTTCTCACTAAGCTTTTTTATCATAATGTATGGAATACCATCCAGTCCAAAAGCACTATCCTTTCTAGAATTAACAGCGGATTTCAGTTCTTGTATCGAAAAACGTTTAACTAAAAAAATATTTTCAGAGTGTGACTCACTGGCAATGGGAAAATTTGACTTATTATTTACATAATCTGGGGTCAATTTTTCCAGAAAATCCTGAATCCAATTGACATCATTATTGTTGCAAGAATATGTTTTATTAAATTTCCGCATATATTTCCAGATTCTGGACAGAGGCGTACATCGATTGAAAGAGCTGCAAAGTTCAACCCAACTATCTGATCTTTCTATTTTCAAAGTAAGTTTTTTGAGGGCTTGTAACCTTTTAAACTCGATAAATGTTTCATCTGACGGATTGTTTTTAAAATTTATATAAGCTAACTTAGATTTTTGAACTGCTTCTGTACATTTTTTATTCCACCAAGGAAGAGGAATAGAGGTTATCGAATTCCTATAAGAGTTACGACTAGAATAATCACCAGAGGAAGAAGCTGGTGTATTATGATAAGGAAGCGACTTATTAATTGCAGAATGCATAACTAGACAAAACTCTGTATAACTTTCTAATGGAGAAACATGTTGGTCTAGAGAAGTAGATAGTTGTAAATCTACATTTTGTTGATACATCTTCCAATCTACCATTTTAAAGTTGGGATAGGTGGGCAAATTTGTGTTATTATTAGCATTTTCTATATTACTAATATTGATAAAAACTTTCATAATTACAGGAAGGTGGTAGCTGCCAAGAGGATCACTATGAACAAACCAATCACAAGAAAGAGCCAATGATGCGGAAACTATGGACAAATCTAAGGCATTTGGACGCCACGTTAAAGAACCGACTGTTGTGACTTCACCATTATTCATTAACACTAAATTATTATCATCAACAACCTCTAAAATATCCCTACCTCTTGGGTTAGTAGAATTACATCCCCATGATGTGTGATGGGCATTGAAATCACCAGCAAATATCATTGGTTCAGGCACAGATTTTATTAAAGATTCAAATTTATGTTTGTCAAAAGATGGAGTGCAGTTTGTTGGACAGTAGAAACTTACAATACTTATTTCTGTATTATTTACAGTAATTCTTACACAAATATTTTGTAAAGAATTATCAGAATATGTATTTATTTTTCTGTAATTTATATTATTGTGAATTAAAATAGCTACACCATTGTGTTTATTTCCAATATCATGTCTTTCTATTTTGTATCCTCTAATGTTAAAATGTTTTATGGGTGTTAACCAAGTTTCTGATATAATTGCAACATGTATGTTTTGCTCATAAAGAAATTGGGTTAATAAAAGTTTGTTACTTATAATACTTTGTGCGTTCCACTGCATTATATTAAGATCCATTATTAGATGTGGAAGTACTGGTACGGAAAGTTTGTTGCAGAATTTCTTTTATGGAGATTGAATTAATAGGGTTATCTTTTTGATTTAATATAATTTTAGTTATAGCATTTGTTAAAGTATTCATAAAAAAATCTGATTTAGTCAAATTAATAATCTGTGTTTCAATGTTCTTCTGTGTTAATTTAGGAAAAGAATGTTCATTAAATAAATCGGAATATTTAGCGGCTCTGGACTTGACTTTATTTTCTTCTATTTTAATTTTCTTCTGTGGACAAGTGTTTGAGATGGAAACATGGTTACCACCACAATTGACGCATTTAGCGTTTTTAGGATCTTCTTTACACATTTTGAAACTATGCTTGTCTGTACATATGGAGCATACAACTTCATTCTTACAATATTTTGCAATATGTCCAAACTTCATACATTGCAAACACTGCTTGACAGGAGGAACGTAACAGCTTACCTCGTGCCTCCAGGAGTCAAGGTACACGTATTGCGGCAACTCAGTAGAGGCGAAAGTAACTGCAACAGTTTGAGTGGGGTCATACGTGACCGCGCCACCCTCACTTTGTACGCGGCGCATAAAACGCCTCACCTGTATGACATTTCTGGAACTTCCAATTAAAGCAAATATTCTCTCATTAGAGAGATCCGTGGGGACTGAAGTAAGAACCCCGGTCACCTCCGTATCGACAGCAGGTATTGTTGCTTTTAAGCCCATTTCATCTAAAAGTTTTCTATTCTGTAGAAATACATTTGCATTGTTGGATAGGTCAAATGTTATACCTATTTTGTACTTATTTATAGATTTTAGATGCAATATGCCAGTGACGCAATATTTGCGTATAGCATGCGAAATAGCCAGTCTGTCTTTGTCAGAAAATTGGCGTTCAGTCTGATGAGATAAAAATACTATGTATTCGCTTTTCTTGCTGTTTTCTGGATACTTCCTTGAGTATCCAGGGACTTTAAATATTTGGTACTTCCTGCTGTTGTCTGCAGAATCGTCGGAGTCGGAAGAAGTCTCAGTGGTGTCCCGTACTGCTCGACCATCAGGGGGCTCCGCTTTTTTTCTTTTCTTACCAGTTCCCCCCATTGTTTATTACACTATTTACATATAGGTACAACTATTAATTTATAATTACAACTTATTTTAAGGTACTCTATTAACACAAAACAAATTAATTTTAAATTAAATAAGATTTGGCGCCTTGTTCGTTTCAAGGTTCCCGCGTTTTTTTCCAATCATTTGTCGCAATTGAATGTGAAATCCCGCCAGTCGTTGTTTTTTTTACTACAAAGTTTGCGTTTAGTTTTAAACATTGTTCTATTTTTACATTACATGAATGTTTTAGTAAAAAATGTAAATTATTGTTTTTGAAACTCCATGTTAATTTTAGAATGGAAAGTTTTAATCCAACATGATTTATAAACTGAAATGACTAAATACAAACATAAAATCCCACACTATACTTCTACAACATTACTAAGTACAAAACGCAACGTGCATACTTTTTCTGCGTCGCGTTATGTGTCACAGACCCATAAAAAAAAAAAAAAAAGTGTCACAGACAATAAAATGGATGTTTAAGGCTCCAAAATATATTATGTATCTCATAAAATGTCATACCAAAAAGAGATAGATATATATTTGGAGCCTCCCTCTAACCATGTTATAATGGCTAAACTCTAATCTGTGTCTGGTACTATGTTTTTTTTTTCTAAGCAGATCTAAAGAGGATGACCTAAACCGTGCGAAGCCATAAAAAAAAAAAGGGATGAAGGATGACCAAGTGTCCAGTAAGTAAATTACATACTTACTTACTGGACAGTAGGAGATTCCAAATTTAAAATCTCGCTTCTTACCGGACAGTTGTGAATAGTCTCCGGTAGAGTTCACTTTCTGGATACTTTTTAGAGATGTTATGTCAACATTACATACCATTTTTGAGAAAAATAACATTTTGTGATTTTGTTATACGTTTTTAGACTGACTATGATCACCTGCCTAGCATTTCTCTTTCGTTTTACTGCATTACCTTTATGAAAAGAAAAAATATGTTTGCTCTAGCTAGACTCGAGAGTAATTTAAAACATTTTTTTTTCGCAACTAGATTCTAGAGCCGTTATTGAGCAAGAAAAAAGGGAAATACATTTTATAAATGGAGACTCGCAGCCCCTGTTCCCTCTTATTAAAGTTCAGGGAATATTAAAAGAAGTATCAGAATATCACACAATATTTATTAAGTATTCTACAAAATCACTTTACACTTGTGTACACTTCAACTGTTCGATGTCGACTGCCCAACGATCGTGCGCACTACTTCCCACCACGTGTTATTTCTTTACCGGAAACAGTCTAGGTTGACATTTCTATTAAAACATGATGGTATCACCGGAAGTAGTGCGTGCGATAATACTCAATTTATTATAAATGTAACAGTATTTAAATATTATTATTAATATTTAAATAAATATAATTATTTAAAATAAACAATGTCTATGATTGATCAAATTAAATAAATAAAAATAATGAGTCGTTTCCGGAAATCCGACTATCAAAGAAAGAGTTTCTAACAGTCGGCCTTTCCTGATACATTTCCCGTCCCGGGAAATTAATTCGCAAAAAAAAAAAAAAGACAGAAAAATAATAATATGAATAATAAAATAATAAAATGTTATCGACTACAAATCAGATTCAAGAGCTCATTTTAATCCTTAACACCTGTCTTAACTGGGACCTCATACATATTCCCAGATAAGCCACTTAACTTAAGATGTTAAGGCCTCAGACATATCCTTAACACCTGTCTTAACTGGGACCTCAGACATATTCCCAGATAAGCCACTTAACTTAAGATGTTAAGGCCTCAGACATATCCTTAACACCTGTCTTAACTGGGACCTCAGACATATTCCCAGATAAGCCACTTAACTTAAGATGTTAAGGCCTCAGACATATCCTTAACACCTGTCCTAACTGGGACCTCAGACATATTCCCAGATAAGCCACTTAACTTAAGATGTTAAGGCCTCAGACATATCCTTAACACCTGTCTTAACTGGGACCTCAGACATATTCCCAGATAAGCCACTTAACTTAAGATGTTAAGGCCTCAGACATATCCTTAACACCTGTCTTAACTGGGACCTCAGACATATCCTTAACACCTGTCTTAACTGGGACCTCAGACACATTCCCAGATAAGCCACTTATTTTAAAATGTTAAGGCCTCCGACATATCCTTAACAACTGTCTTAGCTGGGACCTCAGACATATTCCCAGATAAGATATTAGACTTAACTTTAATATTATAGCATCATTATCAAACAATCTTAAATAATAATTAGTCGGTGTTGTCATTTTCTGGCACCTCAGATTCTGAATCTGATCTATTAAAAACTACCCAGGGGTGAATTTTATCTACTGAAAAGATACCGTTAAATCTTCTATTTCCCTTTTTGGAAAGTGGTGTATCTTCAATTACGTATCGGTCATTATCAAGAATTTCTGCAATACGATACGGACCTCTGAGTTTAGGAACTAATTTCCTACTTTTTCCTACTGATGGAACATCTCTTTCTACCCTTACAAGTTCTCCTATCTTATATTTAACTTCTTTCCTAGCTTTATCGAAACGTTGTTTTTGTTTGTTTTGATTTTCTTTAATGTGTTCTGAAATTTCTTTTCTAGTATCCTCTAACGAAGTGCCTAAACTTTCTGAGTCGTTTGTAACGTTAAGCTGTAATAACGCATTTGAGGTACTCACTAAATTAAGACCAAACAGTGCCTGAGCAGGGCTTTTCCCGGTACCTTTGTTTATTGTATTATTAAGTCCCCACTGAATTTCTGAAATATGTTCATCCCATTCGTTTTCGGGTTTGTCATAATTGGTAGCTGTCAATGCTGTTAAAACCGTTCGATTGTAGCGCTCGACTTGGCCATTGGCCCGCGGAGTAGCTACAGCGTTCATAACATGCTTAATACCTAGTGAACTTAAGTAATCTTGAAAACTTTTAGAAGTGAATGACGTACCTCTATCGGAAATAATTCGTTTTGGAACACTAAATGTGTGAAAATAGTTTTTAATAGCTCTGATGGAATGGACAGACTTGGTACTTTTTACGGGAACAATTATTACAAACTTCGTGAAAGCATCAACAATTAATAATAAGTATGCATTTTTGTGTTTACTTCGAACGAAGGGACCCAAATGATCAATATGTACAGTATGGAACGGTTCTTCAACCTTCTCAATGGAATGTAATTTTCCTGACTTTTTCCCCGTTGGTATTTTAGAGTGGGCACATTCTAAACATGACTGAACATACTTTTTAGTGAACCGTCTCATCTTAGCAAACCAGTAATTATTTTTAATTATTTCTAATGTTTTATCAAGACCGAAATGCCCAATTTCATCGTGGTTTGACTTTAAAATTTGCCATCGAACGCCTTTCGGTACAACCCAACGATCACCAATATCTGTCTTCCTGTATAATAGTCCCTTTTTAACCACAAAATTGTTTTTAATTTCTATAACATTGTCATTTTCTTTATCATTTAATATAGCAATTATTCTTTGTAACTCAGGATCGTTTTGTTGTACCGTAGCTACCCAATCTGTATCAATTCGTCTTACTTGTAACTCTAGTATTTCTGACGAAATGGGATTTCTGCTCAGAGCATCCACATGAGCCATACCTGTGCCTGGTTTATAAATTATTTGAAAATCGAATTCTTGTATGGTGCTCCACCATCTGGCAACTCTTGGTAGTATGTCCCTCTTTTCAAAGGTGGCACGGAGAGAATTGCAATCAGTAACAATAGTGAAATGAATCCCTAACAAATATACTCTAAATCTCTGAAGCGAAGTTACTACAGCCAGCGTTTCTAAGTCATAAGATGTGAATTTGGCTTCTTCAGGGGATGTTTGTCTACTGTAAAACGCTACGGCACTGAAAGAAACCTCTTTATTTGGTCTCTGCATCAAGATTCCGGCAACCCCGACTTTAGACGCGTCTGTATGCAACTGTGTTTCAAATTCGGGGTTATAAAATGAGAGAATAGGTCGTTTAACTAGTTCTGTCTTTAGTTTTAAAAATGCAGATTCTTCTGCATCTCCCCAGCGCCATTTAGAATCCTTTTTTAAAAGTTGCGTTAGTGGTTTTGCGATAATTGAGAAACTTCTTATAAATTTTCGGAAGAAACTCGCTAATCCTACAAACTGCCGAATCTTATGTTGGTCTGTTGGTCTGGGAAATTGATCAACGGCTTCGGTTTTCTTTTTGCCTGGTTTTAGTCCGGAATTACTAACTTCAAAACCTAAATAATCTATAGATTGTTTCAAAAAATTACATTTTGATAAATTTAGTGTGATGCCGAAAGATCGGAAAAGGCTCAGTATATCATGTAGTCTTTGCAACCCTTCTTCTATTGTTCTGGATGGTATAATTACATCATCCATGTAAGCAAATGCCTCCTTGAATCTCGCGTTCCCCAAAACCCCATTAACAGCTCTTTGAAAGGTTGACGGCGCATTAACTAGCCCAAATGGCATACGGTTAAATTCATAGTGGCCATCTGGGGTCACAAAGGCTGTCAAATGCTTTGCCGATTCTGCCATGGGAATCTGATAATATCCGGATGCGAGATCAAGGGAAGTGAAATATTTATGACCTGACAAATTATCTAACTGATCATCTATGCGGGGTAGAGGATAATGTTCTTTGACGGTCTTTTTGTTCAGTGCCCTAAAGTCAATGCAAAGACGATAGTCACCGGTCTTTTTGCGTACTAACACGATTGGGGATGCGTAATTGGATGAGGACTGTTTGATTATTCCCGAATCAGTTAAGTCTTTTATCATTTCACGAACAACGTGCCTTTCCGAATGGGATAATCGATAAGGTCTGTATACCACAGGCGTGGTATCACTAAGGTTTATGTTCATTTCTGTACCACTTATACATCCCAACTCTTTAACCGAAAAGGCGAAACAGTCCCTAAACTCATTTAGTAACTCCGTTAATTTGATTCTATGATCACATCCAATATTGTTATCCACCTGTATCATGCAAGGTTTAATTTGGGGTGTTACTGTATTATCTGGGCAGTGTTCTATTCTACCAATATTGAGTGTCTGTACTTGACTTAAAGGAAGGGCCCGGAGCAGTAAAGTGTCTTTCAGCAATTCAAACCCAGAGTTTAAGCCCTTAATAATAATTATTCCCTGTCCGTTATTCACTTGTACTACACTTTGAATAATCTCATATTGTTTACGAGTATCCTGACAAAAACTAAGTTCAACAAATAAGTCGCCTGAATAACTTGGTTTAGTATAAATACTGACTGGGGTATACCCATGTACAATAAGTGAATTATCAACGTACACCAATACGTTTTTAGTTGTATTCGTGGTTATCTTAAGCTCGTTATTAGTTTTTAGAAACACAATATGTTCTTGTTCTGTGAATGTCTGTCCTAGTAGTAACGGAATTTGTAATAATTTATCAGGAACGATAAGAATTTCTACCGTAGCAGTAACGGAATCTACTTTTATCTCAACACTGCATTTACCTAA
The DNA here is from genome assembly GCA_916618015.1 of Xestia c-nigrum. Classification (NCBI taxonomy): domain Eukaryota; kingdom Metazoa; phylum Arthropoda; class Insecta; order Lepidoptera; family Noctuidae; genus Xestia; species Xestia c-nigrum. The sequence continues at coordinate 23,910,894 of OU745245.1, read as the reverse complement.
GCAATTGACAACACTGTCTCCAAAACCTCTTAATACAGGCAGTTCCGATACCGACCAGGAGTTAACCAATTTCTTAGCTATAGATTCTTGCAGCATAGAACATTGACTTCCGAAGTCTATGAAACAATCAAAATTTAGACCATTCACGACGGCGGTTTTAAAATATTTGGAATCACTATCCGATTCTTTTGAAATTCTTAAAACTGTTTTATTATTAGTGGATTCTTTAGTGCCTGGACAACTATCAGCAAAGTGCCCTACTTGATGACATTTATCACAACGCTTTATTGGTAATTTGCATTTAAAATATGGGTGCCCCTCTTCACCACAATTATAGCATTTTGTAAGCCTATAGTTCCTGCTGTTCCTATTATCATGGTCATTTTGTGCCCCTTTTAATATCTTAGGTTGTTTGCTATCAGCGTTTCCCGCCCGCAGGGATGAATTTGGCTTGTTAAACTTCTTTGTAATTCTTATATTTCTAAGATAAACTAATAATTTATCAGGTTCCGTAAACTGTGTTGCTTCTGCACTTGTTCTGACTGACCTGTCCTCGATTCCAAACAAGATGCAATCTATTGCATTTTTACCATGTATATTACAGCGATTCAATAAAACTACCTTTTGGTAAAAATATTCTTCTAAAGACTCGCCAAAATCAGCCCTACAAGCAAGCATTTCCGTTAATAGCTGACCATAGTTCTGGTCACTTGGAAATGCCAATTTTAATTTGCTCTGCCATTCAGCCCATGAAAACAGAAGGCTAGGTAGGCCCTGATACCATTTTTGAGCCAATCCCGCTAATTTAGGAAGAGCATAATGGACAGTCTGCCTTTCGGTCCAATTATAAATTTGAGCACATTCGTTAACTTTACTTATCCATGTTTCTATTGTTTGAGTTCGTTTACTGGGATCAAATTCAGGTATCACATTCAAAACCGGAAAACGTTCACTACCCCCGTCTGCTTTCATGGTCTGCATGAACTCTTTAAAAACCGAAACTAAAATGTTGGTATTAGTATCTGCGTCTTTAATAGAATCAAAAGAACTCACCACTGCTGCTGGCTTATTGTCCGAAGGCGATGTTATCGGTATATCTGAACCATGTCTTCGCGGCATGCCACGACTGCACGATGTGTCGCGACCGTGAGCCACCTCCCGACCTGGCGACACATCGCATAACTGCGGCGCATCACGCATCCGTGAAGCATCACGCGATCGCGACGCGTCATGCGCCCCATCAGGCGACACAACGCTCGCCAGGTGACGCGCCTTGCCACGCATCCGCGACGCATCACGTGTCCGATCACGCGACGCATCACGCGTCCCAACGTGCGGTGCATCGCGTATCCTTGAAGTATCACGCGATCGCGGCGCGTCATGCGCCCCATCACGCGTCACAACGATCGCCGCATCTCGCGCCGTGCCTTGCATCCGTGAAGCATGCGTTCTATCACGCGAAGCATCACGCGCCGTAGCTCGCGCAGCACCACGCATCCGAGACGCATCACGCGTCCCATCACGCGACACATCACGCATCCGTGAAGCATGGCGCTCTCGCGACGCACCACGCCCCTCATCACGCGTTGCATCACGCGTCGCACCCCGGCATCTTGAACCAGGACTGCTGCGAGGTGCATTGCGATCTCTAGACTCGCTCGTCCTCACTTCGGTGGACTCGTTACGGTTGCGGCGAATTTTGCGACGCCTCCTCACATCAGGTTCAGAGCCACTTGGTGATGAGTCATATGACTCCCTTGTATGTGTCCGAGACTTTCTTTTGCGAGTCATGATCGCTAGAAATAAATAAAATACAGAAAGTGAATGTTCTTTAATTTAATATTTACCTAAAAAAAATCCTATCCATATTTATATTTTACTAGCTGACCACTCCTAATGACTGTAGCGTGATGTTATATAGCCCAAAGCCTTCCTTGGTAAATGGAATATCCAACACAAAAATAATTTTTCAATTCGAACCAGTAGTTCCTGAGATTAGGGCGTTCAACCAAACCAAAAAAATAACAAACAAACTTCTGCTTTATAATATTGGTATAGAAGTATAGATTTATCTTTAAATATTACACAAAAGAAAAAAAAGAAATAAATGTATATTTAAAACACCAGTTCCGCTAGAATGGTATTAAATCACTCATTCACAGCGATACAAAGTTCTACTTTGAAGCCATTGTTAAGTAAATAAAAGCATTTCCATTACCTTTTATGGGCGTTCAGTCCTTCACCGAGGGCGATTACTGATCGCTATCTCGATTATATCCCACTTCTGAACTATTAAAGTTCAGGGAATATTAAAAGAAGTATCAGAATATCACACAATATTTATTAAGTATTCTACAAAATCACTTTACACTTGTGTACACTTCAACTGTTCGATGTCGACTGCCCAACGATCGTGCGCACTACTTCCCACCACGTGTTATTTCTTTACCGGAAACAGTCTAGGTTGACATTTCTATTAAAACATGATGGTATCACCGGAAGTAGTGCGTGCGATAATACTCAATTTATTATAAATGTAACAGTATTTAAATATTATTATTAATATTTAAATAAATATAATTATTTAAAATAAACAATGTCTATGATTGATCAAATTAAATAAATAAAAATAATGAGTCGTTTCCGGAAATCCGACTATCAAAGAAAGAGTTTCTAACACTCTTAAGTAGGTACTCAGAAGCTAAACTTACCAGCGCTAGAATAGGAGTAAATGCAGTGAGGTCATATCATAATACCTCATCGAGAAATGAACGAAGTATAATACCCACAGTGCCGGTTTTAGCACTACCAGCGCCCTGGGCAAGATTTCTACGGCGCCCCCAACTGCAATTCAAACCCGTACGAAAATCCAGGCAATGGTTAAAATAATGGCTTATATATGGATGGTTATGAATGATGCTCTGTGATGGTTATTTCTGTTGGGGTGGGGTGAGGGTTGGGGTCAGTCTGTGTGTCTGTTTGTTCCGGCGATTCTCGAAACGGCTGCATCGAGTTATAGACAAAGAGCGACCGAAGCGAACTCAGGTTAGCGTTGTTTTAAATTACCGTGTTTACTTGGGTAAGTTTTAGACAAACTTAAGATCAAAGAGAAACTAGGCTGCAAGAGCGAGTGAAGCGAGCTCGAAAATTTTACACGTTCCCTCGAATAAATTCAGATGATTTTGTAACTTGAGATTTAAATCTCCACGACACGGCGCGTACGTGTTCCACGCGCGCGCAAGGGCCGAAGCCTGCCGGGGTTGCGGGCCAGTGTTGCCGCTGGTCATTTGCAGGGTTGCCGTACGCAAGAGATGAAATTGCCGTATTGAAACAAAAATTGCCGTACATTTTTATATTTAACTACTAGCTTCTGCCAGCGGCTTCGCCCGCGTGAAGTTTCAAAATTGGGGTTGAGTGAGAATATTATAAACGTAAGAGTAAACAAATATAATAATAACAAATCTCCGAACTGCTAAGCTATCGGGAGTTACACGTGTTATTGTGAGTCAACTATAAAAGATAGACATATGCTGTCTTGGGATATTTTTTATATAATTTTATGTGGAATATTTCCGTTATACATGATTTCTATGTAGCTTTAACCATTAAGGCTGCACACGCGACGGAAGCTAAAAAAACCAAGTAACTTCTCCCGTTTTCCCAACATTTCCTTTCACTGCTCTGCTCCTATTAATGGTAGCGTGATGAAAAGTATACTATTACCTGCTCAGGAGTATGTAGAATAATTGTACCAAGTTTCGTTAAAATCCGTCGAGTAGTTTTTTTTTCTATAAATAACATACAGACAGACAGACAGACAGACAGACAGACAGACAAAAATTTTACTGATTGCATTTTTGGCATCAGTATCGATCACTAATCACCCCCCGATAGTTATTTTGTAAATATATTTCATGTACAGAATTGACCTCTCTACAGATTTATTATAAGTATAGATTTACATGAAAAATTAAAATATATAAATGAAATCACTCGTCTCCTCCCATCATATCCACAACATCACCCAATAAGATATCTTCTTCAGTGGCATTTTTTTCAAATTCCGACAGTTTTTTAATTTTTGTTATCATTTCGGGAGTTTTGATACGAAGAACTAAACTAGTGACGAGCCGACCGACGAGCAAGGCAAAATTAATAGAATAGGGTAGGGACACAGAGTATATAATCCTTCGGAATTCCCCGAATACCAAAGACAATAAATACAATAAGTAGAGTTGCGTTCATTTTTACTGAAACGCTGATTACGTTTCATCTTATTTAATTTCGTACAATTTATTTAATTTCGTTTTCATGCTAGATTGCCTGATTGCCGTATTTTAGCGTACGGCAATGACCACTCTGCCGTATACCGTAAAATTCGTCTTAAAAGAGCCTGATTGCCGTACGAAACGGCAATTGCCGTACAAACGGCAACACTGTGCGGGACTGTTCGAAAGAGATACCGTCGCCCCGGAACATAAAGGGCGAGGAAGGAACATGGATGGGTTTTAGTTAGTAAAAGTCTGACACTCCCTCCCGCTCCGCCCAGCGTGGGAGAAGTTATTTGATGATTTGCCATCCTAAAAAAAAAGAAAAAGGGGGCATGTGGGGCGCCTGCTGCGCCGTTTTGCCTGGCGTCCTGGGCGGTCGCCCAACCGCGCCATACCCTAACCACCCTAACTCCGCTACTGATTATACGCATGTAATAATTTAGCAGGCTGCTACACAGGTCACAATAATGTGACATGAAATAGTATTAAAGTATTTCATTCAATTCAATGCAAATAAGGATGGGTGCCTACGGGTAAAATGAGTACCTAGGTATTGATGAATAAGTTCAATAAAATTGACGTTTTGACGTCAAATCACCCGCTAAATAAAGATCTATGTAATATCTATTCTAGGGTTTCTATTTTCTACAGGAACGACAAAGAAAAAGTCGCATTAGAAATAATTTAACGCAATTCAAACTTCGGAATCTTCTTCAAAAGTTCGGAAAGCTAAAAGATTTGGGACCAAAATTAGGTAAGTATAGGTATAGTTACAAACACCAATATGTAGGTATAGATAGGTACACTTCTGTACTTTCCTAAATTTAAAAGCAATTTTCGTGAAAACAAAACAGTAAGAGAAAAACACTTTAAAAGCGACTAAGTGTTTACATATTATTGTTCGTGACTGTACGCATGGATTTACCTACGCCTTACTTTATTTACTGCTAAAAAGCCCCGATACAGCTGCAGTATGCAGTCATTAAAATTAAGGCATAGATAATAGACTATACAGGGTGTAAACCACCTCATCACAAAGCCGTTAACTAAGCATTCTGATATAAAACTAAGTAACTTTACGCAAAAATTATTGCTGGGAAACAACTTTCTTTTTTGAGGTTATAAATCATGTTTTGTCGTAGAACTTAATGTAACGCACTTAAAACATTGTGCTGATGGATGGATTGAATAGTACGGGGGTCGTGGAGGTGTTAAATGTCACAATCTTCCAAAAAAACTTGTACCTACTTACTTATTTAAAAAAAACTTGTCAATAACTTGTAATTTTGACCCCCCATAACTCCGTAACTAGAAGGTTCCCAGGTATGGTGTAGACCAAAAAAATGATCGCAATGATGGAGAGAACAAGTGCCTTTAGCTTCGTGAAGAGGTGTTTTATAACCTTTATACTTGAGTTAGTGATACTTACTATTGCCTACTGGATTGTGATTATACAACCTTTTAGATTGGTTTATAATCAAGGTAAGTATTATCGATAATTAAAAAAAAGTTATCAGTTTTATGCCAATTGTTTTAAACAACATCGACAGTATAAAATAGGGTCGACAGTCCGTTTGCCCCCACTCGACTTAGCGCTAAAAACCAACAGTCAAGCGAATATACGCTCTAAAGTACAACGTGTCGTGGTAAATAATAATAAATTAATCAATATGGGCCAAGTGAACGAGGATTTGGTCAGAGAGAGGGCGAAGTGCACTTTTAATGTTGAAGAACTAACATATTTTCTGGACGGAGGAAAGGAGAAGACTATGGAGAGAAAGCATAGAGGTAAATGAACTTAGATATTCGATTGTATTTGGCTCGATAAATAAAACTTGGGCCTCTGTTTTTTGACAGTTACCGGGCGGGAATGTATTCTAGTTATGTATATTAGTACCTACTTACTTATGTAGTCAATCAAATAAATGTTTTGTTATGTACAGTGTGTCAAATAACAAATGTTTAGTGCTATTTCATTCTAGACTAGAGAGATACTATTTCAATCGATTTCTTCGATCAATTAACTCTTATCGCCTTAATATTAGGTTCAAAATGCAATGTCTTTCACACTCGTAGATTTTTCATTTAATTAATTGATTAAGTTGTGTTTTTAAATAGAATACAATATAAACTTGATTAACATTCATTCAAATTATTTGCTTTTGTCTACAAATTAACATTTATATTTAAATGCTATTTTTACGGCTCTGCTTTGCATCTCCTTAAACCTGCGAAGCACAGAGGACCTACATAAGTATATACCTACTGCGAAGGCAAATTGCGGGGAAAAAATCATAGTTTTATTGATTTCGTTTTGAACTGACTATGATATAACGGGACTCGTAGATTGCTAGACGTGAAGCTACGTTCTTACCTATGTTCCATTCGAAGTTATTTACTTACTTACTTTATATCTCCGTATGTGTGTAAATGCTGCACTATGTATTAACACACGCTGAAACTAAAAAAACAGCCACCTAATAATAGCCGAGTGCTGAAGTCAGTAACGCCCCGTTCCCACTAGGTATCCGTTCCCACATAAAATATCATCATCATCATCATCATCAGCCTATAATGTTCCCACTGCTGGGACACGGCCTCCTCTCAATGAGATGGAATGGGCTATAATCTACCACGCGGGCCCAGTGCGGATTGGTAGATGTCACATGTCTTCGAAATTTTGGTTCAGGACATGCCGGTTTCCTCACGATGTTTTCCTTCACCGTTTTGAGAGCAGCGGTGATGAAATAAATTACACAAAGTAATGCACCTGTCTGGGTTCGAACTCACGACTTACTGAACGTAAGTCGGGGCCGCCACCACCGGGCCACCGCTGCTTTAAACCATAAAATATGGTGACGATTAATTATGAATCGTTGGTTTTTAGTTGGCAAAAGTCGTGGACGACTGCAGTAATCGCGTCGTCCTATGCTTATGTGAACACCTGGCTTGTGTATTAAACCCCGATTGTCCGTCACCGTTCCGGTCATCATCCGAACGACCGATTACTTTAAGTCGTCACACTCGTCACGAAGTGGGAAGGGGGCCTAAGTATAATTATTCCAACGAGACGTGCGTGCCTACATTAATTAGTATCTAAATAGCTACCTAATTATCCGTACATCCATTGCGAACATTATAAATAGAGAGAGACTCAATTCGAAGCTATTGGCCAGACTAAATGGCTTATTTTACTGCATCTCGGATTCTTTTTAAAACCCCCGGTTTCCGGACGCCTTCCAAACTAGTACAAATCAGGGAAACCTAGAAGCGGAGAGACTTAAATCCTAGACTTTAATTTAAAAAAAAAAGCAAGTAAATAATACATTAAAATCATACTTAATTATACTTAAGACTCGTGTTTAGTATTTTAATACCGAGGACGTGGAAATAAAATAAAAATCAAATTTAAAATAACATGTCACATATTTTATTATTAATTTAACATAATATTATGTCATTCAAGCTAAATATTATCAACATGGTACACTTCTGCACCATGCCACATACATTTCCATCCATCTTACTTCGATCGACAAACCCAGGGGTTCTTCTGAAGAAAACTTAAACACTCAACAATGAGTTTATAAATAAACATATTCGCCATTTAAATATCGTAGTATGGTCTTCAGAATAGCGTCGATCGTCTTTTGTCTTCAGGATTTCTGCTGGCAGATGATGTATCTTTCAGCTTCGTTCTGAATCAGCTTGAAAATGGTAGCAATTGCTTCTTCGTTCTTGCATGAGACGGGGGCAACGCTCCCACGCTTCCCACCCCAGCTGGAGGTGAACGTCAATTGTGCTTCGGCGAAGAGGCAGAGGCAAGCGAAAACGATAAGGAAATAGATCTTGTTCATCTTAGAGTTTGTTTGTAGAACTGGTGACTGATGTACGAGTGGGGGAGGTGTGATGTCTTTGCAAGAAATGTCAGGCTTTTATAGCCAAAAAGCGTAGGGTAGGGTTAAAGAAGCCGTAGCAAGTTTAATTTGTATGTTATTAGTGCTGGATAAATGATGACTGCATTAGATTAATTGGAAATGTTCAATTAATTTGAACAGTATCTTATCAATTGAAGACCTACAGAGTATTCCATCGTTGCCATTTGATTCGTCTCTTTTTCAGAAAGGATGATACTGACTAAGAGGGAGGAGCTCTTTGGCGGTGTGCCAGACGAATATCTAAGCCATAAGGAGAAATATGAGAACTCTATGCGCAAGGCAGTCACCTTGTTCGGTTTGCTTCGGAAAATTCAACAAGAAAACAACACTGACCTTACCAACTACAGGTATTGTAATATTATTAATATTATAACAGAATCAGAAGCTCCTGAAGTGTTGAGGTACTCAATTTCTGCCATCTACAGCAGAAACGTGCAATATTCAACCAATAACAGGGCAGGTGAGAAACCGCGATCTTTTCAACCAATGGTCGATTCTCGCAAATCTCCAATGAGGTCCACTTTTTCCATTTTCATGGAAATTAGTGAAAGAAGTCTTTTCTTCGTTTTTCCAGGAATCTTCTAAGCGGTGTCCTCGGCATTTCCATATCGCAGGACGGGTCTCCCTTCGGGCTGCATTACATAATGTTCATGCCGGTATTCATGAGCCAGGCTGATGAGAAGCAGCAAGAAAAGTGGCTACATCGGGCTTTGAATTGCAGCATCATCGGGAGTTACGCTCAGGTAAAACAGACCCAGGAGAAGAAAATACCCACGTGAGAATCGTGCAGATAACAATCTGAGGTTTCTGCATCAAGCGATTCCTAGAAAATCTCATGTAGCGGGCAATTGCCTTTTAGATCATAACCGTAAACCGCTTCACTGACTAGGTAAACAACGTGTAACAGAAAGGGTATAGTTATATGAAAGGGTGTTCCACAGACCATCAAACTGACCAACTTTATCCATGGAACCACAATCGTAATAGCGAAAAAATAAACAACGGCCCCATACTAAATTCCACTATCTACTCGACCAAATGTACAAGACAGCTGAATAGTTTTTTGCGATTTCGATGGTGGTCCCAAAGAAAATGTTGTTTAGTTTGATGGTCTGTAGCACACCCTTTCATATGACTATACCCTTTCTGTTTCACGTTGTATAGGTGTCCTACCGTCCTTACGTATGTCGTACAATTTCATTAATCTTGGTTATTAAAGCGCTGGAATGGTATATTATTCTAGACTGAGCTGGGTCACGGCACTTTCATCCGTGGTCTGGAGACGACGGCTACCTACGACCCTTCCACAGAGGAGTTTGTACTGCACAGTCCTACGCTAACTTCGTATAAATGGTGGCCTGGAGGATGTAAGTAGCTTTCACTAGTTCAATCCCTGCACATTCAAACAAAACTGAAATTAATGCTACCGACTTATACTTGAAGAGGTATGAGGGACGGGGTGGAAAGTTTCATATCCTCACTACTGCCTGATTGCTGTCGGGTTTCCGTACCTATAAGTTTATCGCACGTGTAAGTATGATATCGCGGTGGAGGATACGTCAGTGTAGGTTAGGTATAATTTCGTTTCTGATGAACGCCTTTGTACGCCTTTGTTTTCTATTGAAAGTTAATGAGTAATGTTCTAGTTTAAAAAAAATATTGACGTGTTAAAGTGTTTGTGAAAACCTACTTACAAAATAAACATCATTTATCATTTATCAATGAAAAGTAAACTTATCATTAGCCCAGCCGTTAGAAAGAGCCTAGGTAATAAGCCTGAACACTCTGAATAGTAGCTACGAATACGCAGTAGGTACCTACTTAGTTGAAGAAACAATACACAATTATGGGGTTAGGGCAGGTTGCAGTGATCATAAAACCTTATAAATAGCTTACATGGGTCTCATGCTTTTGTCATATTAACCCAATTTACCGCTTTATTGACAGTGGGGAACACAGCAAACTATTGCATCGTGATAGCCCAGCTGTACTCCAAGGGTGTTTGCCACGGCATCCACTCCTTCATAGTCCAAGTGAGGGACGAAGACACCCACATGCCGCTGCCAGGCATCAAGGTGGGAGAGATTGGAGTCAAGATGGGGCTGAACTCCGTGAATAATGGCTTCATAGGCTTTGAGAATGTGAGGATACCCAGAACTAATATGCTGATGAAACATGCTAAGGTTTTGGAGGTAAGCATCTTGTACATGATACGTTATTTATTTAAGATAGGGTATCTGCCATAGATATAAGAAAGTAGTGGTCTACTCAGTCTTAGGGCGTGTACACGTAGAACGCTGGCTAACGGCGCCGATCTGACAGCGATTATCGGAACCGATCCAGGCTGCAGGAATTCGGCGCAGGCAGTCTCTATATTTTATGCTGATAAACAGATCGGAACTTGTCGGCGACGTTCAAAGGATGTGGTCACCAGATTTTGTCAATTTACTGAATAGTAGATTTGGTATATACCACACGAGTGCAATAAGGATTTAAATTTAAAATATCTGATAAGCGCAGAACAGACGATGAACCGTTTACGTGTTCACCGCAATGATATTTTACTTACAATATCATTGGTTAACCGGATAGAATTTTCCGTTCCCGTCCTACCTGTCTATTGGGGACCGGGTTTTTTTTCATCCTTTGGTTGACGTTCATTGCTTATTGTTAATTGTTCTGCTATTGTCCATACCGATTCGAGGATTTCAGCAAAAAGCTCTATTTACATACCTCTAGGTCTAACGACAACTATTTTATAAAACACTAGCTGACCCACGCAACTTCGTCTGCGTCACATAAGAGAGAAAAACGGAAGGACAAAAACAACTCCGTTTTTGCAACATATTTCATTCCTGCTCCGCTCCTAATAATTGTAGCGTGATGTTATAAAGCCTAAAGTCTTCCTCGATAAATGGACTATCCAATACAAAAAGAATTTTTCAATTAGAGTTGGTAGTTCCTGAGATTAGCGCGTTCAACCAAACCAACAAACAAACAACTCTTCTGCTTTATAATATTAGTATAGATTGCGTTCACTGAATTATTATGATACTGAATTATAAAGGCTAAGGTGTTAATTTCATTTATTCTTTCAGGACGGCACTTACGTAAAGTCTAAGAACAGCAAGCTCATCTACGGCGCCATGGTGTTCGTGAGGGTGGTCATCGTGTTCGATTCGGTCAACTACCTGGCCAAGGCTATCACCGTCGGTGCGAGGTACTCCGCGGTTAGGAGACAGTCTCAGCTCAAAGCGGGGTAAGTGGTATTGTTGAAGTTGAAAGCAGATGGCATAATATAGCATTATATTACTTTTCATTGCTCATATACTCGGAAAGTAGGTCCGAAGTTGCCTGAGCAGCGGGTTGAAGTAACACTTTTCAGCGCTAGGGAGAAACGCTTTCAACTGACAGCATTATTTAAAAAAAAACTAGTTCCATTTTCAACCGACTTCCAAAAAGAGGAGGTTGTCAATTCGTCTGTATTTTTTTTTTTGTGTTTGTTACCTCAGAACTTTCGACTGGGTGAACCGATTTTGATCATTATTTTTTTATTTGAAAGCTGGTGCTTGTCGTTTGGTCCCATTTTAATTTGCTGAAGATCTGATGCTGATCTTCCGAGATACACAATGGAACTCTTCAGAAATAGACGGCAAATCTGCAGTAATTGCTGCAATCGCTTATAGGTTCATTGTTCATACTATATCATGACGTAACATCACGCCTGTATGCTCTGAGGGGGTACGCACATGTGCAAAATACACCCAGATTTCGAAAATGTTTGTTACCTCAGAACTTTCGACTGGGTGAACCGATTTTGATGGTTCTTTTTTTATTTGACTTTCTGTGTGGTCTCATAATCATCAAATCAGTATCTGATGATGGGATTCTGGAGAAATAGAGAGAACTCTTCACCTTTTTTAGGCACACTAGAAGGGATTTGGGTAGTTTTAGGAATTGTACTTTCTCGAAGTGATCCCATTTCAATTTGATGAAAATCTGATGAAGAACTTCGGAGATATGCAACGGAACTCCTCAATAAATGATAGCAAATGTACTGGGATTGCCGAAATCTCATATGTTTCATGTTTACATCAGTTCATAACTTAAAGTCACGCCGGTACGCTTTGAAGGGGTAAGCACATATGAACCACTAAAAAGCGAAAAATAAAAACTTTTTTACAAAAAATAAAACCGACTTCAGAGAAAACAAAAAAGTGAAAAATAACTTCAGAAAAAACGCTTCAGAAGTCGGTGACAAAAAACTAAATCAATCAAACAAAGATCACCGACTTCTGAAGCGTTTTTTCTGAAGTTATTTTTCACTTTTTTGTTTTCTCTGAAGTCGGTTTTATTTTTTGTAAAAAAGTTTTTATTACATTTCCATTGAACCATGTTCCGACTTCTATACAGCTTCTAAATTATAGTGCGATGTAAAATTTTAATATTATAACATAAAATTCAGTATTAAGTTTATTTTTTTTTTAATAACTTAGTTATAATTTAGTTACAAATATTTTTTTTAATAACATAGATCTGCACCAAATATTTACTACTAGCTGACCCACGCAACTTCGTCTGCGTCACTTAAGAAAGAGCTCACAAAGGGAATAAAAATTCCCCCGTTTTTACAACATTTCTTATTGCTGCTCCGCTGCTCCGCTCCTATTGGTCATAGCGTGATGTAATATAGCCTATAGCCTTCCTCGATAAATGGACTATCCAACATTTCTCTCTGCTAACAAAACCCTTAACTTGGCCGCAGAATGTTTGCAGAAAGATTTTACCCTTATGACTAAGTGGGCCCATGATATGGGACTTGTTCTGAATCCACAAAAAACAAAAGTTATACACGTACATTCAAGTCACATAAGTACCTCATGTCCCTTTCAAATCATAGCTCATAGTCATGAGTGTTTGCATAAAAACGTATCAGAATGCCACTGCCCACCTATAGAGCAAGTCTCATATCATACCTATCTGGGGTTAATAATTGATAACCGACTCAACTGGAGTTACCAGGTGGAATTTATTTGCGGCAAGTTACGTGCGATACTCACCAAATTTTCAGTTATAAAGCGCAATATACCGTACGGAACCCTCCTTCAAATGTACACAGCACTTGCCGAGTCTATAATTATGGACGCACATTTAAAACCTATCTAGACAAAATACATAATCTGCAAACACGTTTACTGAAACTTATAGTTCCAAACCATATAAAAAATAAATTCAAAGACAATTACACAGCGTTATTTAAACACTGCAAGGTATTTATTACCTATACTTGCGCGCGCTGAGTATCTGTTCCTCTTAGAACATTACGACAACAGTGATATTCAAGTTCCAGTGAAATATGACGTGAATACACGACAAGCTAAATCCAAATCACTTCAAGTGCCACGCAAAAATAACTTCTATGGCAGGCGTACCGCTTCTTTCGCAATACCCAATTTACTAAACCAAATACCTGTAGACATCAGAGACTCATTGAATAGTAGAAACATAAAGCGTAAGCTCAAGGAATATTACATCGATTCGATTATAACTTAAACGTTAATAGCGCGTTGATCAAATCTCAGCCCATGGCATGCTAAGACAGACCCAGAGGTCTAATTGTGTGCTTTATAATATATTTAAGTGCATCAAATGAAATTTATAAAAAAAAAAAAAAAAAAAAAGAATTTTTCAATTCGAGCCGGTAGTTCCTGAGATTAGCGCGTTCAACCAAACAAACAAACAAACTCTTCTGCTTTATAATATTAGTATAGATTGTTTCAGTGGCGAAAGTGAAAAATAAAGGCTGAATAGCCGACCACAGAAAAAAAAAATAGGCGGGAAAGCGGCAATCCGATCTTCATTTTTTTTTCGAGTTGTTTCGTGTTTTTATTTCCCTGTATTCGTAATGAAAAGCACAGTGTTTAACCTCGGGATATCTAGATAAGTTACTAGACTAGACTAGATACTAGACTAGATAAGTTACTTTCACCCCTAGCTAAGGGTTAAAATTGTACTATTCAATTATAAATAGTTGTTAGCTCATACAGAGTTATAGATCCCTGATATCCGACGTATGTACCTACGCAATTACGCATAAACTTGTGACATGGATTCTCTAAATTGACATACAAATAAGGTAGATTTTTAATTTAGTTTTTTTCTTATCTTCTCGCAGTCTGGCCCAGCACAGCACTTATAGTTGGACGTAACTGTAAATGTTGACACAATGTAAATAGACCTCTTAGTACAATTTTGCGGTACTATACGTTATCTAGACCTATAGGTACTTTATCTTTCAGTGAACCAGAGCGCCAGATCCTGGACTACGTGACGCAGCAACACAAGATAACACCCGCGATAGCCGGGTGTTACGCCATGAAGATGAATGCGAGGCGATTGTGGGACACCTTCAACCTTATCAACGACCAGCTGCATCAGGGAAACATGGACAGACTGGGAGAGGTGAGCCACAATTCTGTCAAAGGGAAGATGGGAATTCTAGATTTGCCGTATCGAAAGTTAATAACTTCTTGTTCCTTCTGATGGCTTTACAAAGCAGGGTACAGGAACATTTCAACCATTCGTACTATGACAACCAGCCATTCTAAATGCGTACCTTGCTGGTATGCCTTGTAAAGTGCGTCTGCCAAAAACTCAAAATATGTATTTTTCAAAAATACCCCTGAAGCCGAATAGCACTGGTTCTCTTCGTCATTGCAATCATTTTTTTTGTTATAGAACGTACCTTGGAACCTTTTAGTTATGGAGATATATGGGGGCTTACAATTTTTTATAGTACTTATAAGTTGTTGGAATTAATTCGTTTATTTATGTAAGTACGCACCAAATACTTAAACATAACAAAATATTAATATAGAAGAGCACATAGGTAGTTACCTAATGCTTATTTCTTAAGAAATTTCAACGCCTTCACGAGACCACGACCACAAAACATGATTTTTCACCACAAAAATCAGTCGTTTCCCAGCACTCATTTTTGCGTAAAGTTACTTAGTTTGATGTAAGGAAAAGTCCGTTTTAAACATACCTACTAACGTGATTTGACGTGATTGCCATTGTTCCAGTTGCACGCTCTAGCTTGTTGCCTGAAGGCCCTCAGCACGACAGACTCGTCGATGTTCACGTCGCTGTGCCGGCTGGCGTGCGGCGGGCACGGCTACATGACGTCATCCAACCTCCCCCCCACGTACGCGCTCACGACGGCCTCCTGCACGTATGAGGGAGACAACACTGTGCTGCTGTTGCAGACGGCTAGGTTCCTGGACTTTTATTACACTACTAGCTTAGGTATTCCCGCGGCTTCACGCGCGTGGAGTTCGGTAATTTTGCCCATAAACTATAATATGTGTGGCAAATTGCATCCTAATCCGGCGAGTAGTTTTTACGTGAAAGAATAACACTTAAACATCCATCCATACTCACAAACTTTCGCATTTATAATATAAGATAGGATTGGTTGGTATGCCGTGCTTGCCTAGGTTGGTCTGTGGATGGGTGACCACCCTTAGATACCGAGTTCCCTCCGTGCCTCGTAAAGCACGTGAAGCTGTTGATCCCGGCTGTCATTTGTCCATCTTTGGCAGTCGTTACAGGTAGTCAGTGGCCCAAATAGTCTGACAACCAGCCTTACCAAGAGGTATCGTATTACCCAGTATAAACTGGGTTGTGGAGGTCAGATAGGCAGTCGCTCCATGCAAAATACTGGTATTCAGCTGCATCCGGTTAGACTGGAAGCTGACCCCAATATAGTTGGGAAAAAGGCTAAACAGATGATGATGATGGTTGATATGGAGTCGTTATGATTTTAGGCCAGCTTCACCGACCGCTAGATCAGGCCTATGCTTTCTTCTGCCATATTTCTAAAAAAGTTCCCATTGTGGTTAGCCACCGTGATCGAAAACGGTTGGAAGGACTAGCAATAGGTTTCTCTGTTATCTGTAAATAAACAAGACTACGTCTACGTCATAATCAAATAGCAGATTTCCCAATAAACATGCACGAAAAAAAAGATCGACTTATTTGACCTGAAATATTTATAATACTAGTTTCAAAATTTCAGATTCTTACTCAAAACATGGCGTCAGATCGACACGGATCCTTTGACTCCTACAGTTGCTTACTTGAAGACGGTATCTGCTCCAGGATTTTGTGACAAATGGGATTGTTCTGTCACTGGTATCATACGTGGATTCCAAATCGTCGCTATGAAGTAAGTTGATATCACTTACCACTTGCCCCGAGCTAAATGCGCAAGTGACTCGCGAGTTGCGACAACGACTGCTCAAAAGACAAAGGAAATAAATTGCAGCATGCGACCGCAATGCGACGAGAGACACGGGCGGATTTGATACGTTAACTGCCCTAGGCCTACGAAAGATTGCCGCCCCCCTATGTGCTGTAAAGCATGAAAAATAAACTAAACTATACATATAAATTAAATTAACCTTGGAATAAACTAGTAAGCAAAGATTCAGTTGGATGACCAACACTTCTAATGATCGTAATCGCCATACATGTAATTTTACTTAAGGGATGCTATTTGGACACTTTTTTGGGTTTTTACACATGGGCGCGTGGGCAACTACTAAAAGAAAATACGACAATATTTTGCCGCCCTATGCCCGGGCCTTATACTCGGCCTATAGGGAAAACCGCCCCTGACGAGAGGCATCGCGATTGCAGTATTCAGGCGAACGAAACAAGTGAAACGTTACTTGATACGCTCGTGGACTCGTTTTATTAATCACTTTTCCGCGAACCGAAAGACGATGCATTGGAAGACTCAAACTCAAATTCTTTATTAACATTCAGTTGTTACTTATAGGGTGTAAAACACCTCTTCACGAAGCCGAAAGGCACTTGTTCTACCCATAATTTTTTTGTTCAACACCATACCTTGGAACCATATAGTTACAGAGATCTCTTCTCTTCTTCTTAGTCGTTATCTTCATTGTTGAAGGTCGTGTCTAGTCTGAGGTATCGATATTGATGAGGTTTTGATCACTCGGTGCACTATAGGTACTCTTTCACGTTTTCCTGTCCTCGGCGGTCTTAAAAGCTTCAGCTATTGATAGGCCAGTGAGCATCCTTACTTGGTCTGACCTGCAGTGTAGGTGAGCGACCGCGTGGTCACGGAGATATGGGGGGTCAAAGTTACAACTATTTGACAAGTTTTTTTTAAAATACAAGTTGTTTTTATAAGATTTCGATTTTTTAACACCTCTACGACCCCCGTACTATTAAATCTATCCATCAGCACAATGTTTTAAGTGCGTTACATTGAGTTCTACCATAAAACATGATTTATAACCTCAAAAAAAAAGTTGTTTCCTAGCAATAATTTTTGCGTAGTTTGATGTACAGAATGCTTGGTTAACGGCTTTGTGATGAGGTGATTTACACCCTGTATATGTAAGTAAGATCCAACATGAAACCCGATTAGGGCACGGCAACATAATAGATTGGACAGACCTCCCACTAGGTGGACCGATGACCTGGTGAAGGTTGCGGGAATCCGTTGGATGCGAGTTGCACGGGACTGCTCAATGTGGCGACACTTGGGGGAGGCCTATTTCCAGCAGTAGATGTCTTTCGGCTGAAATGATGATGATGATGATGATAATAACACTTTTATTGGTTAGGGGACGAGTATAGATTTTCATTTAGTTTTTGTTTACAAACAGGAAAATATCGTCATGCGTTGACATTATGACGAGGAAAATAATGTCTGGAATGTCTCAAGAAGACGCGTGGAATACGACATCGATACAATTAGTTTCTGCTGCCGAGGTAAGTCAAACTATTCCATGTTTGGTATGATGGTTTGTTTAAAGATCATCTGAAATCCCCTTAAAATCTAAAAATATCCATTAAGTACAAAAAATGCGAAAATGAGAGATTTACTCCATAGAATTATTATATTTTCCGTTCGTTGCTTGAAATAACAATTACTTACTATAAATAGTTCGTTTTTAAATCTTCATTTTGAACAAATTTAATTGAACAAATTTTAGACAATTTGTTAATAGTTATAATCATTCTTCCAATGTACCTATGTTAAGGCAAGATCTCACAGAAGCCCGATTTTACGATTTAGGACCTCTAATTTGCGATCGGCGGCGGCAACCTCTCGCGTCCGGCCCTGGTTCAATCCATGGTCCGGAGCGAGACGGAATGGGAAGCCGTCACCTCCGCGCTGCGAAGCAGTCATGCAGCGAAGGAGGTGGCGGAACGAGAGAGGGCGAGATCCTCTCTTCCCGGCCGCCGCGGGAGACGCACCGGGCGTCGGGGGCCACGTGGTAGCCACCACGGCCATTTTTTTTTTACCGAACTTTTTTTTTTTCATCACACAAGTAATATCGCTCGAATATCGCTCGACATTAACACACAGGCAGCGCCACCTAGTGCCACACTAAGCAAAGCTTGTGTCGTGGACACTAGATAGTTGATATACTACATAATATTATACTTTTTTGTTTGTAAATACATACTTATTATACATATAAACATCCATGACTTGGTAACAAATGTCCGTGCTCATCACACAAACATTTGCTCCTACCGGGATTCGAACCCAGGACCCTGAGAACGTAAGGCAGCGTCACTACCACTACGCCAATCTGGTCGTCAACACAAGTAGGTATGCCTTAAACTTCTAAAAATATAAGGAATACCTGAAGTACACCTGTCTGGTTGCAACTAGACACCGGGTAATATTTATTTTGTCGAGAGTTCTATTCAGATTTACGATAATTCAACAAATCTAAATCATAGACACTGTTGCAAAGCTGATACGGTTCACCTTCTACAGTTACTGCCAAATTATAACTATCACAATTTCATTAATAGTAGGTACTTACGGGATAATATCTGAGTCATGGATGTTTATATGTATAATAAGTATGTATTTACAAACAAAAAGGTATATATGTAGTATCTGCTGTCTATCTGGTGTCCACGACACAAGCCTTGCTTAATGTGGCACTAGATGGCGCTGTGTGTTAATGTCCAGCGATATTTACTTTTTATTTCTTTCAGTCACACAGCCGGGGGATCGTGATATCCACATTCTACGAGGACATGTCCAAGGAAATGAAGACCATGTCTGCGCCACTCGCTAGGGTAATGGGCCAGCTCGTCGAGTTGTACGCCGTGTACTGGACCCTGGAGAGGCTGGGAGACTTGCTGCAGGTTGGTTGGTGTGTTGTTTTGGCTGGTTTTGTCTTCTGTTATCTTCGTGTTCCGAAAATGGATTGATGTTATAGGATAGCCTTTACCTTGAGTTAGATTTTGATAAATCTAAGGCCTGCTACACATGAGTTCGCGTCAGCACATCCGATTCTCCAGTATTTTTTAAGTGAAATCGCCTTTAGACGCGTTGAGCACTTTTTGGGAGAACAAAACACATAGAACTGGCGTGACCGTCACTTAACGGTTCGTAGCACTCGTAGCCGATCCGCTACGGGGTAGCACCACAAGGCGTGCGCGGGGCACAACCCGTAGCAGAAATAGATTACTTAGTTTTCACTTTTATCGGCGGTCCTCAAAAACCGCATGTTTTTTTAATAGCTTAGCTGAATTTGTTCGACTCGTAACGATCGGCAAGCTCCGTTCGGAATCTGTAATGGCTGAATCATGTTCGAGACGCTTCGTCACAATTCGGGCTAGGCCGAGGGGCTTTCTACTCGATCGCCACCCCTGTGCCGTATATTGGCGACCCGGCGACGACAGAACTCATGAACAATTTGTGAGTCCGAAATTTGTGGCATCTCGGTAGGAATGCAGAGCAATATTAAATAGCTTTAGTCCTGCACTCCTGCCTAAAGACTAACTTATTGAGGATTTTCAATTAGTCAATATTAATGCAGCCAGCATTAATATTGACTGATTTAATATAGGCCATGGTACAATATAGTACATTACAGCAGAATCCAGTAAGTAAGCCTTCCTGGCCGAGTATGAGTTAACCGGACCGAACCGCAGGTGAGGTCCGGTTATATACGAGGCCAGGATGGCTTTCTTACTGGTTGAGGTTTGTATAATGCTTTTCTCAAAAATGAAAGAAAGTTTAACAACAAATTCGTTTAATTAATATTGAAGGTTACATTCATATTAGGGCAATTACTGATAGATATTGTGATCGATTTACCGGGGGCATTTATATTTGTTTGTTGTACATCTTGATTAACGGACTCTTGGCTGGCAGTAAATGTCTGTGAGACATTAATTTGGTTGTTTGGGAAGGTGGATGCTTGCGATGATGTTACGGGCAGGGGAATAGTGGTCGGTTCTTGGCGAGAGGTAGATGGCTGCGGAGCCAGGCTTAGCTGCTGTTGACGCGATGTAGACGGCTGCGGGGAGGTGGAAGATGATGTGTTTTGAGTATTCAATTTAATTTTTTTATTTATATTGCTTGTAATTTCACTTTTATTTTCTAATGACTCTTCTATGTATCCTTCTGCAACTCGGTCCGATTTCCACCCCCCGTGTCGTTTTATTGTCGTGAGATTGGCTCCAGAGTCAGCAAGAAGGGTAGCAGACGACCTCCGGAAACAATGGCCAGTATAGCTCTCTGGATTTGGTAAATTCAAATATTCTGCTATTTGTTTAGGTATTGCGGCAATCTTATGACGACCGATGTTTTGCCGCAAGCATGTCCCGTTTCTATAATTGATAAAAAAATTATCACTTTTCATATTTTCAGGGCGCAGGTCATGATATTTCCTTACAATATGAGCTGACTCCTTGTGTATAACAAAAGAGCGATCAATTTTTGTTTTTGTTTCTCGTACTTTTACCGAAATTATTTCATTATGGTATTCCACGTCACTGTTTTTAATATTACAGAGCTCCATACATCGGCAGGCGCCATTAATTCCCATTATAGTAATAACCTAAAAACAAAAAAAAACTATTTAAATCGAGAATATAAAAATAAGTTTATGTTATTTGGAACCAGATTTAATAGCATATTTATATTATTGCAACCGACTAACAGACCACTTACTCGTACATCACAACAAGTTAAATTAAATAAGTAAACAAAATAAATATTACCTTCACTGCTAAATAAACTTCATCGGGTGCTTCATTTATAAACTTCTGTATGTTTTGGCTGGTAAATACATTCGATTTTTTTCCTTTGTAGCCAGTCGATTGTCTTTTCAACCAAGTTATTAAATTGGAATAATTCTTAATGTTTACATCGTGTTTATTTTGCACTACACATCGAAGCATAGAATACACAGCCCATAAACTTGTCGGCTGCATTGTTTGGCGAAGAAAGCTGAAATATGCCAAGAATACATTTTCAGACCAACTGTTGGCTTGTTTTTCTGCCTTCCACTTCATAAATTTTTCATAATTTTTCATGTATCGCTCCTTGGATTTTGGCGGAAGTAAATTTTCTTTTGCTAATTTGGCCTCAGCTTTTAAATCAGGAGGAGTGCCATCTATTTCCGAATCAGATTCGCTTGAATTCATTTTTTGGGATTATTTAAATTCACGCGGTAAATTAAAACACAATTGTCGCAATTGAATGTGAAATCCCGCCAGTCGTTGTTTTTTTTACTACAAAGTTTGCGTTTAGTTTTAAACATTGTTCTATTTTTACATTACATGAATGTTTTAGTAAAAAATGTAAATTATTGTTTTTGAAACTCCATGTTAATTTTAGAATGGAAAGTTTTAATCCAACATGATTTATAAACTGAAATGACTAAATACAAACATAAAATCCCACACTATACTTCTACAACATTACTAAGTACAAAACGCAACGTGCATACTTTTTCTGCGTCGCGTTATGTGTCACAGACCCATAAAAAAAAAAAAAAAAAAAGTGTCACAGAAAATGGATGTTTAAGGCTCCAAAATATATTATGTATCTCATAAAATGTCATACCAAAAAGAGATAGATATATATTTGGAGCCTCCCTCTAACCATGTTATAATGGCTAAACTCTAATCTGTGTCTGGTACTATGTTTTTTTTTTCTAAGCAGATCTAAAGAGGATGACCTAAACCGTGCGAAGCCATAAAAAAAAAAGGGATGAAGGATGACCAAGTGTCCAGTAAGTAAATTACATACTTACTTACTGGACAGTAGGAGATTCCAAATTTAAAATCTCGCTTCTTACCGGACAGTTGTGAATAGTCTCCGGTAGAGTTCACTTTCTGGATACTTTTTAGAGATGTTATGTCAACATTACATACCATTTTTGAGAAAATATACATACAGGCGAGGCCTGCGGAATCATACATATTCTTAAGGTACTTAGTGTGTTTTTATTTCGATTGGATTACAAATTATCTAGGTTCTCAAATACATATTTTGAATGGACACTGATTTAAACAAGAGTTATGAGAAAAATAAGTTATCTATGTAAATTTTAAAGGATGGTATTTAAAAGTACTTCAATTTATTCCCATTTCATTTACCTAATTTTGCCTGTGTTCCACCAAATATACTGAATGTGCACCAAAATATGTTCATTAAAATATGTCATAACGAGCATCTATTTAACAACTGTTGCAAATTTCTAAAAGTAGTAATACACCTAATTTTAAAAACTAGCATTTATTTTTTTAGTTTTACTTCAGATAATGCACTGCAAAATGTATTTGAATCAAACACCAATTAATGTCCAATGTAGCTTTATTAATAAAAAATGAACACATTATAAAATGTAATGCTTACTAAAAATGTTTTTTTAAAACTAATCAGTACGAACCATAATAATTCAAAATGTTAAACAAAGTGTCAAACACCCTTGCCCAGTGGCACAACTCTCATGAAAAGATAATGCACCATTCCTGAGAAATACCGATTAATATAACATAACCTTAAAACACTTAAACATTTGATTTAAACATTTTCTCCCATCTAGCATTAAAATCACTTTGGTCCAGTCGCTTGTGCTTCCGATTATCGACTATGCTGATGTTTGTTACTCTGATCTAACCCAAGAGCTTCTTAACAAATTGGATCGACTTCTGAACAATTGCATTCGGTTTATTTTTGGACTACGTAAATACGATCACATCTCTTCGCACCGCTCTCAGCTTAAATGGCTGCCTATCAGGCTCAGGAGGTCCCTCAGATCTCTCTGCATGCTTTTCACGATTATGAATGATCCATGTGCTCCCGAGTATCTAAAATCTTATTTCAAGTTGTTGGGCAGTTCTCACAGTCGCAGCCTTCGAGCTTCCAAAAACCGAATACTTCAAATTCCCTCTCACCGTACTGGTTTTATGTCCTCTTCATATGCTGTCTCCACTATAAAGCTCTGGAATGTGCTACCCCTTGCCATTAAAAAAGCTGAAAGGAAATTGGCTTTCAAAAGAGCAGTTCGGAAGTTCTATTTAAAGTCCGACTAAATTGCTTTCTTCTCAGTCTTCGATAAAGTCATATTAATTATTATAAGGTTTGTCGTTTTTCGGTCTATTTGTATGTTTTTTTTTTTTTGATAATATATATTAGTTTATTTTATATGCCTATATATGTATTAGTATTTATACCTATTTATGTGTTTTAATTTTCATGCTTATAAATGGTATTTTTATTTTTATTGTACTCTATCACACACAATACTGTCTTATTTGACCCAAAGGTTGACTGGTAGAGAATGCCTTGTGGCATTAAGTCCGCCTATGTACCACTCTTGTACATGAAGTTTAAATAAATAAATAAACACTTTATATTCCCCCTAAAAAGCGTAGTCGACGGAGCCACGCTTCGCGGGGCCCCTATTTCCGAGTGCAGGGTTTAAAGGAACCTAACTAACCTAACGGGGGGGTGCCCCAAGTCTCGATTATGGGGACAGAGATACTTCCGTATGTTCAGTTGACAATACTTCGAGACATTACAATATCGCGAGAAAAAACACGTTATATTGTAATATAACGTGTTTGACAATTTTACGGTGACATGTGCGTCGCAAGCGCGCCAAAACCATTTTCAGTAAAATAAATATAAGTCTTAGAAGTAATGTTTTACGAAATGCATTATTTGTTCTTCAATTATAATTATTTTAGTAACATCAAAGTTGTACAAAACCGTTTTAAATGGCTATACGGCACTAGGATGCATACTAAATATTTTGTGTAACATTCAGGAATATTTGGTGCACGATCAGTATTTTTCGGGGAAGAATATAAATAGTTATTGTTACAATAGAATATTTGCAGCGCACTACAATAAAAAAGTGTTATATCTTGGTGTTAATTTGGAATTTGTTTGATGTTACATATTTTGTTGCCGGAGTAGTTTAATTACCTATAGTAAAACAATTAAACGGGTTTAAGATCAATATTTTAGAAATGCATACATAGATGTACCTTTAGATTTTTGGTGAACACAAAAATATTATCCAATTTTAAATTCCTCATATCTCGTCTTTAAATAATTTTCCTTTCAAAATATATATTTGGGAACATAGATATTCTGTAATATAATGGAAATATATACAAATTACCATATAAATATGTTTGATTTACAAATTATTTTTGGTATTACGTTTGTATGAAATACGCATGCTCGGAGGAGATTTGAAAATCGTTTGACATGTTTTTCTGTTTTCTTTAGTACACGTCAATTTCGCATACCGATGTGGTGCAATTGAGATCCCGGTACGAAAAGTTGCTGAGGGAAATAAGACCTAATACTGTGGGACTTGTGGACGCTTTTGATATTATAGATGAGGTAAGTGCATAATTATTAAGTTTTATTAAACATGTGTAACTAATTTAAATTCAGAGAGCAGCATAGCATTTAGAGCAGCGGTGGCCCAGTGGTGGCGGCCCCGACTTACGAACAGTAAGTCGTGGGTTCGAACCCAGGCAGGCGTATTACTTTGTGTAGGTACCTAATTTATTTCATCACCAATGCTCTCAAATACGGTACAGGAAAACATCGTGAGGAAACCGGGTTGTTCTAGAACCAAAAATTCGAAGACATGTGACATCTACCAACCCGCACTCGGCCCGCGTGGTGGATTATAAGCCCATACGCAAAATACGCGCTTTGACGTGGAGTTGCGGACACCAGCCCGTTGTACAATACAATACAATATTTTAAATTCATACATAAGGCCAGCGGGGTCTTTTGTTATAATAGTCGTTCAGAACCGACTATGGCAGCCAATATCAGCGAAGACTGATCGTCGACGATACAGAACCTGGAATGCTCCAACTTCCTTCACTCTGATAGTCCGATGGAAATAGGATGGTCATCCGACACCACCGTGCACCGTAGAGAGACCTCAAGTCTGCTATTACAATAGTGTCAGAATAGTCGGTCATTGATTTCATAATGGTCAAGATCTGTCAAGTTTTGACAACTTTGGTAATCTACTAATGTAATGGCGTCATTATAACTTTCCAATGGTCAACCACTGACACTCCGTTGAAAGAAATGTCGTAGAATGGTAATCGTATCGTAATTCGTATTGACAAATGTTTGTCAATATGTACGATTACGATACGATTACCATTCTACGAAATTTCTTTCAATTTTTACACATTATAAATATATATGATAAATGAAATCTGGCATGAATAAATGTTCGCATTCAGTATTAGATTTTGAAAATCATTTGTACTAAAGGTTTTATAATAATGGCAATACGACAATGTCATTAACAAAATTTTATTACGAGACCATTGACCTACCAATGATCGACCATTGTGAATTTAGCAGATTACGAACTTTAAGGGCAGGTACGCCACACCGATTCAAAAGTAAATAAACAAATAGCGATTAAACTATTAAAAAAAATAGATTTTGTAGTTGACTAATCTATTTTGATATTTTGTGGTTCAAAACATGATATCGAAAACTTCACTCGATCGAAAAAAAATTTTTTTTTAGTATATGAAAGCTTTACTTCCAAAAAAAAATATCTAAGCAAAGTTAATAATATATAGAACAATTATTTGTGGTTACATTTTGGAAAAGAGTTTAATCCTGTTAATAATAAATTAGTATATAATAAAGCGGCGTCCCCCAAAGAGTAAAGTAATCAGTCGCCCGCCAGGCCTTGACGAGGTAGGACCTATGTCGCTTTTGCTTGCGCATGGCTGCGCTGCAGATTTATTGAAACGATTTATTCATGGAACGTAGTGTAAGAAATAATTAGGTAGTTCTTATATTTTTTAACCGACTTAAAAAAGAGGAGGTTACTCAATTGGACGTCTTCGCAGATAACTTCGTCGTTTATGAACCGTTTTTGATGATTCTTTTTTTGTTGGGATGGAAGTATCTCAAGGGTGGTACCAAGATAAGGAAACTAGAATCTGATGATGGCATTCCAGAGAAATTGAGGGGAACCTTCCAAAATCTTAGTGCGACTAGTACGTTTGTAAAATACATTAATTATTTTAAAGCACTATTCACATTTCACATTTCGATCTGATGATGGAGCCGAAAGGCTGTCGAGGGAACTCCTCAACGATTCACAAATTCAATTACCTGTTTTTTGGGTAGATTAATGTGTATTGATGAGAACTCAACACTTAGATGGGTAGTGACTGCCATTAGGGGTCTGATGATGAAGACGAGGGAACTCCTCAACGATTTACAGCAATATGCAGCAATTTCACATTTTTTGTTTTTTTGAAAGCAGCATTTTTGTTAGTTTTAGTGTAATAATAGTAATATTGTTTGTTTTTGTTAGTTTAAGTGTAATAAATTGGTATAGTTTATTTGTTAGTTATTTGTTTTTGTTTGTGGGGAATAAAACAAATAAGACCAGTCAGATATAAGTAATTTGAAGTTGTAGTATTTGTATAGTTTTCCAACTAAAATAACATTTTATCGTCGTAGCTTTGTTCTGTGTTCACCAAGTGTAGGTGTGTGTAAGCGCAGGAGCGGTACCTACCGTCCGAGACAATAAAGAAATCGGAAGTGTGTGTGTGTCTAACTTACTGACGCACTTCCGACTTCTTTATTGTCTCGGACGGTACCGCTTCTTCTTTGCTCATCTTCACGCAAATAATCACAACGCGTTTTTACACATGGGTAAAAATAATGTAAGAAACTTATTCAAATAATTAAATAAATTATGTCTTACAGCACTTTTCATTTACAATATCTACTTATTCAAATTAATTTATTACATAAAACGTTAGATTCACAATTACTACGTATGATCATAAATCAGGCTGACAATTTCATAAAAATAAGTTAGCCTTTTGCTTACACGTATACTGTGACACTTCGCTCAGCTTTGTGTTCACGTAAGTTCATGCCGGCTACGTGTGCGCACGGCTCGTTTTGCGTAAAGGATAGTAGCGTTAAATACCTACTTTGCTTGGTCTAGCTGGCCTTAAGCAAAATGACAATGGGATGGGAATGGAATCGTGATGGAGTGACGAATTTATATAAATAGCAGACTTGAGCCCCTGAGCGTGCTTTCCATGGCGATGGTGGAAACTACTGAGCAATTCCAAATTAACCTCGCTTGGTTGCGACCACGGGATTAAGTAACGATTTCTGTATGCTGTCGTCGGGGGCTGCAAACTGAATTAAATCTATTGGTGGATGTATTTGGTGTAGATACTGTTGTACGATACTTATGCTGCTACTGTTTTTCCTATAGTTGCTCCAATCAACCCTGGGTGCATACGACGGTCGTGTGTACGAGCGCCTGATGGAGGAAGCGCTGAAGAGTCCCCTCAACGCGGAGCCCGTCAACCAGAGCTTCCACAAATATCTTAAACCCTTCATGCAGGGGAAACTATGATAGCACATTATTTACCTATACAAAAACGTAACTTGGAAAAAACTGTGATAAAAGGTTTAGAATATAATTTGTTTAGTAAAAGTTTTTCTTTAGAGGAGTTTATAAGATCTGTGATGGGTTGTTTGCTCAATAAAATATATATATTTGTTAATATTTTTTTATTTAACTATTAAGTAATAAAATTAATGAATAAAACATTTTAATTTTTTTTTTTAATTTTGTTTAAATTTTATAATTGAGTGATGATACTCGTCTGTTGTGACGCTTTATTTAAGTGGTGGAATAAAGCGATGCAGTAAGGAATATGTCATTGTATTTAGGTATCTGTAAAGTAGAAATATTACCATTTTTCTGTACTGTAACTTATAGGTACTAACTCAGATTTTCTTACTGTTAGAAACGATTCAATGATTAGACTCGGACAATTTGCTTCGATTAGACTCTAATCGAAGCAAATTGTGGTTCCCAACCTTCCTTAGGCCAGGGACCACTTTGGTATGTTCATTTTTAACAGGGACCATATGGTCCTAGATAAACATGGACACCGACAGGATTATAACTAGGGGAATGAATCTTTAACTCACAACTATACAAAAATTGGACAAGCGATCGTATTGAGCTCGAAAAATTTAGCAATCATTTAGTAATTTTGCCTCTGATAGGTTCAATTAGGCTGGGTTGAGCTTTCATCTTCTGTGTTAAAAAGTACGAATAACATTTTAATCTTTCGCGGACCGTAGTCGAGGTTACTGCGGACCATCAGTGGTCCGCGGACCACAGGTTAGGAACCAGTGGATTAGAGCAACTATACAACGTGTAACAGAAAGGGTATATTCATACGAAAGGGTGTGCTGCAGCCGCTGCAGGCCATCATACCAAACAACTTTCTCCATGGGACCACCATCGCTATCGCGAAAAAATAATCAACGGCCCCATACAAAATTTCAATACCTACTCGACCAAATGTATGAGACTACAGTCATACATATATCCTATCTGTCACACATTGTATGATGCGGCTATGTAATTGGTCCTATAATAACAGAAAACGATGACGGTGATGTTATATGATGTGAAATAACGTTCACATTAATTAATTCTCACAATTATGCTATAAAAACAAATATCCTAATTTGAAGGGTACAGGGGCAAAACAAGGAATGTCACAAAAAATCCAAAAGTTAATTTTTGATGGCAACTTTCTCATTTTCCCGCGTATTGTATGTGTTTACTAACTAGTCACTATAGTGACAGGTTGACATTTTTCGACACTAACAGTTTCGTTCAGAAACTAAAGTCAACTAGGCGGCGTAATGCGTACTTGCCTATTAGTTTTAGACGTCGAATAGCTCGGCTATTAGCTTTTAGTATAAACTCAGACATATGTGGTATGTCGCAGTTTTCTGTAAATAGGTCTACTGAAATTAGTAATTATACTAATTGTAATTATACACATATTAATTTAGATTTAAACTAGTCAATAAGACAATAGAAGGTACGAGTGAAACTTTAGTTAAACTCGTCAACAACTTCGAGGTATCTTCTAGCTCTCGATCAATTAATTGTAAAAAAGGGGCTGAGCAGAATTCCTTAAAATTGTTTCACCAGAATATTCAGGGACTTTCTTCCAAACAATTAGAAATAGAACTATTTTTAGAAAAAACGAAGTTTGATATTATCTGTTTAACTGAACATTGGATGAAAGATTATGAAGTTATGCAATTAAATTATGAGAATTACAATGTGAGCAGTTGCTTTAACCGTAAACTTAAGATGCGTGGGGGTTCATTAATCTTAGTCAAAAATTGCATTAAATCTAAGTCTCGTAATGATATTGTCGATCTATCAGTTGAACATAGTATTGAATTATCTTGTGTTGAGCTAGATAAGCATGTAATGGTGTGCGTTTACAGACCCCCTAATTATCTAAACTACTCTATCTTTGAGTCAGTAATGGAAGATGCTTTAGCGAAACTTGTAACTGGTAATAAAATAATAATAATCTGTGGGGACTTTAATGTTAATGTCTTAGAGAATAATGCAAACAGCGGTAGATTTTTAAGTCTCTTTAAATCTTTTAATTTGTCAAACGTTTTTTCAGAACCAACCCGAATTACTACAAATACTGCTACATGTATTGATAATGTTTTTTGTTGCTGCGACTACTTAGATAAATCTATCGTAAATTACCTTCCTTCAGATCACAGCGGGCAGACTGTTGCTTTCGCGTACAATAAACAATTACAAAGAATTCCGATTCAGACCAGACAAATAACACCCAGCAAGTTAGAAAAGTTTAATAATAATTTAATTAGCAAGCTAAATATACCAGCCCATATTAGAAACAATGTAAATGAATTGTATGAGGAATTCTTTTCGGTAGTGCACACTGAGTTCAATAACACTTTAAAAAAGAAAACCAAAACCATTGGCTCAAAGTTTATTTTTAGTGACTGGGCAACACAGGGTATTAGAAAAAGTAGGGAACGATTGTTTGAGCTGTACGGCCTTAAGCCTTACATCAACACAGAATCTTTTAATAAATATGTTGCTAATTACTCGAAAATTTTTAAAAACACCTGCAAGGTAGCCAAGTCCTTATTCATTAGCAATAAAATTAAATCAGCCGATAACAAAATAAAAACGGTTTGGAAAATTATCAACAGTGAAACAAACAGAAATATAAAACATAGTAATGACTTCACACTAGAGACTTCAGGTGGCCTTGTCAGCTCCAATAATGAAGTTGCTCAAGAATTTGTAAACTTCTTTACCAGTATCCCACTTAAAACTACTGAAACCTTAAATTCCTCTCCGGTGCTCTCTATTGATTTATTAAAAGCAAACGTTTCAGCCTGTCCAAATGAATTTAAATTTCAGCATATAAACCCCACGACAGTCATAAAAGCTTTTAAACAAATCAAGATCAAATTAACCGAAGACCTATGGGGTATGTCTATTAAAGCTTGTACCT
Source organism: Xestia c-nigrum (assembly GCA_916618015.1). Lineage (NCBI taxonomy): Eukaryota > Metazoa > Arthropoda > Insecta > Lepidoptera > Noctuidae > Xestia > Xestia c-nigrum. The sequence goes on along the minus strand of OU745245.1, from coordinate 23,879,948 downwards.
CAATTATTGAAACTGTAGCACCGTATTTAGCCTCAATATTTAATTTGTGCGTGGATCAAGGAGTCTTCCCGGATCTAATGAAATTCAGTAAGGTAATACCGCTTTTTAAATCCGGGGACAGTAAAGACACCAATAACTATAGGCCAGTATCCGTGTTGCCTGTTTTCAGCAAGGTGTTTGAAAAGGTAATGCTCAATCAAATGCTTTGCCATTTTAACACCAATAAAATATTACACGAACAACAGTATGGTTTCACCAAGGGACGTTGTACAACTGACGCCGGTGTTACTTTATTAAAACACATATTTACTGCGTGGGAAGAGGCACAAGATGCCATAGGAATCTTTTGTGACCTTTCGAAGGCATTTGATTGCGTAAATCACGAAACCCTGATTTTGAAACTTAAGCATTACGGTTTAGGTAAACTTGCGCTTAGTTTAGTAAAGTCGTATTTGAATGATAGACATCAGCAAGTACAAATAAATGGTGTCAATTCTACGGGTTTAAAAGTAAAAATGGGTGTACCACAAGGTTCGATTCTGGGTCCCTTCCTCTTTTTAGTTTATATTAATGACCTACCCCATTTATTTAACATCCACCCGCATATGGTGTTGTTTGCTGACGATACTTCGTTAATATTTAGGATAAACAGACGTGCCACTAATTTTGACGATGTAAATAATGCCCTACTGCAGGTCCATAACTGATTTACCGCTAACAATTTAGTACTCAATGGGAAAAAAACTAAGTGCATTCGATTTGCCCTACCAAATGTCAAAAGTAGTGATTGTGACATAATGTTGAATCAAGAGAAACTAGAATTCGTCGATAAAACAGTTTTCTTGGGAATCACGCTCGATTCAAAGCTACAATGGGGTCCTCATTTAACATCTCTTGCAGGACGGCTGAGCTCAGCTGCATATGCTGTTAGAAAGATCCGTCAATTTACTGATATTGATACCGCGAGGCCAGTGACGGATTAAGACTACTTGATGCCCTAAGCAATCCACGCCTGTGGGGCCCCCTATCCGAATGTCAACTAGAATCGCTAAAAGGTCTAGTAGTAGTCTAGGTCTGAATCAATGTCAACTTAAAACGCGCGAATTTTCAATTGGTCCTAGTATATAGTATTTTTTTTGGTGTGGTTTTTGGTGACGTGAGTGTGAGACGTGATGCCCTTTTTTTTCGTATGGGAAATCGTCATATAACTTCTCCCACTCTGTGCGGAGCGGGAGGGAGTGTCAGAATTTTACTGACTAAATCCCGTCCATGTTCCTTCCTCAATTCGTCAATGTAGTAGGTTAAGTTCTATGGGGATGCGGGACTGTTGGGGCTTTTTTATAGGATTGGATCATCAAATGACTTTTCCCACTCTGGGCGGAGCGAGAGGGAGTGTCAGACTTTTACTGACTAAATAAAATAAATAATAAACAAACGAGCCGTCGACACGGCCTGTTGTCATTAGACGGACGGACGGCTAGCTAGCCCATAGCTCACCGTCCACAGGCCCACGTCTACGGTGGCCGGTAGCCACCACGTGGCCCCCGACGCCCGGTGCGTCTCTCGCGGCGGCTGGGGCGAGAGACTCTCTCCCTCTCGCGTTCCGCCACCTACTTCGCTAGCATGACTACTTCGCAGAAGGAGGTGACGGCTACGAGGACACGGCATTGTTCCGCCCATGCGGGGCAGACCTCCACCGTGTCCTCCGGTCGATCCTCGCAGTGGAAACACCCGAGCGTTTCCTCCCGCCCGATTCGCAGGAACCTCCCGAAACATCCGTGTCCGGTGAGGACCTGCGTCAGGCGGAAGGTAGGACTTCGTGGCCCCTCTCAAGCCACTCCTCAAAGAGGGGACTTATCGCCACTATCGTGGCGTGCCCTGGACGGGGTTGCGACAGTCGCTCTCTCCATGTCGCCATGAGATCGCGCCGGAGGTCTGTCCCCTGAGCGGCGATTTGCCACGGCAGTGGAGTTTTCCCCCGGCGTAGTGCCTCCGCGCGCCATTCGTGTAGGCGCGCGAGGACTATCGCCTCCAGATCCCATGGCGGCAATCCGGCAAGTAGGCCCGCCGCCTCGCGGGCGATCGTGCGGTACCCACGGACCATCTTCACGGCTACCACCTTTTGGGGCACGTTCAGATAATGGGCGGCCGCCTCAAGGAACGCGAAAAATGTGGAACGCTTCACGGTTTTGGCGTGTCATCCTTGCACAGGGGCCATGCTAATCTTCTCTCATGATGCCCTAAGGACGATTTTTTTTCTGTGCTTCTTCTGGTGCCCCCCCAGACGTGATGCCCTAAGCAATTGCTTAATTTGATTAAGGGTTAATCCGTCACTGCGCGAGGCTAGTCTATTTCAGTTATTTTCATAGTATTATGTCATACGGTATTTTACTGTGGGGACGTGCGGCAGACATCGAGTCTATATTCATTCTGCAGAAAAGAGCAATCAGAGCCATATACGAATTACGTAGACGCGACTCTCTGAGAGAACTGTTTAAGGAAATTAACATCTTGACAGTACCTTGCCAATACATCTATGAAAACATCATGTACGTTAGGATAAATCTGCATTTATTCAGTAAAAGAGGTGACAGACACCACTATAATACTAGAAATAGGGACCAACTCGTTCAGCCAGGTTTCAGGCTTGCTAAAGTAGATTCATCTTTCATGGGGTACTGTTTAAAATGTTACAATAAAATACCTCCTCACACACACAAACACTGAATGAGACGAAATTTAAATCTTGTATAAAACGCACACTATGTAGGCAAGCATATTATAATTTGGGGGATTACATTAATGATAAAAATGCTTGGCTCAATGCTGGTCCTGCTCCACAACCATAGGCAAACTAACTGATTCCCAGGTTACGTTATTGTGGAAGCTGCAGAAGATTGTAAAATATCCTTGCATTGTATAGATTCCATCTCGTAGTATTATATAACTGCATAGCACATTTGTGTGAGTTCTATGTACTGTAAAGCCACCATTTACATTTAGTTATCTTTTTCTTTTTTTTGACTTTTTTTTTTTTTTTTTTCTATTTATTTAAAGGGGCTTGTTCAATTTGAAGATGTCGCCCCTGTAATACAAATTACAAAATCAAACACATATTTATTTCAAAAACAATCACACCGTAGATTAACTTAGGCTATTCTATTTTTTTTAATGCCCATTTGAGCGAGCCTGTACAGCAATCTGGCCTCCCTCGACAAAGGAAAGGATAAAATGCTGTTACACCAGCCCACATCTGAGTCAATCAAATTAATTTTAATTTTTATGGAATTTCTAAAGGCTTCGTTCCGGACACACTCCATCAATATGTGGTAAACATCTTCTACTACATCACATTCAGTACAGTTCGATGAATCAACCTTACCCATCATACAAGCGAACTTATTTAATGGAATGTGTCCCGAGCGAAGTCTGAAACTCGTTACTATGTCATACCTTCCCATGTCGGATTTTTCAAACCATAGCTTATTAGGTAGTGTTGGTTGTAAGGTTCTGTACCAGATACCTTTTGTTAATGACCTTCTGTCAAAATACTCTGACCATAACTCTGTACTAAAATCCTTAATGTCACTTATATGATTGGTGTAGTAGGACTCGCATGTAAAGTTAATACCGTCTATTGAGGCTTCCTTAGCAAGTTTATCTGCCACTTCGTTTCCTGCGATGCCGATATGGGAAGGTATCCATTGCAAAATAACACTGCTATTTAATGAGTTAAGCTCATACAAACTTTTTAAAATATCATACGCCAGTGGAATGCCCCTAACCATAGCTGTACATTTATACAAATGTTGCAATGCACTTTTGGAGTCGGTAAGAATGACAAAGTTACACCCATTCTTAATCGATCTTACATAGGATAACGCTTCTGCAATGGCAATTAGCTCCGCGTACATAATCGATATCTTTAAATTATTGATTTTTAGTTTTATTTTATCTTTTGTTTGTAAATAAAAAAAGGCAGCACCGATCCCCTGACTGTCCTTGGAGGCATCTGTATAAATTTTGTGAAAACTCGAATATTTATGTTGTAAAAACTTGACACATAATAAAAGCAAATTAGGGTTAGAATATGACTTTTTAGGTTTGTCCAGGGTTGGAATGCTACTGTTGATAAAACTAGATACGTTAAGGTTACTGACCCAGGTATCTAAACTAAACATTTCAAGTTGTGTACTCGACTTTATTGGTAGCGACTGAAATTTATTGTGAATTGTTACTAAAAGCGGTTTTTTCTTCCTGCTCCAGTATGCATTTTGACATTGAGCGGTAAGATCATGTAAAACATTCATTAGTTTGTTATTAAGTGATTTTGACTTTAACCAAAACTTACCGGCCAAATGTACGCGTCGAACAAATAAAGGTTGAAGTTGTAACTCTGATTCCATAACGTGTATAGGAGTACTTTTAATAAAACTACCTATGATGCGCATGTACTGATTTTGAACTTTATCTAATTTTGAAGAATTACTCATAGAACTAGTGTCATAAAGAAAACTTGCGTAGTCTAACCTACTTCTAACAATGGAAATATATAACCTTCTTAAATGAATAGGGTGAACGCCCCAACCAGATCCCGTCAATATTTTAAATATATTTAAAAATTTCATAGCTTTTTCTCTGACTTCATTAATGTTTTTTCCCCATCGCAAATGACGATCAATCCATATACCTAAATATTTAACACATTCTGTATTTTCTAATAGTATTTCATTAATTGCTAGCTTTATATTTTGTCGGTTATAATTAGTTTTAAAAACACATACTTTACTTTTATTTGGGGATATTTCTAATCCTAAATTCAATAAAAGTTCATTTAGTATATTTAACGAATTTTGTAAAATCTGAGTACCTAAATCCATGGACTGGCAAGTGTAATATAAAACCAAATCATCAGCATATTGCGAGATATAAATGTCCTTCTCGATAGTTTTACACACATCAAGTGTAGCCACATTAAACAGTAAAGGAGATATTGGATCTCCCTGTGCTAAGCCCTGGCCAGTAGTTCTAGATATGTATCCGTCATTAGTATGTATCTTAAGACTTCTCAATTTCAGAAAATTCCAGAGATATTGACATATTTTAGACCCCACCTTTAAACGATGTAAAATGTTAAGTAAAGTTTTTATGTCAATGTTATTATATGCATTGTTTATATCAATAAAACAACCAATAGTAGGTAACCTTTCAGAAAAACCTTTTTGAATGCGAGAAACCAAACAACTTAAGCTATCCAAACAACCTCTGGATTTTCTAAAGCCCACCATGTTATCTGACAGCAGCTCGTGTCTCTCCAAAAACCACTCAATCCTCTTGTTCAAAATGGAATGAAAAACTTTGCAAAGGCAAGACATTAACGAGATTGGTCTCAGGGACGAAGTCTGGTTAGGATCCCGTCCCGGTTTAGGGATAGCAATTATATTTATATCACGCCATTGCCTTGGGACAAAGCCGGAATATAAAAACTGATTGAATAAATTCAGTAAAATACATAAGCCATTGTAGGGTAAGTTTTTAACCATAGAGTATGAGATACCATCGCATCCAGGAGATGTATCCTTTGATTTAATACATTTAATCAACTCCTGCATGGAGATTTCCTCTTCTAATTTATTATTCGGGATTGAGAATGTCGGCTGATCTGGAGAGACATAATCAGGTGTAAGACTAACAAGCAAGTTATTGGCTTTTACCTTATCTACAACAGTTCTTGGTGACCTGTGACCTTTTACCCACTTCATCCTATGCCAAACTTCGGAAGCCGAAGTTGAGTGGTCTACGGTTGAGCAATACTGTGTCCAGTCATCGTGTACAGCTTTCCGTATTAGTTTTTGCGCTAATCTTATTTTATCCTGTAGAATACTTAAATTTGATGGAGTAGGGTTACCACGAAAATTGGCTAATGCTAGCCTTCTAACTGCCACAGCTTTTGATAATTCAGCTCTCCAATAGGATTTCGGTTTAAATTTTGAAGTAGGATTTTGTGATATTTTAATTACAGGTATGTGAATATCTGCCGCCATATTAATATAGTCAACGAATGTGTCATAAGCTCTTTGAAGATCATCAGGGAGCGTTTCGAGACTCGTAAATATTTCGTCCAAGCATATCTTATAAGTTTTCCAGTCTGCATTTTTTAAATTTCTTTTAATGACAAAGTTCTTATCTAACTGACACTCATTATATATCTGAATTACGAGATGGTCACTACCCAGCGTTTCATTTAGCACGGACCAGTCAAAGTTTAGGCCTATGTCAGACGTCACCAAGGACAAATCAGGCGATGATTCCTGTAAAACTCCGTTAACTAATTTAATTCTAGTGCTGTTGCCATTATTTAACACTACATAATTACTATCTATCACTGCATCCAAAAGTTGCACCCCTCTATTATCTGTCTTATTTGACCAGTTGGTGTGGTGGGCGTTAAAGTCACCCATTATTATTGTTTTTCTGTTAAAAGTAGAAAGTAATCTAAACCAATCCACCTGACTAGTCCGAACGGAAGGGGGACAATAAAGTGATATTATATTTTCTACTAGGGGGTGATTAAAAATTTTAACGTGAATCATTTCAATTCCCGAAGTAAAAATATTAGAGTCTACAAGTTGAGCCTTTATAGATTGATGAATGATAATCGCGACGCCACCGTATGAGTCATCCCTATCGTGACGGAAAATATTATAATTACAAATTCTAACTGGCTTGTCAGGTGACAACCAGGTTTCCGAAATTGCAGCAATATGTATTTTGTTCTGTACTAATAACTGCGAAAAACATAACAGTTTAGGTTTGAGACTCTGGGCATTCCACTGTAAAAATTTAAATCTGATACAGTCTGTCTTATCCATTAAAAATGTTCTTAATTAAACCTACCATTGAAGAGTCTGAAATACTATCCACTATTAAAAGTATAAACCACTCAATACATAGTTTAAACACCTTTTTAACTTTTACGTTGATTGCGCAATTCTTCATAAATATAACCTCTTGCAACCGCGACAACAGTTCATTGAATGTTATCTTAGATTCCGATTTACCTTCTATGTTTTCATCTGTAGTTATATTACAGTCGCCAATACCGGTTTCATTAAGCTGTGATGAGTCACACTGTTCCTCGTAACATTTGTACCACTCCGATGTATCAGTTGGTATTTTTTGCTTAGATAACCTTATCTTACTGCGTGATGCCAATTTAAGCTTACGTACATTAGAAGAAGGTTCCCTTTGGTGCACATCTGCGGTAGTCTTAATTATCTCTGCGTACGAAGGAGCATTATCGATTGTAAACATCGTTGAATTGTTATCTTCAATCGGCTTTTCTGGAACATGTTCTGGGGTGTAAGGTAAAACGTACATAGTTAGGGCCTTCTTGTATGTACAATTGAATTCAGACATAATTTCCCGCAAACGTTTTTCCTTCAAATACATGGGGCATGACTTAGATAAGGCCATATGTTTACCTGAACAGTTAACACATTTATATTCTTTAGTCTCGCAGTTTTCATGATTAGCGCCGCACTTAGGGCATACTATCTTATTATATGGGCAAGCCTTAATTTTATGTCCTAGCTTCCAACACCGTGAGCACTGAGATACTGGATAAACATATGGGTCAACCTTTAGCCTAAGACCATCTGTGAAAACATATGACGGCAATGAATTACCCTTGAAACATAATCTAACCACCTCGCTGGGTGTCCATCCACCTTTTTCCTGATCGCGTTTATTTAATCGCATCGCTGAAATGAGTTCAAAGTTTCCTGGGCAGGATATGTTAGCCAGGATTTCTTTTTCTTTTAATTCTAGTTCCACATCCCTTATAATCCCGTACGAGTAACTTACTTCCATATCTTTACTAAATCTCCATCCCATAGTAATTAATGCTTCACATGTAAACAGCTTATTTAAGTTTAATTCATCTCCAAATTGTACTCGAATTTTGAACTGGCTCAAATATTTGACACGAACTATATTACTCATACCATGGGCTGTTAAGAGTTTCGCAAATGCAAATGACTTCGGAAGTTTATTCATGCATGTTATAGTAACTTCTAGCTTTTCCATATCTTCATCAGAATTATACTGCTTGAATCTCTTTTCTTTTCGATTTGGTCCCACTACCTTCCACTCTTCATCAGATTTTTCTTCTTCTGCTCTTCTTTTAGTCGCCTTGCTGGTAATTTCCTCATCTCCGCACTCCTCTTGTACGTCGCTTATCTCGTCGGCTTCATTCACAGATTGAATCTCATCATCCGATTTATGATTATCAGCCATGATCGTAATAACTCAGGTAAGTTAACGCACTCCGCCCGCGCCCCGCGTCCGCGACCCGGCCAGGCCGAGCGAGGGCCACAGCTGTGTCGCGCGTAAACAACTAAATTCCGAGAAATATAACTAATAGATTTAACAAAAACCACGACTTGCTCGTACGCGTATCGACACGAGTCTGTTTTTTTTTTTTTTTTTTTTTTTTTTTTTTTTTTTTTTTTTTTTTTTTTTTTTTTTTTTTGACTTGAATATGCCTTGGCGGCTGAGAGATTGTCATGCTCACTCAAATGTCTCGCTGATGGTGGCGGGTGTGTCGGGTCATTTAGCTCCCTTCAATATGGTCGAGTTGAATGGCGCCGATACATGCGTCATGTTCGTGAACGGGCGCTGTCAGTTGGGACTGGTCATCTCTTAGCTGCCATGGTTAATTTTAATTTCTTTTTTTTTTTTACACTGTTGATTTAATCTTTTCTCTGGACGCTCTTAATGTGCACGTCTTTCTACATCGTTCTCACATATATGTATAATCACACATGAATGATGTAACCAAGATTTTGTAACAATATATTGATTTAAAAAGAGTGTCCATGGAGTTTCTTGCCCGTTCTTCTCCATAGAGATCTACGCTAGGGAATGGGCAACTACACTACTTTCTCAAGTTATTATGCCTTGTGACTGTGACTGTAGCTTTGATTTAATTTGTAATTTGACATTCAAAAGTGCCGTAATGGTCTAGTTGAAATAAATGCTTTGAGTTTGAGTTTGAGTATTTTTATTGCCATTATACAAAAAGCGTAAAAACAAGCATAGTCAGATGTAATACTCGAATTTAAAAATTGTGAGCAGGAACAAAACAGGGAAGGTCCATGTTGAAACGGAACGTAAGAAGGAATGTCCCATCTAACGTTCAAAAAATTTAGCAGGCAACTTTTTTATGTTTGTTTCTGTTTCAATATATTTAACAAACCACCTGAATAGTCGTCTAAAGCATTTACCTAGAAACATTTTGTGATTTAGCAGGTGGACCGAACAAGAACTACTTGGTATGAGGTTTATAAATTTTTGTATGGGACGTACTGGACATTTCCAGTTTTTGTATGTTCTAAAAGGGAACTACATTAATTTTTTTATCATTTTCAAACATTTTATTTTCATATAAGTGTTTGTGTATGTTTCTAAAATGAAGACTTTAAAAGGTATACTTAAGTTTTTAGTAGAAGTTTACAAGTTTAAGTAATACCTAAGAAAGTTGTTTACTTTGAAAAATAAAAATGTTAAATAAACAACTTTTTGTTTTTGTGACATTTCTTGTTTTGCCCCTGTACCCTTCATTTCATGTGATCTAATGTTATATGTCCTACTCATATTAACTTCTATAAAACATTCATTTCAAATAATTTTCAATTTGTATAATGCTCTTTTATATTCATATTTACTCATTTTCAGCCAAAATTCTGTAATGAATAAGTTAATATTTGGAAACTTCACATTGTTCTAAATTAACCTAACCCAGATGATTCACCAACGATAGAGGGGATCTGGCACTCGAGGGGATCAGGGGGCGCAAAGAAAGTAGCAGGCGTTTATAGCCCAATCAGTTTTTGCAAAAAGTTAAAACACAAAGTAGTTCGTTTCTCACTATAGATTTTAAATAATATACCAACTAAATATTATACTTACTGAATATTAGTTCAAATGTGCATTATAGAAAATGTAAATTAAACCATATAAAAATAGGTAAACTGAAGTTATATTAATAATTCATTACAATATCATTTCAGCGTTATAAGTAGGTACTAAAAACATGTACATGGAATTAAATTAGGTCATGACATGTAATCGTTAGAACTTTTGTTATTATATCAAATGGTACGCACCCGTATAATGCATAGGACATTATCAGTTTTCATAATATTTGCAAACTACTTAAGTAACCTAATGGAAATAGTTACGAAATGAAATATATAAGTATATTATTTCTTTCTGTCTATCTACGTACGATACCTACCGTAATTCATTCAAACAGGAATATAAAAATAGCATAAATTACAATACATTGATCTTTGCCATTCTATCGAAGACACTACAATACAAACTCTTTGATTTTACTAATTGTGCATTATTGATGAATCATTGTTCAATCTTTTAGTTTTAAGTTTTTGCCCAGTTTGTATTATATAGGCCTGCGATAACGAGATTGCTTTTCCTTTTTTTAAATTACTGCGAATTATTTTTTGTAACTCAACTGCAAAACTGAATGTGTTTAACATAGTATACCTACCTACGTTACTGAAAACCGATTGGCACCGATTTCACGAAGAAGCCCCATTTCTCCAAGACTAATTTATATCAAATCTCAATTCATAGATATATATTATAATATTTATAAGTGGATGCTCATGATTCGTGAATAAATGTACCAAGGTGCTTTATTAGGGAATTTAATTAGGTACCTACTTAAAATAATGAAGGTACCATCTTAGCTGAACATCTATCTATATAAATAAAAATGAATTGTTGTTCGTTAGTCTGATTAAAACTCGAGAACGGCTGGGCCGATTGAGCTGATTTTGGTTTTAAAATGTTTGTCGTAGTCCAGGGAAGGTTTAAACGGTGAGAAGTAGGTAGGTAGGTAGTAGTAGGTAGGTAGGAAAAAATGCATTGCAACGCATGCCGGGTACAGCTAGTAATTTAATATTAATTGATGTAATACTAATATTTATTTTACTTATTTTAGGTAGGTACCTATCTACAATGCTTCATCTCCGAAAACAGACTTAGTGCCAAAAGAATGACCATATTATATCACCCACTTAACCTAACAGTAGGTAACTAATCATATTAAAGGTACAATTCCAAATAACCGCGAGTTAGCAGATATCAAAGTCTAGTCAATTTAAGATAACCGCAACATAACCTGCTGTAGTGTAGTACATATCTGAATGTTGGTTTGTTAGTATAGAAGCATCGGTAGTAATGACCGCACGTCCCACTTACCTAATCATCAACCTTGTAACAAAAAATACCGCGACGAACGTGTTTTTCCTTCCACGAAAGATAAATATTTTGGTGATCAACCGGTGTTTCAGTGTTAAAATCATCAATGTGAACAATAAAAGTAAGTTTTCATCGATTTTTATTGAGATGAAGTTAAGTGATCATGTTTATTTACTTCTTTGTCATCTGACAGATTGATCATGGCCTGACTTCCATCTTATTTAGTGTATAAATTGATCAATAGATGTCACTTATGACAATAAAACTATCTGTTCAAGTGCCATCTGTTGGTGGGGAGCATAAGCAAACACAGGCGGGATATTTAATGCATGCATTCAGAAAAAAAACTGTTATTTTTAATTTAAAAGAAATTAATAAACCAAGTTTATTCGTCAATCAAACTACGCCGGTCTAGAATCATGTAGGTACTTAGGTACAGAGTCATTAAAGCTTTTGTCACGAAGACAAGATTTTCCGTTTGTTATCATATTGTCAATAAAACAAACCAAACAGCAAAAGTAATGGAATTCATGTATATCAATGGCAAGGATTATCTTGCAATTAACGGGCAGGATATGACTCACAGAGTCCTCAAATCAAATATGACTTCATTTTCGCATAAAAATAACACGGTATTGCACTTGCTGTTATTGACTTATTAAGTTTATAATTATCAGGCTCTTTGGACTTTGATATTTTGATCGTGTACTTATCTTATGTACTCGTAGGTGTTAATTTTATTATATCACCATCGTCCATTTATCGTCTGTAAATAAAGTGCATAAGTACCTAGGTGGTAACTACCTACAGGTAGGTATATATCTGCGAAAACAGTGATATAAAAGTGACACGAGAACAGGGTAGTTTAGGGCTGCAAGCTGCAATATATGTTGAAACGCCGACCGGGCAATAAGATGCGTTTTATCTATGTCAATATTCATTCATTTAACAAAAAAACACAAAAAGTCACGCCGCTTCGCTGTGAAGGGGTAAGCACAAGTGAACCACTAAAAAGTTGAAACATAAAAATATTTGCAAAAAATAAAACCGTCTCCAAAAAACACAAAAAAGTGAAAAATAACTTTAGCTTCAGAAGTCGGTGACCTTTGTTTGATTGCTAAACTTAGTTTTTTGTTACCGAATCAAAAAAAAAACTAGTTCTATTTTCACATTTCTATTGAACCATGTTCCGACTTCTATACAGCCTCTAAATTAAAGCGCAATGTAAAATTGAAGAACATAAAATTCAGTAATAATTAAAGAGTACATATTTTCTTTAAATAACTTATGTTATAATTATAATTTTCTTACAAATATATTTTTTAAAATAACATAGATTTGGACAAAATATTTACTAATTTTTCAGTGACGAAAGTGAAAATTGAAGGATGAATAAAAATAACAAAATAGGCGGGAAAGCGGCAATGCATTCTTCACTTTTTTTTCGAGTTGTTTCTTGTTTTTATTTTTATTTCCTTGTATTCGTAATGAAAAGCACAGTGTTTATCTCGGGTTAAATACTTATTTAGTCCCTAGGGTAACAATGTACTATTTATTACACGTGGTCGCGTGGGCAATTAATAAAAAAAACCACTCATTTTTGCCGCCCTAGGGGTCCTACTAGGACCTATAGGGAAATTCGCCCCTGACTTTGATGTACACAATACTCCGTGAAGGAGCGCTCCCCTTTTACACCTTGTATATGTCACCGTAAAATTGTCAAACACGTTATATTACAATATAACGTGTTTTTTCTCGCGATATTGTAATGTCTCGAATTATTGTCAACTGAACATACGGAAGTATCTCTGCCCCCATAATCGGGACTTGGGGCACCATCCCGTTAGGTTAGTTAGGTTCCTTTAAACCCTGCACTCGGAAATAGCGCGAAGCGGGGCTCTGTCTACTACGCTTTTTAGGGGGAATATAAAGTGTTTTAAGGTTATGTTATATTAATCAGTATTTCTCAGGAATGGTGCATTATCTTTTCATGAGAGTTGTGCCACTGGGCAAGGGGGACCCTTCTTTCCCTCCACACCGCGTAAGTTGACTACCATCGCATGCATTTCACGAAAAATAATGCGTTTTGTTGTAAGCAGTATACGTTCATTTGACAATAATTCGAGACTTTACAATATCGCTAGAGATATTACAAGATAACGTATTTGACAATTTTACGGTGACGTATATTTATCGTCTTCTACATTTTCCTCAAACCCTTGATCTTCAGCTATTCTCACTGCTATCGATCGAACAACGGTCGATCTAATCTTTAGGTATTTTAAATTGTACTAGGAGCCCCCCACGTAATCTAATCAGCTATTATCAAACAGCATAGGAGCGCAAACGAAAGATAATTGGCAAGTATCAATACGACTGTGGAGTCAGTACAAAGGTGTTCGTCAACAAACATGGCTGAACCGAAAATTTGCGAAGACCTTGTGAAGGAGCGGAAGAATTGCACATTTGATGTACAGGAGCTCACTCATTTGATAGATGGAGGGCCAAAAGAGACTGAAGAGAGGAGATATGTTGGTGAGTTGTTTTATTTTTAGTACCTAGCTTATGCACCAGCAACATTCCTACTAATATTATAAAAGCGAAAGTTTGTGAGCAACTGAGCATGGGTGTATGTATGGATGTTTATCACGCAAAAATTTGGCAAATTTGGATGAAATTTTACATACATTTATAGTTTATAACCTGGATTAAAATATTGGATACTTTTATCCCGGTAGTGTGGTCCCGTGGGACAATTATCGAACTTGATGCAGTCGACGCGGCTAGTCCGTATTAAATTCTGCAAGAAATCTTGGTCAGCTGTAGTGCGTATAGTATTTTTTTATTAATTTATGTTGAATGATGTAAGTACTATGCGTTTATCGCAGTTTGAGACAATGCTGATTGTATAAAGGACTTTGACCTAGCTGTTTGTAGTTTTATGTTTGTATTTATTTTCAAAATAACGGCAGAATTTTTCCTCAATAATATTATGTCGGAGTAAAGTTTCGTCACTTCAACACGATTCCATTCTCGCAAAATGACAATGGGATGCCAAAGTTCGTAATCTGCTAAATTCGTTAAGTTCGTAATCTGCTAAATTCACAATGGTCGATCATTGGCCGGTCAATGGTCTCGTAATAAAATTGTGTTTTAATGGCATTGTCATATTGTCATTATAATAAAACCCTTAGTACAAATGGTTTTCGAAATCTACGAGATTTTCATGTACGAGATTAGCATTCTATGACATTTTCTTTCAATGGAGTGTCAGTGGCCATTGAGAAGTCATAGTGGCGCCATTATGTTAATAGAATTAACAAACTTGTCAAAATTTGACAGAACTTGACCATTATGATATCAATGATCGACTACACTGACACTGTTGTAATAGCAGAATTGAGGCCCAGTTCTGGTCCAGTCTAAATCGATCACACATCCGTTGATAATTTTGAAGGATGATTGAAGTGCGGAAATCTATACTTATAATAAATCTGTAGAGAGGTCAATTCTGTACATGAAATATATTTACAAAATAACTATCGGGGGGTGATTAGTGATCGATACTGATGCCAAAAATGCAATCAGTAAAATTTTTGTCTGTCTGTCTGTCTGTCTGTATGTTATTTATAGAAAAAAAAAAACTACTCGACGGATTTTAACGAAACTTGGTACAATTATTCTACATACTCCTGAGCAGGTAATAGTATACTTTTCATCACGCTACCATTAATAGGAGCAGAGCAGTGAAAGGAAATGTTGGGAAAACGGGAGAAGTTACTTGGTTTTTTTAGCTTCCGTCGCGTGTGCAGCCTTAATGGTTAAAGCTACATAGAAATCATGTATAACGGAAATATTCCACATAAAATTATATAAAAAATATCCCAAGACAGCATATGTCTATCTTTTATAGTTGACTCACAATAACACGTGTAACTCCCGATAGCTTAGCAGTTCGGAGATTTGTTATTATTATATTTGTTTACTCTTACGTTTATATCATCACGCTATGACCCACATAAAACATAGGATACATTTTATTCCGGTAGTAAGATCCCATGGGACAATAATCAAACTTCACGCGGGCGAAGCCGCTGGCAGAAGCTAGTCATAGATATAAGTGTGTGTGTGAACTGTTTTTTATATTTCTATGGCCGAAATAATTTGAATACTTAATTCAAAACCAAATATCGCCTTGAACTTCGATAAAGTACAACGTTACATTATAATTACTATCTGTTATTTTTTATCGTTTTCCTACTAAAGTTTATAAATTAAATTATTTTACAATCTCACGGGATTTATTCAGATTACATAGAACATTGTTTACAGATAAGCCTAATTCCGTGTTTTCGTCTTAAGGCGATTAGACGAGCTAAATTAGCAACTTTATTTCTGGTGGTTCAAACTTCGTTTAAATTGCTGTTAGAATAAAGTTCTAATCAGCTTGCACTACAAAGTGGTTGTTACGTCAGTCACTGCGGGCCCAATAGCGCGAAATGAGTGGTTTCGATCGATTTACAATAAAAAGTATTGATTGGATTAAAAAACTAAAACACTATCATGCAAATATATTGCATGTTGAATTATTTGCCAAATAATCAGAATGATCGCATGCATATTAGTATGTTTTTTTTTGTGTGAAAAATATTTTTAGAGATAAGTTCGTGATTTTTTTTATCGAGTCAAATTAATTGTATTATGTTTTCAAAACACTATCATACTAGCATATATCCTGAAGAATATCATATATTTTTCTGGTCTTGTTTATAGCAGTGAATCATATACTTTCAGTAATGATAAAACTCGCGTTTAGCTCATGTAATCGCCTTAAGAAATACCTAACAAGTACTATCAGGCAAAATTCATTGTTTGATTGTAAATTCTTATGAATTATTTAATATTTATTTATTTATTTATTATCATCTGCCTAGACGTTTCCCAACTATGCTGGAGTCGGTTTCCAGTCTAACCGGATGCAGCAAAATACCAGTACTTTACATGGAGCGACTGCCTCTCAGACCACCACAACCCAGTTGTTACTGGGTAATACGATACCACTTGTTAAGGCTGGTTGTCAGACTTTTTGGGCCATTGACTACCTGTACGACTGACTTTGACGTCTGTCAAAGATCTGCAAATGACCGGGACCAACAGCTTAACGTGCTTTCCGGTGTCGTCTGCGTAGCAAACGACGCCGATACCACTAGGGAGGTCCGCGCGCAGCACCCAGTCGTAACCGATGTTCCACAGGGGCGGTCCCAGAAACGATCCCTGTGGGACACCGCACGACATCTCTCGCCGGTTCCAATCTCCGCAGCGACTGGGGTAGATGACGGCCCTGTCCGTCAAATAGTCCCCGACCACACGACGGAGGTAGGTCGGCACCCGGTGATACCGGAGTGCCTCCCTGATGCAGCTCCAGGGCAGGGAGTTGAAGGCGTTGGCGATGTCGAGAGACACCGCCAAGACGACTCCGCCCTGGGATATCGCGTCCCAGGGCTCACGACGGGGGATGCGATACCGCACGCGCAACAGCGCCGCGCCGCTTTACCTTTTTTTTTTTTTTTTTTTTTTTGGGATCAAAACAGGATTTTTCACCCCAAAAAAAATGTTGTTTTCCAACAATAATTTTTGCAAAAAGTGGCTTAGTTTGATGTACAGAATGGTTGACGGCTTCGCGATGAGGTCGTTTAGACCCTGTATAAATTTTATGTGGGAATCGACCCAACTACACGTACGCAGCGCGGCAGCCCATCAGTCAGCCACTGCGCCAACCGTACCGTCAAAGATACATAACGTAATAACAATAACACGGTATTTGATAAGTGGCCTCCATGATTCCATTGACCGGGAAACACAATGGTGAGACAGGGAAACACAAACCCTTGGTGAGACTGATTCTCAGACCTTCGACCTTCTGGGTACTATAATGACGTCAATGATCTACAAGGTGTTTTTTTATTTATTCCATAACTCAAGGGTATGAATGAGATCATATCAAACAATCAACTGGCATATGAATAATTTTTCAAATATATTGTTTTTGTTTTAATTTTCCATACAAAACAATTCGACATAGTCACGATTATTAATGTAAAACACCATTATGTACGTGAAATATGACAACGTCGCACTTTGCTTAACTTTAAATGAATGAATGAAACAGAGACATGAACTCATCGGTATGATTGATGATATCTTCAAAAGTATGCATTTTTGGACCACATATTTTACAAAATTGTATTATTTTTACTTTTAGAATTTTGTACTCATATCATCGAATGAGGGGTCCCGCACTGGGCCCATGCATGTTCCTTCATAGCCCTTTGTGTTCGGGGCTGCGGCATCTCTTTCGAACAGTCCCACAGCCCCGACCCTTGACTATAAAAAAATCACGCTTTATACGTGCTTTCTTAGGCACCTTACATTCACGAAACGATCTCGTATTAGATGTTTACTTTTAGGCAGTTCTGATTATTGTCGCTTCTTTCAGAAAACATGGTGCTCAGTGCTCCAGGTTTCGATACAAAGAATGACGTGCCCGAAGAATACTTGAGCCATAAGGAACGATATGAGAACGCTGTCAGAAAATCCTGCATAATGTACGAAAGTTTAAAGGAGTATGCTCAAAAACATAGCTCAATGGACGCTTTTAGGTGAGTCAAATTAATGAAGAAATACTTTAGAAAAATATCATACATTAATTAGAAACCTTCGTTATTGAAATTCAAATATGAAGTAAAAGTCATCAGACGTCATCATCACCTGCCTAGCTTTTCTCAACTATGTTGGGGTCGGCTTCCAGTCTAATCGGATGCAGGATGCAGCTGAATACCAGTATTTTACATGGAGCAACTGACTATCTGACCTCCACAACCCAGTAATTAGTACTGGCTAATACGAAACCCCTCGGCAAGACTGGTTGTCAGAGTTTTTGGGTCACTGACTACCTGTAATAAGTGTCTACGATTTACAAATGACAGCTGGGACCAGTATTTTACTTAGAGCGACTGCCTATCTGACCTCCACAACTTCTACTAATTCAACAAGTACTGGTTAACACGATACCTTTTGGTAAGACTGGTTGTGTTGGTGAAGTAGACGTACTGAAGTATGCTCCATTATTACAACTACATAGAACCTAGATGGATTAAGACTTTGACTAAAGAATACAGCTCAGACCTGCAGTTTAACTAAGACGGTACCAGAGGTATCAGCGCGGAGCAGACCGGTATAGTTCACACATATCAGCTGGTGAATGGACTTGTGGCACACGTACTATCAGCAGGTCTGTAGCGGCCTTCTTTAGTAGACTCAGCCCATCTGCAATGAAATGTACAGCTTCTCATGTCCTTGTAACAATCGACAGGCCTACAAATAAGTACCGTGTAACATTCGGAGTGGTGAAGGACATAACACCGTTCATGTTGCACATGGGGATGTTCGTGCCAACGATCCTGAACCAGTCAGACCCGGAGCAGATGTCAGAATGGCTGCCTAGTGCTATGTCTATGGGGATATTGGGTACTTATGCACAGGTAACTTCTCCTTTCTTCTTTACGAGGCGATGGTACTTCTTAGAATAGTTGAGCCCAATAGGTGGCCACGTTACCAGCAGCATCAGTTGCGTTCATAAGGTCCTCGAAAGTGAACGAAGACTAATAAAGAACCTGTCGAGGCATCCATTTGTAACTTTGAATAAGATCTGCTAGTGCATCGTGCATTTAAACTAATTTTAAATGTTAAAGTAGTAGTAAATAAACGTTACAATATTTATCTAGTAAGTAAGCTCTGGGTAATCATTACAGGGTATGAGGCGCAAGATGAAGGGTCGGTCGTTGTCCCTAGGAAGACACCGCAATCGCGTAGCCGTCTCTGTCCGGCCAACTTAGGTCCGAAGTCTTTAGAGATATCCAAGTCCACAACAAACAACATATAACTATAACAAACTATACCTTTAACTGTATTGTCTTACAGACTGAACTCGGTCATGGAACATTCCTCAGAGGATTAGAAACTACAGCCACTTACGATCCAAGCACAGAAGAGTTCATTATCCACAGTCCTAGCCTTACTTCCTACAAATGGTGGCCAGGTGGACGTAAGTACATTTGTTATGTAACAGTTTTTAAACCAGACCTATCTTTTCAAAAGAATTAACTTTATCATGTAAATCATCCTAATTGTGAAAATCAAGATAAAAATTAACAAGGGCGATGAACAGACGCTACTGAAATGTGCTACTGCTTTCCGAAGTAATATATTGTTCTATTTTTTTGTATAACTAGATTTAGCCAGTTCTTTGCCCTCTTCGGAAGTCTCTTTTTAAACTACCCTGATATCGCCTTGATAGTCAGTCCACAGTTAACCTAATGAGTGACTTCGTTATCTCACAAAACTTTGACTAAAGCAACACTTATCAGTAATTTATTAATTAATTCATTTCTCGTCTCTTCAATTTCAGTGGCACACACAGTAAACCACTGCATCGTAGTGGCTCAACTGTACACTAAAGGGCAATGCCATGGTGTACATCCATTCTTCGTTCAAATCCGTGACACAGAGACCCACATGCCTCTCCCCGGCATTAAAGTTGGAGAGATTGGGCCTAAGATGGGCTTCCAGACGGCGAACAATGGGTTCTTAGGATTTGATCACTTTAGGATTCCTAGGACGAATATGTTGATGAAGAATGCTCAAGTGTTGAAGGCAAGTTTTAGATTATCTCATTATTTTTTCACTCATCAGTATTGATTGCATTATCAACTTCTTTATACACTGCGACTTATCTTCAAATCGACGGTGGGAATCTTTGTAAGGGCGTAAGGGGTATTGGGCGCGCTGCTGGATTTGCAACGTTCAGCTCAACGTCGATGGTCCAAAATCCAACACCAATCGAAACAGTTCTAGAACTGTCAAGTCCTTTTTATATTGAAGAGATTCTCGCATAGGAAGTACTTCTAAAACAAATTCTAGTAATATTAGTTGACGTTTTCAGGATGGAACCTACATAAAGTCAAAGAACGAGAAGCTGGCCTACGGCACCATGGTGTTTGTCAGGGTTCTCATAGTAACTGACGTGGCATATGAACTGTCTAGAGCCGCTACCATCGCTGTCAGATATTCTGCAGTCAGGCATCAGTCACAACCGAAACCTGGGTAAGAAGACATTTACTTTTCTACTGTCATCCATGCTTATATTATAAAAAGCGAAATAAACTCTCTGTGTGTCGTTTGACTTACTCGTACTTATACTTTCATGTCTTAATGTTTGAACGGATATCGATACAATTTAGTACACAGCTTAGGATATGGGATACTTTTTTATATCAAAAGCGTCCGTGGTATAGTATCCAACTTCGATGTTTATGTTTAATCTTCACCATTGAAAGAGCGTGATGATAAAATAAATTACACAAGGTTTACTTAGTTTGACACGTTATCTTTTAGCAGAAATTCTTCAATCTTCAGCAAGTTAAGTAATTCTTGATGGATCTTCATCTCATCTTCTGCATCTCATCATTTTACAGTGAGCCGGAGCCCCAGATCCTAGACTACGTGACACAACAGCACAAGCTGTTCATCGGAGTGGCCACCAGCCACATCTTCCGCGTCACCGGCTACTGGTTGTGGGACAGCTACGCGCAGACCGTCAAGGATGTTGGCAAGGGCAACATGGATCAACTGCCCGAGGTTGGTAACAGTTTTTACTCGAACGATTGTGGGGAAATCTGATGAAAGAAGTTGCGTATACTTAGGCATTTCACACGCACATGAGTCACTTCGACAAGACTTTCGTCACAACGGAAACCAGTGATGCGCGGACGTGTCGCTTGACGCAATTCGGATCGCGTGAGGTCATTAATGAAGGACGTAATAGGCCAGGCCTTTTTATAACTCAATCCCTTTTGACTAACTACAGGGTGAAATTGAATAGATGCGACAAATTTAAATATACAATAATACGTGTTGTCAAGAAAATGTATAAAATATAAAATTAAAAAATAATTGATCAGTGTTACGAAAACCGTTAAAATAATAAAAGTATCAAAAATCTTGCCGGCTCATCGCAGTGCTCAATATAGCGGTCATTTACCTAATTTTGCCTTAATTTTTCTTATTTATTTTGCATATTACTGGAATACCGATAATTCGTACTTAAATAAAGATAATAACATCAATGGACCTTTTGAAAACGATAATCGCGTAATTTTTTTTAACGATTTAGATTGTAGAAAAAACAGTTTATAATTACTATGTTACTGTAACTGAAGCTCCAATTTCATTTTGTCGCATTAATTAAAATTCACCCTGTATAAAAAAATTGAGCCTCTTTGTTTTGCAATTATTAAAATCAAACGAGTTTTGAAAGCCTTAGGTACGTGTCTCTAATTAAATTGTTTTCATAAAAAGCTTTTCACTTCTCATGCTCTAAAAGTACGCCAAAATAGCCCTACAAAGCGAGACTAAAGTGACACTAAATGGGTCTGGAGTAAAAGTTATTAGTTATTTAATTACCTTCATGTAACATAACAAACTCCAAAAGGTAAAGAACCTTATTACTAAGACTCCGCTGTCCAAAGCACTCAAAGTGAAAAGTACGTGCAGTGTGCTAAAATCCCGTTATAACTCGGTTCCTATTTACTACCGCGCTAATGCTCGCTAGTAAAACTACCTCGTAAGGGGTAATTTTGGCCCAATGTACCTACTATATTTAATTGCTTATTAATGAATGAATGAATGATTTATTTAAGTACATAAAAAATCTTAAAACTAAATACATTGCCCCACAAAACTACTTACGCAGTTTAACTGTGAGATCACTAAGTTAATTAACTAATTAATTATACAAGTTAATTAATTGATTCTATATTTTTTTGAAGACCTTCTTAACTTACTAGTTAAGTGATGTTATCAATCAAACAACAGCGTATCGCGTCCATTTTTAGACATAGACCTCTCCCTATTGCAACAATACGCCCTGACCCTCCACTTTTAGCATCGAGTCCATCCCTGCCACCTTTCAATTATTTATTTAACACTTCAAGCAGAAAAGTACACAGGCTGATTTAATGCCATAGGCATTGCCAACCTTCAGGTGAGAGAGACAAGCGGCCATTTGAAGGTTGTTGGTTCATCATTCTTTCCTTCTTTCGAAAGTAACATTTATTTTAAATTTTTCAGCTCCATGCCCTAGCGTGTTGCTTGAAGGCAGTGTGCAGTCGCGACGCTGCGGCAAGGATCGAGGAGTTCAGGCTAGCTTGTGGAGGTCACGGCTATATGGCCTCGTCCAATCTGCCCATGATCAATGGTATCGTGTCGGCCACCATCACATACGAGGGAGAATACACCGTGCTTATGTTGCAGACTGCCAGGTAAAGTCTTTACTTCAGAGGGCTATTACAATTTTGCTTGTGTTTGAGTGTTTTTATGAGTCTAACACTCTAATACGAGTACAATGATTATAGTTTAGATACAAAATTTTAAATTGTGAAAGCTTTAAAAGGAAAATGGTATTTGACAGTGGAAGGAAAAGTTTAAAAATGTTATGGCCATGAGTTATACAGGTGGAACCACCATCGACGTACAAACGGTTACAACGAGTTCAGTACGTCTTTCCGAACACACACACATAATTTCTTCTTCGGTCATAAATTTTCGTCCATCGATGTCCGCTCCGATCGGCGAAAATATACATATAATTTTATCAATACTGGGTACATAGTATTGTAAAAACTATTGTTACCGATTTGATATTGTCCGATTCACTTGTTCCAACTTACGACTATCCTAAGATTTCCTTGATCTTTGATAACGCAAAGCACGCTTTATCCCATCCCTTAATATAATGTCAAAAAGTACGGTTGGATTGTTCTGATACATAGCTTAAACCTATCCTCATACTAATAAAGATCATAAATCTATACTTAATATTATAAAGCGGAAGAGTTTGTTTGTTTGGTTGAACGCGCTAATCTCAGGAACTACCGGCTCGAATTGAAAAATTATTTTTGTGTTGGATAGTCCATTTATCGAGGAAGGCTATAAGCTATATAACATCGCGCTACAATTATTAGGAGCGGAGCAGGAATGAAAAATGTAGCAAAAACGGGGACGTTTTTTCCTTTCGTTTTTCTCTCTTATGTGACGCAGACGAAGTTGCGTGGGTCAGCTAGTATAACATAAACAGCAACAATATTTTTTCCCAGATTCCTAGTAAAGGCATGGAAGCAAGCCACACTTGGCAACGCGATGACACCCACCGTGTCATACTTGGTGCAGTTCTTCAAGAATGATCGCGTGTACTGGGAGAACACTCCTTCGGGCATCATCAGCGGCTTTCAAGCGATCGCTGCAGGGTAGGATTCACACCTTCGATATGAGCTGGGTTTAAAGGAAGCTTACTAACCTAACGTCAGGGGGAGCTTCAAGTCCCGATTATTGGGGGCAAAGATACTTCCGTCGCATGTATTTCACAATTTTCCGGTTCCACTTCGATAGATAACAATCTACCGATAAATATGCTTTAAATTGTAAACCGCCTTTTTTACTTATAATATCATTGTTGCAAGTATTATATTCTGTTGACAATCTTTCAAGAGTTTACAATCTCGCTAGATAGATTAAAATCTAACGGGTTTTACAATTTTATGGTGACACATACAAACGGAGTCATGTGATGATAAGCACCACAGACCGACTGGTCGATGAAGGGGTGGTCCGGTGAAATCCCACTTCTAAACTCTTCTTACTAATTACTATACAGGAAAACAAAAGCGGCTTATGACAGTCTTTATGCTTACGAGAAGACTGGTATGGACTTCGAAGATGCGTGGAACAATGCGTCGGTACAGCTTGTTAATGCCAGTGAGGTAAGCTAAGCTTCCCTATGTAGTTATTTATGTTTCTAAATAGGAAATGTGGTTCCACTAGACATGGGCGAAAAATATCGATACATCGAAATATCGATATCTTTCCAAACAATTATTGATATTTATCGTCGATATTTTTTCATCGCGATATATCGATAATCGATATTTATTTTTGAGTATCGAATTCGTATCAAATTCGATTTTTTTAACGCAACTTTAGTTTTGGGTTCATATCGATATAAAATATATCGATATATCGATATTTTCCACTCGATAATTATCGACACTGTTTAAAAATATCGATACGATAAATTCTTTCGATTCATAAACGGCCGTTTTTGTTACAAATGCACGATTTAGCTAAACAGCTATATTTCAAGTGGTGACAATGTGTTATAAAATTACGTTATTGCCTTTTCTACAGTAATAATAGACCACATTTTGTATTATTTATTCTATTTACGAGTTATGTCATTTTTTCGATCGGCGGCGCTAGTGGACTGTAAGAGGGCTCTTATGCCTTCTGTTGAGGCCCATTGTGAGCGACCACGTTGTTAGGCGCCCTGTATCTTTGCTATCTTTGCCAGTTAATTGTCATTTCTCAATCAATCAATATCTTATTGTGGATCATAGGTAGGTACATAATACAGTTCTTAAAATAGCTTTTCTTCTTTTGCTAATGATCTTCGTCTCTGAAGAAGTTCGCAGTATATTTTATCTTTGTTTCTGCACATATAAAGGGTGTAAAACACCTCTTCACGAAGCCGAAAGGCACTTGCTCTCCCCATCATTGCGATCATTTTTTTGTTCTACACCATACCTGGGAACCTTCCTGTTACGGAGATATGGGGGGTCAAAGTTACAACTTTTTGACAAGTTGTTTTTTAAATACAAGTTTTTTTGGTAAGATTTTGACATTTAACACCTCCTCGACCCCTGTACTATTCAATCCATCCATAAGCACAATGTTTTAAGTGCGTTACATTGAGTGTTACCACAAAACATTATTTATAAGCTCAAAAAAGAAAGTTGTTTCCCAGCAATATTTTTTGCGTAAAGATACATAATTTGATGTACAGAATGCTTGGTTAACGGCTTAGTGATGAGGTGGTTTACACCCTGTCTGTATACCTAAGGTTTCTGTTCTATCAACAAACAGGCTCACTGCCGCGCGATCCTGTGCTCCGTGTCATGGAAGGAGATGGTACGCCACGCCAACAACTCGTCACCGAACTTGGCTCCAGTACTCCTGCAGTTGGCTGAACTGTACCTGATCTACTGGGCTTTGGAGAAACGAGGTGATCTTCTCTTGGTAAGTATGTCATCACCGGTAGCCAGAACGGTGAAGGAAAATATCGCGAAGAAACATGTGCTAGAACCAAAATGAAAATGTGAATCTTATCATTCACTAATTCCACTATGTATTTTCTTTCTATCTTTCACTAACCCGTGCTGGGCCTGGCGTTTCGGCCATGATGCAATTGTGGCCCATTCCATAACCAAAATGCTTGACAGGAGTACAAACAAATTACGAATGCAACTCCGAACACGGACATACAAATACTAGTCAAGCATCTATCATTGCCTGGCGTCTGGCTGATCCAGGTACTGGAGTCAGGGTGAAAAAATCTCTTAAGGAGTTCGAAATCGTATAAAGCCAGTTTTTAAGCTTGTTAAGCTGTAGGTCCCGGTTGTCATTTGTCCATCTTTGACAGTCGTTACAGATAGTCAGTGGCCCTAAAAGTGTACAACCAGTCTTACCAAGTATCGTATTACCCAGTATGAACTGGGTTGTGGAGGTCAGATAGGCAGTCGCTCCACGTCCAGAAGCCGACCCCAACATAGTTGGGAGAAGGCTAGGCAGATAAGAAGAATAAGAATAATTTATTTAAAAAGAAGGTATTACAAAAGTGTACATTTAAGTGCAGTAGAGTTATTTTTAACAATTGTATAATTAGTGCTTATAATTAAACTACAATTACAATATATATAGCAGTTGCTGCCGTTGCTGGTAACGAAATTGTCAAATACAAATATTAGGTAGCGACATACCTGATCTAGGTTTATTTAAACCTGTGTTTCAGGCCATCACTTCAGATGGTGACTTGTAGATGTAAACTATCCATGATGCCGTATTTTTTTCAGTATTCAACAATAACCAGAGACGACCTCGCAAGGCTTCAAGCCAGATATGAAGAGCTACTGGCGCTGATACGACCCAACGCTGTTGGTATTGTCGACGCTTTCGATGTCAGAGATGAGGTAACATAAATTTCATATTTGTCTTTTGTTTTCTTTTGCCCCGATGGTCTTTGGAAAAGGCTCTGTTAAGTAGAGAAAGTTCATTCCTTACTGTACTACGTACGTACGTGATGATACTCAGAAATATGAATACCTCCATGACGCCCGATCTCCACGAAAGCGAAGACGAGTGGAATGAGGTGGAAACCGTGAACACGAGCAAGATTCGCAGAAAAGACGAGTGAATTTCAGCAACTACCGCTCGTCTTTGCTTTTGTGCAAACCGGACCTTATGATATACCGAAGATTTGAATAATCATGAACAGCAATAATAATAGAAGTGTTTGCAAGAATCTGCCGCGAGGTAAGCCTACCACGATGACTTTCAGAAATCTTCTGAATGCGTGCAGAGCTGTACCGTTGTGGTTATTCTAGAGGAAGACCTGTCCAAGAGCGGTCGCCTTCAGCCAAAAAGATGATAAGAAAGCGCTTGTTAGTTGAACCATCATTGATTTCACAATCGAGTTCCCTCGTCCTGTCCAGCTTCTACTAATGCTGTCGAGGTGGCGGAGTCTTGGTCGAAGCTCGTTTAACTTAAATATGTCTTGTCTTTCGTAGATCCTGAACTCCACCCTGGGTGCATACGACGGTCGTGTGTACGAGCGCCTGATGGAGGAAGCGCTGAAGAGTCCCCTCAACGCGGAGCCCGTCAACCAGAGCTTCCACAAATATCTTAAGCCCATGATGCAGAGGGCTAAACTGTGATATTTATAATAATTAGAATAAGGACGGTTTTGGAGTAAAAGTTGGCTACACGTAACATAACAAGAGTAAAATTCGAATGGGAAATGTAAAATAATGTATACCTAAATAACCCAGTGTGTTTTCGTTGTTGCAAATATTATTGCATTATACCTTGCAAAATGCTTTCTATATGGTCCAACTGAAATAATATTTTATTGTAATGTTTTTTTTATATATTTTTACGATTCCGATGATTTTATTATATTGAATTAATTTTTTAAATAAATGTAATCTTTTTGGACAATTTGTTTTACTTCAGACCTAACAAAAGGGTCTCCATATCTTCATAATTTAAACGTAACACGTCTACAGGACATGCCTTCCTCAAACATCGCCACGCGCGGCGGCTCCTGCGCTTCTCGTTTCTTTATTGTATTTAAAAAAAACAAAACGCAGTAGGTTTTCATTTATCGAATATGCGGTTCCTTTCATCAATACAAGTAGTCGAGTTTCTGTATTCAGAGGAACAGACCTAGCAGTTGCAATAACATTTCTGGTCTTTCTTTCCGAGAAGATTGTTGAAACAGTCGAGATTTTAGACAAAGCTGGCAAAAGACCTCAAAAGCTGATTTCAATATCATATTCTTTAGAAACAAGCTCATCGTTACATAATTCGCTACGTCAATGAAGTCATTGACGATTATCTTAGTGCTTAAATAAGTATTTAAGCACTAAGATATAAATAGCATCGCAACAGAGCAGACGTGGCTAGAGGTCATTCGCATTTGCAGGATTTTATCATTCAAGGGCACTTGCACAGCGCACATGCAGTTCGCGAATGTTGTGTCCAGCATTGTTTGTGCAGCTAGTATATTCAGTATATCATCAGCTTCTATGAATGTGTTAGCGATCTGTGAGTTTGTGAATCGACCATTGAGTTTTTATTCATAAGTTTGATTAGAAACAGGGAGTGTTTTGCTGTCTTTGAACTAATATCAGTTGCAACTGCTACGAAAGTATTTGCCGGTGGAAAATCTTCATCTTCAACATCGCCATCTGTGTTAGTGTTGGTTTATGCTGGTTACAAGCTGCTTGTGTGAATCATAATGGAATATTTGCGGCAATTTGACTTTGAAATGTCAAGTTGCCGAATTGTAGGTATCCGGGTGGCAATGCACATTGCAATTGACAGATACTTTATCAGAAAGTCTTTATCAAATAATTCGATGATCGTCAATCAATGAGAATTAATGCTAACTACATGCAGTATAATGGATATAAGGTGAATACAATAGGTACTAATGAGGTCCGATATCCACGAGTCACAGCTCGCTACAATACTTCAGTTGACATCGAATTATTCGACGAATTAACGTTCAACGCGCTGTGTTTTTGGACAAGAACAGTTCTGATGTTTTGAAAATTCTGAAAGATGAGTCTGACAGAAACTAAGATGGAGGTCAACCCTGATCTGGCGATGGAGCGAGCGAAATGCAACTTTAATATTTTAGAAGTAACGCATATAATTGATGGAGGGGAAAAGAATACTATGGAGAGGAAGAAAATAGGTGAGTGTTCCCCTATATAAACAGCTGAATATTCCGGAGATTTGCCGGAACAAACAGACAGTTACACATTTTTTTTATAAGTACCGTAAAATCGTATGTACATATAATTCATTAAATTCATATGCAATCTTATTCCCGGCAGTAAAATAAACATAAGTTGCCAAATAATATACAGGAAGGTTGAGTTTCATAGATTGTTTTGGGTTATAGAAAAAAAACGAACTTCCTGCTTTAGCGCAATTACTGTAAAAATGATAAAAACGTGTTGCTGTCTGAAATAATTTGGAGGGTAAACAACGTAAATTACCGCAATTTAATATTGACGAACAATGAGTTACGTAAATGCAAATCACCAAAGAGGACAACAATCAAATTTTCCAACAATATTTCTACATTTAAATAAACAAATGAATGGGTGCAACCGAGTTCACTGACCGTCTGCCACTTTTCACCATTATGAACTTAATAAAAAGGTTGAAAAATAATAATAAGTAATTTTGACCGTCAGTGAACTCGGTAGTACATAGGTAGAAGGAGGCTTATAAGCAAAGCTTACAAGCAAAGCTTACAACTTGACAACTAATCAGTGCTTTCGAAACAGAAATGCCAGACTTACACCATATCTGGAATATCTGCTTCGAAAGAATACACTATGTAACAAATAAACACTTTTTCCTTCTTCTTCTTTCTAAATATCTTTTCAGCATTCGTGTGTTACGAGAAATCTGAACCTCTTTGCTTTATTATCATGATTTTCAGTGGCTCTAATTTGGAAAATTGAACAAAATTCATCCACCTTTATCCAGTTTTTAGACTTCAATGAAATTCTCACCTTCATATAGATATCCGGCTCGAAGAACCATTTACTGTAGGTGTCAATAGATGAAGGCAAGGTACACTAATGATGATGGTAATATCAAAGCTTAAGTTCTTGCTTCAAATACCACATTTGCTTTTACAGAAGACGTAGCCTTAAACAGTGGAGCATCCAAAGACAATATTAAAGAGGAACACATGAGTCCCAAGGAGAAATATGAGAATGCAGTGAGGAAGTCGTGTTTGTATGCAGGCATTGTGAAGAATGAACTAGCTGAACTCAGTGGATTGGAGTCTTTTGGGTAAATATATGTAGGTGAAATTCTAGACTTACCGACACAGCTTGCAAAGTATTTAGGCAGAAGTCGCAAAGGGCTGGCTATGTTTTTGAAGGATCGATGGCTGATGGAGCAAACGAGCCGGGCCATCGTATCGGCAACCGTGGTGTGTGGAACGACACGCTCCCCAGCTAGTTAATATATCGGCGGAAGGTCGGGGATGGCCGAGGACAGCGTGATTAGGAGCAGCTTGAGGGAGGCCTGAGACCAGCAGTGGACTGCGGTAGGCTGACTTGATTGAACAAACCGGGTGTCAATAGGCATTTTTTTGATAAAAATACACAAATCAACATGAAATGCTCAAATCAAAATGTGAAAAACTTTTTTACAAAAAATAAAACCGACTTCAGAGAAAACAAAAAGTGAAAAATAACTTTAGCTTCAGAAGTCGGTGACCTTCGTTTGTTTGATTTAATTTTTTTGTCAACGACTTCTGAAGCTAAAGTTATTTTTCACTTTTTTGTTTTCTCTGGAGTCGGTTTTATTTTTTGTAAAAAAGTTTTTATTTTTCATTTTTTAGTGGTTCATATGTACTTACCCCTTCACAGCGTACCGGCGTGATTTTCTTTTATGAACTGGTGTAATCAATAGACAGATATGAGATTTCAGCGATCCCAGTACATTTGCTATCATTTATTGAGGAGTTCCCGTCGCCTATCTTCCGAAGTTCTTCATCAGATCTTTACCAAAATTAAATGGGATCACTCCAAGAACGTACTCTTCCTAAAACTACCCAAATTGTGCCTATTTCTCCAGAATCCCATTAAATAGAACTTAACATATCTAACTGTCGAAATCTGGGTGTATTGTACACTTCTGCGCACTCCCTCAGAGCAAACAGGCGTAATGTTACGTCACTATGTTACACTATGTTATAAACAATAAACAACCAAGCGATTGCAGCAATTACTGCAGCTTTGCCGTGTATTTTTGAAGAGATCCATTTATATCTCCGAAGATCAGCGTCAGATCTTAACCAAAAATTAAAATGGAACCACACGGAAAGCACCAGCTTTTAAATAAAAAAAGTATCATCAAAATCGGTTAACCCAGTCGAAAGTTCAGAGGCAACAAACATTGTCGAAATCTGGGAGTTTTGTACACATCTAGGTACCCCTCAGAGCATACAGGCATGATGTTACGTCATGATGTAGTATGAACAATGAACCTACAAGCGATTGCAGCAATTACTGCAGATTTGCCGTCTATGTTTGAAGAGTTCCATTGTATATCCCAGAAGATCAGCATCAGATCTTCAACAAAAAAATGGGACCAATGGAGAAGCACCAGCTTTAAAAAAAAAAAGAATCATTAAAATCGGTTCACGAAGTTGGTTGAAAAGAAAAGAATCCACATGTTCACGTAAATCTCCACTAAGTATTGTTAATTTTACAAAGTATGCATTAAAAATTTAGATTGATTCAAATTAATTCAGTGAGTGTCACAATGTTGTGGGGGCATTGCCAGTTGTCAATGTGGTTTTCAGTATAAATGAATGAAGTAATGAGCATGAGGACGAAAATTTTGTAGAAAAATAAACATTTGAAACGAAGAAAGCAATGCAGTGATAAATGATAAAACTATGGACAATAATAGTGTTGTTTACTTACTGTTGTTCGATTTTAGATAAAATGAATTGCAGTTTGTTAAACTTTGTGAAGAGATATTTAAGTTTACAGAAGCACTTCAAATAAAATTTATTGTCTTAACAATCATGGACTGAATAAGCAGTACTTTCTTTCGTAAAGGTTTCGGTTCGAAAACGTAGAGATAACTTCGTCATAAATAATTTACAACTATTTTTTTTGACTGTCCATTTTCAATCTTTCTTCAGCATCAACTCTCCGGTCATCCGTCGTACTGCCGATGCATTCTTCAAGGAGGTGTCCCCGTTCCTACTGCACTTGGGCATGTTCGTGCCCACCATCATGGGCCAGTGCACCCCCGAGCAGCAGTCATACTGGCTTCCTAGAGCATTGGACATGCAGATCATCGGGACCTATGCCCAGGTCAGTTTTTTTGCCCATATTGTAAACTAGCTGACCCGCGCAACTTCGTCTGCGTCACATAAGAGAAAGAGAGGGTTAAAGAGAGTGGGTCGTAAGCACCCATAATACAATTTTCAAAGAGCACATCACACACATCCTTCCGCATAATGAAAATGCGCGCCCGGTACATGATCATTATTTTGCTGCGGAGTTATTTAAAACGGTGTATCTCCTAAGATATGCATTGAAGTCAATTTACGTACCCAAGGGCAATTTTGTTCAAAATCAAATACTTGTGATTAACAACGTATTTATTTGAATAAGAATAAATTACCATGTTTACAAAAACAGCTTTAAAGGCTTCTATTGACAGCTTTACATCTTCATACTTAGACACTCGATGACAGTCATACTCCAGCTAGGTCTGCAGTTCTCATCAAGGTGCATTAAATGAGCCGCAACACGATATAGCTGCTTTACACCGTTGCGGACCTCTCACAACTGCTTACCATTTAAAATTTCAAACTACGTCCCTACGCTATGACGCCGTGTCTTAAAGTGCACAACCTCTTCAAAGCTTAGAAACCTTCAAATGCGGTATTAATATTTTACGGTGACTTTCGAGACATTCCAATTTTAAAGAGTATTTGCAACTTTACACCAAATTTTTATGTGAATTCAACCTTTTTGGAATAAAATCGGATTGGGTTTTGAAACATGTATAAAAATAACTTGTAGTCTAAATCAAAATCTCGAAGGAGTATTGATATCAAATTCGAAACAAATCACCGCCAAAATAACTTTCTACCCCTTTTTAACCCCGTTAGGGGATGAATTTCAATGCAATATGAAACGCGTCCATCAATTCTGTTAATATTGTTGATTGCAAAGTTTGAAGTAGAATGGAAAAAGGAATCGCATTTTCCCATACAATCTTTGCCCCCCCCTTTTCACCCCCTTAGGGATATAATTTCAAAATTCTTTCTTATCGTATGCCTACGTTATACAGAAAATACACCCTCCAAGTTTCAGGTTTCTACAATCTGCGGTTTAGGCTGTGCGTTGATCCATCAGATAGTCCTTCAGGACAAAGCATTTTTTATTTGTAGATAGTAGGATTTGTACTCGTTTGTCATGTATTTGTAAGTTTTCCGGCTTTATGTCTTATGTAAAATAAAAAATAATGATTGGCATCAAAAAATGTTTTGTGTAAAATAGCAATTTTCTGGCTAACTATTTCCCCTATACTGCCCCGCTGAAAGTAATTTTTTTGCGATTTCTGACTTTTTGAGTAGGTACTCTAACCTGGGTTGGTTTGGAAGAACTTCTTGATTAGTGTCGGAAAGAAGATCGATTGGCATCAAAAAAAATTGTTTTAAGTAAAAGGGCAATTTTCTTGCTAACTGTACTTTATTTTCTTATTAAATCTGTGAATGGGGATAAACATTTCGTGAAAAAATTACGGATTGTTACCTAAGACCACTTTTGTGTAGCTGCAGCTCCCCTTACTGCCCCGTTTACCGTTTCCACCCTGTATTACCAACTACTAATACCGAGGAATGCCGATTTTCTTGAGTTCCGCTATTTTGGGCGTATTCACTTCAAAAATGAAATTTCAAGAAAATTGAGAAATTATATTTACCTGTATTTGATTTGAAGTATTTACAGCAACTTTTAAAGGTTTCCACTTCAATGAATTTTATTCTATAGGTGTATGAAGTTAATTAATTTCAAACACAAAACCCTCTTTTTTATGTCTCTGGATGTTTTTTTTTTAAATGCTGAAACAGGTATTTCTTTATTTTTAATAATAAGTATTTACTGTGAGTTTCATGAATCTAGAACAATCTAAAAAAATTTTTTCATTCAAACTTTACCCCCCCTTTTCACCCCCTTTTTCCAAATGTTTCCATAATTTCTATAGCCTAAGTGTTATTTTGAGATTATTTAAATAGATTAGTGAAGTTTTCATCAAAATCCGTCCAGCAGTTTTTACGTGATGCGCGGTCAAACAAACAAACAAACAAACACGAATTTTAAAAATGGTTTTAATGTGTTCAGTTACTTATTTTAAGTCACCCTGATCGGTTTTTTTTTTAAATATTCAATGTACAGATTTTTTGGTCTCAACGATTTTATTATATGTATAGATTATACGGTCGTTGAACTGATTCAATGGCATAGTATGAATTTAAATGAGGTTTTTGTTTTTTTTGCTGGCAATCGTTGATAAACGACAATCGCAACAAAGCGTCTCTCCAAAAGGTTTCGTGTTCCCCGGTAACTGACTTGTGGAGGTCAGATAGGCAGTCGCTTCATGTTATACATATACCGGGATTTAGCTGAATCTGGTTCGACTGGAGGACAACATTGAAGATTGATTTTGGGGTCTGAACATTGTGGAAAAAGGCCAGAGAGATCTTTATGTTCTACCGGCAAAAGGTGCCAATTGGTTAAGAAATATGTGCCTTTTGAGTTTTATGGTTTTAAATACATTGTCCCACTGTACAATATCGACAAAGTGCATACTTACTACTTACTTTATTGATACCAATTGAAGATCTAGGTGAAGACGTAGCAATAAGAATGACAGGATCATAGTAATCAATAGTTTAATTACAGACAGAGCTTGGTCACGGCACGTTTATAAGAGGACTGGAGACAACAGCTACCTACGACCCAGAGACTGAGGAGTTTGTCCTGCACAGTCCCACGTTGTCGTCATACAAGTGGTGGGCTGGTGGTCGTAAGTAATGCACTGACGATAAAAGCTTTTTATAAATGAAACTGCGGTCTGATTATTCTCTGACACTTCCGAGGTTCGTATTATTTGCGACAGATGCAAACACGCGCCGATACGACACTGGAAGAGATGTTGCTGATACTTGCGTAGTCTTGCAAAAGTTTTTTGATTAAACCTCGAGTAGGTAGTGTGTCTAGGCTAAACTAGTTAGTTAACTCAAAGCTACAATCCTTCGTTATGTTCGGGATTCAATATTGCAACCGAGACAATCTACTATTAGTGTTCTTGTATCAACTGCGGTGATAGCAACACCAAGGTATTTTTGGCAAAACACAAAAAATCTAAACACTGTCATCCTTTCAGTGGGCAAAACCGTCAACTACTGCATCGTAGTGGCCCAGCTGTACACCAAGGGTGAATGCCACGGCACCCACCCCTTCATAGTTCAGATCCGTGATGAAGACACCCACATGCCCTTCCCAGGGATCAAGGTCGGAGAGATTGGACCAAAGATGGGGTTCAACACAGCTGACAATGGGTTTCTCGGGTTCAATCATTATAGGATACCTAGGGAGCATATGATGATGAAGAATGCTCAGGTTATGAAGGTAAGAAGGAGACGACAGATAAAATATTTGTGATTAAATTTAGGCCATGAGCAATCTACTCAAGCATCGCGCGTTTTGCCACCGCCGAATGAATGTAGCCTTTGTTTAGGATTTTGAGCATGCCACGATTCACTGAGATGCAATTAGAGGAGTCCCGCGTCTTGCAAGGCGTATCGTTCAAGTGCTGAACGGATCGGTTCATAAAAGAGCCAAATACTGATACGCCCACGACATAACGTTTTTTAATTGGCAATAATACCTTGAAAAAACATCTTATTCAACTAATATTGTACATCACAACGTCCTGACATTCCAGGACGGTACCTACGTGAAAGTGGCTCGTCACGGCAAGCTAACCTACGGTACGATGGTATTCGTGCGCGTGATCCTGGTGAACGAGGCTGCCTTCAACCTGGCTAAGGCCTGCACCATCGCCGTGCGGTACTCTGCCATACGCAGGCAGTCGAAACCAAAACCTGAGTAAGTACAACCATGGTCATGCTGAATCTGTGTCGCGCGAGGTCAGTTATGGTGGTATATGTGCGATATAAGATATCTGAACAGCTAAAGGGCAGTTTTAGCTCGTGGGTCATTGCTAAAGTCTAAAATCATCGCTTTGGTTTTCTCTTCTTCTCTCTCACAATTAAAATTGCGCAGGCCCACAACTTGGTTTTTTGAGGCGGTTTTTTTCACACGCCATCGCTGAGTGGCGCTCACCGCCTCTCCGCGATGAGTACAAAACCAACAGAACATTACAAAATGGTCAGCAAAAAATATATACTTTTGTGTTCCTGGAAAAAATAATCATAATTATTTTCGCAGTGAAGGCGAACCCCAGATCCTAGACTACGCGACGCAGCAGCACAAGCTGTTCATAGCCATCGCGACTGCACACGCGCTGCAGCTGTCCAGCAACTGGCTGTGGAAGAGCTTCAGCGCTGTCCTCGCTCAAATGAAGGGTGGCAACACTGACACTCTACCTGAGGTTAGGATATGATGAATTGGGTTTTATTTCTTCGTGGTATTTCCTTCTTCCTGTACAGTACCTGTACTGTTATAGGAAACTAAAGCTAAGATAACATTATTTAATCCTATAAGTAGCATAAGTATCTGTGACCTACTCGTTAAGTAAGTTGCTTTTACAAAGGGTAGCGGTAACGCAGCGTACCCTCTGAGGAGAACCTTAAACCTTCTGGTTAGAAGCGCCGTTTATTATGCTAATAGTGGAGATAATATATTTCTTAAGTAGCATTGCTCCAAAAGTCTCGTTCCCTTGCGAAATATTGACACGCGGGTCCAGAGTGGGTTGGTAGATGTCACCAAAGTAACATTATCACCTATATTTCCAGTTCCACGCCCTCTCAAGTTGCCTAAAGGCTATCAGCACCTCCGACGCTGCCTATCTCATCGAGCAATGCCGACATGCTTGCGGCGGGCACGGCTACATGATGTCGTCCGGCATCCCGCACCTTTACAACTTCGTGTCGGCCACTAGGACCTATGAGGGAGATTATACTGTACTGCTGCTGCAGACAGCCAGGTATTATACTAAATGGGTGAGGTAGGTGCGGACATAATACATGCAAGTAGGATGAAACTATATTTGTTGCATATCTACGTAACCTAGATGGTACTACCTGCTAACTAAATATGGATTCTTTTCGTTAGATTTCTGGCTGCTTTGATTTGTAGAACTACTAAAAGCTATAGAAATTGTGGAAGCCCTTGATCGTGAATGTAGTATTTATGCAAACATGCATGCAGCATGATATGCACGTGCAGCTTGACCACTCCCAATCATTGTCTGGGCGATTTAAACTTATGTTCTCAAGTTCCATCCACCTTGATGTTACCAACACCATCTCACATGTTCCTATCTTACAGGTTCTTGGTAAAATCCTACGAGCAAGCTGAAGCCAAACAGCCAGTGACACCAACTGTATCTTACTTGACCTATGCCTTCTCTGGCAGTAAGGTAACCTGGAACAGTAGTCCTGACGGCATCATCAGGGCATTCCAAGCTCTTGCAGCAGGGTTAGTGTATTAATCATCTATTACTGGATTTGTTTCCAAATTGCTAGCAGGCTGATTTGTCCCTTATAGTTAGTTATAAATCCTCACAATAAATATTTGTTTGTCTGTTCCTTCATGTTCTTATTTATTTTTGAACTGTCTGTGTGCATTTCAGAAAGGTAGCTGCATGTGTGAACAATATGAGGAAGCGCATGCAAGCTGGTTTATCTCAAGTGGATGCATGGGAAATGTCCACTATCCAACTGGTTGCTGCGGCAGAGGTAAATTGCATTATGCGTAGTCAGTACAAATATGGTTGGACTGTGGGCTCCTTCAGGGTATTGAGACTTCTAATTCATTTCGATTAAGTTAAACAACCTAAATTATTGGTTTACATAACCGGTTTTGTTAGCAGTGACAACAATTGTGTAGCGGGCAAAAATTCTCAACATGAAAATATCTTAGTAACCCAGATTTCCATCTTTAATAGTTTCTTCAGCTTTACTTTCTATTTTGCCCCGCAGGCCCACTGCCGAGCAGTGATAGCAGATACATACAGACAAGAGATCGTGACACTAACTGCCAACTCAAGTCCAAACGTCAAAATAGTCATGGATCAGCTCTCAACTCTCTACCTGTACTACTGGGCTTTGGAGAGGACTGGAGAACTTCTCATGGTAAGGAACAGCCACAAAATAAAATACTATTCTATCACTGCCCTACTTTTTAAGGCGTAAATCATCAAGGCTGAAGGAACGACCATTGAAATATTTTCAAAAAACATAAATATAGATTGAGCCGGTCTTTTTCTTTACGTCGACGGCAATCTAAATTGTGTGGGCCTGGAACAGACTGAGCTACTAGTTTGGCGTTTTCGGTAGCGTTCATCAGTTCCTGTAGTTAACAAACAACAGGACACATAGGATACGATATTAAGTGCCCCATTCTTTGTGGAACAGCACCACATTTACTCTTCAGAGCATAGTCATTAGTGAATCCCCCCGATGTAGTCACCTGATTTAGTTCTGAAGATAAGTCTTTAATTCGCAGTACACGTCGGTATCGGAGGAGGATTTGGTGGAGCTTCAGCTGAGATACGAGGAGCTGCTGCTGAAGATAAGACCTAATGCAGTTGGGCTTGTGGATGCATTCGATCTTCGGGATGAAGTAAGTGGCTGACATTCTTTCGGATAGCTGGGGCTTGTGTTGAAGGCTTAGACAAAGTGACATTCTATCAGTAGTAGCACACAGAAAGCGGGTGTGAGTCGGGCACGAGTCGGGTCGGGCTTACGGCGGTTATAATTCCATGTACGTAAAATTAACATTGTGATTTAACGTGCCGTATCGTAGACCCGTACTCGCTCTCTGTGTGTCGAAGAAGTCAAAAATGCGTTGGAATAACTTATGGTTCACATGAAAAAATGGCAGGCGCTCCTCCGGACACAGGCTCTGATAAATAATGTGGTCTGATCTGCAATATGCCCGACATGCCCGTAGCGGTTTGACCGCTCCTATTTGATACCGGATATATGTTTTGTTGAAAGTCTCGAAAATACAGGCTGCACTCATTTACTTCCTGCCTTGGTCTGACTTTAAGGCTGACGCTCCTGTTAGACGTATGTATGTAGTTATAGAATTATAATCATCAAAATCAACAATAAAACCGTCCAAGTATACAAAGAATGAGGAACGAATTCGACCGTGAAAAAATTAGTTCCTCGACCTTTAATGAACAAAGAGGGTTGTATTGATGATTTTGATGATAATAATTCTGTAAAATCTCATACTGTCGCGAACGATATTTTTATCAACATACAACCTATCACTGGCCTGCTAATTGCAAAAAACGTAAGAAAATTTGAATTCCGCGCGGGCTACCCTTTTTATTTTTTTATTTTCTTTTTTTCGGATGGGAACTCACCAAATAACTTCTCCCACTCTGGGCGGAGCGGTAGGGAGAGTCAGACTTTTACTGACTAAAACCCATCCATGTTCCTTGCTCGCCCTTTATGTTCCGGGGCCGCGGTATCTTTTTCGAACAGTCCCGCAGCCCCGGCAGGCTTCGGACCTTGCGGGCCCCTTCAATTTGCTGACATCTCTTTGAGGCGCGCGTGGAACACAAACGCGCCGTCGACACGGCCTGTCGTCATAAGACGGACGGACGGCTCACTAGCCCATAGCTCACCGTCCATAGGCCCGCGTCTACCACGTGGCCCCCAACGCCCGGAGCGCGAGAGGTTCTCTCCCTCTCGCGTTCCGCCACCTCCTTCGCTAGCATGACTGCTTAACAGAAGGAGGTAACGGCTTCCCATTCGGTCTCGCTCCGGACCATAGATTGACCACTTTAAGCAGTACTGATATATAAAAGCAAAAATCTGGTTTCTAGGTCTTATTCCTCACATTATTGTTCCAGCTCCTCCATTCAGCCCTGGGCTCTTACGACGGCCGGGTCTACGAGCGTCTGATGGATGAAGCCCTGAACAGCCCCATGAATAAGGAGCCCGTCAACCAGACTTATTACAAGTACTTGAGACCGATGCTCAAGGGGAAACTGTGATGAACCTGCTGCTTATGGATAAAACCTGCTTCTAATTCAACAGCTTCGTTTTCAAACATAAAAATCATTCCGGTGTTTTAAAAGGGTCCTCCCTGTATTAGATGTAACATGTTAGTAGTGCTACTTACTTCCTTGAAGTTTATTTCGATCTCTGTCCATTAGACTCTGTCCATTAGACAGATACCGTACTCCCAGTTTTCTATCGTAACGTTGAAGAAATGCGTTAAAGTTCATAAAAAGGGTGTAAAACATCTCTCAACGAAGCCAAAAGGCACTTGTTCTCCTCGTCATTGCGATCACCACCATATCTTTTAGTTACGGAGGTATTGGGGGTCAAAGTTTCAACGTTGTGACCAGTTTTTTTTTAAATTCAAGTTTTTTTTCTAAGATTTTTACTTTAGATTACTTTAAATACCTCTACGACTCCCGTACTATCCAATCCATCCATCAGCACCAAGTTTTAAGTGCGTTACAGTGAGTTCTACCACAAAATATGATTTTTCACCACAAAAATGATTTTGCACCACAAAAAAAATCGTTTCCCAGCAATAATTTTCGTAAAATTACTTAGTTTTTTTATGAACAGCATACAAGGTTGACGGTTTCACGATGAGGTGGTTTACATCCTGTCATATGTTTGAAACAAAAAATCTGTAGGACAAAGAAAATGCACTGAATATTTTTACATTGTCAATATGGGCATTGGGAAGAAAGCAGGTGTTACGCAGTTTCTACTTTGATTTGAGTCTAGATTTTGCTACTCTCGAATTGCAGTTTTGTAGTTTTTTTTAAATGTTGCATTTATTGTTAATACTTTCTGTTATTAATATTATGTGGATAAGAATAATATAATGTTGTAAAATTTAGGATGAGGATTATGATTAAATGTTTTTATATCTACCTTACTTGCCTTTTACTATATTTTTTCTGAGCTTGGTTTTTTGACTTGCCTGGCTTTTATTTGCCTACTTTTTCATGAATTACTTATTGAATGCGTTATGATTATGAGTAATGGGTACAAATGGGTATAATTCTGTAACTAAACACGTGTTAATACACGCGAATAATATTTTCATCAACACCTGACCTGCAAATTGGAAAAAAAATGAAAAAAAAATAAAGTAAGTTCAAAGTACAAAGATTTCATTCAAAAGTCAACAAGAAACAAACATACTTAACAAAAAATACATTATCAAAACATGAATAGGTAACATCTCATAATCTTAGTACGTAATACCTCGCAAAATAGTTTATTAGCCCCAGATAAGAATAACAACAACAATTATCATCGTATTTGCGTCTTGATAACGCCAGCCCAGCGCCACTGCGTCGGCTCACTAAGGAGGTACATCATACAATCGTCGCCCCACCACAGACAAAACAACAATTTTTGCAATTTACTCGTTCCAATTCCAAATATGAGCGCGAAAGTGAACCAGGATTTGTTGCACGAAAGAAAAAAATGTGAATTTAATGTGGAAGAGTTGACTAATTACCTAGATGGAAGTGTGCAAGCGACAGAAAGCAGAAGAAAGTTGGGTAAGTCGATGTTCATGGTTTATTTACGTGCCGTTTGCTTGTGTGGAGTTCAGTAACTTGTTTTTTATGTGTGTGTCATAACATGTAAATGTACTAACGTCAGAATTGGTTTTCCTTGAGGATGCCGAGTGTTAATAACTTCAGACCGGAGACAAATATCCTGCTTACGCTGACCTCTTGTTCTTCGGAAAGTCTACATAGTACTAGGTCTAACTATATTTGCTGTATAGCATTAGGTACTTGAATAAGTAGGCACAGATAAATACCTAGATATAATTATGTTTTCACTTTGCTAGGGGTGTAGATAAATAAAAAAGATAAGAACAGAATTACTTAACCTGCGTGCGTGCCCTGATAACATTATCTAAATTATGATCAACATTGGTGTGAGATTAAATGCAGATTAAATTATGAATGACATTCGGACCAAAGTCCAAATCACTGAGACCAATCTTCCAACTTTGAATTTACTTATTAATTAGGATTTACGACAAAAAATTCGGTCTAAAGTCAAACCTTCATCTTCATACATAGGTTTAGAAATTTAGATGAATCCCTCTATACCGAGGAAAGCGGAACCAGTTCAGTTAGCAATGTTTTGTATTTGAGTGCTCATCACTAGTATTTGATCAGGCGCTCTTATACTCTTTGGTAACAGCATCATTTGCAAAAATTTTGGTAACAGCCTAGGTTTCACACAGGGTGAATTATTCTAGGTCTATGACAGAAGTGCTGATTTTAGCATCTGTTTAAAAAAGGCTATCAATGCAAAAAATCAAAATCAATCCAAATCAAAGGTACAGGCACTTTTAAATTGTCGAAACAAAGATGAAAATAAAATGTAGCTACAGTCCCCGTCACAAGACATAAAAACTGTGAAAGAACTGTAGTAGCCCGTTCCCTAGCGTAGATCTCTATGGAGAAGAACGGGCAAGAAACTCCGTGGACACTCCTTTAAATCAAATTATTGTTACAAAATCTTGGTTACATCATTCATGTTGAGATGGTAAATTATGTGAGAACAATGTAGCAAGATGAAAGTGTCCATAGTAAAAACTAAATAATTCATTCAAATAAGCCATGACAACTAAGAGATGACCCGTCACAACTGACAGCGCCCGTTCACGAACATGTTGCATGGATCAGCACCATTCAGGTCAACCATTTTGAAGGGAACTAAATGGTCCGACACACGCGCCACCACAAGTCAAAAACTAAAGTAGGTTTCCAGTGAATGATAGCTTTCTAGTACATAGTACTGACACAATATGGGCTATGCGTTTATATAATACTAAAGAGATTGAATCTATACACTGCAAAGATAGTTCTACAATCTTCAGCAGCTTCAACAATACCATTTAATGCTATCAATTTTAGCGCCCCTGTCCTTGCCTTGATTTTTATTAGCGATAATGCATGTTATATAGTGTGCGTTTAATGCATGTTTTAAATTTATTCTCATTCAGTCTTCATTCAGTTCAAGAATACTTTGTAGAATTTTATAATAGCATCTTTATCTTTATCTTTATAGCATGCTTGCCTAGCAATGCCAAAGAAAAGATCGATGGATTATGTGAGGAATGATAATATGAAAAACGAAGTGATCTTTTATGGGTTTCTTTTTTACCTATTGAGGTATGGAACCCTAAAATTGAGTGAAAGGAAATTACATAGGAGAAAGAGTAAATTGTATTGCGCTAACCCCAAGTAACAAGTTACAAGATCAGGAAGATGACGATGAAGCCTACCAAACTGAGCAGGAGCAGTATTCGATTGTGAAACAGAAAGCATTAAAATAAGTTTACGTATAATTCCAGAGCAAAAGGTGCTAAGCACCAAAGGCCTCATAGACGAGGTGCCTGAAGAGTACCTCAGTCATAAGGAGAAGTATGAGAACGCGGTACGCAAAGCAGTTCTTTTGTATCGAGCGCTGAAAGATGCTGAGGATCCCAACCAGACAGAACAGGAGAAGGCTAAGTATGTTTAATCCTACTAGCCACTAACTTACTAGTTTCGAAGGAAAGGGTCCCGTTGCCCATCTTTTGGGTACGAAACCCTTAAAAATAAGCAACATCCGAATTTGGCGAAGAGCTTAATGAGGTCTTGTCTATATCAAGATAATGGGCCTTAAAATGCTACAACGTGCAGTCTCAACGAAGTCACTAGTGAAAAAGAAATTAAAGCTAATTCCATATGTGATAGAATTACCTACAATGCTCACCTCATCATCAACATCATCTTCCTGTCCTTAACCCATATTAATTGTGGTCGTCACAAAGCAAATTATTTACATTCCCTCTCTTTTTCCAAATCATTGGTCACGCAGCCCTTCCAAATTTTCAATCACCTATGGTTATCAACTTTTTCTTTATGAATTTATACTATTTTTAAGTACTTTCGAACAAGGTATTTGGTTAACAGTTTAACCCACAAATTACGTTGTAAAATGTAAAACAAATAGATTGTTTGGATTTTGTATGCTTTCAGCACCACTTACCGCAGCCTCCTGCATGCAGCGGTGTTCAAAGATAACTCTCCATTCACGCTACACGTTGCTATGTTCATACCGGCGATATTAGGCCACGCTGATGAAGATCAGAAGAAGTACTGGATGAAGAGAGCCAGCAAGATGGAGATCATTGGCACTTACGCACAGGTTCGTAATGCTTCGAATAAGGACCAAATTGTAAGATCTAATCTCTCGGCGTTTTGTGCGTCTGATACATTTTCTCGCCATGACCTCTGAACCGATTTGGATGATATTCAGCATATTTATAGACCACAAGCCGATGTCTGCGGCTTCGCCCGCGTAAAATTATATACGAAAACCTTCCTCTTGAATCACTCTATCTATTAAAAAAAACTTTTAAAGATCTAAGCATAAGGGCAGACAGACGCGGCGGGAGACTTTGTTTTATAATATGTAGTGATGATGAATTGGATAGACATAAAATACTTGCATAAATTGTTATTTGGCTCTAAATTTAAAACATAATTATTGTAATTAGAACGGTTACCTTTTTCAGACGGAGCTCGGTCATGGAACTTTTATCCGTGGCTTGGAAACGACAGCTACTTACGATCCAAAAACAGAAGAGTTTGTCCTGCACAGTCCTACACTGACTGCGTATAAATGGTGGCCCGGAAGTTGTAAGTTCCCTTTGAATAGCCATCTTTTATAGTCTGACTAAGATAAAAGACCATACTGCCATCTGTTTTTCACGCCATAATAATAGTGGCTTGCCTTTCTGTGCTAGAGGTCATTAATACGACAAGTAGACACTGTTTAGAAACCATAACATCATGGACGTAGGG
Organism: Xestia c-nigrum; assembly: GCA_916618015.1. NCBI lineage: Eukaryota > Metazoa > Arthropoda > Insecta > Lepidoptera > Noctuidae > Xestia > Xestia c-nigrum. The sequence continues at coordinate 23,835,314 of OU745245.1, read as the reverse complement.
TGCTTTATCAAGTAGCAACACGAAAACACCAACCTTCCTGTAGGTGTACCAGATCAGGCTGCAGCTCACTCGCTCTATGACGTCATCAAATAAAACTTATCTTGTTCTAGTGGCACACACCGCGAACTACTGCGTGGTGATGGCCCATCTTTACTCCCAGGGTAAGAGCTGCGGCATCCAGCCCTTCCTCATCCAGCTGCGAGATGAAGAGACTCATATGCCTCTCCCAGGGATCAAGCTAGGGGAAATCGGGGCCAAGCTTGGCTTCAACACCGTTAACAATGGCTTCCTGGGCTTCAAACACCATAGAATTAAGAGGGACAGGATGCTGATGAAGAATGCTCAGATTTTGAAGGTAGGAAATATATAAAATATGATATAAAGTAAATGTTGTCTTTTGTTGTCAGAAGTTATAAGATGCTTACCTTATCACTTCTAGATCTTGCTAGATCTTGATTTATAAAGTGATACTGACTGGTTCTGGACAATGGCGGGACTTTGCGCAGATTTGGGACATTGGAACACGAGCTAACAAAAATAGTGATATTGATAATGTTTTTATGTATGGTTGTGTCGACGAATTTTAGAACTCTGACATAATGACAACGTTAGCAGTGACTTTGAGGAGGTAGCTCAAAAGTATTAACGATGAGTAGATAGGCTCATTGTTGCTAGCCGGGCTCCCAGAGCGATACTGAAGTTTTAATAGGTTATGGGCCCAGGCACCATTAAATTACGTAAAATATCGCAAGAAGCAGTGTAATTTCGCAGTATTTCGTGTTATATCAGTAGAAAAATGAGTTCCAACTATATAACAAATATTCCGAAGCTGAAAGGACGTGAAAACTTCGATGATTGGGCGTTCGCCGTGGAAAATTTGTTAGTGCTAGAAGGCGCAGATAAATTTATAAAAGTGGAAGGAACCGAGGCTGAGGCCGTAACAGATATCAAAGCACGAGCGAAGATTATACTAACGATCGACTCATCATTATTCGTGCACATAAAGGAGACAAAGACCACGAAGGAGTTGTGGACAAAACTGCGTGCTTTGTTCGACGACTCAGGATTTTCAAGGAGGATTACTTTGCTTCGTCATCTGATTTCTATAAGATTGGAAAACAGTGAGAATATGACGAATTATGTGACACAAATAGTTGAAAAGTCTCAACGTTTAAGCGGAACAGGATTCGCTATTAACGATGAGTGGATAGGCTCATTGTTGCTAGCCGGGCTGCCAGAGCGATACTGAAGTTTTAATAAAAAGGCAGCTGGAATTTCATAACGACCGGATTATTTTCTCAAGCCAAAATTTAGGAGGCTCTTGAGAATCTTTTCTCCTTCCTTACAAATGGTTACGACATTTTTCTGTCTCCAGGATGGTACATTCAGAAAGTCGCCGAACAGCAAGCTGACATACGGCACAATGGTATACGTGCGGGTGGTTATCGTCAACGGAATGGCCAACCAGCTGGCGAGATCTGTCACCATCGCTGTCAGATACTCTGCGGTCAGGAGGCAGTCGGAACTGAAGCCTGGGTAAGTCGCCTCTGGAAAAATCCTTCGTTTGATTTTGATCCTAGGGCAAGCTTTGATTAAACTTTCAATCATTTCACTTCTTATGTATTCAGTCAGTGCATCACTCATCTTGCTATCTTGTATTTTATACGATTGGGTACCAAATTCATACCCAGTTGGCACTTCTAGTGGCTTCGCCTCAGAGCATCCCGGAGCCGGCAGTTTCGACACAGATAAAGCTTGCGGGAAACGCAAGTTTCTACATCCAAGATGCGATTCTCGCTACCATCGTTATTGGAACCGAATTTTTTCGTTGTTATTTTAGCGATTGAAAGTTAACGATAATGTCGTTGTCTATGTCTGACTTTAATTTAAAAACTGCGGTCGGTTGAGTAAACTTAACATTTACATACTTACATAACCACCATTTAAACATTATATTGAAAGTTTCAAATAAATACTTGGGTTAATTAGTAGAATACTAGGGGTCGATTGTTAGCCCAAGTGCCCCAATTATTTAGGATGCTTCCAAGGCTAAAAGTCTTTGATATTCAATTTTTATCATAATAAGCGCGCCTAAAATACCACCTATGCAAATAGCAATTTAGTTATGTTCTGAGTTTGTCGAGGAGTTTGATCCGCCACATATTCGCAGCCAGTGTCAATACATGATTTTCGGTTTGATTTGGGATTGATACTTAGTAATATATTTTTCTCTAATTCCTAGTGCTGGTGAGCCTCAAATCCTGGACTACGTGACACAGCAGCACAAGCTGTTCATCGCCATAGCTTCGAGTCACGCCTTCAGTCTGACGGCCAAGTGGCTCACCAGGATGTACCAGAAGGTCACCGCTGATCTGGAGAAGGGGAACATGGATGAACTGCCTGAGGTCAGAAAATTTATATCAAACTAGCTATTACCCGCGAATTCGTGCGTGTGGAAGTTTTGATGAGAAAAAAACATGCGAGGTCTTTGGGGACTGCCGAACGAAGTGGAAACTAGAATAGAATAGAATAGAATTTTATTTTGCAAATATAGGTAATACATAATAGTTCTTAAGATTAAATTTAGCTCAGCCACATTTTACCAATCGGCATGCAAACATTTGAAACTAGGTACCTAATCTAAATCTGTAATCGTAAATCACGCCTCGTGGTGTTACGCTGTAGTGGATCGGCTACGAGTGCTACGAAGCGTTTGGTGACGGTCACGGGGTTCCATGATTTTTGTTCACCCAAAAAGTGCTCAACGCGAAAAATTAAACTTTTGCTTAAAAAAAATATTGCAACAGCATAGCTAAGACTTTATGGTATTACTTAAATCCTTCTCCCTTCTAGCTGCACGCCATAGCGTGTTGCCTGAAGGCGGTGACGTCATGGGACACGTCGGCGCTGTGTGAGCGCGCGCGCACGTCGTGCGGCGGACACGGGTACATGTTGAGTTCCAACATGCCGCAGATATACGGGCTCGTGACGGCTGCCGTCACTTACGAGGGAGAGAACACTGTGCTCATGCTACAGACTGCTAGGTAAACTCATCATCATCATCTGCCTAGCCTTTTCCCAGATGCGGCTGCACACCAGTATTTTACATGGAGCGACTGCCTATCTGACCTCCACAACTCAGTTAGAACTGGGTAATACGATACCTCTTGGTAAGACTGGTTGTCAGACTTTCGAGCCAATGGCTACCCGTAATGACTGTCAAAGATCGTCGAGTCTTTTCGTGAATGCATGCACGTGTAAGCTGCCAATTATTACAAGTTAAATATGACAGTTTAATAAACTCATCAAGACGCCTTACTCAGTGATATCATTGGATTTAGACAAAAACTTATGCAAAATATAGATAAGCTACATAACTAAATGATATAATAAATTGTGAATGAATTGCATTAAGTAGATGATTCACCTGGGGCTATTGAGAGTTTTTCTCTAGAGCTTCGCAAATAAAATGCTGTCATTTAAAATTATCGATTTTTAAAGTAACTTATCTAAACTGTATCTAACGGTATCACAACATTTATGATGACTTTGATTAAGTGTTGTATTGGTAAAATATTATGGCGAATTGATTCTGTATTTTAATTTATTGGCAAATGGATACCCAAATGAAATTTTGATGTTGCTATGGCCTAATTAAAAATGAAGTTCAGGTCGCCATAAATTAACCTTATGCCCAACAAGAATAAGAGAGAAAAAAAAGTTAAATAAAAAAAAGAAATCAGAGATATTGGGTAGCTAAAGGAACGATGGATTGACTGTGTAAAGGACGTTATGGCAAGAAAGGAGTTGTCTAATGAGATGACGAGTAATATTGAATTAAGGAAGCAGATTACATGCTGCGCCGACCTCAGATGAATTGGATCAAGAGCAAGAGAAGGGTGAATCAAAAAAGACTAGAAGCAAAAATACTCTTGTTAAATAAGACGGTTGTTTCAGGTCTTTAGTGAAAGCCTGGGAGCAGGCATTAGCAGGCAGACCACTGAGCCCAACCATGTCTTATCTGTCAGAGAAAATCAGCACCAAGCTGAAATGGGACAACTCCGTCGATGGCATCATCAAAGGTTTTCGACGAGTTGCTTATGGGTAAGGATAATTTTGTTATTTTTATGGTATACGACTTACAGGGGTTTGAGACATTGGCCGGAGAAAACCGCACAGATAGAAGAATGGAAGGCTATATAAGGAGCAGGACAATATAGGCTAAAAATAAAAGAAATGGTTTTCAAATGTTGAACACAGTATTCAATTTTGTCTTCACTGACAGTACAGTCTACGACAGATTTAAGACGGAAACTTCTCTCCTACTCGTTCCAACATAATCAGTTCAATTGTCCGTCCTTTACGGTATCTAAGAACAGAAGGGTGACTGCTCTGGAAGGTAGCATAAGCATAAATCAGTCTTTAATGTTCCTACTGCTAGGACAGAAGCCTCCTCTCTATGAGAGGAAATGGGCTATAATTCACCCGCAGGCCCAGTGCGAGTTGCATCTTACACGTCGGGTATTCACGAATGCATGCGTGCGGATTGGTAGATGTCACATCTCTGACAGTTTTTGGGTCCTCACGATGTTTTCCTTCGCCGTTTTGAGAGCATTGGTACTAACATAAATTATACGCCTGCCTGGGTTTTTCCAACCCACGTTACTGCTCGTAAGTCAAAGCCCCCACCAGTCACCACTGGGCCACCGCTGCTCTCAAGAGAGAAAATAGCTACAATGATAATAGTTAATTGGTATACAAGAGTGCAAACTTGTTTTTTAACCGCGTGCTCAATTTTGATGACCGAGAAACCGAAAGATTCTAAAATTGAGTCACGAGCGCAGCGAGTGATTCAAGACTTAGAATCTTGAGCGTTAGCGAGGGAATCAAAAGAGCACGAGGTGAAAAATCTTTGCACTCGAGTGCAACACGTAACTTTTCATCTCACATCAGCGAGGAAAAGGATAAACGCAAAATAAAATGCGCATTATTAACAAATTCAGTTAATTATTTTGGTGTCAAATAAACTTCCTCGTCGCTAGATAATGAGTGGTCATTTTAGATTTTTCACTTGTTTTCAAGTTGGATTCCTTGTTTTTAACCTAAGGTGTTAACAATATGACGCGAAAAGAAAATGGCGCGCGCAAAACATATTAAAAAAAGTACACCAAGAAGGTTCCGAGTCTGAGTTCTTAACAAATTAAAAAAAAATAATAATGAAAAATTCGGCACCATAGAGGTAGAAGTAAATAGGTTTAATGATGTTTTGAATTCACATGCTTAGTGCACACGATGTTCTAAATTCAAATTTACTTTACCCACATGACGATAAAAACGGCTTTTGCACTCAGACATCGAAGAGCAAAAATACTCTTTCCGAGATGGGGGGATGAAAAGAATCTTTTCACTTTTGGGAACGAATATTTAACGTAGACAAATAGTAAAATGTGTCCTGCATTTCGTCCCGGAACAGCTGCTGTAGAAGTACTCCTCCGCTATATAACTTTCTGATTAATTTCGTTGTGGATCCAAGACAGATAAATTCATTCTCTCGGACTTCATCGAGTTTCATAACCACGGCGCTTTTCTGTTGATTCTGGATTTCAGGAGTTACACCACTGTGGGAATAGTGTGGCAGGCTTGCTGTAGAAGTAGATTTTAAACATTTGTGATATTTACAGTAAAGTGGCATCCGCAGTGGCCAGTATCAAGAAATATATAAAACGAGGCCTCGCTCCCGAAGACGCATGGAATATGACATCAGTTCAACTGGTAGCTGCTTCTGAGGTACCTATCTATACTTATGCTTTAATAGCCATCTTTATTTTCCGATAAATTCATTGACCATAAGCACAACGTGTCTTTGGGTAACTTTTTAACATATTTCTGGTGTGAAATTTACACCTATGGCCATATTTAATTAGCTATTTGTCTATGAAATGTATGGCCATGCATTTAGTTAATTTTATCATGCATTTTAAAATTCTTGGTAGAGGAGAAATTCGATACTTTGCCTTTTCCCCGAATGTTGAAAAATAACGGTCGGTCGTTGATTTATATTATTGTCGCTTTGGCGTTAATTTCTACTGTCAACATTTTATTATTTAATCGCTACCAGATTCCTATTAATACTAATTATTTATCTCTTAATACATTATTACGATGTATATTATATTGATATCTCATCCATATAACATTTAAGTTGCGTTCTAATCTCATCAACTGTCATGAAAATTGTTCTGCGAAGTTCAAACCATAATTAATTTATTTGAGATGTTCGTTTCTTGTTTATCTTTTATTTCCTCAAATAAGGTGTTGGATAGATTAAACATATTAGGTATTAATGATTTGTGCGATTTTGTGTAGGTATGAAAGTTTTTTTTTTGTAAAATGAGTCAGGTACAGGTAATCCCAGAGTAATTCATAAAATAAGCGGTAAAAGAAAATGTGTCAACTTTTCATGCGTTGGATATAAACGGTGTAAAACACCTCTTCACGAAGCCGAAAAACACTTGTTCTCCCCATCATTGCAATCAGTTTTTGGTTCTACATCATACCTGGGAACTTTCTAGTTACGGAGGTATGGGTAACCTTCTAGTTGAGGTGATATGGGGTCAAAGTTACAACTTTTTGACAAGTTTTTTTTTAAATAGGTACAAGTTTTTTTTTGTAAGACTTTTAACACCGCCACGACCCCTGTACTATTCAATCCATCTATCAGCACACTGTTTTAAGTGCGTTACATTGAGTTCTACCACAAAACATTATTTATAACCTCAAAATAAAAAGTTGTTTCCCAGCAATAATTTTTGCGTAAAGTTACTTAGTTTGATGTACAGAATGCTTGGTTAACGGCTTTGTGATGAGGTGGTTTACATCCTGTATACTGTTGGATAAAACGTATTCAAAAATAATAAACTGCTTCTTTATAATATGGTAAATAATACTCGTAATAAATCACACACAGAGTTCAAAAAAAGGCACAGTTCAATATACCTTACTGATAGTAGATATCATAGGTAATAATATTAGGCAAACTCAGATTTAAATGATGGCTTCCATAAAACTATGTCAAATGATAGTAACGCTTTTGCCATGCCTTGTATCTAAAATAATGCAAAACATAAGGCGACACAATCATAATGTTTTATTTAACGTCGAGAAAAACTGCACGACCAGCCGTGGATTGAGTTAAATGGTTAACTATTTATGCAGCAGATTCATAAAAGCTTTCCCTGTAGGAACCTAAGTTTATTGCGGCCATTTGAGGCAGAAAATGATGAAAATAGGAAGGTGAGGGAGACATCGAGTCTGAGTAGGTACCTAATGGATATAAAAAATTAATGGATTTTAATTTGAACGTGGAATTTGTAGCCAGTTTTGAAAGCAATCTGGTTACATCTAAAATCACCACAACGTGTCCATCTAGTTTAAATAAGATAAATCGCTTTATATTTACGATCATGCGACTGAAGTGCTACCGATTCGAGTTTTGCTAATTCTGACCTCCGACCGGAAAAGAGCGACAGTACCTGTCTCCTAAAAATGCGTAATATTTACGTTATGTATATGTCACCGTACAATTGTCAAACAAAACACGTTAGATTGTTGGAATGGTACATTATCTTTTCATAAGAGTGGTACCATTGGGCAAGGGGGACCTCTCCTTCCCCCTCCACACCGCACCGAGTTGACTACCACCGCATGCATTTCACGAAAAATAATGCATTTTATTGTAAGCAGTATGTTCGTATGACAATATTTTGAGAGTTTACAATATCGGTAAAGAGATTACGATGTAACGTGATTGACAATTTTACGGTGACATGTACAAAATGATGTCAACAACCTAAAACAGGAAGCTAGAGAAATTAATTCAACTAATTAACACTAATCGTGTTTGACAAAAAAGCAATAAAAGTCTATTATTATATTTTAATTATTGCAACATTAATATTATTGTGTCACACCTAATGGCTTTCCTAAGTTTATAGGATGTTTCCTTAGTTTATGTGCCTAACGGTTTTTAAATTAAAAATGTAGATTAAAAAAGTCGCACGGCTTGGCTATGGTTCGTGGTTACTCCTTCAATTAAATTGTCTTCATCAATCAATGGCCTGCAGTTAAAAATATAACTATTAATATTTGAACTGTTAATGTCTTTATTTATGCATTTGTTAGGATTATAATTAAGATATTCTCTTCGTTAAATCACTGTGGGGGCGTTACTAAAGTATGGTTTGGTAGTAATAACTATTTTTGTTTTGCATAAAGAAAGTAGAGGACATGGACAAATCCTGTCCTAACTGAACGAAAAAGCGCGTTTATTACCAGCGTAATAAAAATCGATACCCTTACATTTTTATTACGCTGGTAACCTTATTTCGCAGTCAAATGTTTGTCGTTATAATTTGAATGTGTTTTTTGGTTTTTGCCACTTGCCAGACTTAAATCTATCTGTGCAAAAGCAAAGAGATTACCTTCCTGATTTTTCCCCGGTGATCTTATTGTTACAAGCGATAGATTGTCTCATTTTGAAGAATAATAAATTATCTCCCTGTGTGTGTTAAGTGTTTTTTTACCAATATAATAGAATAAAGATTAAAAACACTTTAGACGTAGGTACTGACAAAAACAACTTCTTTGAACCCTATAACTTTTTTCCAAAACAGCTGAGCAATACGGACCTTTTTTATTTTTACTTTTAAATAACATAGATTTTATATCTGTTCATTCTGGGGTACAGGCTCAATGTTTGGGCAAGTCCTTTAGGTATTTCAGGATGAAATAAGATTTTGGAGTAAAGAGTTCAAACAAGAAGTACTAGTAGTTATAGTCTTTATACCGGTACGCAAAATACGCGCTTTAACGTGGAGTTGCGGACACCAGCCAGTTATACAACATAGTCTTTATAATCGCTAGTCTAATTTCAAGAAATTGAAGTTCCTCGCGTAAGTAATTAAGTATATACTCGCGTGAATGGGTTCCCAACACGAGTTCGAGAAACTATTCGGCAAAAATTAATTGTTACATCGATGACGATACAACGACACTTTCCGATCCTTTTTATTCGCTATTTCTTTAGGTCAGTTACCTTAAGTCAAACCTTATTTTCTTTGACGGTTGCTTGTTTTGACGTACTATAAATTACAATGTTTGTCCCCAGGCCCACTGTCGCGCGTTCCTCCTGTCAACTTATAAGTCGGAGGTGGAGAGAACGACCTCATCTGTCTCAGAGCCTTTGAGGAAGGTGTTGTACGACCTGGTGCAGCTGTATACCGTCTACTGGGCTCTGGAGAAACTAGGAGATCTGCTACTGGTGAGTTAAAATGAGACTCAATGAGAAAATTGTCTCAAATCTGAGTTTGGTGCCTGAGATGAGATACAAAACAGTGGCTATGATAAAAGACTACATCAGGACATTGATTAGAGACAAATGTTGATTAACCTTTTGAACGCTTGAGCATAAACTCACGCCCAAGCCCTTCACGCAATTCCACAATTTCAGCTACCATTTTGTCACATATTTGTGTCGATTGGCGTTCAGTGGACGCGCTTATTTGTCATGTTTATGTGATTGTCGGTCAAAAAGTTATATTACCAACTGCAAATCTGCTGTTTTCCTGGAAAGGGCTATTTTTCCTGATAATTAATTAAATAACTCAGCGAAAAATCTGCTGCTTTATAAAGGTGTTAGTGTGTGTGAGGTATGTAGGTTATAGATACTACATTGTACACTACTTTCTTAAATCTTCATTAAGAAAACAATAAGAAAGTACCTACACAGTATAAACGGGGATATTATCTCCGATCAGTAGTCTACTGATCCCGTTCAATATCTCCACAATCTACACTTGACACAAATATCTCGAGAGAAGAACAAAATAGCAATTATTTCGTACTGTTAGATAATATAGATAAATCTAAAATAACTGGATCATGCGAAAAAAAGATGGCGTCCCACAATAGCTTTAATTATTTGCACGGGTACAGTTAAATAATACGTTGTAAAAACTCACTGCACGAGCAAAAACATACTTTATGAGCCTGTCTATGGGCAGCCATTTTGCATTTTTGTTTTTTATTAGACGCAAAAATCCCGCAATTTTAGGTGTGCATGCATTGCTCATTCTTTTTCCTTATAGGGTTTTTAATCTTAGAATGTTGAATGTTGTATGACACCTTTTAAAGGACATGATTCAAGACATTTTATTGCATTTCCCGGAGTTCCCAGCACGTAATTTTTTAGTGTTTCTTGTAAAAATGTCAGGTTGAAATGAAAGTACTTGAAAAGCAGCGATCTGTCTTGTAATCATAAACCTGACGCATTAAAGCTTTGTGCAGTTTTACTGGTCCTGGAGGTAGTTACCGTTTGCAGTTTACCGAATAAAGGAAAAAGATCTGTTAAGCAAGACAAATTACGTCTTAGAGGAATTTCGATCCATTTCCGCATTGTCATCATGACAGTTACAGACATGCAGCATGTGGAATATCACAAATTTTGGGACATCCTGTAATCTTGTCTTCTTTTTGGGCTTTTTTACATGTCTCACACCTTCAATACAATCTATTCATCTCGCGAAATAATACACGTACTTGTCATATTATTTCTGTTTTTTCTTTAAGGACATAAAAGATGGCCACTTCCCTGGTTTTTTCAATTAGCCTATTCTGTCCTGTGGGACTAACGAAAACAAACTACCTTTCCATTTTTTCTGTATGTTGCCAGTTACATCTTTCTAGTAATAAAAATCTAACAAACTGATGGATAGACCTCGAGTATTTCGATTCAAATCTTTGCAAAGATCCATTGAATAGATTGTCTTAATGACTAAGATTGGCAGGAGAATTAGGTATAACAAGAATAATGCACTGTGTTTAGTCTATGGTATGTGCAGGGTATCAGTTATCATTTTTTTGTCTACATAACGGTTATCAGACTGTAACGTTATAAATTACTAACTGCACAATACGTTTATTTCAGACAGTTAATTTTATTTACTAACTGTACACTAAATTATCCATACTTAAATCATCGATAATTTTGAATGGATGTATTTTTAATAAACTTGGCTGCAATTATTTATTGACAACAACTAATAAATCTAGCCAAAGTTTTGAATGCAACTTTATTCGATGTCTGCTGATCGTGATATAAAGACGGCTCTTAAAATGACTCCAATTACATTTCAAAAACATGATGATTTCCTCTAAATGATCTCTATATTTTATACAAAAGCCGTTCCTTTCCACATTAAAATTTGCAAATAAAATTAATTGAAAGTTCGTTTCAATAATGTGATACAATTTGTTAAAATGATCACTATATCTTAGCCTAACAACAGTTTTGAAAGCAGGTGTCTCTATTGAATAGTCCATATTAAAGACTAGTTTTTTGTTATAAATTATAGTTACGTCTGGAGAAATTTATGGATATTTGGAGATAATAAATAAAACATGGTGGAAAATAAAATCAGTGGGAATTATTTATTTGTTATGGGTCACGAACCCGATGTGATTATAGTATTAGATTACTGTTTGATGCAGTTTTGTTATTTATTTGCTGTATATATTTTTTTATAATTATTTAAATATAAGTTTTCAATGTTATAATTCACCGGCTTCACTCAATTTGGCTTGTAACCCTACAAGCCAAATTGAGAGAAGCCGGTGAATTATAACATTGAAAACTTAGATTTAAATAAGACTACTTTAGCTTTATCATTAACGGCGTATTTCATCAATGGAACTGAACGCGATCAGAAGATCTAAACGGAGTTCAATAACTGTCAGTATCATTATTCCACAGCAATGATGACAGTTATTTTAATCGCGTTTTGGGTTCGTTTCATTAAGGTGAACGCGTCAGGGTCGCCAAATTCAAGTTTTCTTACGTTTTATGCAATTTGCATGCCAGTGCGAGGAACAACATTGACCTTGAAAAATTCGTTCCTCGACCGTTGTGATCTTAGAGGGTTGTATTGATGATTTTGATGGTTATAATAATTCTGTAACTGCATATGTCTTACAGTTGCGAACGATATTTTCATCAACATACAACCTAGTAGTGGCTTGAATGAAAACGCTCGGAGAAGTGTGATTTTCAATTGAAAATCGAATCGTATCTAAATAGGTATCCATAATGAGAAGCATAAAACTGTCGAATTCAAAACCTTTTTAGAAGTCGGTTAAAAAACAAAACACTAGTTGTATAGAAAACTTGTTACCTACCATGAATCAATTTTTAACCGACCTTGACAATACACGAAGGAATTTGGAATCTCCAGAACTGATTAATTACTTACCTTCGATCGCCAAACGGTCTGATCTAATTAGTTATGTTACTTTTGTCCATTTATATTGACATAATTTATATCCTCTTTAAATTATTGAATAAATGCCTGATAGTTCCATATAATTATAGGATGTCGTTAACATATCTGGTTTTATTGATACCATTATAAATGCCTCATTCAAAATCGTTTTGTCAAAACTTCTAACTTTTGTAATAAAATTTGATTCGATTCCAAATTAAATCGATTAAGTCAAGTATCGAATACTGTAAATCATAAGAATTAGATTATGTGAGAAATGTTTTTAATAAAAACGTAAATCAAAAACAAAAAAAATATATAAAAGTTCTGTATTTTGCAAGTTAAAAGTACATGACTGTGTATAGATTTGAATAAATTATGCAAAATGCAAATTTTTCTCATTTGCATATTATTCGAAAATGTTAACTTTGTTTACTTTAGTAATTTTGCTAATTAATTGATTGGTGTTAAAAAATACAAGTTGTTTTAGAAGCATAAAAATAAACCAGCTTGTTTTTGTTTAAAAATAATAAACACATCCTTGAAGAAAATCTATTTAAAGATCTAAGAGTAGTATCTTTCACTTTTTTGGGTAATTATAACTGATGTTTTGATTAGAAATTTACAGTTTTTCATTGAATATAATTCAAACACGTTCGCTGTCCATCAAAAAGTCGCGATAAACATTTAAATTATATATTTAATTCTTAAGCGTCAAAAGCTAATAAGCACTTAACACATAAAAGTCTATATAATTCACTAAACTGACAGAGAAGTGCGATTTTTTGCGAGTACCGGTAAATGCCGTGCTTATCTATCAACAATGGCGACCACCAGACATTGATTACCTTTATTATGGTTTAGTCACACATGTTATGTTGTGTGACGATGCTCAAGGGTTTTAGTTTCTTTATCGGAGTAAGAGTAAAATAAACCGTCATCATCACTATCTTCCTGTCAATCTCCCATGTTTCTTGGCGTCGGTGCAACGCGTTTTTTTCATCCATTTTTTTCTGTCAACCAAAACTAATCCATCCATCGTTTCCTTGTTTTACCGCGCCCTCTCCATCAAATCCATCATTAGCAAGATTAAGAGTCGAAGAAGGATTTTTTCTCGGTCAAAGTCGTTCCTCGACTTTTATGAACTTGGAGGGTTGTATTGATGATTTTGATGATTATAATTCTGGAACTACATACGTCTTACAGCCGCGACCGATATGTTTATCAACATACAACTTAGCACTGCCCTAACAACTGCAAAAAAAATGTAAGAAAAATTGAATTTCGCGGGCTGCCTTGGTGTATCAGCCTTAAGTAAGTATATTTATTACTCTCTTAGGTCCATGTTCACCGAAAAGATAACAGTCTGATTATCTAAAACAGCTGTTTAAAACGCATTTTTGTATGACAACATGTCACAGTGACAGCTGTTTTTAGATAATCAGACGGTTATTTTTTCGGTGAACATGGACCTTAATCACATTGCAATTTGTCCCTCTTCATTACATGCCCATGAGAAAGTTAATGAGACCATAAATGAAAATGATTAAATTATCTTAATCTTTATAATTATATAAATCTCGTGTCACAATGTTTGTCCTCAATGGACTCCTAAACCACTTAACCGATTATAATAAAATTCGCACACCATGTGCAGTTCAATCCAACTTGAGAGATAGGATAGTTTAAATCTCAATTTACGCAGACGAAGTTGCGCGGTTCAGCTAGTATACATATAAAGAAAGCCTGGAAGAAAAAGAAACGACTTCTTTTGCTTCCATTTTCACTTTTTTATTGCAAAATGGGTCTGCTCTTGATCTCGATCACGCCGGATCATCATTATGATAACGTGCTTAATGATCAAAATTATTATTGTGAATATTCTCCCGAAGTATAATTTTATTCAAACAAACAGTCACACCAACAATTTTCTAAATAGAAATAACATTAGACAACCAAAGGTCTAGCGAACAGTTATTTATACCCACCTAAATACGGGGTCAACACACGGACGAACTGCAACAAAAACCTATGGATCAGCCGACCAAAGATCAATAGATCAATATCGATCATTTTGATAAACTAGGTCTGTCCAAATAAACAGTTGTTAATCTATTGACTTAGTTTCAAAGCAAAAAATGATAGGAGAAAGTAATCTGTTACCGATTTTACAGGTGACAAAGTTCGGTAAAAAAATCGTCTGGTATTTATTTGGTAGTTAGAATATCCCAGTGAGTAACATTGAATCTTTTGAGACCCACTTAATGAGACACAATTAATATCTGTCAAGTCTTGAGAGTCGGTGAGTCTCGATATGTTAGTACTAGCTGACCCACGCAACTTCGTCTGCGTCACATAAGAGAGAAAAACGAAAGGAAAAAATATCCCCGTTATTGCAACATTTTTCATTCCTACTCCGCTCCTAATGTGATGTTTTATAGCCTACAGCCTTCCTTGATAAATGGACTATCCAACACAAAAATATTTTTTCAATTTGAACCAGTAGTTCCTGAGATTAGCGCGTTCAACCAAACAAACAAACAAACAAACTCTTCTGCTTTATAATATTAGTATAGATGCTGTGCCCACAAAACAGTTCGCCAAGTGTGACGTTTCAAGCTTTTCTTACATTCTTCCCTAGTAGTTTTGCATATTTCGTTTATTCTTCATCTTTTCTCTTTCTTCTTCTTTAACATGACCAAGTTGGCTTGAGTTATAAAACCGTTTCATTTGACCATCGCTTGTCTAAAGAGGTCTCGTTCTCAGTAACCAATGTAAGCAGGCTTTTAAGGCACCAGATGATGATGATGATTCCAATAACAAAAATACCTTTTAGAAACTCTTAAAAAAAAACCTAGTACCAGCTTTTTTACAATTTAATGATTATGACAGGAGTTGAATTAAGCTTGATTACTTATTAGTTGATTATTTACTTGAAAGGTGGCTTATAGTTTTGGAATTGTACGATTTTTTCTCGCACATTTCCATTCATCTAGCTTTCAATTACTACAATATGACGAGTCAAGAAGGTACAGTTAGCCATGACGTCAGTGAATGACTTGACGTTGACCTTACGTCAGTGTCACGTCACATTAGCATATTTATTGGGTCACAAGTTCATGACATCATAAAACGTTTCGTTAAGATCAACGAGTTCAGTTTTTTTTTTGTAGAAGAAGTTTAAAATGCACAGCTGACTTGGTTTGTTATGGTTATTCTTTTCGAATGAAGATCAATGGAATTTCCTGCAATCTAATTCTTCTTTTCAGTAACGTCCGGTGGCATCAGTTAATTCAACATGCTTTCGGTAAAAAATAAAGGGTGTTAAAAAGCTCTTAAAGAAGCTGAAAGGCACATGTTCTCCCCGTCATTGCGATATTTTTTTTTGTTCTACACAATATCTTCTTGGGAACCTTCTAATATATTGGGAATACGGAGATATTGGGGGTCAATGTTACTTTTTGAATAAGTTTTTTTTTTAAATCAAGTTTTTAATGTAAGAATTCTACTTTAAACACTGTTACGATACTACCCCGTACTATTTAAATCCATCCATCCGCACCATGTTTTAAGTGCAATACATTTAGTTTTACCACAAAATATGATTATTTACCTCAAAAAAAACTCCTTTTCCAGCAATATTTTTTACAAAGTTACTTAGTTTGTTGTACAGAATATTTGGTTGACGGCTTCCTGATAAGGTGGTTAACACCCTGTACCAGTACGTAGTGTAGTGTCACCATTTCTCTTAGATTAGTTTATGTCTGCAATAAATCATGCTGTGATTTAGAAAATTATAGTAAATTTATATATTATCTACAAATATTTTTTAAATAAAAAGAATACCTCATGAAAATTACTGACAAAGAAAAGTAGTGAATTCATCATTTTCCTGTAATGACTGTACTTTAAAAAGGTGTTGTGGTGTGCCGCAAACGGGGTTGATTGTTTACTGTCGTATATTTCTTACAGTACACGTCAATATCTGAAAGTGACGTGCGACAGCTACAGGGCACCTATGAAGAACTCCTCGGGAAGATAAGACCTAATGCGGTGGGACTGGTGGATGCCTTCGACTTCAGGGATCAGGTATACGATCATTACATTATAGAATTTAGGTTGACTGTATTTTTGGTCAACCTATAATGTCTAACTGTAAAGGCCTTCCTCAAACCCTTGTCTTTCATTAAAAAAACCTAATCTTTATTAGATCCTGAACTCCACCTTGGGTGCATACGATGGTCGTGTGTACGAGCGCCTGATGGAGGAAGCGCTGAAGAGTCCCCTCAACGCGGAGCCCGTCAACCAGAGCTTCCACAAATATCTTAAGCCCTTCATGCAGGGGAAACTGTGAACTTGATTATATGATTATAATATTAACGATTTTTCGATATAAGTATTTAACTTAAGGTTGTGTAAAATATTTAGTGGTGGTGTTGTAAATAAAATAATTCAGTATACTTTAACAGTCGTTCATTTATTTATGGCAGTCAGTTGCCTCTTAATTTGTTCCACAACATTGTGTTTGAGACATTCAATAAATAAATAATTTAAATAAATTAATGAGTTTGAGCGCTTCGCAAATACATCAAGACAAGTTTTCGGCGGTTCCGGAAGTCGTCGTAATGTGGTTGCTTATACTGGTGCATGCGCACTGAACTGACTGCTCAGTGTTCAGGCGGCGAGAGCGTTAGCTTGCGCGGAGCCGAAGCCAGAGGAGTTCGCCTGAGTGTTGGTCACCTTGAGGGCGGTGTTCACGCCCTGAGTCCTGGCGGAGGACGCGGCGTTGCCAAAGCCGTGCGTGTGAGCGTTGGCAGAACTGCGGGAGCCGCCGTAGTATTGACCGTGCACGTCGGCGGCGGAGCGGGCGCCGCCGTAGCCGTTCACGTTAGCGTTAGCGTTGGCGGAGCCGGCGCCATGTGAGTTGGCGGACGACTGAGCGATACCGTGGCCGGAGTGAGTGTCGGCGACGGACTTGGCGGAGCCGTGGCCGTTGACACCAGCGTTCGCGTTGGCGGTGCCGTAGCCGTGGGTGTGGGCGGCAGACTTGGCGGCGCCGTAACCGCCATAAGTGTTGGCCTGAGCCTGGGCGGAGGCGGTATTGTCGTACAGTGTACCGAAGCGCCAGGAGATGGTCCTGCCCTGGCCGTGACCGACCTTAGCGGAGGAGGCAGCGTGTCCGGAGCCAACCACGTTCGCGTTGGAGGAGGCGATGCCCTGAGCGGGGACAGCCGGGACGTACGATGTGTAGTAGACGGGAGTCTTGAGGTCGACGATAGTAGGCGCGGGCTGGGCGGCGATCGGGGCGGGGGCGGTGAGGTACACGATGCCGTCGTTGCCGTTGGTCTGCGCGGAGGAGTCGGCGGAGCCCTCGCCGTGGCTCTTTGCGGAGGAGCTGGTGGCGCCGAGGGCGGCGTTGGCGTTGGAGTCGGCGGAGCCCTCGCCGTGGGTGTTAGCGTTGGACGAGGTCGCGCCGTAGCCGCCGACGCCGCGAGTGTTGGCGGAGGAGTGCGCCACGCCGGCGCCGTGCGAGTCGGCGTGTGACGCGGAGGACGCGGCGGGCGCGAAGTTCTGCTCGTAGGTGATGACGGTGGCGGGCGCCGGCACGGGGTAGTACGGGCCGTTCTGTGCCTGAGCCGCGGCCTTGGCGGCGCCGTACGCGCTCTCGGGGAAGGGTACAGCGTCGTAGGTCTGTGCCTGCGCGATGGCCTGTCCGGGGTAGAAGTATCCGTCGCGGGCCAGCTGCGCGCCGCCGCCGCTGGCGCTGCCGAACGCCTGCGCCGCGTCACCGTTCACGTTCGCTTGCGCTGTGCTCACTCCGCCGCCGTAGCTGCTCGCCTGGCCCACGGAGTAGGCGCGTCCGTCACGGTATAGCACACCTGAGGAAAAGGGGAAAATCAGGATTACTTGGAGGGTTAAATCAGATTAATTAAAAAAATGTTTTACGAGTTATTTCCTGAAAATTTAAAAGCAATGGAGGAAAATCTAGGAAATGACCTCGATGAATTCCCAAGAAAGGGTTCCCACTCACCGTTTATAAGGACGGGGTTGGCGTGGCACAGCGCCAACAACGCCACAGCTGCTACAAACTTGATCGCCATGTTACTTATGTTCAGCTTGCTACAGAGGACTCGGCTGAGTGGATGCAGTGAGAGAATTTCTCCGCGCTTATATACTAAGAAACGCGTGCCACCACTCCTGCGCAACTGAGCCATACCTACGAACTTCACCTACTAACTGATACTCGTAAATTATGAGATGGCTAGCGATCGAAGTGACGCGCGGATATCGAAGAGATCTTATTAATTAAGGAACATATTATTTGTGTTGTGCACTAATCGCATAAGCATCGTTTAGAGTACATATAGCACAGTGCAACGACCTCACAACTAATTTTAAGTTCAACTGGACTTGATTATTTTATTAGGTATGCAAGTGGAACTTTTTGACAAGCAAGCTTAATTTATAACTTGCACAAAACTAAATGGGTAGTTTGTAGAAAAAATAGGTGAGTCATTTGTATTCCTCTTCAATTTTGCAAGGAATTGATATTACAATCCATTAATTTATCATTAAACAAGCCCGTTTATTACATTACAATAGTAATACAATCTTAAAGCCACTGCTGGCCTATCGCGTCCAGTCCCACTCATCTTTTTAAAGGTACACCCAGCGTCCCATCTTCACTACAATACTCCAAGTAACTTACCAAAAAACATGCGACACTTGATCGCTATCTTTAGAGCCGTAGACACCATTACTAATTTACTACAAGAGAAGCTACGAGTGTGCGTGCTACGCGCTTTCGTAGCGGTTGAACTTATAAGTAGGTAACAACGAAACGGACTGAATATTATTCTTAGAAGTTATAAGTGATTTAAGTTTTGTGTAAATCTTGCTCATGAAATTATTTGCAAATTGAATTGCTATAGCAATGTCAATATTTTCTGTTATATTATCACATTTGTGCACTGATTTGTGATGGAATTTAAACATAATACTTGGTGAAATGTAGTTTAGGTGTACTACATATTTATCTGTGCTTTTATATTATAAGCTGAAGTTTGTTTGGTTGAATGCGCTGATCTAGCTAACCGCTAGTTCGAATTGATAAAAATGAAAAAAAATCTTTGTGTTGGTTAGGTCATTTATCGAGGAAGGTTACTGTTTCAGGCTATGTGACATCTATGTTACGCTACGACCAAAAGGAGCGGAGCATAGATGAACATAGTATTTTTTATAATATTTCACGCGGACAAAGGTCGCGAATAACAGCTAATTATTTGATAATTTGGCTCCGGCCCATCTCGTAACTTTCCCATTTTGACAACTAAACAAAAGACATGTGAAACAAGGGAAAAAAAGTGCCAACTCGTAACTATTTTAATCATCTATTGAATCCCATTTCGCCTACCATAAATTTCAACTGTTTTATGTACAGTACAGTCAGCTCCTAAAGTTACAAGGAAACAATTGATTGATGTTGCTATTTTTGACTCTTTCTGTCACAGTAAGGTTTTGTTTTGTAACGAGAGAACTCAATTTTGAATTTGAACAGAAAGTACTAGGAGAACAGAATCAGGAAGGAGATGTTAGTGCCGCTGAAATCGTCTTTTTAGTGAATATCCAACAATAAGTACCAGGAGAACAGAATTGTGAAGAAGATGTTAGTCCTGCCGTTTACAATACTACCAGTCTACTACTACTGACTACCAGACTTACAAAAGGGGATCGGGATATCATTATGTTCCAAGTTTAGTCATAATTTTGTTATTTTTTCTTAGCAGCGGTGGCCCAATGGTGACGGCCCGACTTACGAACAGTAAGTCGTGGGTTCGAACCCAGGCAGGCGCATTACTTTGTGTAATTTATTTCATCACCACTGCTCTCAAAAACGGTGAAGGAAAACATCGTGAGGAAACCGGCATGTCCTAGAACCAAAAATTCGAAGACATGTGACATCTACCAACCCGCATTGGGCCGCGTGGTGCCACTACGCTATTCGTGTCGTCAAATGATGATATTTCCAAATTATAATATTATAAGGGTCAGTCCGGCTGACAAGGATCAATGATTTCACACAGCTAATAAACAAATAGTTTATTAACTCGACATATCATTTAAGAAACATAAATGATCTAGTTCTATTAACCTTTAATTTAAGGAGTTTCAATATTTTATTAAACAAATCCATTGTAGCTGGCTGTTAAGTAAAAAACGAAGTAACAAGCCTTTATTTTTCATTAAAAAAAAAAAAAAAACGAAAACACAAATGGCGTTACAACCTTTTTCTATTCTATCTGAGATGGCTAGCAACTAGAATTCTAGGATTTATTGTTTTTTTTATTTGTTCAGAAATATTATAGAAAGTGGGGACTGCGTAAAAGTAGAGAAATAATTAAAATTTCAAGTAAGATAAAATTCGTTATACTTTTCAGTATTGTTATTTTTCACATGAGATAGATGAATAGGTAGTCGTAAATTATACTTTCTTAGAAATTAACTAATAATTCTTACTGTTCCACTTAGTGAAATCTTTTTGAAATCCACATCTTTTAAAAGTTATAACTTTGATTTTATAATCCACGGTTTTGTTACTTTTGCTACTTTGCAAATTTGAGGGAGAGATGAAGGTGAAGGTAAAGTCACAGTGCAGCCTAATATTACAAAACATCTTTAAGCTGTTACTTTGAACACAAATCAATACCAGTATTTTACATGAAGCGACTGCGTATCTGACCTCCACAACCCAGTTAATACTGGGAAATACAATACCACTTGTTAAGACTGGTGTCAGACTTTTGGGGCCACTGAGTACCTGTAACTACTGTCAAAGATGGACAAATGACAGCCGGGACCAACGGCTTAACGTGCTTTCCGCGGCACGGAGGAAACTCGGTACGTAAGGGTGGTCCCATCCACAGACCAACCTAGGCAAGCATGGCTTAACCCAAAGATCGACCCGAGCGGCTGATATTATTTAGCCACAAGCTCAAATTAATATTAATGTTTATTAATAGGTACAAGAAGGACAGCGGGGCTCCTGTCTGAAACTAAAGTATATGAAAAACTCTGCCGGAAATAAATTAATCAGCTGGTCGACGAAAAGTCTAATGCCGAATCGCTTTTTTATCAAGAATGAAGTGTTCTTTCATCACGCCCTACAAATACTCGGCTATCAAGTTTTCATGCTGAATATTATCTATCATTAATTAATTTAGTAAATTAAAATGCATGCAATAAGTATACACAATACATTAAATGAAATTAATTGAATATGTTTGCTGAAAATCTCTCTGGTCTGCAGAAAATCTTCTCTAGCCTTTTCCCAACTATATTGCGGTCGGTTTTCACTTTAATCGGATGCAGCTGAATACCAGTTTACAGTTACCTACCTATTTTACATGATGTGACTGAAAATCTGACCTCCACAACCCAGTTAGTTCAACAGAAAATAAGAAACTAAATAGAAAATGTCGATTGTTTACAACAATGTACCATCCATTTTGATTATTAGATTTTATATAATTTAAGACCAAAACATCTCCCTATATACTATTTTGCAACCTTGTTTATGCCTAATTCTGTCAATGTTTATGGTTTCTAGGGACTAGGTACTTATTTATTTCTGCCCCTTTCTGTCTTTTATCGGTCAATCGAAAATATCTAAGTTTATATATGACACCGTAAAATTGTCAAACACGTTATATTACAATATAACGTGTTTTTTCTCGCGATATTGTAATGTCTCGAATTATTGTCAACTGAACATACGGAAGTATCTCTGCCCCCATAATCGGGACTTGGGGCACCCCTCCGTTAGGTTGGTTAGGTTCCTTTAAACCCTGCACTCGGAAATAGGGGCCCCGCGAAGCGGGGCTCCGTCGACTACGCTTTTTAGGGGGAATATAAAGTGTTTTAAGGTTATGTTATATTAATCGGTATTTCTCAGGAATGGTGCATTATCTTTTCATGAGAGTTGTGCCACTGGGCAAGGGGGACCCCTCCTTCCCTCCACACCGCGTAAGTTGACTACCATCGCATGCATTTCACGAAAAA
Source organism: Xestia c-nigrum (assembly GCA_916618015.1). NCBI lineage: Eukaryota > Metazoa > Arthropoda > Insecta > Lepidoptera > Noctuidae > Xestia > Xestia c-nigrum. The sequence goes on along the minus strand of OU745245.1, from coordinate 23,812,941 downwards.
TAATGCGTTTTGTTGTAAGCAGTATGTTCATTTGACAATAATTCGAGACTTTACAATATCGCTAGAGATATTACAATATAACGTATTTGACAATTTTACGGTGACATATATATGTCACCATAAAATTGTAAAACCCGTTAGATTGTAATCTATCTAGCGAGATTGTAAAGTCTCGAATAATTAAATTTTTATATAATAATAATTAAATTAAAATTAAAACGATAATTTATCGAATCGTTTGACAATCTTTCGAGAGTTTACAATCTCGCTAGTTATATTACAATCTAACTGTTGTTACAGTGTGATGCTGACATTTTCATGTTACAAGGAAATACTCGTAGAAACTCATTTTTAACTTTAAAAATCTCGAGCTATGGGTAGAACAACTAATGTCTCTGGTTCTCCTTGGCGACCGACCACTAGTGATGTTAGTTTTAATTTTTCAAATCGGTCCAGCAGTTTTGTAGTTTATGCCTTACATACAAGCTAACCTTTCCTCTAAATATTGGTATAGATTACACCTGTGATAGGGATATTGGACGTCTTCCCAAATAACTAAAGCGAACAGACTTGCATACTAAACGATTCGTGTTTTATCAACCCGCTGTGGTGAGAGCAGTACCTACCAACCCAATTGGATATATCTGTTACTTTTTCCGTAAGTGTAAATATTCAGGAGAATCTATCTTATCCGCCATGACGTTTTTTTTAAAAAAAAATGCCCTGGTTTTGTAAAAAATTGTAAAAGTAGGCTCCCAAAGCCATAAATTTGTCAAAATAAGGGTTTCAACATGGCCGCTCCTTTGGAACGCTCCGAACCGCGCGGCCACGGAGATCTTTAAAACTAAGTATTGCAGAGACCTGAAATTTTAGTAAGTAACAGATTGATTTTTGTATTATTATCCTACTAATCCTACTAATATTATAAATGCGAAAGTTTGTAAGTATGGATGTATGGATGTTTGTTACTCTTTCACGCAAAAACTACTGAACGGATTTGGATCAAATTTAGCACACAGATAGTTTATTACCTGGATTAACACATAGGATACTTTTTATCCCGGTAATAAGATCCCGTGGGATAATTTCAAACTTCACGCGGGCGAAGCCGCTGGCAGAAGCTAGTTTTTAAATAAAGGACAAAATCGCGGGCGTATATTTTAGGAGCTGTAAGACTAATACGCCATGGAATCGCGCAATCGAAACGGACACGAATCTATCTATGTCCGGTCGAACAAACTATTCGACCTTACATAGAACGGAGTACGGAGATTATCAGTTTGTTCCTTTCAGACAAGTTTCAATACAAGACAAGTTATTTGAAACATCTGAGCGGTTTATCAGCAACCAGCGGACATCATGCGGTTTCACCCACGTATTTCCCGCTCCCGTGGGAGACGGGGAGTACGGGGATAAAATACAGCCTATGTTACCTAGTAAAGACAAGTGCCTTTCTACAGGTGAAAAAATTGAGGAATAAAAATCAGTAAAGCTGTTTAAGACTAAAATCGTAACAAACACTCTTTATAATATTAATAGTATGGCTATTAGTATACAGGGTGTAAACAACCTCATCACGAAGCTGCCAACCAAACATTCTGTACCTCAATACTTTACGCAAAAAATATTGCTGGAAAACCACTTTTTTTTGGGGTTAAAAATCATGTTTTGTGGTAGAACTACACGCGTTACATTGGTAATGCACTTAAAACATAAATGCTGCTGGATGAATTGAATAGAACAGGGGTCGTGAAAGTTTTAAAATTTCCCTCAATATCTCCGTAACTAGAAGGTTGGTATGGTGTAGAACAAAAAAAATATCGCAATGACGAGTAGAACGAGGGCCTTTCGGCTTCGCTAAAAGGTTTTTTATACACACTTTATTGGCATATTCAGCATTGGCTGATATTGTTTAGCTCGAGGCTAAATAATAACAACTGCTCGGCCCGATCTTTAGGTTAAGCCTTGCTTGCCTAGGTTGGTTGGTGGATGGGTGACGAGACCACCCAAGCACGTTAAGCAGTTGGTCCCGGCTGTCATTTGTCCATCATCAACCGCGCTCCTACTAGTTGCTGGACAGATTATGGAAGCGATGATGCCCAAGCCTCAACGTAGTCACAGCCAGTTTACAGTCGCGGAGTTTCAAAGTACATATGTGTAGCTTTTTGGGTAACAGTTGTACTGTAAGTGGGAAGATCGTCTTACATAAACTACATAGAATAAATTGATGATTTAATTGAGTTATAATTTTTAAGTTTCATATTGTCATACAAAATCTACTGGGTTTCGTTGCACATCAATTACTCTACGTCTAATTTCTATAGGAGTGAAGAAAATAAATTATAAATCAGTGAGTCATTTTTATAGAACTGTAGATATTTATTTATGGCTTTCATTCTTTTTGCGTCACATTTTCGATTACTTTATAAAGTGATCAAGTTAAATAAATAAGTTTTAATAAATTACTTAATACAGTCGTGCACTTCGCAAATACATCAAGACAAGTTTTCGGCGGTTCCGGAAGTCGTCGTGATGTGGTTGCTTACTGGTGCAGGGGCATCGAGCTGACTGCTCAGTGTTCAGGCAGCAAGAGCGTTGGCTTGCGCGGAGCCGAAGCCGTGCGTGTGAGCGTTGGCAGAGCTGCGGGAGCCGCCGTAGTACTGACCGTGAACGTCGGCGGCGGAGCGGGCGCCGCCGTAGCCGTTCACGTTAGCGTTGGCGTTGGCGGAGCCGGCGCCGTGAGAGTTGGCAGACGACTGAGCGATGCCATGGCCGGAGTGAGTGTCGGCGACGGACTTGGCGGAGCCGTGGCCGTTGACACCAGCGTTCGCGTTGGCGGAGCCGTAGCCGTGGGTGTGGGCGGCAGACTTGGCTGCGCCGTAACCGCCATAAGTGTTGGCCTGAGCCTGGGCGGAAGCGGGATTGTCGTACAGTGTACCGAAGCGCCAGGAGATGGTCCTGCCCTGGCCGTGACCGACCTTAGCGGAGGAGGCAGCGTGTCCGGAGCCGACCACGTTCGCGTTGGAGGAGGCGATGCCCTGAGCGGGGACAGCCGGGACGTACGATGTGTAGTAGACGGGAGTCTTGAGGTCGACGATGGTGGGCGCGGGGTGGGCGGCGATCGGGGCGGGGGCGGCGAGGTACACGACGCCGTTGTTTCCGTTGGTCTGCGCGGAGGAGTCGGCGGAGCCCTCGCCGTGGCTCTTAGCGGAGGAGCTGGTGGCGCCGAGAGCGGCGTTGGCGTTGGAGTCGGCGGAGCCCTCGCCGTGGGTGTTAGCGTTGGACGAGGTCGCGCCGTAGCCGCCGACGCCGCGAGTGTTGGCGGAGGAGTGCGCCACGCCGGCGCCGTGCGAGTCGGCGTGTGACGCGGAGGACGCGGCGGGCGCGAAGTTCTGCTCGTAGGTGATGACGGTGGCGGGCGCCGGCACGGGGTAGTACGGGCCGTTCTGTGCCTGAGCCGCGGCCTTGGCGGCGCCGTACGCGCTCTCGGGGAAGGGTACAGCGTCGTAGGTCTGTGCCTGCGCGATGGCCTGTCCGGGGTAGAAGTACCCGTCGCGGGCCAGCTGCGCGCCGCCGCCGCTGGCGCTGCCGAACGCCTGCGCCGCGTCACCGTTCACGTTCGCTTGCGCTGTGCTCACTCCGCCGCCATAGCTGCTCGCCTGGCCCACGGAGTAGGCGCGTCCGTCACGGTATAGCACACCTGAGGAAAAGGGGAAGATCAGGATTACTTGGAGGGTTGAATCAGATTGATTAAAAAATGTTTCACGATTTATTTCCTGAAAATTTAAAAGCAATGGAGGAAAATCTAGGAAATGTCCTCAATGAATTCCCAAGAAAGGGTTCGCACTCACCGTTTATAAGGACGGGGTTGGCGTGGCACAGCGCCAACAACGCCACAGCTGCTACAAACTTGGTCGCCATGTTACTTATGTTCAGCTTGCTACAGAGGACTCGGCTGAGTGGATGCAGTGAGAGAATTTCTCCGCGCTTATATACTAAGAAACGCGTGCCACCACTCCTGCGCAACTGAGCCATACCTACGAACTTCACCTACTAACTGATACTCGTAAATTATGAGATGGCCAGCGATCGAAGTGACGCGCGGATATCGACGAGATCTTATTAATTAAGGAACATTTTATTAGTACATTAGCGTTATTTGGCTAGTGCAACGACCTCATCCTTGTTTGATATATTGGTTGTAAGTTCTAGCTTCTGTAATTTGTAGAGATTTAAAATGGATCTAGATCTTTTGTTACGAGACAATAAACGGTTCGTGAAACCAAAATTATAGTCTTGGACCATAAATATGCGACATATGAGGCGTTTAATTTTTATGAAGTTATATAATATAGCTTATCATCCTTAGAAGTTTAAATGAGCGTCTTCCTCCAGTTCCTGTTCGCAAATCTGCAGTGGCAGTGTGCAAATTAGGAATCATACACTGTTATTCTCATTTTTTATAGGAATTCTATTTTGTAACTTGTATCACTTGTATGGAATCATGCATAAAAATCATCGTAAATCGTAATTGTTTAAAAATGCGTTTCATTGAGTATTAAGCATCTGAGAATAAGACTGGAACTGACTGACATACTTTCACTTAAACACTGTTTTAGGCTTTCACGGTTTAAAACTAAACTTATATTGTCACTTACGGGATATCTTCCGTGATTATTTGTTATGTTGAGCTCCCGATATTTCGATGCTGTTGCAAGCGCCATGATCGTGGGTTAAGCAATGATTTTTCCAAAACTCTCGTTTTCATTTTTACGAAGGTGTACACTAGTACAGAACCTGCCTGGTTGGTTCGATTTCGGGGTCAGTCTGGGTGTTATTAAGTGTACCCATTGCACCAGGAATTTTCTGTAGTTTGCCAGGAGCCCGGAGTTTGGATTTGTGCCCGGTTCACATGGAACAACATAATTGGCGAAATGCGGTGTGCTGTACACCACTCCTGAACCCGTCTGTATTATGCGGTAACTGGCGTTGTAAAATGATTATTGTTAGCTTTTTAGCGTTTTGTTAAAAAAAACTGTTTGCTTACAATTTATTTCTGAACAAATAAATAGCATAATAAGTGTGTAATGGGCATCCGTAGTTGGCCATAAGCGTTATTATATTGCACACATACCACGCGGGAGCTGTGCGGAAAATCATCTGTTCCCACTGCTGGAAAACAGGCCTCCTCTATATGAGAAATGCGGAAAATGTTAGTTATTAAATACGTTTTCGATCATCGGTGTGAGATAGAAATTAAAATCTCTTCAGCAGACCCTGAAATATTGTTCATGAAAACCACATTCTTATTGTTTTTAATACAACGATTCCTGTTATTAACAGTTTTAGGATTTCCTTCGGCGTTTATTGATATCCGGAATGAATGCCGAATCTTCACATGACATTCCTCTGTTACTGCGTCACCTACAAGAGCAGGTATTTGTAAAACAATTTGCCACTCTAGATCTATTAAAATATCGCCATTAGACATCAGTATCCTGCCAATTAAACGGAAATTAAGGGAAACCTATAAATCAAGCATTACGACGTAAATCGGCAGTAATGATGTGGTTCCATCCATTGCCAAGGTCGAAAACACATATACCCATGACGATGGAAAACAATTAATGAAACACAATTTAAAATAATAATCGCTTCATGAGACAGAGAAATATGACTGATTTCAATTAATCCTGATTCCAGTTTTATTAATAGGCTTATAAAAATCTTTAAATGTATAAAGGGTGTAAAACACCTCTTAACGAATACGAAAGGCACTTGTTCTCCTCGTCATTCTGATCATTTTTTTGTTCTACACTATACATGGGAACCTTCTAGTTACGGAGATATTGGGGGTCAAAGTTGCAAGATTTTGACAAGTTTTTTTTTATTTACCACTTTTTATCGCATGATTATTACTTTAAATATCTCTACGACCCCCGTACTATTTGATCCATCCATCCGCACAATGTTTTGAGTGTGTTACATTGAGTTAAACGTCAAAACATGATTTATAACCTCAAAAAAAAAAAGTTGTTTCCCAGCAATATTTTTTGCGTAAACTTACTTAGTTTGATGTACAGAATGCTTGGTTAACGGCTTTGTGATGAGGTGAAATACACCCTGTATGTCACCGTAAAATTGTCAAACACGTTATATTACAATATAACGTGTTTTTTCTCGCGATATTGTAATGTCTCGAATTATTGTCAACTGAACATACGGAAGTATCTCTGCCCCCATAATCGGGACTTGGGGCACCCCCCCGTTAGGTTAGTTAGGTTCCTTTAAACCCTGCACTCGGAAATAGGGGCCCCGCGAAGCGGGGCTCCGTCGACTACGCTTTTTAGGGGGAACATAAAGTGTTTTAAGGTTATGTTATATTAATCGGTATTTCTCAGGAATGGTGCATTATCTTTTCATGAGAGTTGTGCCATTGGGCAAGGGGGATCCCTCCTTCCCTCCACACCGCGTAAGTTTACTACCATCGCATGCATTTCACGAAAAATAATGCGTTTTGTTGTAAGGAGTATGTTCATTTGACAATAATTCGAGACTTTACAATATCGCTAGAGATATTACAATATAACGTATTTGACAATTTTACAGTGACATCTACAAATGAGACATTCATTGTCTGTCTGGCAGCTATTTCTTCATACCTTGACTGCTGAATGGATTTCGGGGAACTGTGGTACATAGTCTGATAGACTGGCCTGGATAATCAGAGAAAATTATGTGGGAATAAAGGGTATTTATGTCACCGTAAATTTGTCAAACACATTAGATTGTAATCTCTCTAGTGAGGTTGTAAACTCTCGAAATATTCTCAACTGAACATACGGAAGTATCTCTGCCCCCATAATCGGGACTTGGGGTACCCCCCCGTTAGGTTAGTTAGGTTCCTTTAAACTCTGCACTCGGAAATAGAGGCCCCGCGAAGCCCCATCAGCAATGTTTTAAGTGCGTTGCATTGAGTTTTACCAATTGCTGATGGATGCATTTAACAGTACGGTGGTCGTAGAGGTGGTTAAAGTAAAAATCTTACAGTAAAAACTTGTATTAAAAAAACAAACTTATCAAAAAGTTGGAACTTTGAGCAGAAGGTTCCCAGGTATGGTGTAGAACAAAAAATGATCGCAATGACGTTAGAACAAGTGCCTTTCGGCTTCGTTAAGGGTGTTTTACACACTTTATAGGACTTGGACTTAACTGGTGAAACGAAGGTGTACTATTATGAACATCTTTCCCAACCCTTTCTGAGATAACAGACGCGATGTTATGTTTAATGTTACATTACATTTTTCATGGAATCCGTATTTTGTCCCGAACTTAGGGTCCCATGATATCCTGCCGGAGCTGTGGGACTGTTCGAAAAAGATACCGCGGCCCCGGCACGTAAAGGGCAAGGAAGGAACATGGATGGGTTTTAGTCAGTAAAAGTCTGACACTCCCTCCCGCTCCGCCCAGAGTGTGGCACTCGGGGACTGCCGCGGTAAAGCTATTGCATTTGTTTTTTACGGGGTTATTTTCGTTACGGAATTTCTAGATTCGGTCTCCACGCTCAAGGCCCGCGATAGAAGCTATGCAACAGCAAAAAAAAAGGTCCCATGATATAATTTCCGCCTCTAGACGGGCGAAGTCACAGGCAGAAACCACTAACGCCATAAAGATTGTATCGTTAATAAAACCATTATTCTCGTCCAAACGATTCAGTTCATTTGACTAAAGTTTCGTTTATAATTAATGTTTTTTTTTGTACATCCGAAACTCGTAAATATAAACTCGTGTGACTAGCTGAACAGGATCTCATTCTGATTACTGTCATCAAGGTGTCACTTTCTAACGATAGGTTTTATGCTACAGTAATAATTGGCATAGACAATCATTTAGTTTTATGCCTATGTGTAATGTGTTGAAGCTGTTTTATTTGATCTAAATCTCTTTGATAATGTTGAAAAGGGGATGCACAGCACACTGTGGAACTAATGGCGCTAGCATAGCTGGTTCCAAGCATCGTCATTGGTTGAAAATCAAGGAATGTCATTTCATATTTTAAAAATACTTTGGCCACATTGGTCATATTGAGACCAGCTATGGTAGCGTCATCTACAATTAGCTTTTAACGGTCTTCCCCATTAGCGAAAGGATGCGTAGATATCCGCTTGAAAGCTCGGCTTTCTACGAGTACGTTTACAAGTTTCGAGTGCCTCGTTTCAGGAATAACCCTTAAATATTTAGCATTGGTCGTTTGGTTCAGTCAGCTGTTAATTTGGACTCCATTCTCAATGGCGCATGTTTTCGTTCTTTATTACCTATCTTTAGAAGGAACAGCAGTTGGAGGAACTTTAAAAACTTTAGGCTAAATTTAAAAAACTTTGAAATTTAGCTCTTGGCAAATATTTTTAAAATGGTAAGTACTTTGTTCTTGGGATGCGTAGGAACAAAGTTCCATTATAAAAATATTTTCAAAAATGCCACATATGCCACAGCCAAGAGCTGTCAGTGTGAATCACGAAAATCAAATTTTAAGCATCAGCTTAAAATACTTACCTATGATTTTGCGACTTAAGAAAATTCACAACAAAGCCAACATGACACTGTTATGCAAATTGCAAAAAAGTAGTAAAATTGTAATTGGTGACCTTAGATATGCTTTTCGGGTTTAGTTTTATTAGTGAACTACTTAGGGTAGCTAACGACCCTAAGTAGTTCAAACACTAACTGTGTTGATTAATTGTGGGAGTTGTTTCTAATTTGTTGACATTAATGAGTGTTGTAAAAGCAGAACTCAAGTGGTTTATGATCTTTGCATATTATATACTGCTTTACTTTGATTTCGGTTTACGACTTTAGAATAACTGCATATTTATATTTGTTGATCTTCAATCAATTATGATAATTAGTTTATTCATATAAATCAATCATAAACATCGTTCTCAAATATCTGTTAACTTGGAGCTATACAAGAGCTCTACGTTCTGGTTGGCTAGACCCTTAAATTTAGCCTCATCATCATCATCATCTCAGACGAAAGACGTCCACTGCAGGATGGACCGGTCCCTTGCTACTCGCATCCACCGGATTCCCGCAACCTTCACCAGGTCATCAGTCCACCTAGTGGGAGGTCTTCAAACGCATCGTCTTCCGGTTCGCGGTCGCCACTCCAGAACTTTTCGGCCCCATCGGCCATCCGTTCTGCGAGCAATGTGCCCTGCCCACTGCCACTTAAGTTTAGCAATTCTTCGGGCTACGTCGGTGACCTTGGTTCTCTTGCGGATGTCTTTATTTCTGATTCGATCACGCAAGGAAACTCCGAGCATAGCCCTCTCAGTAGTCCCGATTGCGAACTTTAGACCAACGAGGCAGTTTACGCAGACAGTGATGCATCTGAATAAAATGAAGGCCAATTTTTATTATTTAAATACTAGGGCGGTAGAGAAAGAAAGTTATAATATCTTGTTGCTTACCAACCCACTCAATTTAAACTACCTGTACTTCCAAATGATTAATTGAGATATACATCACGACATCATTGTTCTTTTTAATCTCATCTATGGCTTTTAATTTTTCATGGAGTTGGCTCGAAAAGACATCGATTTAATAAATTAGGTTGTATCCGGGTATCTCGGTCACTGTTACTAGTTCAACATAACTGGCACCGATTGATAACATCCATGAAATCGCATCAAAGAATCGGATCTGATAATATTGTCCCCGAATCTGCAACACTTTTGAATATTCTTTACTAGCCGATGCCCGTGGCTTCGCTCGCGTAAAATTATATATGTCACCGTAAAATTGTCAAACAATGGTGCATTGTCTTTTCATGAGAGTTGTGCCACTGGGCAAGGGGGACCCCTCCTTCCCTCCACACCGCTTAAGTTGACTACCATCGGATGCATTTCACGAAAAATAATGCGTTTTGTTGTAAGCAGTATGTTCATTTGACAATAATTCGAGACTTTACAATATCGCTAGAGATATTACAATATAACGTATTTGACAATTTTACGGTGACATATATACAAAACCTTCCCTTGAATCATTCTAGGTCTATTTAAAAAACCCGCATCAAAATCCGTTGCGCAGTTTTAAAGATCTAAAAGCATACATAGGGACAGACAGACGCTGCGAGAGACTTTGTTTTTATAATATGTAGTGATGATTTGGACTTTGACATCGCATGGGACTAAAAGAGTGATGATTATAAATATTGATGGAAGAAGAGGGAACAAAAGACCAAAGAAACGATGGATGGATTGTGGAAATTAAAGAAAAAGGTGCAAATGATTGCGCGACGGTTGTCAGAGGAGAGTGGAATAAAAAAACGTGCTCCACCGACCACGAGTTGCATGGGACAAGTGCAGGAAGATACGTAATGATGGTGATTTGCACCATTCCTTGGAAACTAGCTTTTAAGACGTTAACATAGGAATTGTTTTTGAAAGCTCATTAAAGTTCGTTGAGCCCTTCGAAGATCTTCTTCTTCATAAATAAAAATTAAATGCTGCTTGTTGATAGGCACATCACTTGAGAACGAGAAGACAGGTTTGATGAAACCTAAAAAAAAAAAACGAGTCGGATAGGACCGAATACAGTTAAATACCGTATATAGTAGTATTTTACATGGAGCTACTGCCTGACTGACCTCCGCAACCCATTTAGTACCGGGTAATACGATATCCCAGGGTAAGACTGGTTGATAGACTTTCGGACCACTGTAACGACTGTCAAAGATAGAGTTGCAATTGACAGCTGGAACCAACGGCTTATCGTGCTTTCCAATGCACGGAGGACCATTCCTAGACCAATCTAGGCAAGCAGGCTGTTATTATTTAGCCACTAGCTTCACATGCCTTTAACCATTTAAGGCGGAGGTTTCTTGAAAACGGTCCAAAAGGCGGTTTTAAAAAGCAGTGTATCTCTAAAACTGTAAATAATTTCGACAAATAAAAAAACTTTATATTTTGAAGTCCTTTTTGCATACACTGATGGAACTCAAAACATAATTTGACAAACTTTAATGCACCAAAAAAATCTTCAAACATACCTCTTAATTTTCTTTCAAAGCAGTTTAGCCATTTATTGACAATGATAATTATAATTAAAAATATAACATACAATTTCAAATGCTAAACTACATCGACTGATGGATTAATTATTATTAAATAGTTAAGTTCTAATTTTAAATCGATCGAAAATACTCATTTCGCACTATTCGGCCCGCAGTGACTGAAGTAACAACCACTTTGTAGTGCAAGCTAATTAGAACTTTATTCAGTACTGTATTTCAAACGAAGTTTGAACCACCACAAATATAGAGTTGCTTATTTAGCTGATGTCGTCGCCTTTATCAACTAAATTCGTAACCAATGGATAGAAGAGTGTTTACCCCTGAAATAGTAGTCACGACAGTCGAAGTTTTTGTTCCGTTCTTTGCTAACATGGATGCTGTTTTAGGTAGGTATTTGTGAATCATCCAACATTCACACGTGGAGATAGTGATTCATCCGTAGCCTAGGTATAACAGAGAGTTAGATGAACCTAGATAATATACTCGTAATAACAATAACTTAGAACTGCATCGCCTACACGAATGTTAAAAAAGTCATGTTTTGGAATTCCCAGATCTTTTTAGATGATGTCTGTGTTACTGTTAGCCTGATAAATAATTTTATGACTTTATTGAGTTAATAAAATAAAGATGTCTCTTAATTGCGGAAGAGGAGTAGACATTTAATAGCTTACCTAGTGTCATCAAGATTCAGATAGCAGTTTTCAACATGCCGTTTGAGCTTTTTCTAGCGAATCATCATCAGTCAATGGGTCATTCTTAGCTAATCAATGATTTATTAATCAATTTTAAAGAAAGTAGTTACCCAGTCAGTGTGAAGTCCCAGACTCCGGTGCTAGGTGACGTAACTGTACGTGTTATAGGAGTCAGCTAAAAGTGAGATGGTATCATCATCAAGGACTGTACACTCTTTTAATAGCATACCAAACTTGACTCCCAGTAATAGGTATGATGTTAATAGCATACCAAATTGGTCTCCCAGTAATAGGTATGATGTTAATTTCGCTGTTTCTCAATTCTTAAATCGCCTATCACCACCATCCCCACATTTTTTCTCCTGTCCATGTTACTGGAGATTCATCGCAGATTCATCTTTCTAGCTCCAATAACACCTTACAACCAAAATTTAAAGATGTTTATCTTCCTTGTGCTCTATTAAGTTTTTTCTACCGTGTTTTCTATGGTGCCTATTACTTGTAGGAGGTCAATTACTTCCTGTAATTGTATATTGGCACACTTTTAAAGTAAGCTCTTTAATATTACCGTTTAGTTGTTCTAGCTACTGAGCTCAGTAACATTAAAGAATTAATGCCATTAATTTGGGACCACACTGGTTTAACAGTTAAGTATAAACGTTTATTTAAGCCCATGTTATTAGATTAATGATATGTTTAGGATATAACAACTTGTAATTGAATTAAACAGTGAAGTAAGTATTATAAATTAGTGTCTGCCCAGTGCCCGGACGTAAATGTGATGTTCCTCTAATTAGGTTCGTAGGCTAAAATTATGTTTCTTGTTACTCCTCCGGTGATCTTTTCTGATTAATTTAATTGCGGGATCCAAGACAGTTAGATCCATAGTTTAATCGTTTCTCAGAACTTGTCCATCATTGCCTCAGCGGGCTTTTCTGATTGTCGCCACTTATGATTCTGGCTTTCAGTAAATAGTGATTGGGAATAGTGTAGCGGACTTGTCCCATAAATAATCATGTGAGTAAGTGGCCGAAATAAAGCATCGGCGCGCCAAGTATTCTTGCTGGATCGACTCCATTAGTTCGTAACCATACCTGTAATAGACCATCTGTAAAAAGAAAATAGATGACAGAATCAAATATTCTGCTCTACTAATTCCAGAAACAATTCATTCGTCGCCTTTTGTTATTATTCTTTCAACAATAATTCGAGGAAAGGCGGGCTTTCCTATAGGTACCGCTACTGCAAAAGCTACACCGTTTTTGCCGAATTACGTCCTTTTATCCTTTTGATTACAATCGTGTTGCCAGCCGGTGTTGTGTTATGATATGACATCATCTCAGGTGCAACGTACCACCATCAAATAACTGTTCTCGAGTGAATTATTGCAGCCAGCCTTCAAACTTGAACTTGACCGCCGACTCGCTTGTTTCTTGCGTTATGTTGTGGCCTTAGGCGTTAAAAGTTGTTTTAATATTGTAGTGTTTGTACTTCAGTCATAGTTGACAGTTGATCTTTGAACTTTTAATTTTATTGTATCTTGTTCTGTTGTCTTGTCTTGTCTTGTCTACTGCTGCACAAGACGCTCCATAACACATGCTTTTCCAGTTATCGCAGCCAGTCTCACCAGACCTAGCCACCACCTTGAGGTCGTCGTTTAATACTCGTACAGCTACGTTTGGCGCTTATTGATCTTATTCAAAAGTTTGTCTAAGTAATATACTCTTATAGCTAAAGCCTTATCCACGTCCACTTTAGTGAGGTGGCTAAAGAATAACCGCCACCTTTTTTTATTATGGCCCCCTGGATCGATCTTTAGGTTAAGCCGCGTTTGTCTAGGTTGGTCCGTGGATGGGTGACCACCCTTTACATACCAAGTGTCCTCCTTGCCTTGGAAACCACTTTAAGCCGTTAGTGAGCCGGCTGCTAATGGTAGATCTTTGAAATCAGTGGCTCGAAAGTCTGACACCCAGTCTTACCAAGGGGTACCGTACTACCCAGCACTAACTGGATTGTGGAGGTCAGATAGGCAGTCGCTCCATGTATTATATATCCCACCAAAAACATTCTGTAAAAAACTAGCCAAGTCTCGGTGGAGCTGCTTGTTTATCTCTGAAAAGTAATGAAATCTAGATGAAGTATCAGATTGTGATCTCAATAGCTTGTTTGCCAAAAATCTTGGAGTCTTCTATCTAACGGAAAAACTTACTTAGGTAAACTTACAGCAATAGAAAACTATACAATTTTCATATTTTTTTATGTAGCCTGTACTGTCCCACTGCTGGGCAAAGCCCTCCCCTAATTCCTTCCATGTGCTCTTTTCCTGTGTCACCTCGGACCAACCCTTGCGGTATGCGTCCAAGTCGTCTCGCCACCTTTTTCTGGGTCGGCCTTTGCGGCGTCGTCTGTCTTCCGGCAACCATCGTGTGGAGACCCTTGGACCCAGCGGTCATCATGCATGTGACTTACGTGACCTGCCCAATCTCTTTAGCCTAGCAGCCTGATCATATAATATATGAAAATATTAATATTATTATCGTTTACTGATCATAGTACTGCTGCAAGTACATGATCACGGATAAACTGTAATTATTGCGGATGGGTGTTTATAAGTGAGCAGACATATCGGTCTACCCTCTCAATATAGGGAATTCAAAACAAATAGTAAACATGGTAGATATCCCGCTTTCTGTGTTAATGATAAAAGAAAACAGCTGATTTCTTCTTAGCGCTTTCGCTAAGACATGATTAATTAAATAAAAAGATAACTCAAGTTGCCTGTCAATTCTTATCAGAACTTTCGCTGTCACCAAGCGCATGTCGTTCACTTATTTATTTTGATTATGCTAATTTAAAAAAAAACTAAGTGAATAAACAATGACAAAAAAAATATAGCTAGCAAAAAAACACAGAGCAATGAACGGAATCAGAAATGATAGATGATTGATGACCTCCGTTACGCGAGATGGTACATATTATATACCTATAATAAACGGTGTTGTCTGTAATTACGAATTAGTCACGTTAAGTGCCTACTTATTTGATTTAATTGAGTATGAGCCATGAGGTACCTACCTCTGTAGTTTTGGAACATGGTACTTATTAATGACTGTTATCATTTGAATATTTACGACATATAATTGTGGTTTAAATGCATGTAACTAATATTATTCGTAAATACTTAGACTTAGATTCGAGTTAGTAGTTAATGGTGTCGATTCTGTTGTGCACAAACTAAACTTAATTTAGACTATTGCTATCTTTTACTAAAAGGCAGTGCGAGAAAAGGACGGCTATAGCTATGCACTAAGTTAGAGATGTCAAACTAGTTTATGCCTTGCGCTTCACCGTGTTTTTAGTCGAGCGACATGTTTTTACGTGCACCCTTCATTTGTATGGAAATATTAGTTCGAATTAAATTTGACAGTTCTAAATTACGTCCGTCTCTTTCTAGTTTTATTAGTGAGAAAAAGATAGTAATAGCCTAAATTAAGTTTAGTTTGTGCACAACAGAATCGACAACATTGTAGATAGTTATAACAGTAGGAGAAGATCAAAGTAACGATGGATGGACTGTTTGAAGGATGATCTGGCTAAAAGGTCTGCTGAGATGATGAGTGAAGTTTGGAAGAAAGTAAATAAGAGAAGAAAGTAGTAAAAGTAAATTGGGTTAAGGGCAAGAGATGAGGAGAGATTCCCTTTTATTATTGTTGTTGTTTGTTTCAGTGAGCAGCGGTGGCCCAGTGGTGGCGGCCCCGACTTACGAACAGTAAGTCGTGGGTTCGAACCCAGACAGGCGCATTACTTTGTATAATTTATTTCATCACTGCTCTCAAAAACGGTGAAGGAAAACATCGTGAGAAAACCGGCATGTCCTAGAACCAAAAAATTCGACATCTACCAATCCGCACTGGGCCCGCGTGGTAGATTATAGCCCATTCCCTCTCATTGAGAGGAGGCCTGTCCCAGCAGTGGGAACATTATAGGCTGATGATGATGATTGTTTCAGGTTTACTGTGATTTTCCCTATGATTAGTATTTTTAAGTAGATTAGGTATCTTTTACCCGCAGTTCGAACGCCAGCTGCTGGTTTCTAATCAGGGACCTTTAACTCACGTGCTTCTTTTTTTTTTCCACAGCTTTAGAAAATCAACAGCCTCATTTCTTCTTCTAGTCTCTGCTCCAAACTACTCTGTAAATATGTAAATAATACGCGCAGGATCTCCAAATTCATGTACATCGTGACTTCGATTAATTACAGTCTCTTTTGGCTTTAGTATCGAGATCGGGTATCGAGTCCGAGGTACCGGTCACCGCGCACGCCGCACTACTTCGCCTTGAACTTGATTTATCGCTGCAATCGATTTAGCCATTATTTTAATTCGTAATGGCCAAACATCGATTGAAATTTTTTAGAGGTTAACTGGAAATATTTAAATCATAGATGTGCCCTCACTTTTAAGAAAAAGCGCAATAAGAAGACTGAGCTAGCATCTCATTGGATGAGAAGATAAATACATGTCATGATTCGACGGTATAAGATTGGCGTCGAATGCGCTGCGCGTCGCGGATTCGATTCCCGCACGGAACAAATATTATTATGGCCTACAGGTAGTTGTTCCGGGTCTGACTGTTTGTGCATAGGAGCAAGCGAAAGAACCGAAAGAATCGATTTTTATAATGACTTGTATGAAATCCTATAAAACCTCTCACACTTATCAGACAAATAGATACCTAACGCTATACGGATGAGAAAATGTTTCATTCGGCGGGGTCGGTTCTATCGGCGCGAATAAGTGTACGTTCACCTTAAAGGTGCATAGCCTAGTGAGGGGCAACGTGTTCAAATTAAAAAAAATTGGTTGTCTGTAAAGTCGGTTTACGGACGATAGATTTACGTGATAACGTCATAATCATTATTTTATGTAATACAAACAGGTGGAACGTTACTATGGAACGTTACTATGGAACGTTACTATTTTTCATGAGTGTTGCTGGTATTATCAATTTATAAGACGTTATCACGTCAAAAAAAAAAACATAAAAGTGAGCGAGACAATATACTTATACTCGGTAAGTACTCAAATGTGAAATATAAACTTCTAAAATCTATGATTTAAATCCATGGAGTACGGAGGTAAGTTTTATGCGCGAAATTGCCAGTTTAGTGAGGGTTATAAATGCCTTTAGCTTTTAGAAGACAGTTGTCAATTTCTAATAGGTGTGGTAAGTCACGAATTGTGTTATTAGGTGCCGTAGGTCAAGGTTTTTATTGCCAACAGTTCATAATTGGGATTAGCAGGAAGTTCAACATAACACCTTTCATGTTTGTTATTGAATGGTTAACTGTTTTCACATTTAGAGAGGCAAAACCTCTTGATAACCCTCTGACCCTGGATAGATATTAAGAGATTTAAACATTTTGCTTAGAAATAAATTATTGCAATTGAAGTAAATGGCGTTAGGATTATCTAAAAGACCAGCCAAATTCTCAGAAAACAGTTTCTAGTGGCTTCAAAGGTTTCATTATTATTTTCTTTTCCATATTTTATAAAGGGTGTAAGTAAAAAAAACTCATAACGAAGATAGAAGTTTAGAAAAGGCTACATTTTTTTTTTTTTAAATATATGCGATATATAAATATAGAGTGTTCTAAATAAATATAAAAAAAATTCTTGATGTGTGTGTTGTGTCTATATGAATGACTACACTCAAATACAAGTAAAATTGTGATAGCTCTTAAGAAGGAGACTATAAGAGGTAGACCAAAGAAACGATGAATGGCCTGTGTGAAGTATGACAAGGCAAGAAAAAAGGACGTGTCTGATGAGATGACGAATAATAGAACAGAAGAAAGTTTGTAAGAAGAAGACATGATGCGGCGACCCCAAATAAATTAGGATAAGGGCAAGAGAATGATGATGATGATTCGTTTTAATATTAAGGTTCTTTAATTGTCTAATTATCTAAAAATAGCTGTTTAAAACACATTTTTGTATGGGAACATGTCACAATGACAGCTGATGGATTTTGTTGGCTATAGAGTCATTTATTAACAACAAAGTACATAATGCAATACTAATATCGAACAAAAATGGCGGGATACGTGAATTCGAATTAACCTTTAAGTTATTTTTTTTAATTACGGCGCTGTGGTAGTGTAGGCGCGTGCATGACAATGTCCTTTTTTTTAAATGAGTTGCGTAATGAAATTTAGTAGGTACAACATTACAACACCCGTTTGGATCAGGTTATGGTTACTATGACACTGGCTGTTTTAATGTTGGCTAACTGTTTCAGATACTTTTATAGAGGATGTATAGCATGGGTGTAGATAAAAATGTTTTCGTCTAGTGTAGGTATTATGTACCTACCTAACAGACCGTTATCTTTTTGGTGAACATGGACCTATGTAGGTACAAATGATTTATTTTAAATGTATGGAAATACAATTCGCAATGTCATAACATATTCATATATTGATTGACATAGTGCACTTCCACTTTGCTTAAAAGTTAAAACATTAGTAACTCCCTGAATAATAAAACTAAAGTGTACTAAAGGGTGTAAAACACCTCTTAACGAATACGAAAGGCACTTGTTCTCCTCGTCATTCTGATCATTTTTTTGTTCTACACTATACCTGGGAACCTTCTAGTTACTGAGATATGGGGGGTCAAAGTTACAAGTTTTTGACAAGTTGTTTTTTAAATACCAGTTTTTTTGTAAGACTTTAACTTTTAACACCTCCACGACCCCCGTACTATTCAATCTATCCATCAGCACAATGTTTTAAATGCACAGACATTGAGTTCTACCACAAAACATGATTTATAACCTCAAAAAAAAAGTTGTTTCCCAGCAATATTTTTTGCGTAAAGTTATTTAGTTTGATATACAGAATGCTTGGTTAACGGCTTTGTGATGAGGTGAAATACACCCTGTATACTATAACTATGTTAATTTTAACTAAACAATTAATTTCCGTAAGATAACAAGATATGCAAGATGTTTTACAAGAACTTGTCTCAATTATGTTTTTGCAAACAGCTGTTATTTATTAAAGCTTAGTTTTAATTAATGGGAGGATGTTAGTTATGTTATGTTTTACGGTTCATTAGTTAGGTATATGGTTTACTAGCTATTACCCGCGGCTCTTGTCCGCGTAAAATTATTATACAAAAATTACTTTCTTACTATTTTAATCGGATTTCGTTAAAAATTTTAAGGGTTTTTGTTTGCACGGAACTCGAACCCGTTTTCTAAAACCTTATAACATCAGTTTAAGCCAGTAATAGTGTCGTCAAAATTGGTCCAGCCGTTTTGTAGATAAGCTGAAACAAACAGACAGACAAAACTTTGGATGATTTTTTTTTTAATAAGACAATTTTATTTATTTGTGTATTGTTTTCTAAGCGATAGGTAAGCAGCTGCTCTCGTTTTGATTCGGCTGACCATCCGGTTAGTGATAAATTATTTGGATCACGTCATGATCAATTTGGTTATGCTTTGTGTTCTACTTTTTTCGCTTCCTGCAAACCAATAAGAAAAGTTTAAATGTGACACTGATTCTTTTCCCATAATTTTTCTAAACATAATTTATTTTATAAAATAGTATATTTTATAACGAGGGACTAAACGAAGCCATTATATACCCGAGGTGGTTTGACTCCCGAGCTTGCGAGGGAGGCAATGAAAGGGAGGGTATATTAAATTGGCGTTTAGTCTCGAGGTGCAAACTGTACTTTTCACTTCGAATGCGAGAAAAATAATCATTTGAAACTGAATTCTGAACTGAGCGGTCATTTTTTTCTTCTGTCAGGTCAGTCACAGATTAACAATTTAAAACACAACAGAATCTCTCAACATTTTCGCAATGAAGATAATCCACACTCCACAAGTAATTAGTATAATAACATTACTGCAGCGACTAGCAACAGAGGCATTGCACATACTAATTATTCAAAATCAACGATGCACACAAACAACAATACATACTCTTCAAAACGAAAAAAATCGCGTTGAAGAGTTCCTTTGTTTTTTTTTTCAATAAACCGCTTTCTATTTGCAAGCAAATTCGAAATTTAAATAAAACCTTTGATAAGTTACTCTTTTGTGACCATGTTTCAGAGTAAAAGATCGTTCCATTTTTAAATTAAGTACTTTTTACTCCCTAGGGAATAAACGGTCACTTTAATCCCGCTTCGGAGGGCTTTAATGGCGTTCTTTTAGAGCATGAGAAAAAAATTATTTACTTATTTCGAAGTAACAATGTAGTTGGATACGATGCACGTTTTATCTCATAAACCCAGTATCTATTTTAATACCTAAATTGGTATTATTTAAGTATTTGATTAGTGCACTATTCAAAATCACATACGTATGTATTGTATCTTTCAATGTATCTACTGGAATTAAGAAACCAGAAGTAAGGCTCTTCTATTTTGTTAAGATTCTTATCAGCTTACTATTCCAATGAAATCCGGTTAAACAATGTAAACGACGTAATAACTAGCGAAGGCGCGTCAGAAAAAAACTATTAAGTATAAATTATTGTTAACATTATTATGTTCCAAAAAACCAAAGCAAAAAATAAAAGCAAAAAGGTTTTGACAGCGGTGGGATTCGAACCCACGCCCTTTCGGACTGGTGCCTAAAACCAGCGCCTTAGACCACTCGGCCACGCTGCCTTATGTAAAGTGCGTCGAAATTATGTATTCTTATCTACAACATCGTTGAAGTGACGTCATTAACCTTGAATAGATGAGTTGCGCGTTATTCCCGTTGTAAATAAAGATTGATGCATAATTATTATTGCAGTTACTTACTTTGCTTTATATTTGGACTAAAATTGTTCTTAGATAAAAAAAATACGTATGATTCCTACATTAGATAGGTAATGTAGTTTAATTACAAGTGTAATTCTCATTTTATTGACTTAAATTGACATTCCAGTTTTTTAAATATAGGCTATACAATTAAACATGCTAATCACGCATTGCATACCACTTAACAAATTGCTTTTGAAACCAAATGTTTGGTGTACAGGAGTGCTCAGCCGAGGTGCATAATATTGATTTTATTTTTATAAGGTAGGTAAGTAAATCAGACAGCTTCTAAAAAATCTATGACGTAGACAAATATTCATTAAATATGGTTGATCTTTTGTTACTCAGCATTATTTAATTTAATCTCGTCTTGGTCTGAAATTTGAAGCAAATCTGTAGACACCTCTAAATGCATCAATCCTGTACTCGTTAAAATGTCATCATCATTTATTTAAGTACTTGAATGCAGTGCCAAAATCTATTAATACTTATTTCATGACATGTGATTTATAGTTCGCGCAATTTCTTCCCGTACTTATTTAGTAGGAATAATAGGAATAAAGGCTTTGAATATTTATAATATCTTTGTAGGATTACATGAAAGCATGTTCGCCCAGTACTTTAGAAATTGATGTTATTTTTATTTCGTTTCCATTACGGAAAATCTGTACCTACGTGTTACTTGCAATCTGCTCTCAGCGACGTTACTAGCGCCATCTTGTGTGTAATGGACGAACTATTTGGTTCTAATGTTTGTATTGCGGAATCACTTCATTTCTCGATGTGCTTATTATCACGCTGGTTATATGATTATAGTGTGGACCGTTTGATGGCATACACGATTAATTAAAGCTAGTGGCCTAAAAAGGCCGCTCTATCAGAATCATAATAGGGAAATAATATGAAATAATTCAGTTTACCCGGAGGTTGCAACATCGTCGAAATATCGATAGCTAAAAAATGACTAACATAGTAAATATACCGATTTTAGTGTTAATAAAAAACAAATGCCAATTTGTAATATGGATTACAAATGGTATCAAAAATTTAAAATTTGTATTGTTAATTGCGTCTGCAAATAAGTATGCTATATTATCCTGCCAAAACGGTCTTTTTGGGTATTTGTGGATCCATTCAAGAAATACTGACGATGACTTGTAAGTTGTATACAATGGACTTAGTTTGGTCAAAACGGGCTCCATCATGGTGAGGAGGTTCCTCTCTCTGGAGCCCTGACCACTGGCGGCCTGGCCGTTGTCATGCCGATGGCCCAATGGATTTTTAAATATTTTTTTTTTTATAAATTTAAAAATGTAGGTACATAAGTAAAAAATTAAAGGAAAAATAATAAAACACAATTATTGTTCATAATATCCTGTATATTTACCTAAGTGTAAAGGAGAATTATTTACAAGGTGGACATCGATAGTTATGTATACGCTTATCCTAGCCTACCTCCTTACAAGTTAATACAAAAACATGAGATTTTAAAATAAGTAAAAACCATAAAGAATTAAAAGCATAAATTGGATTAGTAACTGTCATATACAATAATTTCTTAAAATTAGCCTCTTTTTGTTAAAACCGAAATGAAGATTTATTTACTAAACAAAATTAACGTAGGGTACTTAAAAGATTATGAACGAAACATTTAATTTTTAAAAGACTAGTAAAAATTATTGGCCAGTAGTAAAATGCCATTTTAGTTAGAAGTAGGCAAGTTTAAATTTGTATTTTTTTTAATTTGCTGTAGGTAATTTATATTTTTAACACTGGCAACTTATGAAATAATTATGATCATCTCTATGTAAATCAAATATTTAATTAACAAATTAATGAATGTATTTTCATACACAGCTTAGGATTATAGTGTACATTTCAGCACCTTTTATTTATACGGATTACATGTAATAGCAATTTGCTCTTTATTTTATTTAGGCGTTTGAAATAAATATTAATACAGAACCATTTGTAACCAAACAAATAATTCATCAAAAAAAGACTGATTGTTACAAACAAATATCCACAAAATATAAGGGAAAAATATATAAATTTATAGTAAATTACTTACAAATAATCGTTAATTTAACATTAAAATAATTGCATTTCAACGCTTTCGTTGTTAAAACTGCCGCTAGCGCTTATGAATACGATCAGATATGTATTTTAAGCAAAATTTACGCTTATATAAAAAAAATGCGTTCATATCAATAAAAAATGTTAACTTTAAAATAGGTACTTATGTTTTTTACTTGAAAAAGAATTGGATGTCCTTTCAACGACAAAAAAAAATACAAAAAGTTTGCGTGCTTGCATAAAAGGTTAAATTAATCTTAATTGTTTATAATAAGAACGCATTTTGAAAAATTTAGGTAGACAACGCACTCTCAGTTAGATAATTAGCTGTTTTTCGCGTGTAGTGTCATTTTTTTATTCAAAATCAAAGTTAATTAGAATTTTGAAAGCAATCGTCGCTATAGGATTAACTATCTATGATGAGCATTTGAAATGCCACAAGGAAGCGCGCAGTTAGATTTGCAACGTTCAGATCAGCACCGAAAGTCGAAAATCAATTACATGATCAATGTCCCTAACGACATTTCTTTGCACCGTGGAAATGGGCTACAACTTCTCACCATAATGGTGACCACTCTCTGGGTAGATTGACTGCAATCTTAATGGGACTCCAAAGTACATTATCTACCATAGATCGTACAATATCTGTTAGAATTTTTGTTCATCGCATAATTTATTGAATGCATTAAAAGCAACCAATGTTTAAACCTAAGTTAGAGCTGCAACAAACCACGTAATAAAAACTAGTTATATTTGGTTATACAATAAGAATTACCGTATAAATTACTCAGTTTTAACATCTAAAAGAATTTACAATTACAATGTACAAATTTCTTATACTAACGAGCGTTGGCTCTCTACAGCTTAAAATGTACCAATCCGACAGGAATGTATTTGGATATTTGTTGGATTTTTCTAGAAATAAACTGCTTAAAAATTTAGAGCCATTTCGGAAGCACCGATGTTAGTAAAGTAGGTAAGCACTCTTTTGGTAAATCACATTGAAGCTGCTAATTTGGATAAAATATGGAATATGGACTCTTTAAGGTGGATGCTCTAAAGTTCAATTTTTCTTAAGATTTTTGCCATTTACTGGCCAGTGCTAGGTTGTATGCTGATGAAAATACGATTCACGGCTGTAAGACGTATGTAGTTACAGAATTTTAATCATCAAAATCATCAATACAACCCTCAAAGTTCTTAGAGGTCGATTGAATGACTATTTAATAAAAAAGACATTCGACGTCTTCACCTTAAATGCCTGGTTTTGCGGGTCTGAAGTGAAGATGTTTTATCCACCATAATTTAAGTTTAAGTAAAGAATTGTGACCTCTTAACGCCCAATAACTTCGATAAGTTTCCAATGTAATCTCAGTAGATATTTATTTATCTGCATAACTTTGTTGTGGAATTCACTTTAAACTTTGATTATACTTAGCCTCAAGATATTCACTAGTTTTCGTTTAGTAATGCTTTTGAAAACAGTACCATAAAGAATTAGAACCTACAGATTTGTACCCAAACCATAAGCATTTTCTACAGAAACAGTCGTTTTCTAGAAAAATCTGCAACAGTATAGCGATTCCCAATAACTAAGTAACTAATGAAATGTTTTAAACGACCTTTTTTCATATATTTATACATTCAGTGGCTCATTTATTTTGCAACTACACATATAGGTAATTAAATATTTCAGTGTACTAATAAAGAAAATTGAAGTTTGCATTACAATCTTGTAATTATAGTGATTTAAATTTCTATTTTAAATAAATTAATTGACACAATGTGTTACTTAAATTAAAATAATTATTTAAATAAGACCGTCGCGTTTATATCAGTAAATTTTACGATGGAGTTATTATGAAAACCGTATGATTTTTTATTCTTGCGTTTTGATTTCGCCACAGTGGATGACTACATACATATTTGTTACGTGCAGATACGGTCAATGCAATAAATAAGTACCACGGTCGTCAGCTAAAGTTGCTGATTTTTTAGAAACTATTAGTCCCCTGATGAAATTTAATAATTTTAATAAATTTAAAGATATATTTCCATAAATTTTATTTAATTTCATTCAAAAACATTCACCGGTTTCTAAGAAAACGTCAACTATGTTTATATTTCGACCCTGGTTACTTATTTGGTTTGGGGACTGTACATACTGTGCGTAACCAACATAGTATGATGGAGGTACACGAAACTTCCTTGTACGCTCAGCGACCTATCAACCTATACATTTCCAGCCTATCATGGCCTCGCTTTGTATAGATTTCCAATACAAGGTGCGATCCCTATAAACCGGTTTTGTATACCCTGATTGGTGGCCATGCGTACACAATTTATTAATGCCGACAAATTTACACGAAGAATTGGGAAATTGAAGATGGCACACAAGCAAAAATATAAAGTAAAATCTTTGCACAACCTATTTCCAGAAAATAAATGAGATTAAAATATCTAAAACTAGATTAAAAACAATCTAAATAATAGAGATACGTCAATTCCTAAAATTATAAAACCCCAAGGTGACAACAAAAAAATCTTAAATTAAATTAGTGTCTTAAAGTTAAAAATAAAACCCAAATGATTTTGTTACGTAGAAAATTATGTTTTTTAAATCATAGCTGACAAAGGTAATGAATATATATTTATAGATCAGATAGAATTTGCTCAGTAAAAAAATAAAAATTCGATGACAAACTGGAAGCAAAATATTACAAAATCTACTTATTTTTAGAGAGTTCGATCTAAATACATACACACATACATAATTATTTTACACATAATAGTCGAAGTGATGGACGTGTCCATAAATTATTATCGAGACGACTTCTTCTACGCGAAGAGAATTGGCAATATACAGTTGAAGAAAGCGGATGGCACAAAATTCTTTTTTTTTTTACAGAAAACATACAAGATCGATCATTCAGAACATACGAACCACATTGGTCTTTCAATAGAGACATCAAAACATCGAAACCTCTGATAAATCCCATTTAAATCATTACACAAATGATTCAAAAACTTGGTCTCAAAGATGATAATTTATTAACTTTTTAATTTTACCCATACTGTCTTATCGTACAGACAGTACGCTGCATCTTTTGTACCTGGCTTGTACATCACTGTACAATCCGTACATTACAATTGTATCCATGTCAAACATTTATAGAACAATAAATAATTTCATCGATCGTAATTTTAAAAATAAATCACAGAACAATTTCTAGCCACGTTTATAAATTAATAAATTACTTTTTATTTGTTATCCCGCGCATTTCGCGCGGTATGGTGTGTAACTGTCAAAATTTAAAAATGGAATGACTGGTCCGGAGACTCCAAACGGGTCAGTCAGGGCGCGGCCGCCGACTAGTGGGGACGTGGCGTTGGTTGCTCTGTGTCGTCTCACGCGTAGAACTCGCGGTTGTTGTGGCCCTTGCCGTACGACGCGGCGGCAGGGCTTCTCTTGGGTTCGTCGAGCGCGTAAGAACCTTCGTCCTTCTTGCGCATGCGATACACTATGAACATCACCACCAGGATTGCACATAAGAGGCCTACTACTGCGCCGCCGATCACGGCTGAAACAGAAGAAAACAAACAATTAGACATCTTTAACCACTATGCACGACAAGATTTTGACACATGACACATCAGCTGAATCGGCGGGGTGATGCGAATCTGTCAAAAATTTACAGAATTTTCGTGAACTTTCAGCATTCGATTTTTTAATGAAAAATATGTCAAGGAAGCTGTTCCATACGATACGTTTGTCGTTAATATCACCAGTAACGTGTTTTGTTCGGTAAAACGGCGTTAGTGTATTGCCAAATATGTATAAAACACTTATTACTGCACCCTTCCAAAAAGTAGGTAACGTAGATGCACTGGAAATAATATACATAGGCAAGCTTCTCGTTTGCTAAAAAAACTGGAAAAAGCTAAATAAATACAGTAACCTTCTATCTGCGTACTTATTTTTGCCATTATTCATACATTATTTCATAAAAAATGACGATCAAAGTCTTGACAAATATTACTAAAAAAAAACAATGTTGCAACCAACTTATCACGTGACATATCACTTCGTAGTGCTGACCGTAAACTCGAGTTTCATTATTACGATTAAAATGTAGCATTCAGCCTAATCGATACTCGCAAACAAATTAAGTTTGGAAAAAAAGTTTTGAGACGCACTGAAAACTCCTTGGTATAATTTCAAATAATAATTATATTTAAATTCTGAAATGAATCTTTTAATACTCCTTTTTTAATAATATCATGTAGTACCTAATTATTCGTTGCTTTTGGTTGACTTATTAATAATAAATAAACACAGAACTCTCTTAACTTTAAACAAATAACATTTTTTTGATGATAATCTTTCCTTTAAAACTCACGGATTGGAGAATTTGGAGAAACGCCGTTGCCGAACTAGCACCGTATGGCAAAAAATAAAGTCTCACAGTTTAAGCAAAGACAAAATCTGAAAATGAATTAAGTATTCATTTTCAACTGTACGAATGGTCAACCTTTGGCTAAATTCGCGTGGAATGTTTTGATTCAAAATTTAAATTAGGAATGTAATTGTGACTATACACATACATTCACATTTATAAAGTATTTTTATTTACTTTAATCATAATATTGTGAATTTTGTTCTGGAATGTCTGAAGGTTGTCTGAAGGTTGTCCTTGGCACACTATATAGTGTGCCAAGGACAACCTTCAGAAATCGGAAAAATTTAATGATAAATAAATATTAAGGATTCTAAAACCGTTGTTACTGAACAAAGCCTATCTAAGTATTCAAAATCAAACGAAAACTCATAATCTGCCTTATTTTTCCCAACTATAATGGGGTCGACTTCCAGTCTAACTGAATACCAGCATTTTACATGCAGCGATCGGACCTACACACCCCAGTTGGTACTGGGTGGTAGGATATCGTCGCTGACTACTAGTAACCACTGTCAAAGAACTACTAATGACAGCCTGGACCAACTGCTTAGCGTGCTTTCAGAGGCACGGAGGAAACTCGGTATGTAATGGGTGGTCACCCATCCACACACCAACCTAGGCAAGCAAGGTTTAACCTAAACGTTGACGCGAGCGGCCGTTATTATCTAACAACGAGCTCTTCCCCTTGGCCTCTCTTTCATAATTAAATGAAAATTGACCATTAAAATTAATGTTCGGTAAAGGCGAGAAATAAACAAAATTAGATAGTCCCATTTGCCCACCAATGCAAATGGGACTTTGCAATGATAGAGTTAAAGAAAGTATTTGAAATTTAAATTTTAATGGTTTATCCCAATAACTAATCACACCGAACACAGTAACCTAATCATACTATTCCCCATTTTGTTTACTAAATACAATTATCATGGTATTAGGACCTAAACCAATTTTACCACACCTAAAAGATCAGTACC
This sequence comes from Xestia c-nigrum, assembly GCA_916618015.1. Taxonomy (NCBI): domain Eukaryota; kingdom Metazoa; phylum Arthropoda; class Insecta; order Lepidoptera; family Noctuidae; genus Xestia; species Xestia c-nigrum. Next base: position 23,784,831 of record OU745245.1, on the reverse strand, counting down.
AAGATCCCTGGCGCACTGACAACCAAGGAAAAGAAATAATCACAATAAATTACCTAATTTTAAGTACAATGTAATTTTGAACAGCGAGTTCTTAATTTAAATTTTGGTAAGGAAAAAAATCGGCGCGAATTTAGCCTTTCATCGGTCTGTGCTGTTTATTGTTGGGTTGGTACCATGTACGAAAAACTATTATTATTACCTCACTAAAGCTTAAAACAATATTAAATTAAACATAAACATAATTGTTTTACTTTCCATCAATCGATTTGCTAAATTCCGTAAATGAATTAATCGAGTTAATCGAATTTTACAAAAAAAAATAATTGATATGAATAATCGCTTTCACACATCACAAACATTAAAAAAAAAACAAAAAAAAATGGTCGTCTATTTTCGATACAAAATTAAGTAGCGGTAATGAATATTACATGTTATTGGTCCTATATTAGTAAATTACGCTAAGATCTGGGTATTCTCATGTTGTTTATAATATTTGAAATTATATTTGTCATATCTGTTGTCGAATCTAAACGTGTCTGTGTGTTAAAATGTGAAAAATAAAATGTAAACAAACAAGATTGGCGCGAAACTTCGACTTTGGATATCAAAATATATCATTACCACTGCTTACTTAAATTGAACTATGGTTAAATTCGTCACATATTGAAATGACGAGTTATTAATTCTCAACATAGTGGAGCTTGGATGCCCGAAAACCCCAATTTTTATGATTTTTAGCGTCGGCTAGCACTGCCGTCAAAATGGCGATTAACGTATTTACGCATTTGGATTTTATTAGGGTAAATTAAGAATGTTGCGCGCTAAATACAGAACTTTGAATGGCTTTAACATATGTAGTTTTTCTTCAACTCTCTTAATTAACGCACACTCAGAGTCTTTCATAATCAGAACATTAAATATTTACATAAAAAATAAGGATTTCGTATGACTTAACCGCCGGCCCCATTCGGGGCCAGTACCGAGCCAGCGTAGGTTTCAGTGCCCGGCCCCGAATGGGGCCCGTACCGAACTTTATGGTTAAGAAGCAAAAGAGATAAATGCAGACACTAGAAAGAACCTTATAAAATGTTTACCAACATGCACAACGACGGGTACTAACTGTTCAAAGAAAGCGAGTAAAAATGACGTAGAAAAAAAATGTCCTATCATCCGCGTAAATGAATCGTTCAGAGAACCAAAAAGATCAGAAATTGCTGGTAACGGAGTAGTAATTCCTTGGTCTCATCAATAATAATTTTTGTCAGTTTGGATGGCAATCCGACACCACTTGGAGAGGGATCCGGTGCAGGACGACCTTTTCGGGCTTTCCGCAGACTGGGGGCGATACACCACCAATTCGCGGGTTCCTACTAAGAAAATAAAGAAAACGAGAGAGGACCTCTTTTCTCCTTTTTTCCACTGATGCAGGCCCATGCACCTATGTGCGTACACGCTTATGCACTATCATGTCACCGAGTGAGCAGTGACCGTGACCAAAATTCGGTCGAGAGGACATTATTAATGAAAATGATACATACCGGCAAGGATGCCTGGCTGTGCGAAGAAGCTGGTGGCACGATCCTCGGGCTTCGCGTTCATGATGACGACTTTGTCGGGTGCCCGAGACTCCTGGTTGACGTTGCTGCCTGAAGGCTCCTGGTCCTGAAACGTTACAGCACATCTTTATACAATTTGACGGAGGAATTTGTCTACTCTGGGAGTTTTCGGAAGATTTGATGAACTGGCGAAAGTGACATTCTGGTAGCGAAAACGATGCAGATGGAAAAGTCAGCAATGAATGGCATTGACATAATTTATTGGAAAGCCTGATGTCAATCTGGTCGAAAGCCGTTGCAGATAGGGAATAAAATAATGCTTTGCAAACAAATTGCAATGCCAAAGGCCAATGAGTGAGGCACTGCCAAAGGGTTTGGTGTCAACGACTTTCAATAAGACATTTGTGACTTATCCATCTTGACTGTCATTTTGTCCAGGGCATTTTGTTAAGGAATAGGTGTATTTCAGTCACTGAAGAAAAATACCAAAAATACTTTGCTGGCAGGTTAAGTCGTCACAAACAGTAGGGAATATAGGACAATATCTGAATTTTAATTCTTCCAACAGTTCTACTACACGTTTGCTCTCTTCAGCGAATAATTTCTAAGTCAATAGCCTTGAAGTATTTTGTTTACCTCGTCTATTTTCAGCTGTGTATTTTCGTGACAAAACGGTGAATAGGTACGCTAATTTTATATTTATAAGAGTCGCTACTCTAAATATAAAATTAGCGTACCTAACGGGATCAACACATCGCTATGTGTTGATCCCGTTTAGTGGTTAATTGAAATACGAATTTAGTCATTAATATTCATTAGAGATATTGAGATGTTCTGCTGTTATTGAAAAATATCTGCATATGTCCTACAAAATGTTGGATTATGAAAATCCCATCTTAACTAAGGGATGTCAGCGTACTGCGGACGATCAATAATCCACCCTATATCTGTACAAATTAATCATAAATCACTGTAATCCCTTGCGCGATAAAGAGCGGGATATTACCACTATCACACGGCCCAGAGCTAGCCAAAAATAAATAAATTAGGTCATCCCATATCAGAGACAGTTCCGGCGCTATAACCGGGTTTTTTTTATCAGGGAATCCCGATGCAATTCTAATTCAACTGAACGTGGCATTGCCAACTCACTCTTGTTTCAGCTGATCGGCTTTTCCCAACTCTAAGGCTCCACATATAGTGTAAGCGGCTAATAGTTTTCCCATTCTTGGACACAGGTCACACAGACCTCCACTCTCTGAGAAAACGAGAGCCCAGTGTTGTATTGGGAAATCCGTATCTACAAAAAAACGGATAAAGAGACCCCAGGAAACTTTCTAAGAAACCTTTTAGCTCCTCTTCATGAACCTACCAACTTCCCAAAAACACAGTTAGAAACAAGACTGTACTCTAATAGTAAAACAATAAGTCCGTATACGTACGACTGAAGGCACAGGATCCTCTCCCGAGATGCTGATGTCCGTCTGGTCTGGGCGCGAGGGTTGATCCTCCCCCGCGCCTCGCCCCTCTTCCGAGGTTCCTTCACCCGGCCTGTTCCTTGGGTTGGCTGAAACGTCACGTCATTTAAAGTTAGTTTACACGTCAACCAAATGATTTAGCGTTAGGACGTCAATCGAATTTCTAGGAAGTGTACGTTCTATTGTTTTAGTCATAGTTTCAATAATTGGATCATGTATTGTTCCATTTTATTAATCAAGTTTATTTTTTAGAATGGTTTCAATACAGTTCTGACGTACATTTTCCTTCCTTCCTTATATTCTCCGTTAATGAAACAATTCGTTGCAGCAAGATTAAAAATATCAACAAGAGCAATGTTTCGTTAGTTTCCACCACATGACTTGTGTTAATAAATGAAAGTTAATATAAACATGATTCTAATTTACCTAGAACTGAGAAATTAGTAAACGAAGTTACAGTCAATTAGTAAAACATAAAATTATTCCACAGATATTTACAGAAACAATACATTATGACGAAGACTATTAGACGATTAGCATCTAAGCCATTTTTCAGACTCATCATATTTTTGTATAGATGGACATAAAAGACAATTACGACGAAGAGTTTTACACCGAAGGTGTAACAGACAAAAGCAGAATTGAAGAGATTCAGTAAATCCCAAAGTTCAAAAAACTTCGAAACATCTTCACCGGAATTGGAGAGGATTTGAATATCGCTTATACAAAAAGCGAAATACAGGAACTTTGTAAATAGACAGGGGAACGGAAAGGGATCATACATGATATATTATGGCATGAACAAAAGCAGAGGAAGAATCAAAAGTAAACTTCTAATAAAACATCAAAATTACCAATGGTATGGACAGTTTCGCTAAGCTAATGGTTCCATGAGATGACGTAGTTTCAGGGCTATATTACCTTCCACATGCTAACTAGAACTATTGAAGTAACACTATAAAATGGTTTCTAATGGCTGCATGATAGAATCGAAGTCATGCGATAGATAGTAAAAAATAATGGACAACAATTTTCATAAAATTTAAATAAAGACTACGAAAGACTTACCGATATCCTCAGATAGTTATTAGTGGTTGGCAATATATTATAAATTAATAAATAATTTAATTGAAATAAGTATAGTTAAAACACGCGTACGATAGTTTGTCTGGCCAAACAGTAACTGGCGTGCGGTTCAACAATTAGAAATAACTGCAGATAACAATAAAACTGTTAATTCAAGGTTACGTCAGTTATTGTAAAGAGATGAATCCGCTTAGGATGAACGCCGTCTAGTTAGTGACAATTATTAGTTATAATCATATTAACTATGTAGTTATCCTTTTAATTGTCATGTAAATGTACAAGAATATACGATAGAGCTGTTAATAATAATACATCTAAAATGGTAGTGCGAGAAATCGTCACTTATTTCAATACAATCTCATTCTTGAATATGCGTTAACAAATCCTCGTGACAGATAAAAAGCAGATATGGAGGACAAACAGAATAGAATTTACGTCGTCTGTTGAGAACATCTAACAATGACAATTTCTCGTACAAAAACAAAAAATAAAAACAACGCAAATAAAAACTGGCATGCTTCAGCCACTACTCACGAATGAGCACATCGATCGGCCTGGGATCAGTTGGTATTTGGAGCGGGGTCTCCACTTTGGGTTCGATAGGAGTCTCCGGTTGTTCGGGGATAACTATGTCGTCTGATTCCGTGATTTCAGGAGTAATGGGAGTATCAATGATGGTGCGTTCGGTCTCGTCCCTGCTGGTTGTTGTGTATCCATAGTCTTCGTCATCTGGGGGTCCGAGAGGCTCGTCACCTGATCCTCGTCCGTCCTCGTCGTCAGGGCCAGGGCCGGCTCCCCAGCCGGAGCCCGAGCTCTCGTCTGTGTCTAAGCCCGAGCCATCATCAGCAGCGTCGGGGTCCACGAACAGCTCCTGGTCGGGAGGCGAATGGACGTCGTTCTGTATTTGAACTACTGTGTCTTCTGTCGGTTTTTCTACGGCAGCGTCCTGGAATTGAGAGAAATGTTTTGTATTAGAATTAAGTCGGTTGTTCTTTGAAACAGAAAGATCTTTAATTTAGAAGATAAAAGGGGATATTTTATTTTCAATTGATCAAAAATGTTTAAATAGTTATCTTGATATCGACATTAAAAGTCAATGGGTTTAAAAAGTATTTTTTATTTACATTTGTGTTACAATACCGTTCATAACTTCAAAAATGCGAAGTGAATGCGCATCGTAGGTACAGCTGATGGACGCCATATTTTAGAGTTGTTAAACATTGTTATTTAACATTTTTATTCATGTTATACGAAACAATCAAAAAGCAATCGTCACGGTGTAAAACGTAAGAAAACTACGCAATGAAATCTGTTGCGTCGTAATGGAGAACACCGCAAAACATCGTTAAAATATGTCACGTCATTCCGACGAAGTAACAGCAGGGAATATAACTTTACGTCTTTAGAACACTTACTTTGATGGTTACTATCAAGATAGAAACGTTTCCGTAACACTACATTATATTGATCAAGTTGCACTGCTATCAGATGACGTTGCCAACGACCTATTTCCAGAAAAATCTCCCATTGACGTACACTATTCAGGACTGACCTAATTTACTACACCATTGGCCCTTGATAGCCACAAAAACGAAGAAAACACTGTATTTTCATTTATTATATTGTTGAAACTTCGATAGCTTGTATTTTAAAGATGAGAAACGATCAAATTTTGCACAATAACAAAAAATCACTGCGTTTTGTCTACGTCACGGTTAACGAGCGATCAGATAATGTTATATTTTGATAACACGATAACAAACACTCACTTACCTGTAAAGGTTCCTACAGGAGTAACAAAATCTAATTTTAGGCCTGATTACAATTTTATTGATAATTTTGATAGCAGATTGTCTGCTTTGCACTGGTAGCGTAAATTGTGGCTGCAGGGAGGGCGATCGATAGACTTTTTGGGGGGTGAAGAGAGGGGAGGGGTTCTCGGGAACATTCGGGTTCCCGCGCTCGCCGCTAGATGCTTCACAAGGCTTTCATTCAGGGGTGAGTTTAGAACGCTTTCAGGATTGTCGAGCAAACAGTTCCGGTTTTGCACGCAAGATGTCGACGGCAAGGATGACGTGATTTCTTTTATTGTATTTTTATTTTCCCCTCAGTTTATGCAGGATTTACAGCTGTGCAATAATAGATGTTTTTTCATTTTACGAGTGGTTTAGTTTCATTTAGTATTTTGAAGAAAGTTTCGGCTAGGATTAAGGCCCGTGGCACGGTGGCCGCGAAATTCAAATTTTCTTACGTTTTTTTTTGCAATTATCAGCTGTTGCATGTTGATTAAATACAATTCGTAACACTAGGCTTTACAGTGAATTACACAGCTTTATAACAACACGATTATGTGTAAAATTTGAATTTCGCGGACAAATCAGGCGCTTTAATACTCGTACTATTACAGAACCTAGTATTCTTAACAACTGACGATAAAGAAAAATATAGCAATACGAAAGTATCAGTATCGCTTGAAGATACATCAAAGCGATTGTTCCGGGTCACAACCGAGGGCTGTCAAAATAAATTCCTTTGCTCTTTCATGTGATGTTGAACGTCAGACGTGCTAGATGACATAAGTAATTTCTCATGTTGGCAGCTGTGGAACAACTTGGGAGTCTGTACTTAGCTTGATGTCTTGTTTGAAACGTTTCATTTTGTATGGGTTGGCTACAAAAATTGATGTCAAATTGCTGTCTGTTGTTGTTTTTGATCCTTTGCGCACTTCGATCATAATAAAAATAATGCCGCCAGAAATCGGTTAAAAAAAAAAAACAAATTATTGTTTCCCTGAAATTCAGCTACGCGCGCCGACTTCAGTCTCAGATGCTGTCAAAAGGTCATCAAGTGCCCTTATTGACCTTTTGACAGTATCCACAGCAACATAGACAATCCTTGTGCCATATATGGTATGCCATACGCAAGGTTTAAACCGGCCAAGTGCTAGTCGGACCCGCGCAAGAAGTGTTTCGTACCATCTTAACACGGGAGCCCCTTTTATTTTTAAGACATTTTTTTTGTTATAGAGGCAACAGAAATACACACTGTGAAAATTTCAACTGTCTACTAATTACGGATCATGAGATAAGTCGGCTAAGAGACGGATGGTCGGAGGAATCGGAGGGACGGACAGCGGAGGCGGTAGGCGGTGGTTACCCAACGGGTACGGGACCCTAAAAAGGACGTACCATATTGTACCGCCAAACCACCCCCAATTCGAACCCCCAAAAGCGCACCCTACAACCCATCATTACTATTAAAAATAAACGACGATCCCGTATTCAAGTATTCTGTGTGATTACCGGAGTTTTATCGTAAATCCCATCCGGGTATAATGAGAAATATTATTTATTGTCTGGTCGTAGGGCTTGGAGCCGGATATGTTGCCAGTACCTTTGTTCGCCTCGAAATTAACTACGTTTGGAGTTTTGTTCGGCTTTTTTATGTCATAATGATGGCTGCATAAAAAGTACTGGATTATACTTTTATGGAAATGTATTAAATTTTCATAAGGTTTGTTGTTGCTGGTACTCCAATGCCTAAATAAACTAACACACATAGATTGCACGCACCTCAAATTTTTCGGATTCTTAAAAGAAAGAAAGAAAGAAAGAAAAAGCATTTATTAGCCCGACAGGACAACACATAAATACTACTTACTTGTGAGTCTTGTATAATTGTCACGTGCAAAAAAACATCGTGAGAAAACCAGCATGCTTGAGAGATATTTCTCGACGGCATGTTGACTAGGTTAGTGCCTAACCACACGATAAAGATGAGAGCCTAGATCGATGAGACAAATGCCTAAAGAAAAGCGCTTTTTTAGGTCTTTAACGTTATGTTCAGTGCCAAGAGTTGAAATTCCAAGTGTAATACTGTCACTCAGGCATTCATTTGTCGTGGCTTGCTTTAAATGGCGAGTTCACTTATAGAACGACGCGATTACTATCGTCCACGACACGCCAACAAAAAACCAACGACACATTAATCGTCACGACGTAGTGGGCACGAGGCCTTACACCGTCAAAATGTATGGAACAGCAGATTTGAAAAGGTTGATGATGAAAACATTCTATATGAAGTGCGTCATTGTCAGGATTCCACCTTGTATATTGTCATATTCCAGCGACTGGGTATAGGGCCAGTATCGAGTGTCTATTTTGAACGAAAAATTAAGCACTTCTGGAAGCTTGAATAGGCTAGGATTCCGAGTAGTGGCGTTACTTTCATACAAGCCTAAAAGTTTGGCTTGCTATTATAATCTTATACTCTTCATAAGTATCATCTTCATGTGTCTTTCTCGTTCAAAATAGCGCAGTGACTCAAGACGAAAGTCTATGACCAGTGTGTGTTGCCAGTGATTACATACGGGACCGAGACGTGGTCGCTCACAATGGGCCTTATCAAAAGGCTTAAAATCACCCAAAGGGCAATGGAGAGGGCTATGCTCGGAGTTCCCTTACGTGATCGAAACAGAAATGAAGACATCCGCAAGAGAACCAAGGTCATCGACGTAGCCCGAAGAATTGCCAAACTTAAGTGGCAGTGGGCAGGTCGCATTGCTCGCAGAACGGATGGCCGATGGGGCCTAAAAGTTCTGGAGTGGCCGCGAACCAGAAGACGATGCCTAGGTGGCCCGATGACCTGGTGAAGGTTGCGGGAATCCGTTGGATGCGAGTCGAAAGGGACCGGTCAATGTGGCGACACTTGGGGGAAGCCTATGTCCAGCAGTGGACGTCTTTCGGGTCAATCAGCTTGCCTTATGGGCTTGCCGTATTTTTGGGCCATAGGCACGCCACTGATTCCGAGGGATTGGTATACAAATACATCCCTTTGGCAACCCTATCCCCGTTTAGTGTGGGCGTCCTGACCTGCCGTATTTTCCGAAGGTTTATTACCCCGATACCCTGGTACGCTAATGTACCCGTTGCTTTGCAGGCTTCATAAGTCAAACTGAAGGGGTTTGGAACATTTTGTTTATGATATTTTAGATTTAGTTGAGGATATTAGTTTCTTGTGTAACGGAAATTGTAGTGTGATTTATAGAGAATTATAATATAAATTAAAATACGAGATTTGTTTTCTAAATAATATTAAGGTCCATGTTCACCAAAAAGTCTGACTCATTCAGATCTAAAATCTGCTGTTTAAACCACATTTTTGTATGAGAACATGTCCGTTAAACAGCTGTTTTTAGATAATCAGACCGTTATCTTTTCGGGGAACATGAACCTTTTTTAGGGTTCCGTAGTCAACTAGGAACCCTTATAGTTTCGCCATGTCTGTCTGTCCGTCCGTCTGTCCATCCTCGCTTAATCTCTGTGACCGTTAGCACTAGAAAGCTGAAAGGAGACAATTTTTTTTGTTCGAGGATTAGGCCACCCACATAAATTGTAGCATTTAATAATGAAACTTACATTGATTTCTTCCTTAAAACCTCTAGATTCCAGTGGTTAAATAAGTTAAGCATTGTCTAACCGGAGTAAATGCGAAAAATCTGCAAAAACACTTACGAAAACCAAAATAAACAGAAAAACGAAATGTCAAAATAATGAAGTTGTCTGTCAATCACTAAAAAAGTTTGTTTATAACGTTCCGTGCCACGTTCATTATTTAAACTATCTATGCGATTTATTGTAAACCTTTAAAAATAGCATTAAACATGCTCACAGTTCGATAATATTTAATTTTATATTCTTTCTGATTCTATAATAATTACATAGCACATGTTAGAATTTTTACTGTGCTAAGTTGTAAGTTTAATAATTAATCTATAAACAGTCGTGTTTACTAATAATTTAATAATTGTGTATAGTATTATTGATTAATATTATATCCTTTTTCTAATTAGTTATTTATAATGATTAATAAAGTGTGCAATCAAATGAGTATTGTAAAATATTAAATAACAAAATATTACGTGAGTAATTCAAATCAATAAAACAATAAAAGTATTTTTAATAAAGTGATTCGATACTTCCGTTAATAATGAAACTAGACTTTTTTGGGCTATAAAGTGGGGGAAGCTTCGATGAAATGGCGCACGACGAATATTGTGGCAGTCTGAGTGTTACCATCGAGGTGAATAGTCAACTATCCCAACGGCTGCGAATTAATAAGTTATAAACTTTGATAAAAGTAAAGTGTTGTGTTGAAATTTTATCTTTTATTTGGATAATCTACCCTGGTTCCTGATACACATGTGATTACCAGCGGGTAGGTATCGTGCTTTTTTTAGTAAACAGAAAACGCCGCTATTCACGTAAGTATTTGCTGTCAAATGACATTGACCACAACAGGAATGATTTGACTCGCAATAAAAACTTTTTTACAAAAAATAAAACCGACTTCAGAGAAAACAAAAAAGTGAAAAATAACTTTAGCTTCAGAAGTCGGTGACCTTTGTTTGATTGATTTAGTTTTTTTGTCACCGACTTCTGAAGCGTTTTTTCTGAAGTTATTTTTCACTTTTTTGTTTTCTCTGAAGTCGGTTTTATTTTTTGTAAAAAAGTTTTTATTTTTCACTTTTTAGTGGTTCACATGTGCTTACCCCTTCACAGCGTACCGGCGTGATTTTAGGTTATGAACTAGTGTAAACAATAGACAGATATGAGATTTCGGCAATCCCAGTACATTTGCTATCATTTATTGAGGAGTTCCGTTGCGATATGTCCGAAGTTCTTCATCAGATCTTCATCAAATTGAATCACTTCGAGAAAGTACAATTCCTAAAACTACCCAAACCGCTTCTAGTGTGCCTATAAAATGTGAAGAATTCTCTCTATTTCTCCAGAATCCCATCATCAGATTTGATTATGAGACCACACAGGAAGCACCAGCTTTCAAATAAAATAAGAACGATCGAAATCGGTTCACCCAGTAGAAAGTACTGAGGTAACAAATATTTTCGAAATCGGGTGTATTTTACACATGTGCGTACCCCCTCAGAGCATACAGGCGTGATGTTATGTCTGTATAGTATAAACAATGAACCTACAAGCGATGGCAGCAATCACTGCAGATTTGCTGTGTATTTTTGAAGAGTTCCGTTGTATATCTCCGAAGATCAGTATCAGATCTTCAGCAAACTAAAATGGGACCAAACGGGAAGCACCAGCTTTCAAACAAAAAAAGAACCATCAAAATCGGTTCACCCAGCCGAGAGTACTGAGGTAACAAACACAAAAAAAAAAAAAAAAATACAGACGAATTGATAACCTCCTCTTTTTGGATGTCGGTTGAAAAGATATCATAACATAGCTTATTTATTATGATTTTAAGATTCCGTTTTCATTTCTACGTAATATTTCGTTTAATACCATAGTAAAATGGTTACTTTTTTTTGGTGTTATTATGAATAATAAATGCAACGACCAGGTGGGCCCAAAAAAAACTATCTCCTTTGGTACCAATATGTGTATCATTCACTCCGACAAAGTGGTAAAATAAAATTGGAAAAAAATGTTTTATTAGGGTAGTCTCCCTATATGTAAAGTGGGAAGTGATTTTTTTTTTAATTTCAACCCTAACATGTGATATATTGTTGTAAAGGTATTTAAAAATGAAGAGGGGTTTACTGCAATATTTTTTTGATAATGTCAATAATTTCGGAAATAATAAAAAACAATGTCCCCCCCCCCTCTAACTTTTGAACCATAAGTTTAGAAAATACGAAAAAATCTGAAAAGTAGAACTTTATAAGGAATTTCTAGGAAAATCATTTTGAACTTGGATACAAGTTTGGTTTAGTATAATCGTAAATGAAAGCATTTTTTTAAACTTCGTTTACATATTTCATTATCCTGAACGTATCTTTTTTCAAAACACAAATTTTTTTTTTTTTGGCGTGATGATGAACTTTAGCCAATTTTTGGCGGTTACAACCGCCAAAAATTGGCTAAAGTTCATCATCACGCCAAAAAAAAAAAAATTGACTTTTGATGATGGCGTTTGCGAGTAAGAATCGGAAGACACGTTGTTTCGCAGCCAATCACAGAAACAATCAACGTTAGTATACAAGGTGTTTCTTTGCATTCTGGTCAAATTTAAGGGTGTGCTACAGACCATCAAACTGAAAAACTTTCTCCATCGTCGTAATTGCGAAAAAATAATCAGCGACCCAATACAAAATTCCAATACATACTCGACCTCGTATGAAATGAGTGTCTCTCTCTTAAAACATTCTAATACAAGAAAACACTAGTGCTACAAAAAATCGAGAAGGGAGACTCCAACACATTTCTCAAGTAATGTGGGGCGAGATTGTCTCCAACTGGGAGAATGAATCCAGACTTTAAGCTGATACTGGGAAATTCCAGTTTGGAAAACCCAATAAGAGTTTTTTATTTCTGGGAAATGGATCTGGTGTCAGTCTTTACAGATATAACGACGTGAGATAATGATGCTGGCGAATAATGAAATTCTCTACATCCTAGATGCGTTTCTTTTAAGCATAATTATTGCAAACCAATGTATTCCAAGATCGCGAAATGTGGAAGGAGGGAAGGGAGGCCTTTGCTCTGCAGTGGGACAATGAAGGCTTATAATAAATAATAAATAAATAATGTATTCCTTAGTAATTAGCGATCGAAAGTTATCGATTTTGTCGTTATCTCTGTCAAGACTGCCGAGCCTGGGAGACCTTGTTGGTTGGCAAACTGATACCGTAAATGGATAGGCGCTTGACTGTATAGTCGCCAACACATTAAAGTACCCAAAACTGACCAATTTTCCCAGTCAACCTTGAACCTAATGCTGTAGCGATAAAGTTGAAAATCTATTAAAGAAAGGCAGTGTTGCTTGATGAGCTTGATTTGCTAGCGTCTGTACTTATATATTCAGTTGTAGGAACCATAAATTTAATATTAAGGGGAGTGCAGGAGCTAAATTATCAACTCTATTTGTGGTGGTTCAAACTTCGTTTGAAATACTGTTAGAATAAAGTTCTTATCAGTTTGCACTACAAAGTGGTTGTTACGTCAGTCACTGACGGCCGCAGAGTGCGAAATGATTGATTACGATCGATTTACAAAAAATCTATTGATTGGACTAAAAAAATAAAACACCATGATGCTTATATATTGCTTTTAGAATTATTTGCCAAGAAATCAGAATGATCGCATGTATTTTAGTTAGGTTTTTACTCGTTGAAAGATTTTGTAGAGATAAGTTCGTGTTTTTTTTTATGGAATAAAATTAATTGTATTATGTTTTCAAAACACTATCTGTTCGCGACGAACGTCACCAAAACAAGTGTATATAGTTTCTTACAAAGATAGTGTAGAGTCAGTGATACATGGGCAATAACAGTGACGAAATAAACAAACGCGTCAGTGATTAGATTTAGTAAATAAACCGAACAGTAAGCGTTAAACTCATATCACCTCGAAAGTGGCATTTTATTTAGTTAAAATATAGTATTATCGAGATCCAGGTAGCCTAGTGTTGCGACCTAGGCCTGGATATAGTTTTGTAGTATCAACATAACCCTTCAGGGAAGCCACTTGTCGAGGATATGACAGTCTAACGCGCCTATCTGTGTTCATAGTATGTAAATTTGGTCTATCATACTGACAGTTGAAGGAACATTACAGGCTGGATAATATAGATACATAAAAGTAAATAGTAGATTCATATAGGCCATACAACACCCTTGTATATGGCACTCTATATACTTACAGCATCAACTCCGGTTTTCGTATAAATTATCCTGAAAGATCCTTCAACCGTCCCAGTTTTAGAAAGTTCTGTACTAATTTATCTATATTTCTTTAATTTCAATAAAGATATGTGTGTTTTTTGTGTTAGTAGATAGATAACACTATGTACAAACCACGTAACGTTAAAAATATAATTAGATATAAGTTCAGAATTGTAATAACAGAAAATATTTGTAAATATCGAAATGAAAATACATAATAAAAAATTCCAAAAATCAGGAAGCGATTTGCGGCTCTCGTTACAGTCAAGTACTCTAGTACGATAGTAAATCTAGATTTCCATAGAATTGTAGTCATCAGTACGGCAAATATTATATTATAATGTGAGTGAATCAAGCAGTAAAAAGTAGTGCGCGAAAGTCATGAAGGAATATCAAATCGCTTCCTGAAAAGTTATGAAAGTTTATCAGTGTTCTCATTCCCAGTAACCCTTCCCCCTGATAGGAAACGACTGAGGTTGTCTGAACCGACAGGTGTAGGACGTCAGCGCCGTCTAGGTTCGAAGATTATGTGTGTACAGATACAGTATAGGCAGAACGTCTGTTAGAGTAGACAGAGCGTCAGGCAAGCACGCATACATCCCCGCGTCTAGCGATCACGCCCGTCCGGCACATTTTCTGGTCCTTCAGAGCCGGATAACCTCAGTTCGTCAGTGATAGTGTAGTTTCTGGTTAATCCGAACCAGATAACCTATGTGAACAGTGCGTCAAGGCTATATACCTCAAAGTTATATACCTCAAAGTTATAAATCTACGTGAACAGTGCTTCAAAGTTATATACATCAAAGTTATACGACAACTTAAATAGACAGTGCGTGAACAGTGCGTCCAAGTTATATACCTCAAAGTTATATATCTCAAAGCTATATACCAATAACTTATGTGAACAGTGCGTCAATATTATATACCGGAACTCGTGTAACCAGTACATAGTGAAGCTATAACAGTATAGTGATAGTACATAGTGAAGCTATAACAGTATATAGTGATAGTACATAGTGAAGCTAACAGTACATAGTGACAGTACATAAGTGAAAGTATATAACAACAGTACATAAGTGAAGTATATAACAACAGTACATAAGTGAAGTATATAACAACAGTACATAAGTGAAGTATATAACAACAGTACATAAGTGAAGTATATAACAACAGTACATAAGTGAAGTATATAACAACAGTACATAAGTGAAGTATATAACAATAGTACATAGGGAAGTATATAACAACAATAGTACATAGGGAAGTATATAACAATAGTACATAGGGAAGTATATAACAACAATATATAGTGAAAATTCATAGTGAAGCGTACAACAAGTGCATAACTAAGGAAAAGAACGCCTATTAAAGCTAATAACTATTTATGAACACTGATAAAACGTATAGTGAAGTTATAGTGAAGTTTACACGTTGAAGACTCACGTTAATAGTTTAAAATAAACAGTAGATCGGTTCGAATAATACAGTGCGGTTATAAATAAAACAAGATGCCGGTAACAAGATCGCAAGGAAGGTCTCCCGCAGAAACACAGGCGGTCGAGACGCGTCAGGACACAGCCATCCGTCACCAGCTGCCACCCCGTTCACCATCCTCTAACGAGGGGTTGGAACAGCTGGCCACCCGCCCTTCCGCTATGCGGGGGGATGAAGACGCAGCCGAGCCACCATCTGCTACTAAGCGAACCAGGTCAGAGGGTATTTCAGATAAAACTATTAAGCCTTCAAATACAACGAGAAAGCCTTCGACGTGTAAGCCTTCAGTCAGACCTTCAGCGAAGCCTTCAGACAGATCGAGGATTACTCATGAAACTACAGAAGCCGTACCGATGACTACCCGGGGTGACGCCCGTAACGAACATAGTAGATCGCCGTCTCACAAGACGACACGATCAAATAGAAAAGTTTCACAAGCACGTGAGGCTTTATTAAAAATTAGGTTGGAGCTTGCACAAATAGCGCTTCAGAGGGCCGAAGAAGACAACTCTGAAGCTGAATATATGGATGACAGAAACTCAAACGATGAATACGTGCGTTCCTGGTTGGAAGAAGCGCCGGAAGAAGCGCCGCTTCCAGAAGACGACGCCGCCGAGGGGAATATTACAGTTAGACAGCATACCCCCCCCCCTGCGGACGTCAACAGTACAGATATAGAACACCGGGAAAGGGCACCATCGTTACATCCTACAGTTAAAAATGTGTCAAGAGAAACAGTACCAACACAGAAGACCGAACAGTGCAGGGGGGAGGATTCATTACGTCCATTTATAACGGAACTAACATCCGCTATAGCGTCGCTCGCTGATAGAAAAATAGATACAGGGACAGCGAACCAACCCTCGGCGTCGAAGGTCATCATGACCCTACCGAATTTCAGCGGGTCACATACAGAATGGCTTTCGTTCCGCGCCATTTACGAAACAACTCGAACGTACTTCAACGACGTCGAGAATACAGCGAGACTCAGAAGGAGCCTTCATGGAAGAGCATTGGAGACAGTGAGCTCAGAACTCATCGGTCACGCCCGACCAGATGACATCATGCGGGAACTGGAGTTGCAGTTCGGCAGACCAGACTCGATAGCGCAAGCCGAAACCGATCGGCTGAAAGGGCTATCGCGCTGCAGCGAAGCACCGAAAGATATCTGCACGTTCGCGAGTCGTGTGAGAAGCGGCATCGTGACACTACGTGCATTGAAGAAGGAGCACTACCTCATCAACGCTGAGCTGATGCGATCCCTTACAGAGAAGCTGCCGAACTCCCTGCGTGTACAGTGGTACAGAACATACACGGAGAAGTACCAATCACTGCCGGACTTGTCGCTCTTCAGCGAATTCATTACAGAGCAAGCTCGCTTCTGTAGCGCCTTCGCTCCTCCCGAGAACGTACATTCATCCGAAAATGCGACAGGCAAACGAGTTTTGCAAAGAACGCATACAGCGACAGATAAGTCGACTTCGAAATGTCGAATCTGCGAAAAGGAGGGTCATTACGAATCTGAGTGTAAAAAATTCAGAGACGCCTCCAACGATAGAAGATGGGAAATCGCAAAGAAGTTTAGCATGTGCTACCGTTGCCTGCGACATCGCCGAAACGGTCATAAGTGTCGACCGAAGAAATGCGAAACAGGGGGGTGCAAAGCCACGCACCATCGACTGCTGCACTTCACAAAGAAGACTGAAGAAGCGGTCAACCAGCCGCCGAAGCAGGAGGTGGCCCCAGAGACAGTCGCCAGTTCCAGGACGACAGCAAGTCAAGCTTTCCTCAAAATGATACCAGTACGAGTCATAGGACCGGCGGGAGAAGCTTCCACGTACGCTCTCCTCGACGATGGGTCAACAGTATCGCTGATTGACGAAGAGATAGCGCAGCAGATCGGAGCGGAAGGACGCGTAGAACCTCTCACAATAGGCGCGATTGGAAACACGATGATCGACACTCCCAAGTCAAGAAGAGTGTCAGTCACTCTCTCCAGCCATATGAAGGACAAGATGCCATTCAGAGCGCGTACCATTCCGAAGCTCAACCTAGCGCCGCAGTCGATTAGTGAAGAAGACGTTGCCCAGTGCAAACATCTGGATGACCTCAGACAACAGCTGATTTACAACACCGGCGCGCCGAAGATACTTATAGGTCAAGACAACTGGCACCTATTGCTGGCTACCGAGGTCCGCAAGGGCCCCCAGAACCAACCCGTTGCCTCACTCACAGCGATGGGCTGGACTCTTCACGGCGCGCACACCAGAACTCTCGGTCACCAGGTGCACTACGTCAACAGACTCACAGCAGAAGACCAAGATCTCAACGAACAGCTGCGTGAATTCTTCGCTCTCGGATCTCTGGTCATCAACCCACGTCGTCCTGATTCCGATCCTGAGAAGAAAGCGGAAGACATATTAGACCGTCACACCAAACAAATGGAGAACGGACACATAGAAACGGCCCTGCTCTGGAAAAGTGAAAACATCGAAATGCCAGATAGCTACGGAACTGCACTCAAGAGACTCGTCTCCACTGAAAAGAAGCTCGACAGAAATCCCACTCTTCGCGACAGATACACGGAACAAATGGAATCGTACATCAACAAAGGTTACGCCGAAAAGGCGCCCGAAGTAACCACAGCTGGTAGGACGTGGTACCTACCCCATTTCGAGGTGTACAATCCCATGAAGCCGGATAAATTCAGAATAGTCCACGACGCCGCAGCCAAATCGAGAGGAATGTCACTAAACGACTTCCCACTCACTGGTCCAGACCTACTACAGTCGCTGCCCGGCGTCATGATGAGGTTCCGTCGACACCCTATAGCGATCCCCGGCGACATAACAGAGAAAACGTTCTACAAACGAACAAAGAAAAATACAGAAAAGGATCCTGACTGGAGACAGCAACAGAAGAAAACGAATAAAGCTCTTCCCAAAACAGTGGCGAAGACACCAAACACTCGATACGAGAAACACATAATAGAAGCGGAATTTCTCCAAAGGGCAGAAAAATTACTCGTACGGGTTTCACAGCAACAGTCGTTTTCGCAGGAAATTACAGATCTGCAACAACAGAGATCCATCAGAAAGGACAGTCGGCTCAGACCGCTTCGTGTGGAAATTATCGACAACGTCATACGTCTAAAAAGCCGTATAGCCGCCATCACCGAAATAGCCGACGACACGAAGCAACCGCCCATCCTTCACGGCGACCACCACACCACCCGATTGTACATCGACTGGACGCACCGAAGTCTACAGCATAGCGGTACCGAGCTCACCATCAACGAAGTGCGCCAACATTATTGGGTCATCAGGATGCGGCCAACCACGAAGAAAGTACTGGCACAATGTCTGCAGTGTCGTATTCGCAAGGCGCAACCATCCGTGCCTGCGACCGGCGACCATCCGAGAACGCGCCTAGCACATCATCAGCGG